>BSBM01000047.1:12847500-14137500 GCA_027924585.1 Larix kaempferi | reverse complement strand
GCTTTGGGAGGGGATAACAAAGATTCTAGATCCCAACTGATATTTCTCTATAACTATGTTTGGGTGTTAGTAATTACAAATAAACAAACTTGAGATGCATCATCTTGATGGGTATTATTGTAGGAAGAACTGAGGATCCGAAACCTAATAGGGATTGTTTATTCCAGCGACCCTGGTTTTTAGCAGGTTTACTGGTAGAAAATCGCAGTTATCTTCCTTTGCTTACATACTGATTATTTATCATGTGTATAGATTGGAAAATCGCAGAGCAATGTCCAGAACTCGATTGCTAGTGTGAAATCGTGCTTACAGTTCTGTGGTTTACGATTGGATGAAATCATTAGTATTAATAGAATGTGAAGGAAAGTGTTTAGATTTGATTCCTATGCTTATTTCTTTATACTCCGTATTTTTATGTAGCTTTTGAACCCCGTATGATAAATGTTGCGCCCAGTTTTGGGTGAAATCTCTGTGTGAAAGATATCATGGGTTTTCTTCCTTCCTTATACTCTGCGTTAAAGAGTTTGTTTCTACAATTTATCAATCTTATGTATATATAGATGATCTATGCATACATTCTAAGGATAGTACCTTATTTAAACCTTGCATTCCAAAACGTAAACGATGAATATATATGTAAATATGTGTGTAGGGTTGAAAGGACATAAATACTCATAAGTGTGCTGGTAACTCTTATATAGACTCTCTTATCCCTGTAAGATTCTAGATTGATGTATATGAGCTGTCTGTAACAGAGTGGGAGAGATCCCTGCAAGGCCTACGAGATAGACCTTTGGATGTTGAATAGGCTTTTTCTACAAGAGAGACTTGAGAAAATGCAAAGATTGTAATAGTTGCCTTGAAGAATCCATCTTTATTGATGAATAAAGATATGACGATTTTGTGGACGTAGCCCAAGGAGGGGGTGAACCACGGTATATCTTGTCTCGTTTTTATGTATGATTGTAATGGTGATGTTGTGGTGTATATGGTTAAATTGTGTCAAATGAAATCCTCGGTAATTAGTTATGGTTGCTATTTAAATTATATCATTGTTCGGCCTATGCTGTGTAACATGGGTGTATATTTAATCATTTTGTATTGTCGTTTTATTTACGGAAGCATGTCGTACTTTTATTTCTCCCACAAGTACATTTCTTTGCAGAGACCATTGACGTTATGGCAATACATTTATTTCGTAAATTATATAATGAAAGAAAGTTTAATTTTCTTTTTTATTTTTCCAGTTTTACTAACTCGTTCCATTATGGAGATGTCACAGAAACACATGAATCCGTAATCCCAAGAGTAGCAGTAGCGCAGTCATCTAAGGAAGCGTGGGACACACTGGAAACTTCCTATCAAGGCTTGAACAAGGTAAGGACTGCAACAATTCAAATTCTTAGAAGATATTTTTAATCTCTGTCCATGAAAGATACAGAGTCAATAGAGTCATTCTATACTTATGTTATTGGTCTAGTTAATCAAATAATGTCTCATGGAGAAAATCTTGGTGACCAAAGAGTTGTTGAAAAATTTCTTAGAGTTCTTCCAAAGAAATTTGAATCTTTAGTTGTGACCCTCGAGGAAAACAAAGATCTATCCCAAATTACTATTGTTGATTTGCAAGCATCATTACTCAATCATGAACATAGAATCGACGGTTCAGTTACATCACTGGAAGGTGCATTCGTAGCAGTGTCATCCATAAGCTGTGGAAGAGGCACAGGAAGATCAAACTCTAGAGGTAGAGGATGAAGTTCTTTCAGAGGAGGTCGTAGTAGTAGCCCAGCACATGTCGCTGGTAGAGGTAAGAATCAGATGCTGAGTCAGCCAAGTAAGCAATGTTATGATAAATAAAAAATTCAATGTCATTACTATAAGAAGTATGGACACTTCGCATATGAATGCAGGAAGAAGCAGTATGACCAAGGAAAGCAAGTCCAAACATAGTCAAGCAACACTAGCACTACGAACAACTCACTGTTCTTAGCATGTACATCTCCACTTGAATGCAATGATGTCCAAGAAAGTCCAAATGGCATATGGTATTTAGACTCAGGCTGTAGCAATCACATGACTGGTAATTTAAATATATTTTCTATTCTAGATAAATCAATTCAAACTTATGTCACACTTGGAAATAATATTCAAGTCACTGTTTTGGGTAAGGGTACTATTGATTTTCTAACAAAACAGGGGGAGAAAATTTGTATGCATGATGTTTATTATGTTCAAGGTTTGACGAATAATTTGATGAGCATTGGAAAACTGATGGAAAAATAATACAGAGTTCACATGATAGGAAATCATTATGTGATTAAAGACATATATCTAAGCAATCAGTTAATTGCCGAAGTGCGGATGAGAAGCAATCGTTTTTTCTTTTGAGTATAACACCAATCATAAAAGGAAAAACAACTCAAGTTGTTCATACAAATCAAAATGAAAATTTTGGATCTGCGTTCAAAGCAGAAAGTAAAGAAGCAGAAATTCACTATGCAAAGGAAGAAAAAGACAGCCCAATGCAAGCTTTGTTTGAAATAGAAATTCGGGATGAATCCTAGTTATGGCACTTCTGATTTGGACATCTAAATTTTGGTGGGCTAAATCTACTGCATATGAAGGACATGGTGAAAGGATTGCCATTGATTGAAAAGCCAGAGAGAATTTGTGAAGGTTGTATTTTTGGAAAACAACACAGAGAGACTTTTCAAGTCGAAAAGTCATATAGAGCTCGCATACCACTTGAAATTGTGCACTCTGATATTTGTGGACCGACAGAAACACTGTCCATGGGAGGATGAATTTATATTCTCACATTTATTGACGATTTCATAAGAAAAACTTGGGGATATTTTCTAAAACATAAATCCAATGCATTTAGTTTTTTTTAGCAGTTCAAGGCACTTGTGGAGAAGTAGAGTGGTTACAGGATCAAGATCTTAAGAATAGACAGAGGTGGTCATCATGTTTCAAATGATTTCCTAAATTTTTGCAAAAATCATGACATACAGAAGAAATTCACTATGCGGTATACACCGCAGCAGAATGGTATCACAGAAAGGAAGAATATAACCATTATGGAGATGGCGTGCAGTATGTTGGTAGCCATGCATCTGTCAAATTAATACTGGGCTGAAGCAATGGCAACTATTGTATACATCATGAATCGATGTCCAACGAAGAGTGTGAAGAACAAAGTTCCACAGGAATCTTGGACAGGTATGAAACATAGTGTTTTGCATTTAAAATTTTTTGGTTGTGTAGCATACGCACATGTTCCAGATCAACTAAGAAGGAAATTAGAAAATAAATGACAAAAATGCATTTTTATTGGGTATTCTGAAGAGACAAAAGCATACAAGTTGTATGATCCTATTGGAAGAAAAGTTATTATCAGTCAAGATGTTCAGTTTGTAGAAAATGAATCATGGGATGGAACTTTAGAGAAAAATGTTAAAATCGTGTCACATGTTGAACATGATGACATCGCAGAAGATGTGGTTGAAAGACTGCATGTCAATCAGAACTTCGCAGCTCTGTCTACTCCCAGGACTATGCAGCATGGTCCAGCACAAGGAACTCCAACACAAGTCACATTGCAACCAAATCCGACAAGCACACCAAGTGCGCAACAAACTACATCAAGTAGTTCACACAATTTGACACCATCAACTCCACCAAAGACAAGAAGTCTACGTGAGATATATGAGACTAGTACACCTAATTCATTCTCGGTTTTTTCATTATTTTCTCAAGTTAATGATCCTCTATCATTTGAAGAAGCTGTTGAAAATAAATTATGGGAAAAAGCCATGGATGAAGAAATAGAATGGATTGAGAAGAATCAAACATGGGAAGTAGTTGATGTTCCTAAGGACAAGGATGTGATAAGCATCAAATGGATTTATAAGACCAAGCAAGATGCTGATGGAAATGTGCAGAACCACAAGGAAAGATCGGTAGCAAGAGGATTCACACAACAACCTGGCATAGACTTCAATTAGACCTTTGGACCTGTAGCTCGAATGGACACTATCAGGACAGTTTTGTCCATCGCAACACATAAGACATGGCCTGTTTACCAAATGAATGTTAAGTCTACATTTTTAAATGGTTATTTGGAAGAGGAAGTATATGTGGAGTAGCCACAAGGCTATGAAGTTCTAGGAAAAGGTAATGGAGTATACAAGCTTAAAAAAGTGCTCTATGGTCTGAAGCAAGCTCCTAGAGCTTGGTTGTAACATCCCAAAAATCGCAAAAATTAAAAAATTTTAATATAGCCTAATTCATAAGAGAAATGCTATCTGTGGAATGAAAGTTATTTAACTAATAGATAATAATAGCTTCATAAAATTATCGTATTTATTCTTGAACATAAAAAGATACTTGATTATAATTAATATGTGACAGAACAATGTTTATTTCATTATGTGTAATGATCTGGTAACAATACTGATGGATTGTTTGCATATTTCTGAAGGGGTTCCTACAAGTTGCCCTTGGGTTTACTTAGATTTGATAGCTAAAGCATTGGATTCTTTCTTTCGCAGATCTGTAGGTAAGGTAATAAATAATTCTAGTACTTTGAGAGGTGTTTTACTTTTCAACTAGCCATCTCTATCTTAAGATAGGTGTATAAATACTCCCTATGCATGAAGATAGCGATGGTATGAAGCTTCTAGCTTTCTTGATAAATTTGTATTATTTTATCCTAACACTTGTAATGTAGCTAGAGATACTTTGCACTATACTTCTACTGGAAATCAATGATATTGTTCAATTCAAAAATGCAACTGTGTGATGATAATAGCATTACTATATAATGCTATGGCTTGTAACGATGATGCCTTTCAAAAAAGCCTTCATGACATAGTTCATGTACTTAAATCATATATGCTCTTATAATGCTATTTGATTATGTTACTGCATGGTAAGGATGATAGTTTGTTATGTATTAGTGACATCTATTAAAATGTCATACTACTCTATGGAATAGATGCTAGGGTTACGATGTTTAACCATATACAAACTTGAAACTCAGCACTATATTCTATTGAGTGCATAATGTGCTTGTGAGACTTAGCATTCGAATTACATTATGTACATACTAAGCAATGATAATTCTATCCTTTGAATTTGAAATGTGTGAGGCCTATGAAACTAGGGACTTAAACTATGAAACATAGATATTATATGATGTAACAGAGTTTGGATTTGATTATTATCGTGGTTAGATGAATACAATATATGGTTTGGCTTTGCAATAAACAATTGTTATGCGATAGGTTAACATTGGGAACTTGAAATACATACCACCTATTGTTCGAAGTGCAATCCACACAACCATACTATTTATATCATGGTTGAAACTTTATAATGTGATTGTTTTAAAACTATGATATGGTAATATCCTATAGTTTGAAAACTGTACAGCTGCAGTGCAATACTGTGATGGCAATAACCGAGATCGTGTTGTACAATAACTTCGACACTGATATGAAATTAATGTTGTTGCAGTTGAGGGTCTGGAAGATGTTATGTGAGATCTAGCATTAAATGCAACTTTGTGTAGTGGAATTGGTATGTCGCATTAGCTCCAACGTGTCTTTCACTTCACATGATGTGGTTGTAAAGTTGGTGAAAAACTTATCGAGATGTAAGCTTTGTCTTGGTTACAAGGCACTCCAGCTGGGCTTGCTATTTAATGGTGTCATTATTGACAGGCGATCAAAATCTTTGTCTTGGTATTAGCATGGCTTGGGTGGCCAAATCTGGTCCGTCGATCTAACTTGTCTCGATTGTAGGGATCAAAACCCTAAGGCAAATCGTAATACCATTGTTTTTTCCTGGTTGCATTCATTTGGAAACTCTTGGTTTGGAGAGAAGGCCAACAGGCTGCTAAATAACAAGGCTCGACCCTGGGAGGTTCTTGATGACTTTGCAACTCCATCTGTGTAAATAAATGATGAAATATTTACTATAAGTTTCTCAGGTTTGATAGGTATAAGACTTTGAATCCCTGTGGCTTCCGTCATGTGACAGGCTAGTTTTAAATGGCAAGGTTTGAACTTCCAGTTTGGTAAAGTTTCAGTTGCATGCTGCTTGTTGCATCGGTTGAAAAACCTGGAGGCAGGGAGCATTCCATCAGCCTATTTTATAATGGTAAACTCGACACTGGCTATTATGATAAGACTTGGGTTTAAATAGTGTTCATTTTTTTTAAAACTTGTGTATAACCTCGTGACTGTTTGTTTGATAGGTACTACCTTTGTTATGGATTATACAGTGCTAGGCTTTGTTGAAAATGGTGACTCGTTCGAAACCGGTAAGCCCCGGTGGCATAACCCTGCGTAGGTTCTCCTGCAGAGAATGGTCAACGTTGAAGTTGTGACAACCTGTTTCCTGGAATTCGTGGTTCTAAACAGTGTTTATGTTGATATATAGTGTTTTGGTTTTGTATTAAACTTGCAAAGTAACTTCTGTCATTGGGGTTTTGAACTGTGTCAAGTTTATCAATGAGAAAAATGGTTACACAACTCAGTTGCAATAGTCATTTGGTTTCGTTGTTTTTGGGCTTGGCCCGTGAGCATAATCTGTGACTTGTCGATAATGTAGAAAAGAACTTATGTTTTGGCAGATCTCTGCGTTTATCTTATCTATAATGGGTGAAAGTTTGTAAACTAGATTTTCAATTTACTTCTACCGCTATCGTTTTCTTTGTGAACTATGAAACTCTTAATTGTTTTAACAATGGAAAACTTTGGTCTATGAGTAGTTTATTGATTTGTAAAATAATGTTGTGTTTCCTATAAATAAGGGTTTTTTTATGGGGAAAGCATGGCTCGAATATGCTCCTCGATATAATTTCTGCGACCATACTTCTTGTCTACACTACTGTTAGAATCATTACTTCAATGTTGTAAAAGCTAGCATGTTTGAAAATGTTGCCGAGACTTAACTGTGTTGATTTAAGGAATAAATAGCATAATGCTTGATGTGAGTTTAAATTGAAACCTGCTATGAGAATTGTAAAACTAACTAGATTTTTCCACTGTAGGGTTTCGAAAACCATAACTCGGTTCTGTCTTCATGTAAGGATGTTCTTAAAATGTTTGTTGCTATCATTCAATATTCTAAAGGTTTTGAGTTGAAAAAAGAAAAGTATAAACCCTCGGTTTGAATAAAAACAAGCTCCTATTTGTATAACAAGATAATAAAGGGAAACATGGAAATTCTCTGTTAACGTTTTGTAGAAATAGATAAATAAATATAATCCAGAAACTTTTAAAAGGAATACAGTAAAATAAATGAGTTGTGATGTGTGTGGAAAAGGATAAAATGAATTGTAATTGTCATCCTAAATCGTTAGGGTTTAGGGTTTTGAACAGTAAACTATGACAATGGCAGAACTAAACATAGACTTTGATTGCAAACTATTTGATAAGTTAGTAAACATTTATGAATTTAATGAGTAAACAAACACTATTCTTTGATAAGAAATATATGGAAATCGTAACATATAGAGCATAAATGATTTCTTTATTTAATATAAACACTGTTATTTTAGTAGATTTTAGTAAAATGATTTCTTTATTTGAGTAGATTTTACTGTTTGGAAGAAGTAAAATCAATACTGTAATGAATGTAGTAATAGGAAAACTTTAGAATATGATAACTCTGTACTGGAGTACGATGCTGTTCCTTTTGCATGGGGAAAAATACAGAGACTATCTTATTCAATCAGATTGATTTTATACATAATTAATAAATCAATAAGGAAATTGAAATAATCTTATAAAATGAACAGTAAAAGCTAATAGATAATAGAACTTTAAAATATACAAATAAAATAGATAAGACAATGGAACCTGTAGATGATGATAGGGCTGACAAACACCTAAGGAGTCCTCTTCCTCCCAACCTATTCGAAGAAGAAGCAGCTCAACTGCTGGCTTCTTATGAACCCCCGAGCCTGATTACTGATCCAATAAGCGGGTGGAATCTGTGTAGAAGCAAGGCACTCAAAAATTCCTTCTCCAATCAGCATCAACCTCCTGAAATAACATGCCTTCTCCACTAGGCATAAACCTCCTGAACTCAATAAGAGTTTGGCAGAATCACAACATGATCAACAACATAGCATATTCCCTCATCAAATCTTTTGGGTGCAAACATAGCAAAACCCCAAGGTAAATTTCCTCATCAGGAAAAGTGATGAACCTTAGCTCAAAATTTGATGGCAATTATATAGACTTCCTAGGTCTTTAGTGGTTAGTTTAAAATAAATGAGCATCAAGCTCCAGTCCCATCTTTCATGGCACTATGACCACATTTTAAGGGAGTTGTCCCATACCAACAGCTAGTTAGTTGCATCATGATGCTGCCACTTGTCCATTGCCTTCTACCCTAGATTCCATTCCACCTAGTGGATCAGTAACCACTCTTTCAACAGTCCTCTTAGGTGTTTGTCCCCTATTTTATTTATTTAATAATAATATATTATGCAAATTACAATCATCCTTGGACACCTGTCCGACATGAAACTTTACAATAAAAGTTATAATAATGTTTGCTAACACAAAATGTTTTCCAGCAAAAATGGATGTTACAAACACCCCACTTAAGCTTAACATCGTCCTAAATGTTGCTTATTCATCATCAAGTTCCTCATGGAATAGAACTGGATATAATGCTCGCATATTACTTTCCAGTTCCCAAGTAGCTTCATCAGGGGTAAGGTGCTTCCATTGCACCTTTACCTACCCTATGGTGCGATTTCGAAGCATAATTTCTCTCCGGTCGAGAATATAGTCCAAGTCCACCAGAAAATCTCCTTCAGGTTCCACCTATATGTCATTCTAATTCAGCACATGAGTAACATCGTGCACATACTTCTTTAAAATAGAAATGTGAAAAACATTGTGTATTTTTAAATTATATGGCAATGCCAATTGATATGCAACAACCCCTATCCTTGATAGGATTTCGAATGTTCCACAATACCTTGGTGCTAATTTAGCACAAATCCCAAGCTTCAAAGAACTTTTCTTGGGATTTACCTTTATAAAAACATGGTCTCCTACCTGAAATTCTCTTTCAGTGTGTTTCGAATCAGCATAGCTTTTCTGTCGATCTTGGGCCACCTTTAAGTTACCTTAAACCTGTTTCATGATTAGCTCAATTTCTTTCAATAAATCTGGTCCTAACATCAATCTATCTATAGTATTATTCCAAGAAATTGGAGTACAACATTTTCTTCCATACAAAATCTCAAATGGGCTCAACTTAGCAGATGCTTGATAATTATCATTATAGGAAAATTCTTCAAAGTGTAAGAAATCTTCCCACTTTGATGGCTGATCTTTAACATACAATCTTAACATGTTTTCTAAAATATGATTTACCCTTTCTATTTGACCATCAGTTTGTGGGTGGAAAGAAGTGCTTAAATTTAGTTTAGTATTTAATCCTTTAAACAGTGTTGTCCAAAAATTGCTGATGAACTTAGAGTACCACTCTGAAATAATTACCTTTGGAATTCCATGCAAGCGAAAAATTTCCTTCATGAAAATATCTACAATGGTAGAAGCCTTGAAAGTAGTTTAAATAGGAATAAAATGAGCAGCTTTGCTAAGTTTATCAACAACAACCATGATTGATTCATTCTGCTTCTGATTTTTAGGAAAACCTGTAATAAAATCAATGCTTATAATTTGCCATTTCCATTCTGGAATTGGTAAGGGCTGCAATAGCCCAGCTGAATGTTGGTGTTCAGCTTTGATAGTCTGGCATTCAAAACATCTAGCTATATATTCAACAACTTCACTTTTCATGTTGGGCAAAAAATACTCCTTTCTTAACATAGTTATCATTTTCTGATAACCAGGATGCCCTGAATAAGGACTCTTGTGAACTTCATCTAAAATCAACAACTTAACCTTCAAAAATTTAGGTACATATATTCTATTTTTATGTGTTAAGAAGCCTTTTTCATTAATACTATAATCTGTTATAAAATTTTGAAATGAATTTTCAGCCACTTTATCATGTAATTTTTGATAATTTTCGTCTTTCTTAATTCCTTCTCCGATCTGATTTTCCAGATCAGTTTTAAAAGTACTGATTGCTGCCACAAAACTCAATCTAGCATTTTTGTTCAATGCATCAGCAACCTTATTCTCCTTTCCATTAATGTGATGAATCTCAAAATCATACTCGCTAAGGAAATCTAACAACCTAGCTTGCCTTGTGTTAAGATTTGTTTGATCCAATAAATACTTTAAGCCCTTATTGTCAGTCATTAAAATGAATTTTCTTCCAATCAAGTGATGGCGCCACATTTTTAAAGCATGTATCATGGCTGCCAACTCAAGATCATAAGTAGCATAATTATTTTCATGTATTTTTAATTTGCATAATTATTTTCATGACCTTCTTGACTTAAGACCCCTCCAAGTCCATCGTTGCATGCATCCATGCATACGAGGAAATCCTTATTGGGATCCGCAATTTTTAAAATGGGTGTTGTTGTTAATAACTCTTTTAACTTATTAAAACTTTCTTGACACTTTTGATCCCATATGAATTACTTCCCTTTCTTCTGCAAAGAAGTGATGGGATTATCAATTCTAGAGAACCCTTCAATGAAATTTCTATAATAACCCGTTATTGCCATGAATGACCGTACATCACTTACATCTTTAGGGATAGGCCATTCATTTATTGTTTTTATCTTATCAGGATCAACAAAAATACCATCTTTAGAAATTATATAACCCAAATATTGAATTTTATCTTTATAGAAATCACACTTACTGAATTTTGACTAGTCTTACTATTCTTCCAGCCAGTTGTTCCTTCTCTTTTTCTGTTTTGATCAAAACAAAAATTTGCCTTCCTCATGGCCTCTTCCAAAGAGGAAGGATTATCATACTGAATACGGTCTTTTATATTAAAAGGTAGACAACTAAGAAACCTTTGCACTTTAGGATTTTCCTCAACCATGTAGGGCATGTACCTCAGCAAGCTAAGGAACTTGTTGCACAGTTCTTTCATGTTCATTGTACCCAACTTTAAATCGTAAAACTCCTTCGACTTATCGTCAAAGTATTGTTCCGACAAAAACTTCTTTTTAAACAAACTTTTAAACATAGTCCAAGTTACTTCTTTTTCTTTTATACTCTTGATTCTTTTAAGATCCTACCACCAGATATCTGCCTTCTCGGTCAGATTGTAAATAGCCATCTTTGCTTTCAGTTGAGAAGAGTAGTCGTAAATATTAAAGTACTTCTTCATTCCAGACAGCCAAGCTTCTCTTGTCTCACCCTTCTCACTTTCGCCATTAAAGACCTAGGTGGCTTAATATTTTTAAATTCCCCATAATATGTTCATGATGTTTATGTTTTCTCTTTTTAGAGAAGCATTCACTGTTACTACTGTCATAATTAATATCATCATTACTTGGATCAGATTTAGAAGATGAGTAACTATTCCTTTTATCATTTCTCATTTTCTTATGCTTATGTTGGTGGGACATTATTTCAGAGTCAACCTTCAATTCTGATTTTCTGCCTCCTTCATCACTATGACAACTTCCTCTTATATAGTGTTGTAACACTTTCTGTACCTTGAGGATCCGTTCATTTTCTTCTTTAACAACTTTTAACTCAAATTTTAAATCCTGTACAGTGCGTAAAATTTCAAAAGACTAGTTGTTTAAGTCAACATAAATTCCTTCAGTATTATTATGACTAATACGTTCATTACAAGGAGATCTGTCCTGTGCTGATTCTTTCTGATTTATTTTCTGTTTGTGTGCATGAGCCTCAATCAGGCCTAGAGTTTGAACTTGTGCTCTGATACCACATGTAACATCCCAAAAATCGCAAAAATTAAAAATTTTTGATATAGCCTAATTCATAAGAGAAATGCTATCTTCAGAATGAAAGTTATTTAACTAATAAATAATAACAGCTTCATAAAATTATCGTATTTATTCTTGAACATAAAAAGATACTTGATTATAATTAAGATGCGACATAACAATGTTTATTTCGTTATGTGTAATGATGTGGTAATAATACTGATGGATTGTTTGCATATTTCTGAAGGGGTTCCTATACGGTGCCCTTGGGTTTACTTAGATTTGATAGCTAAAGCATTGCATTCTTTCTTTCGCGGATCTGCAGGTAAGGTAATAAATAATTCGAGTACTTCAAGAGGTGTTTTACTTGTCAGCTAGCCGTCTCTATCTTAAGATAGGTGTATAAATATTGCCTATGCATGAAGATAGCGATGGTATGAAGCTTCTAGCTTTCTTGATAAATCTATATTATTTTATCCTAACACTTGTAATGTAGCTAGAGATACTTTGCACTATATTTCTACTAGAAATCAATGATATTGTTCAGTTCAAAAATGTAACTATGTGATGATAATAGCATTACTATAACGCTATGGCTTGTAACGCAATGGCCTTCGAAAAATCCTTCATGACATAGGTCATGTACTTAAATCATATATGCTCTTATAATGCTATTTGATTATGTTACTGCATGGTCAAGATGATAGTTTGTTATGTGTTAGTGACATCTATTAAAATGTCATACTACTCTATGGAATAGTTGTTAGGGTTACGATGTTTAACCATATGCAAACTTGAAACTCAGCACTATATTCTATTGATTGCATAATGTGCTTGTGAGACTTAACATTCGAATTACATTATGTACATACTAAGCAATGATAATTCTATCCTTTGAATTTGAAATGTGTGAGGCCTATGCAACTTGGGACTTAAACTATGAAACATAGATATGATATGATATATAGAGTTTGGATTTGATTATTATTGTGGTTAAATGAATACAACATATGGTTTGGCTTTCCAATAAACAATTGTTATGCGATAGGTTGACATTGGGAACTTGAAATACATACCACCTATGGTTCGAAGTGCAATGCACACAACCATACTATTTATATCATGGTCGAAACTTTATAACGTGATTGTTTTAAAACTATGACATGGTAATATCCTATAGTTTGAAAACTATACAACTATAGTGCAATACCATGATGGTAATAACCGAGATCGTGCTGTACAATAGATTCGATGCTGATATGAAATTAATGTTGTTGCAGTCGAGGGTCTAGCAAATGTTAAGTGAGATCCAACATTAAATGCAACTTTGTGTAGTGGAAGTGGTATGTCTCATTAGCTCCAATGTGTCTTTGACTTCATGTGATGTGGTTGTAAAATTGGTAAAAAACTTACCAAGTTGTAAGCTCTGTCTTGGTAACAAGGTACTCTAGCTGGGCTTGGTATTTAATGGTGTCATTATTGACATGTGATTGAAATATTTGTCTTGGTATTAGCATGGCTTGGATGGCCGAATCTGGTTCGTCGATCTAACTTGTCTCGATTGTAGGGATCAAAACCCTAAGGAAAATCGTAATACCGTTGTTTTTGCCTTATTGCATTCATTTGTAAACTCTTGGTTTGGAGAGAAGGCCGACAGGCTGCTAAACAACAGGGATTGACCCTGGGTGGTTCTTGATGGCTCTACAAGTAAATAAATGGCAGTTCTTGATGGCGGTTCTTGACATCTGTGTAAATAAATGGTGAAATTTTTACTATAAGTTGCTCAGGCTTGATAGGTATAAGACTTTGAAGCCCTGTGGCTTCCGTCGTGTGACAGGCTAGTTTTAAATGGCGAGGTTTGAACTTCCAGTTTGGTAAAGTTTTAGTTGCATGCTGCTTGTTGCGTCGGTTGAAAAACCTGGAAGATGGGAGCATTCCATCAGCCTGTTTTATAACGGTAAACTCGACACTGCCTATTCGGATAAGAAATGGGTTTAAATAGTGTTTGTTTTTCTTTTGAAAAATTGTGTATAACCTTATGATTGTTTGTTTGGCAGGTACTTCCTTTGTTATGGATTATACAGTGCTAGGGTTTGCTGAAAATGGTGACACATTTGAAACCGGTAAGCACCGGTGGCATAACCCTCCATAAGTTCTCCTGCAGATAATGGTCAACGTTGAAGTTGTGACAACCTGTTTCCTAGAATTCATGGTTCTAAAGAGTCTTTAGGTTGATATATAGTGTTTTGGTTTTGTATTAAACTAGCAAAGTAACTTTTGTCGTTGGGGTTTCGAACTCTGTCACTTTATCAATGAGAAAAATGTTTACACGACTCAGTTGCAGTAGTCATTTGTTTTTGTCATTTTTGGGCTTGGCCCATGAGCATAATCTGTGACTTGTCGATAATGTAGAAAATAACTTATGTTTTGGTAGATCTCTATGTTTATCTTATCTATAAAATAATGGGTGAAAGTTTGTAAACTGGGTTTTCGATTTACTTCTACTGCTATCGTTTTCTTTGCGAACTATGAAACTCTTAATTGTTTTAACAATGGAACACTTCGGTCTGTGAGTATTTTATTGATTTGTAAAATAATGTTGCGTTTCCAATAAATAACGGTTTTGTTTTTATGGGGAAAGCATGGCTCGAATTTGCTCCTCGATATAATTTATGTGACCATACTTGTTGTCTGCACTACTGTTAGAATCATTCCTTGAATGTTGTAAAAGCTAGCATGTTTGAAAACGTTGTCGAGACTTAACTGCGTCAACTTAAGGAATAAATAGCACAATGCTTGATGTGAGTTTAAATTGAAACTTGCTGTGAGAATTGTAAAACTAACTAGATTTTTCCACTGTAGGGTGTCGAAAACCATAACTCGGTTCTATCTTGATGTAAGCATGTTCTTAAAATGTTTTTTTCTATCATTCAAAAGTCTGAAGGTTTTGAGTTCAAAAAAAAAAAGTATAAACCTTGGATTTGAATAAAAACAAGCTCCTATTTGTATAACAAGATAATAAAGGGAAACATGGAAATTCTCTCTTAACGTTTTGTAGAAATAGATAAATAAATATAATCTAGAAACTTTTAAAAGAAATACAGTAAAATAAATGAGTTGTGATGTGTGTGGAAAATGATAAAGATGAATTGTAATTGTCATCCTAAATCGTTAGGGTTCAGGGTTTTGTACAGTAAACTATGACAATGGAAGAACTAAACATAGACTTTGATTGCAAACTGTTTGATAAGTTAGTAAACATTTATGAATTTGATGAATAAACAAACAATATTCTTTGATAAGAAATATATGGAAGTCATAACATATAGAGTAGAAATGATTTCTTTATTTAATATAAACACTATTATTTTAAGTAGAGTAGATTTTACTGTTTGGATGAAGTAAAATCAATACTGTAATGAATGTAGTAATAGGAAAACTTTAGAATATAATAACTCAAATTGACCACTCAAGTAGGAAATTTTTAAAGAAATAAAACAGTGATATTATTCTCATCAATCTTGGCAATTTTCCTATCATATCATTCTCTACTTAAATTATCTCTGTACTAGAGTACGATGTTGTTCCTTTTTGCATGGGAAAAAATACAGAGACTATTTTATTCAATCAGGTTGCGTTTATACAGAATTGGTAAATCATTCGGGAAACTGAAATAATCTTATAAAATGAATAGTAAAAGATAATAGATATCAGAACTTTAAAATATACAAAACAATAGATAAGACAATGGAACGTGTATATGACGATAGGGCCAACAAACACCCAAGGAGGCCTGTTCCTCCCAATCTATTCCAGAAGAAGCGGCTCAACTGCTGGCTTCTTGTGAATCCCTGAGTTTGATTATTGATCCAATAAGTGGGTGGAATCTATGTAGAAGTAAGGCACTCATAAATTCCTTCTCCACTCAGCATCAACCTCCTGAAATAACATGCCTTATCCACTCGGCATCAACCTCCTCAACTCAATAAGAGTTTGGCAGACTCACAACATGATCAACAACACAGCATATCCCCTCATCAAATCTCTTAGGTGCAAACACAACAAAACCCCAAGGTAAATTTCCTCATCAGGAAAAGTGATGAACCTCAGTTCAAAATTTGATGGCTATTATATAGACTGCCTAGGTCTTTAGTGGTCAGTTTAGAATAAATGAGCCTCAAGCTCTAGTCCCATCTTTCAGGGCACTATGACCACATTTCAAGAGAGTTGTCCCATACCAATAGCTAGATAGTTGCATCATGATGCTGCCACTTGTCCATTTCCTTTTACCCCATATTCCATTCCACCTAGTGGATCAAAAAACAACTCTTTCTACAGCCCTCTTAGGTGTTTGTCTCCTATTTTATTTATTTAATAATAATATATTATGCAAATTATAGTCATCCTTGGACACCTGTCCAACATGAAACTTTACAATAAAAGTTATAATAATGTTTGGTAACACAAAATGTTTTCGAGCAAAAAGGGTATGTTACAAACACCCCCAATTAAGCTCAACATCGTCCTCGATGTTGCTTATTCATCATCAAGTTCCTCATGGAACAGAACTAGATATGTTTCCCACATATTACTTTCCAATTTCCAAGTAGCTTCATGAGGGATAAGGTGCTTCCATTGCACCTTTACTTGCCCTATGGTGCGATTCCGAAGCATAATTTCTCTTCGGTCGAGAATACAGTCCGGTTTCACCTGAAAATCTCCTTCGGATTCCACCTGTATGTCATTCCAATTTAGCACATGAGTAACATCGTGCACATACTTCTTTAAAACAGAAACGCGAAAAACATTATGGATTTTTAAATTATATGGCAATGCCAATTGATATGCAACAACCCCTATCCTTGATAGGATTTTGAATGGTCCACAATGCCTTGGTGCTAATTTAGCACAACTCCCAATATTCAAAGAAATTTTCTTGGGCTTTACCTTTATAAAAGCATGGTCACCTACGTGAAATTCTCTTTCAATGCATTTCAAATCAGCATAGCTTTTCTGTCGATCTTCGGCAACCTTTAAGTTACCTTGAACCTTTTTTATGGTTAGGTCCATTTTTTTTAATAAATCTGGTCCTAACATCAATCTGTCTACAGGATTATCCCAAGTAATTGGAGTACAACATTTTCTTCCATACAAAATCTCAAATGGGCTCAACTTAGCAGATGCTTGATAATTATTATTGTAGACAAATTCTGCTAAGTGTAAGAAATCTTCCCACTTTGATGGTTGATCTTTAACATACAATCTGGACATGTTTTCTAAAATCTGATTTACCCTTTCTGTTTGACCGCTAGTTTGTGGGTGGAAGGAAGTGCTGAAATTTAGTTTAGTATTTAATCCTTTAAATAGTGCTATCCAAAAATTGCTGGTGAACTTAGAGTCTTGATCTGAAATAATTACCTTTGGAATTCCATGCAAGCGAAAAATTTGCTTCATGAAAATATTTGCAATGTTAGAAGCCTTGAAAGTAGTTTTAACAGAAATAAAATGAGCAACTTTACTAAGTTTATCAACAATAACCATGATTGAGTCATTCTACTTCTGATTTTTAGGCAAACCTGTAATAAAATCAATGCTTATAATTTCCCATTTCCATTCTGGAATTGGTAAAGCTTGCAATAGCCCAGCTAGATGTTGGTGTTCATCTTTGATAGTTTGACATTCAAAACATCTAGCTATATATTCAACAACTTAACTCTTCATGTTGGGCCAAAAATACTTCTTTCTTAACATAGTTATCATTTTTTGATAACCAGGATGCCCTGAATAAGGACTCTTGTGAACTTCATATAAAATCAACAACTTAACCTTCGAAAAATTAGGTACATAAATTCTGTTTTTATGTGTTAAGAAACCTTTTTCATTAATACTGTAATTTGTTATAAAATTTTCAGATGAATTTTTAGCCACTTTATCATGTAATTTTTTGTAATTTTCATCTTGCTTAATTCCTTCTTCGATCTGATTTTCCAGATCAGTTTTAAAAGTACTGATTGCTACCACAAAACTCAATCTCTCATTTCTGCTCAATACATCAACAACCTTATTCTCCTTTCCATTAATGTGATGAATCTCAAAATCATACTCGCTAAGGAAATCTAACCACCTAGCTTGCCTTGCATTAACATTTGTTTGATCCAATAAATACTTCAAGCCCTTATTTTCAGTCATTAAAATGAATTTTCTTCCGATCAAGTGATGGTGCCACATTTTTAAAGCATGTATCACGGCTGCCAACTCAAGATCATAAGTAGCATAATTCTTTTCATGTATTTTTAACTTCCTTGACTCAAAATCAATTGCATGACCTTCTTGACTTAAGACCCCTCCAAGTCCATCATTGCATGCATCCATGCATATGACGAAATCCTTATTAGGATCCGTAACTTTTTAAATGGTTGCTATAGTTAATAACTCTTTTAACTTATTAAAACTTTCTTCACACTTTTGATCCCATATGAATTTCTTCCCTTTCTTCTGCAAAGAAGTGATGGGATTAGCAATTATAGAGAACCCTTAAATGAACTTTCTATAATAACCCGTTATTCCCATGAATGACAGTACATCAGTTACATCTTTAGAGAGAGACCATTTATTTATTGATTTTATCTTATCAGGATCAACAAAAATACCATATTTAGAAATTATATGACCTAAATATTGAATTTTATCTTTATAGAAATCACACTTACTGAACTTAGCGTAAAGTTGATGTTCTCTAAGTACTCGTAAAATGATTTTTAAATGTTCGTCATGGTCTTCTTTAGTTTTTGAGTAAATCAGAATATCATCAATGAATACTACTACGAACTTATCCAAATATTTATGCAGAATGTTGTTCATTAAACACATGAACACTGCCGATCCATTAGTTAGCCCAAAAGGCATAACTACGAACTCGTAGTGTCCATAACACGTTCTGAATGCAGTTTTGAATATGTCCTCGTCTTTTATCCGACTTGATGATAACCTGATCTTAGATTAATTTTAGTGAATATCTCTGCTCGGTGTACTTGATCAAATAGATCGTCTATGCGAGGTAAGGGATATCGGTTCTTAATTGTCATTTTATGAAGTTGTAGGTAATCAATGCACAAACGCATGGTACCGTCCTTCTTTTTAACAAAAATTACTGGTGCTCCCCAAGGGGACACATTGGGCCTTATATAGTTTTTATCTATGAATTGTTTGAGCTGATATTTTAACTCATTTAACTCCAGAATATTCATCCTATAGGGGGCCTTCGAGTTTGGTACCACACCAGGTACTAACTCAATGGTGAAATCAAGTTATCTTTTCGGAGGTAATCCTAGAATTTCTTCCGGGAATACATCAAAAAAGTCCCTAAAGATGGGAATATCCTCTAGCTTAAACTTGTCTTCGTTAGATGTGCACTCGTCATTAATAACATTAACAACAAACATTTTACAGCATTTTCTAGCAGCTCTCTTTACTTGTAGAGCAGAAATCTGCCTTACTGAAATCTGCCTATGAATTCCTTTTTTTTGTTTCTGTATTACCTTCATTATTTACACATGTAAAAGATTTATCATAACAATTCAGTAAACTCTATGTTGTTCAAGCCAATCCATACCAATCGACAAATCATACGACTCTAAGGGTAAAACATTCAGATTAATTTGCATTTTCAGCTGACTTAAAAATACTTCAAAGTTCTTGACATAATCTGTAACCTTTCTTTTAGTTCCTATTGCAAGCTGAACTAACCATGCATTATCAAATTTTTATGTTTTTAGCTTGCAACGGTTTACAAAAGTAGGTGAAATATAACTCAAATTTGCACCTGGATCTATTAGAATAGAAATACATTCATTTTGTATCATACCTTCAATTTCGACCATGGATGTTTGATGGTCCGCTTGATGATTCTCCAATGCTGCATTTATCCTAGGCATTTCTCTTGCGATATCTCCAACTATAGGTTCTGCTTGCATAGTATGAATATTGTTGGTTGACCTCTTGTTGCATGGGAAATCTGCTCTCTTATGTGGTCCACCACATTCATAGCACTTTACGGGTCATTTCTACTCAGCATACCTGTTGTTATTGTTATTGCTGTGATTATTATTATTAGGTACATTTCTTGCAGCAGTAGAGTTCTGAGATGCATTATTCCGGTAATTATTAGGAAAATTTTTGTTATTAAAATTTTTCTTAAAACCTCCAGCATTATGATTAAAATTCTTCTTTTTATAGTCATATTGACTAGTCTTACTGTTCTTCCAGCCAGTTGTTCCTTCTCTTTTTCTATTTTGATCAAAACATAAATTTACCTTCCTCATGGCCTCTTCCAAAGTGGAAGGATTATCATACTCAATATAGTCTTTTATATTAAAAGGTAGACAACTGAGAAACCTTTGCACTTTAGGCTTTTCCTCAACCATGTAGGGCACATACCTCAACAAGCTAAGGAACTTGGTGCATAGTTATTTCATGTTCATTGTACCCAACTTTAAATTGTAAAACTCCTTCGACTTATCTTCAAAGTATTGTTCCGACAAAAACTTCTTTTTAAACAAACTTTTAAACATAGTCCAAGTTACTTCTTTCTCTTTTATACTCTTGATTCTTTTAAGATCCTGCCACCAGATATCTGCCTTCTCAGTCAGATTGTAAATAGCCATATTGGCTTTCACTTGAGAAGCATAGTCGTAAATATTAAAGTACTTCTTCATTCCAGACAGCCAAGGTTTTGTTGTCTCACCCTTCTCACTTTCTCCATTAAAGGTAGGTGGCTTAATCTTCTTAAATTCACCAGTAATATGTTCATAATGTTTATGTTTTCTCTTTTTAGAGCAGCATTCACTTTTACTGCTGTCATAATTAATATCATCACTACTTGGATCAGATTTAGAAAATGAGTAACTGTTCCTTTTATCATTTCTCATTTTCTTATGCTTATGTTGGTGGGACATTATTTCAGAATCATCCTTCAATTCTAGTTGTCTGCCTCTTTCATCATTATGATAGTTTCCTCTTCAATTTTGTTGTAACTCTTCCTATACATTAAGGATCCGTTCATTTTCTTCTTTAACGGCTTTTAACTCAGATTTTAAATCTTGTACAGTGCCTAAAATTTCAGAACACTGGTTGTTTAACTCAACATAAATTCCTTCAGCATTATTATGATTAATAAGTTCATTACGAGGCTATCTGTCCTCTGCTGATTCTTCTGGTATTTCCATACCTGCAATTTAAAGGTCAATCTGTTCTGTGCAAAAATAAAATAAAATTACAAAAGTTAGTAACATAAACTTTATGATTTATTTTCTGTTTGCGAGCATGAGCCTCAATCGGGCCTAGAGTTTGAACTTGTTCTCTGATACAACATGTAACATCCCAAAAATCGCAAAATTTAAAATTTTTTGATATAGCCCAAGGGCATGTGAAAGCTAATGAGGGTGACTTTTGGCGCGTTAGATGCAATAAAAAAATGAAAAATCAGGCATTCCTCAACGTAATTGGTTTTTTTGCCATTCTTACACAAGATATCTTACATCGAGTAAAAAAGATGAAACGTAAGAAATTGAGTCGCATTTCCGAATATATAAGTTTGAAGTATTGAAAATTTACATAACTATGTCAAATTTCATGTTTTCTAACAGTCACTTTTTATTTTTTTAGCAAATGATAAGGTATATGTTTTTGTGGGTGCAACATTTCAATGCCTAAATGACAGTTTTGGGCTACAAAAATTGGTATACATGTATAGAACGACATTAGAGAAATTTTGAGGTAAAAAAATGGCCTCAAAACAAAGAAAATGTACTATAAAAAACAACCAATCACATTCAAGTAGATGACATCATCCCCCTTGGTTGAGGTGGCATTGCATGAGTTAAGAATGCTTATTTGTCAAATTTTCTATGGTGGATGAAAACACATAGTTAACCAAGGTAGTGGTGTAAGTACTTTTAAGTCATAAAGTAAAGTACTCATAATGATAGTCTTTTCATAAAATAATATTATTATCATTTTCAAGTAAAGTACTCATAATGAATGCATTTTCACACTTTCTCATAAAATAATATTATTGTCATTTTCAAATGAAGTACTCTTAATTCATAAAGAACGTCCTTTCACATTTGTTTATAAAATAATATATTATCATTTTTATGTTTTTAATTTTAAATTATATATTCACTCCACTCTATTTAATAACATAATGTCAAACTAATAAAGAATAATAATAGATTTAATAAATAATAATAATAATAATAATGCAATGTGGATTATAATAATATTATTAACATTTTACTTGTAAATAAATTCTCAATTAAATTACATTATATTAAATTCATGAGAAAAGTACTACATATAAAAAGTCAACATAGACTTAAAAAAATAGCTCTTAAAAATGTTTTTTATTATTTAATTTCATTTGCAAGTTCAAGACAAATAAATGCTAAAGGACAATAAATTTTTGAGAATTTACAATGGATCTTAGTCACATCAATGTAGACTTATTTTATTAATTTTATTTCTAGTGGATTTTGAAAAGTAACTCAACCATGGTTATTTATATTGTGCATAGAAAATAGTGTGGGAGGTGACTTGTCATATATACCTACCCCATAAAACCCCCAATTCCTAATATTTTAATATATCTCATATTTTTGTAGTACATCTCTTAGGAGGCCATTTTTTGACCTCAAAATCTCTCTAATGCGTAGCACTAGTGCAGCACTATTTTTCCAAAATTAAATGTTTAATTTCTTTATTTTTTTTAATTATGTAAGTGATCAAACGTGGAGAATGATACGTCAAATGTGGGTGCATCCTTTGAAGTTCTTAATGCAGTTATTTGGGCTTGGATTTTTAGTAGCATGTAGAGGTTGATGTCTTCTAGTGCATCATACAATTTTTTTTAAAAAAGGTTGTGAAATGAAAAAGTTAAAGAATAAACACTAACAATATGTTTTTTTATCAACGGAGTGATAAAACAAGAAAATTAGGAAATACATAGAAAATCTCAATTTTTTTTTTTAAATTGCATATTTGGAATCTTCATAAAAAATTATATCTATGCCTAAAATTTCGTCAATAATGGTCATGTATGTCATGTTGTAGATAGAGGTGAAAAACATGCATACTTAGGTGCATAATTGCACCTAAAGGGTCCCTCAACTTCGTGCACAAACCCCTAATTCATAAGAGAAATGCTATTTGCAGAATGAAAGTTATTTAACTAATAGATAATAACCACTTCATAAAATTATCGTATTTATTCTTGAACATAAAAAGATACTTGATTATAATTAAGATGCAACAAAGCAATGTTTATTTCGTTATGCGTAATGATCTGGTAACAATACTCATGGATTGTTTGCATATTTCTGAAGGGGTTCCTACGGGGTGCTCTTGGGTTTACTTAGATTTGATAAATAAAGCATTGGATTCTTTCTTTCGCAGATCTGCAGGTAAGGTAATAAATAATACCAGTACTTTGAGAGGTGTTTTACTTTTCATCTAGCCATCTCTGTCTTAAGACAGGTGTATAAATACCTATGCATGAAGATAGCGATGGTATGAAGCTTCTAGCTTTCTTGATAAATCTGTATTATTTTATCCTAACACTTGTCATGTAGCTAGAGATACTTTGCACTATACTTCTACTCGAAATCAATGATATTGTTCAATTCAAAAATGAAACTGTGTGATGATAATAGCATTACTATAACACTATGGCTTGTAACGACGATGGCCTTCAAAAAATCATTCTTGACATAGTTCATGTACTTAAATCATATATGCTCTTATAATGCTATTTGATTATGTTACTGCATGGTCAAGATGATAGTTTGTTATGTATTAGTGACATCTTTTAAAATGTCATACTACTCTATGGAATAGTTGTTAGGGTTACGATGTTTAACCATATGCAAAATTGAAACTCGACACTATATTCTATTGAGTGCATAATGTGCTTGTGAGACTTAGCATTTGAATTACATTATGTACATACTAAGAAATGCTAATTCTATCCTTTGAATTTGAAATGTGTGAGGCCTATGCAACTAGGGACTTAAACTATGAAACATAGATATTATATGATGTAATAGAGTTTGGATTTGATTATTATCGTGGTTAAATGAATGCAACATATGGTTTGGCTTTGCAATAAACAATTGTTATGCGATAGGTTGACATTGGGAACTTGAAATACATACCACCTATGGTTCGAAGTGCAATGCACACAACGATACTATTTATATCATGGTCGAAACTTTATAACATGATTGTTTTAAAACTATGATATGGTAACATCCTATAGTTTGAAAACTATGATATGGTAACATCCTATAGTTTGAAAACTGTATAGTTGTATTGCAATACCATGATGGTAATAACCGAGATCGTGCTGTACAATAAAATCGACACTGATATGAAATTAATGTTGTTGCAGTCGAGGGTCTCACAGATGTTATGTGAGATCCATCATTAAATGCAACTTTGTGTAGTGGAAGTGGTATGTCTCGTTAGCTCCGATATGTCTTTGACTTCACGTGATGTGGTTGTAAAGTTGGTGAAAAGCTTATCGAGTTGTAAGCTTTGTCTTGGTGACAAGGCACTCTAGCTGGGCTTGCTATTTAATGGTGTCATTATTGACAGGTGATCAAAATCTTTGTCTTGGTATTAGCATGGATTGGGTGGCCGAATCTGGTTCGTCAATCTAACTTGTCTCGATTGTAGGGATCAAAACCCTAAGGCGAATCGTAATACCATTGCTTTTGCCTCATTACATTCATTTGGAAACTCTTGGTTCAAAGAGAAGGCCAACAGGCTGCTAAATAACAGGGCTCGACTCTGGGTGGTTCTTGATGGCTCTGCAACTCCATCTGTGTAAATAAATAGTGAATTTTTTATTGTAAGTTGCTCAGGCTTGATAGGTATAAGACTTTGAAGCCCTGTGGCTTCTGTCGTGTGACATGCTAGTTTTAAATGGTGAGGTTTGAACTTCGAGTATGGTAAAGTTTCAGTTGCATGCTGCTTGTTGCGTCGGTTGAAAAACCTTGAGGCAGGGAGCATTCCATGAGCCTGTTATATAACGGTAAACTCGGCACTCGCTATTATGATAAGACTTGGGTTTAAATAGTGTTCGTTTTTCATTTGAAAACTTGTGTATAACCTCGTGATTGTTTGTTTGGTAGGTACTGCCTTTGTTATGGATTATATTGTGCTAGGGTTTGCGGACAATGGTGACTCGTTCGAAACCGGTAATCCCCAGTGGCATAACCCTCTGTAGGTTCTCCTGCAGATAATGGTCAACGTTGAAGTATTGACAACCTGTTTCCTGGAATTCATGGTTCTAAACAGTGTTTAGGTTGATATATAGTGTTTTGGTTTTGTATTAAACTCGCAAAGTAACTTCTGTCATTGGGGTTTCGAACTCTGTCAAGTTTATCAATGAGAAAAATGTTTACATGACTGAGTTGCAGTAGTCATTTGGTTTCCTCATTTTTGGGCTTGGCCCGTGAGCATAATCAATGACTTATCGATAATGTAGAAAAGAACTTATGTTTTGGCAGATCTCTGCGTTTATCTTATCTATAAAATAATGGGTGAATGTTTGTAAACTGGGTTTTCGATTTACTTCTATGCTATCATTTTCTTTGTGAATTGTGAAACTCTTAATTGTTTTAACAATGGAAAACTTCGGTCTGTGAGTAGTTTATTGATTTGTAAAATAATGTTGTGTTTCCAATAAATAAGGGTTTTTTTTTATGGGGAAAGCATGGCCCGAATTTGCTGCTAAATATAATTTATGTGGCCATACTTCTTGTCTACACTATTGTTAGAATCGCTCCTTGAATGTTGTAAAAGCTAGCATGTTTGAAAACGTTGCCGAGACTTAACTGTGTCGATTTAAGGAATAAATAGCACAATGCTTGATGTGAGTTTAAATTGAAACCTGCTGTGAGAATTGTAAAACTAACTAGATTTTTCCACTGTAGGGTTTCAAAAACCATAACTCAGTTTTGTCTTGATGTAAGGATGTTCTTAAAATGTTTGTTGCTATCATTCAAAAGTCTGAAGGTTTTGAGTTGAAAAAAGAAAAGTATAAACCCTCGGTTTGAATAAAAACAAGCTCCTATTTGTATAACAAGATAATAAAGGGAAACATTGAAATTCTCTGTTAAAGTTTTGTAGAAATAGATAAATAAATATAATCTAGAAAATTTTAAAAGAAATACAGTAAAATAAATGGGTTGTGATGTGTGTGGAAAATGATAAAGATGAATTGTAATTGTCATCCTAAATCATTAGGGTTTAGGGTTTTGTATAGTAAACTATGACAATGGTACAACTAAACATAGACTTTGATTGCAAATTGTTTGATAAGTTAGTAAACATTTATGAATTTGATGAATAAATAAACAATATTCTTTGATAAGAAATATATGGAAATCATAACATATAGAGCAGAAATGATTTCTTTATTTAATATAAACACTATTATTTTAAGTAGAGTGGATTTTACTATTTGGATGAAGTAAAATCAATACTGTAATGAATGCAGTAATAGGAAGACTTTAGAATATAATAACTCAAATTGACCACTCATTGTAGAAAATTTTAAAAGAAATAAAACAGTGATATTATTCTCATCAATCTTGGCAATTTGCCTATAATATCATTCTCTATTTAAATTATCTCTGTACTAGAGTACGATGTTGTTCCCTTTTGCATGGGGAAAAATACAGAGACTATTTTCTTCAATGAGATTGATTTTATACAGAATTAATAAATAATTCAGGAAACTAAAATAATCTTATAAAATGAACAGTAAAAGCTAATAGATAACAAAACTTTAAAATATACCAAAAAAAAGATAAGATAATGGAAATTGTAAATGACGATAGGGCCGAAAAACACCCAAGGAGGCCTCTCCCTCCCAACCTATTCCAAAAGAAGCAGCTCAACTGCTAGCTTCTTGTAAACCCCCGAGCATGGTTACTAATCCAATAAGTGGGTGGAATCTATGTAGAAGCAAGGCACTCAAAAATGCCTTCTCCACTCACCATCAACCTCCTGAAATAACATGCCTTCTCCACTCAACATCAACCTCATGAACTCAATAAAAGTTTGGCAAACTCACAACATGATCAACAACATAGCATATCCCATCGTCAAATCTCTTGGGTGCAAACACAGCAAAACCCTAAGGTAAATTTTCTCATCAGGAAAAGTGATGAACCTGAGTTCAAAATGTGAAGGCTATTATATAGACTGCCTAGGTCTTTAGTGGTCAGTTTAGAATAAATGAGCCTCAAGCTTCAGTCCCGTCTTTCAGGGCACTATGACCATATTTTAAGGTTGGTGTCCCATCCCAACAACTAGTTAGTTACATCATGATGCTGCCACTTATCCATTTCCTTCTACCCTAGATTCCATTCCACTTAGTGGATCAGTAACCACTCTTTCAATAGTCCTCTTAGGTGTTTGTCTCTTATTTTATTTATTTAATAATAATATATTGTGCAAATTACAATCATCCTTGGACACCTGTCCAACATGAAAATTTACAATAAAAGTTATAATCATGCTTGCTAACACAAAATGTTTTCCAGCGAAAAGGGTATGTTACATTGGTACAGTCACATTGACTCTTACCTCATTGAGAATGGATTTCACAGAAGTGAATGTGAGCCAACGCTATACACAAAAATCAACCAACAAAGTAATAAGCTAATTGTCTTCCTATATGTAGATGATTTAATATTTACTGGTGATTTTGGCATAGAAAAATTTAGATCAGTCATGGAAAGTGAATTCGAAATGACTAATTTGGGGCTTATGAAGTATTTTCTGGATATTGAAGTCCAACAGACTAAAAATGGTATATTTATATCTGAGTCGAAGTATGAAAGTTATGTCTTGAACAGATTTAAGATGTTAAATTGCAAGACAGCTCCAAGATCGGTGATAGCAGGTTTGAAATTGAGCGGGGATGATGATGGATCAAATGTAGATCCTACGCTGTTTAAAAGGCTTGTTGGAAGCCTTATGTATCTTACAGCAACAAGGCTGGATATCATCCATGGAGTCAGTTTAATATCAAGATTCATGGAGTCACCAAAAGAAGCACATTGGCAAGCAGGTAAAAGAATTCTAATGTATGTAAGTGGAACAAAAGACATTGGTATTTTGTATTCAACCTCGAAAAATTTCAAACTCATTGGATACACTGACAGTGACAATAGAGGCAACATAGATGATAAAAAATGCACGTCTCGAAATACATTTCATTTAGGAACACGTGTTGTATCATGGGCTTCAAAGAAACAACCCAAAGTAACTCTTTCTTCAGCAGAAGCAGAGTATGTGACAGCTAGAAGTGCTGCATGTCAATCCATTTGGATGCGAATGATGTTAAGTGATATGTGGCAAAACCAACAAGAACCCAGAGTCATTTACTGTGACAACAACTCAGCTATCGCACTGTCAAAGAATCATGTGTTTCACAAGACAACTAAGCACATCGACACAAGGTATAATTTTCTCAGAGAATTGATAAAGAACAAGGAAATCTATTTAGAATTTTGCAGGTCTGAAGATCAAGTAGCAGACATATTTACAAAACCATTGGCAAAGGATTCATTCCAATTTCTGCGAAGTTGTTTGGGAGTGACAAGTTCTATGCAGTGAACTTTGTCATACACAGAGCATGTTTCAGCTCTGAAATATTTTGTAATATTTTATTTTTGTTTAATGATTCCCATCCGCTCATAATTAAGGTGGAGTGCCGGAAAAACGTAATTAAGAGTTGATTGTGTATCTAGTTCCCACCCAGTCTGTCAATCACCCTATCATTTGTTTTATGTGAGTGCGCAGAGTCTCAGTCTCTTAGTAAGTTCACACCCAATCTGGCACACATCAAGTTTGTATTAATGTAACCGCATTAGTAATTTACATGTCAAGAATTCTTAGGTAGAAAGTAATTACCCTCTTTAGTGTTTAATGCAACCCTGTAGCTTCACCTTGAAGTCGGTTGCAACTCTATAAGCAGAACCAGATAGTTGAAACTAGAGAGAGATGTGTATGAGAGAAATTTGGGAGAGCAAGAATGAAAGAAAGTATTCAAGATTGTAGAGCCCAAGCTCTATGAAAGTAAAAGATCAAAGTAAAAACTCATTTCCATGTATTGAGGCATTACCCAGTTTACTATGGTAAATATATAAGTCTATAGTTTTATGTTTCATTCTAAAAAATGTTAAATATTGCATGTGGCACATCTTCTCCAGGTTTAATTGTGTGAATGTTGTTTACATTTAGGCGCAGTAAAAGAAATCAAGATTTACAAATAGTTCACCGTAGTGAAAGTTCTATATTTATAACAAGTAACTTTACAAGATTTACAAATAGTTCACCGCAGTGAAAGTTCTATAGTGAAAGTTCTATATTTATAAGGAGTAACTTCACATAATCCGGGAAGTAAATTATTGCGAACTAAAGTATTGCGAAGTTAACATCAGAAGTTCAATTGTAGAGTAAAAAGTTGAAATCTGCCCACACGAAGTTAATTTTTTAGTGAAGCAAGTGTTCCGCGAAGTAAAATTTTGAATTCCTATTGAATGATTGGGGAAGTATGAAGCAAAGAAAAAGAAGATATTCTTCTACTGGGCAGTTAAATCTTATTTACTGCATTGTGTGCTTTTCTCTTGAAAACATAAGATTTAGTTACCATCAAATATTGCAGCTCCTTTTACAACAGAGGATGTAGCTACGTGCATAAACAAGGGTCCCTGAATGCTAAAGATGCTACAACTTGCTCTATGGCACCGAAGCGAAAACCTATGGACAGTCTCGGAGATTTTCCGCACTAATTGATATTTGATTCTCTATTAAAGCACCATTTCATCGTTATATATATATATATATATATAACAACTAATTTTATCCATTTAACGACGTATATATTTTTAGTTGTTATGAAAGGGTGCACTGCTTCGATATCATATTTTAAGTAATTGCCCTCAAAATATTTGGATGAAATCGCCAAGCAATACATAGAGTGGTGCATAGACGATAGAGCATTCTCTCGAGCCTTGTGATTCCTTGCGAAGTATTTCCATTTCCTCTCTCTATATTCAATTTTCTATGGAACATAACCTTCTTGTCTATGCTTTCAGCTTTATATAATGATGTGGAATTGTGTATGATTTTGCTTTTATGTGTAAACTGAAGGTCAGCAAATACATCAGCCTCTCAAAAGAAAGAGAATGATTTCTCATAATTCCACTGAGCAACCTAGCAAAAGAACTGGAACAACTTCTGCTAATTCCATTGAGCAACAAAAGGAGAATGGAAATACTGAGAAATACATGGACATAATCACCGGCGATTTGGCTTACGATCCCGTCCGACTACCTATTGATCAAGATCTGACGCAAGCCATCTTCAATCGGAAAACCCTAGACACCATTTGGGAAACCACGCACCATCCCCGCAACCCCTTCACTAGACAATGGTTCCATATCAAAAGTGTCATCCCACAGGTAGACTTGAGAGCACAAATGCAACAACAGCTTGAACATAACGAATTTTCGGCAGATGGTGCAGAGTTCGATGTAATCGCAGAATATACGAAAATTGTAGAGAAGGAACAGATGAAGCAACATTTGAGCATGTTACGTGATGATGTTTCAAACAGTTTGGGTTTACAAAAAGAATACTGGCAGAAGATGTGGAAGAAAATCAATCTGCTGAGGCTCTATTGTCAGTATCATGATGAAAACATACAGACATTCAGATATTTAAAAGGATTCAGATTTTTACACAAACTCAATATTCAAACAAACGCACTTCTTAAAGACGATACCCAAGAACAAATGGAGATCAAGGAAGCCGTTTTAGATGTTTGTAAAGAAATTGTGAGGGCTGTTGATGTCATTGGTCTCAGATCATCCGACGTAGTTGGAATAAATTCAATGGGAGGAGCAGTGTTTCGAGGTTTACTAAATATTCTGCTTACTGCCCACTGTAGCAGTAAGGGTTATCTGAAATTCCAATCGATTGTATTGCGATTGTTATGTCAACTTTCTGATGAGAGCAATGTACACTTTAATCCATTGGGTCATCGCCGTCTGACTGCGCTGGCGTCAAAGCCTGCCAACGATAAGCTATCTCGCTCTCCAGCAACGGATATCAGTACTGAAGATTTGAATCATGGGATTTCAATTCTGCGAAAAGCCCGGAACCTTAAATTAGACATTAATGTTGATGAGATATCTTACGTAAAAGTAATTGTCAATGCTGTAATTATCTGCATCGCTAGAACATTGCAGATTCCTGATAAATGTGGTCTTAGTGAGCTACAATTACTTGAAACAAAAGAGCAGGAGCGACATAATTTGGAGGCTCTTGAAAAGGGCCTTTTGGTTATCAATGGTATGCTTAATGAAGGCGGCCCAGTAGCTGACACTATCCAAGATTTAGATATAGTTTCAGACATACAGCGTGTGTTAAAACATCTTACAGAGTGTCCAAGAGGTTGCAACACATCTCATAGCCTTCACAACAGAATTGCGGTACTTGCATTGAAAATCAGCGGAACCGTGTCTAAAAGACACCGTTAAAGATTACATGTGTTCTTATATGGAACCTGCAAACTCAAAAGCATTATGCAAATTTTTTTAATTACAATTTTCAAGTAAATGTGTTTCTAAGATTCATAAAATTGAAACTATACTCAAATTTACACGGTATAGCTACTTAGGGTTCACAGTGTATCAATATTGTGTATGTTCTTCTAGGGTTCAGTATATCAATATTGTATATGCTCGTCTGTAATTCATTGTGTCAAAGTTTGATCAGTATCGACCGTTTTTAGTGGACTCCAATATATATAATATTTAACTAATGTGATTCAATCTATTCAACTAACTATGGTAATTGAACCATATTACTGTTTTGGTTATTTAATTATAATGATTATATATATTTGGCGAATTGTGATATGTGAATTAGGTTAATGTTTAGTTTTAAGTATTTAACTAAATGAGATGATACAAAATTGCCAAAACTTAATGATATAGTACATAATGGAAATGATTGATGAATGGAAATTTTTGCCACAACTAATTGATTAACCATGGCGTTTTTTGCCTCAACAATGACTAAACCATGGCTTTTGGCCCCAAAAATGACTTAACTTTAGTAAAAGATTTCATGTACAAAATTTGATTTCAAAATTATCAAATTATAATATTAAATGTCAATATAAGTGAGTAGTAAGTGAGTGATTTTAAACTATTTAACAATGATTAAACCATGGTTTTTGGCCCTAACAATGACTTAACTCTAGTAAAAGATTTCATGTATAAAATTTGATTACAAAATTCTCAAATTATAATATTAGATGTCAATATAATAGTCGGTAGTAAAGTGATTTTAAACTATTTAAGTGTGATGATTATAAATGCTCAACTAACTATGGTAGCATAATCAAATTAATGTTTTGATTATTGATTTGTGATGATTCTATCTACTCAAATAACTAAATTTGGTAACATAATCACATTAAAATTTTGAGTGTTTAACTATGGTGATTCTATCTACTCAACGAATGGATTAATGAATTAGATTAAGGATCATATCATAGAAAATGTAATATCATTGAAATTAATACATCTTAACAATACTATTAGATCATATTGCATTTCCTAGTACACAAATTTAATTAAAGAGATGTTAGACCATAATACAAATCTCAATATAGAGGCCTAGATAAATAAATCATAAATTTATTTGAGTGTAAACAATACATCTTAAAATTTTCTAAGATAGCAATGATATTAGAGAAAATATAATATCAGTGAAATCAATACATCCTAATAATAGTATTTTTATCATAATAAATTTCCCAATAAAAAAATTGAAATTAAAAAGATCTTAGTTGTATTGCTTTTCATTATTTATGTAGATACAAATTTATATCTTAGAATTTGGGAGGTGGGTGTGGACTATCATCTATGTTTTTTCTCTACTCTCTAGATTTATTTTATGGGCCTCTTCAAAATTTGAAATACACATTTATTAAAAAGAAAGAAATTTGAAGTAAACAATTATTAAAAAGAAAGAAATACAATTAATAATTGGTAGCTAATGAATGGATAATGCACCCACCTTACCAAATTAGAGGGCTAAAAACTCCAAATGTTTATATTGTTTTTTTCAATTCACTTAGAACTATTCTAAAAATTAATTGCAACTCTAGCAAACGTATGTTCCAAGTTAGTCAAGAAATGTTTATTCAATCAAATATTATCCACATGCTTCTAAACCTAATTCAAAATAAACCCCACTTGCGTGATATATTTCCAAGTAAAAAAAAAAAGTAGGCCTTTGAGAATGTGGTGATATTGAGACATTTGATCAAGTATTTAAATCCATGAAGCGAAAGTTGCAAAACAATGAAATATGTCGTAGAAGAGTAATGAGGTAGATTGGAGTGAATATTAGACTACTTTACAAATACAATAAACAAGGTTTCATGCTTCAAGTAAAGACTACATTGTTTTCTAATGTTTCTAAAAACTATTGGAAACATTCAAGTTGAAATCAAGCTTCTACAAAGACATTGGGATTCTAGGTTGCTCCTCCCATGGTTTATTGCAAAAAAGAGAACACAAGCACAAGTAGAAACAAAATCACACTCGTAGTAAGTACTTCCATGGCCCCTTGCATGCCCAAATGCATGCCTATGAATGGAGTCCCATCCCTAGGCATGGTGAACTAAACACCCATAAAAACATTAATGTCCCATCATCAATCACTTGCTTCACAATCTCCATGTTTTCTTGGTGAAACTTTGAGTTTGAGGCGATGGAATTTTGAACTCTCCTAGATGCAAATGGTTCACTATAAGAACTCATAGTAAATATCAATTGTTGTTCTCATGTGGACATTAAGCAAATTGCAAAATGAGATTCAACCCAAAAAATCTAAACTAATGTACCTCTTACTATGATTTCCATGATCGATATAGTGAAAAAGAGTCCCTAGAAATTGTTATTTCTGGAACTCAAGGGAGAATGGGAGCTACCTAGCCCTTTTCGTGAGAGAAAAGAGGTTTAAATCAATTTTTAGAGGCGAAATTGATTTATCTTAGCTCCTCTTTCTAAATTCAATGGGGCTAACCTCCTATTCATTAACAATAAATAAATAAAACGTGGGTTAATAGTACCTAATGAGTGTTTAATAAAAAATTAACCCATTAAAAATTTAAAACCCCTAATTTTAATCCATGGGCTAAGATTAGTCCTTAAAATTTTCTATGTTGAAGCATGCATAAGTGGTGATTACAAGTAATCATAAAGAACACGTAACACATAATAATTAGATTATGGTTTAGGTTTTAGGTTTAGTTTTTTTGTTATTGCACAAGGTTTGGGATAAAAAAAAGAGACTATAAATCATAAGCGAAGGAGCGCTAACAGTGCAAAAACCTAACAAGAATGAATAAGTTTCAGAGTCACAACAGCAATGACAGATTGCAAAGGATATCAAATCTCATTTAGAATCTCTTGCTCCCAAGTTCCATAGGAGGCCTTTTCACAGCAAAAAATAGGATGAGCATCATGATGTTGAGTACGGTACAAGGATGCATTTGATGCCATCGGTTCGGAGCTCAAGAAAAAGCAAGAACTCAAGTCCCACTTTGAGGTAATTACTCTACCTTATTTTGTCATATTAACTAAAACCATAGTACCAAAATTCCAGATGATATGGGTTCACTACAATCAATTTATTTATCCAATTTTTAACTAATAAAATATAAAACTCCAAAGCATGGTTAATTAATAAAATTATTTATTTAAGAAAAAACTTTAAAATGTATTTTCAAATATTTATAAATTTACCATTAATCATGAATCAAAGAATCAAAGAAAATCAGAATTCATCATCCCTTCAACAACAAAAATATAGTGAATAAAAAAAAATCAAACTTATTGGCCTTATTACTATTACATGTAATTTTTTTATTTAAGTTTTATTTGATTACATGTAATTCTTATATTTATGTTTTATTTTCTAAGATTGTTATTTTAATTTTACATTTTAGTATTTATTATTTATCAAAAAGTAAATTTATATTTTTTTTGTTTTCATTTTTTTAATTCATTTTATATAAAAATAGATTTGTGTAGTTTTAAGTTTTATTTTTAAAGTTTTCAATGAATAATGAATGAGATGTTAAAATTTGGAATATTATGTATAATTTAAAAAAATAATAATTTAAAGTTGTATGTTTTTTGTATTTATAAGATGTTTATTCCAGTATTTTAGTAGTACTTGATTTTTTTATTAAATATTCTTTTCCTATTGTATTCAAATCCGTACATAACTAAAACTACAGGTTATAAATGAACCAACTCCCAAAATAAAAGAGAAGCAATATATATGAGTTTAATTTTTATTTTTTTTAACCGTCATTATTTGTATGTAAGTATTTTCTCATTATTTTTTTCTCTTTTTTCTTATGTTGGGGTTGGATAAATTTAAATTATGAAATTTACAATGAAGATAATACTGTTTTTTCCTCCTTTTTTCCATGTTGGGATTGGGTAAATTTAAATTAGGGTTCAATTGATATTGAAGATAATGGCAGATATTTGTACAGACTAGTGAATATGCATTCATAAATCTATATTGAACTGGCGGATCCTATTTTCGTTTGGCTTACCAAGAGGAAAATGCATTAATGGTACGTACTTCATTGTCGACGGTGAGATTATACCAGAGCTGAAGAAGTTGATAACCGTTGGAAGCTCTCGATTCTCTTCTTCTACCTTCTTATATGCACACTTTACATTTGCACTCTCTGCAAAGACCCGACTTTTAGTTTTACTTTTAGGGAAATCAGAAAATCAATCCAAAATGATACACTGAAAAAGCAACTAGGCACTTTTATGTATACTTTTAGGAATAAAAATATGGGCGTGTAAATGAGGTGGAATTACTATTTAGTCGGTTTTTATGACGGGATCTAGGGAACAAATAACCTGAAAAGCTAAGTTGGATCATTTGAGTGTCAGTTATCCCATCCTAAAAATATATGTGAGAGAATAAAATGAATAACAGCAAAAGCAAATATAATAGTAATGTTAAATATTTCCTAAAAACTTCTGAAGTAAAAATCAGCCATCAATAATATATTTATTATTGGTCCTTGACCAAATAGGTCAAAGTCATCAAGAACATATCTCCTGCTCACTTTGACACATTCGAATAAATGATTACAACTCTATAAATAAAATTATTTGCGTGCAAATACAACTAACAAAACCACAAAACCATATACCCTAAACCACATTTTACCTTACCCATTCTTTAATCAAAGTTAACCTTAACATATACCCCTAAATGATAAATCTCTTTGTATTAAGGTTTTTCTTTATATAAATTAAACACTCAACAAATTTTCTTCTCCACCAGTTTGCATATGCGTGCCGCAATATTTCTGTATATTGTATAGCTGTAAATTATTCCTTTCTGCTCAATTTTTACTACCTCAATTCTTATTATTATATATCTTATTGCAGGCTTCATGATAGTGCTTTTAATGAGCGTTTAGGTTCTCGTGTGGATCTGTACACCTTTGTTTGCTCTCCCAAAGCCAAATAATGTGGCTCTCCGATAGTATTAAGTTAGATTTCGTAATAATAATAATTCGTGGAGACTCTATCTGTCAAATGGTGGGCCAGTCTAAAATGTTCTCAAATGTAACTCCACATATTAATAGTAACAAATCCCGTATTGAATCATAAGGTTAGCTTATTTATTTATATTTAAAAGGATATTTTTCAATCACAATTAAAGTTTAAATATGATATACTTTAAGTTTAAGGATATAGGTTTGTGCATGAACTTGAGGAACTTTTTTTGTGCAATTCTGCATTTAAATATGCATGTTTTTCACATCTCTATAACATGACATACATGATCATTATTGACGAAATGTTAGGCATACATAGAATTTTTTTATGCAGATTCCAAAAATGTAATTTTAAAAAAAAATATTGAGATTTTCTATTTATTTCATAATTTTCTTTTTTCATCACTCTGTTGGAAAAAAACATACTGTTATTGTTTTTCATTTCACAACCATTTAAAAAAAAAATGTATGTGCACTAGAAGACACCGACCTCTACATGCTATAAAAAATCCAAGTCGAAATAACTGCATTAATACCTTCAAAGGCTGTACACCCACATTTGATGTATCGCTCTCGAGGATTGATCACTTACATAATTCAAAATAAAATAAAAAGTAAACATTTAAACATTGAAAGGATGCACCAACAAAAACATATACCTTATCATTTGCCAAAATAAAAAAGTGACTATTAGAAAACATATACCTTATATATTCGGAAACGTGATTCAATTTCCTACATTTCCTCTTTTTTACTTGATGTAAGATATCTTGTGTAAGAATGTCAAAAAAAACCATTAAGTTGAGGGATGCCTGATTTTTCATTTTTTATTGCATCTAACGCACCAAAAGTGACCCTCATTAACTTGCACATACCCATATTTTTTTTTAATTATATTATTCTAACTTATTTTATAAAATTAAATTATTTGATTTTTACATAATTTATTATAATAAATCATCAATATTTGTATTTTTTATTTTTATAATTAAAATTATTTATAATTAAAAAATAGTTTTAATTCTAAAAAAATCCATCTTACTAATTTGTATTTTAATTAATATTTTGTTTTTATGAAATTTATGTGGTAACCAAAAAACTATATAAATAACTATATGAAATTAGTTGTTTTTATTCCGATTCACTCATGATTACCATGTATTCATTTAAACTAGTTGTTTTTATTCCGATTCACTCATGATTACCATGTATTCACTAATGATTACAATGTTTTAGTTTTATATAAACTAAAAATGATTAAAATTTAAAAAAATTGAATATTTTTTAATATAATTTTTATGTCATTTTTATGATAATAATAATAATATTTAAAATCTTATCATAAATATTTAAATATAAATTTCATTTCATTTTTATGATAAAAATTAATTTAAAATCTTAATTGTAATATTTGAATGAACACATCTAATAAATTTAAAGCTCTAGTAGTGATAATAATAATAATAAAAGACTTCATTAGTTAACAATATTGTTGGCATTAATTGCAACTACCCACCGCTATATGTAGTGAACCTCCATATTTATTATAATTTGATGTTTAATTATGAAGCTGGAGACGTAATATCCGTTGGGGAATGTGAACCGCCTGCCCCGCGGGCATTCCTTTTGTATTACTGTTTTGATATTAATGAAATCGGGGTGTATGCGAGAGAGTTCTGATCTTTCTGCGTGTGTGACTCCATTTTTAGTGCTGTAGCACTGTAAAAGTCTGTTTTTACCCTGTTTTTGATGCTCTGTCCCCTTTCATTGTGGTATCAGAGCCATCAACTTCCAAAGCAATCGTCTTACGGGTGAGCGTTTTAACAAAGATCTGCATACCACCTCTCAGACGGAGTATGAGGTGCATGGTGGATTGCTTCTGAATATTGTAGTCAGAGCAGCTACACGTTTTCCAGGGCCACGGTAAGACAGTTGAGGTTTGCCAGAGCCACGCCCTGCCGTGAAGGGAAGAGGTGTTGTGGCGGCCTACCTGCTTACTGTACTGGGGGCAATACCAGTCCCTCTACAGACGATGTTAAATCTATCCTCGGCTCAGTTGGAGCGGATGGTGATGACGATAAAATTGAATTTCTGTAGAGTCAGCTTGAAGGCAGAGACATAACAGAAGTGATAGCGTCGGGAAGCTAGAAAGTGGGCAGAATCTTCCCCGCTACCTACCCATTGCCTCACTTGGATGTGTTCGTCCAAAGATTTCCTCAGGCCCATAGGCTGAGTCTAGTGGCTATGGCGGCGGTGGTGGTGGCTACCGAGGAGGCAGCAGAGGCGTATCTGCAGTAGCGAGTTAAAGGGAGTAGTGGGAAGGGAGGCCGACAGGCACTCCGAGTTCCTAGGGTTTGAAACCTGCACCTCTGCGCGTCTCTTCCAGGGTTTTTCATGGCGTTTGGGTGACTGTAAAAAAAAAAGCATCTATATGGGTAGAAGAATGTGAGGCATGGCCTTCCAAGCTGTGAGGTGCTCGGGTCTTGAAACCGTGACCTATTGATGTAGTTTTTGAATGGACATGTTATGAGTTTACAAGCTTTTGATCGGCTTTAGAATTAGGCTCGCTTAGAACCTGAGTGCACTGGTCTGGTTTTGCTTCGACAGGGAGTTAATGTAGTAATTACTTCGGTTGTCTTCTATTCTGGAGGACAATGATAAATATATTTCTACAAGGTTCTACGGTCACGTTGGAGGCACTCGTCTGCAACCCAGGATACTAGCTATCTGGGAAATTTTGATCTTACTCCTCGGGTAAATGGGATCACTCCACGACATAATGGAATTGTCAAGGACAGCAGAAGGAGCCGTGCAGGTTTGAAACTGTGAATCATCAGCAATCAGCAAAGAAGCCGTGAAGTAATACTGAAACAGAGCACCCTGTCTAGAGCTGCAAAAGGAGAAATTTCAGAAAATTTGGGCCATGGCGTCGAGCAGCTTCGGAGCACAGCCTCAAATTCCATCTCTAACAGGTAAGAACTATGACTTTTGGTCCATTAAAATGAAAACTCTTCTCTGTTCACAAGATCTGTGGGATTTAGTTCAGAATGGGTACTTAGAGCCCCCTGATGAGGCAGCCTATTTGGCTTTAACACAAGCACAGAAAGACTTTGCGGCAGAAAAACTAGGACATGAAATCCATTTCGAATAAGATATATATTTGAATTGATAAGATCCTTAATGATTTACGATAGCTCGCCTTTTATAAGGTTTGAGCATCCTTTAGAAGGGTTACGTCCCTTCAATTAAACTAATTACTAATTTACTTGATTAATTAAATACAATATTTTATATTCATAGCATTGCCTTCCCCTTTTGGAAAGATTTGTCCTCAAAGCTTGAGTATTCTCCTAATGTCATCACTCATTCAGATTCAGTGTCGGTATTAGAATCGAACGCAATTTCTTGTGTAGAGACTTGCACTTCCTTTCCATTGATGATTTTGCACTGTATTGTCTGATTGTTCCTACATTTATGGCCTGGGATCCAATCATCACCGCATCGACGACATGTGTTTTTCTTCTTCTTTCTATTATCCAAGTAACTGTTAGATGGCTTTGATCTATTTTCCATTTCATAGGCATATGATTGAGCTTTGTGGCATTGATGGCCGGGTGACCACGTATCTTCACAGTACCTACATTGTGTCTCTTTTTCCTGTCGATAATGGTTGTCTCCTCTTGTTTTTATTCCTTCCAGTTTGCGTTCTGCGGCTTTTGCTTTATGTCTTGCTACCTCTACGTTAGGTATGTCGTGTAACTTTAACTCTTTTTGGAGGTACAGTTTAAGACCTCCTAAATAGGTTTCGAGTCTTTGCTTGTCAAACAACCCAAATACTCGTGTCGACAAGGATTCCCACTGATGTGTGAATTCCTCAACACTTCCAACTTGTTGTAATCTTGTAAGTTTACTGAAAAACTCATCTTCCTTGATTCCTTGAAACCTATTAAAAAAATCATTTTTGAACAAGTTCCAAGTGTAGGCAAAATTGTCTCTTTTCCACCAAAGGTACCAATTATAGGCATACCCTTCCATATGCATTGATGCATATTTCACCTTCTCCTCATCAGATTGAATATTGTAAATGTCGAAGTATTCTTCTGCCTTGTTTAACCAAGAAACACATTGGTCTTCACTTCCATTGTATTTCGACAACTCTATTTTTGCCTTAGATGGGTACACTATGTAAGGGTGATATTGATTCCCTCTTGCTTTATGTTTTGATGGTGGATCAGAACTACTGGATGACGTAAGTGACATATTTGAACTACTTCGTTGTTGGCGGTGATTTTTATCTTTTTTATTCTCTACTATCTCACTGATAGCTTCTATTTGGCTGTTTAATCGTGCCTCCATCTCTGGGAGTACTTTTGTTTCTATCTCTTGCTTAAGCGTCGCATTGTTAATATTTATTTCTTTTTGCAATTCTTCTTGATTCTTGGCAAGTGCTTCCTGTGTGACAATATGAGATGAGGCATCTAGCACATCTGGACTACTGACTTGGTCTGTCTTAGGCGTTAGTCTTTGTAACATCTCCATTAATATATTATGGTTCTGCGTCAAGGTGCTCAAGTTCTGGGTTATGGTGTTTATGTTTTGAGTCATAACACTCATTTTGTCATCCCAGTCTTTTTGTTTTTCGTTTAGAGTGTCAAATTTTTCACTCAGCCTTCTTTCTAGTACCAGAACAACTTCATCTTTGATTTCTTTTTTAAGCGCGGCATTGTTATTTTTCATCTCTTCCTTAAAATCTTCTTGAAACACTTTCTCAAGTTTGTCCATTCTGGAGTTTAGACCTTCGACGATTTTTAAATCTCTAATTTGGTCTTTTTCTAATTTTTCTAGTCGGTCTCGTAACTCAGCCATTTTTCTTGACCGGGTGTGGGGAGGTGAATATTTGGAATCGATTTTGGTGTTTAGGATAAGAGTTAGGGAAGGAATAAAATAATAATAAATATTATTAAATTTTAATAATAATTTATTGTATATTAAAATAATAATACAATAATTATTATTTAAATTATAATAATTTTATTATGTATGAAAAAATATAATAATAAAAAATGTATTATTAATATTTTTGTGTTTTGAATGTATGCAGGTCTTGGGAATGGCGGGAAGTGATAGTGGGGAGGCGGCGGTGGAAGAATGCGGAGGGGAATGGAGAGAGCTTAGCGAGGGAGGAAATGGGGCAGGTGTGGCATGGACGGTGTGCTGGAGTAGGCGTGGAGGGGTGTGCTGGGCGAGTAGGCGGGAGCGTGGATGCGGTGGGAGAGGACGAGGGTTTGGGAGAGGTGCGCGAGTAGGCAGAGAAGAGGAGGGCTGGAGCGGAGGCGTGAGGAAGAAAGGCGCAGAGAGTGTGCGTGCAGGGAAAAGCTAGCATGGAAGGAGTGGAGGACGGATGTGAGGGAGAGCGGGGGTGGAAAGGTGGACGGGAAAACAGGCGAAGGAGCACGCGGGAGTCGCAACAGGGGAGCTGGTGGGCGTGGGCGTGGGCGTGGGCGTGGGTGTGAAGCTGGCGGGAAGGTATGCAGGGAGACGGGGAGGAAGGAGGAGCTGGGCGTGGGCGTGGTGGAGGGAGGGTGGAATGAGGAGGGGAGAGTTGCGCGGGATAGGGATATGGTGTGCAGGGATCTGCGGGAAGGTCGAGGCGGAGGGGAGGATGAGGGTTGGGAGGTGGTGTGGAGGGTGGAATGAGGAGCCGAATCCGAGCTCGCTGGAGGAGTTGAGGAGCCGAGTCCGAGCTCACTTGAGGAGGAGCGAGTCCGCTCTGAGTGTGAGCCGAATCCGAGCTCAAGTGGAGGAGCGTTCCGCTCTGATACCAAATGCGGCAAAAAAACTAGGACACGAAATCCATTTCGAATAAGATATATATTTGAATTGATAAGATCCTTAATGATTTACAATAGCTCGCCTTTTATAAGGTTTGAGCATCCTTTAGAAGGGTTACGTCCCTTCAATTAAACTAATTACTAATTTACTTGATTAATTAAATACAATATTTTATATTCATAGCAGACTTGCTTAAAAACAACAAGAAGAAAGATGCTAAGGCACTTTCTCTCATCCAGCAAGCTATGGATGACTCAATTTTTCCTAGAATAGCATCTGTAAGCAGATCTGAAGATGCTTGGGACATATTAGACACAGTTTATCAGGGTTTAAGTAAGGTGAAGGTTGTTAAACTACAAACCCTTAGGAAAAATTTTGAAAACCTGCAAATGACTGAAACACAGACTGTAGATCAATTTCATAATCATCTAATGACAATTGTAAATCAGATGAGAACTCATGGTGAACAAATTACTGATCAAAAGGTGGTGGAAAAAGTATTAAGAAGTCTGCCCAGCAAATTTGATGTTGTTGTTGTGGCAATTGAGGAGTCAAAGGATTTGAATCAGCTCTCAATTGATGAGTTGATGGGATCCCTGCTGTCCCATGAATCTACGGTAAACAGAAACTCAAACTTCTCTCTTGATACTACCTTCAAGACGCAGCTAACAGTTGGTAGAGGAAGAGGAAGGTCATCCTATAGAGGCAGGGGTAGAGTTCAATTCCAAAGGGAAAAAGAATCAAACATAAATAGGACTGGTAGGTATGTCCAAAACACACATTCAGGAAATTTCAGAACCGCAAGTAATAACCTTTATCAACAGCAGAATCAAAGAATTGATAAATCCAAAATTCAGTGTTTTTATTGTAAGAAATTTGGGCATTATGCTAGGGAATGTAGAAAGAAGGAAGCAGATGCCAGAAAACAGTCTGCAAATTTAGTTGAAAAATCAGAAAATAAAACTGATTCAGTTCTTATTACCTGCAATGTTGCACAAGAGAATCCAAATGATGTATGGTTTCTAGATAGTGGCTGTAGTAATCACATGTCTGGCAACAAGGAAGTGTTCACTGAAATGGACAGTTCGGTACAGTCTAAAGTAAAGTTTGGAGATGATAATAAAGTTTCAGTCAATGGTAGAGGTACTGTTAATGTATTTGCAAAGAATGGAGATAGAAGACATATTAATGATGTGTATTTTGTACCTAGTCTGAAATGCAATTTGATTAGCATTGGACAACTAATGGAGAAAGGCTATAAGGTAATTTTCAACGATGACACTTGCACAATTCTTGACAAGAATCCTAGAAAAGGGTTGATTGCAAAGGTTAAAATGACCAAAAATAGAATGTTTCCACTTACATTAAAAAGTGAAATTCAGAATTGTCTGAATGCTTATAAAGTTCAAAGTTTGGATCAGTCTTGGCTTTGGCACTTGAGGTATGGTCATTTGTATTTTGGAGGATTAAACTTACTACAGAAAAATCAAATGGTTAGAGGGCTGCCACCGATTGAACAACCAGCAAGCTCATGTGAGAGTTGTATTTTAGCAAAACATCATAGAGAATCTTTCCATGTAGGCACTTCATATCGAGCAAAAGAACCCCTAGAGATAGTTCACACAGATTTGTGTGGACCAATGCAGGATCCATCATTGGCTGGAAACCTATACTTTTTGACTTTTATTGATGATTACAGCCGGAAAACATGGGTATATTTTATTAAACAAAAATCAGAAACTTTTGAAGTGTTCAAGAATTTCAAAACCTTGGTTGAAAAACAAAGCGGAAAGTTCATCAAAGTGTTGAGGTCTGATAGAGGAGGCGAATATAAATTGAATGAATTCATGGAATTTTGCAGAAATTATGGAATTGAGAGGCAGTTTACAGCTCGGTATACACCACAGCAGAATGGTGTGGCAGAAAGAAAAAATAGGACAATTATGAACATGGCAAGAAGCATGTTGAAGGCCAAGCATTTGTCAAATGAGGATTGGGCAGAAGCAGTTGCATGTTCAGTCTACATCTTGAACAGAAGTCCTACAAAAAGTGTGAGGAATAAAGTACCTGAAGAAGCTTGGAGTGGCAAGTGCTGCAATGTATCACATTTTAGAATATTTGGGTGTGTAGCTTACTCCCATGTACCTAAAGAAATTAGAAGGAAGTTGGATGATCGAAGTGAGAAATGTATCTTCATTGGGTATAGTGAGCATTCTAAAGCATATAAACTTTATAATCCTATTACCAAAAAGCTGATTGTAAGCAGGGATGTAGAATTTAAGGAGGAGGAATCATGGGATGGAAGAGTTGATGAAGTAGTTACACATGGAGCAGATTTACCTTACGTTGAAGATGATGAAGAAAATGTGAAAGATGGACAACAAATTCCACATTCATATGTACCTGCACATGTACCAGGATCCATCACACCAAGAAGGAACAGAATAGATCTTGATTCACCTCAAACAAGAACACCAAGAAATTCTATGCAAGAAGACCAATCAAGACTTGAAGGGCAGCATACATCAAGCTCACAAGTAAGTGATGAATCTGATCCTACTCTAGCAGAATTGAGATCTAGGATTAGAGGACAAAAATCTAGAAGTCTAAGAGAAATCTATGAACAACATGATGAAGAACTGGATTTGAACTCAAATTTTGCATTATTAGCTTATCAACCAGTTAGTTTTGAAGAAGCAATTAAAGATGTTGCGTGGATAAAAGCTATGGATGATGAAATAGATGCTATAGAGAAAAATGAAACTTGGGAGTTAGTAGATTTACTTGATGGAAAAGACTGCATAGGTGTAAAATGGATTTATAAAACAAAATTGAATGCTGATGGAAAGGTTGAAAAACATAAGGCTAGGCTTGTAGCACAAGGTTTTAGTCAACAACCCGGCATAGATTATAATGAGACCTTTGCACCGATGGAGAGACTAGACACAGTTAGACTTGTCTTAGCCATAGCAGCACATAATGATTGGAATGTGTATCAGATGGATGTAAAATCTGCATTTTTAAATGGACGTTTAGAGGAGGAGGTTTATGTAAAACAACCAACTGGGTATGAAATAACAGGTTGTGAAAATAAAGTTTACAGGCTGAAAAAGGCTTTATATGGGCTGAAGCAAGCATCTAGAGTATGGTACAATAGATTAGACTCATACTTGCTGAGTAATGGATTCAATAGATGTGCTAGTGAACCTACATTGTACACAAAATTAAATCAGCAGGGTAAAATCATGATTGTATGCGTATATGTTGATGGCTTAATCTTCACAGGAAATCTGTCTATAGAAGCTTTTAAAACAGCAATGAAAACAAAATTTGAAATGACAGATTTGGGAATGATGAAGTACTTTCTCGGAATTCAAGTTGAACAATCTAAAAAAGGGATTTTCATATGTCAATCTAAGTATGCTAAAGATGTGTTAAAAAGATTCTGAATGCTGAATTGTAAACCAGTCTCAACACCAATAGCAACAGGAACTAAACTAAGTAAAGATGATAATGAACCTTTTGTGGATTCAACACAATTTAAGAAATTAGTTGGAAGTTTAATGTATCTGACAGCAACTAGGCCAGATATCATGTTCGCAGTGAGCTTAATTTCCAGGTTCATGGAATCTCCAAGAAGTTCTCATTGGCAAGTAGCAAAAAGAATCTTAAGATATGTTTCAGGAACAATGAACTATGGAATTTTGTATTCAGCAGGTTCAGATTTCAGATTAATAGGTTACACAGATATTGACTTTGCAAGCAGTATTGATGACAGGAAGAGTACAACAGGTTATGTATTTAATTTTGGTTCAGGTGCAGTTTCGTGGGCATAAAAAAAGCAACCTATAGTGACCATTTCATCAGCTGAAGCGGAGTATGTAGCAGCCACATCAGCAGCTTGTCAAGCAGTGTGGATGCGGAAAGGTTTGTCTGAATTGTTGCATGAACAGGAGGACCCAACAGTGATCTTTTGTGACAATAATTCTGCAATTGCATTGTCGAAAAACCAAGTATTTCACAAGAGAAGCAAACACATAGATACCCGATACCACTTCATCAGAGAACTGGTTAACAACAAAGAAATTAATTTGGAATTTTGCAGGTCAAAGGAACAGCTAGCTGATATATTTACTAAGCCTCTGGCAAAGGAGCTTTTTGAGTTTCATAGACAGAATCTTGGCATTGTTAATGCAACATATGTATGACTGTAGAAGTAGTCTGTTATGTTATAGTTCTGTCAATGAAATATTCAATTTTTGTTCTTTTTGTTGAAAGTTGCAATTAAGGGGGAGTTTGTTGGCATTAATTGCAACTACCCACCACTATATGTAGCGAACCTCCATATTTATTGTAATTTGATGTTTAATTATGAAGCTGGACACGTAATATCCGTTGGGGAATGTGAACCGCCTGCCCCGCGGGCATTCCTTTTGTATTACTGTTTTGATATTAATGAAATCGGGGTGTATGCGACAGAGTTCTGATCTTTCTGCATGTGTGACTCCATTTTTAGTGTTGTAGCACTGTAAAAGTCTGTTTTTACCCTGTTTTTGATGCTCTGTCCCCTTTCAAATATTTAATGTAAATATTTAAAAGCAATAAATAATAATTTTTTACATGAAATATTACAACATGAATGCAAAACTTGCCTATAAGGCAATCATCATGAGCGTGTGTATATGTCGCTAAAATTGGTGGTACAAGATTTTGTGGAAATGGGAAATTCCATTGAAAATCAAGTGTTTCATGTGGCAAGCCCTTCAAGGTTGTTTGAAAACCTGGGACAACCTGGATAGAAAAGGTTGGATAGGTCTGGGAATGTGTTTCCCCTATAGAAACAACGCTCAATCTCTCGAACATCTACTTGTGGACTTCCAATTCATTAAAATTTTGTGGAAATCTATCATAAACTATTTCAATCTTGATTTGAACTAGGGAACTGGAAATTTTGATATTTGCACTCTCAATTGGCAAAGGAATTGCAAAGTTTCTCCTTTTCTTTTGGCAATGGCCTCCTGGGCTATTTGGTTTACAACAAATGCAACAATTTTTTAAAATCTTTCTCCAAATCCGTCCAACACTCTAAGCAAAATTCTATTGGTTTCTAATGAACATTCCAGATCTGTGTCCGGAAACACTTCAAAAATTATTCCTTCTTTTCATCATAATTTTCACAGAGCTGTTGCTTTCTTAGATAGAGCTGCCACTAATGGCTTATGTTCTACGAGAGGAGTAATTTACATCAACAGAGATCATCACTTCAATCTCATAATTAATTGTGGCAAGCGCACGAATATGAAATCTGAACTTTTATCCCTCTGGTGCATGTAAAAAGTTGCAAATTCTTTTGGCGTCAAGGAGTTAGACATCTTTGAAGACTCTCGAATCACCATAAAATGGGAACAAGAGGAGTATGATATGAATGTTATTCTACTTCAACAATGGTGTAGCAAAATTCGAGATGAAATCCAACTCTTTAATGTCATCTCTTTTGAACACATTTACCGACAAAACAACACTTTGGCTGACTCTCTCTCCAAATCAGCTTATGAAGGTGAAGAAGGAGTCATTCTCTTGGAAGACATCTATGATTTGTAGATCCTAGAAGAGGGTCATGTAATATTTTTTGAATGTTAATCATGTTTTTATGTTTTTATTTTCAGCTAGAATGATGCCTCTTTTTGGCCCATGATGACTAGTAGATTGTCCTAGTTATCGCACACAGTCCTTTGTAATCTTAATACCTTTAATATGTCCTCTTAATACAAAATTATTTACCAATCTACTGAAACCATCCATAATCAAGACAAATAGAAGGGGAGATAGGGGACAGCCCTGCCTAATCCCCCTGGAACAGCTGAAAAAATCAAATGGACTACTATTTATAAGCACAGAGATATTCATAGATGTAATGTAGGCCATAATCCACTTAATGATTAAGGAGGGCTTTCCAATTATGATGAGGATCATTCTGAGAAAAGACCAATTAACCCTGTCATATGCTTTTTCCAAGTCCATTTTCAGCAAAAGGGCTTTTTTCTTTTAAATCTTAATACTGTGCATCAGCTCCCGGGAAATACCAATCGCATCATGTATCTACCTGCCCGCTAAAAAACCAAATTGCTCAGCAGAGATGTGATCAGATAGAACAAACTTCATTCTATCAGCAATAATTTTTGTGATGAGTTTGTACAGTAAGTTACACAGTGCAATCGGTCGATAATCACCAAAAGATAGAGGCTTATATTTTTTAGGTATAAGGGTGACAAAGGTGGAGTTAAGACCACCCGGGATGTATCCCTTAATTCTAGAAAAATTCACTAATTCATGTAATTCACACCCCATTAGGTCAAAAAAATGCAGATAAAGCTCCACCGGCCACCCATCAGGCCCGGGGCTTTTATCTTTAGCAAAAATCTTCAAAGTCTGTTCAATTTCATCCATCAAGACCTCTGCTTGTAAACTATCAGCTTCCTGCTCACTAAAGAAGCATGGGAATAGAGAAGCCACCTTAATCTGATCAGTCATATTGTAATCACCAGGATCACGATATATATTGCCAAAAAATGTCACCGCTTCAGATTTAATGCTATCAATTAAAATCAATTGATTTCCATGATCATCAATAATATCCCAAATGTATTTCGAATTCCTCCTAGCTGATGCAAAAGAGTGGAAAAATTTAGTGTTTTTATCCCCATGCGAAATCCAAATGGCACGACTCTTTAGTCGCCATTCTCTTTCTTCTTGAATAAGTAACTCTTCTTTTTTCTGCTCCAGTTGCTTCATAACCTCAAAAGAGTCAAAGGATATAGAGTTATTAACATTTGCAGAAATAGATTCCTGTAAATTCTTTTCTAACAGAAAAAGTTCATGTTTGTCTGCCTTCTTTTTATCCCTGATCCATTTAGCAACAATCTCTTTTAAACCCTTCAACTTGAGACATAAATTCTGCAGCGGATTTGTATCATAAATCCCACAGCTCAGCCAGTATGATCTAACCATACTACAAAAGGATCCATCACTCAGCCAAAAAGCATTGAACTTGAATGGGGTCAAATGTGAGTGTACATAATCATCAAATTGAAGGAGAATGGGCCAATGGTCTAAAAATTTGCAGTCAAAAACCCACGATCGATATTTCTGAAAAAATGTCCAACCAAGCCGCTTTAACAAGGAAACGATCCAAGCGCTTGTGAAATCCATCTTGACCAAAACGTCCATTTGTCCATGTGGGGGCCAATTTATGTGGTTGAACATTGATAAAATCAGTATCTAATAGTAATTGAGAAAAGAAATCTCCCATATCATCCAACCTGGCAGATGCACCCCAGATTTCTGAAACATGACAAGTGAAATTTAAATCCCCTGCAATAATCAAGTCATTTATATGCATAAGACCAGATCTTTGTAATGATAGCCAAAATCTCTGTCTCTCCCTATAGGGAGCATAGCAGTTGAGGATGGAAAGAGAGTGCTGGATCTTACAGAAATGACCCTTTAATAGTATACCCCAAGGGGTGGAGTACACCTTAAAATCAAAGAACTTTGGATCCCATGCCACAGCAAGACCCCCCGATAAACCACAAGAACTAACTACAGACACCTCCCAGAAACGAAGAATATTACAAAGTTTCTGAATGGCAAATAAAGCATCACACATGGTCTCCTGTAGCATCATAATGGAAGGGCCATTAGCTTTGATCAGGTTGGATAAGGCCTGTGCCCTCGTCACCTTACCCAAACCACGTACATTAAGAGAAAGCAAAGACATCAGGGAACTATTTCAATGGGGGAAGATGCTCTAAGCCCCAGGGAAACCTCCATCTCATTCTTATCAGCCTCCTCTAATCTTCTTGATAATGGAGTGTATGAACCAGCACAGGGTTGAACAGATTTTTTCTTTTTACCCCGTCTAATGCTAACATTTTGGAAATTCAGGGTTTGTAAAGGCTTTGCCATAGAACCACAACACGGATTCCTAGTGTAGGAGGGTAAAGGTGGAAAATCCTCCCCAATCTGCCATATATGATATCCACTTTCAGCAAGGATGCCATTATCCATCGAAATGGGATTGTCAACAGAACATACCTTATTTTTGTGATCAACCAAACCCTGCCCATCATTATTATCCAACTTCTGAAGAGAATCAGACAAAACAATCCCAGAGGGAGAGGGACCCGACCCTAAAGTATATGAATGTTCAGAATGTGACAACAAATTGTTAGGAATGGGAGACCTTCCAGGATTAGATAATGACAAGTCCTTCCCTTCAGAATAAGATGACAGAGGCCCCAAATTATTGGTATCAGATTCTAAATCACCAAAGAGCTTACGACCCACATTCATAACAGAAATATTTGGACCAGGGCTAGTTATAGGAAGACCTGTCACAGGATCATGTCGTAATTGAACTTCTCCCTTAGAAATATGACTCGAAAGCAATTTTTAAGATGATTCAATAAATGCAAGCTCTGCATTAGATAATTCAGAAGAATTCAAAGAGTTTTCATTTTTATACATACCCGAATGTTCAAAAGATGTTATAATTACACCATCCCTGGGAGTGGAGGGTTCCACAGCTGATGCATCCAGAGAAAGTCTTTGGCTGGAAGGACAAGTAGCCCTAACATGTCCAATCTTTCTCCATGCGAAGCATCTGAATGACATTTTAAAGAAATCTAGGGTTTGATTCCAAACCCTAGTTCCCCAAGCAATAACAATTTCAGCAGGTAGACCCCCCCTCAAATCAATTTCCACCATAACTTTAGCATACCGGCGGTCCATACCATAGGAGTTTTGTTTATCTAAATGCACAAATCTCCCAACAGAATTCGCTATACCCATAATGACATCTTCTGTCCAGAGTTGAATAGGTAGACTCGGGATGATCATCCACAGATGCCGAATGGATTGAAATTCTTTATGAGGATCAAAGTTCACATGGCAACGTTTGATAAATAAAGATCCCCGCTTGAACACCCAAAAATTGGACAGGATCTTATCTAAATGAGCCTCCTTCGAGAAAGTGAATAATATCCACTGATTCAATAACAAATTGATGCGAGGAGCCATACCTGTAAGAGGGACTCAAAGCCTATTAACCCAATCTGCAATTTCTAATTTGGTATTCGAAGTGAATTCGAGTCTACCCACCAAAGCCCTCTCCGCAAGTATCTGAATTTTATCCAGATTATAGTCTTCATCAATATCGAACCTGGCTATTTCACTCCTTGCCTTAAAGGTCTTCAACAACCTTTTGTTTTTTGCTTTCAAGCCACGAAGATTTCCATTTTTTGTGTCTACCCCAGCCACACAGTCAGAACTATTCCCCAACCCTGTAGCAAAATCCGTCAGATTAGGGTTAAGTGTTTGCTGAGAGTCCATCATAGTGGACACCAACCCCAACAATCAAATGGGATCCACATCTGTCAGCCACCGGCAGCAAAAAACGACAGCTGCAGGTGCAAACGGAAATAGAGGGAGCCCCCAAAGTAGCGCAAAAAGAACCCCCAATTAAGCCAAAAAGTGATCAATCACTAAAAATGGAGGGGACCCCAGATACACAAAAGACCAAAACCAAAGATAGAAGGTAGAATCAAACAAGAAATCCGAAAAATCCAGCAGAATTGAAGAAAGGTGGACTCCGACAAGAATGCTAGTTCCCACTTTTTTTAACCTTGGTTGGTACTAGGTTGATTCGACGAATCAGCTTGACTCCAAGTCATCGAAGGCCCCACATTCTGTCAGATCAGCTATCAAAATCAGAAAATCCTGCAGAAATGCCAAAAAACCCTAGCTAGCTCCATCCCCATTCAAATTGCGATAAAAGTTTATTCAGCTATTTTATATATTTTATTTTTATATATTAGTTGAAAAATTATATTTAAAATATTTAATTAATTCTTAACTATATATATATATATATATATATATATATATATATATATAACTTTTTTATAAATAGAATATATGTATTTTCTATTTCTTTCCATCTTAATTAATAATATGCTTTTCTAATAGGTTTTACTTCCATCGAATTACATTTTTGTTATAATTATAAACAAGATAAATAGAAGCAGAGCTTCAAGTCCCTCCCTTAAATAAAAAGAAATTAATTATAATATTATTATAAGATTGAAAGTTTTAGTCTAATGGACTCTTAATATTTATGAGCTATCACATGCACACTAACAACTTTATAGGAAAATGCAAAGTTCTAGATAATGTTGTAGGCTCAACCCTCTTATTTCCACTATGAGTTTGAACCATTCATTCAAAGACATGTCCTTATTTAGATCACATACAACTCTCTAAACATGGAAAACTTCCATTCAGAACCATGGATGGAATGAGATTGTTCTTAAAATATTCAATGTTTAATGTTATAAGTGGGTCTTAGCCTTCACTATGATCGAAATCACAAGGTATGTGTTAACACCAAAATTGACTCCCTAGGTTGTGGAGAGGGAAATTCTGGGTAACCACTAACCATTCTTTAGCTTGCGTTTCTGACATAACACAAACAGAAAGGGCTCTCTCTTTAATTCACAGAAAGTTGGAAATCATCAAGATTGTCAATAATGAAGAAACAAACCAGCATTCAACATTTAAGATATTCAATCAAAACAAGTGCAGAAGATCAGATTTATGTTGGAAACAAAGATGATTTAAACATTGTTTAGAGAGAAAATCATAAGACTAATGGGAAATGGAGTCAAAACATGAAACTTAAAACAAATACAATGTTGCTGCTATGAATGTCAAAAATGAGGCAAGTTAGGCACCCATTCACATTCAAAGAGCTATTAATTTGATGGTAAGGAAGAAACTAGAAACAACCCATCAGCATTGGGCATCTAACAAGGATGAATCCTATGCCAACTTTAGCAGAAATTAATTGTGGAGTGCTTGGTAATACTTGAAAAGAGCATTATTTCTATGAATTCCATTCAAATACTACACTGAACCAAACACGAATTAAGCATTCACAAAATGGATAAACAATGAAAGAAACACAAATTCACATGGGGAAGGAGATGAACAGACTATGAGGAGAATGACACAGGAATCTCAACCATTAAAACCAGCTTCAATCACTGCAATTTATTCAAGAAAATGTTTCAGAACAGAGCAGAGCTCTCCCAAGGCCTCAGCCATTTGATTTTCCAACCTATTCTTCATCTATTACATTCAATTAATAGATCTATTTGGCCCTAGGGTTGAGATATCTCAGTAAGAAGTTGTCACAACAACATTTGACACCTATACAGAGAGATTCAACAACTTAAGAGTCGGTTTCAACAAAATCTTGAATAGTTTGGCCGCGGACTGCTGAAAAATGCCTCTAGGTGCAATGGATGTATATCCCAAAGGGTGATAGATGTGTAAAAACTGAAATATTTTTTGTATATTGGTCCATGTTAAAGAAAAACCTCTTTCCATTTCCTCAGATTCTCCTCCAGAGGGCCAGGATCGGCTCCGGAAAACGATGACTCACGCAAAAAATGTGAAACCTGAAAAATTACCCTCTAAAGAACCTTTCGATTCTCCCAAACTGTGACACCTGTGTAGTTTCTGAGAGAGGTTTCTAGAGATGGTCCCGTGCTGGAGATAAACCTCCCTTAGTTTCCCAAAATTCATTCTGGTTTGGTCGAAACAGCTGCTGCAAAATGATGACTAAAACAGTCATTTTCATGAAAAAAACCCCATACCTTCACATAAAATTGCATTTAGCTTTGATTTTTCCCCCTTTGTATGTTAAAATTCAAATCTATATGGACCGTAGATCTCCTTAGCTTGTCGATCTAGGCCGTCCATCACTACTGCAGTGCTAAACTTAACATTTTTATCATTATTTCTTGTTAGACTTAGGGACCAATGCTTGAAATTTGTTTGATTTCACCTTCATTGGGCGTGTGGCATAAGGAATTGAGACCCCACTTACTTCTCCATGGGTCTGGCCCCCTTCATTTACTTAGCACAAATATGGTGCTAACAACTGGCTCCAACCGGGGATGTTATTCTCCCTACAAGGTAGCAAAGAACCCGTAGACCAAGTGCTTGATCCATCGGGTGTCTCCCAGCTCCAACTGAAATCTATACTTTGACCTGCAATTGAACCTTGTGACCTGCAAATGAACTCATACTGCACCTGAAATGACATCCTTTACTGAAGATGAAACTTCCCTTCTTTAGCTGACCACTGATACTCTGTGAAGAGGTGTTTGATGTTGAATTTGAAAACTCCCGAAAGCTAGAGGATGCTGCTAGCTGCCTCTTATTGTCCCACCCCTTCATTTGGTATCTGACATTTTACCATCTGTAATAGATCGCTAAAAAATGACACCACCCACAAGATCGGCTTCATAATAGCCATATTCCTCTTGGATGACTTTCAATGAATTCCAAATGGGAAAATGACATAAGCAATATTGAAACAATCATGTCTGAAAAGCTCTTTCTCTCCATGAGCAAACTATTTCCCTCTGTCCACTTCATTAAGTGAGATGCAATGGTTGAACTTACAACATTCAAAAACACCATCAGGTTACGTGCTCTAGTGATCTAAATTTGTCTCGAATCTCCTTCTAAATGCAGCTGTTCATAAACCAATTTATGATGGTTTGATCAGGATTTTAGAAAAGATGATGTTAACACCCAAATTGACCCTCGGGTTGTAGGAAGGGGGTTTCGGGGTAACCACTAACCAATCTTTGGATTGTTATTACTAACCGAATACAGTCTGAGAGGGCTCTCTAAATAAACCAATGAAACAATGGAAATAATCAAGGTCGTCAATCATAAAAAGGACACCAGCATTCATTCCTCAAGATGTTCTACTTAAACGTAGGCAACAGGTCAGTTTTGTGTAGGGCAAAATTAACTTCTATGAACCATTGGTTGGAGAACAACAAGGATTTATATTGGGAAATGGAGTCAATTTAAGTATAACATAAACATCATCATCAAATACTTAGAAGATACATTTACACAGAGGCAAGGTAGCAACCAGCTAGTAGTCAAACTGATTTAATTGGTGAAAAAGAAGAAAGATGCACAGTCCATTGATATAAGGCATACACATATGAATCCTATACCAACTTTAGTAGAAATATTTTGTGAAATACTCGATAAGAAATGAACAAAGGATAATCTCTATGAATCTCATTCAAATGCTACACTGAACCAAGTACGAATGAAAGTAAACAATATGGATTGACAATGGAAAGAAACACATATCACATAGGAAAAGGAGAAACAAACTACTAGACCAATTACATAGGAATCTTTGTAAAACATATGTAAGTTTTTGACAACTTTATTCAAGAAATATCTTAGAATAACAACAGTAGACAAAATATGAAAAGCTCCAAAAGTTCTCCACCCCTTTCCATTTGAAATTACATGGAACTTATAGAGGCGTAGAGTCTCATACTCGGCCTATTTTGAAACAGAAATTAGTTATAATATAGAGACACATCATCACAGCTCAGATGTCACTATCACAAAATAGAAAATATCACAAGACAAGCTTAACCATTTTCTTCAAGCTTGTTCTTCTGTCATTTTATAGCTAGAAAACACATTGCATGTTGAAAACAAAGAAGTTTGGGACCCTACCTGTCACAAGAAAAGCTAGAGAGTGACCTTTTTCCCTGTCGTTCTCTTCGGCTTCTACACTTCCAAAAGCTTCCAACTCCGGCAGGTCCAAGAATGAAATGTTTATTCTTCTCATGCCGTGCTATATATATATAAAACCCTTTTCGGATAACTTCTACCCACTTTTTCCAGCTGTCCGTTTCTCTTACCTGTCGATCTGCTGGGTGTTGCCTCCGATCCATTAATTCGAGCCGTTATTTAACCTTTCTTCATCTCAGCTGTAGGATCCTTTATTGGCTTTAAACCCCAGCCGTAAATCATATCCAACGATGGTATCGTGACCCGACCTTTGGTTTTGGATTACCACTTAGCCCTCTTCGCGAGGTGTTTAGAAGGTGACACATGGAAAATGGTATACAATCTCGCAACCACCCTCCCTACTTATATGGAGCGCTCTTTTACCTCGCGAGAACCATTGGGGATCGTTGATCTTGCCTCTGACATATCTACGGCGGGGAGTCTCCCAGGTGTCTAATTTTCAGTACCTTCGTAGGTGGAGCCTACTAACATCCGCCAGCCGTAGATCTGACTTCTTTGGTTGCGAGTTGTTGATCTGCTTTAATCCTTGTTCTGATGTAACCATATGTCTTCTGCGCCGTCAGATTCATGGCTGTGCAATCTGCACTGTTGATCTTATTTCTTATTGCTCCACTGTGGTGGTATCACAAGCCTTTTGGCGGTTTTTGTTTACCGTCAAAACACTCCTGCGAGAGCTCTTCTGATTGCCATTTGTCCAGGCGGTATGCCTCTTGCGACCACTCTCTTGTGTTCCTTTCGTGCAACTTCGCGATGCGAGGATGATCTATGGACCGTGGATCTCTTTGGCGCCTCAGATCAACGGTTGGAAAATGCCGCTCTTTATCTTATAATTTATTTCTCATCGGACTATATGTTATCAGCATTTTCACCCATTTTCATTATTTGGGCTACCTCCTTAGGCTCAAAGTGCTCAAACCCTTCATCTTTCTCATCATTTCCCTTCTTACTTAGATAATTTCTTGGCCTTAGTAACCTGGACCTGAATAGGGAAGGGGTTTTAACCATATTTTCACAGAACCTACCCGTGGGAATGGTCTTAGGATTAGGATTTTGGGCAAAAAATTTATGGGTTCCAACAGACGATTTGCCCAATCCTTACAATTGCGAGGGCATAATTTTTATCGAATATCGGCTCTTCCTATGGACCTGCTGATACATAAAGATCTTTGTTCACAAATATAAGCTCCAAATATATGCTTTCAAACTTGATCTTTGATCCCCAACAATTTATGATTGTTCTTCTAAAAACTGTAGGGCAAAGTAATGATGACCTCAATTTTCCGAACCTCATCTATCTGGTAACAGGATTTCTTTAATTTGATATCCCTTGCAGCTCTGATGAATTTGCTAGGGATACAACAAAAAGAAACTAGTGTAACAGGCCAAAAACGCCCCATTCATTCCCTATTTCACCATCTCAGAATCCATTGCTGCCACACATACTAAATGCAATCAGGCTTCTCAGAATGCTTTGAGCTTTCAATCACCTTAGAAAGGTCTCGGATTCTCCCATGTAGTGTTGGTTTAATTATAGTATGATAGTGGATCAGAAGGTGGTGTCAAAAGCATTCGTTTCAGTGGTTTTCTAAGAGGATAGAAGATGACCTTTCCATTCATCAAGAAGGATCGAAATGAATATAAACTAGGTACTTTCCCTTCCAATTTTTTTTGATAGATCAGCCGTCAATTTGGTAGTGAGTAGTGGGGATTATTACTGACTGCGTTGACTCACTACTGTCACACTGCTCGAAATAGCTTTGCTGGTAGCTCACCCTTTGAAACAACCCACGTCTTGATGCTATTATGAGAGTCGTCGATCTAACCCAGATAATACCTACATGCTCAAAGAATGGGGAGGAAAGCCAACCAGGCTCGCAAATTTTAGTCAAACTTCAATAGAGACACTATGCCTGTCTTCCTCTGCGTTTTGATTTGATGTAGCGGATGAGAAACAAAGGGCCCAATGATCATCTCTTACCCAGTAGATATACACACTCCCTTTGGCAATTGGAGTATTACAAACAATAATATAGCGTCTTTCTTTACTGTATAGAACAAATCCCTCGGTGATTTGGTAGCCTGATTTCAAATGGATGGGCCTATACTGCCATAAGATGTCGATGCTTCCTTTCAACAGGTGGGGCAATCCTCTCCTTATTCCGAGACACCTCTTTGATGTGAAAACCTACTTTCTCTTGAGTCTCGGATGGTCTGTAGGATATTGAGGTTCCCAACATGCAGCGAGAAGGCTCTCCTGCCCAACCAACAAGCGAGCTCGGACTTCTTCTTTGATGACGCGGGGCATTATATGAAATGTATTGGACAGAAAATTACCTTCGGTTTGACCAAATGCCTTTAAGATGATCAAACACGTTGATCTTATCCTGCATATGTAAATACAAAGGTAGTATCGCAAAGCTCTTAGCCGGTTTCCCATACCATTTTGATATATGCGATATTTCCACAGGCTGACGCGTGTGATTGTGCCATTTAAATGGTTCTCAATACGGTCTTTTCTTCACTCGACATTACACTGTATTGACATGTGCCAAGTGGTCTCAATATCTCGCACCACCAACTAATCTACTTTTTTTGCACGCCGACGGCGCGATAGATTGTGAGCCGTCGATCTTTTCCTTTTCGTGGAAACTTACACGTGGCTGGTTGATTAAGAGAAACCTATTAGTGAGTTGGTAAGCCTACTTTTCATTCATTTTAACCCTGTCCATCTTTTGCGACCTTCCTCAGCTTCACGGTCGGCTTTCTTCAAATCTGATTACAAGTGTCATGCCGGCGATACCCAGGACCTGTATCGCTCGTAGGAGCCCCTTTAGACAAGAGTTTGTCCACTAAATGTGCCTCTGCACACAGCATCCGATCACTTCATGTCGAAGTCTCCCTTCATTTTTAACCTGCGTGTGCCTCTTTGGACTTCTGTGTGAGCTATGATAGATGCCTTCTCTCTGATGACAGGTGCCACGAGCCTTGGCATGCGTCAGATTCAAGACTTTGTGCAACATTGTTTCCCTATAAAACTGACATGGATGCATTAGTGCGACTGTACTTTGCCAAAGGCTCTGTACAAAGCAAAATGGCGACAGATTCAGAGCACTTCGGGTGCTGCTATGTGAAGTCTCTTATTTTCCAGTTCAGAAAAATCACCGTGCCAAATAGTGCCTCACTTCATTTGGCACCTCTGGAAGTGTTTATCATGGCACTCTATAAATGAGGTAGTGGGCTCTTCAATACTGCGCATGGCACCCTTCAAAGCAGGCATTACACCGTCTTTTCCAATGCAATTTTGAAATAATGCCGAAGTATCCACTCGCATTCCCTTCTAAAGCTGCAGCCCTTCTTCTAACACGCAGATGACCTTCCTTTATTTAGACACTCGACACAATTCAAACCTCCTGCCTTATATGATGGAGCTCAATGGCGCACATTGCATCTGGGATCCATAAGTTTGAAACTTGAAGTCACCAACTCAAAATAACTGCCTATTTGCATCGCTGGACGTCTGCGCCTTTTCCTGGACAGTCGTGGGGTCACTATGGCCGCAATTATCTTTTAAAAAAAAATTATTTTTCTGCATGAGACTTATCCCACATGCGAAGGTGGACGCTCTCCATTGCTCTTTATATACATTGATCAGTTTTAAATTTGGCAGGTAACAACGGAGGAACCCTTTTATATGAGTTCGACGCTTGAAGGCTGGGTGACATTGGTGGGATCAGGGGTTAAATTTGACGGGCACCCTTACTCATTAACAAAATTTTTTTTGACGGTTTTGTTCCCAAAACTGCCCTGCATATAACTTTTAATAAAAAAATTTACCCTTCAATTGAAATTTACTCCTAAGTAGCAAAGAAGTTATGCCTTTGGGATTGCCAGCCCAATAGCCAATCATGAGTTAAACGTGGATGGCCAACCCAATAGCCAATCTCTGTAGGATCGTGATTCGTTATGCCTTTGGGATTTCCTATAGGATTTTTATGCTTCTAAAAGTCCTACTGGTGCTCTCTCATAGATTGTACTCATAGACTACAATCGATACCAACATTTACACGATGATGAATGATGTCGGACAGCTTGGAGGATATCAAAGTTAGAATCCATATATGCATATTCAGTCTTGTTCCTTGTCAACAAATACTGAGAAGCATCTCATAGCTAGGCAGTTGATAGCTTGAATGTAGTTAGGTGCTTTATCGCTTAAAGGGTCATAATTAATGGCACAAACTAGTGGCTCAAAAATGGGGAAGAGGCCACACTAAAAGGGACACCAAGTCCTGAAAAGAGGCTTTATTAACACAGGACCTATTAATCCCTGTTTTTTTTGCATTTCATATGTTTGCTGATGTGGGACCTGTTAAGTCCTAAAAGGTTTTGCATTTCATATTTTTGTTGATCTGAAATGTGCAAGTTAACATGCATCTATGTTAATTAATTATGTGAAACAGGAAAACTGTAGGCAAGAAAAAAAATGGGAAATCCAAGGTTAACATGAATATATGTTATTCTATTGATCTCTCTCAAACAGTGAAGAATTTAGCTATTTTTTTCTTCTTCAGAATTTAGATTTTTTTTTTCAGAAATTAGAATTTAACTCTGTTCTAATCACTATTTGATGATAAAAATGGATTAAACACTCTCTAAAACTCATAATATTTTTTAATTTATTCATTTTTAGTGTATCCCATGTATACCTATATAATATGTATAACTTCAGTTTCTCTTTATCATAATATCCCATAGCTGAAATACGTTTGTTCTTCCATATATCCTAGAAATAAGACACAAAATATATGTATGGTGTATTATAACTGATATATGAAAAAACTTGAAATCTGAAATATAAAAACAGATTTGAAAATATGAAAAACTGAAGCACTCCAAAATCTGAAACTAACAAGACAATAACTACATGAAAATATTCTAAAGTGTTAAGACTACTCAGTTACTAATTAACAAGAAAGAGTTGAAATAACATAGATTTCATCCAGAACTGATCACGGACTTTGAAGAACAAAATTAAACCTTAGCAGCAAACAAACTTGAAATCTGAAATATAAAAACAGATTTGAAAATATGAAAAACTGAAGCACTCCAAAATCTAAAACTAGCAAGACAATAGCTACATGAAAATATTCTAAAGTGTTAAGACTACTCAGTTACCAATTAACAAGAAAGAGTTGAAATAACATAGATTTCATCTAGAACTGATCACAGACTTTGAAGAACAAAATTAAACCTTAGCAGCAAACACGTGATGATGTTGATTTGTGTGATGATGATGTTGAGTAAGAGGAGAATGAGATATAGACACTATGGAAAAACAGGTGATGATGTTGATTTGTGTTTCATTGCATATGCAGCTAGAAAATATATAGAAGGTGACATGAAATCAAATGAAATTGTGGAGAACACCAAGTGCAGAGAAGTTTCATGTGTCACATAAGAAGACGACGATAGATTATGGTAAAAATCTCATCTCCATGAAGTGTTGTATGGGTCAGAAATATTTGCATGGGAGATGTACACATGGTTGTGCTACATGTAAAATTGTGTAATTTAACCCTTCAAACATAGGAGTTTCAAACTGTTCACCTAGGCTCTAAGGCAACTTCAGCTAAATAAATATTCCTCATACCTAATAGGACAGAATAACATGCACTTCCATTGCATTGTAGTCTATAGAGAATCAAAGATAAATGGAAAGAAAAATAACTCATATAAATGGAAGCGAATGAAACTACCAAATTTTATATCATTGAATATCATTTACTGTGAAAATGTTCAAAAAGTACATAGAATACCATTGATTGTGAAAATGTTCAAAAAGTACATAGAATATCATCTTGAGATGTTCAATCTTGTCTCACTTGACGTTGGTAGTGCCCAGATTTAAGATTTACCATTACAAACCTAAACATAATAGAAAAAACCTTAAATATTTAATATTCTTCTTTACTTAACAGCTTTCCAGATTTCATATACCCTATCCCATTCCACCATCCCTGAATCTAAACCTGTTAGTGACACCCGCATCAAAGCATCTAATGCATCCAATGATAATTTTGTTCTTCGTACATCCTTTATTATGTTTTGTCTTGAGAACCCTCTCTCACATGCCACTGTACTTGCAGGAATAGTAAGTATTGCCTGCCATAACTTTAGCATGTTAGGAAAATCTGTATGTAGCTCTGTGACACAAAAAATCCTCCAAACATCTTTGATGGATGATCCCTCGCAATTAACACGAAGAGTATCAACAAATGGATGCAGTTCTTTTAAACAAGCTTCAAAATCAAATGTTGTTTTCTTTTCCTCCTTCTCACATAAAGTATGTTGCACATGTTGGAAAATTTGATCAAGCCAACATTTTGAATTCCGTTCTCTGTTGTGAACATCTTGTAAATAATGACAAGGACTAAACAACCTTGCAGAATTGAAAAAAGAAAGATCGGGGAATCTTCCATTCAAACTCTCTACAAGAGCTTGAACATAATCTTTTGCAAGTTGTTTGCAACTCTCTAATGAACCTTCAATGCAAGGTTTCCATGATTGTTTTTGTGTATCACCATAATCAATAAATGTATGCGGAATTGCTACAAATCGCAATTCATGCCTATGAACAAGTCCCTCTTTATCACAAATCTCTAAATAACCAAATTTAGAGGCATCTAGAAATTTAGATAGGTAACATGTGCCATCTGCAAATGTATCATTTCTTAAAAACCATCCTTTTAAAGTGTTTATGGTAACATCTATGGCTGCCCCTAAAGAAGTAACATCAACGTAATCTTCTTGGAATTTCTTGTTCAACTTGTTTAGTTCACTCATTACATCTGCAAGCATATGTAAGCAAAACTGTATTGAAAATATCTTTGCCTTATCATACCACAAGTCTTTCTTTTCAGTTTTCCACAAAGTCAATATTGGAGGCATCAATACAACAAGTCTTTCAATAACTTGTCTCCTTGAGAGCCATCTAACTCCATGGATTTGAAGAGCATTAAGAATTTCAAGCTGCATAAGTTCTTGTAGAGTAATAAGTTCACTATTTCTTTTAGTAGAATTTTGCACCCAAGAATATACCTTATTTGCCAATTTTTCAACAAATAATAATTCGGGTATTCTTTTGGAAGCATCTGATGCCGCTAAAGCTTCACGATGAGCAATGCAGTGAACACCCACAAGATTAGGTACATCTTTTTTCATAAAAGTAACAAAACCATTTTCAATCCCAACCATTGATGAAGCGCCATCTGTAGAAACTCCTATCAACTTTTCCTTTGAAAGACCCCTTGCTGCAATTAAATCATTGATTGCATCATATGTTGTTTTTCCTCTTCCATCACAAACATTTATGAGCTTTAAAAACTATGAAATTGGAGGCCCAAACCCTTTTGAGTCTAGAAATGTGGCATAAACCACAAGATGTTTTTCCAAACTGCGATCCGTACTTTCATCTAGCATCAATGAAAAAAAAGGGCTATCCAACATTCTTGAAATCTATAGCTCTTCAAGATAATCAGATATAGCAAAAAGAAATTCTTTTGCAGCCATGTGATTTGTATATGATGTGTAGTCTTTGATCTTTGGCATGTTTGGTGTTTGCAAGTACATTGTAAACAAGCACAAAGATTCATATTTTGAAAGGGGTAAATCTTCTTGCACCATCCAGTAAACTAATTTCATAGTTGTGATGATTTTTTCCTTGTTCCTTTCATCAATGCATGCTATGTGTTCTGGAATAGGTTTTGCTTTCCTCTCATTTTCACATATCCATTTTTCTTGTGAAAGTTTATGGATACTTGAACTAGCATGAACAACTATTAAATCATGTTGCAAGGTAGAGCAACCAGTGCCAACTCCCAATGGTCCGATTGCCTTATGCGTTTCACAATATATACATTTCATAACTGTTTTTCCTTCATGTTTTGCCTCTCTCAACCACTTAAAATTCGTTTTCCATTGTTCACGAAACTCTCTTCTTACTTTCAATTTTCTTTTCTTTTGAGTGCTAGGTTCTCCTCCTTGAAATTCTTCATCACATTCTTCATCCCGCCCTAGGATATCTAAGTCTTCATTCAAATCAAAATTACAATTCTCTCTATTAGGCGATGCAACTTGTGATGTAGACGACCATCCAAAGAATTTTTTGATGGAAGATTGGTTCTTTTTGCTTTGAGACATGTTTTGATGTAATACCTATATAATAAAAAAATGTAATTAAATATTGTACAAATTCTCATAAATAAATCCCTCCACTAAAATGACAATCTCACAATATTGTTTCATTATAATAAATCGAAGTTACATTAGAAGGATTAATATATATTGGGATACACACAATCAGATTTATTAATATATATCACGATATATACAACCATAAATATTAATCATAATATATCTCAAGATATATATTAATAATAACATATATTGGGATATATACAGTCATAAATATTAATCCTAATATATCTTAAGATAGATATTAATAGTAATATATCTTTGGATATAAGCAATCAGATTAAATCTAGAATGATTCTCAAATTATAACTATGTAGAAGTTATTCTAATTCCCAATTGGGTTTATTTACCCATTTTATCCTTAAAAACATTTTATCCTTAAAAATAAACATTTGCCTTAAGATAACGCAAGGAGGCTTCATTTGTAACTTTTACAATTCACATAACTTTACACCAAAAAGTAAATCTAGAAAGATTCTCCATTTGTAACTATGTAAAAGTTATTATAATTTCCAATTGGTTTTATTTTTCCATTTTATGTATAAAAAGTTATACTAACTCTCCATAAATCAACCACGGTTTTCTATTCTTATTGGCAACCCAATACCCTATAATGCGATCATAATCGTATAAGTTTTCATTATGATCACAAGTCTCTCCACATTTATAAAACCAACAAAAATAATCACAAGCATAAAAGTGTTCTAAGATAGGTATTCTAACGAGGTCTGTCGGTTTATTCTAAGCATTATCATTGCTGCCTAGGAGACAACCTGATTTAGCATATAGTTGTCATAAATCTAAAGGCCATATATTTATATTATAAGCACAAGACATAATGGTGTCGACTGGCACAAGGGTTTGACTCGGTGAGACATCAAATTTCCACTCGGAGATCATATTCCAGAGGACAGAGCCAACATAAAGGAAAACTCGACAGCTTAGTATGTGAGAGATTGTGAGAGATCTCAACAACATAGAAGTAAACTTTGATGTATAAAATAACAACCTGATTCTTGGCGGTTTGGCCAATTTCATTAAAACAAGTTACTAGACCATTTATCTAATAAGTATATATGTATTTTGAGAGATCAATTCTCGGTTTATTGAATTATTATCTTGACCCAAAGATTAAGGATTATCAACCCAGGCTTTGAGGATTCAGGGATGTGCAAAAGTAATTTAACATGAGAAGTTATCATAAAAACTGACGCTGAGATCCGATTTTCCTAGATGTAACCAATTTAACATTGATTCTAGCTTTCTTTCTATAGAGAGGTCGTAGCACTAAACGAAGCAGTCCATATGATCAAGCTCTCAAGGAGAAGCCGGTTACAAAAAAATAGAGGTGACGATACAGGGATTGCATTTCTAGGGGTTGAAATAATTGAAAACATTTAATAGGAGGTCACTCCAAGACTCTATCAAGGTAGAACATAGATCATCATCAAAATATTAATTTATTCAAGACCTAAAATGCAAAGATTTGTGAAGAGATCTCTTACCGACTATCTTTGCTAAATCGAGTTCATACCCTCATTGCATCGTCCTGAAGGTTACTTCTAAATTATAATCGTTACACCAGAATTCCATTCTCTCATCGCAGAGATTGATCTCCTCTTCCATCGCTTAAGTGATAATAGAGGCATTGCCACTCCCCTTCCCTCAAACGCATACCTAAAGGAAGCAAAAATGTATTTCCCAGTTTTTTCCTTTCCAAACATAAGTATTCGAAACTTTATATCCAAGTCCCCATAACCTTAATAAATATTAACACAGGGAGGATTGGTCGGGTGTCATGTATTGCTTCCCACTTCATTCCACAGACAGAAATGAATGTTCACGCACCCACTACCCAGTTGCATATAAATAACTGCATAGGCAGGTACCTGCCCACCTGTCTTGGATCATGCATATATAAAGGGAGCGAACCCAACCCATATCATATATATAGCTCACTTCTGACACTGTCACTCTAGTTTTCACTACACGCTACCATCCTCGCGGCTTCCCAACACCAGCCCTTTGACCAGAGCATAAGACAGCACTATAAAATCTACAAACACGACCCCTCTATGAAATGATATAACAACATTATTAAATCTTCTGATTCTTGTTTGAAAATTGAAGCATTTTCTTCTGTACAAAAATTACCCAATCTCTTTGGAGGTGCCCTAAAGTACAAAAATGTGTTGAAAATCGAACCTAAAATCCATTCATAACTAAATTGAGTGTAAACCCTGAGCTAATTGCGACAAATTCTAACAAATAAACGCGTATAGACTGATTCTGGAGACTTGATTTGAAATTGTTCTATTTCCAATTTTCCAGTAACAGGATAAGTTGAATGGTGTACAATGTACTAACCTTGCAAAGTTCGGTGAAGCCAGATTCCTGAAGGAAGTTCCAGAGAGACTGGAGTTAGTGCTCTGGCCGCAAGCGTGCACTCCGTAGTGGTTCCTAACTTCCTCGACGCAAGCTCGGCAGTCAGCGACTCGGCACACAAGGCTTGGAGCCATGGAGCCTTGGAGGTGAGTATGCAGCTATGCTAATAGCATCTTAATCCATTCCTTCCGGACCTCTGGTTTGTAAAGCTTCAGCGTAATGGGTATTTCTTGTAAGACACCCTTCTCAATTCTTACCGGCTAAGCTATTCAACATTGGTCACTGCAGTCCGCTGCCAGTGGCCACACCGTCTTGCAGGTTGCAGCTCCTCGAGGATGGCTATAGCGGGCCGCAACATAGCTTGAGCCTACGACTATGACTCACAACTCGGTGCCGGTGCCGGTGGCTCTAGTTGGCATATCCCTCATTGAAATCCTATCCAGTCATTCATGATTCAAGAGACGAGGTATATCTGGAGACTGGGGCAGAGAGCCAACAATGAATGGAGTGACGATGAACATGTGACAGAAGCATTTGAACGCTTTGGAAGAAAGTTGAAGCCTGAAGGAGATAGAGAACAATATAACGGAGAGAAACCAAGATGCAGAGAGGTTGAAGAATAGGTCTGGTCCGGTTAAAGTTGCGTATACTTTGCTGTATCCAAACACTTCAGATGTAAGTCGCAAAGGAGGAGTCACCAACTCACCGCCTTGACTATACTTGGAAGTTGGAACTTGGAAGTTTGGAACTGGAAGTTGGTGGCACAGTGCATAATGCATTTACGATGGCACTTGCAGCTGCAGGGTGCCAACCTGGGCATTAAACTTGTGCATTAAATGATACCTAATACCTATTACAATTTACGGATATCCAAGCCGGGCCAGCCAATCCTCATGCTGCAGCGCGTCATGCGTTACTATAACGTAAACATTACAAATTTACATAGATCACAAATTAATTAACCCCTGCATTAATTTCTATGTACAGTGGTCCGTCGGAGTTGGTGGACCGTGGGAGTGGGGCCTGAGCAATTTCACGAGGTAATTTGTGCATTTATATGTGTGTAAATTTTAAAATATAAAATATATATAATATAATTTATAATATATATAAAATTTATATTCGGGGAAAAATATATGTATATATAAAATTTATATACGAGCATTTTTTTACCATGACCGTCAAATTGACGGTTTTAAAAATTTGATAGACTTCAGTGTTGACATGTATAATCCACGTAGACCAGTAAATTACGGGTAAAAAACCAAAAAACGTGTATACGGGTGTCAAATTTAACCCCTGGGTGGGATGTTGTGGTGGATTTCATGGAGGTCGATACTTTGGGGTCCAAAACATGATTTTTCCAAAAACATTAATGACCCAACAATAAAGACCCAATCTTCTTCTTGGTTTACTCCCACAAGAAGCACAACCTCCACCTCTCATAAATATCAGAGCTGTGGTCTTTATAAAAATTAGAATTTAGCTTAAATATATGCATTTAATATAGGTCTATAGAACCAAATTTTCCCTTTTTGCCATGGAGACCCTTTCCTTTTTTGTTTGCTCAAAGTCTTCCCTTACTCATTTATTCAAGTTTTTAGACCTTTCTCTTTTGTGGAATGCCACCATCAATTGGAAACCATACTGAAATCTCTGAACTGCACCCTGAAGCTCAAGACTGAAATTTCTAGACTGAAAATGAAAACCAATAACTGACTGTACATGCTGCAAATTGAATTGAAAATGCTGAAAATATGTGCATGCTGGAGACTGAACATTGAAGAATGCTTGAAACCAAAAATAAAAACTGAAACTGAACTGTACATTCGGAAAAGATGCTCAGCTGTGAGCTTATTCCAACTAGCTACCTACCCTAATCTATCAAACTCTCTGCTCAATTAAATAATGTAGAAATGCCAATGAAGCCAACTTATTAGATGCCTGAACATCTGACTCTTCCACCATGCTTGAAATAATTCAATGACAAAGGATATAACAGCATAGGACAACAATGACTCTTTTCATCTCCAACGTGGAAATATGGCTTTAAATTGACACTGAAAAATGTTCCCATGTATTCACTAACAGGGTCATAAAAACCACAGATGTTTGGCTGCCTCCCGTAGCTATTCAGGACTTGGTGATCACACATTGACTCCTCATATGTCTCTTCTATTTGCATGCATTGTTTTGGATCATAAAACTCATCTTTAGGCACAAAAATCTCATATGTACTGACATCTAGGAGAGGCTGACAAGATTTTTCAAAAGACAAATGAAAGCCTTGGGATTCAATATGCTCTTCTAGGGCTTCAAGATCTTCATTAAATTTTTTAGCAAACTCTTTCAGGAAACTAGTCTTATCATCATAAGAACATTTACATGATTTCATATATATGGATAAGAATTCTGAGAAGGCTTCTTTGATTTGGCCATCATCATACATATCAAAATATTCTTTAAAACCATCAACATAAGCAGGAATTTTCAAATACCTTGCCATTTGATTTGATGAAGAAACTGAATCAGCCCTTCAAACTTTGAAGCTGTTTAACCGGTGGAGTAGCCATGAAACCTTCAACATTCTGATCTGGAGTCACTGATCCTCCTAGTTGAGTCACCTTCATACTGGAATTTGATGAGTGGAGTCGCCAGGTGAATGATACAACCTTCTCAATCTCTGACTGTTGTTCACCATCAGCATTCAAATCTGAACTTTGTCGTTCTCGTAGGGATGATAAGACAATCTTCCGCGGCAATGGCACCAATTTGTTAACACCAAAATTGACCCCCTAGGTTGTGGAGAGGGAAATACTGGGTAACCACTGACCAGTATTTAGCTTGCGTTTCTGACCTAACACAAATAGAGAGGGCTCTCTCTTTAATTCACAGAAAGATGGAAATCATCAAGATTGTCAGTAATGAAGAAATAGACCAACATTCAACATTTAAGATATTTAATCAAAACAGGTGCAGAAGATCAGATTTATACTGGAAACAAAGATGATTTAAACATTGTTTGGAGAGAAAATCATAAGACTGATGGGAAATGGAGTCAAAACATGAAACTTAAAACAAATACAATGTTGCTGCTATGAATGTCAAAACTGAGGCAAGGTAGGCACCCATTCACAGTCAAAGAGCTATTAATTTGATGATAAGGAAGAAACTAGAAACAGTCCATCAACATTGGGCATCTAACAAGGATGAACCCTATGCCAACTTTAACAGAAATTAATTGTGGAGTGCTTGGTATGACTTGAACAGAGCATTATTTCTATGAATTCCATTCAAATACTACACTGAACCAAACACGAATTAAGCATTCACAAAATGGATAAACAATGAAAGAAACACAAATTCACATGGGGAAGGAGATGAACAGACTGTGAGGAGAATGAAATAGGAATCTCAGCCATTAAAACCAGCTTCAATCACTACAATTTATTCAAGAAAATATTTCAAAACAGAGCAGAGCTCTTCCAAGGCCTCAGCCATTTGATTTTCCAACCTATTCTTCATCTATTACATTCAATTTAGAGATCTATTTGGCCCTAGGGTCGAGCTATCTCAGTAAGAAGCTATTACAATAACTTTTTACACCTATACAGAGAGATTCAACAACTTAAGAGTCCGTTTCAACAAAATCTTGAACAGTTTGGCAGTGGACTGCTGAAAAATGCCTCTTGGTGCAACGGTTGTATATCCGAAACGGCGATAGTTGTGTAAAAAATGAAAGCGATTTTTGTATATTGGTCCATGCTGAAGAAAAACCTCTTTCAGTTTCCTTAGATCTGCCTCCATTTGGCCAGGATCTGCTCCGGAAAATGATGACTCATGCAGAAAACGCGAAACCTAAAAAATTACCCTCTGAAGAACCTTTCAATTCTCCCAAACTGTGAGACCTGTGTAGATTCTGAGAGAGGTTTTTGGATATGGTCCCATGCTAGAGATAAAGCTCCCTCAGTTTCCAAACATGCCTTCTGGTTTGGCCAAAAGATCTACTGCAAAATGATGACTAAAACAGTCATTTTCATGAAGAAAACCCCATACCTTCACATAAAATTGCATTTAGCTTTGATTTTGCCCCCTTTGTATGTTAAAATTCGAATCTATATGGACTGTAGATCTCCTTAGCTTGTTGACTTGGGCCGTCCATCACTACTGCAGTGCTAAACTTAGCATTTTTATCATTATCTCTTCTTAGACTTAGGGACCAATGCTTGAAATTTGTTTGATTTCACCTTCATTGGGCATGTGGCATAAGGAATTGAGACCCCACTTCGCCATGGGTCTGGCCCCCTTCAATTACTTAGCACAAATATAGTGCTAACAATATGCATGCTATAAATCAATCTTCTTATAAAAAAAACAAATTAAGATTATAAAAAAACAAATTAACATTATGATTATAGATAATAGGAATATCAAATTCCTTGTTTCTTATTGTTACTAGCATAAGTTCATTGTAACAAATAAGATTTATATGTAAATATGAGTCATTGATATAAAAAAATTTCTAAATAGTAATATGGTGACATAGTACCATCTCAAAATAAATCATTCATCATTAGAACATTCTTTAACACTATTAAATATAGAGTTAAAATTTATACACAAAGTCAAAAGAAACATGTAATATAAACAATATAAACAATAATTTAGTTTATAATTTAGTTTTCTTATGTAATATAAACAATGATAATTTAAACACTCATTAAACTATTTAATATATAGTAAAACAATATTAAATATCTAGTTAAAATTTATAAATAAAGTCAAAATAAACATGTAAACCTAATACATAAAAATCATATTTAACACTATTAAATATATAGTTAAACACTATTAAATATCTAGTTAAAATTTATAAACAAAGTCAAAATAAACATATAAACTTAATACATAAAAATAATTTTAATAGTATGAAGATAAGTAAATAGTTTTCTCAATCATAATTTAAAATTAAAAAAAAACTGATATACAATCAACCAAAAACAAAGACCTTCCACTATCTCTAGGCTTTGATACCCTTAGATACCCCATCGAAAAAGACGAAGGATTTGATCTATCTATTTCCAATGAAATTAAAATCTGAGAAGCCTTTTGCTTGGGAATCTCTTTCATATCATCATAAACCTACATTTTGTTTTAGTTTGTGCTGAAAATTCACAGAAAGTACTTTCTCTAGTTTAAATCTCATATTTACTTTTTACTTTGTATTATTTTTTTTGTGTATGGCCAATATAATATTTATTATTTTTACTTTGTATTATTCTTTTTTGTTTACTTTGTATTATTTTGTTACTAGACAAACACTCTAAAGTCTCATATTTACTTTTTACTTTGTATTAAAAGTAAAAGATATCTTAATAATATGAAGATAAGTAAATAATTTTCTTAATCATAATTGAAAATTTGAAAAAAAAACTTATATACAATCAACCAAAAACAAAGACCTACCAAAAACAAAGACCTTCCACTATCGCTAGGCTTTGATACCCTTAGCTACCCCCATCGAAAAAGACCAAGGATTTGATCTATCTACTTCATATCATCATAAACCTACATTTTGTTTTAGTTTGCGCTAAAATTCACACAAAGTTTGATTGTAAATTAAAATTTAATTTGCGGTGGTGTCATGGTGTTGTATGTCTCTTGGATTTGGTTATAAATATTATTATTAGAGAAACCTTGCATGAATGTTACAGTCTACCAAATAATATAGTTACCACCCTAAATACTTCAACGAACCTTTTATATTAGTTCACGTGCCACCCAAACGGCTTATTCTCTGGTAAGCATGCATAATCAACAACGTTTTTACACGCATAATCAACAAATATTAAAAAAAAATCAACAATCATGTATATATAAACCTATAGGCTTTATGTAACATTCATAATTTAAATCCATATATAAGTGGTTATCATTCTCAAAAAAGACATCCCCAACTAGATTTTTTTTATTCTCTCTAAGAATGAATGTTTTTTACAGCTGTTTTATTCTTTTTAAAAATGAAGATTTTTACAATCAATCCAAATTTGAAAAGGGAATGGTAAAAATTAGTAAAGATAGATCCGTTGTTGCTATGGTCGAGCCTCTCCAATATTTTAAAGCACTTATATAACATTTCAATTGGTAAGCATTCAAATTTATTTATTTAGAAGAATCCAACTACAACATGATGGAATTGGTGTAGAAATGGCTAATTTAACTCGATATAAAACTTAATATTTTTGCATGAGACATTGCTCCATAATTAATTCGTTTAAAAATTTATTTATTTATTTATGTAGTATTGTTGTTAGAGGCATAAGCCTCATTAATTTATTTGCTAATAGACAGTAACAGTTAAACTGTGATAGGCGGTTGTAAATATATCTATCTATCTATCTACATATAATCCTGATTCCAGAAGATAAATTTGCAAACCAGGGTAGGGCTTGCTTGTTGACTAATTTTGAGTTAGACGCACAAACCTATCGGGACCAATTCGTGGCGAGGCTTTCATAGGCTCTAACCAGGGAGAGTGGTAATACTCAGCTATAATTTTTAGTGGTCAGTAATATACCTATTTACTGTATTTATGTACGCTCTTACTCTATACCAATAAATACTAACCCGCTTGATTACATGGCTATGATTTTGCAGGACTCTTTAAGAGGTGTATTTTATAAATAGTGCTTCGAACCACCCAGTGTATTTTATTTACATTACATACTATTCAAGGTTATGCGGATGTTATTAGAAAGTGAAAGGAAGAATTGATCCTTGCACGCAGTAAAGATAACATCAAGAATATGCCTAATACTGTTAGAAAAACCGGATCGCAGAGCAATAACAATAAACAAGATGCAAATACAAATTACACAAAGACACCACAAGAGAGACACAAATATATTGTGGTTCACCCAAGATGGGCTATGTCCACACTGAAATTACTAGTCCTTATTATTATACCATCTAGTAAATTAAGGGATACAACCTGTAGCACATCTGCTGCACTTCCTCTTCACTGTCTCACAGTCTCTCTTCACAATCTCAGAGATCTTTACAATGCATAATACTTAATACCTCAACCCTAGCCATGTTACCATGTATTTGTTTTAAAGGGAAAATACAATGGGAAAATACCACGGGTTACCCAAAACCATGGGCCCGTAAACTATTGGCGAAAACAACCCCAAACATTTTTCTTGGGGGCTTCGCCCCCGAACCCCAAGGTTGGGGAACGTGTTTACAGTAAGCCTCAGGTACAAACACGACTGAATATCATCTCTAAATCTGGAAGATTAGGCTCCACAACCAACAATCTCCCACTTGGAGATTGATCACAACAACTCCACTGTTGTTGTACTTGCTCGACTTGGACTTGGAAAATTTATCGTCTTCACCTTCATGCAAGAAGGCCACGTGAAACCAAGCAGGAGCCCAATTTCTCTCCGGTCACTACCTTTGTGAACATGTCTGCAGGATTCTGGCTAGTATGTATCTTTTCCAGCTTCAACGGTTCATCTTCTAGAACAGAGCGTATGAAATGGTACTTGAGTTGTATCTGTTTAGACATGGAATAGAATGCTAAGTTATTTGGAAGATGAATGGCACTCTAGCTGTCACTATACAACCTTCTATCCTTCTGCTTCTTACCCAATTCCTCCATAAACCTCTGCAACCAAATCATCTCTTTACTAGCCTCTGTAACAGCAACATACTCTGCTTCCATTGTTGAAAGTGCAACAACCTTTTGTAGTTTTGAAATCCAACTTATTGTTGTTCCACCTGCAGTAAACACATACCATGTGGTGCTCCTCCTTCTATCCTTATCACCTGCCATATTTGCATCAACATATCCATGTAGAAAAATGTTTGAACCTACAAAACATAATGCCTGAGTGGTAGTACCTCTCAAATACCTGAGAATCCACTGTACTTCCTTCCAATGTTCTTTACTTGGATTGTTCATATATCTGCTCATAAATCCCACTGCATGTGCAATATCTGGTCTTGTGCACACCATGGCATACATCAAGTTGCTAACTGCTGATTGATAGGGAATCTTGGACATGTAATCTATCTCTTCCTGTGTCTTGGGACACATTTCCTTACATAGTTTGAAATGGTTGGCCAAAGGTGTACCCACTGGTTTTGCATTCTACATTCTGAACCTCTCCAACACCTTTTGTATGTACTCACTCTAAGACAATTTCAATTTGCTATTTTTTCTGTCTCTTGTTATTCTCATACCAAGGATTTTCTTTGCAGCACCCAAATCCTTAATCATAAATGAATTAGCTAGCTTCCTTTTGAGTACATTTATATTCTGCATGTTAGACCCTACAACAAGCATGTCATCCACAAACAATAACAAGATGATATATCTTTCATTGTCTGGCCTCTTGAAATAAACACAGTGGTCAGAATGACATCTACTATAACCTTGTTCTGTCATAAACCTGTCAAATTTTAAATACCACTGCCTTGGAGCTTTCTTCAAGCCATACAAGCTCTTCTTCAACCTGCATACCAGATCCTCCTTCCCTTTGACCTCATACCCTTGTGGCTGCTGCATATATATCTCTTCCTCCAAATACCCATGGAGAAAGGTTGTTTTTACATCTAACTGTTCAAGATGCAAATCTTCTACTGCCACTAGACATAAAATAGTCATAATTGAAGTCATCTTAATAACAACAGAAAATATTTCATCAAAATCTATACCTTTCTTCTATGCAAACCCCTTTACAACAAGTCTGACCTTGTACCGTTTCTTGCCTCCTTCTTCTTTCTTCAACCTATAAATCTATTTGTTTTGCAATGATCTTTTACCAGTAGGAAACTGAACCAGATCCCAAGTTTGGTTTCCTACCAATGAGTCCATCTCCTCATTCATGCCTTGCTCCCACTTCTTTCTAGTTTCCACATGTATTGCTTCTTCATAACATTTTGGTTCACCAAGATCATTCATCAATAAATAATACATTGAAGGAGAGTATCGTTCAAGGAGTTACTTAACCTGGTAGATTTTCTTACACTTGCAAGAGTTTCAAGTACTTGCTACTGTTCTTGATTTTCTAGCACCTTTGGAGCTTCATTTTCTTTAATTTCATCAAGTACTATGTACTCTGTGTTTTCATTTTCCTGTTTCTTTCCCTGTAACTAATCTTTATACATGACCTTTTCATTGACTATCACATATCTACTCTTGATTATTTTGTTATTTTCATAATCCCATAAGCGATAACCAAAATCATCAACCCCATATCCAATAAAGGTACATTTCCTGCATTTAGCTTCAAGATTTGTTCTGTTTTCTTTATCAATATGGATAAATGCTTCACAACCAAACGTTCTCAGAAATGACTAGCTTACATTTTTACCTGTCCATGCCACCTCTAGAATACCACCATCCAAAGCACTTGAAGGCCCTCTATTTATTAAATAAACAACAGTATTTATAGCATCAACCGAAAACTATAAGGGAATCCCTGCATGCAATCTCATACAGCTTCCTGAACCCCAAGGTTGGGGAACGAGTGTACAATAAGCCTCAGGTACAAACACAACTACATAACATATATGAATCTAGAAGATCACGCTCCACAACCAACAAATAACCACTACAAATGAGATTTTTCTCTATCAAACACGAGTTTGGAGAAGGCTTTTAAAATCGACCGAAAAAACCCAAATATAAAGTAGCTTTTAGGGGAATGCACTTATAATATATTTCTATATCACTTGCCCAATCAGCATGATGAGAAACTCTGATAGGCATGATGAGAATCATTTCAATCCATCTTCTATGGAACAATTTGTGAAAAAAATGCTTATAAAGTTCATGTGTCCTAACCATCTAAATATTCATTTGCGAAAGCCACTACTCTTTGTTCCAATTCGGTCTTCAGTTTCATAATATCCTCTTGAGCTAAGCGCAGTTCATATTCAGTAATTGCAACTTTCTCATCTGCTGCTTCCTTCTCCTTCAGTAAATTTTGTGGATACAACACTGACGAACATACAGAAAACAACTAAATTGATTATAGGCATCACAATATACTTCTAAGAGCAGAAACACAGAAAATTATACAATGTGGTTGAATGCAAAAAATTATAACAAATTGAATAGAATTGAACATGCATTTTTTGACACTAAGGCATTCATAGATTATTGCATTAGATGCAACGAATCAAATTTGACCTAAGATTCACTAGTAACATTGATCACAAAATATAAATTTGACCCAAGATTGACCATTAGCATTGCCAACATCTAGAAACAACTTCAATGCCCAAGGAAATTTATGGTGAAAAAAAACAAACGCCCTAACTTAGTTAATAGGAAAATGCAGGAAACATGATCGTTAATATGCAAGTGCGGGAGTACTCACTATATGAATGCAGGCCAGCTTCAAGGGTTATTTCTTCACGACTGCTATTTTTTACATGCGTGTTTTCAATGAAAATGAAACATATTGCTTACTCCATACTCCTTACTACCTCCACAAGTGCTATCTTTTCTTGCATTGGATTGAAGATGTATATGAAAACATTAAAATTTTCAAATTCTTCCTACGTTGTACCCAACATCTGTCATAATTAACACGTGATTTAGACAACAGTATAACACCATCATCACCCTGCCATTTCCTAAAAGAAAAACTATAAGCCACAACCAAGCCATATTTGGAACCATCCATTCATCGTTGACGACAGCACAAAATTCCTTGAGAAATTAACCCTAGAAACAAGAAGATATCAATGGAATGAAACATTTCACCCAAAATCCATACTTCGAGTTATCTAATTTCACCATAATAAAAATCAAGAATTAAGCAATCACAACTTACCTCTCAAACCATGCAATCTAGAAATTTGTTCCAGCGGAAACATGCTTATATCAGCAAAAAACTATTTAAGTCTAGTCGTCTGGCATTCCCGCCCATCTTCAAGAAGCACGTGCAATAATTCAAATTCCGCCATCAAATAATTCTCCTTTAATAGAAAATTCACCAGATAGTTACATAGCGAAGCGTGTTCCACCTCCATGCTCCCATAAATCTTACAGGTCCCTTCACTCGGGCTTGGAACGGGTCAAATCTGTAAATTTTGCTAAATTATTCCAAGCTAATAATAATAACATAAGTTATGACATATTCTTTCATTGATCCATGTCAAGTATCCAAATTTGTTAAAAATTTAAAATTTTATCTTTTTATCTTAAGTGGTTCTTATGCACTTCATTGGCCCTCATATAAAACCCTTGTATGTAAAGTAGCCAAGTGATTGTATGCTATTTTTACAAAATGTAACTTTCAACATAGAGACCTTCCACACACTAGCATGTACTTAAATACTACTCTTCTAAATTGAGGATTTACAACTTGACCCAAATTAATACTTACATCTTTATGATCCTCATTTGATCATATGAAATATCCTTTAAACAACATTGAACATAAAATATCTTTTAGCAACGTTTAACATGAAATATCTTTCGCTAAGATGCATTCGACAATTGCGTTATAAACATCAACCATTAAGATAACTCATATGGGTGGAAGACCATACAATTGTCATGAAGGCACATACGCATATAACCGACCAATAAATGAGACCAAAAGTAACGTGGTTCACCCGTACACATGCTAGTCCACAAAGGTGTGTGCTTCTTTTATTATTAGGAAAAATGTAATAGGATTACAATGAGCAACATAGTTGTTGCGACAAAATTCTTTGTCCTTTCGTCAAGCCTCTACTACATAGAACTTTTCATAAATCAAATACATACACCAATATAATGAACTAGCATGTAAATATTATTATACACTCAACACTTTAAACCTTATCCTTAAAATAAATAAAAGTTACATGTAATATAAATGACTATATGAATGACTAGCATACTTAATCTTATAATAACTTCTACTTTACATATATGACTACACTCTTTATATGACTTTTGAACTTACTTCTGCACATATATATCCTACCATCATATATATAAAATCTTAGTCAAACCTTTATGTGATAATAAAACCATCATATATATAAAATCTTAGTCAAACCTTTATGTGATAATAAAACCACCTAATGTAACTTTTTATCATTTCTTATATATATAAAACCTTTATATCATAATAGGACGAGCTAATGTAGCTTCTTTTCATACATATAAATGAATTCTTATTTATATACTAATGGAACATCACTTATTATATAACATCGTACCATTTGTCACTTATTTAAGTGCTTAAGAATCTTTTCCAAGTCTTCATACTTAGGTTATAATAATAAGAAAAGAAAGGAGAATAGATGTCTCAACTTTTCTATTCTCACTCGTTCTATGTCGAGAATTTAATAAACACTTATAATCAGGAATCTTTCAATTAAAATATATATATATAAGAAACTAGAAACCCCTTCCTTTAAACACTTGTGTCATCCTTCATAAGGTGGTGAAATTTACATAGATATTAAAATCTCCTTTCTACTTTGTCTAGGCCTCTTTCTCATAGGGCTTTATCACATAGAATTAAACTCGGACCGGGTATTCTTAAATAAGAAAATCGTCGATAATTATGGGAATAATCGTCGATAAACTCGGACCGGGTATTCTTAAACTTTATATCAGATATATTTATATATATAGGGAATAATTATGTCGACTAGTCGTACTCTCATTTCAAGAGAGCAAAACAAAAATAGTTTTGTTAGCATGTAAGGTCACCTAGAAACTCCAACAAAAGGACACGAAATATATAATGTAACCCACCGACTTCCTATATCGAGCTAGCTGGTTGGCACACTTTTAAAAGAACCAGTCGAAACAGAGATTTACATTCTATCAATTAACATAGAATTTTGTTACAAACTAATGTAACATGTATAAATATATAACCATTGTTTATAAACTTGGTTTTCCTGGCTTACACTATCTAGGGAAAAAAATATGCAACAATCCTGTAAAAGTAAAGTTAATAAGCATCATGCTTAGCATTCAACCAAAATAAGGATTGCCGGGTTCTAGCAGTGTAAGCTTCCCCAATCCTTACGCTATTAGAAGAAAAACACAATGCAACATTATAAAAGAAGAGGGAGAATCTAGATCTTGCAGGACCCCATACATTCATCGACTACTTAAAGAATATACAAATATGCGTACGCACAGGGCTAGATCGCAGGGTATTTAAAGATCTATGCTTGCTGAGTTAGATCGCCGGATATACTATGCTTATAGAGATGAATTGGCAGCGTTTTACCTAACTGAACTTATTCCTATGCATTAACCCAGAAACACATCTATTTAAGGTTTGGTGAAGATCGTTATCACCGATCCAACAGAGTTACACTCTGCTCTCGTTTGGGAGGAAAAAAACTCACACAGTAAAAACCATCATATATTATAAACTTATAAACGGGATCATACCTGGCAGTAAGTGTGATAGTTTATTAGTTCGCAGAGATCTTCTTTTCAGTCTTGTCGCAGAGATCAACCTCTCTCTGTTCTCGTTCCCGAAATGGATAGCTCTCCCTTCTCATTTATAGAGTTCAACCTCGTTCTCCTTGTATGGAGCGGCATCGTTCCCCTCTCATATTTCAACATCTTTCCTTCTAAATCAGAGATCGACGACGCTCTATTTTTCTTTTCCCTTCCCCCCCTTATTACTTATCTATCGATCCTATAACCAATGCTCTGGCGCATGAGTTCTCCTTCGTATCCCATCCGCTCCGTCTAACTAGTCTCCCCTTCAAGAAGCAAGATTTGCTTATTTAATAACTCACTACAACAATCTCCGGTTTGTAACTAACAACCAGGGAACATACAACTGGCAGCCTCCGTAGACACCGTCCTCCTCTAAGTTCACAAGTGGCTATTTTAAAGCCTGCGATTTCTTTCCAGAAGACAGATTCCTAACAAACCTCCACTACAACCACTAACTAAACATAAATTTTGTTTCTTTACGAAATAGGGAGTGCCCCATCTTTTTATGGCGGCCATAGCTTTGTCGTGGCAAGTGCTCCACCCATCAGAGAAATGTGGTAATCGATGAGTGCTTCGCTCAAGGAGACAAAATAATAGAAAACGGTTATAAATAGTAAATAAGGTGAAACGTACTATACATACCACCATTCTTTGTCGTTTAATATATCTTTCATATTTGTTATAACTATATACATATGAGATTGTAGTATACAACCTTAGCTTTATTTCAATAAAGTCTTTATTAACTTCCAAATAATTATATTTTCTTGGAAACTAATATATCCCAATTACGTCTTATCATATACATAGTATTATATATATATATGAAATTTCATGTTTTAATAATTTTTTTAATCTTCCCAACTCCTATAATAATTTACTTGATATAACAAAAACACATGTGATTGTGCAAAGTGTTTGTTCGCTCATATCAAAGATGTGAGTAACAAATGGACTCATTAAAAGGCCCTCTTTTTAATACTGAAAAAAATATTACTTCTATGAATTAAGTGCGCCCTTAGTAGAGTGAAAATATATAATTCTTTTACTTGATCAATCCTCCCCTCTTCTTGAAGATTTATAAGTTCTAAATAGATTTAAAACTTTTAAATTTATAACCTTATAATAATATTAACTTTCTTTAGCACAAAATGCCCTATGTATAATTCATACTTATTACTTTGATACCCATTATGATACCCGTTATGGTATCTATAAATTCCTTGGTTTCTCATCCAAGCCTGTGAATAATATCCATGTATTACTAGCTAACCCATTTGTAAGATTTCCATATAGATAATATATATAAATATATATTAATCACTAATTTTTGTAAATTTTTTTTTGCAATATATATATACTTAGATACATATTTTATTCATAAATTTTATTTAATGTTTTAACTTCATTAAATACATATTATTCGTTTGTAGAAAATTAAACCTATTTATTATTCTTTTAAGGATAGACTTGAGGGGTGTCCTCTTACGATTATAAATATCCATTTAATATTCGTCCATTACCATATATAGCTCAAAGTATATATAATAATCATCTAGATGTTTATTTATATTGGATTTTTACTTAGGTGTTTTTCTTTAAGAATTTTAAGAAAACATCACTAGTTCCCTCACCCTTAAGTGTCTTTAAATTTTCATGGCCTCTAGCCATAACCTCTTCTCTTAAAGACTTATATTTAATTTGTAAGTTATTTTGTGACCTAGTGAAATTTGTTTATTTTAACTCTTAGTGGCAGAGGGTACCACTACTATACTTGGTTATGAAATACTAGACTTCCTTTGATTTTCTCAGCCATCAAGCTTATTTTTCCTTAATGAATTCTTTTCCCCGTCGTCATAGTCGTGTCTTTTAGTCTACTAGGTCGTTAGTACTTATAAGCGTAACATTAGCTCGGGGTCCACTCGTGGGGCCTTGGCCTTGAGCTCCTCACCAGGGCCGCTTATACAATCGTAATTACATTTATAAGAGAAATAACAATAGAAGTCGAATTTAAGGGATGTTACAATCCAGCTCCTTGAGGTTATACATGTTCTTACCAACAAATTTGCCAAATTATAATCTAAATTAATGAATATAAATCAATGAGATAACTTAACATTGTATTTTTAACAATGTATTATGTAGATGTTTTTTATTTCAATTATATTTAACTTCTAATTTGTTATATAAAAGTCAAAGAAGAGCATTTAAAAGGTAAAAAGGACACAATCATTGAAAAATGCAATGACAATTTAAAAATGGAATATAACACTCTATTCTTAACAATGTATTCTAGAGATGATTTTGATTTCAATTATAAAAGTCAAAGAAGAGCATTTAAAAGGTAAAAAGGGCACAATCATTGAAAAATGCAATGACAATTTAAAAATGGAATATAACACTCTATTATTAACAATGTATTCTAGAGATGACTTTGATTTCAATTATATTTAACTTGTAATTTATTCTTTAGAAGTAAAAAAAGAGCACTTAGAAGGTAAAAAGGGCACAATCATCTAAAAATGGAATGACAATTTAAAAATGGAATAACAATTTATTACGGACACTTGGACCACCAATTCCACATGCTGCCACTTTGCTCATGCATGCAACACCTAATTTCATGTCTCATGCATAAGACACTTACGCTGGTAAGGATGGTTGCTTCATTACGCTGAGTGTTTCTACGGCTTCAACCCGTGGAGAAGAAGTAGTTCACCCGACCCGTGGAGAAGAGGAAGTCCACCCGAGTCTAATTACAAGTAAAGTTAGCGATTTATTGCCCCGCTGGGTGTTTCTACGGCTTCAACCCGTGGAGAAGAAGTAGTCCACCCGACCCGTGGAGAAGAGGAAGTCCACCCGAGTCTAATTACAAGTAAAGTTAGCGATTTATTGCCCTGGATAGACAAATAGAGTAACACTAATCCACAACAATCGTTAATACATATCTTTGTGCAAGTGGGATGGATGTCATTCTTGGATAAGCTTCTGAAATGCTTCTAAAGTACCGAGAATAATTGTCGAGGTCTGGGTCTGGGTTCACGTTTTCATCTCCTCTTTTCTAAGACAATCACACAATCGCATTTTATGAATAATCCCCATTTTTATATGCAATTTGGCTAGATTTATTTTCAATTAATGGAATTGTTATGGTTACATATTAACAATCTAAATTAGAGTTGAAGGTGACTTAAAGTTGTTGAATTAGAGAGTAAATTTTCTAAACAAATTTCTTCTTCTAAATTACAATTCACTGTTTTAATGCATTGTTCATATTATTCTGGAACTGAAATAATTGAAATGCACTAGAACAAACTTACAATTTTGTAGAAATAAATGGAGCAAAATTTATGAAAGGGTTTCAATTTTGCTAATTCAGGGGTTCAATTATGTTCAAATGCATAAGTGTATTTCGATATGTCTTGGTTTTGAGTGGATATGATTAGGCTTACAAAATGTTAGCACTAATTATTAGGCAAAGAAAGATCTCATCTCATATCAGTTGAACTTTCATATACAGGAAATTAGAGAAATTCCTTTTTTCAGCTCGGAATCGTTCCCCAAAGCAGACTTGTTGATTAGCCAGGAAACTCTATCCATATTTATTTTTAAAATGCATACATGGATTAAATAACACTCAGCAATGGGTCAAAGAGCATGGAGGTAATGGAGGAGTTTCAGCCACTACAAGTTTCATCCCTCTGAAACACTTAAATGCTCTATCTTTTGCTGGCTCATAGCAATCGAGATATTTATACTCATATCTCACAGTCCATCTGTAATGACGAATCCTTGCTTTTGCAAACAATGGCACCACTACGATCTGCCAGGAACCTTTATTAGAGGAACCACAACGACATCATAACATGAACCTTCATTAGAATAGAGAACTCACGACCTGCTATAAATTAAGTCCAGTCCATCACCATCATTCTTTGTATTCCCCTGCCCTGTGTTAAGGATTTGAGGACTGAATTATTGGCTCTATGGGGATTAATACAGTTTTCCAAGAAACTGAATATTGTATCTTTACAGGTGTTCGGGGACTTACAAGTTACTATTGACTAGGTGATGGGGTGAGCTCGATTACAAGCCATCTCTCTAGAATGTTGGAAACAAAGAATTAAGGAAGATTTGAGATGTTTTCAGTATGTAAAGTTTGAACACATCTATAGACAGATGAACGAGAGGGTGGATAGACTATCTAAGAAGGCATTGGGAAAAGTAGAAGGCCATATCTTTTTTGATGATGAATTTATGGAACACTCTAAGATATCCTTAAGACAATTCCAAATTTATTGATTAGGCCTTACTGTTTTTTGTAGTTTTGTGATAAGGCTATTAAGGAGAGAACTTTTTCACACATTATGTATACAGAAGGTATATAGAGTTTATTTTTTTAATTGTATAGTTAAGCATACTAGACATTGTAACTTGCATATTACTAAAAAAATGGTGATATAGTTTGGAATAGGCATTTGGATTTGATGTCCATACATGAAAATGTTGTAAAGTTCTTTTATTCATATCTAATGAATAAGAAGTGATGAATGATAACATCTTTGATTTTCAGACTTCGAATTCTAAGAACGCTGGGGGCATTTAGCATTTGAGCCAAGATTTGACTGACTGCCATTTATTAAAACAATAGTGATTGGTCATAGATCATAATAACCCTTCGTATTTCATTGTTGCACGGATAAGAAAGAGAACGTTCTTAATAAAAATATAAATGTCTTGTATCGAATTTGCAGATGGACTGTGCTGACGTCTTTAAGGTCATTTGAATACATTAATTGTAAAGCATTACACTAATAGAAAGGGAGAGATACTCAATGGGACTTGTGAAGCATTATACGAATATAGAGGGAGTGATACTCATGATTTCATAAATATTAGTTTAAATAATTTTTTTTAATACAGTATTTGTGAAACATTCAGGAAAATAGAGGAATTGAAAATAGGGAGTGATATCCAAGATTTCATAAATATTAGTTTAAATATAAAATTTAAATTCTTTGCATTGTTTGATTTTTTTTCACATGGCATACTATTAGGTAATCTTCACATCATTTAATATGATAATACCGACTTTATAATTAAAAAATGATAAAACTTTTTGTTTTCCAAATAAACTGTTTCAAATTCATTTATTATTATTAAATATTTTATTTTTTATTGCTTTTGTAATAATGCTTCTTTGCTGAAAGCATTAACAAAATCAAAAGTTGAAGTATTTTTAATCAAGCTACTTTTCACATGTATTATTTAATTATATGACTTAATCTTAATTATATGTGAATTTGGTCATAAAACTAGAATTGGAACCGTAACCCATAACTTTGCAACGATATCTGCAGCCACCTGTACTTTATCTCTTACATCAAAGCTTTGCTCCAAAGCGTCGTGGCATTTAAGTTTGAGAAAGTCGAATGCATCATTATTTTTGGTCTACTTTCTTATGACCATCTTCTTGAGCCCTAACGCTTGGGGGTATCCACCTTTGAGATTCTTTGAAGGTGAAATACATTGGTGAAGCTTCATTGCAAGTTGTTTTCATGTTTTAGTGGATCTTTCCAGTTTTGAAGGATTTGTTGAATCAGAGTAAAAAAGCACATTGCCGTATAGTTTTCGCACATAGAGAACACCGAGGCAAATTGGAACCATTAGAGATGTGGTAATATAAGAATCATCCATTTATAGTAATGCGAGAACGTGTTGCATGTTGCTGCCGGAGGAAGGTGAAGCCTCATTGAACAAATCAAAGAAGTAGATAAAGAACCGAGACCTATTAGTGTTATTGCCGTCTTTTGCCACGTTAAATCCTTGCATACCGGCACAGGGCTAACAACGTTCAAATGTTGAAACAATGCAACGTAATTCAAACTACAGGAGTCCCACCTTAACATGGCCATGTTTCATCCATGCACAAACCTCAACAAGCTGAGAGAGCGAGGATAACGATCATGTGTTTTTGTTCGCTTCACAGGGAAATATGTTTACGCTATGCCATCGATGGAGGTTACATCATCGGTGGAGGCCATTGCTCCGGCCGTTTTGTAAGTACATTGAACAGTTGAGCCAAAAAAGAATGATATTACTATAGAGGGCGCTCGTGAATATTATCATGACCATCCAAATTGGTGGAGGGCTGCGTTGGCCTCAACACAGACAGGGGAGAAATTAAGATGATGATATAGAGAGAGTTATCGCTTGGGTGATTCATTTTAACTTACTAGGGCTCAGAATGCAAAAACTTGCTGGCTGGAACTGGAAATAAAGGACATAAAAAATAAAAGAGGATAGTTATTGAGGGCCGCGACATGGTAATGGTGTAATAAGGATGCAAACACAATGCTGACACAGAACAATTTATAGTAAGTTATGTGACCATTTATATTAGGTATATTGTTTATTAATAATAATACTAGCAACAGCAACATTAATAATTATTAATGTGTTTCAATATATTAATAATTATTAATGTGTTTGGAGACACATACTATAGGATACAAATATTAATATGAAAAGTATGTGCCCCATTTACACCTATAGATGTATTCGAACACATTAATAATTAATGATGTGGTTGTTGTTAGTATGCTAATAACCGGTAGGCGCATATACATATCTCCAAAATATTAATAGAATAATACTGTTTAATAACTTTAATGAAATACATAATTTAATTGTTTGATTAATAACATTTTTGAATTAAACAATATTATTATTTTATAATAATTAATTAAATAAAATAATTTAGTGAATGATAATATTAATTAATTAAATAATATATCAAATAATTAATTATTATTTAAATAATTAATTGTTATATTATAATTAATTAACATTATCAATTTATTAATACTGGAGATATGTGTAATATTATGTTGAATTAAACAATATTATTATTTTATAATAATTAATTAAACATAATAATTATAAAATAATTTAATTAATATTATAGTTAATTAGTTAAAAATAATATTAGTTAATTAGTAAGCTGATCGTGCTGCTGCAGCCCTACCTGCTGCTGCGTTGGCGTGCTGAGGGTTTTTGCACGAGCTTGAGCTGCTACAGGCCGTCGCCCTCATGGCCATGCGTGGGGGAGGGACGCCCCCTCCCTCTGCTCCTATCTCCGCTGAAGAGGCTTTCAGAAGGCTACTAGTGCCATCCGGGAAGAAGCCGGTGGTCCCTTCCATCCCGAAATTCATCAAGAAATTAGATGTCGTCCCTGAAATTGATCTTCGGGTTTAATAGCCCATCAAGATCGTTGTGCCTCTAGCTGAGTGTGGATTGGTTGGCCAGTTCATGGGGCTTTAGCCCTCAACTAGAACCATAGATGATTGGATCCAAAGGAACTGAAGGCCTCAACTAAAGAATAGTGTTACCTGCTACCCGGTTGGTCGGGGGTTTTTCATCTTTAAATTCATAGCCAAGGAGGACCGTGATCTCATCTTTAGAAGTGGCCCATATTTCATGGGGACCCAAGGTCTTTACCTCAATAGGTGGATCCCGGATTTTGACCCTAAAGTTGACGCGCTGAAGGAAGTACCAGTACGGGTGAAGCTACCAAACCTCCCTATTCACTGTTGGAATATTCAAACTCTTGAAAAAGTTGGGAATGCGCTGGGGAGATTCATCGACAAAGCCGAGAATAAAGGTCAATACTCTTGTGCTAGAATCTGTGTTGAAGTAGATCTTGAAGCTGGGTTACCTGAGATGGTAAAATTAAAAGTAGGGACATGGCATCATTATCAAAAACTGGATTATGAACAACTTTCGTTCAAATGCCGTCATTGCCATGAACATGGCCATTTCCAGCGAAACTGCCCCAAAATCCAGGTTCCAGAAGAGGGAGAAGGTTGGAAAAAGGTTAAAAAAGGGAAGACTACTTCAAAAACTCAAGAGAAAAAGACCTCAGGGGACATGCAGAAAGCGGGTCAGCCCTCAAGTTCAAATAAGCCTCCCCAGGAAGCCTCAAAAGAAGCTCCTATTGTAATCCATGTTGTTGAAGATTCGCAAAAGACCAGCGATCTAGTGGAAGAAGGTCTAGCCATAGCAAGCATCGAAGAAGTGATTCCTAAAAATCTTCCAAATGATAAAGAGGCAGAAACCAAGGCTGTCGACTCTCTGGAACCTAGGGAAATTCCCTCTACCGAGGCTTTGGCATCTGCAACAGCTATGACTTCAGGACCGTCCAAAGATGCAGACGAGGAACCCTCGCTGCTAGAAATGGAACGAGGGGGTGATACGGATGATGGAGCCTCTTCGAGTAGCTCGCATGCTACCCCATTCAAAAACCCAAGAGGGAGGAAATAAAAAAATAGAAAAGAGAGGAAGCAACATATCTGGCAGTTCTCCAAGGATCCCAAAAAACTGTAAAAGGCATGATGAATACCAAATCTAAGAAAGGAACAGCCTCTAAAGGGGCCAATCCCACCTCCCCACAGTACTTAATGCGATACATCTCCTGGAATTGCATAGGTTTAGGCTTCGCTTTAAAAGAAGAAGCAATAAAAGACCTTGTAAGAATCCATAAGCCTGAGATACTTCTCATCCAGGAGACGAAGTTGGAGGAACCAGCTCTCCTCCAAGTATGGAAAATATTTTGGAAAAAAGGCTCAGGAAAAACTATCAGCTCCAGAGGTGCCTCTGGGGGGATCGCCACTTTCTAGGACACCACGATCTACGATCTAGAATCAGAAGAACACTCCACGCATTGGATTTTTACAAAACTCATCCACAAAGCCACTAGCCGTCATGTAAGTTTATTCAATCTCTATGTTCCTGTTTTTCTTTCTGAGAAAAAAGATTGCTAGGATGCGCTAGATTCCTTCCTTTACTTGCAGCATCCAAAAAACATCATTATTGCAGGAGACCTAAATGTTACTCTTGCTTCTGTTGAGAAAAAGGGGGGGTCCCCTGTCCGGGATCCTTCCAGAGAATGGGTTGAAGATATAATCTTGGGCTAGGACCTCATTGATGTCAAGCCAACCAAAGGGAAGTTTACTTGGTCCAATAAGAGAGTCGGGCACGATCACATTGCTTCTCGACTAGATAGGTTCCTCGTACAATCCTCCTTCCTCACCTTTGGTCTCTTGGCTTCATCCAAAATTCTCCCGCACAGTACCTCTGATCATAAACCCATTTTGCTTGAGCTTGCAGTGGATCAAGATCTCGGTCCTATCCCTTTTCGTTTTAGCCCTCTCTGGATCCAGCATGAAGGGTTTATTCACATGGTTTCGGAGTCCTGGAATCACTAGATAAGAGGAATTCCTTCGTTCATTTGGGCAGAAAAATTAAAAAGGCTTAAGCACGATCTGAAAGAGTGGGTGAAGCAAATCACCTCTCCCATCACTTGAAGGAAAAAGGCTCAAGCTCATTTAGAAGCCCACCAATTTGGGATGGAGTCTCTACCATTGTCTAAGAGTCTCCTTCGAAAGGAAGGGGAGCTTCAGAAATCCTTCTTCTCTGCTTGCAGAATAGAAGAGGAATATTGGAGGCAAAAATCCAGAAGTCTTTGGCTGTTAAGTGGAGACAAAAATACTTCCTACTTCCATAAACAGGCCGAGTCTAGGAAGAACTTCAAAGCGGTCAGTGAAATTAACCACCAAGGGGTATTTCTTAAAGACTTTGAGGATATCAAGCAGGCATCCATCTCCACCTTTAAAGATCTATTTACTGCTCCTAATGAGGACCCCCTTGATACTAGATCCCACCCTTTTGACCTCATCCCGACCCTAATCAATGCTGAAGACAATAATAGCCCAACAACCCCCATTTCTATGAAGGAGCTTAAGTCCAACTTGTCCTTGATGAAGCCAAATAGTGCGCCTGATCCTGATGGTTTCACAGCCAGATTTTACACCTGTTGCTGGTCAATAATCAAGTATGATCTTCTCAGAATGGTTCAGAACTCGCAGGAATTCAACAAGTTGGGAGGAAATACCAATTCCTCCTTTCTTTCTCTAATTCCTAAGGAAAAGGGAGCTTCCAGCTTCTCTAGGTTTCGACCTATCTCCCTATGCAACACAGGGTATAAACTGATTACCAGGATCATAGCCACCAGTCTCAAAAAATTCCTTCCCAAGATTATACCTGAAAACCAAGGTGGATTTATCAAAGGCAGGAAGATCCTTGACAATACTATCCTTGTTCAAGAAGCTATTCATTCTAGCTGCCTCCGCAATGAGAAAGGCATGGTCATCAAGCTCGACTTAGCCAATGCCTTTGACCGAGTAAGGCATGACTTTCTATTTGCTGTCATGGAGAAGTTTGGCTTCTCGAGGTCCTTCATCAGCTGGATCAAAGGCTCCGTATGCTCTCCCTGAATAGCTCCCTTAGTCAATGGTCGCTCTACTAGCTTCTTTCAATCCTCCATAGGTCTCAGACAAGGCTGTCCCCTGTCTCCTTTGCTCTATGCTATCCAAGCCTCTGTGTTGAGATTCCAACTTAATTTCTGTTAGGAAATCCACACTCTTCCTAGTCTTCAAATGGTGAATTATGTCCGTGATATAAACCACGCATAGTTTGTAGATGATACCTTGCTACTGGGGGGAGCAAGTGTCCAGTCCACCGAACACATCAAGGAGGAGCTGGAAATCTACAAATAGGTTTCGGGGAGCAAAATAATTTTTTAGAAGAGCAAATTATTCAGCTGGAACTGTTCCATTAGAGAGCTTGGAGAAATAGCAAGAACGCTGGAAATGGAAGGAACGCAAGATTGGCATGGCTTCACTTACTTGGGCATTCCCATTTGCAAGACCGCCCACAAATCAGCGAAGTGGTGTCCAATCCTAGACAAGATCGAAGCAAAAATTCAAAACTGGGGGGCAAATTGGCTCAATATAGCTGGTAAGATCGCCCTCCTTAAGTTGGTTTTAAACAATATTCCAATTTATTAATCCTCTATTTTGCTCGCTCTAGGCTCTATTATCCGCAAAATCGAAAGTCTGCTCAGGAAATTTATTTAGGAAGGAGGGAAAGGAAATGAAAGGAAGCTTCACTTGGTCAATTGGGGGAAAATTCAAAAGCCATGCAATGAAGGGGGTCTTCAAGTAAGGAGCATAGCCAAGCACAACTTAGCCATGGGATCCAAATTTCTCTGGAAACTAGTCTCTGGGAAAGGAAGCTGGAGCATAGAAGTTCTGCACAAAAAATATTTCCTAGGGAGTTGGCTAAGGTGTCTTGACTCCCAGCCGCCTCTAAGGACCGATTCTCCCATATACTCTTTGTGTGTCAAAGCACTGGACCATTTTAAAGAGAACCTATATTGGGTGCTAGGGAATGGCAAGAGAATCAAAGTCTGGGAGGATTCCATCCTGGGCAATATTACTTCGGGGCACCGATCAGAGCTAGGAAATATCAAACGCTAGTGCTTAGAGAAAGGAGTGACGACCTTGTGGGATCTTTCCTCCTGGGATGACAACTTCTGGGCAGGTTGGGATCTAGGGGATTATCCTCCAGATTTAGAAGAGGAAGCACATTTGCTATTGCTTCTCCTCCAAGGGAAATCCCCTTTCAAAGAAGGATCCAAGGATGGAAGGGGGTGGGGGAGCAAGTCAGGGAAATACACAGCCTCTGAAGGATACCGGGTCATCCAAGCAATCCCCTATGTCTCCCCCAACCCAGTTGTGTGGAACTTCCTTCGGATGAAGACCTTCATTCAAAAAACTGTTATGTTCTGCTGGACCCTAGCCCACAGAAGCATCTTGACCAGTGATAACTTGTGAAGGCATGGAATGGAAGGTCCATCTTGCTGTCCTTTCTACAAAATGGAGGAAGAATCGGTTGATCACCTTATGCTCGAGTGTCCTTACTCAAAAGAGGTCTGGAGGGAATTTCTCTCTCCATCCTTTGACCTCATACTCCTTGATTCAATCCAAGAATTATTCTCTAAGTGGATGAGCCTCGCTCCCTTCAATCTCTCCAAAAAAGTCCTGCTTCAAACTGTCTGGAGGTGGTTCCCGAAAGCTATTTGTTGGAAGCTCTGGTTAGAGAGGAATGGGTGTATGTTCAGAGAAGTAGCTAGCCATCCCTCCAAGGTTGTAGTCCGAATCAAAGCGATCCTTGGTGAAGCGCTATAACACAGGTCTTCCCTTAAAAATGCCACTAAGCTCCTTCCAGAAGGATTCCACTGGCTTAGCCTACTCGTCCCAAACATTCAGTCTCGGCCCGTGTCCTTTGTCCCGATATCTGCCTCTTGGGAGATCTGGCTCGAGGAGTCTGATTTCCTCACTTGGAGAGCATCACTGAATGAGGCTTGCCTCTTCTTTGATGGAGAATCTAAGGGCAACCCAGGAGTGGCAGGGGGAGGAGGTGTCTTGCTCTCCTCAGGTGGAACCGTTGACTGCACCTACTCTTGGGGGCTAGGAGTAGAGTCCAATAACATTGCTGAATCATGCGTCCTCTGGCAAGGACTGTCACAGGCTCTCTCGAAGGGAATCTCCAAGCTAATAGTCTTCGGTGACTCGAGAATCCTCATTCAAGCGCTAACAATGAAAAGATGGCCTTCCCATCTGAAAATGGTTTTGATCTACCAAAAATTTCTGCTCCTCACCAAGAAGTTCTAGTCCATCAGATTTTTCCATATCCTCCATGGGCTGAACGCCTTGGCAGACAAGGAAGCTAATCAGGGCACCCTCCTGGGTAGGAGTACCTTACAAGTGGATGGAATTGACACTCGGTGTGAAATTCCGTGACATAAACCACTCCATGTTTTACCTCTACAACGCTGAAATATTGGCTGAGTTCACTTTGCCCATGATTTACCTCTGCAACGCAAAATCCCTCTTCAGCTCTCTCCAGTACTATGGCCTTGGAGCGTCAGGAATCTCTGTCCCAAAATATCTGAAGAAATCCATGACTACTCAGTGCTCCTGTGACTCCTCCATATCGTATCTCATCTGTTTGTCCAGCTCGTATTATGCCTCTCCTCAAGCCTGCCCCAGAGTCTCCCTCCCATATCTTTGTTTGGATCCTGAACTTCATTATAAAGAAGCCAGCGACCTCTGCCTCACAGACTCATGGCATCAATGGGTTCTTCATCGGCGTCTGGCTCAACCATTGAAGAACGCCTTGAAGTTCTGGAACATGCACTAGAAAGGCTTAGGACACAGTCGAACAAGCAAGAGAGAACTCTGCAATCCACCATTGCGTCAGGGGAGAAGGGCTGGGATCTCCTCAATGAGGATCTCAGGAAACTCCGTGAATATCTCTCGGCCCGCTCAGAAGGACTGGAGGAGTTCAAGGAAGGTGTCTACACTAATTTCAAAGACATCGCCAACGCTCATGGAGACTTTGGAAACCGAATTTGCGCATTGGAGAGAGCAGTTAACAGGCTTCTGGAAAAGCTTGATAAATGATCCCAGCAAGCACGGCCCGCAGAAGCGAAAGAACAAGTCCTTCTTGCAACTCTGCTTTTTGTTCTATGTAGTTTTCCATAAGGGGTTGCGACCCCACTCTGCTTTTATCTGTTTGTTGTCAGTAGTTAGCTGTTTATTGTATTGTGGAATGCCTCGGATGCTGAAATCTTAGTCGTCAGAGAATTTTGTCCAACACCGTGGGTATGTCATTTTGTCAAAGCACACGGTACCTAATTTACCGGAACTAATTTAATCTACCCCCAAGTTATGGTAAAAAAAAAAAATAATATTAGTTAATTAGTTAATTAATGATTATTTAATTAAAAATATTAATGGATTAATAGTATTTAATGATTTTAATGAAATCCATATTTTAATTGTTTGATTAATAATATTGTTTAATTAAAAAATATTATTAATTAAACACTCCTATTATTTTATAATAAGTAATTAAACAAAATAATTATAAAATAATTTAGTGAATGATAATATTAATTAATTAAATAATATATTTATAAATTATTTGTTATTTAAATAATTAATTATTATATTATAATTAAATAACATTATCAATTTATTAATATTGGATATATGTATAATATTCTCATATATTTTGGAGATATTTATTTATATTATGATATGTTAATAAAAATTTTCTTAATAATTTTTAATAAAATAAAATAATTTAATTATTTATAATATAATGATATATTATATAAACTATCATTTAATTATATTTTAGTAAATAAAATTAATAAATGATAAAATATAAAAAATATAATAATTACTTAATTAATTGTAATTCAATAATTAATTAAATAATAATATCATTTTTAAATATAATAATAATACTTTTAACTATATTATATTAGATTATTCTATGATAAGAAGATAGTATTTAACTAAAATATTATAATCAAAGTAATAGTAAAATGATATTGATAAATTCAAAATATTATTATTTGACTATTCTATAATTATATTATAGTATACATACTTGATAGATAGAGATATTAAGTATATTACAATTTAATTAAATATGATATTTAAATCAATTATAATATAATAATTAACTAAAAAATAATTTCATTAAATTATACTATTATATTATAATTTAATTAAAAAAATTAATATAGGTTGATGATAAATAAGAGTATTAAAATAATGATGAATTCATATTATAACAATATAATATATTATCCTCGGATGCGGGTCCACCATGATAATTTGGCAGTACGTGTTGGAGGCTCCTTGGCATGGGATCCCACGACGTGGCACCATGCATTACATGCATTAACCCGCCTAGATGCCTTCCTTCTCTCGTCATTAATGGCACATTCAAGAAGCTTCATTTGGACGTCCCCTCACCCGTTAGCTGGACCTACTCACAATGTGACATAAACCTTGATGAATGACAAATTTCACATTGTGAATATGTCACATCTAACCCTTGATGAATGCCACAATGCAACATAACCCTTGATAAACTTCACAATCCGACATAAACCTTGATGAATGTGAAATTTCACATTGTGAATATGTCGCACCTAACCCTTGATGAATGCCACAATGCAGCGTAACCCTTGATAAACATCACCATGCGACATAAACCTTGATGAACATCAAATATCGCATCTTCGGTATTGTCGCAATGTGACATAACCCTTGATGAATGCCACAATATAACATAAGCCTTGATAAACATCACAATGCGATACAAACCTTAATGAGCGTCAAATTTCATATTGTGAATACATTGCATCTTGGGTTGTGTCTGCATATGTGTCACATATTGGGCATTGTCGCAATGCAACATAACCCTTGATGAATGCCACAATGTAACATAACCCTTGATAAAAATAACAATGCAACATAAACCTTGATGAATGCCAAATTTCACATTGTGAATATGTCGCATCTAACCCTTGATGTATGCCACAATGCAACATAGCCTTTGATAAAAATCATAATGCGACATAAACCTTGATGAACGTCAAATTTCACATATCTTGGGCATTGTCGAAATGCGACATAAACCTTGATGAACGCCACAATGCAACATAAGCCTTGATAAGCATCACAATGTGACACAAACCTTAATGAACATCAAAATTCACATTGTGAATATGTCGCAACTTGGGTTTTGTCGACATATGTGTCACATATTAGGCATTGTCGCAATGCAACATAAACCTTGATGAACACCACAATGCAACCTAACCCTTGATAAACATCACAATGCAACATAAACCTTGATGAATGCCAAATTTCAGATTGTGAGTATGTCACATCTAACCCTTGATGAATGCCACAATGCAACGTAACCCTTGATAAACATCACAATGCGACATAACCTTGATGAATGTCAAATTTCACATGTCAGGCATTGTCACAATGTGACATAACCTTGATGAACATCAAATTTCACATCTTGGGCATTGTCGCAATGCGACATAACCCTTGATGAATGCCACAATGCAACATAAGCCCTTATAAACATCACAATGCAACACAAACCTTAATGAACGCCAAATTCCACATTGTGAATATGTCGCATCTTGGGTTGCGTCACATATTGGGCATTATTGCAATGCGCCATAACCCTTGATGAATGCCACAATGCAACATAACCCTTGATAAACATCAAAATGCGACACAAACCTTAATGAATGAGATTTCACATCTTGGGCATTGTCGCAATGCGACTTAACCCTTGATGAATGCCAGAATGCAACATAAGCCTCGATAAGCATCACAATGTGACACAAACCTTAATGAACATCAAATTTCACATACTGAATATGTCGCATCTTGGGTTATGATGACATACGTGCCACATATTAGGCATGGTCGCAATGCGACATAACCCTTGATAAACACCACAAGGCAACATAACCCTTGATAAACATCACAATGCAACATAAACCTTGATGAATGCCAAATTTCACATTATGAATATGTCGCATATAACCCTTAATGAATGCCACAATGCAACATAACAATTTCAAGATAAACATCACAACGTGACATAATCCTTGATGAACATCAAATTTCACACCTCGGGCATTATCGCAATGCGACATAACACTTGATGAATGCCACAATGCAACATAAGCCTTTATAAACATCACAATGCGACACAAACCTCAATGAACGTCAAATTTCACATTGTGAATATGTCGCATCTTGGGTTGTGTCACATATTGGGCATTGTCACAATGCGCCATAACCCTTGATGAATGCCACAATGCAACATAATCCTTGATAAACATCACAATGCGACATAAACCTTGATGAAAGCCAAATTTCACATTGTGAATGTGTCACATCTAACCCTTGATGAATGCCACAATGCAACATAACCCTTGATAAACATCACAGTGTGACATAAACTTTGATGAACGTCAAATTTCACATAATGGGCATTGTCACAATGCAACATAACCCTTGATGAATGCCACAATGCAACATAAGCCTTGATAAACATCACAATGTGACACAAGCCTTAATGAACATCAAATTTCCCGTTGTGCATATGTCACATCATTGGTTGTGTCGACATATGTGTCACATATTGGGCATTGTTGCAATGCGACATAACGCTTGATGAATGCCACAATGCAACGTAACCCTTGATAAACATCACAATGCGACATAAAACTTGATGAACTTTAATTTTAACATTTAAATATAAATCATTTTAGAAATTCCAACTAGAACTTTTATTTGGATACGCAGTTGTAAGAACCTAAATAACATAAACCAAGACCCTTAACAATTGTAGATTTGGACTTGCATGCTCAGGTTTCAATCTTTTGACGTTAGTGTAGAGAATTAAGTATGGTTGTAGACAGATAGTAATTAATTCAAGATAAAGTTGTACACAAAACTCGAAAGAAATGAGGATCTCTTGGAAGGGTCAAGAGGAAGGCAAGTTGAAGGAGATGCGTGCGTGCGCCCGAATTCTTGACGTCTATACTAAATGACCACTTGTGGAAGCAACAAACTGCTATGCAAGATATCCAAGTGGAAATCGTGGTAGTGCAGTATCTCCTCACTTCTTGTTTGATCCACATGCCAACGGCTGGTAAGACAGCTGGTCTGTGCACGATCCCATCTATTCAAATCTCAAGTTGTTGTTGGCTAGTTACATAAGATTCTGGAAACAATTAAGAAGGGGAGATTGTCATATCTGATTTGGGAAACAATCAAGAAAGTCTATCAGATTTGGGAAACAATCAAGAATGGGAGATAGTTATATCAGACTCTCAAAGCAATCAAGAAGAGCAGGAAGAGGAAAGCATAAAACTACCACAGTGCCCAGATTGAATGGTTTTATCTATCCACAGTTCTATTTTCTTTTTCATTAAGATGAGGTCTGGTGGTCGTAGAATTAACACTGCAACTACATCGACATCGTCGACGACTTTTGATAATAATAACAACAATGATGATAATGGAAGTTTCAGTAGGATGTTGTGTTCCAGTATTCATAATAAAGAGTTCATGGGGCTTAGTACCCCCAAGAAGCAGATAAGGAAGATTCCTGCAAAGTGGTCCAAGAAAGGATGCATGAAGAGAAAAGGAGGCCCAGAAAATGGGCTCTATAACTACAGAGGAGTTAGGCAGAGGACATGGGATAAATAAGTGGTTAAAATCCACGATCCCAAAAGAGGAGCTCTCCTCTGGCTCGGCACCTTTGCCACTTCAGAGGAGGCCACTCTTGCCTACAATAAACCTTTAAGGACGCTCTATGGTTCTTGCGCCCACCTCAATCTTCTTGGGATGATATTAAATAAAGAAAGTGGCCCTCAAAATGATACTAATCTAAGAAGTTTTAATGCCTCGTTCGCTAGTACTAATTGCAGCACTGATGCTCCTCAAAGGACTTTTCATCTCTCTTCTTTAGCTACCAAGCGACGAAGCTCCCACAATCATCATCCTTCGAAGGTTTTTTTTGAAAGGAATGTTGTTAGGTAGAGGTTCGTGATCAAGATCATAATATCAATAACAACAGTGGGAAACTCATGTAATACACCGAGGTTAAACAAAACCCATGTACGAAAACATGCTCACAATTAGAGGTATGAGGGAAAATACTGTCAAAATCCAAATGTTATTATGTACTAGAAATAGAAGTACAACGTTAGCACAATTAGTTTTACATTTTCCAGAAATGAATGCCATTAAAGTAGAGTGAAAAAACAGAGCATTTGTTGTTACATCATTGCATTCATACCAACATGAAAGTTATTGTTGGCACCACGAATCTCATCATAATTAGTAAAACAAATGCATGAAGGATTTTAGAATGAGGGTGACATTGGGCATTCTCTTCAATTTGTTTGTTTTCCAATTCATTCTTTGTTGGATTCGAAGGCAAGCAAGATGAGTTAAATGAGAAGAGTCGAATGTTAAAATTGTACTTAAAGTGTTGGAAACCCTAAGTACCAAGAAGTGGATTTCATACCTAGTCAAGTGAATTAATAGACGAACCTTGCAACAATGTTTATGAAGATTGAAATGCAAATCCTTGGAAATCCTGGATGAAGATTGAAATGCAAATCCTTGGAAATCCTGGATGAAGATTGAAATGCAAATCCTTGGAAATCTTGGATGAAGATTGAAATGCAAATCCTTGGAAATCCTGGAGTCCAGTCCATGGAGAAGAAGAACGGCTTCTCTATTCAACTGTGGTTATCAAAGGAATACTATTAGCACTAAATATTTGAAAGAATGGAAGAAAACAGTGAAATGCAAATCCTTGGAAATCCTGGAGTCCAGTCCATGGAGAAGAAGAACGGCTTCTCTATTCAACTGTGGTTATCAAAGGAATACTATTAGCACTAAATATTTGAAAGAATGGAAGAAAACAGTGAAATGGATGAATATTTTCTTACTTGTCTGAGGTAGCAAGATCGAATCCAACTAGGACTAACATAGAGAGTTCTATTTTCATCCATGGTCGTTGACACCAAATGAGTAGAAGTAATCAAAGAGTGCACCATGTAACTTGCCACGAACCTATCCATTGTCCACTTGCCTTTCCTTGCCTTGGCTTCCTTCTTGTCATGCTCCTTGTATCATGCAACTGCTTACCACCGACTAGCACGTTAACATACTTTATGATCTGCCTTGATATGAGGGAAAATAAGGAGTGCAAAAGACTGATTGGCCACGACACAAAATCATACATAAAACTTAGGTTAAATTACATTAGTTTTTGTGAAAATTAATATTAATTACAGCAAGCCGATTCCTATAGCCCGTGTTGCTCTACACGAAGGCATGGACTAATAAGACAGATTTCTCATTTCCCACTTTCATTAAATGTAGACTCGCGTCTATGTATTTCTACTTACCACTTCAATGCATTGATTCCCATTGCTTTTCAATATATGGTTTGATGTGTTTAAATTATCTAAGTCATTGAGAGGATTTATTTGTTTTTAAGGGAATTTTACCTTGAAACAATCTAGAAATAGGCTATGTAGTAGCGTAGTTCGTGCTAAGCGTAAATCTATATGCATATGTTGTTTACGAGTATTGATTTGATATTTTACATGAACATTGAATGTCTAGCCATATTCAAGTTCAAGTAAAACTTGTCACTTCCAAACATTGTACAAGTTTTGGTTGTAAACTGAAATCATTCCATGTCTATGAAATTCAACCCCTAGACGCACCCATAGGTTATTGATGTATGACCATACACTACCCTTGTAGATCTCCACAACCCATCAACAGGTGCTCATAGTTACAACAAATGCAACGAAGGTATAAGTACCCCAATTCAATTATTCAGCAGTTTCCATTACATATTATAAACAAAAAATACATTGGAAAGTAAACTAAGATTGAGTTTTGGATTTCGATGCATTTCGAGTGAGAAAAAATTTAATTAGCATGATCTCATTCCTATTATTATAATATGCTTGAAGTATTATAATGTATGTTTCCAATACACTTAGGGTAACCAATTGTTTTGATAAATCCACTAGCATAGCGTGGTGGGTGAATCCATAAGTTACAAGTTAAGCGTTATGAACTAAGTTATTTCTTAATTTTTCCCCATGCTTTGTTGTAATCATATGTTGTTTATTCCTGAGATACATGTTACCCTTTTTAGTTAAATGATTTGTTTGTCACTAAGTATTATCTATGCATGAAGCATCACCCATAACATCAATATGAACTATACACTTATCCCATCCTCAAATTCTAAGATATAAAAACCTATTCCATCAAGCTTCCATAGTGGTTCTTGAAATTGTCATTCAAGACAAACTGAGAATTTTACTAAAACAAAATAGAGAATACATACAGTACAACCTCGGTTTCCTATGCGAATATGTTTTAACAGTCATGTCGCTACGCAGGAGTTGGATACCAGTGAAAGAATGTCAATCTTCTTCTCAACGTAATGCTGGTTTGGAGGCTATGATTTTCACTGAGACTTTCATCTGGTCCTTGTTTTTGTTAGCTCCATTGTTACTAATGTGTATGGTCATCTAACTCTCGAGCTAATTTATAGTGAGTGAAAATAATTGCAAGGGTCTATCGTTATAGATGGTGGATGTGGTTATTGGAAGAATGGGTGGATCAAATCTTCAAGACCATGTCACAGCTTATGGACTTATGCATAGTATGTGAAGATTGAATCTCCAATGTGTTCGTAGTATATACATTTTTTTTCAACAATTTATAACAAGCTGCAGGAATTTTTTCAGTTGGTGTATTTAGAAAAAAAAGGGGAGAGGGAACCATAGCCTCTAAATCTTGCAATTATCCATCCACAAGAAAGCACACTACCAATTAGGATACTCCAGCTTAAATATTTTGAGGCAATCAGTCCCTTGACCAATATAGTCAAAGTAAGCCACGTTGCGTTGAAATTCAATAGAAATATATTGATGGCCAATGTTTTTATTGATGATATACTATCTCTACTTTCTGGTTAGTACCGTTACTAATTGCATCGAGAGGTGCTCTACAGCCCAGTTTGTAAAGTAATAAATCTTATGTCTCCCATAAACAAAAAGAATAATACAAAGTAAAATGTAAATATTAGACTTAAACTAGAGACTTTAGAGCTTAGGATTAGGTGGTAAATATTATGTCAGCCATAAACTGAAAAAATAATACAAAGTAAAATGTAAATATGAGACTTAAACTATAGACTTTATTTTTTACTATACAAAGAAAAAAGTAAATATGAGACTTTAGAGTGTTTGTCTAGTAACAAAATAATACAAAGTGAACAAAAAATAATAAGTAAAAAGTAATAAATATTATATCGGCCATAAACAAAAAAGAATAATACAAAGTAAAAAGTAAATATGAGACTTAAACTAGAGACTTTAGATTTTAGGATTAGGTGGCTTAGGTATTGCACTCAAGGAGCTATTCAAGCAGAGGTTTGCACCTAAGGAGATTTGATCCCTCTCGACGCTTGATAGAACCTAGGATTTGGATCTAGGCTGGTCCATACCAACAGAAGAAACCAATGATAAAAAACTAAGAGTGGATTGAGTGCTATGACCAGTTTTGATCTCTGTATTGTAATGGAAGTTGTAGATATCATCCTCATCATGTCTTTGAACACTAGAACCGGTTGTATGCTCCAAATTTTATTCCGTTTCTTCTAATTTTGTAAGCATATAAGTGTTCTTAAGAAGCAAAAATATGAATCTGTCACTGGGTCTCATCCCTTTCAATGTTCTGGTTGTTTCCAATAAAAGAAACACATTGCTCGGCAGGTGCACATTGCTCAGCAAGTGCAATGCAAGCAAGGTTTCATTTGCAGAGGAAAAGGAATTGGGCTCTTATGGTGCTTGTTAGTTCATTTCCCAAAGGAGAGTGCAGGTTGATCAGAAAAGATGGCGACAACATTTTACTCGTCAGGTGTAAGAACAAAGTTGTTTCCATCGAGAATAAGTCTCCTTAGAGGGCGCCTACTATGACGTCTTAATGAAAACAAAATTAGCACATGTATTTTTCTTAGCCTTTTTGTTTTCAGTTTCTTTATTTTGTGTTTGAAAGTTATAATACCCAATGGGATTTCAAACTAACACCTAGGTTTGGCAATTATATAATCATTTATCCCCATAACAAACCCAAACTGTTTTCAGGTCTAGCATCAGGTCTAGTTAGTAGATTGTAATTAAGTTAACTTCTATTGTCTCTATGAAAACATAGAATAAAAGAGGGTTTGGTTTGGATTGGATTGACAAACAAAGCTCACAGGATATGTTAATTTTTTTATTTAATTTAAATTCAGTTGACAAACAAATCTCTTTGTGCATACAAATACCTTCAAACAACAATTGCTTACTTTGTATATGTATTTGTCCAGATTGTGAGATATTATTTGGGACAATAAACTAGTCATGACAAAGCTCTTTCAAACTTAAGAAGCAAGTGAAACACTTCAGATGCAGTAGAAAGAAGCCTAAAGATTGAAAACTAGCTTAGTCAGGGCTCCTTCAAACTTGTGAATACTTACTCAAATTAAAACACAGAGATAAGAGATGAGAAAAGCACAAAGGCTCATACTCTGGGAGATTGGCACACCCAAAATTGAATTAATTCATGAAAATCAATTACAATAAATAGCTGAGGCAATTCCTAACAAACCAAGATTAAGATCCTAAAATCATGGATCTCAAACCACTCACATTCTAACTTAGGAAGATACACCATCAACCCAATCACAACTCCAATGTCTATTTCAACATTATTCTGACATTCCCCCTTAATGGTGAAATGGATTTTCTACAACACCTAACTTCTTTCTAAGGACTTCAAAATAAATTTTTCCAACAGGTTTAGTAATATATCAACTACATTATCACTCGTATTACAATAGATCAAATCAATTTCCTCAGATTCAATCTTTTCTCTCATGAAATGGTGTTGCAGCTCAATATTCTTTGAACTTGCATGATATAACCTTGCATGATATACTAGGTTATATGCCAATTTAACTACACTTTAATTATCACAATGGAATTTTGTTGGTTCTTCTTGCTTTGCTCCAACATCTTCAAGAATTCTCCTTAACCAAACAACTTCACAAGTAGCATTGGACATGGATTTATATTCATCTTATGTAGAAGATAAAGAAACAGTTGGTTGTTTCTTACTGCTCCATGACACAACCTCTGATCCAATGTTGAAAACATATCCTGTTGTTGCTGCAACACCCCCCCAAAAAAAATTTCTTTGAATATTGGGGCCCCTCCTTTGTTTTAAAGAGAAAGTTTACCTAGAAATTCAAGGCCCTTAGCGTCTTTCCTTACTTAGTTTCCCTAGAGAAACGTCATTTTCTTGCCTTACTCTTTGAGTTTATTTTCACTTTTTTTCCTAAGTAAAACTTAAGATTCTGACCCGCAACAACGGAAGTTCTGAGCTGACTTTTCCACAACGGCGGAAAATTTTTTCCAAACTTTTGAAACGGTGGAAGAAAAGGATCAAGTCAAGTCATGACGGAAAACTCATCTTAAGCTTCCGAAAAGGAGAAACCTTCGACCAAGTGAACGTGCGGCGGAACAAATTCACCAAGTTTCTCCGCAACAGCGGGAGAATTCATGTAAGCCTTCCGCAAATGATCAAAAATTTATGAATAAGTCACCTCGGTGGAAGGACTCGTTTATCTTTTCCGCAATGGAGAAGGTTTTCAAGAAACTCTTCCGCGACGATGGGTAGAATGGCACACTTTTTTGGAAGGACTCGGAGAACTCTTCCGCAAAGGCGGGTAAACCTACTTAAGTTGACCGATGCGTAGCGTCACGTTTTCCCTTTGCGGAGAAGCTTGAACAATCCTCCCTCAACGACGGGAAAACCCAGTTTATCTTTCCGTAGCGGGTGGAGAACTTACCCAAGTCCTTCCGATTTTTGCAGACGCATTTAATGAGGAAAGTGTCGATTTGACCTCGTCCACACACCACATTAACCCCATTGGATGGTCTACAAATACCCTATTAATGGCTCACGCATGTCAATTTTATATATATAGGGCGTTAACCCCGTTGATTTTTCATTATTTCCATTGGTTAGAGGGCTCAGTCTCGTTTCCATTCGAATTTGCAAGCACTTGCTCCAGGCTCACCCATTCAGTAGTGGCATCAACATCTACATAACATCATATTCCAACAGGTTAGTAGCTTGTCAAACCTCATGGACTAAATTGTAATAGTTGAGGTGAATGTTATGTTCATGGTTCTGTTCGTATTATCCTAGCCATGGCAATTTATTTAGTTTAACCACGGCCGAAGCAACTCATGCCTATACCCATTTAAACGAACGAAAGCCTTGTTTTCATATGGAACATGGACATCTTCGGGATCCCAAACAACCACTAATCCATTAGCATTGTAATCTCCAAACCAGCCCCGTCTACCCTTGCGTGAAGAACATCGTTATTCTTAGCCTACTATGAAGGTTTACGCCGTTTTTGCGCCGTGAAACATAGTATACTCATAATCGCTTTGTTCTTACGGTTTGTTATTATGATTTATGCATGTTCCTTATATTTACTTCATTGCAATATAGCGGCCTACAGAAATAATTTAGGTTTGCACAAGGATTATGAAATAACATGTGATATAAATGTTTGAACTAAAATGGAAAAGCTATAACAATTTAAAGTTTGCAAATCAGTAGTGAAGCGAGTAGAATTAGTAGCTTTCAGTCGCTGTTTCGGCCCCAATAGTCTGAGGAGGACAATAGTTTGGATTGCTGACATTGTGTCGTATGCCTACACGATTTTTCAAATGACTAAAGGTTGTAGGAGAAGGTCAAAGGAAACTTGCCCAGCTGATGACAATGCAAGGGTGGAAACTACATTCCAAGATACTAAGTGCATTATGGGCGTTCCTCCAAAAGTAAAATGGGGAGACGTATACCATATGGTAAGAGACTAGGACGTCCCTGAAGCTCTTCTTGAAGAAGAATGTATATACCAAAACATTAGAAACTCCTGTATGTCCAAAGCCGCCACTCGTCTAGAGCTCTTCCCCTGCTCAAAGTAATTGGATGGCTTCTGCGACATGTGAATACCGAGACAAGAGTTCTTTCAGACAACAGAGGAAAAGCTTTTGATTCATTTCACCCATCCTATATATTAATGGCTTATAAGTTTCCCAAGCCCCAGCAATGGCTCGATGATGCGTGGATGGAAGAAATCAAGATGGATAATCCGGAGATGGCTAGGAGGCTACTAATCTCGGGCAAACAAATTAGGAAAAAGGATAGTGAGGAGTATGAGGTTCAAAATCTGAGGCCCCCTTTCAGATTGATCGCTCTCATGTTGAGCAGAATCTTTGGAAGGCCCGATGGGATGATGTTTATGCTACAATGGGTTCCCATCATCCACTATGTGGCGTTCAAAGGAACAATTTTTAACTGGGTTGATATTCTCTCATATAGCTTATCATCCGCTATAATCACTGCTCAAGAAGGGTTAGTGGAGAAAAGGGAAGAAAATTATATGGCATCCTACTTGATAGATTATGTTGTGGCAAAATGTCCCTTTCCCGAGCTGGGATGCCTATGGAACCCGACAAATACTTCAGTATTCATTGCTTAAAAAATATTTGGGGCTCAAAATTACAAAAGGCTTTACAAACTCATTTGTGAGGAGTTTATCATGCCTCTATACGAATTAATGTTCAACGAGGAACCCAACTACTTATCTGAGAAAGCCATGGAATTCCTGGAGAACTATGGTGATTTCTATTTTTCATCAGAAGGCACCTACATAAGAATGTACGGAGGCTCTAAAACCCCGTATATCCTACCGAGGTATGCTACTGACTATGTGGTCCACAAGGAGGCAGTGAGCCAAGGTTTCATTGATGGGATTGGTAGCACCTTGTACAAAGCAAAGAAGGAAACTTTCCTGCCGTTACCTTTCTATATTGGGGCCTACAAGTTCTCAGGAATTGCAACTGTAGAAGATTTCATTGCAGAGATGAAAGACTTTCACTTCGAGGAAAAGATTTTTTAGAGGAACGATCAACAAGGCAAAGCTGCACGACATTGCAAATAACTCCATGCTAACTTTGAATACACCCACTAATATGATGAGGAAGAAGAAGCATATCGAGGGGTAAGTAACATGACCGAACTATAGATTTGTCGACTAAGTAAAGTCGGGGCCAGTTCTAGCTTTGGCATTGTGAAGGAAGTAAAACAACAGCTGGAAAAGGAAACAACAGAAGTTGCTCAAACTCTTTCTAAAGAAGGGCAAGAGCTGAAGGAAACGGCCGACAAAATCCAAAGAGAAGTTGCTAAGAGAGTGAACAAGGAAAAAGAAGATGAAATTCGGAAAGAAGAAACCTAAAGGATTCAAGCAGTTGAAGATGAAGCTCAGAGAGTTCATGAGGAGAAAAGAAGTAGATTGGAAGGAATTGCCAAACAAGAAGAAGATGACAAACTAAGAAGGGAAGAGGAGGAAGAAGCACAAAGAAAAGAAGAAGAAGAAAAGAAATCCAAAGAAGATGCTGACCCTAAAATCCCAAATATACAAGACTTGGATATGAACTCCCCCATAAGAGACCTCCCACTTGTCCCTTCTACACCATCCAAGAGTAGTACGGTGTCCCAATGGGATAATTTTACCTATAACAAGAAAAGGAAATCCATTGTCAAAGAAACGGTGACCAGAATGAAGAGGCCATTTCAACTAGATATTGTCATTAGGCATGAAACCACATTCATGCAAGGTACCCAACATGCGCACAAACTCATGGCATCTATTTCTGTGGCCTCTGTTCTAGCAACTGCCGACAATGTCGACATATTAGTAGACAAGTTAGAATCCGAGAAGGAGAGAACCCACCATCTGCAGGAAACTCTGGTCAAAGAGAAGAATTATTCAAATTTGATGGTTGAGAAATGTGAAAACCTTGTGCTAGAGAAGGGAGAACTTAACAGGATATTTCAACATATAGAAGCTCAAAAGAGAGCTTTGGTGATACAAATTAGAACTTTGGAGATAGAGAAGAGAACCCTAGAAAGCTGCAACCTACAGTTGGAGTCCGAGAAGTTTGATACTGCTCAACAGATCGATGACCTAAAGGAGAATGTTGAGAAGCTGGAAGAAAATGAAGAATTTCTAGAACACCAATTACAACTCGCAACCATCAAGGTTGGTGACCTGGGACCCTTTCATGAGCAGGCTTGTGAAATTATCAAAAGGATACACGAGATTCAAGAGCTCATAACGGTGGAAATTTGCGAGTTGAAGGAAGTGGTGGCCAGAATCAAAGAAATAAATGTTGAAGCCACTCGGCGTAGGAGAAAGTATGTACGTATTAGTGAGGACATTAGGAGGAAAATGGAATGGAGAGAGGTACGATCAGGATTCCCGGAAAGACTCCCTCCTAATTCCATCGCCAGTTTCAAAGCAAATATCTGCCTCTTAGGGTTTTTCCAGAACTACGGAGTCAAGTTGAATGAAGTGGCCATGGTTACACTTGAATAGTGTGAGAATTTGTATTCAAAAATATGAGCTACCCAAGAATATTGCTAGGGGAAAATGCCCCTAACTATAGAAGAGTTTCCAGACAAAGCGCATCGTTTGTCTGATTTAAGGGATGGGTTGAATGCTGAAATGAATTATGTAAAGAAGGTAGATGCTTTGACCTCGGAAGACCTTCACGATTGGATTGGTTAGGCTATGATTCACACACATCTCCTAAATGAGAGTCTCCAAGTTATAACAATAGAAGTTGCTAATCTTGAAGAAGAACTGGCCAAGCATGAAGTTTCCATGAAAACCATGCTTCCCCTTGATGTAAACAATATCATAAAGGAGACCAGTATCTGGGTGAAGCATATAGAAGAAACGGATAGGACACTAACAACAGGAAGACATCAACTAACAGCAAGAGGAGTAGAGGCATCAGCTTCAGTGGAATTCCCAGCAACACCAGTGGCTCAAGCCCCAACAGGAGTACCAGCTTCAGCAGAAATGTCCAAGTCAGCGAAGGCATCAGTTCGTAAATAATTCACCTTTTGTCTTATTTCTTGGTTTTACAACCAACGTTTCTTCCTATGTGTTGATTATGCATTTGGACCTCCATCACGTTCATTTTTGTAATATTTTTGGGTTTTTATTCTTTTTGTGACATGGACACTACAAGACAAATTAGAGGAATATAAATGGTTAGGGTATAGGTGCCAGCTCTTGGAGCATTTTGTAAAGCTATATATAGCTGAGTAGAAGAGAATAGAGGGACTTTTGGCAGGTGAAAGAATTTCTTCTTGTTTATATGAACTGCTTCAGCTGCATGAATAGGGAAACGATTTGGACCTGTGGAAGCTGGTGCATTGTTTTGCTCTGAGTTGTGATGAATAATTGCCGAACTATTTCGATAGTTTCTATATACATTCAGTGAGATCTTTCCTAGCTTATGTGAATTAATTCTATGCTGTGAATGATTTTACTTCTTGGCAAAATTTCTATACATTATGAGTAATGGAATGTTTTAATATAATCAGAGCCATCTTTGATATCATTTAGATTCTGCTGAAAATCCTTTTATGGGATTAAATGGCTATGTGTTTCAACCTTTGAAGGTTACTTTCAGTTTATTGCTCATAATTTAAAGTGTTGCTCCTTGCAAGGATAAGTTAATTTAGATTTAAATAAATTAGAATAGATTTGTTTAACGCATGCATTTAATTTAGGGCACATGCATATCATCTTAAATATAAAATATATAAATGGTGGATTGGGCTACAACCGGTAAAATTAAACAAATATTTAAAACTCACACGGTAGCTGGACCATTAACTGGATGGATTCCCTACACCAAACTGTGGGTGATCTAATTGGGATCGCTTACTGGGGAGAATCCCTTGCTGATTGATGTTTCGATTTTCGAGGCATAAACTATTTTTGGTGCTAGAAGGAGGGCCACCGGTGTATGGCTGGCAGAAGAGACCCTTTTGTTAAAAACTTTTCCACTGAGAACCCATCTGAAACAGTTATCCCAGACATTCCAGATCTAGAATCAAGAAATCAAGAAAATCCTAATTCTGAGATAGAACAACAAGAAACATTGTATGCCATCCCTTTTGAGGAAGTAAACCACTTCAGAAGACATACTCGCTCCTATGTTAGAAGTCTTGGAGGACTAACTATTGTTCCTCTGTTACCCAGAATTAGAGCTGCTCGAAAAAACCCTTAGTGTACAAGGGATTCCATTCTTGTTCAAAGTCTAGAAGAATTATTAGATTTATCTCTAGAAGAGATCACTAAACCTTTTAACGAAGTCAAAGCCAAGACTCCCACAAATCAAGAACAACCGTACACTCCAGGCCATACTCCTCATAACTCACCACTGCATACACCACAACGTTCTCCGCCAAAAGTCATGGCCGTACCCACATGGAGAGCAAGAGGAGCATTAAATGCAGTTGGAAAATTCCATGATTTGCCCAAAAACCCAGAAAAGGTTTTGCCTAAGTATGACCCTCGCCAAGGGATTTATGTTGAAGATCACCTTAAAAGTTTTTATTTAGATCTAAATCTTCTCAACATGGAATACGAAGACGTGGTCTGTCGCCTTTTTCCTTACACTTTCGAACCCAAAGTATCTTCCTAATATTTTAGTCTGCAAGCTAATTTGATAACAAGTTGGGAAGATTTTGAGAAGTGTTTTCTAAAAAAGTATGGGAATCAGAAAACTATAGCTACTCTTATGAAATAATTGTTGTCTATGAGAATGGAAAAGAATGAGAAAGTCCAAGATTTTAATCAAAGATTCATGACACTATTAAATAATTTTAGTGATGCAACAAAGCCTGCTAAGGAATGCTTGGTAGAATACTATACATCAGCTCTTAAATACCCACTAGCAATGTTCGTCAAAAGAACGAAAAAGCCTACCCTGACAAATTTTTTTAAAGAAGCCAAGAAAGTAGAGGAAGAGGCTGATAGCATCGCCAAACATTCTCTCGATGTAGAGGTCAAGCTAGCAGTCATTAAGAAATTGTTTCTTGAGTTGACAGCCGTGATACATGCTTTAAATATGTGGCGCCATCACTTGATCGAAAGAAAATTCATTTTAATGACTAATAATAAGGGGTTAAAGTATTACTGAATCAAGCAAATCTTAACGCAAGGCAAGCTAGGTGGTTAGCTTTCCTTAGCAAGTACGATTTTGAGATCCATCACATTAATGGAAAGGAAAATAAGGTTGCTGATGCGTTGAGCAGAAACGCTAGATTATGTTTTGTGGCAGCAATCAGTACTTTTAAAACTGATCTGGAAAATTAGATCGAAGAAGGAATTAAGGAAGACGAAAATTACCAAAAATTACATGATAAAGTGGGTAAAAATTCATCTGAAAATGTTATAACACATTACAGTATTAATGAAAAAGGCTTCTTAACTTACAAAAGCATAATTTATGTGCCTAATTTTTTGAAGGTTAAGTTGTTGATTTTAGATGAAGTTCACAAGAGTCCTTATTCAGGCCATCTTGGTTATCAGAAAATGATAACTATGTTAAGAAATGAGTACTTTTGGACCAACATGAAAAGTGAAGTCGCTGAATATATAGCTAGATGTTTTGAGTGTCAGACTATCAAAGATGAACATCAACATGCAGTTGGGCTATTGCAACCCTTACCAATTCCAGAATGGAAATGGGAAATCATAAGCATTGACTTTATTATAGGTTTGCCTAAAAATCAGAAGCAGAATGACTCAATTATGGTTGATATTGATAAACTTAGCAAAGCTGCTCATTTTATTCATGTTAAAACTACTTTCAAGGCTTCCAACATTGCAATATTTTCATGAAGCAATTTTTTCACTTGCATGGAATTCCAAAGGTAATTATTTCAGACCGAGACTCTAAGTTCACTAGTAACTTCTGGACAACAATGTTTAAAGAATTAAATACTAAGTTAAATTTCAGCACTTCTTTCCATCCAGAAACTGATGGTCAAACAAAAAGAGTAAATCAGATTTTGGAAAATATGTTAAGATTATATGTTAAAGATCAACCATCTAAATGGGAGGATTACTTGCACTTAGCAGAATTTGCCTACAGTAATAATTATCAAGCATCTGCTAAGTTAAGTCCATTTGAAATTTTGTATGGAAGAAAATGTTGTACTCCAATTTCTTGGGATAATCCTGTAGATAGATTGATGTTAGGACCAGATCTATTGAAAGAAATGGAGCTAACTGTGAAACAAGTTGAAGGTAACTTAAAATTTTCCCAAGATCGACAGAAAAGCTATGCTGATTTGAAACACACAGAAAGAGAATTTCAGGTAGGAGACCATGTTTTCATAGAAGTAAAGCCCAAGAAAAGTTCTTTGAAGCTTGGGAGTTGTGCTAAATTAGCACCGAGGTATTGTGGACCATTTGAAATCCTATCAAGGATAGGATTTGTTGCATATCAATTGGCATTGCCATGCAATTTAAAAATCCACAATGTTTCTCATGTTTCTGTTTTAAAGAAGTATGTGCACGATGCTACTCATGTGTTGAATTGGAATGACATACAGGTGGAACCCAGAGAATATTTTCAGGTGGAACTGGATTGTATTCTAGACCGAAGGGAAATTATGGTTCGGAATCGCACCATAGGGCAGGTAAAGGTGCAATGGAAGCACCTTAGCCCTAATGAAGCTACTTGGGAGCTGGAAAGTAATATGCGGGCAACATATCCAGTTTTGTTCCATGAGGAACTTGATGATGAATAAGAAACATCGAGGACGATGTTGAGCTTAAGAGGGGGTGTTTCTAACATACCCTTTAAGCTGGAAAACATTTTGTGTTTAGAAACATTATGATAACTTTTATTGTAAAGTTTATATTGGACAGGTGTCCAAGGATGACTGTAATTTGCACAATATATTATTATTTAATAAATAAAATAGGAGACAAATAGCCAAGAGGACTGTTGAAAGAGTGGTTACTGATCCACTAGGTGGAATGGAATCTGGGGTAGAAGGAAATGGACAAGTGGCAGCATCATGATGCAACTAACTAGCTATTGGTATGGGACAACTCCCTTGAAATGTGGTCATAGTGCCCTGAAAGATGGGATTGGAGCTTGAGGCTCATTTATTCCAAACTGACCACTAAAAGACCTAGGAAGTCTATATAATAGCCATCAAATATTGAACTGATGTTCATCACTTTTCCCGATGAGGAAATTTACCTTGGGGTTTTGTTGTGTTTGCACCCAAGAGATTTGATGAGGGGATATGTTGTTGTTGATCATGTTGTGAGTCTGCCAAACTCTTATTGAGTTCAGGAGGTTGATGCTAATTGGAGAAGTCATTTTTCAGGAGGTTGATACCGAGTGGAGAAGGTATTTTGAGTGCGTTGCTTCTACACAGATTCCACCCACTTACTAGATCAGTAAGCAGGCTCTGGGGTTCATTAGAAGTCAGCAGTTGAGTTGCTTCTTTTGAAGTAGGTTGGGAGGAATAGCCCTTCTTGGGTGTTTGTCGGCCCTATCGTTAGTTACATGTTTTATTGTCTTATCTGTTTTATTTTTAATTTCTGTTATCTATTTTGCATATTATAGTTCTGCTGATTTTTAAACTTTCACTGTTTAATTTATAAGTTATTTTAGTTTTCCTGTATAAGTTAATAATTTTATATAAGTGTAAAATGATTGAATAAAATTGTTTATGTATTTTTCCCCATGCAAAAAGGAATAGCGTCGTACTCCAGTACAGAAACAGATTAAGATAGATAAGATTGGATAGGAAAACTGCCATGTGATGGAAGTACTATTTTATATATTTTGTTTAATGTATCTTCTCTTATTAATTAACATTATCTACTGTAGTTTACTCATAGTACTATTTTTATTTAAATTCTTGCCATAAAGACTGTAAATCTATTTTATAGAAATAAAAGAGTTTATATCAGACAAAGAATCTAGTTCTATTTCTGTTCATTTTATTTTCCCAATGTTTAGTTTCAAAAGGGTAACTATAGTTCGTTGTTAATATCATTATTGTACATATAGGATAGTTAGACAAATAAGAAGCATCATATTACCAACTTAGGGTTTGTAATTTTACATTTAAATTCTCTCAAAGTTTACTGTTATTACTAATATTCCTATTACTATACACATAGAATAGTTAAGCAAACAAAGTATTTTATCATATAGCTAGGCTTTAATGTTTTTCTTATACATACACATATAACCATAAACATACAAATGAAATACTGTTACAGAGTCGACTTAGATAAACAAGCTCTCTGCCATTTTCTATTTTTACTAACAGTAGACAAATCCAATATGTTTTTAAATCACAAATCATTACTGTAGATCGAGCTTATTGATTTCAATTATCAATTCAAAGTTTAAGACATTTCAATGAGTGTAGGAGAAAAATTCAAAACAGAACACATAAATTTCATTTGATGCTGAAAGTAAAATTAGCTATTATCATACCATACATTCTAAACTTAACCAAAAACCCTAAACCCTGATAGGTTTGTAGTCGAAGTACTTAAAAACATTCACAGATTCCAAGGCGAGGCATTTGGCCTAAGCCTGTCACATAGTTTCCACATAAACATAGATTTTATAAACAATAGTTTTGATTTCTTCATACACATTTTGTAAAATGATTCCTTTTTAAATATTCTTAAACTCACAGTCCAGAACGAAGCACATTAGCATAGGTACAAGTGAAACCTAGTTTGCATACACATTATTAGTTCACAAAGTCTATTTTAAACATGACTTATTTCCATTTCTTCAATCAACGAATGATAAGTTTCTTATACGGGCCAAACCCCAACACTTAAACATAAATATAGTCACAATAATATAAGTTCTATGAAAGGATATTTTATTATCAAAGTCCTCGATAGAGTCTGAAACCCAAATCAAAACAAAGGATCATTTCCAAGATCAAAACCCTAAACTCAAACCCTATGCAATTACCATCTATTACATCAACTTTTTAAACTAAAACAACAACCCAGGGTTTTACAACCATGACTTCCAGGTTTGGTGATACACTGTTTCCATGATTTCTGTCAGGAGAACCTACGAGGGTTTGCCACCGGGCTTACCGTTTCAGCTGCATTGCTATCCATTGATCGCCGAATCCCTTTGCCACTAAGCCAGAGCGTGGAGTACAGAACTTTGGCATTACCTGCCACAAAGAACTATGGGAGTTAGTATTATTATCATTTTACTGCTAACAAACGAAGAAATGAATTGCATAATGAAGAGACTAGAAAACTTACCAAGATTGTTAAACAATTGATTGGAATGCATTTAGCTTCCAAATCTTTTCTCCAACACAGCAAAGTTGCCATGCAACTAAATCATAACCGAACTCAAAGTCAAGACCCCCCTACTAACGTATTTGCCACCGAAAGAAAGCCATAGGGATTCAACATCACCTTCTCAGCAAAGTCCAAACACTTATACCATTTTTTTTTATAACAAGGTTACAGAGATTTGAGGCCCAGTGCCATCCACAACCGTTCAAGGTCGAGCCCTATAAACCAACGGCTTGTCGGCCTTCTCCTCCAAAACCAAAACCACAAAATGAATACACGAAGGCAAAATTAACACTAAGGAAAGTCTACCTAGGGTTTACACATTCCAACTACCGAGAACCACAAAGATCAACGATCAAGATTGAGCCAGCGAGCTACGGAGGAACCATGGTAGAGATACAATCATATAACAATTAATAACTACATTAAATTGCAGAACAATCGGATGCCATATCAGCCAAGCTGAGTTCACAGCATGGTGACACATCACCTTTCCTCATCAAGATTATCACATGAAGCGAGACACATAGACGCCAGCATAGCAACCACAACACCACAACAGGATTGCATTAAATGATGAAGATCTCACGTATATTTAAGCCATAGCCTCGACTGCACAAACATTTAATTCATATTAGAGTTCAAGTCTTGTGACATCGAAGGCCTCTGGATTTTAAAAATGCCTTACAACTGCATACAACCATGTATAAGTTAACAAACATAGGATAAAGGCTTAACTATACACTAAAAAAAGTCATATGTGTAACACCCCTCCAATTCGACCCCTATTGTTTTTACTCTTGTAAATGTAATTATGAATTTTCTAAATGGCCATGGTGAGCAGCTCAACGCCAAGGCCGCAATAGTGGGGCATGAAATTATTGTTATGTTCAGAAGTGTAATTTTACACTTGGAAGACTGGTGATAGGGTTGTCACTTAGGTTTGGGATAACGGCTATTCGCTGCATGATAGATTAAACTGCGACAACTTACCTATTAGCATAAAAACTACACAAACGAGAATAAAGCTAAGCAGTATTACTATGGATCACAATAACATAGACATAGACAAGAGTGTCAGAAGAATATATTAATTACCCCTAAATAAGATAACGCTAAGTTTTCCTTCTCATTATATATATATAAATGTACATCATATGAATATTTTATCATCCAAGTATTATACAGCAAATAAATACACATTTTGTTGATGTATATGTAACTTCGGAATGTATTTCACCCATGTATTTCATATATGTATTTTGTACTCCTATAGAGATGGCATTATTCCTCTATATGGAAGTGTTTGTATTCCTATAGAGATGTTATTATTCACCTATACGGAAGTATCGTCATTTATATTGTAAGTGTCGTAACTTATACTTGATGGTTTTTTAGACAACCTTGTTGGTGTCGGCCCTATATAAGTAATGTGGGTCGAAGGGTTATTAGACCACCCTATTGGGGGTCGGCCATGTGGGTCAAAGGATTATTAGACCACCAAGTGTGGGGTCAGCCTGGATTTAGTTTAACATGGGTTAAGCTAGACATGTAGGCCCCATTAATTTATTGGGCAGGACAGAACAAGTATAAATAGAGATCGGGAGATCTCTATTTGATCATTCATTCACACACTTCTCTCATTCGAAAAGTGGTTCACTTGTGAGGAGGAGGCTCTGCTGCTAGGAGAAGACTATCTCTTGTATTCTTGTTGTATCATTGCTCTATCTATCTCTGAGGAAGTTATTGGGGTTTTTAACCTTTATGGTTTTCCCCTAGTAAACTCTATGTCTCTTGTGTGCTTGCATTATTTTGTCCATGATTGATATGCTGTAGATTTGTTGTACATGTTGTTCTCTCAGTTAAGATCCTAGATTAGATTGAAGTGAATTCCAAAAATTTAACATGGTATCAGAGCTAGCCTGAAAGAAGGCATAGTATGGCATGTATGACACTTGTTGCACTTACGATGTTAGGGCTTGATATAGCAAAAACTAGTCATCGTAGAACTTTCTCTATAAATCAATTTTGGAAAAGTTTTCGGATCTAGAAATTTTACAGGTTGAATATTAGTTTTCCATGTACCTTGTGTCCAAAGGAAAACCTCTAATTCGTTTTACTTTGTGATTTATGATCTGTACAATATAGGGTTTATGTCTCTTCCAGATCCGAGTCAAAAATAGGTGACCTTGGAAAAAAGGTCATAACTTGGGATAGGAAGCTCCAAATGAAATTTTGTAAAAGGTGACAGGTAGTAAACAGACTATAATATCTCAGGAAATGTTTTCAAAGGCCAAAGTTGAACCGGTGACATGTGGCACTTTGTACAAGTTTGCTCTCCTGTTTTATCCCATAAACAGGTCATGTTGTGACACTTGGCATAACTCTCTCTCAGAGAATCGAATTGAGTTCAGACCTGTCGGGATGGAAATATGATAGGTCAGGATACCATAAGAAAAATGTTTAGACCACGTGGATCAAAAAGTGCAAAGGTACACCAGAAAAAATCAGGTACATATTTTTGTCAAAACATAATTATTTTTTGAGCACTTTCATTCATGGCTTCCAGAATTTAGGGTTTCGGAGAAAGTTGGAATTTTTGTAATCAAAGACTACGACTATATGCTACTCATCAAAATAGAAATTTAGATACCAAGATCAGAATTTTTGGTAGGGAAGAAGACCAGGCTTGATCAGAATCTAGTTCAGGACTTTGATTGGAAAAGTGGAAAATTCGGACTTCTGCAAAAATGGAAATTTTTGAAATCTGTGACCACGACTGGAAGCTCCTTATAAAAATAGAAGCTTAGAGCTTCGGATCAAACCTTTTGATTGGGCAGAAGAGTGGGATTCATCAAACCCCAGTTCGGGGTCACGTCTAGTGAATTCAGAAGTTTCAAAGGCAAATTTGAGGAGTGAAACTTTGAAGTTTTCAAATTTTGAATATACGAGCTTGATCAGCTCATCAAGGTGCATATTTCTATCCTTTTGGAAGTTTGAAATTCAAAGTTTGAATTTTTGGGGTTTCTTTGACAAACCCTATTACAGCTCCAGATCCAGTTCCTGCAAATCAAGTGGATTGGTTTAATCCTAGAAGAGGATGGATTGGTCACCTGCATAAGTGAAGAAGTTCCTGTTTCAAAGGGAGATGAGGCTAAGGCATTAAATAAGAATATTACAAGCAATCTCGACAGGTATGACTCATCCAGGTATGTCTCGAGATTTGTTCATGATCAAGTTTATGATATGTTTGTCTTCATTTTATTATAGTTAGAACAATCTTGATTTTAGACTTGTCGTATCACCTTAACAAATTTATGAATATATTCATTAGGGTGTTGACACTTATGATTGTACTAATGCATTATGGTGTTGTACGAGGTTTATGTTGTCTGCTAACATGAAAGGTACACCAAGAAAGACAAATCATGTTCTAGTTCAAGAACATATGATCATGATGACATGAAGACAAAGATTCATCCATTGTCATGGATCACTTAGAAGATCTACTTACGAGGTATGTATAACTTGGTTCTACAATGGATAACTTATGAGACATGCAGGTTACTAGCACAAGTCATTGAAGAGAACTAGAAGACATTATACGGGTATGTTAGACATAACTAGCTAGCATGCTAATCCAGGTATGTTTTTCCTATATCAAGCTAGAATCCTACCTTGTGTTAGGGTCTTATACTGTTGTGTTGTTGATAATGATTATTCATGAAGTCATAGGTTTGAATAGTCATGGTTGTATGCATATTATGTTTCTTACCATAATTGATGATATGACTAACCAGAAGAATCATGAAGGTATAGGTTTGAGTAATCACGGGTTTAGGCATATTATGTTTCTTACTTTAATTTATGATATGACTAACCATAAGAGTCCTATATAAACCTTGAATACTAATGCTTATTATTTATGTTTGAAATGATCATGACTATACATGCTTAAGATTATTGTGTTTTGATAATATTAAGAATATGCTAATGAATGTATGATTATGTATGAGACCTCAATGATAACACAATGATGATACTAATAAGCATGCATAGTGATTAAGGATGGATATAAGTTCAAGGACAGGTAATCCAGGAAGCAAATATCAAGAGGGAGGACACTCTAGTTGTTCCTGCAAGGAAGCAAAGATCAAGAAGGAGCACACTTCAGTAGTTTCTGCAAGGATGCAGATAGTTAGAGGGAGTTGACCACTTCTCACAATCAACATCAGAATGGAGTTGCAGAAAAGAAGCAAAGACTGAGAGGGAGTCAACCCAACAACCAAACAAAGATAAGTATTTGAATTATCATTTCTTACATATTTGTTGGTTTAAATAATGTTATTCAATGATGTAGATGCTTATGTTCCTAGACTTAGGTTGTGTATTATGCATATTACAATAATTGCATTAATGAACAATATACTACTAATATGCATGTGATGGGTAAGTGGCCTATGGCACTATGCAACATTCCATTGCTACTTATCTAGAATGAAACCTCTTTGTTCACATGTTAGGAGTAGTCCAAACTCTTAACAATGGTCTGGTAGAGATTGGAGGGCATCTATAAAGTTACAGGATATGGATAAATGTTGTATTGAAGCATTGGCTAAGATAATTGCATGACTATATGACATATTTATTTATGTGTAAGAGTTTGTTCTGAAAACTATAAGATGTTTTCTAATCATGCAATTTAACTTGTTGTGTAGGAAAGATCGTATACCATCACCTACAAAAGAAGGACTACAACATTTCTTTAGCAACAAAGTTATCTATTAAAAATATTGAAGATATTGAAGTTCCCAGGATCTGGGAAGAATGCCATGATCGAGAAGTACCAGTCAATCATGAAGATGTATGGGATACAGTCCCAAGACTTGAAGGGGAGTCTGCAGTGACTTCCAAGAGAATCTACAAGATCAAGCATGTTGCAGGTGGTAGCATAGAGACTTTTTCTCCTGTAACCAGATACACTTCCATTAGATCAGTACTTTCTATGGCTATAGTGATGAAGTGGAAGATACACCATATGGATTTCAAGACAGCCTTCTTGAATGGTGTAGTTGAAGAAGAAGTGTATGTGGAGCAGCTACTTAGTTTTGAGACACATGACAGGGAGTCATATATGTGCAGAACTTGGTATGGTAGGATAGACAGCTTTCTATCCAGTTTGGGCTTTACCAAAAGTGAAGCAGATTCCAACCTTTACTACAAGCTTCAGGAAGGAAATCCAGTGATAGTACTTTTGTATATGGATGACCTGTTTATTACAGGTGAACATAGATTGATTGCCGACAAGCAGCGGAAGCTTGGTGCCAAGTTCAAGATGAATAACTTGGGGATGATGCACTATTTGTTTTTTGGCATGGAGGTGTGGCAGAGTGCAGATGGAATCTTCCTTGGACAAGGGAAGTATGCAGTAGAGATCTGAAAGAGGTTCGTGATGATGGACTGCAAGGCCATGACCACACCTATGGAATCAAACCTTAAGCTTCTGTGTGATGCTTCATCTGAGCCAATTGATGTCACTATGTATCGTCAGATGATTGGGTCCTTGATGTACCTAACGAACACGGGACTCGATATTTGCTTTGCAGTGAAAACATTGAGGCAGTTCCTGACAGATCGGAGGAGTGTTCACCTGGTTGCTGTAAAGCATATTCTGAGGTACCTGAAGGGTACGGTTGATTATGGGCTCAAGTATGATGCGAATCAAAAGTTTAACCTGTAGGGTTATGTTGATTCATATTGAGCAGGCAGTGCTACAGATAGGAAGAGCACTTCTGGGTGCTGATTCAGCATGGGATCATGTGTGATCTCTTGGTTTAGCAGGAAGCAGTCCTGCGTAACACTGAGTACATCCAAAGCAGAGTATGTTGCAGCTTGTTCGGCTAGTTGTGGGGCAGTATGGCTTTAGAAGCTACTGTTTGAGTTATTTGATCTACCGTTGGAGGCTACTGGTATCGTTTTGTGACAACCATAGTTGTGTGAAGCTGTCTGAGAACCCAGTGTTTCACGATAGGTCAAAACACATAGAGATCAAATATCCCTATATCAGGGATATGGTGTAGAGAGGAGCAGTGAAGCTCATGTATGTTGTGACGGATGAGCAGATTGCAGATGAGTTGATAAAGCCACTAGCCAGAGTGAAGTTTGAGTACTTTAGAGAGAGGCTTGGTGTCCTTTAGATCGATGACACTTCGAGGGAGAAGTGACGGAGATATTTGCTGAAGCCATTCCAAGCATGTTGAAAGGAGGATCCTTCACATGGATGTGGATGTAAGTGCTGGATAAATGAACATCAGGATGATGTTCTAGTTTCTGCTCGGTATGATCAGTTGGATCATTTACATTTTTATGTATGTATGCATCATGTTGGATGATGTATATGATTATTTGGATCATTTATATGTACTTGTATATGCATCATGTTGAATGCTTGGACCATGTATCTGTATATGTATCAGGTGGATACATTGTATGATTAGGTGGATCATGTGTGATGATATGTATCAGGTAGATACTTGGTATGCATCAGGTGGATGCATTGTATGATCAGGATGATCATGGATAGTGAGCTTTAGGATGTTGCTCTAGATGACATGGATCAGGATGATGCAGTGATGATGAGCAGGATGATCATGTGTACATCAGGATGATGTATGATGAGTATCAGGATGATACTTTGTGGATGTGGATCAGTTTGTGCAAATAAGCATATAATTTTTCCCTGGGAGGTTTGCAGATAGTCTTGCAAGGTTTTTCCTATGGAATGTAATGTGGCCCTAGGATATCTAGCAAACGCTCTTTCGAGGTGTTGCTTTGGAAGGACATATAATTTGGACCTGAAAGATCTGCAGATAGTCTTGCAAGATTTTTCCTATGGCATATAATTTGGCCCTGGGATATTTGGCAGATGCTCTTTCGAGGTTTTGTCCTATGGCATATAATTCGGCCCTGGGAGATCCGATAGGTTGAGTTGTGTGCTCGTAATAAGTCTTGGGATGCTTTTGCAAGGTTTTGCCATGACCACATGTAATATGACCCTGGGAGATTCGATAGGTTGAGCTGTGTGCCCGTAATAAGTCCTGGGATTCTCTTGCAAGGTTTTGTGGTAGGTGTCATATGTAATAAGTCTTGGAGATCTGGACAGGATGAAAAAGGCCTCAAATTCTCTTTAGGGTTCTTGCTAGTCGAGAAAATCTTTTAAGGTTTTGTGACAGTCACATATAATATGTCTCTGGGAGATCCAACAGGTAGAGTTGTATGCTCGTAATAGCCTGGATGCTCTTGCAAGGTTTTGTGACACACGTAATAAGTCCTGAGATTTCCACAGTATGGCAAGTGATGATGAAGACCTACAGGTGGTGGGCCTACATCCAGTATGAAAAACGACTGACTCTGTAGAACTTCCTATGATGAGTAGATTCAAAGATTGATTGAGATAGCAGCAGCAGTGACGATGACGATGATTCAAGGATGATGATTCGTTGATGACGATCCAGAGAAGAAGACTTGTGCTAGCAGACCTGTGTTGAGAAATACCTTCCTAGTTAAGAGGGAGTGTTGATGTATATCTAACTTCAGAATGTATTTCACCCATGTATTTCATATATGTATTTTGTACTCCTATAGATATGGCATTATTCCTCTATACGGAAGTGTTTGTATTCCTATAGAGATGTTATTATTCCTCTATACGGAACTATCGTCATTTATATTGTAAGTGTTGTAACTTATACTTGATGGGTTATTAGACCACCTTGTTGGGGTCGGCCCTGTATAAGTCATGTGGGTCGAAGGGTTATTAGACCACCCTATTGGGGGTCGGCCATGTGGGTCAAAGGGATATTAGACCACCAAGTGTGGGGTCGGCCCGGATAAAGTTAACCATGGCTTAAGCTAGACATGTGGGCCCCATTAGTTTATTGGGCAGGACAGAACAAGCATAAATAGAGATCAGGAGATCTCTATTTGATCATTCATTCACACACTTCTCTCATTCGAAAAGTGGCACACTTGTGAGGAGGAGCCTCTGCTGCTAGGAGAAGACTATCGCTTGTATTCTGGTTGTATCATTGCTTTATCTATCTCTGAGGAAGTTATTGGGGTTTTTCACCTTCATGGTTTTCCCCAAGTAAACCCTGTTTCTCTTGTGTGCTTGCATTATTGTGTCCATGATTGATATGCTGTACATTTGTTGTACATGTTGTTCTCTCAGTTAAGATCCTAGATCAGATTGAAGTAAATTCTGAAAATTTAACATGGTATCAGAGCTAGCCTGAAAATTTAACACCGTTTAGATAAATTAGAATAACACTTATGAGAGTATTACTTGTGCAAATCAAATACATAGTTAAGATGTTTTTAAGAATTATCTTCCAGTGTGAAGATAACGATTTAAGGTAATAGATATTCATTATAATATATAAAGCATACTATCCTATGAGAGGTTTTTCTAAAAATAACTTAGCTTATTATTAATGACCTTATCGTATTAATCAATATGTTGAAATAATTGTTATTTTTATTTAAATGTATAATGTAAATTGCCAAAAAAACCTTTTATGGCAAGATGGGCCATTAATACATGTACTTTATTTTGAATATATATATGATATATAAACATTTGCATTCTTATTTAAAAAGGCCTTACCTTTCGATGGAATAAACAAATAAATCTCACTTATATATTTATGTAGTGGATTGTCTTTAAGAATCAACAACCGTAAAAGAGGGAAGTAAGTCGATAACTCCAGGTGGTTAGCTTTGCATGGAGTCTTTTTAGGAGATTGTCTCCATGATGGAGCAATCCTAGCCTCATCATCTCCAAGTGTTCCATGCGTTCTAATTCGAAACTTGAATTCGAGACCATTTGGTTTTGGAAAGGAGCCATTTGTCAAGATGGAAGACACGTTGTTTGATTTTCTTTTGGTTTAAGAATGGAGGTGGGGAGGGGGGAATTACCCACCTCGAAGATAGAAGAAGGGATGTCTCTGCAAAAGAAGATATTTTTTAGGAATCCTGCGTTAAAAAGAAAGTAAGATGTGGCTTAAGCTTTTGGGGATCGCTACCCTAGAACTTGTGCAAAGAGAGCAAAGAAACTCAGGCCCCAACGATCTCTGTAGGTATTTTTCTTTACAATATGTATTCCGAGTTTTAAATACGTTCCAGAATCCTTTATATTTTGCACCCAATCCCTAAGTTATTAAATCCTTGTGATATTTATATATCACATTGTTGTTGCTTGACGATATTCATGCCCTATGTGTTGAATGCGATCGCCAGAATTTTAGATCATGTTCACTGTGATTCTTTTGGTAATAAGAATGCTTTGTCAATCAATATAGATTTACAGCATTTCTACTTGTGTTTTGCTATGTATCCTGTTTAGTTTCCCTTATATTCATATGCATATGTTTTGCCTCTATTTTAAGATAGGTACCTGCTCCGATTCCAATCTGTTGATCAAATGGTATAGACAGTATGTCTATATATTACTTCTAATTTGGGATAGACCCTTGCAGAACTATGTTGACAACAATAGTTATTTCAGAGAGGAAAGTCTTGTATATATCAATTGTTTGAGATTAGGGAATTCTAACATGAATATGAGGTATAGTTGTAGCCAGAGTCGAGTTGGTGCTACTACTTGAACTGAATCTCCAACTATTCCATTATCCCTGTGTTGGATGTAACCAAACTTTTGTATCATGTTTAGTTGTTATATTCTATCCGGGATGTTGTGAACGTGAACACTTCCTTCCTTCAGTTTGTTTATGTATATGCAACTTATATCAAAAGAAAAACCTCTGCATTAACATAGACAATTATATTATTTTGTTACAGTTTTATTCTTCTTTGTTGATAGAATTTAGGATGTCTACTAGTTATATTGGGTCATACTCATCCTGGCTGCACAGATAACACGAAGTGGGCGACTTTTTCTCATTAAGGATCAAACCCTTTTTCTTTCTTTCTACATTGTTGGAACCATGATATTTTTCTCTATTTGGCGTTGATGGTAAATGTTGGTACCCTACCCGGAATACTAAGAGGAATCCGTAGAGTTTCTAAATGTTTTGGTTGATTCTACTTTCCTAGAATCGATTGAAAATCTGAGGTATTCAATTTTAATAAGTTGTAGGCCTTAGTTATTATAGCCTTCATCGTTGCCTCTTCTATTTAAATGATCGCGAAGATCTAGATCACAGTAAGTAATACCAAGTCCCTTTTCCTTTTCCTTTAAACAAGGGTTTATTTGTTTATGGATCCCTGCATGTATTGTTAAGATTTGATCTTTCCTTAATCTCTGCAGAAACGTTTAATTTCAGAGTTGTTTCTACTTTTCCTAGATCCATGTGGAAATGCAATTTGCATTTAAGTTGATCTCTGTATAATCGATAGCACGGATCAGAAGTTGTTTGGCTTAACATTTTCATGTTTGGTTTATCATTGTCCCCGTATGATCGATAGGACATATGAGGAGTTTCTTTGTAACATTTCTCTGCTTATTTTTATGTTGATCCATGTATGATCAAAACTGCTAGTTTAATGAAATAGATCTCGGTTTGATCCAAACTCAAATGCCAGGTTAAGTAATAGATCGGTGTATGGACATTATTTTATATACCTCTTCCTAGGATTGGACCTTAGTTTGATCCAATTTAAACGTTTAGGCGATAATATTTCGGTGTTTTATTTATGATTTAGATAAGAGGTCTCAGCGCTAACTGGCCTGATAGATTCCCTGCATAAACGCTTTTGCCTTTCAGTTATATATAGTCTTTGCCTCTGCCATTGGGGTATGAATTAAACTCATTTTTCTCTATAATTAAGATTTGATCTCTACTTAATGTCTGCTTGATTCTTCTGCAACTTGAAGTTACTTGACGCCTATAACTTCTATATGCACTAAAGCTGAACATAAATACTTTATTTAGGTAATGATTTTGTTATATGAATGATAAACATAGTTGTATACATAGATTATTTCAAAGAATTATAATGTGACAAATGGTATAAGACACAAAGTATGTGATTATATACATGACTTCTCATTCATCACTTTATTAAAGGGAAGGTTAGTTTATTTAAATACATGTTAAATGGATAGTAACATACTTAAATAGAAATATGAATATTTTACACTATGCCTCAACTAGAATAGTGGTATGTATGAATTTAAGATCATTAAGAAAGACCAAGGGATATAAAGTTTAGTTATCCTTACTACTTTGATAAGGGATAATTTCATCTATGTGCTAGTTGTCATTTTTATAGTATGAAGAGAGGTTTCTCTTGTAGCTTTTTAATTATTTACAATTATTCTTTCATTACTATGAAGTTAATGAGGATCCAATTTAGGATGCCCTATACATAGAATCAATCCATGATATGCTCTATACAAAAGAGACTGATTGAAAGAAGCTTGTTGCTTATGTATTCCTAAAACAATTTTCCTTTTAATAAAAGACCTAACCTGCCTTTGTGGACTAACCTGTGTACGGGTGAGCCACGTTATCTTTAGTCTCATGTCTTTGTCTTTTGTGTTCCTCAAGGTGTCATTATGTATGAGTACTTGTTCCTTTATTAAATGTTTACAATTACTTTGATGCATACAATTCATATAGAAGGTTAGTTGTTCTGAAAGGAAGAAACCATGTGTCGAATTTAAAAGAGTTATGTATGTTAAGACATAGTTTTTGTGTCCTGCAAAATTTAAGAATTGGTTGACATCTCAAGTTAAAAATTGGATTATAGTTGAAAATAAAATGTCTATCTTATTTGTGCAAATATTACAGGAGATAGTACTTATCACACATAAAGTGATTTCAAGGGATCTTTTTCATTGAATATCCTCAAGATATTTATAACAAAAATAAAAGTGGCAAAGTTTTTATTATTTGTAAGCATTATTTAAAGAAAGTAAACACACACTATATATTTCCACATAGAAATTATTGGCTTTGAAACCACTTGAGAAATTTTAAATTTTTGTGAATTTCGGGGACGTGACAAATGGTAACAGAGCACTAGGTTAAAACACTGGAGCCTATTGGGCTCAACATAGATTGAGAAAAACATGAAAGTTGATAAACTAATCATTCGGTTGTTTTTGTTTTATTTTGAATGCATGGACTCATTTGGACGAGGAGTAATATTATTCAAAGTACAGCTTCAAGTTTCTCTGAAAGAGTAATGATAAGTATTTTTGTACTTCTTACAAAATTTTGAATGTGGTATGTATTCATGTATTATGAGTAAATTTCTTTTGCTATATATGGTATTATTATGAAGAGTGGTAACTAGTTTCTGAAGTTGTGCAAAATGTTGTGAACATACCGTTCATTTATAAAATTTGAAAATTCCATAGAAACATCATTAATTCCGCATATTAGTTGTTCAAATGTTACTACCTATGGACATGAGTAAGGTAAAAGTATAGTTTCATTAATTACATTACAAAGAAGTAAAATCATTCGGTTTAGCAAAAGTTACTTGAACACCTTCAATATCTATGCATAGTGGTTATGACAAGATTCATCTAATGTTTAGAAGATGAGCATTTATTGGTAGAAGTTATAATTATTTAGCTACTTTCTTTGAGATAAAAGTTAGTACTCAAACGTCACAAGTTAGAAGGTGCATCTTTTCTGTATTTAGGATTGAGATAATATGTTTAAAATGTATACGGTCATTCTTTTCATAGAGCCAATAGAATCAAGTTCATGTAGAATATAGCCTAAAGAAAGATTTTTTTGTCCCAAGTATCGATAGCTAGAAAGGATGTAACATACTAGGTCACATGATTAAATATAAAATACATGTGATTAAATGAACGATATGTTTTGAATATTATTCTTGTTTATGAAAAATCATCATTTGTAATTCATTACAAAATTTCTTACCCTTATTAAAGGTATTTTATATTAGTATTTCTTAGAAGTTTGAGTGAATCTATTTTATAATGCAATTGAGATTCAGTTATTTCCTCATAGATAGACTATTGGTAGGAATTATTATATCTTTTGAAGATGGAAATGCATCAAGTTAAAAAGGTCTTGTTATTGATAGGAGTTTGATTATCAGAAAAAGAAGAATTCTAATCTTGTAATGATTGATTGAACACAAGATGTTGAGTTACTGTTCTTTAGTTGAATATTGATAATGCAGAAGAAAAAGTTTGAATTTCTGATCTGTTTATGATTTTGTATACTGTTGAAAGAATGTTTATTGACCCACTGGATGTAATGGAATCTAGGGTGGAAGGCAATGGATATGTGGCAGCATCATGATGCAACTAACTAGCTGTTGGTATGGGACAACTCCCTTGAAATGTGTTCATAGTGCCGTGAAAGATGGGGCTGGAGCTTGAGGCTCATTTATTCCAAACTGACCACTAAAGACCTAGGTAGTCTATATGATAGCCATCAAATTTTGAACTGAGGTTCATCACTTTTCCTGAGGAGGAAATTTACCTTGGGGTTTTGCTATGTTTGCACCCAAGAGATTTGATGAGGGGATATGCTATGTTGTTGATCATGTTGTGAGTCTACCAAACTCTTATTGAGTTTAGGAGGTTGATGCTGAGTGGAGAAGGCATTTTTTTTCAGGAGGTTGATACCGAGTGGAGAATGTATTTTTGAGTGCCTTGCTTCTACACAGATTCCACCCACTTATTGGTTCAATAAACAGGCTTCCTTAGGGTGTTTGTCCACCCTATTTAAACTGCAAGTTCTATATGTTTTCTTTCTGAAACGGTCTAGATTAATTAATTAAATACAAAGTTATTTATCTTTTCTTTAGCTATTAAAATGTATTCATCTTGTTACAATGTTCATTTTTCTAAAAATATGCTATGTTATGTTCCTACTGGAAGTATGCAGATGTTATTTCTGATGAGTTTTTAGAGGGCTCATGTTTGTATGCAAGTCTCTATGATTGCTGATATACAAAAATGCGTTATGTATACAAGTCTCCATGATTGTTGAAATACAAAGGAGCATTTTGTACGCAAGTCTCCATGATTGTTGAAGTACAAAGAGTTTGATGCTCAAACAAAGTGTTGTTCAAATAATTGTTTGAGCTAATAATTGTCTTGTAGCTAGACTCTCACATATATTTATGTGTGAATATTGTAAATGCTGGAATAAGTTAAATATTTCCTCAAGGAAGAGGAAGAAGGATGAATATTTACTGTTTTGAAATTTTGTATACTCATGATATACTAAAGAACATTGGGAGATCTTGTATGATCTATGTAATGTGTAGGATATAACTGATAAGGGCTTGCTGAAAATCGCAAAATATGAAGACGACCAAAGCATAATAACAAAAGTAAGCAGAAGCCGGAGAGTGGATGCAAAGGATAAACTGTCGAACATCGAGGATGGTGTTATCTTTAAGGGGTGGAGTGTGTAACATCCCTCAAATTCGACCCCTATTGTTATTACTCTTGTAAATGTAATTATGAATTTTCTAAATGGCCATGGTGAGGAGCTCAAGGCCAAGGCCCCACCAGTGGGCCATGAAATTATTGTTATGTTCAGAACTGTTATTTTACTCTTGGAAGACTTGTGATAGGGTTGTCACTTAGGTTTGGGATAACGACTATTCGCTGCATGATAGATTAAACTGCGACAACTTATCTATTAGCATAAAAACTACACAAACAAGAATAAAACTAAGCAGTATTACTACGGATCACAATAACATAGACATAGACAAGAGTGTCAGAAGAATATATTAATTACCCCTAAATAAGATAACGCTAAATTTTCCTTCTCATTATATATATATATATATATAAATGTACATCATATGAATATTTTATCATCCAAGTATTATACAACAAATAAATACACCGTTTAGATAAATTAGAATAACACAATTGAGAGTATTACTTGTGCAAATCAAATACATAGTTAAGATGTTTTTAGGAATTATCTTCGAGTGTGAAGACAACCATTTAAGGTAATAGATATTCATTATAATATATAAAACATACTATCTTATGAGAGGTTTTTCTAAAAAGAACTTAGCTTATAATTAATGATCTTATCTTATTAATCAATATGTTGAAATAATTGTTATTTTTATTTAAATGTATAATGTAAATTGCTAAAAAAACCTTTTATGGCAAGATGGGCCATTAATACATGTACTTTATTTTGAATATATATATGATATATAAACATTTGAATCCTCATTTAAAAAGGCCTTACCTTTCGGTGGAATATGTTGGTTGTGGAGCCAGATCTTCTAGTCTCATAGATGATATTGTATCAGTCGTGTTTGTACCCCAATTCTATATGATATGTAGGTGGACTGTACACTCACCCCAGCGGGGGGGTGTGGGGCGGCATCGCCCCCCCACGGGGTTCCGGGGGCGAGCGGTCCCCCGGTGGCGGTTTGGGGGCAGCACCCCCGAGAAATGGGGGTTCGGGGGCAATGGCCACGAAGAAAATTTTTGGGGCTGTTTTTCGCCAGCTGTTTTGCGGGCCCATGGTTTTGGGTATCCCGTGGTATTTTCCCATTGTATTTCCCTTATAAAAGAAAGACATTGTAATACGGATAGTGTTGTTGATGTATTAGGTTTTATGTATTGTAAAGATCTTTGAGATGAGGAGAGAGACTGTGAAATAGAGAAGAGGAAGTGCAGCGGTTGTGCTGCAGGTTGTATCCCTTCGACTTGCTGGACGGTAATAATAATAAGGACTCGCAAATTCAGTGTGGACGTAGCCCAAGTTGGGTGAACCACGATATATCTGTGTCTCTCTTGTAATGTGTATGTGTGATTATATTTGCATTTCTGTTTATTATTATTGCTCTGTGATCCTGTTTTTCTAACAGAATAAACAAATAAATCTCACTTATATATTTATGTAGTGGATTGTCTTTGAGAATCAACAACCGTAAAAGAGGGAAATAAGTCGATAACTCCGGAGTCTTTTTAGGAGATTGTCTCCATGATGCAACAATCCTAGCCTCATCATCGCCATGTGTTCCATGCGTTCTAATTCGAAACTTGAATTCGAGAACATTTGGTTTTGGAAAGGAGCCATTTGTCAAGATGGATGACACATTGTTTGATTTTCTTTCGGTTTAAGAATGGAGGTGGGGAGGGGGGAATTACCCACCTCGATGATAGAAGAAGGGACGTCTCTACAAAAGAAGATATCTTTTAGGAATCCTGCATTAAAAAGCAAGTAAGATGTGGTTTAAGCTTTTGCGGATCGCTTCCCTAGAACTCATGCAAAGAGAGCAAAGAAGCTCAGGCCCCCACGATCTCTATAGGTATTTTTATTTACAATATGTATTCTGAGTTTTAAATACGTTCCAGAATCCTTTATATTTTGCACCCAATCCCTAATTTATTGAATCCTTGTGATATTTATATATCGCATTGTTGTTGCTTGATGATATTCATGCCCTATGTGTCGAATGCGATCACCGAAATTTTAGATCGTGTTCACTGTGATTCTTTTGGTAATAAGAATGCTCTATCAATCAATATAGATTTACAGCGTTTCTACTTGCGTTTTGTTGTGTATCCTGTTTAGTTTCCCTTATATTCATCTGTATAGGCTTTGCCTCTATTTTAAGATAGGTACCTGCTCTGATTCCAATCTGTTGATCAAATGGTATAGACAGTATGTATATATATTACTTCTAATTTGGGATAGACCCTTGGAGAACTATGTTGACAACAGTAGTTACTTCAGAGAGGAAAGTCTTGTATATATCGATTGTCCGAGATTAGGGAATTTTAACATGAATACGAGGTATAGTTGTAGCCAGAGTCAAGTTGGTGCTACTACTTGAACTGAATCTCCAACTATTCCATTATCCCTGCGTTGGAGGTAACCAAACTTCTGTATCCTGTTTAGTTGTTATATTCTATCGGGGATGTTGTGAATGCGAACACTTCCTTCCTTCAGTTTGTTTATGTATATGCTAGTTATATCAAAAGAAAAACCTCTGCATTAACACAGACAGTTATATTATTTTGTTACAATTTTATTCTTTTCTGTTGATAGAATTTAGGATGTCTACTAATTATATTGGGTCATACTCATCCTGGCTGCATAGATAACATGAAGTGGGTGACTTTTTCTCCTTAAGGATCAAACCCTTTTTCTTTCTTTCTCCATTGTTGGAACCATGATATTTTTCTCCGTCTGGCATTGATGGTAAACATTGGTACCCTACCCGGAATACTAAGAGGAAGCCGTAGAGATTCTAGACATTTTGGTTGATTCTACTTTCCTAGAATCGATTGAAAATCTGAGGTATTCCACGTTAATAAGTTGTAGGTCTTAGTTATTATAGGCTTCATCATTTCCTCTTCTATTTGAACGATCGCGAAGATCTAGATCACAGTAAGTAATACGAAATCCCTTTTCCTTTTCCTTTAAACAAGGGTTTATTTGTTTCTTGATCCTTGCATGTATTGTTAAGATTTGATCTTTCCTTAATCTCTGCAGAAACGTTTAATTTCACAGTTGTTTATACTTTTCCTAGATCCATGTGGAAATGCAATCTGCATTTAAGTTGATCTCTGGATAATCGATAGCGCAGATCAGAACCTATTTGGCTTAACATTTTCCTGTTTGGTTTATCATTGACCTCGTGTGATCGATAACACAGATGAGGAGTTTCTTTTTAACATTTCTCTACTTATTTTTATATTGATCCCTGTATGATCAAAACCGCTAGTTTAATGAAATAGATCTCAGTTTGATCCAAAGTCAAATGCCAGGTTAAGTAATAGATCGGTGTATGGACATTATTTGATATACCTCTTCCTAGGATTGGACCTCGGTTTGATCCAAGTTAAACGTTTAGGCGATAATATTTCAGTGTTTTATTTATGATTTAGATAAGAGGTCTCAGCGTTAACTGGCCCGATAGATTCCCTGCATAAACGCTTTTTCCTTTCAGTTATATATAGTCTTTGCCTCTGCCATTGGGGTATGAATTAAACTTATTTTTCTCTATAATTAAGATTTGATCTCTTCTAAATGTCTGCTTGATTCTTCTGCAACTTGAAGTTACTTGACGCCTGTAACTTCTATATTTATACGTCTAGATTAGAGTAGGACTCTCAAATGGAAGATAGTTGTCTTAAACTCTCTCAACGTATAAACCGTATGCATGTTCTCCTTTTGTGAAGTTATATAAGTATAAGGACGAGTGACGATGATGAGGGTAAATATCCATATATCCATAGGTATGTTTAACTTATACTTTTAGATAAGATCATAGACGTAAACAACCATGTGAAGATTTATATGCATTAAAGCTCAACATAAATACTTTATTTAGGTAATGATTTTGTTATATGAATGTTAAACATAGTTGTATACATAGATTATTTCAAAGAATTATAACGTGACGAATGGTATAAGACACAAAGTATGTGATTATATACTTGACTTCTCATTCATCACTTTATTAAAGGGAAGGTTAATTTATTTAAATACATGTTAAATGGATAGTAACATACTTAAATAGAAATATGAATATTTTACACTATGCCTCAACTAGAATAGTGGTATGTATGAATTTAAGATCATTAAGAAGGACCAAGGGATATAAAGTTTATTTATCCTTACTACTTTGATAAGGGATAATTTCATCTATGTGCTAGTTGTCATTTTTATAGTATGAAGAGAAGTTTCTCTTCTAGACTTTTAATTATTTACAATTATTGTTTCGTTACTATGAAGTTAATGAGGATCCAATTTAGGATGCTCTGTACATAGAATCAATCCATGATAAGCTCTATACAAAAGAGACTGATTGAAAGAAGCTTGTTGCTTGATGTATTCCTAAAAAAAAATTTCCTTTTAATAAAAGACCTAACCTGCCTTTGTGGACTAGCTCGTGTACGGGTGAACCACATTATCTTTGGTCTCTTGTCTTTGTCTTTTGTGTTCCTCAAGGTGTCTTTATGTATGAGTACTTGTTCCTTTCTTAAATGTTTACAATTACTTTGATGTATACAATTCATATAGAAGGTTAGTTGTTCTGAAAGGAAGAAACCATGTGTCGAATTTAAAAGAGTTATGTATGTTAAGACATAGTTTTTGTGTCCCGCAAAATTTAAGAATTGGTTGACATCTCAGGTTAAAAATTGGATTATAGTTGAAAATAAAATGTCTATCTTATTTGTGCAAATATTACAGGAGATAGTACTTATCACACATAAAGTGCTTTCAAGGGATCTTTTTCATTGAATATCCTGAAGATATTTATAACAAAAATAAAAGTAGCCAAGTTTTTATTATTTGTAAGTTGTATTTAAAGAAATTAAACCCACACTATATATTTCCGCATAGAAATTATTGGCTTTTAAACCACTTGAGAAAATTTTAAATTTTTACGAATTTCGGGGAAGTGCCAATATGATTCAATTCATAAGGTTAATACCATTCATGATAGTATCATAAACCATGTCCAAAGTTTACATATTACATATATGCAATGCACACCGAACTATGGAGTTTAAACATTTCTTGCCCATATTTTTATTCGCGCCATATGACATTTCAACAAGGTTATCAATATAGTTTCCATAGGACATCCAACTTCTTATCTAAGTTTAGTTAATATACCAACTATATTATAAACCAACTATGCCATAGTATAGTATGGACTACCACAAAGTTAATGTTTAAACATTACACTTAAATAGCTAGGATATTTGCTTAAGGTTAGGGTAGAATATTACTTAACCTTTACACCATATTGAAAACTAGGGTTTGATGTAAACTCTACTATGTTGTATACTATATATCAACAACACCTTGATTCATGTGTGGACGCAATACAAATGTCAGCACTAGCAATTCAAAACTTATTACATTGCCGCCATCATTCCAGGAGGATCATTGATTATATTTATGACATTATCTTTCACATAACCAAACATGTTACAAATTCAGATAGTTAAACTAGGCTATATTACCATTGATCTCACCAATAGTTACAACGAGTCTAGTGCTTAAACATTTTTGATGCACGTGCAATCATAACCATAAAAGACGATATAAGTAACGAAGTTAAACTGAAGATACATACCATCGACATCTTCATGCACGATATATTTTGTAATTATCTCAAACATAGAGATGACAAGCTGAAGCTTACAACTTGTCTTGTAAAACCTGGAATTACTCTATAACCTTACCTGGATATCTGCGAACGAAGAATCCAGTACTTTAGCTTTCAGAGCTAAGTAAACCAAAGGGCACCCGATAGGAACCCCTTCAGAAATATACAAACAACTTCATCTGTATTGTTACCAGATCCTTACACATAACAAAACAAACATTGTCTTGTTGCATCCTACTTATAACCAAGTACATAATCATGTTTAAAACAATTAAGACACATTGTATGAGATAGTTATCATTGTTAGCTAATTATCATCATTCCGCAGTTAGCATTTATCTTATAAACAAGGCTACATCAAATTTTTTTTTATTTTGCAATTTTTGGGATGTTACATGTGGTATCAGAGCGCAAGTTCAAACTCTAGGCCTGAATGAGGCTCATGCGCGTAAACAGAAAAATAAATCAGAAAGATTATGTTACTAACTTTTGCAATGTAATTTCATTTTTGCACAAAATAGATTGACTTTTAATTGCAAGTATGGAAATACCGGACGAATCATCAGAGGACAGATCTCCTTGAAATGAACAAATTACTCATAATAACACTGAAGGAATTTAAGTTGAGTTAAACAACCAGTCTTCTGAAATTTTACACACTGTGCACGATTTAAAATCTGAGTTAAAAGCTGTTAAAGAAGAAAATGAATGGATTCTAAAGGCACAGGAAGAGTTACAGCAGGATTTAAAAGGAAACTGTCACAGTGATGAAAAAGGTAGAAAAGCAGAGTGTAGAGTTGATTCTTAAATAATGTCCCACCAACATAAGCATAAGAAAACAAGGAACGATAAAATGAACAGTTACTCATCTTCTAAGTCTGATTCAAGTAACGATGATGTAAATTATGACAACAGTAACAGTGAGTGCTGCTCTAAAAAGAGAAAACATAAGCATCATGAACAGGTTACTGGCTTTTAATGGCGAAAGTGAGAAGGGTGAGACAGCAGAAGCTTGGCTATCTGGAATGAAAAAGTAATTTAATATTTATGACTACTCTTCTCAACTGAAAGCCAAGATGGCTATTTATAATCTGACCGGAAAGGAAGATATATGGTGGTAGGATCTTAAAAGAATCAAGAGCATAAAAGAAAAAGAAGTAACTTGGACTATGTTTAAAAGTTTGTTTAAAAAGAAGTTCTTGTCTAAACAATATTTTGAGGATAAATCGAAGGAGTTTTGTTATTTAAAGTTGGGTACTATGAATGTGAAAGAACTATGCAACAAGTTCCTTAGCTTGCTGAGGTACGTCCCCTACATAATTGAGGAAAAGCATAAAGTGCAAAGGTTTTTCAGTTGTTTACCATTTAATATAAAAGATCGTCTTGAGTATGATAATCCTTCCAGTTTGGAAGAAGCCATGAGGAAGGCAAACTTTTGTTTTGACCAAAATAGAAAAATAGAAGGAACAACTGGCTGGAAGAACAATAAAACTAATGAGTATGACTATAAAAAGAAGAATTTTAATCAGAATGCTGGAGGTTTTAAGAAAAAATTTAATAACAGAAATTTTCTTAATAATTATCAGAATAATACATCTCATAACACTACTGCTGCAAGAAATGTACCTAATAATCACAACAATAATAATAATAACAATAACAATAGGTATGCTAAACAGAAAGGACCCATGAAGTGCTATGAATGTGGTAGACCACACAAGAGAGCAGATTGCCCATGCAACAAGAGGACATCCAACAACATACATACTATGCAAGCAGAACCTACAATTGGAGATATCGCAAGAGAAATGCCCAAGATAGATGCAGCATTGGAGAACTGTCAAGCAGACCATCAAACATCCATGGTCGAAATCGAAGGTATGATACAAAACGAATCTATTTCTATTTTAATAGATCCTGGTGCAAATCTAAGTTATATTTCACCTACTTTAGTAAACTGCTGCAAGCTGAAAACAGAAAAATTCGATAATGCATGGTTAAGTAAGCTAAAAAATGCAAATTAATCTGAATATTTTACCCTTATGTTCATATGATCTGTTAATTGGCATGGATTGGCACGAACAACATAGAGTTATATTAAATTGTTATGATAAATCTTTTACTTGTATAAATAATGAAGGTAATTCAGAAACAGAAAAAGGAATTCATAGGCAGATTTCAGTAAGGCAAATTTCTGCCTTACAAGTGAAGACAGTTGCTAGAAAACGTTGTAAATTGTTCGCTATTAATGTTGTTAATAATGAATGCACATCTAAAGAAGACAAGTTAAAACTAGAGGATATTCCCATCCTTAGGGACTTTTCTGATGTATTCCCGGAAGAAATTCCAGGATTACCTCTGAAAAGAGAACTTGACTTCACCATTGAGATAGTACCCGGTGCGGTACCAATCTCAAAGCCCCCCTATAGGATAAATATTCTGGAGTTAAATGAGTTAAAGTCTCAGCTGAAAGAATTAGTAGATAAAAACTACATACGGCCTAGTGTTTCCCCTTGGGGAGCACCAGTAATATTTGTTAAAAAGAAGGATGACACCATGCGTTTGTGCATTGACTACTGTCATCTTAATAAAATTACAATTAAGAACCAGTATCCCTTACCCCGCATAGATGATCTATTTGATCAAGTATGCGGAGCAGAGGTATTCACTAAAATTGACTTAAGGTCGGGTTATCATCAAGTCCGGATAAAAGATGAGGACATATTCAAAACTACATTCAAAACATGTTATGGACACTACGAGTTCGTAGTTATGCCTTTTGGGCTAACCAACGCACCAGCAATGTTCACGTGTTTAATGAACAACGTTCTGGATAAATATTTGGATAAGTTTGTAGTAGTATTCATTGATGATATCCTGATTTACTCAAAGACTAAAGAAGAGCATGATGAACATCTAAAAATCATTCTACAAGTACTTAGAGATCACCATCTTTACGCTAAGTTCAATAAGTGTGATTTCTATAAAGATAAAATTCAGTATTTGGGTCATATAATTTCAAAAGATGGTATTTTTGTTGATCCTGATAAAATTAAAGCAATTAATGAATGGCCTATCCCAAAAGATGTAATTGATGTACGATCATTTATGGGAATAACATGGTATTATAGAAAGTTTATTGAAGGGTTCTCTAGAATTGCTAACCCCATCACTTATTTGCAGAAGAAAGGGAAGAAATTCATATGAGATCAAAATTGTCAAGACAACTTTAATAAGTTAAAAGAATTGTTAACTATTGCACCCATCTTAAAAATTGCAGATCCTAATAAGGATTTTGTCGTATGCACAGCTGCATGCAACGAAGGACTTGGAGGGGTCTTAAGTCAAGAGGGGTCTTGAGTCAAGGAAGTTAAAAATTGTAATATCCGTCCTTTATGCCCTCATTTTTGTAAATGTACTTGATTATTGGTTTCTAGTGAGGAGCTCAAGGAGAAAGCCCCACCAGTAAACCTTTTAACTCATGTCGTTTAAACTCCTAAGCATAGGAGACTAAAAACGGTGGCACAACTAAAATGATAAGTAACTGAATCCTCGAGGGGAGGGGTGAGATGACTAGGAATCCGTGAGAGTTCTATCTTGGAAAAGAACAATAGATACTTAAAGGTAAAGATTAAGGACTCTCACCAAGTAAGTAATCAACTAGAAGGGTTCACCTAAGTAGGGTCTAACATGATCTAATGACAAGATAGTTCTTCTCATACATGAAATTTTCAATGACCCGCCTTTGATTACCACCAACTGAAATTGTGGTTTCACGCACAATTATCATAAAATCGCTTCAAGCTCCAAAGAGAGAGGTTGTCCTAGTCTACAGGGGTAACATTAAAACCTGCCATGGGTGATGAATCTCTTTTGTGTAGATATGTATAGATGAGTAATCAAAATTGGACATCACCTATATATATATATATCTCTCTCTATATATATAAAAGATACAAATTACTAAAGTTAGTACATGCGATGCATTTATATATATATATGTGAAAGATGAAACAAAGAATTAACTAAAGGAAATGCATGTGATGTTCATATGTATATTATACATATAAGATAGACTTAACTAAAGGTAACGCATGTGATATATCTATATATCTATATATAGGTTATCTATATATATATAGGAAATATAAACCGGAGTTAATTAGAGTCAAATGCATGAGATGCGTTTAGGTGTGTGTGAAGTTTGTTTGTTTTTACTTAAGGACTCGACAGTCACAACTCCATGATAGGTGGGAGGGTCGACAGGTGGACATCTCACAGGAGTTCCCTTTCGTGAGTTGGCTGGGTGGACTTCCCAAAGGAGCTATGTGGAGGTGTATAAATGGACATACTCGCGAAGGTTTTAGGGGGGAATTTTTTTTGGGCTGGATGCATTGAATGGGAGCGGATGGCTCAATGGAGCTTGATCCCATTTGGTGATTGATAACATTATATTGTCCTCGTCGATAAGCGGCCTCTAATATGTATTATGTTTATAATTATGATGCTAGAGAATTTCACCTGTACCATGTTTGGGAACTTCGGTAGACATTTACGCTACCATACAAAAAATTGGTTAAAACCTTGTTCATATCTTCTTTTCATTTTTTGGCATATGCTTGTGGTGTTTTGTATGCTTCCAGATCTCTACATAGGTTGGAAAGCCATGAATTTCCTGCTTATGTTGAATGCTACCAGATCTCTGTATGATAGCGTAAATCCAGTATAGATCTCAGGTATTCAAGACTCGTTTAGAATTCTCTGCTTCATTTCTTTCTCCATAACGATTATGATGCGATAGACCAACAATTATTTACTGGTTTAGAATTCTCTGCATATATCCTTTCTTAAAATTAAATCCCTGTACTTACGGGGTATTGCCGCCTCAAAAAATTATTCGATTATTTCGGTCATCGATATTGAAGATTCGTTTGGATCTTCTCTGCTAAAACCCCTTTCCATAAGGAATACGATATGGAAGATGGATTTTTAACTACTAGGTTTTGAGAACTGCAAGCAAATAATGTTTTTAGCGTGATACATTTCTAGAAGGCATCGATCTATATATCTTATATACCTACAAGCAAATCGTAGTTAACAAAGGGTGAATCGAAGAGGAAGAAAAGAATTCCACACAGACATCTAGCAGCCATGGCGTGAACTTCATTAATGATGAACGATGACGAATGATGTGTTCAATTTAAGATGGACATACGAGTAATTGGAGAATGTGGGGAAAGCACTCCGAGCTGGTGATGTAGGAAGGTACTATTGTCTGGTTTTGGTGAGGCGATAGCTCGACACTACTGAATCTGCCGACTACTTTGGTGCAACGGTAAGTTTACTTCTTATATCGTCTCTCGATTGAGCATTTGTGGGTTTTTATTTGAGCAGAGATCTTATAGTTAAACTTTATATATGTTTTCCTTGCTAAAAGAATCACAGTAAGCGACTCAATCTCTGAATATCAATCAGTAAGGTTTTATTGATTTATTTTAGTTGGGTAGTACATAGTAAACTTTTAAAATGTTGTCTTTTACTCCTGTGTTTGAATGCTTCCAATGTTTTGTTATATGAATGATGTTGTTTGCATTGATTGGTTCCATTCTCGTTTTACGAATGCTGCCTACGTTGCATGGCCAAGAATTCCTTTTTGATCTAGACGGAATCTCAAAGGAATTCGATCCCCAATCCTTGAGTGCCAAGAGAATGATTTTTATATGAATTTTGCAGATCTAATGCATAGGGGATTCAGTTAAAGATGCCTGATTATTTTATATTTGTTGTAGACCATATGTACAGGCTACGGTTCAACTTAAAATGCTCGAACATTTTATATATGCTGTAGATCATATGCCCAGGCTGCATTTTCAGTTTATAATGCTTGGATAAATGATATACTTATATATGTGGCGTTTCAAGCGTGGAATGCATGAGTATTATATGCATGTTGAAATCTAAGCTAACCATACTGGATTTGAGAATCAAGAAAATGGTCTCTGCATTGGATGAAACGTTGGTCTCTGTTTGCTTATCTATTCATTGAAATCATTAAATATCGGTTTCAGGACCTCTGCATTTTATCAATTTTTGTTCTTGAAATAGTAGATTTCAGTGGGAGTGCTCGATAAGAATTTGATCGAAGTCTGAAAATATGTTTCAGAATCCTTGTCATTTGTGAAATCGTGGTTTAATATCTCCTTGCTATATGCTACTGTTTTATATGACCATAAGTGATAGATAGGAATGTCATGGTCTATACCTAGTTAGAATAATATCTTCAGAATAAAAGAGATCGGGATGTTGGTGGCATTTTATAAATATATATTCACATTCATTTGTTTACCATTTTCTTTTAGAAAATTACATTTATACATATGTGAGTTTTACGTATAAGGGGTACCATTGAAAGGATGATGGTGTTCTCTTTATATGTGTATATAAGGTGTATATAATTGTTAAAATTGATATATCATATTTTCTTATGATAACAGTTTAAATGCCCAATATAATAATATTACATCATCTTGATAGATAGAAAGGAAATTATATACTCAAATGAGGATGTTGCAAGAAAGACTAGATTTTAGTTATCCTTACTTTTATGGTAGATGATAAATTTCATAAAATATCTATGTGTTGAACTATATATGGTGAGAAGATAAGAGTCTCTTTTAGCCCTTTTGTTTTTATTACGGCTAATCCACCTCTATGAAGTTAATAAGGATCCAATTTAGGATACCTGATTTATATCGCAATCCATGTAAATCCCTATGCAATAGACGCTTATTGGAAGAAGAAGGAAGTTGGTCGCAGCAACCAAGTTGCTTATTGTAATCCTATTACTTTTGCCTAATAATAAATTATGCACACACTTTTTGTGGACTATCCCGTGTACGGGTGAACCACGTTATTCTTGGTCTCGTTTCTTTGTCTATGGCATTTATTAGATGTGTATGTTCCTTCATAAACATTTGAACGATTTTCCCTCTCATATAAGTTATCCCAATTATTGACGTTTATAACCAATTAGTTGCATGTATCTCGGCCAAAGATATTTCATGTTAAATGATAGTTCATATGTTCAAATAAGTTCCATAAAGACACAAGTATTATTTTGGTTCAAGTTTGTAATCCTCAATCTAGAATGATAGTATTTGATTATGTGCTAGTATAAATATAAACACAAAGTATAAATATTGGAGATATTTTGTTTTACTAACGTGTGAAGTTGGTTATCGATTAGAGAAGCTAAAATTTTGAAGTCACAAAAATAACATCAGAAATTTTGGAGATGTCACAAAAATACATGAAAAGAATTATACAACATATGATCTTGAGTTGGCAGCTGCGATACATGATTTAAAGATGTGGGGCCATCACTTGATCAGAAGAAAATTCATTTTAATGACTGATAATAAGGTGTTAAAGTATTTACTGGATCAAACAAATCTTAACGCAAGGCAAGCTAGGTAGTTAGCTTTACTTAGCGGGTATGATTTTTAGATCCATCACATTGATGGAAAGGAAAATAAGGTTGCTGATGCGTTGAGCAGAAATGCTAGATTAAGTTTTGTGGTAGCAATCAGTACTTTTAAAACTGATCTGGAAAATTATATTGAAGAAGGAATTAAGCAAGACGAAAATTACCAAAAATTACATGATAAAGTGGCTGAAAATTCATCTGAAAATGTTAAAACAGATTACAGTATTAATGAAAAAGGCTTCTTCACTTACAAAAACAGAATTTATGTGCCTAATTTTTCTTAGGTTAAGTTGTTAATTTTAGATGATGTTCACAAGAGTCCTTATTCAGGGCATCCTGGTTATCAGAAAATGATAACTATGTTAAGAAATCAGTACTTTTGGCCCAACATGAAAAATGAAGTTGCTGAATATATAGCTAGATGTTTTGAGTGTCAGACTATCAAAGTTGAACATCAACATCCAGCTGGGCTATTGCATCCCTTACCTATTTCAAAATGGAAATGAGAGATCATAAGCATTGACTTTATTACAGGTTTGCCTAAAAATTAGAAGCAGAATGACTCAATTATGGTTGTTATTGATAAACTTAGCAAAGCTGCTCATTTTATTCCTGTTAAAACTACTTTCAAGGCTTCTAACATTGCAGATATTTTCATGAAGCAAATTTTTCGCTTGCATGGAATTCCAAAGGTAATTATTTCAGACCGAGGTTCTAAGTTCACTACTAACTTCTAGACAACACTATTTAAAGGATTAAATACTAAGTTAAATTTTAGCAGTTCTTTCCATCCACAAACTGATGGTCAAATAGAAAGAGTAAATCAGATTTTGGAAAATATGTTAAGATTATATGTTAAAGATCAGCCATCTAAATGGGAGGATTACTTGCACTTAGCAGAATTTGCCTACAATAATAATTATCAAGCATCTGCTAAGTTAAGTCCATTTGAAATTTTGTACGGAAGAAAATATTGTACTCCAATTTGGTGGGATAATGCTGTAGATAGATTGATGTTAGGACCAGATCTATTGAAAGAAATGGAAGTAATTGTGAAACAAGTTCAAGGTAGCTTAAAAGTTGCCCAAGATTGGCAGAAAAGCTATGCTGATTTGAAACCCACAGAAAGAGAATTTCAGCTAGGAGACCATGTTTTCATAAAGGTAAAGCCCAAGAAAAGTTCTTTGAAGCTTGGGAGTTGTGCTAAATTAGCACCGAGGTATTGTGGACCATTTAAAATCCTATCAAGGATAGGAGCTGTTGCATATCAATTGGCATTGCCATACAATTTAAAAATCCACAATGTTTTTCATGTTTCTGTTTTAAAGAAGTATGTGCACGATGCTACTCATGTGCTGAATTGGAATGACATATAGATGGAACCCGAAGGAGATTTTCAGGTGGAACCGGACTGTATTCTAGACCAGAGGGAAATTATGCTTCGGAATCACACAATAGGGCAAGTAAAGGTGCAATGAAGCACCTTAGCCCTAATGAAGCTACTTGGGAGCTGGAAAGTAATAGGCAGGTAGGATATCCAGTTCTGTTCCATGAGGAACTTGATGATGAATAAGCAACATCGAGGATGATGTTGAGCTTAAGAGGGGACATTTGTAACATACCCTTTAAGCTGGAAAACATTTTGTGTTTAGAAACATTATTATAACTTTTATTGTAAAGTTCATATTGGACAAGTGTCCAAGGATGACTGTAATTTGCACAATATATTATTATTTAATAAATAAAATAGGAGATAGGCACCTAAAAGGACTGGTTAAAGAGTGGTTACTGATCCACTAGGTGGAATGGAATCTGGGGTAGAAGGCAATGGACAAGTGGCAGCATCATGATGCAACTAACTAGTTGTTGGTATGGGACAACTCCTTTGAATCTGGTCATAGTGCCCTGAAAGATGGCATTGGATCTTGAGGCTCATTTATTCTAAACTGACCACTAAAAGACCTAGGCAATCTATATAATAGCCATCAAATATTGAACTGAGGTTTATCACTTTTCCTGATGAGGAAATTTACCTTGGGGTTTTGCTGTGTTTGCACCCAAGAGATTTGATGAGGGGATATGTTGTTGTTGATCATGTTGTGAGTCTGCCAAACTCTTATTGAGTTTAGGAGGTTGATGCTGAGTGGGGAAGGCATTTTTCAGAAGGTTGATACGGAGTGGAGAAGGTATTTTGAGTGCCTTGCTTCTACACAGATTCCACCCACTTATTGGATCAGTGAGCATGCTCGGGGGCTCATTAGAAGTCAATAGTTGAGCTACTTCTTCTGAAGCAGGTTGGGAGGAACAGGTCTCCTTGGGTGTTTGTCTATCATCAGTTACAGGTTTTATTGTCTTATTTGTTTTATTTTTAATTTCTGTTATCTCTTTTGCATATTATAATTCTGCTGATTTTTAAACTTTCACTGTTTAATTTATAAGTTATTTCAGTTTTCCTGTATAAGTTAATAATTCTGTATAAATGTAAAATGATTGAATAAAATGGTTTCTGTATTTTTCCCCATGCAAAAAGGAATAGCATCGTACTCCAGTACAGAAACAGATTAAGATAGATAAGATTGGATAGGAAAACTACCATGTGATGGAAGTATTATTTTATATATTTTGTTTAAATTATCTGCTATTATTAATTAGCATTATCTACTGTAGTTTACTCATAGTACTATTTTTATTTCAATTCTTTCCATAAAAACAGTAAATCTATTCTATATAAATAACAGAGTTTATATCAGACAAAGAATCTAGTGCTGTTTCTGTTCATTTTATTTTCCCAATGTTTAGTTTCAAAAGGATAACTATAGTTTGTTGTTAATATCATTATTGTACATATAGTATAGTTACACAAATAAGAAGCATCATATTACCAACTTAGGGTTTGTAATTTTACATTTAAATTCTCTCAAAGTTTATTGTTATTACTAATATTCCTATTACTATACACACAGAATAGTTAAGCAAACAAAGTCTTTTATCATATAGCTAGGGTTTAATGTTTTTCTTATACATACACTTATAACCATAAACATAACAATGAAATACTGTTACAGAGTTGACATAGATAAACAAGCTCTCTGACATTTTCTATTTTTACTAATAGTAGACAAATCCAGTATGTTTTTACATGACAAATCATTACTGTAGATTGAACTTATTGATTTCAATTATCAATTCAAAGTTTAAGACATTTCAATGACTGTAGGAGAAAAAGTCAAAACATAACACATAAATTTCATTTGATGCCGAACGTAACATTAGCTATTATCATACCATACATTCTAAACTTAACCAAAAACCATAAACCCTCACCGGTTGGTAGTCGAACTACTTAAAAACATTCACACAGACGAAGGCGAGGCATTTGGCCAAAGCCTGTCACATAGTTTCCACATAAACATAGATTTTATAAACATTAGCTTTGATTTCTTCATACACATTTTGTAAAATGATTCCTTTTTAAACATTCTTAAACTCACAGTCTAGAACGAAGCACATTAGCATAGGTACGAGTCAAACCTAGTTTGCATACACATTATCATTTCACAAAGACTGTTTTAAACACGACTTATTTCCATTTCTTCAATCAACGAACGATAAGTTTCTTATACGGGCCAAGCCCCAACACTTAAACATGAATATAGTCACAGTCATATAAGTTCAACGAAAGGATATTTTACTATCACTTCGATAGAGTCTGAAACCCAAATCAAAACAAAGGATCGTTGCCAAGATCAAAACCCTAAACTCAAACCCTATGCAATTACCAGCTTTTACATCAACTTTTTAAACTAAAACAACAACCCAGGGTTTTAAAACCACAACTTCCATGTTTGACGATACATTATTGCCATGATTTTTGCCAGGAGAACCTACAAGGGTTTGCCACCAGGCTTACCGTTTCAGCTGCATTGCTATCCATTGATCACCAAATCCCTTTGCCACTAAACCAGAGTGTGGAGTACAGAACTTTGGCGTTACCTACCATAAATAACTGTGGGAGTTAGTATTATTATCATTTGACTGTTAACAAATGAAGAAATAAATTGCATAATGAAGAGACTAGAAAACTTACCCAGATTGTTAAACAATCGATTGGAATGCGTTTAGCTTCCAAATCTTTTCTCCAATGGATCAAAGTTGCCGTGCAACTAAATCATAACCAAACTCGAAGTCAAGACGTCCCTACTAACGTATTTGCCACCAAAAGAAAGCCACAGGGCTTCAATATCACCTTCTCAGCAAATTCCAAACACTTAAGCCATTTTTTTTATAACAAAGTTGCAGAGATTTGAGGTGCAGTGCCATCCACAACCATTCAAGGTCGAGCCCTGTAAACCAATGGCCTATCGGCCTTCTCCTCCAAAACCAAAACCACAAAATGAATACACGAAGGAAAAATTAACGTTAAGGCAAGTCTACCTAGGGTTTAGACATTCCAACTACAAAGAACCACAAAGATCAACGATCGAGATTGAGCCAACGAGCTACGGAGGAACCAAGGCAGAGATACGATCATATAGCAATTAATAACTACATTAAATTGTAGAACAGTCAGATGCCATATCACCCAAGCTGAGTTCACAACATGGTGACACATCACCTTTCCTCATCAATATTATCACATTGAGCCAGGCACATAGATGCCAGCATTGCAACCACAACAGCACAATAGGATCGCATTAAATGCTGAAGATCTCATGTAGATTTAAGCCAGAGCCTCGACTGCACAAACATTTAATTCATATCAGAGTTCAAGTCTTGTGACAGTGAAGGCCTCGGGATTTTCACAACGCCTTACAACTGCATACAACCATGTATAAGTTAACAAACATAGGATTGAGGCTTAACTATACCCTAAACAAAGTCATATGATTGAATTCAGAAGGTTAATACCATTCATGATAGGAGGATAAACCATGTCCAAAGTTTACATATTACATATATGCAATGCACGCCGAACTATGAAGTTTAAACATTTCTTGCCAATATTTTTATTCGCGCCATATAACATTTCAACAAGTGTAACATACCCTTTAAGTTGGAAAACAGTTTATGTTTAGAAACATTATGATAACTTTTATTGTAAAGTTTATATTGGACACGTGTCCAAGGATGACTATAATTTGCACAATATATTATTATTTAATAAATAAAATAGGAGACAAACACCTAAGAGGACTATTGAAAGAGTGGTTACTGATCCACTAGGTGGAATGGAATCTGGGGTAGAAGGCAATGGACAAGTGGCAGCATCATGATGCAACTAACTAGCTGTTGGTATGGGAAAACTCCCTTCAAATGTGGTCATAGTGCCCTGAAAGATGGGACTGTAGCTTGAGGCTCATTTATTCTAAATTGACCACTAAAAGACCTAGGAAATCTATATAATAGCCATCAAATATTGAACTGAGTTTCATCACTTTTCCTGACGAGGAAATTTACCTTGGGGTTTTGTTGTGTTTGCACCCAAGAGATTTGATGAGGGGATATGATGTTGTTGATCATGTTGTGAGTCTGCCAAACTCTTATTGAGTTCAGGAGTTTGATGCTGAGTGGAGAAGGCATTTGTTTTAGGAGGTTGATACTGAGTGGAGAAGGTATTTTTGAGTGCCTTGCTTCTACAAAAATTCCATCCACTTACTGGATTAGTAAGCAAGCTTAGGGGTTCATTAGAAGTCAGCAGTTAAGTTGCTTCTTCTGAAGCAGGTTGGGAGGAACAGGCCTCCTTGGGTGTTTGTTGGCCCTATCACTAGTTACAGGTTCTATTGTCTTATCTAATTTATTTAAGTTCTGTTATCTACTTGGTTTATTTATAGTTCTGTTATTTTAACTTCACTGTTTACTAAATAAATTTATTTCAGTTCTTGTGCAATTTAAGAATTCTGTGTGAATTAGAAATAATTGAATAAAATAGTTTCTGTATTTTTCCCCATGCAAAAAAAAAGAACAACGTCGTACTCCAGTACAGAAACAGTTAAGATAGATGAGATAAGATAGGCATGCTGCCAGGGTGATGAATGTACCTTTTTACATGTTCAATAATTTGTCAGTAAATATTTTAGCATTGTTTACTGCATTCTTATTACTACAATACTACTCTTATATTTCATTCCTTTTTATTGCAATAGCAAAATCTATTTCATAGGATTAACAGAGTTCATACTGTTTTCAAGAAATAATTTCTACTCATTTCATTTTCGTTTTCCAAATGTTTATTTCAAAGAAATTAGAGTTCTACTCTAACAGTAAATATTTTCAGTGGTTATAATGGTCATATTTATAATAGGAATTTATATCTTTACAACAGAGTAATATCTATTTTTTTAGGCAATGAGAATTTCAAATTACTCATACATCATTATAGACCATGACCACACAGTGAAATTTAAGGCATTTGTCATTCTTGAGATAGTCCTAAACAGATTATCGGTTACTAACCTATAGTAAACATTTTCCATGTTCATAACAAAAACAAAGACAAGATGCGTTCAAACACTAATTTTGTCTGTAGATCGCTTAAACTTGATTTATCAAAACGACTATAGGAGATAGTGAAAATAGGATTATGCCTTGACCTCAACTAATAACCTTGATTCACTTTTATTTTCCAGACAAAGGCTAAAACTTAGCTTTAGAAATACCTTCCTATTCTTTAAAACGCAGCAATATTGTTTTTAAATGAAGTACTTACAAGCCGCAAGCCTCATCCATACTTTTCATCCATCTATTGTTCTAATAAACAAACAATTGTATTATTGTTTCACAAAGGCACTCATCTGTCGAATTATAACCTAGTTAAACACACAGGTTGCCAAAACATTGTACATTCTCTTAACATCGACTAGTTACAGGTCGTGTTAGCAGGCTAAGCCCAAAATAAATAACAAGGCATTTGGCCTAAGTCATCACTTGTTACATAAACACAGATTTAATCAAATAGTAGTAGCATTTTATTTATACACAGTTTGCAAAACAAATTCCCTTTTAACATTTATAAAGATTACACTCCAGAATGAATTACAATAATACAGGATTGATTTAGACTGTCAAGAATGAACTATTCCATTTCTTGAATTGACGAGTGATAGGTTTCATTCACGGGTCAATCCCCAAAGAAAACTATAAACATATAAACAGTCTTGGTCACATAGTTTGCGAAAATATCTCTTATATTATCATCTTGACAGAGTCTGAAACCCTATTAACAAAGGAACGTTGTCCAGGTTCAAAACCAAAATAAAAACCTATACACATCAACTATACGAGCTAAGAAACAATTCAAGGTTTTCCTTTTAACCTCGATTTCCAGAACAGGTAATACATTATTTACCATGAACTCTGCAGGAGAACCTACGAGGGTTTGCCACTGGGCTTACCAAATTTTGATCCGCATTTCTATCCATTGTCACCAACCCTAATGCCATGAAACCCAACATTTGGAATACAACACGATGGCATTTCCTGCCAAAAGGACTGTGAGGAGTTAGTAACAATATCTTTGAATGTTGACAAAGAGAAGAAAACATATGTAACATCTCCATGAATATGTTAGTGTTATTTGAGAAAATATGTAATGATGCGAACACAAAAATACTAAAACATTAATAGAACACATATATAAAACGATCATGAGTAATTGTTGGCTAATAATCTCCTCTCTTAATTCTTCATGAAATACTTCGACATAATATACATCGAAAGTAATAATGACGCAAGCATCTAATTTAAACAAGGAACCATAAAATCACACAAGAGATCATCAAAAGCCACATAGACATTTTAACAATATGACAACAATACACCAACCATCATACACCATATATAAACGTGGTTCACCCAAATCGCTTGGGCTACGTCCACAACACCGGTCACAATATATTTTATTTCATCAAAATAATAATTACATCTTGAAACTCGGCGGTTGCATTATTTATCTTCCATTGCCTGTAAGTCTCTCTCATGAAGAGCATCTTCTAACATTCAACGTGAGAAGCATTACCATTATTTCCCATGATAGTACCTATATTCGCTATGCTCTCAACATACACTAATTATGTTTTATCCGAGTAGAAAACCTACTTCACTAACCTTTATGCAATATCATATTTCCAATTAGATCTATTATTAAGAAAAACGATTTGATATACTGATAACAAACAAAGATCTACAAGATATATGATCCTGCGTTTCTCACAGTAAGTAATAGATCGTTCAGGAAATATAATTAATGTGCTGAAGTTAACAGAGATTATCATTTAAATTCACATCTACGCTTGTGGAATTAAACATTAGATCTTTAATAATTACGAGATGTGTTTCAGGTAACAACAGATTAATCAGGAAATCCAAATAGTGTGCTAAAGTTAAACAGAGGTTAACATTTAGATTTGTTTTCAAAATACGCCGAGCAGAGGTGAGTACGTTGGCTTGGACAAAGGTTTATACTGAAGTCGAAACTAACGGGTAGCTAGATCTCGGCAGAAGAGCAGGTCATAAGGTATGCACTGGTCGTCGGCATGAGAGGGGATTGGCTCTACCGTGCAGTTGGAAGACATAAACATCATCCTGGCGGAAGCATTACAAGGAGTGGTTTCATCAGAATTTGATTAGGGTAAAAGAAAATCAACAAGTAGAGATACGCCCAGAGCTAAAAATCGAAACTCGATCGGAATCTTTTAAAAAAAAGAATTGAATACTTAAATCATAACACAAATGCCGAGATCGAACTGATCTGCATTTTTGAAGAGATAAAATACTGGAAATACCGACAGATTGCCGAGATCGATCTGATCTGAATTTTTAAAGAAATAAAATACTGGAAATACCGACAAATTGCCGAGATCGATCTGATCTGAATTTTTAAAGAGATAAAATACTGGAAATACCGACAGATTGCCGAGATCGATCTGATCTGAATTTTTAAAGAAATAAAATACCGAAATTACAAAACAAACATCGATCTGAAACTAAGGATCGAGTAGGGTAATTTAAATACAGAGTCGACCTCCATACTCAACTTAAAGACGGAAACCGATCTGACTATAAGGACTATGCATTGTACTAAAAATACAAGTCGATCTGAGCATCAACATTGAAGACTGTAATGAAAATACAGAGTTGATCTCAGTATTGAACTTAAATAGGGAAACCGTAACGTGTTTCATGTAGGCACACAAACGTGAATATACAACAACGTTTTCATTTATTTCCCGTATCAGCAACATCATCCATGCGACAAGTTTAAAGTTCATTCCATTAGGTGGCATCACAATGTTTTGGGAAAGATCCATCTAGATCTATGAACAAGAGTTAAGGTAGTTACGATAACCAAGATCTTTCAAACCTTAAACTGATTTTTCCCAGGCAGCATATCAATCTGAGTTTTCGACAGGAACCCCGATGCCAACCACATATCATATATGCATTTAAACCGTAAAATCAACAGAATATGCAAAGAGGTTTGGCTCACACGCGAAGATCTAAACACAGAGTTTTTGTCGAGTTCGCTTACCAGGCACAATGATCACAGTACACCCTGAATACAGAGTTAAATCGTGAAGTGCAAGCAGGAAGTAGGAAATGTGAACAGATGTCATTTGCTCAAGTCGTAGGCAATAAAAATAATTTTAATTAACAAATGGATTGGATCGATAATTACCATTTACGCACGAATTGATTCCAGCCACAATCTCCCATAAAGCCTGAGTAAGATCTGTGTACTGTGCGATCCAGACTCCACACCTCCTTTCCGATCTAGGTCTGCACAACCCCAGCTCCCCCTTCTACCGAAAAGTTCTGCCTCCACCTTCTCCTAATCGCCCCCCCGAATGCATGAGATCCTGCGCCTTAAATACGATCGCCATCCTATGATCGGCAACCTCCACCAACATCCAACTCTCGGTTGTCAATTAGTTAAGTCTTAACTAAAGGAACAGATGGCGAAAGTAGGCGTTTGGTGTGCTCCACTAAGGAGACACCCTCATAAACTCCCTCGGCACTTCAACAGGGAATGATCTCCTAAAATCCCCAAGGCAGAGCCAAGATGATCTTTTTAAATAAAGCTGAGTACTATAACTCCAGTCTTATGCATAATGTTTATATATATATATATATATATATATATATATATATATATATATATATATATATATATATATATATATATATATATATGTTCACTCCTTCCAATGAACCAATTCCCCGTCTATTGTTTATCATTATATATGTATTTAACATATATATAATAAAATACAAATATTCATATATGTATTATTCCACCACCCTTTTACTTTATAAAAGATGGTAACGCCTGAATAGTCTTAATAATGATTAGATGAAGCTAGCATATAAAGGTATTATCATTTCCTTGGGATTAACCCTAGTTTCTTAGGATGTTTACCTAAAATCTTTTAAGACATTATATAACTCAAAATATCAATGTGTAAGTTAATCCCACTTCTTCTTTTCCTATACACATAGGGGTGTATATGTGTATATATATACGTATTCAATGGCTAATAACCTATAGGAATTTTTCACCTATATATACATACAATGCTTTTACCCTCAAACTATTTAAACCAGTCGTACTAGTTTGTCACAAGTAGTAAGCAGAATTTCGTTCTAGTCGATTGTATTTTAAACACTTAGTTTTTATTTTACCATTCTATTCATAAGTGTTGTAACTTAGAAGGATACCCGTCGTAACTATACATTCTAGCCATTGGGTTCTCCCTTGGTGGATTCGTTTTAGTTGCGCCATCCTCAGTTTACATTATACATTCATAAATCTAATAGGGATACAAGGAGGGATATTACATCCTCCTCCCCTTTAAAATTAACACCGTCCTCGGTGTTCATACTTTTTAGCAGTTCGCTTGATTCGTCATCTCTATTTTGACCCTTTTTTTGGCCTTCCAAAATTTCTCGCAAGTCGTTATGGATCCCACCTGAGTTTGCGGCTACAAAACCTGGTTTCAAGGAAAACGAAAAATAATAATAAAACTTTATCATCAACTTCAAAATCAAACTTAGACATAAATCATGAGTTCTTTACTGTACATATCACTTGTAATATATGGAATAAATCTAGCACTCCATGATTGTATACTGTTGACTAAATCAACAAACAGCATTTACTTGATCCAGGAAGTTCTTTCCTAACACATTAGTGCTCACGCATCAATCCTTTCTCTCGTGTCTTGCCTAACACCTTAGTGCTCCCGCAGCAAACATTTTTCTCATGTTTTGCCTAACACCTTAGTGCTCCCGCAACAAACATTTTCCTCATGTTTTGCCTAACACTTCATTGCTCATGTGTAATACCTCTCTCTTTTTGTAATTTTATTGTTTCGTAAATATGTCATAATTGTAAGTGGCCCAGGTGAGGAACCCAAGGTCAAGGCCCCACCTGCGGACATTGAAAATATTGTTATGTCATTTCCTAAAGTTGCAAATGTCATTGTAAAACCCAGGGACTAAAGGATGACGACTCAACTAAAACAACGGGCAACTGAGCCACTAAGGGAGAGTCTCGTACTGACGACTAATGTCATCCTGGCGATAGTTAACAAGGTGCTAACTAATACTAAGAATTTTAAGGGAAATCCCCATGGATGTCCTCGATTTCCTAGTGTGGTACTTAAACGCCAAATAAATAAGTTATGTGTGGAAAATATCCTAAGAGGAGCTTCATAAAGTATCCTTAGGAAGTATACTACACAAAATAGATATTATTAAGTAGATATATATATATATATTTATATATATATATCAATATACGTACATGAGAAGATGTATATCCTATTCCTAGAAGAGGTTGGGTGAGAACATTATTAAAGCTAAATAAATTTAGCTGGATTCGAATTATTTGGTAAGCTTAGCTTTGGTAAAGCTCAGTTTGTTTGATTAAGAAAATTGTAATACTTGTTATAGGTGACTTCAAGTGGTACTTGAGCTAAAAACAAACACTTGATGTAGATATAGATTATATTATGCGCGCACCTATATATATATAAATATTATAAAAAAAAAAAAGAAAGAAGTTAAACTTAGATCGAACTAACTTAACTTCATATTGGAGAGTTAGTGAAGAGTACTCCTTGCGTCTTCAACCACTAAGAGAGATCGTAGGAGGGTGGTCTCCTTAAAAGAGCACCAAATCTTACCGCGCCATCTGCCACGAAAAAAAAACAACACGCTAACCCTTACTACGGGACGTTTGTCGTTTATGGAGGAGCTCTAACTTTACGAGCTGCCAGCTGCCATCGGGAAGGAAGCACTTCTTGTTACCTCCGTCCTGCTGCAAGTGGCAGATGGGTATATATATATATATTTCTGCATAGAGAAGGGGGGGCAGAAAAAACATCACGACTACGGGGAAACATGGTGGTTATTCCAAGAAGGAGGTGCTGCGACCTGCAATCATAATGTTCTCTGCTAGCTATGGCGTAAGGAGGAATGGATGCGCCAGTTAACCATCAGAGAATATATCTTAGACTTAGATTCCTTGGAGGTAAGTTTGTCTATGTTATTTTCCTCCATCTGCGTATATGCTGGATTCCGTTATGTATAGGGCATATGGAATAAATGTGTTGTGGTTTGCGATATATTTACTGTTCTCCTTCTGAGCATCGTGCATATGTAATGGTTTATACATATATATGACGGTTCTGCCTGTTGATATCCTGTGGTGAACCCTTTGATAGAAGTTTAGTTTAAATGCGAACTCTGCATCTTTCCATTAAGACAACGTATGTATTTAAACCCGGATCTGCTAATGCTTAGACAGAAGTTTAGATTAAGGCAGATGCGAACTCTGCATCTTTTCATTGAGAATAACGTATGTATTCAAACCCTGGAACCGCTTGAGGATCTTTTGTTCTGGCTTTTGTTGGATGTAAACCCGATCTAGTTTCGGTGGTAGGCTTTCATTGGATTTTGTTGTTTCTCTGTTGAGTGTGGAAAGGGTAGGAAACCCCTTTTCTCTTTAGTTGATGGAGTTAACGAGGGAGGCTAATCGCGGCTTAAGCCCGGGATTGCTCAACTGGAGCAGCCCTTACTAGAGAATACTTCTGCATTTTCATTGGAGTGGAGCGCTTCTTAAGCTCAATGTTTACTAACTGGAGCGACCTCTGAGATAAAGATTTATCCCTGCAACGACTGTAATTGATCTCTGCATCAGGAGATAGTCGATCTCGTCTCAGTCAGACGCTCTCAACTTGAGAGTGGTTCCCTTAATAGTACCTTACTTTGGGTAGTAAATGCTTTATGCTGGTTCTATTGCTAGTTCTTTCATAGCTTCCTCGGTAATATCGACCCTTGAACTTTTTTGGTGTGAGTATTTTTTAGCTATGTCTATACCTTACTCTGCGTCCCTGCAAGAAAAGAACCACACGGCCTCTCTCCAAGATACAACCTTTTCTACCGATTATTTTTGGATGGCATGAAACCAGAGCAGAATCCCACCCTCTATGTTGGTTACGGGATAGATGCATAGTTGCTTGATCTCTATTCTGGTTTTTTAATAGTTTACACAGGAAACATAGATTCCAGTTGAAATTTTATTTTGAAATGGTACCTTGGATATCATGTTTTCCTGTCTTACCTGTGTACATAGTCAAGTTGTCCATTTGTTACTGCGTGTAGTGGAACGAGGTTGAAACCTCACATAAATATGTTCGTTTTACTATGTGCCTCTATCTAAAAACTGTGCGGACATCAGCGATGATATGGTAAATAAATCTTTAGGGTAGATGCTTTTGTTTTAGTTACCTTTATGTGTGGAAAAGTGTATTAAGTTATAGATATAAAACTTAAAACCATGCATTATGAGATATCATCGTATGGGCATGTATGATTACTTAATCTTTTACCTTAAAAGAACCCATTAATCTTTAGGTGTAGATGCTTTTGTTTTTAGTTGCCTTTATGTGTGGCAAAGTGTATTAAGTTATAGAAATAAAAACTTATAACCATGCATTATGAGATATCATCGTATGGGAATGTATGATTACTTAATCTTTTACCTTAAAAGAACCCATTAATCTTTAGGTGTAGATGCTTTTGTTTTTAGTTGCCTTTATGTGTGGCAAAGTGTATTAAGTTATAGAAATAAAAACTTATAACCATGCATTATGAGATATCATCGTATGGGAATGTATGATTACTTAACCTTTCACTTTAAAGGAACCCATTGCATATAAAAAGGGATGTAACCGTTGTTAAGTTAATAGGTAAAGTAATAATCTTATGTTATGTAGAAAAGTTCTAGGAACTTACTCTTTGTACAAATTCATGGGTAAGAGTATAGCAACATTTTGTTAAGGGGAAACTTTGGAGTAAGTATATTAATACTTAGTCTTATGCCTTTATGTCTTATTGCTTATATGGAATTAAAACCCTTAGTAGAAGTATTGAAAGACCATCTACCTTGACTTATAGTATAAATCTACTTACTTATGTTTGTTCTGTAAGATGTTCTCGATGAGAGAGACTTCGAGCATATGGAAAGAAATTATTGCAACATATGTGTTGTTGGATGTAACTCTCCTCTTGAATAATAGAAAGAATTATGACCTGCCTTTGTGGACGTAGCCCAGTCGGGGTGAACCACCTATATCTTTGTCTCGATCTTATGTGTGTTCAAACTTGGCGTTATTGTTTTGTTCATTGGAGATGCTATGTGAATTACTTGTATGTCTTCTTCTGGTACATGTGTGTTGTGGTGCTGAATTAATGGTCATGGATTAATGTCATAAAAGCTTCTTTGTATGATAATCTTGTTCAAATTAAGGGTATGCATTGAAAGAGTAAGAAATTAATTGCAGATGTTTGGAATGTGAAAAGTAATTGTCGAAATTCACTAAATCCTAAGAATAAAGATTGGGTATGTGACATCTGGTGTATAAATTGAAATGTTATAAGGATTGATGGTTGATGTTTAACTAGGGGCATGTTCCTTAAGTTTTCCACAAGCATGTACAAGTTTAAGCGTTAGAATATATTGCATGGGAAAGATCTGTGGTATTAATGATAAAACATGAAGATCCTTTAGGCTATTGAAGTACAAGGTAAAGTATTTCATATTAGGTTAGGCTTTAGCTATAGATCTCCTAAAATGATGTTTAAATGCGTCGATTACATACTTTATAGCTTACTTATGAGTAAGTAGTCATCTGGATTTTCTTTGGAAGCTCACTACATTATCACTTTGATCTAAATGGATATGTTACATATGGTATCAGAGCATTAGGTTACAACACTAGGGCCTAATGAGCTCAACATGCGATAAGTGAGTATGAAGGTTGATAAGTTTACTAATCAATGGTTTTCGTTTCATTTTGGATGCATGGATTGCACTGGAGGAGGGAAAATGAATCTCAGAACTCGACTTCAAGTTTCTTCCGCCAGAGCGCAGGTTGCAAACACGCGGGCTTATTTGGGCTCAGTCGAGGAAAACATATATGAGCTAGTCGAACTGGCGACACAAGACGTAATAGAAAATTTCATTTCAACGGATCGACAACAGGTAGCTTACAAGTCATCATTGAATTGCAAGTAAGTATGTTTCATTTGGTGAAAGCATTATAATGGCGCAACATTGTTTGTAGGTAAGGATAGTATATGTTTCATTATGGACAATCTATTATTGGTAAATATTAGCTAATGAATATATCCTCCTATTTTACAAATTAGAATTCATTGGATGACGAGAAAATAATCGTTAGCATGATAACGGTTATGGTTTTGTGGAATGAGTCTTCGTATATTGAACGTCATTCTAGTTGTGAGTGTGCTAAACGGAGGAGCTCTCCTAAATCTGTTGATTGGATAATTCGTCTTAAAATACTTATTACCTTCTCTACCTTTAGTGTTACTCTTAGGAGTGGATATTTTTCAGTTTCAGTAAACGCGTCATGTGGGAGAATAGGGTTGATACATTTTGTTAATTGTTTCTGACTAATCGAATTCTATTGATCAATTCGTCAGGATTTCCGAATATGAGATTCAGATAGATAAAATAAGCAACTTATATCTGTTAAGTCGTTTATAAAGTAAGTATATATGCTAATACCTGACTACAGAAGATGGTCTAATGTTTTGATTATGTTAGGAACTGTCAAGTTCCTTTCATATATAAAGCCGAACATTTCTTGTGGAAGGTTAGTTCGGCTGTATGGTTGTATGTATGTATGTTACCAGAACTTCCTAGTTATGTCAACATCGTAAATTTATCATTCAAAATGGCTTTATACATATGTTATATGTGGTGTCAAAATGATTATTTTGGTTAAGAAATAAAACTATAGTTAATCATGTTGCTCACATAATGAATGCATAGATGTAATTAATGGTGAGTATGTGTTATTGTATGAATAAAAGTATTGGAAAACTAGAACCGCCACGGAATGGTAATACATGACACTTTAAATTCTCTGATGTTTCTATAATGACTGTTTTAAATCCGCATTAGGAGTTAAGGAAAAACCGTTAATATCATGGAAGTTCCATAATAGATCAGAAGTAATATTTAACAGTAATTGATGTATAAGCTTTTATGAAACAAGTCAAGGTGATGATTGACATATGTTTTATGCATGATTGCTCTTATGATTTAATTACAGTTTTTCTTTTACGACTAACGCATTTAGTGTTGTGGTTGAGCGGAATGCTATATTCCCACACACCACTACAACAGTCAAGAGGTAAAAATGGGATATATAGATGCAGGTGATATTTAGTGTAATACTAATGTGTGATGATACAAGTAAACTGGTACCTCGACATATGAGGATCTTATAAAGATATGCGGCCACCCTTACAAAGGTATATGGTTATCATTATAAGGTATGCAAGTATGTTTTAGAAAATTGGTGATTTCTATGTGCTGTTGGTTGTATAACTAAAGTAGGAAGTGTGTTTGAAATTGTGAAGGATAACATTCGAGGTTAAGAAATCATCATGTCCATGGGTCATCATAGGAAGAATATTATTTCATGTTCAAGGAGTTATGTAATCCTATTAAGTAAGTTAGATATGCTTGGAAGGAGAAAAACGTTTACTTCAGATGATCAAGTGTGGATATTGTAGTATGAAGAATGAATGATTTTCTTATTTACAAATATTTGATTTTGTTATATAAAGTGTTACTAACAATTGAATTTGGCAGATGGCCAAAACTCGGTAGAACTTGTCGAAAGACAAAAGCGTAATATATTATGCATGGTCCAATAAAGGGGTGAGGATGAAAGATCCACAGTGCAACTTTTATTATTGTTAATTATTGTTGAATAAAGCACTAGACCAAATTGGTCAGAGAAATTGTATGGTTATAAAATGTAATATGACGAAATAATTGATGAATTTGAATGAGATTTTCCTAGACTCAAGCAAGGAGGCTTGAGGGGATTAGATTCCTGGACTCAAGCGAGAAGGCTTGAGGGGAATTATGCGAGAGTGCGTTAAAGGCACTGAAACACTCCCGATAAATCAAGGAGTTGACACCCGCTAGGATTCTTGAAAGAATCAACAAGCGGTAAAGACCTAGGAAAACTATAAGACAATGCATATGCGGGAGGCAGGACGCTGCTTAGTATGCATGAGAGAAAGTATTGCTGCGTGAGCACTGTGGTGTTAGGCAAGAAATCTGTGAAATAATTGCTGTGTGAGCACTGAAGTGTTAGGCAAGAATTTCGAAAGAATTGTTGTGTGAGCACTCGGGTGTTAGACAAGAATTTTCTGGATCAAGTGAATGGTTTGTTGTGATTAAGTGCATAGTCTACATTCCTGGATCACTTGAATTATGTGTGCTTGTGATAATAAAAGCACAAACAATGATTAAAATATATTCCATAGACTGCAAACGTTATGTTACAATAAATGACTCCGTATTTATGAATATGAGTTTGATCATGAAGTTGATGATAAGTTTTACGGTTTCTTTGAATTCCGGTTTAAAAAAAAAAAAAAAAAAAAAAAAAAAAAAAAAAGCATGGTGATTGATAGTGACTTGCGAGAAATTCATGAAAGACCAAAGAAGGTAAGAATATAAATGATGAAGCAAGCAGAAAGGTGACTCAAGAAGAGAGGACGAACTGCTAGAATATATCAACACCGAGGACGGTGTTATTTTTAAAGGGGTGGAGGATGTAATACCTCTCTCTTTTTGTAATTTTATTGTTTCGTAAATATGTCATAATTGTAAGTGGCCCAGGTGAGGAACCCAAGGTCAAGGCCCCACCTGCGGACATTGAAAATATTGTTATGTCATTTCCTAAAGTTGCAAATGTCATTGTAAAACCCAGGGACTAAAGGATGACGACTCAACTAAAACAACGGGCAACTGAGCCACTAAGGGAGAGTCTCGTACTGACGACTAATGTCATCCTGGCGATAGTTAACAAGGTGCTAACTAATACTAAGAATTTTAAGGGAAATCCCCATGGATGTCCTCGATTTCCTAGTGTGGTACTTAAACGCCAAATAAATAAGTTATGTGTGGAAAATATCCTAAGAGGAGCTTCATAAAGTATCCTTAGGAAGTATACTACACAAAATAGATATTATTAAGTAGATATATATATATATTTATATATATATATCAATATACGTACATGAGAAGATGTATATCCTATTCCTAGAAGAGGTTGGGTGAGAACATTATTAAAGCTAAATAAATTTAGCTGGATTCGAATTATTTGGTAAGCTTAGCTTTGGTAAAGCTCAGTTTGTTTGATTAAGAAAATTGTAATACTTGTTATAGGTGACTTCAAGTGGTACTTGAGCTAAAAACAAACACTTGATGTAGATATAGATTATATTATGCGCGCACCTATATATATATAAATATTATAAAAAAAAAAAAAAAAAAAGTTAAACTTAGATCGAACTAACTTAACTTCATATTGGAGAGTTAGTGAAGAGTACTCCTTGCGTCTTCAACCACTAAGAGAGATCGTAGGAGGGTGGTCTCCTTAAAAGAGCACCAAATCTTACCGCGCCATCTGCCACGAAAAAAAAACAACACGCTAACCCTTACTACGGGACGTTTGTCGTTTATGGAGGAGCTCTAACTTTACGAGCTGCCAGCTGCCATCGGGAAGGAAGCACTTCTTGTTACCTCCGTCCTGCTGCAAGTGGCAGATGGGTATATATATATATATTTCTGCATAGAGAAGGGGGGGTAGAAAAAACATCACGACTACGGGGAAACATGGTGGTTATTCCAAGAAGGAGGTGCTGCGACCTGCAATCATAATGTTCTCTGCTAGCTATGGCGTAAGGAGGAATGGATGCGCCAGTTAACCATCAGAGAATATATCTTCGACTTAGATTCCTTGGAGGTAAGTTTGTCTATGTTATTTTCCTCCATCTGCGTATACGCTGGATTTCGTTATGTATAGGGCATATGGAATAAATGTGTTGTGGTTTGCGATATATTTACTGTTCTCCTTCTGAGCATCGTGCATATGTAATGGTTTATACATATATATGACGGTTCTGCCTGTTGATATCCTGTGGTGAACCCTTTGATAGAAGTTTAGTTTAAATGCGAACTCTGCATCTTTCCATTAAGACAACGTATGTATTTAAACCCGGATCTGCTAATGCTTCGGCAGAAGTTTAGATTAAGGCAGATGCGAACTCTGCATCTTTTCATTGAGAATAACGTATGTATTCAAACCCTGGAACCGCTTGAGGATCTTTTGTTCTGGCTGTTGTTGGATGTAAACCCGATCTAGTTTCGGTGGTAGGCTTTCATTGGATTTTGTTGTTTCTCTGTTGAGTGTGGAAAGGGTAGGAAACCCCTTTTCTCTTTAGTTGATGGAGTTAACGAGGGAGGCTAATCGCGGCTTAAGCCCGGGATTGCTCAACTGGAGCAGCCCTTACTAGAGAATACTTCTGCATTTTCATTGGAGTGGAGCGCTTCTTAAGCTCAATGTTTACTAACTGGAGCGACCTCTGAGATAAAGATTTATCCCTGCAACGACTGTAATTGATCTCTGCATCAGGAGATAGTCGATCTCGTCTCAGTCAGACGCTCTCAACTTGAGAGTGGTTCCCTTAATAGTACCTTACTTTGGGTAGTAAATGCTTTATGCTGGTTCTATTGCTAGTTCTTTCATAGCTTCCTCGGTAATATCGACCCTTGAACTTTTTTGGTGTGAGTATTTTTTAGCTATGTCTATACCTTACTCTTCGTCCCTGCAAGAAAAGAACCACACGGCCTCTCTCCAAGATACAACCTTTTCTACCGATTATTTTTGGATGGCATGAAACCAGAGCAGAATCCCACCCTCTATGTTGGTTACGGGATAGATGCATAGTTGCTTGATCTCTATTCTGGTTTTTTAATAGTTTACACAGGAAACATAGATTCCAGTTGAAATTTTATTTTGAAATGGTACCTTGGATATCATGTTTTCCTGTCTTACCTGTGTCCATAGTCAAGTTGTCCATTTGTTACTGCGTGTAGTGGAACGAGGTTGAAACCTCACATAAATATGTTCGTTTTACTATGTGCCTCTATCTAAAAACCGTGCGGACATCAGCGATGATATGGTAAATAAATCTTTAGGGTAGATGCTTTTGTTTTAGTTACCTTTATGTGTGGAAAAGTGTATTAAGTTATAGATATAAAACTTAAAACCATGCATTATGAGATATCATCGTATGGGCATGTATGATTACTTAATCTTTTACCTTAAAAGAACCCATTAATCTTTAGGTGTAGATGCTTTTGTTTTTAGTTGCCTTTATGTGTGGCAAAGTGTATTAAGTTATAGAAATAAAAACTTATAACCATGCATTATGAGATATCATCGTATGGGAATGTATGATTACTTAATCTTTTACCTTAAAAGAACCCATTAATCTTTAGGTGTAGATGCTTTTGTTTTTAGTTGCCTTTATGTGTGGCAAAGTGTATTAAGTTATAGAAATAAAAACTTATAACCATGCATTATGAGATATCATCGTATGGGAATGTATGATTACTTAACCTTTCACTTTAAAGGAACCCATTGCATATAAAAAGGGATGTAACCGTTGTTAAGTTAATAGGTAAAGTAATAATCTTATGTTATGTAGAAAAGTTCTAGGAACTTACTCTTTGTACAAATTCATGGGTAAGAGTATAGCAACATTTTGTTAAGGGGAAACTTTGGAGTAAGTATATTAATACTTAGTCTTATGCCTTTATGTCTTATTGCTTATATGGAATTAAAACCCTTAGTAGAAGTATTGAAAGACCATCTACCTTGACTTATAGTATAAATCTACTTACTTATGTTTGTTCTGTAAGATGTTCTCGATGAGAGAGACTTCGAGCATATGGAAAGAAATTATTGCAACATATGTGTTGCTGGATGTAACTCTCCTCTTGAATAATAGAAAGAATTATGACCTGCCTTTGTGGACGTAGCCCAGTCGGGGTGAACCACCTATATCTTTGTCTCGATCTTATGTGTGTTCAAACTTGGCGTTATTGTTTTGTTCATTGGAGATGCTATGTGAATTACTTGTATGTCTTCTTCTGGTACATGTGTGTTGTGGTGCTGAATTAATGGTCATGGATTAATGTCATAAAAGCTTCTTTGTATGATAATCTTGTTCAAATTAAGGGTATGCATTGAAAGAGTAAGAAATTAATTGCAGATGTTTGGAATGTGAAAAGTAATTGTCGAAATTCACTAAATCCTAAGAATAAAGATTGGGTATGTGACATCTGGTGTATAAATTGAAATGTTATAAGGATTGATGGTTGATGTTTAACTAGGGGCATGTTCCTTAAGTTTTCCACAAGCATGTACAAGTTTAAGCGTTAGAATATATTGCATGGGAAAGATCTGTGGTATTAATGATAAAACATGAAGATCCTTTAGGCTATTGAAGTACAAGGTAAAGTATTTCATATTAGGTTAGGCTTTAGCTATAGATCTCCTAAAATGATGTTTAAATGCGTCGATTACATACTTTATAGCTTACTTATGAGTAAGTAGTCATCTGGATTTTCTTTGGAAGCTCACTACATTATCACTTTGATCTAAATGGATATGTTACATCATGTAGCAAACATTTCTTTCATGTCTTGCCTAACACCTTAGTGCTCACGCAACAAACATTTCTTTTATGCATACTAAGCAGCGTCCTGCCTCCCACATATACATTTTCTTATAGCTTGCCTAGGTCTTACAGCCAGCCGATTCTCCGAGAATCCTAGTGGCTGTTCAATCCCTGATTTTAGGGAGTATTTCAAATGCCATTACGACACTCTTTACACAATTCCCCTCAAGCCTTCTCACTTGAGTCCCAGAATTTATTTCGATAACCAATCATTTATTAATTCTTACAATTTTTGTAAATTACAATATGTCTTGTAATAACGGTAAGTAGTTTCACTTATTTGCTTATCATTCATGATATGTAGCACACATCCATCACCAAATCAGGTTTTGTGCCATACTGTAATCCATGCTATAATAAAAGGTAATCACTTTCTCTTGAGTGATTTTGTTCTGGTCAGCTTCACTAATGGACTTATAAGCCACGTTCCTTTTTGTTTATCACATTGGTCGTAATTATGATAACATCCTGAAAATGTTAGTAACTAAACAACATAATCCAATGTTAAGCCATGGTTATAAGTGTCTCGAAATATGACCAGTAAATAAGATGCATTAAGTGAATCATCACTTACTCTTGAGTGATTAACTCAGCTATTTATCCGCGTGAATACTCACTTCCATTTTGATTTGTTATATTCATAGCGAAATCCTGCATTGTTAGTTCATAACCACTATATAACATTTATTTATAGGAATTTTAATAGCACTGACACGTTTTTCACTTGTCTATTCCTTATCGACTCCTACTAAGAATAAAAATAAAATAAAATCATTCGAGTTTTACTCAGATGCTCATGAGTGATAAGCTAGATATGTATGGACTCAAGTTGTGATTTCTACTTATAGTGTCATCAGTGAAATAATATAATTTAACCACCCAACATTTATAACTTGCGTCGAGGTCTTGTTGACAAGGCAACATATACCGGCATAATATATTACGCTCTTCCACAAGTTCAACCGAGTTTTTGACCATCTGTCATAATAACATAACCAAATATTGTAAGGAGGTTTTTCTTCTATGTATAAAAATAAGAAAGTCATCCTTCATACTACAATCTCCACATGTGGTTATCTAAAATAAACATTATTTCCATACTAAGCATAACCAACTCAATTAATAGGACTACATTCTTCTTTATTATGGGCATTACGATTACTTCACCTCAATCCTTTTCCTTCACTGTATTAAGTACCCATTTTTCTTGCATATGCCAACATCATGTGAGTAACAATAAATCGTCTACATATATACTTGCATATATTTTTCTAAGGATAATCACATACCTTTATGGGGGAAACTGCATATCGCTTTATTGTATGGCCCTCATATGCCAAGGTGTACTTTTAACTTGCATTAATACACATTAGTAATCCCCTCCATATCATAAAATCTATATATCAAAACGAAACAGATTATCAAGGTATCCATGCATATAACATAAAGCTTTGATCACATAAAGGTATAATCCTTCTGTCAACCACTCCCAGTATCCTAACATTCCTAGTAAGGATCCCTGAAGATAGAATATACAAAGATGAAATCATAACATTTCATCATATGCATCCTTTTAACTACTTAGAATACACATTTATACTTCAATATTCTATACAATCCTATACCGCAAAGAGACAAGGGGATTCTTAACAATTATTCTCTTTTATCCCTTGAAATCTTCAGATAAGGTTATAATGACGAAGGATACTCGTTTGTGGAAGTAGAGTTAAGTCGAAGGTTATGAAAATCATTCACAAGGATGGCAATTTCCTAGTCATAGAAAATTTCACACAGTAGAATGTCCATTTAAACCAATGAAGTTAATTCCTATCCTTTCAATCTTTTACCTTGAGGATGACCCTTTGTTAATCATGCATAAAAGTTTTACAACTCTTCTAACCATCTATGGTTTGGATAGTATATATATATGTATATATTTTATGTAACATTACTTACATTAACCTTGAAGATCTATTATATATTTATTAGTTCAACTGATCATTCTTCTCTACCATGTCACATGTCCCATATAACAAATAAGTAAGAACACAAAACTAATATTCTATATCGAAACCATCGCATGTAACATTCAATATAATGTACAACATCTTCTACACCTTTTCTCAATAACATTTAGCCAATAAGGAGAATTTCAGGAGTTACTCCTTAGTACCATTTATGCATTTTTCTAATATAATAAGGATTATCTCAATCCTACAATCTTATGTACATAATTAATACAATCATTTCAGCATAAGTGCGAGAAATCAATAACCAAGTAATTCATGGCAAATTTATAGTCCTTCATATAATGACCTAATTGCACCTTACTCATTTCATAATTGACATACTATATCAACTTTTCTAATCATCATAATACACAATTAGAGCAATCAAGTACTTATGATGAATGTCTATGACTTGACTCATATAAGTACTAAAACCTTACTCGTGGCATCAATCGACCGGGTAGGAGTGTACATCTTTCATAGGGTGAATGATCCTAATTATGCTTATACAGCCCTCATAAACTTATGAACATTCAAGGCTCCTATGTTACTATCGTTATGATCAATATACATGAAAATATTAACAAGATCACTAAGATAAAAATAGGAACATAGTCCAATTAATATAATCATTTTCAAAGAATACTTTCTGGTCATTCAATGGAATTGCATGAGGAGATATTCATCTTCTAGTATTTATCAATACATGATCATTTAGATACGAAATTAAACATACAAACTGCTCACTCATCGACAATGCTTTTCCTTTAGAATGCTTCAACAAGTGGAGTATACTTACTTGCGATTTTAAAGACATCTTGTCGATTACCTCCTAGACTGATTCTTTAGAACATAAATCCTTTGTTTGCGTCTTATCGATGGAGTTCCCTTGACCAGCTTATATTATTTCTTCAGCTGGGCCCAACTAAGCCCGAGTGTTTGCAACCTGTGCTTTGGCGGGAGAAACTTGAAGTCGATCTCGGAGATTCATCTTCCCCTCCTCCGATACAATCCATGCATCCAAAATGAAACGAAACCCTTGATTAGTAAACTTAAAACCTTCATACTCACTTATCGCATATTGAGCTCATTAGGCCCTAGTGTTGTAACCTAATGCTCTGATACCATATGTAACATCTCCATGAATATGTTAGTGTTATTTGAGAAAATATGTAATGATGCGAACACAAAAATACTAAAACATTAATAGAACACATATATAAAACGATCATGAGTAATTATTGGCTAATAATCTCCTCTCTTAATTCTTCATGAAATACTTCGACATAATATACATCGAAAGTAATAATGACGCAAGCATCTAATTTAAACAAGGAACCATAAAATCACACAAGAGATCATCAAAAGCCACATAGACATTTTAACAATATGACAACAATACACCAACCATCATACACCATATATAAACGTGGTTCACCCAAATCGCTTGGGCTACGTCCACAACACCGGTCACAATATATTTTATTTCATCAAAATAATAATTACATCTTGCAACTCGGCGGTTGCATTATTTATCTTCCATTGCCTGTAAGTCTCTCTCATGAAGAGCATCTTCTAACATTCAAAGTGAGAAGCATTACCATTATTTCCCATGATAGTACCTATATTCGCTATGCTCTCAACATACACTAATTATGTTTTATCCGAGTAGAAAACCTACTTCACTAACCTTTATGCAATATCATATTTCCAATTAGATCTATTATTAAGAAAAACGATTTGATATGCTGATAACAAACAAAGATCTACAAGATATATGATCTTGCGTTTCTCACAGTAAGTAATAGATCGTTCAGGAAATATAATTAATGTGCTGAAGTTAACAGAGATTATCATTTAAATTCACATCTATGCTTGTGGAATTAAACAGTAGATCTTTAATAATTACGAGATGTGTTTCAGGTAACAACAGATTAATCAGGAAATCCAAATAGTGTGCTAAAGTTAAACAGAGGTTAACATTTAGATTTGTTTTCAAAATACGCCGAGCAGAGGTGAGTACGTTGGCTTGGACAAAGGTTTATACTGAAGTCGAAACTAACGGGTAGCTAGATCTCGACAGAAGAGTAGGTCATGAGGTATGCACTGGTCGCCGGCATGAGAGCGGATTGGCTCTACTGTGCAGTTGGAAGACATAAACATCATCCTAGCGGAAGCATTACAAGGAGTGGTTTCATCGGAATTTGATTAGGGTAAAAGCAAATCAACAAGTAGAGATATGCCCAGAGCTAAAAATCGAAACTCGATCGGAATCGTTTAAAAAAAAGAATTGAATACTTAAATCATAACACAAACGCCGAGATCGAACTGATCTGCATTTTTGAAGAGATAAAATACTGGAAATACCGACAGATTGCCGAGATCGATCTGATCTGAATTTTTAAAGAAATAAAATACTGGAAATACCGACAGATTGCCGAGATCGATCTGATCTGAATTTTTAAAGAGATAAAATACTGGAAATACCGACAGATTGCCGAGATCGATCTGATCTGAATTTTTAAAGAAATAAAATACCGAAATTACAAAACAAACATTGATCTGAAACTAAGGATCGAGTAGGGTAATTTAAATACAGAGTCGACCTCCATACTCAACTTAAAGACGGAAACCGATCTGACTATAAGGACTGTGCATTGTACTAAAAATACAAGTCGATCTGAGCATCAACATTGAATACTGTAATGAAAATACAAAGTTGATCTCAGTATTGAACTTAAATAGGGAAACCGTAACGTGTTTCAAGTAGGCACACAAACGTGAATATACAACAACGTTTTCATTTATTTCCCGTATCAGCAATATCATCCATGCGACAAGTTTAAAGTTCATTTTATTAGGTGGCATCACAATGTTTTGGGAAAGATCCATCTAGATCTATGAACAAGAGTTAAGGTAGTTACGATAACCAAGATCTTTCAAACCTTAAACTGATTTTTCCCAGGCAGCATATCAATCTGAGTTTTCGACAGGAACCCCGATGCCAACCACATATCATATATGCATTTAAACCGTAAAATCAACAGAATATGCAAAGAGGTTTGGCTCACACGCGAAGATCTAAACACAGAGTTTTTGTTGAGTTCGCTTACCAGGCACAATGATCACAGTACACCCTGAATACAGAGTTAAATCGTGAAGTGCAAGCAGGAAGTAGGAAATGTGAACAGAGGTCATTTGCTCAAGTCGTAGGCAATAAAAATAATTTTAATTAACAAATGGATTGGATCGATAATTACCATTTACGCACGAATTGATTCCAGCCACAATCTCCCATAAAGCCTGAGCAAGATCTATGTACTGTGCGATCCAGACTCCACACCTCCTTTCCGATCTAGGTCTGCACAACCCCAGCTCCCCCTTCTACCGAAAAGTTCTGCCTCCACCTTCTCCTAATCGCCCCCCCGAATGCATGAGATCCTGCGCCTTAAATACGATCGCCATCCTATGATCGGCAACCTCCACCAACATCCAACTCTCGGTTGTCAATTAGTTAAGTCTTAACTAAAGGAACAGATGGCGAAAGTAGGCGTTTGGTGTGCTCCACTAAGGAGACACCCTCATAAACTCCCTCGTCACTTCAACAGGGAATGATCTCCTAAAATCCCCAAGGCAGAGCCAAGATGATCTTTTTAAATAAAGCTGAGTACTATAACTCCAGTCTTATGCATAACGTTTATATATATATAAATATATATATATATATATATGTTCACTCCTTCCAATGAACCAATTCCCCGTCTATTGTTTATCATTATATATGTATTTAACATATATATAATAAAATACAAATATTCATATATGTATTATTCCACCACCCTTTTACTTTATAAAAGATGGTAACGCCTGAATAGTCTTAATAATGATTAGATGAAGCTAGCATATAAAGGTATTATCATTTCCTTGGGATTAACCCTAGTTTCTTAGGATGTTTACCTAAAATCTTTTAAGACATTATATAACTCAAAATATCAATGTGTAAGTTAATCCCACTTCTTCTTTTCCTATACACATAGGGGTGTATATGTGTATATATATACGTATTCAATGGCTAATAACCTATAGGCATTTTTCACCTATATATACATACAATGCTTTTACCCTCAAACTATTTAAACCAGTCGTACTAGTTTGTCACAAGTAGTAAGCAGAATTTCGTTCTAGTCGATTGTATTTTAAACACAGTTTTTATTTTACCATTCTATTCATAAGTGTTGTAACTTAGAAGGATACCCGTCGTAACTATACATTCTAGCCATTGGGTTCTCCCTTGGTGGATTCGTTTTAGTTGCGCCATCCTCAGTTTACATTATACATTCATAAATCTAATAGGGATACAAGGAGGGATATTACAACATATTACATAACTAGAAAACAAATAACTTACCTTACTTACAATAGTTTATTGGAACGCTTTAGCTTCCAAACCCTCCATCCATCGAAGTAAAGTTTCCATGCAACTGAACCATAATCAATTGCGGGGTCAAACCTCACCACTAACCTATTTTGTCATCGGACAAAAGCAACAGGGCTTCAACGCCACTCTTACAGCGAAACTAAAGCACTTATACAATATTTTCACAAACATGATTTCAGAGTTGGAGGCACAGAGCCATCCACAACCGCCAAAGGTCTAGCCCGGTAAACCAGTGGCCTGTCAGCCTTCTTCTCCCAACAAAAAAACTACAAGAATGAATGCACGAAAACAAAATTATGCTAAGGAAAGACTAGATAGGGTTTTACACATCTCCCATATCGAGACATTGAAATCAACGATCAATATTGAGCCAGCAAGCTACGGTGGTACTAAGTAGAGATACGATCAAATATCAATCATCAAACTTCATTTATTACCTAGAGAAATCGGATGCCATATCACCATTTTTCCCACCGTTGTTATCACGTGGAGCTAGACACGTAGATGCTAGCATAGCAATGACTGACATCACAAAAAGGTCGAATTCAATGCTGAGACTACACGGAGATTTATGCCAGAGCATCGACTGCAACAACAATAAATTCACATCAGAACTGAATTATGGCGACAGCGCAATCTCCGGGATAGTAACTTTGCCATACAACTATTTACAACCATGTTTATAAGCCATCAAACCATAGGATAGAATTATATCAAAATCATAGATGCATGGTTCTATTCATAAAGTTATCATGACATTCTATCCATGCTAGGAGTATTAACTTGGTTCTAAAGTTTACATAGTGCATATATGTATTATACATTCGAACTATGGGTTTAGATAAAAACATGGATATTCGCTTAGTTCCATATGATTATCGAAACATTGGAATCGATATAATTATTATATAAATCATGTATTAAAGAATAATACAATGCCATAGCATAGTACGAATTATCATGAGGTTCACATTTATTAAACTTGCATGATTTTCATAGAAAGGCCAATTACATTGTATAAGCTAGGCCATGCTACATTTTTTGTATTAGCTATGTCATCTACATAAGGATGTTGTTAGGAGAATCTAACGCAACACTGTATATATAAAGCTAGGGTATGACACCAACCCTTTGGAACATATGCTATTAAAATCCAGCAGTACCTTGATGCACAAGTCGATACAATACAAACATCATCACTACAGATTTCCAAGACTTATTTACATTGCAGCCATCATTTCCAAGAGAGTCACTTAATTCTATTAATGACATTATCTTTCATAAGATCAAACTTGTCACAATTTCAAGACTGATAACTTCAGCTGTAATCCTACCAATAGATACAATGAGTTTAGTATGTAACACCACTAGCAAAATATATGAATATTACTATAAAGAATGGTACAAGTAACAAGGTTAAAACATAAGTTACATATCATCGATGTCTCCATGCACGGCAAATTATACAGGTATCTTAAACATAGAGACAACAAGCTGAAGCTTACAACTTGTCTTGTAAAAATTGGAATTACTCTATACTCCTTACATGCATATCTGTGAAAGAAGAATCCAATGCTTTAGCTTTTAAAGCTAAGTAAACCCAAGGGCACCCGGTAGGAACCCCTTCAGAAACAATGCAAACAAATTTATCAGTATTATTATCAGATCCTTAGACATAACAAAACAAACATTGTTATGTCGCATCTTCCTTACAACCAAGTACATTTTCATGTTTAATTTAATTACGAGAATTTTGTGAAGAAGTTATCATCTATTAGTAGTTAATTATCTTTCCGCAAACAACATTATTTATTTAATAGGCTATATAAAATTTGTTTTTATTTTTGCGATTTTTGGTATATTACAACAAGGTTATCAATATAGTTTCCATAGGACATCCAACTTGGAATCTAAGTTTAGTTAATATACCAACTATATTATAAACCAACTATGCCATATTATAGTATGGACTACCACAACGTCAATGTTTAAACATTACACTTAAATAGATAGGCTACTTGCTTAAGGTTAGGTTAGAATATTACTTAACCTTTACACCATATTGAAAACTAGGGTTTGATGTAAACTCTACTATGTTGTATACTATATATCAACATCACCTTGATTCATGTGTGAACGCAATACAAATGTCAGCACTAGCAATTCAAAACTTATTACATTGCTGCCGTCATTCCAGGAGGATCATTTATTATATTGATGACACTATCTTTCACATAACCAAACATGTTACAAATTCAGACAGTTAAACTAGGCTATATTACCACTGATCTCACCAATAGTTACAACGAGTCTAGTGCTTAAACATTGTTGATGACACGTGCAATCATAACCATAAAAGATGATACAATTAACGAAGTTAAACTGAAGATACATAGCATCGACATCTTCATGCACAACATATTTTATAATTATCTTAAACATAGAGACGACAAGCTGAAGCTTACAACTTGTCTTGTAAAAACTGGAATTACACTATAACCTTACGTGCAGATCTGCGAAAGAATAATCCAATACTTTAGCTTTCAAAGCTAAGTAAACCCAAGGGCAGCCAATAGGAACCCCTTCAGAAATATACAAACAACTTCATCAGTATTGTTACTAGATCCTTACACATAGCAAAACAAACATTGTCCTGTTGCATCCTACTTATAACCAAGTACATAATCATGTTTAAAACAATTAAGACAAGTTGTATGAGACAGTTATCATTGTGAGCTAATTATTATCATTCTGCAGTTAGCATTTATCTTATAGAATAGGATACATCAAAAAAATTTGTATTTTGCAATTTTTGGGATGTTACATGTGGTATGAGAGTGCAAGTTCAAACTCTAGGCCTGAATGAGGCTCATGCGCGCAAACAGAAAAATAAATCAGAAAGATTATGTTACTAACTTTTGTAATGTAATTTCATTTTTGCACAGAACAAATTGACTTTTAATTTCAGGTATGGAAATAATGGAGGAATCAGTACAGGACATATCTCCTTGAAATGAACGAATTAACCATAATAACACAGAAGGAATTTATGTTGAGTTAAACAACCAGTCTTCTGAAATTTTACACACTGTGCAGGATTTAAAATCTGAGTTAAAAGTTGTTAAAGAAGAAAATGAATGGATTCTAAAGGCACGGGAAGAGTTACAGCATAATTTAAAAGGAAACTGTCACAATGACGAAAGAGGTAGAAAAACAAAGTTTAGAGCTAATTCTGAAATAATGTCCCACCAACATAAGCATAAGAAAACAAGGAACGATAAAATGAACAGTTACTAATCTTCTAAGTCTGATTCAAGTAACGATGTTGTAAATTATGACAACAGTAACAATGAGTGCTGCTCTAAAAAGAGAAAACATAAGCATCACGAATAGATTACCGGTGAATTTAAAAAGATTAAGCCACCTACTTTTAACGGCGAAAGTGAGAAGGGTGAGATAGCAGAAGCTTGGCTGTCTGGAATGAAAAATTACTTTAATATTGATGACTACTCTTGTCAACTGAAAGCCAAGATCGCTACTTATAATCTGAATGGAAAGGAAGATATATGGTGGCATGATCTTAAAATAACCAAGAGCATAAAAGAAAAAGATGTAACTTGGACTATGTTTAAAAGTTTGTTTAAAAAGAAGTTATTGTCTGAACAGTATTTTGAGGATAAATCGAAGGAGTTTTATGATTTAAACTTGGGTACTATGAACATGAAAGAACTGTACAACAAGTTCCTTAGCTTGCTGAGGTACGTACCCTACATGATTTAGGAAAAGCCTAAAGTGCAAAGGTTTCTCAGTTGTTTACCATTTAATATAAAAGATCGTATTGAGTATGATAATCCTTCCACTTTGGAAGAATCCATGAGGGAGGCAAACTTTTATTTTGACAAAAACAAAAAAAGAGAAGGAACAACTGGATGGAAGAATTGTAAAACTAATGAGTATGACTATAAAAAAAAAATTAATCAGAATGCTGGAGGTTTTAAGAAAAAATTTAATAAAAAAATTTTTCCTAATAATTATCGGAATAATACATCTCAGAACACTACCACTACAAGAAATGTACATAATAATCACAACAATAATAATAATAACAATAACAATAGGTATGCTGAACAGAAAGGACCCGTGGAGTGCTATGAATGTGGAGGACCACACAAGAAAAGAGATTTCCCACATAACAAGAGGACAGCCAACAACATACATACTATGTAAGTAGAACCTACAGTTGGAGATATCACAAGAGAAATGCCCAGGATCAATGTAGCATTGGAGAACCATCAAGCAGACCATCAAACATCTATGGTCGAAATCGAAGGTATGATACAAAATGAATCTATTTCTATTTTAATAGATCTTGGTGCAAATCTAAGTTATATTTCACCTACTTTGGTTTTCCTAAGCAATATATATGATTTTCATACAATTATTTGCACATGTGTACGCTTAACAAACAATATAATTCTTGTTTCTTCACACATCTAGAGATAAATTATTGAAATAGTATTTTCTAATAATCATGAATTAAAAAGTATTAACAATATACATGTGGAAATTATCAATATCCTAACTCTATCTTGGATCTATGTATCTTGACACAATCTGGAATCCATATGCACTTGTGGTTAATTTTGTTACACTTGAAAAATCATCACTAGCATAACATAATTCAGTAATTTACACCACATAAAAATGTATTCATTTTAAATATCTCATGGCATGACTTATCACTAAAATTCCATATCACTTATATGGCTCTTAGACGCACATACATCAACATCAAGATATAGCTCAACCTACTCAGGCTACAATAAATCATCACATCATATAAGACAATCCAATCATCTTATATCATGACAAGGATGTCAAAATATAAACCAAATTAAATCAAAAGTCGAGATCACATCCAAAGGTGTACGTCTCAACTAATGTAAAAGTGTTTCCACTAATGTTTAAATGTAGGAATAAGAAATCATTAGGTTATTGCCTAAGATAGATGATATTTTTTTTATAAATTTGATTTGATCACGGAATAATTTGATATCTAATGATTTAGATGGTTTGGAAAAAATACATTGTCTCACTATACCTTTATGAATACACTTGGGAGTACAAAAGGGCTTAGAAATATAATTACAACTGTCACAAAATGGATTTAAATTATGAAAAATAGCTTATTCATTTTTTTACTCCACATTAATTTAGGAAGTAATTTTGAATTCAATTTTCCGTTTATATAAAAAAATTGATATCCATCTCACTTGTTTCGATCATCTAATATCGGTTAATTAGGTCCCAGCAAAATAACATATATATAGATTATATTTCCAAAGAACATTGTTGTGTATGTGACTTTGTGTGTATGAGAACATGAATCATAATACATCACTAAATGAAATATCTCAATGAATCATAAATGAAATAATGAGTCCAAACTATCATCTCCCAACCATGCATTATCATTTTCATCGTAATATAATGAGTAACATGTATCAATGAAGTGCAAACAAGCAGTAATAATTCACTAGCATGGGGTGTTATATGTGACACTGCTAAATGTTCAATCTTCTGCATTATGCTTGTGATGTAGAGTGTGAATTGGTTTGATGATGTTATGTCAAGTTCTAGAAATAGCACAAGAGTATAACAAGAAGCATTTAACTCACGACAATTATAAATATATGTAAAAATATGATGAATTCCAACATAAAGGTAGAAAGTACATGCATATACTATGGAAAATCAAATCAAATGAACCATCTTAATGTGACCCTAATGGAATTGTAAAGGAAAAATAAACTTTTAAATATATACATGTTATTTTAATCTTAGGAATTTATGTAATTATGTAATTGTAAAGTTCTATGTATTGAAATGAGCATTTTATTGCATTTTAAATAGAAGTGTTCAATATTTTTATTTTGAAGTTATTGAAGTCTTACTAAATGTATATGTATATGATTAATTGTTGATGATTTGGACATGTTATAAAGAATTTCACGTTCTACATTTGTAAGTATTACAAAATATTTATGGGTGTTGATAGATCTTTATATGTAAAAAAATGCATTTCCTCCCACTCAATCAAACAATGTACATTTCCCTCCATAGTTTTGAAATAAGAAAAATTATACTTAAAAATATTTCTTTGTGCCATCCTTTTGTACTAATACTCTCACTAATGACATCCTCTAATTCTTCTCCAACCTATTTAGAAAACATAGTATAGTGACTATTATGTATGATAATTCTAAGTTTAATAATGTTTGTCATTCATGAAAACATAATATAGTAATTATGATGTGTGTTAATTCTAAGTTTAATAATGTTTAGCATTTATGAAAAAAAATTATTTCTACTATCATTAAATGCATGCTTGAGGTAATATTATTAAAAATGAATATGTACTATTTCAAAAATTCATAATAAAAGCATGCTTGAGGTAATATTATTAAAAATGAATATGTACTATTTCAAAAATTCATAATAAAATGCAGATCAATGTTGATGGCTTCTAAAATTGTTAATTATATGTAATTTTATTAAAAAAAATAGAATTTATACTAACATAATTTTTTTGAAATTGAACTGAAAATATAACTTTATAAGTAAGTGATGGCTTCTAAAATTGTTAATTATATGTAATTTTGTTAAAAAAAATAGAATTTATACTATCATAATTTTTTTGAAATTGAACTGAAAATATAACTTTATAAGTAAGTTATGAATCTTAGAAATAATTTTTTCCAATTTCCATATAAAAAAAGACGTCAACATTTTCCATACATTTTTTTTGTATAGTGTGGATGCATATTATAAGAGATGACAAAAAAAGGAAAAAGAGTAAGACAAATTGCTTATTTCTAGGGTTACTCTATTCATTTAGATACATTTTGGAGATGCATGAATATGAAGGATGGTTAAAAACACGAGATACTCCAGTTGTATGTTTTATAATTATGTAATTTCATATTGTGTGCATTTTGATAGTCCCTACATACATTTTACTAAGCCCACTTAGGGTGGTAAAATAATTTATTTTGAAACTTCAATTCGTAGATGGTGGGACTTTGAGTCATGTACAAACAATTTAAATATTGTTAAATGATATTTCATGATAGATGGAACATCGAATTTTCATTCTAACCCTTTAAATGTGAATTTGTTGATCCATAAGTGCTTTTCCTTATGCTTTACATGGAATATGAGTATTAAAAAAAAGAATGTGTCTCTGCAATTCTTATTATTTTAAGATTTAATGTGGATAATTCCTTTGATGTGACTTTGGTTGTGTTCATGCTAATTTGATGTTCATTACATAATTTGCAGTCTTGCATATGTGTGACTTTTATTGTGTTCCTCTTGTTAATGAAATGAAATGGTCCATTATATGCACATTCAAGTGGCTATACTCTTCAAATGATCAAGGTCATATTTTTAGTTTTGGTTACTTGAAGAATGTGGTAATGGAGTGAAAACATGGGGAAATGAAAATGTTGAATATCAATAATGGTGCAAAAAATGAATGCATTGATATGAAGTATAGAGATTTATTTGATTATGAAAAATTTTGTATTTTTTATGAGATTAGTGTTAGGATATTTAGACATTTAGGAGTTAGTTAAAATCAACTTGTTCTAATATATTTGTTAGGTAAAGTGTGTTTCTTTAGCATGCATTAGTATGCATTTGTATATATGTAATCCGAAGGTCACAATATGTTCGTGACATAGATTGATTTCACGGTTCATCTTTTCCTGAATCTTAATGACCATTGATCCATACCCTAAAACTTGATTGGTCCATGATCTCTATTTAAAGAACATGTAAGGTCATTTGCTAGTTGATTCATGAATTATAAGAAGCTCATTTGTAGCATTCTTTCTTTTGCATAGTAATATTTCCTCAAGTAGCTATTTGGTTGGGGTGATGGAGTGTTTCCCTCTTTGAGGGTTTAAACCACGTAAAAACATTGGTGTGTTGATCTTTGATATGTTTGTGTCAGCAAATTCTCAAAGTGTTTGATATTTTGGAAGCATCATGTGTTATTCAAACATGGTATCAAAGCTCTTATGAAGATCTACTTTCGTTGATGATCTAGATCTTGAACCGACTTTGTCGAGACCATGAAAGGATTTATGGTTTTGATATTTTTGTGCATTTCTGGGTTGTGAGAGGTGTTCCATTGTGTCCGGAGTGTTGTTTCCAACTTGGAAAAACTTTTCTTTTCACTGAGAAAGGTTCTATTTGTTTAAGATACGACCATTTTACCAAATCCAGAGGTATACTATTTACAATTACTCATTTAAAAAAAATCTCATATTATTTTAGACTTCTACGTGTTTTATTATTATTATTATTATTTCTAATCTATCACCTTTTCAATGTGTGTATTTTCTTTTTCATGCACTTTGTGCAAACTTGGAAAACCATAAACAACATGAAAAGGGTTTTCTTACTATGTTTGTTCGTTGTTGTGCACTTTGTGTCAACTTGGTAAACCATAAATAGTGAGAAAACTTGCAATTCTAGGAAGGCTAACCAAGGACTAAACCCAAATATGAACATTTTAGTTTCATATATATATATATGTGTGTGTGTGTGTGTGTGTGTGTGTGTTTGGGTAGTTGTTTAAGATTTCTTGTAGGCCAAAATGAATGGTTTTTGGGTAGGCATGATCTCCCAAAAACAATAGCAACAACACCCTCTTTCTCCTCCATAATATTACTAAATATTTCACTTATCTCACTTGGTTAAAAGTTACTTTAAAAATAAAGAAGTCTTGGTTTCAAGTCCCTTTTGTTACTTTTTCTAAAAGTTTATGTAAGTGTAAGTAATTAAAGTAACTATATTGTAAAAGTGTTTCCCACTTGTTTTATAAAAGTGGGGCACTTCTTTTGAAGTCAACTTAGTTGTAAAATTGACCTTATAGGTAAAGTTAGTAGGGGGGGATTTTTTACTGCATTTTTTTCTCTCTACCATGTGGATCAACCTTTTCATACCACATGACCCCCTAGTTCCCTTTTATTCCTTTCTTAAAAGGGGCATAACTTCTTCATATAGAATCAGTTTCTAGTGTTATTTTTTTAAACCACCTATTTTTTTGAGATCTTTGCATCTATACTATTAGTTTATGTTTTTGAATCCTACATCTTTTAGTATGGCCACTCCATGTGATATCCTACTTATTAGTTCCAACTACTTCTCATGGCAATCCTATATGGAGGATGTACTCTAAAGTAGGGGACTTTACAAGATTACCTCGAGGAAAGAAACTGAACCTAATGATGATAATAAGGAAATAAAATGAGTTAATAAATGTGATGAGTCTTATGTGTTAGTTGTGATGTTTGTTACTATTGATTTACTATTCCACCTATCTGGCATTGATAAGCCAGAAATAGCTTAGGAGAAGTTGGAAATTGTTTTTGGTAAATACAATGAAGTTCGAGGTCAAGAACTTGAAAATGAGTTCATTATGTTAATTCCAGGTGACTTCTTTTGCATACAAGACTATATTTCTAAGTACAAGGCCCTTAGACACTTAATTGATGAATGTGGCATAAAAGGACAGACGAGCAATGCAGTTTTTATATTGTTTCCAAGCATGGACCTACCTATTATGTTTGTGTATCTAAATTTTAATACATGAAAGAATATTTGGGTCTAATTCACTATAAAAATACCACTCTTGAATCTTTTTGTGATTCCTTGATTAGAGAGCAAGATAAGCTCATACATCTTGGATTAATAAGTAGTGTTGATACATCTAGAAAAACCTTACTGGCACAACAAAAAGAGAATTGCAGGCATCTCAAGAAGCAACATCCTCTCAATAATAATCAAAGTAAGGGTCCCAAACCCTCTTAGCCAGCTCATCCTTCTAAAAATTACAAAGCAACCAAATGAAAAGGTAAGAAGACCGAGCGTCATTGCAACTTTTGCAAGAAAAATAACCATGATGAATCTAAATGTTTCAAGAAGATGCAATCATTGGAAGCATAAATGAAGAAGCACAACATCAACCTTGACTTGTCTTCATAGTCAACATCTCATGGACATGCATTTTATGCTTCTTGTTTTTCCTTTATTTCATCTTCTTCTTTTTCTTGTTCGAATGACTTGCTCATTGATTCTTGAGCATCTTATCATATGGCTAAGGGTAAAGTTGTACTTTCTACTATGAATGAATGTAACACCAAAAAATTATTTATTGGTGATGATAGCTCTCTTAGAGTTGTAGGATATGGAACAATTTAAGTAGAAGATGGTCAATTTAATGATGTACTATGTGTTTCAAGAATTTCCAACAATTTGTTGTCAGTTTATCAAATTACTCATTCTGGTGAATGTAAGACTGTAACATTTTTACCTCACCAAGTTGTAATCAAGGATTTAAAAAATACTAAGCATGTCCTTACCATTGGAATTGTTGATTATATTACCTAGTTTCACAAGTTTAATAGCTTTGGGTCATCACTTTTTCCATCAGTTTTTGTTTATCATAGCAATGACTTGAGCAAACTTTGGCATGAGCGATTGCGTCACTTAAATTATCACTTATTGAAACAACTATGTAAATAAAATGTTGTGACAGGTCTTATGGTGGTATCTTGTAGGGATGGTGTTTGTTCCAGTTTAGTACTCAAAAAACATCATTAGGACAGATTTGACAAATGTGCCTTGGGAACGCCTTGACCCCCTTAAAGCTTGTACATAGTGAATTGTGTGGTCCTCTTCCATCTGCTTCCTCTTTTGGTTTGAATCATTTCTTAACCTTCATTGATGATTACTCCAGCTGAACTTGAGTTTATTTCCTAAAAATTAAGACTGGAGTATTTAACATGCTTTTGGGCATATAAGGACCTTGTTGAAAAAAAATCTGGTCATCAAAATCTTAAGTTAATATTTGATAATGGGGGAGAATTTTTTAACATCAAGCTCACAACTTTCTTCACTAAACAAGGAATCCAACAAAAACACATTGTTCCATATATGCCACGGAAAAATGGTGTAGTTGAGCAGAAGAATCACATCTTAAGAGAAATGGCTAGTTGTATGCTCCAAGCTAAGGGACTAAGTCTTGAATATTGGGTTGAGCCATAAATTGTGCAAATTACATAGTTAATCACACCGCTACCAAATATTTACAAGGTATCACACTAGAAGAAGCATGGATTAAAATTAAACCCAATGTAAGTCACTTCCATGTGTTCGGCAGTGGAGCATGGGCTCATATTCTTGATGAAAAATAGAAAGCATTGCAAACTAAAAGTGAAAAGTGCATATTTGTTTGATATTCTAAAGGTGTAAAATGTTATGTGTTTCTTCAAACTCATTCCAAAGATATAATTATTACAATAGATGTTAAATTTTATGAAAACATTTCATCTTACAAGCCTACTTCGACATTTGTGCCATCTATGACCTATGAGCTATCTTCGGTGCTTGTGCCCTATTCTACTCCCAAGTTCCTTGGAAATGTTCCTAATATAGTTTTTGATGATGATAATGAGGATGAAATCCATCTCCACCTACTCATTTTCCTCCATTGCACTAGTACAACCACTTCCTTTATGGGCTCGTACAACATGTGAAGCGACTGATGATCTTGTTGTTGATCCTAGAGATCAATGTCAAACACATTCTTAGTTCCAGTGATCCATTTATCCTTTGGCTCATGTTTCAAAGATGCATGATCCAGAGACTTTTGTGTTGGTTGTGGAGCCAGATATTCCAGTCTCATAGATGATATTGACTTAGTCGTGCACCCCGGAGGACTGTACACCCATTCTGTATTTTTAGGTTTTTGGGGTTGTTTTCGCCAGATGTTTTGTGAGCCCATGGTTCTGGGTATCCCGTGGTATTTTTCCCATTGTATTTTCCCTATAAAAGAAAGACATTGTAAGACAACTAGGGTTGATGTATTAGGTTTTATGCATAGCAAAGATCTCTGAGATCAGTAGAGAGACTGTGAGACAATGAAGAGGAAGTGCAGCAGTTGTGCTGTAGGTTGTATCCCTTCACTTTGCTGGAAGGAATAATAATAAGGACTGAAAATTTTAGTGTGGACGTAGCCCAATTTGGGTGAACCACGATATATATGTGTCTCTCTTGTAATGTGTATCTGTGATTATATTTGCATTTCTGTTTATTGTTATTGCTCTGCGATCCTGTTTTTTCTAACATTTTGCAAAATATTTTGGGAATCCAGATTTAGATGCAGTTATGGATGAAGAATAGCGTTCCTTAATGGAAAACAATACATGATATCTTGTACCTTTTCCAAAAGGAAGAAAACTTGTTGGATGTAAATTGTTCTATATAACTAAGTATGCATCAGATGGAAGTGTTGAAAGATGGAAGGAAAGTTTAGTTTCCAAAGGATTTTCCCAATTCAAGTAATTGACTACAATGAAACCTTTGCCCCTATTGCCAACATGAACTTCATCTTCCTTATTCTTTCCCTTGCAACCTTACATAAATGGGAGGTCCATCAAATGGATGTCAATTCTGCCTTCTTGCATGGGGATTCAGAGGAAGAAATTTAAGTGGAACAACTTCATGGTTATGTTCAAAATGACTCTATCCTTATTTGTCACCTTAAGAAATCCTTATATGTCCATAAGCAAGCTCCTCGATCTTGGTATGCCAAAATGGATAGCTTTCTACTTGAGACCGATTTCTCTAAATGCCATTCTAATCCCAATGTATATACCAAGAAAGTAGGAAACCATCTCATCATTCATGTTCTTTATGTTGATGGCCTTGTTCTTACGGGTAGTGACTATACTTGTTTAACCCATGTGAAATCCAGTCTTAAGAAGAAATTTGAAATTATCGACTTAGGACATTTGCATTATTTTATTGGCCTCCAAGTCTTGCAAACCAAAGAAGGAATCTTTCTTTCTCTGTCTAAGAATGCTTGTTACCTTCCTCGTCACTTTCCCATGGAAGATTGTAAGCCAATATCGAGTCTCCCTTCCAGTCTAGAGTCAAAATTTTTGCCACTTGCATTTCACCCGAAGTAGATGACACCATATATCATTAGCTTATTGTTAATCTCTTATACTTTGTTCATATTTATCTTGATATTTCCTTTGTCATTGGTATTGTTTCTTGTTATATGCAAACATCCCATCAAAGAAATTGGAAAGAATGAAAAAGGATACTTCGATATGTTCGAGGTATAATTTAGTTTGGGATTCATTCTAGTTCAAGGGGTAATCCTTCATTGTTGGTTGGTTTGACTAATTCAGGGAAGTGATCATGATGATCAAAATTCTATTATAGGTTATCTTTTCATCCTTGGTTCAAGACCTGTTACTTAGGATTGTAAGAAACAACAAGCTCTTTCTCTTTGTTAATGCTAGTCAGGAAGCTTTGTGGCTTCAACAAATCCTTTCAGAGTTTGTATCAGTGAGCAGAAGTGTCCAACTACCATTTGTTATGATAATCAGAGTTCTATCAAGCTCACCAAAGATCTATTTCAATATCAATGTAGAAAAAACATTGAGCTACATATGCACTTCATCAAAAAGCTTGTTCATGATCATGTTCTCGAAGTGCTCTTTTTCCCTACAAATGATCAAGTTGCATACATATTCACAAAGCCTATGATAGAAGCAAAGTTTTGTAAAATTTGATCTTTGTTAGGAGCTTATGAATTTGTCACTAAGGGTGGATAGGATCTAATGCCTCCTTCCTTCTCCAATAAGTGTCACTTTTGTAAATACTTCAATTCTATCCCAATTTATTTTCAAGGGGGGATGTTAGGATATTCAAACACTTAGGAGTTAGTTAAGATCAAGTTGTTCTAATATATACCTTAGGTAAAGTGTGTTTCTTTAGTATGCATAAGTATGCATTTGTATATATGTAATTCGAATATCATGATATGTTCTTGACAAAGAGTGATCCAACGATTCATTTTCTCCTTGATCTTAATGACCATTGATCTGTGACTTAGCACCCGATTGGTCCATGATCTCTATTTAAAGAGCATGGAGGGTCATTTTACAGTTGATCAATTATGAGAAGCTCATTTGTAACATTCTTTCTTTTGCATAATCATATTGCCTCAAGCAGCTATTTGGATGGGTTCATGGAGTGTTTCCATCTTCAAGGGTTTAAACCACATAAAAACATTAGTGTGTTGATATGTGATATGTTTGTGTGAGCGGGTGCTAAAGGTATTTGATCTTTTCGAAGTATCTTGTGTTAGTAGAACAATTAGGGCACAATTGTTCAATATTTTAAAGGGATAAATAGATTTATTGCAAAACATAAATACAGGAAAATACTCCTTTTAATTTTCCAAACCCAACTTCACATTGAATTTGACAAGAATCAATATACAATTAGTATAGATGCAACAAAATTCAGTTTTCTTCTCATTTCTCTAATGATGGTGTTAATCCACATCAAGTGAAACAACAATTTGAATAATGGGTAAAAATTCCAATAAAAAAATTATTTGAATAAAAAATGTAATTCAACTTCATTTATAAATTCCATCTATTTGTCTATTTAATAGTTTCCAACAAAACAAAATTATGTCTGCATACTATCATGATTGAGGTGCCATTCCATATTTCATGTGATATGTCTTTAGACTGTGAATCATGATTGAGGTGCCATTGTATATTTCATGTGATATGTCTTTATATTCTTAGAAATGCACATTTCAAAGAAAAAGTGTGATGTATAAACGAAGCAAAACACGTGTGAATGTTAAGATTAGCATAAAATTCACAACAAGAGCATAATAAGGATCACTGAAAGAAAAATAATCACAAGATAGACATAGATTTATCTTGGGAAAACCTCATGGGGTAGAAAACCCAACAAAACATCCTCAATATAGATGATCAAAAGTACAAAGATGAAATCCCCAAAACAAGATCTCCTTCTCCTTTGCATATATCTCTCTCTCTCTCCTATGCGCAATACACAAGTGAGTGTGTGTCCAAATGAGGAGAACACCTCCTCTATTTGTACTTTATCTCTCACTTGACATTTTACCTAGCTAGCTCAGTACCATAAATAAATGACCAATTACTAACCAGGCCGACTTCTCTAGGGGACTTAAACACCCCATTACATCTCACTCTAGGGGAACTAATGCCCTAACTTACATGAGAGGTTTTACCTCAATGAATTTTCATTATTAAATATAATAAATACATCTCGACGGAGGAATAAAACATCTCTGAATAATAATAATAAAGTACAAATATAATATTCTTTGAAGTTACAATGTTTCAACACTCCCCCTTAACGAGAAGGGTATTCTAACAACATATGTAGGAGAAAGGAGAGGTCATCAACAACATCATACTGATACATCTATAAATCATTGGAAGTTTTCTTCAATCATCATTAGCAACTAGAACTGCTGTTGGAACATCTTCAACATCTTTAGTACTGGAACATCAACATCTACAGTACTAAGTCTTCATCTTTTGCAGCACTTGATCACTTGATCATGTAAAGCAACATCATCATCTGGATCTCTCGATCAATGGCATCATGAATATATGGATCTCTCGATCAACAACATCATCTGGATATCTTGATCAATAGCATCATCTGGATCTCTCGATCAACAACAGCATAATGTGCAACACACATGATCTAATTACGGGACGATCAATCCCTCTTACTTTAGGACATAAGTCCAAGGATGACACAATCCTGATCCACTTACGAGATGATCAATCCCTATCACTTTAAGACACCACACCATGTCTAAGGACGATGCAATCCTGATCTACTTACAATATGATCAATCCCTATCACTTTAAGACACCACACCATGTCTAAGGATGATGCAATCCTCATCTACTTACGGGATGATCAATCCCTATCACTTTAAGACACTACACCATGTCTAAGGACAATGCAATCCCCTCGTCAACCTAGGCAAAGTCTAAGGACCACTCATGAAGACACAAGTCTCTGGATTCATTTAGGACTAAATTCCATGGATGATGCAATCCACTCATCAACCTAGACAAAGTCTAAGGACCACTCATCAACCTCATCATCAGTACAGGGATCCTCATCATCGACCTCATCATCGGTACATGTATCCTCATTATTGAACTCATCATCGATACAGGCATCCTCATCATGAATCTCATCGTCAGTAGAGGCTTTATCATCATCGACCTCATCATCGGTACAAGCATCCTCATCATCGACCTTATCACTCCCCCTTTCGAGGAGATTCCTTTTGAAGTACACAAATCTTGTCTCGAAAATACTCAAAATTTACTCGAGACAGAGGCCTGGTCAATACATCAGCAACTTGCTCATTAGTGCTCACATACTCGAGATTTATAGCTCCCTTCTGTACCATATCCCGTATATAGAAATATAGGATCTCTATGTGCTTTGACTTATCATGGAACATTGGATTATCTGTCATCTTGATACAACTCTGGTTGTCACATATGATCACAGTGGAGTCCATCTCTAAGTCAAATAGTCCTAACAACAGCTTTCGAAGCCATATGGCTTCACAACTAGCAGAGCAAGCTGCTATATATTCCGCTTCAGCTATGCTTAGAAACACACTGGACTGCTTCCTTCTAAACCATGAGATCATCGTAGATCCCAAACAATAAAATCCACCTGATGTGCTCTTTCTTTCTGAGACACTTCCAGCCCAATCTGCATCTATATAACCATACAATCTGAAGTCTTGATCTCCAAGACAATATAGACCAAAATCTATCATACCTTTTAGGTACCTCATAACATGCTTTGTAGTTTTCAGGTGAACACATCTAGGCTCAACTAGATACTGACTCAGGGTGTTCACAGCAAAGCATATATGTGGCCTGGTATTCGTCAGATACATCAACGACCCAATAATCCATCTGTATTGAGTCACATCCACTAATTCTGACGATGTATCAGCTAACAACTTAAACTTGGTATCCATGGGAGTGGCGATGGATTTACAATCCAACATATCAAACCTTTTCAATATTTCCACCCCATACTTTCCCTGGTTGCGAAAGATTCCTTATGGGACTTGCCATACTTCCAGACCTAGGAAGTAATGCATCAATATGAGATCTTTCATCTCAAATTCTGCAGCTAGCTTCTTCTTGCTTTCCATGATCTGTTTCTAATTTCCTGTCAGAAATAGATCATCCACATACAATAATAGTATGAAAGGTTCATCATCCATAACCTTAAGATAAAGGTTAGGGTCAGCTTTACTTTTGGTAAATCCCGATCTTGTCAAGAAGCTATCAATTCTTCCATACCAAGCTCTAGGAGCTTGCTTCAATCCGTATAGAGCTTTCTTCAACTTTCATACGTGAGTTCTTCTATCTTCAACTTCAAATCCTTGTGGTTGTTTTATGTACACTTCTTCCTCAATTACACCATTCAGGAAGGTTGTCTTTACATCCATTTGGTGTAAAATCCACTTCATCATGGATGTAAGTGCCATGATGGTTCTAATAGAAGTGTACCTTGAACCTAGTGCAAATGTTTCTTCATAGTCAATTCCCTCTCTCTGAGAGAATCCCCTAGCCACAAACCTTCCCTTGTACTTTTCAATGCTACCATCGGCAGCATGCTTTATCTTGTATATCCACTTGGAGGATACCACACTCTTTTCTTTTGGTTTGGGAACTATATCCCAAACATCATTTTTCATTATTTATTGATACTCCTCAGTCATTGCTTCTACCCATTCTTTCTTCTGAGATACTCCTTCATAATTGGTAGGTTCTTGATCTACAAGATCACACATCAAAGCCACATAGCTGGAAAATGGCTTTGGTTTCTTGCTCACTCTTGTGAAGCCTTCTGGTGCTCCATATTTTCCTGCTTCCTGTATAATTTCTCTTACCCATTTAGGATTTCTCTTATGTGATATGTTCAGAGGTGGGGGTTCTTAAGGTTCTAGCATATCATGGTCTTCTGGTGTTTCCTCTTCAAGGGAGGGAGCAACTTCTGTATTTCTAGGAGGTATATCTTCTTCATGAATTTCTTCATACTAGCACTTTCTGGATCTTTTGAGAGCAACTTCTTCATCAAATGTTACATCTCTACTAATTTCCATGTGATGGGATCCTCGGAGTTATATTTTGAATGCCTTGGATGATTCACAATACCGAACAAATATTCCCTTCTTTCTGGAAGGGTCCAACTTGGTTCTCTTCTCTTTTGGTATGTGAACATATACAGGGCACCCAAATATCTTAAGGTGGCTTACCTTAGGTTTCTTCCCTGTGAACATTTCTTCTGGAGTCTTGAATCCAAGGGCACTATGAGACAATCTATTTTGTACATAAACTATCATTCTTGCTACTTCAGCCCATAAATGCATAGGAAGATCTTGATCATGTATCATTGTCTTTACTGCTTCCATAATGGTTCTATTCTTTCTTTCTGCAACACCATTCTGTTGAGGATTGTAGGGAGTGGTTAGTTCCCTCTTGATTCCAACTTCTTTGCAAAAGGATTCAAAATCCTTTGAAGTATATTCTCCACCATTATCTGTTTTGAGTGTCTTGATTCTCCTTTTTGAATGATTTTCTATCAAGGCTTTGAATTCCTTGAATTTTCAAAATACTTCAACTTTTCCTTTTAGGAAATATATCCAAGTCTTTCTTGAATAGTCATAATAAATGTAATGTAATATTCATAGCCACTCAAAGATGTTGAGGGAATTGGACCACATACATCTGAATGGATCAATTCCAAAGTATCTTTAGTCTTTGTTTCACTCTTTGGAAATGGATTCTTGATATTCTTCCCTTTTGCACATCCTTTGCAAATGCCTTCATGATCAATCTTCAAATCTAGTAGTCTTGTTACTACATTTCTCACATGAGGTAGTGCTTTGTAGTTGATGTGAGCAAGCCTCCTATTCCATATCTCACTTGGGCTAGTGGTTTCATGAACAAGGGCTGCTTCGGAATGCCCCTTGATTTTATACAGGCCTCCTTCTTCTTCACCAATAACAATTGCATCTTCAATTGATTTTCCTTTGGACCACATGAGTACTTGTCCATATATGAATGCAACCCTATATCCTTTCTTATCTAATGTTGCGATAGAAAGTAAATTCTTCTTCAAACCTCGTACATATAATACTTCCTTCATATTCATGGGGGTTCTAGAATCAAGCTTGTAGATTGCTTCACCAATTCCTTTGATAGGATATTGATACTCATCTCCTAATTATACTTTATGAGGAGAGTTATTTTCTTCAAGTTTTGATAGAGTTTTCTTTTGTCCCATCATGTGCTTTGAAGCACCACTATAAATAAGCCATGTATCTTCTCCAGGTGTTACAGACCTACAGAGTGTAGAGAATAGAACATACTCTTCTGCATCTTCTTCTTCTACCTTAGCTCTTTTCCTTAGAGGTCTTTTTTCCTATTATTCTTCACTATCATCTTCTGCTATATGTGCTTGATGTATTTTGTGATGGAAACTCTTCTTGTGTTCCCCTTTCTTTCATGGACAATATCTAGCAATGTGTCCTATTTTGTGACAATTGAAGCACTGGAATGAAGAGTACTTTCTTTTTGAATTTGTTCCATTTTTCCTTTGAAACCTTTGGGGAGGTTGAGAGTCCTTGCCACTTTCTCTCTTGAAGTTGGATCAAGACTTCTTCTTCTCTTGGTATGGGTGGCTAATGCTTGATCATCTTCTTTAAGTAGGGCTTCTCTATTGGCTACGTAAGCTTCCTCTTGAATGCAATCTTCCCATACAATGTCAAACTTCATGCTTTCCTTTCTGGCACACATGATCTAGATGAATGAATCCCAAGGTCTAGTGAGACCATTGAGAGCAGTCATGACTACTTCATCTTCATCAAGGGAGTCTCCAATGGCTTCTAGTTGCTCCTTGATTGGGATACCCTTGTGAAGTAGTCTTGGATGGATTCTCCTTGGTACATCTTGGTACTTTTCAATTGAGCTCTCAAATTCATCTTCCTATTAATGTTCATTCCATCATACATTCTAGCTAGGGAATCATACATTTCTTTTGGGGTCTTCTTCGATGACATTTGAGGAATCAAGTGGTCTTTGATAGAATCAGCAATGATTCTCTTTTCCCTAATTAGGTCCTTTTTGTGATTTTCTTTCGGTTCAGATTCCGTAGGTTATGCAACTTCATCCTTAATGTATTAGGAAAGATCATTCTCTTCAAGAATGAGACCAATCTTATATTTCCATGCCCGAAAATTCTCTATGCCTTCTAGCTTATCCTCAAGCTTAGTTTTTGGGGCCATCTTATCTAGGAGGTCACCAAAAATTGAAAATTCTCTAAATGAAAAACTAACCTTACTAGGAGATGTGCTTCACTGAGGTTAGTTGACTGGTACACTTGGTTTCTGGAAATCCAAAATTTTCACCTCTCAAGCTTGACCTGCGAAATTCAAATTTGCAGTAGTTTTCTGGTTCATTGGTTTTTTGGTTTTTCTAGTCCATAAGTCAAACTAGAGTTTGACTAGTCCCGGGGTTCTACCCACTCAAAAACTTCGATCCAAGGCTCTAAACTTTTCTTTTGGAGAAGCACATCTTTCTACGCAATCAGATTCGAAAAAATCCAACTTTTGCAGAAACCGTAATTTCTCACCGGAGGAAGAAGATAGATTTTCACCTTGTGAAAGATGTCCTATTCAGGCTAGCTCTTATACCATGTTAATATTAGCATAAAATTCACAACAAGAGTATAATAAGGATAACTGAAAGAGACATAATCACAAGATAGACACAGATTTATCCTGGGATACCCTCATGGGATAGAAAACCCAGCAAAACTTCCTCAATATAGATGATCAAAAGTACAAAGATGAAATCCCCAAAACAAGATCTCCTTCTCCTTTGCAAATATCTCTCTCTCTCTCTCTCTCTTCTATGTGCAATCTACAAGTGAGTGTGTGTCCAAATGAGGAGCACACCTCCTATATTTATACTTTATCTCTCACTTGACATTTTACCCAGCTAGATCGGCCCCATAACTAAATGACCAATTACTAACCAAGCCAACTTCTCTAGGGGACTTAAACACCCCATTACACATCTAGGGGAACTAATGCCCCAACTTACATGGGAGGTTTTACCTCAATGACTTTACATTATTAAATATAATAAATACATCCCGATAGAGGAATAAAACATCTCCGAATAATAATCATAAAGTACAAATAGAATATTCTTCCGAAGTTACAATATTTCAACAGTGAAAATATACATAGTAAAGTAGTGAAAGGTAGATAAAAAAACGAATATAAGGCCATACAAAATGAATTATCATGAAAACATGAATGTTGATTCTTCAATATTGGTAATTGGAAATCAATGCTATAAAACCATGAAATATATAGTAATTAACGAAATTTTTAATCAGTGCTAAATTTCTCCATTTCTAACTAGGAAATGCACGTAACCCTTTGAAATTATGCAAAGTAGTGGAGTGATAAAGACATGATTGAGGTAAATTAGTGCAAGGTGGATAAAAGAAATAATGTAAGGCGATACAAAATGAATGAGCATACAAACAAAAATGTTTATTCGTCAATATTAGTTATGAAACCATGGAATATATAGTAATTAACCAAATTTACAATGAACATTAAATTTTTCCATTCCTAAGAAAGAAATGCATGTAAACATTAGAGATTATACAATGTATTGGAGTGAGGTGCGATTCCATGTTTCATGACATGTGATATGTCTTCATATTCTTAGAAATGCACATCTAAAAGAAAAAGTCTCATTGCATAAAAGAAGTAAAATATGTGTAGAAAGATAAAGAAAAAAATTAGTGAATGGTGGATACAAAAAGGAATGTAAGGTCATATAAAATGAGTCATCATAAAAAATGAATGTTCATTCTTAAATGTTGTTAATTGGAAATCAATACTACATTTTCATTACTAAATGATAACATTATTGTTCTAAATTATTTTTATTTTAATAAAATGTATATTTAAAATAAAAATAAAAATGCATGTAGAAGGAGAAATCAAAATAAAAATGTATGCAGAGGGACAAATGTTTATTGAAATTTCCTTTCTCACCTCACCAACAAAGTTAAATTCAATGATGATTTCATCTCCATGATATTTATAACAATATATATATTCTTTTATTAATTGTTCATGGATTAACCATAAACCTACGTATATCTCCAATTACATGAACTAAGTTATTCTTGACTCTTTATAATTGTGAAGGAGAACTCAAGATAAAAATGCATGCAGAGGGACAAATGTTTATTGAAACTTACCTTTCTCACCTCACCAACAAAGTTAAATTCAATGATGATTTCATCTCCATGATATTTATAACAATATATTGATTCTTTTATTAATTGTTTATGGATTAACCATAAACCTACGTATATCTCCAATTACATGAACTAAGTTATTCTTGACTCTTTTATAATTGTTCATGGATGGGCCATAATCCTACCCATAACTCCCACTATATGAGTAATGTCTAGTATACCATTTTATAGCTTGCTTGGACATTGTCACACAAATTTGGTCCATTATTTACTCACAAAAGTGTGGTTTCAGTTTTATAATGAGCTATTTTCAATTTTGATCTTTACAAAACTTTAATTTCCCGATGTATTGATAATCTATTAGAAACTAAATCATTAGTTATAATCAATTAGAATATTTTAAAGTCTTAAACTTTGACCTCCAAGTTGTAAGAATAGGGTTTCTTACATCAATCTTAATGACATATTCATGTTTAAAATTGATCTATATTAATTGTATTCTTTTTATAAAAATTAAAATTAAGGCAATATAGTTATGTAATTACAATCAATTTAAGGTCACAAAATTTAAAATTTAAAACAAACAAAAAGTTAGTAAAAAAATAAGTAAATTTTTTTGGATATGTAAAAAATTTAATATTAAAAAATTACATTTCAAGAAATTGGATCCCTTTGAATTCTTGACCAATCTATACTAGTATGTGAAAATGACATAATAAGGCTAATTGATATGTCTTTACAAACTTCTTTTTGTAAAAATATTATATATAAGATAATAGTTCACCCATTGTCTTATATTTTTTTAATTTTTCATTATTTTTTAATCCATTTTTTAATTAAAAAAGAATTTTAAAAAGTGAAAATTTCCATTAAAGATTAAATCAAAATTCATATTACCAAAAAAAAATCAAAATTATTCTAATCATTCGCTGAGGTATGTCTTGGTTTTGTAGCGAGGGTGTGGCGGCTGTCTCCTTGACCTGCTCTTCCTGCCAGCGTCCTTATCCTGCCAGCGTCCTTATCCTGCCGCGTTACCCAGCGTTACATAGGAGTAAGTTGGACAGATCCTCCATAAACACAAACATATAGCCTATCGTTCCAGCAGGGGTTAATTTAGACGGGTCAATTTGACAGGAAAGGTCGATATGTTAAGGTAAGGTTACGTAGATCTATAAATTTACATCAATTTAACTTAGTATATAATGTGTTAATAAAGGTGTAGTTTAAGATTCAAAAATACAATTTAAACACATAAAAATTTGGATTTTACCAAAAAAAATACCACATAAAAAAAAAATACTCTCTTGACTAGAATTACATTCATTGCATAGAGGCTCTAAGAGTATCATATCACTTAGAGGAATTAAACCTAGGTGAAGAGGATAGCAACCATTCCTCCCAACCACCCATACTACATCCAATGGACACTTCACATTATATTTGACAAAAATCGATATACAATTAGTTTTGATATAACAATACAATCAACCTCTCATTTCTTTAATAATGAAATCAATCCACATTAAGTGAAACAACAATTTAAATAATGGATTAAAAATATAATAAAAAAACTATTAAACCTACAAATTTTAAAAACTTCATTTATAAATTCTATTTATTATTTATTTTTCTATTTTATAATTTCAAAAAGACAAAATTATTCATCATCCTTCATCCTTCTTACTGTGTAGGATATAATTATCCCCCGATGAAAAGTTATAATATAACTTGATAAAGAGGCTTTACTTGAATAAAAATCATTATAGAAGATATTATGTCAGCAAGAATAGTGTTAAACTTCCCTATTCATTAATGAGTGGAAAAGATATAGAAAAGTCTAATTCCCTATAATGATGAGTAATAGTTAATGGTAACAAGTTATTTTTTATTTTGAGTACTCATAATTCAGATTAAATATATATTTAAAGGAAATGATATAATGCAAAGTGATCTTGCAATTTTAATGGAGGAAATTCTTTTAACAATTAAAAAATGATAGGTAGTAAATTAACAAAAAAAAAAAAAAAAAATTAATGTTATAACATATAGTAGACTAAATAAAAAAAAAGAAAAGTTGAGGGTAATTCCATTAATGGTGTGTCTTGACACCACCATAATTAAGATTATTTATTCTTCCAGGACACGAATTTTAATTATGTAAGATCTTTTCTTCCTAATGAAAATCTCAAAGGATCATAATATTGGCAAAAATATCTCTAGGAGTTAGAACATATAATCAATTTCATAGTTAATAATAAACAGAACATATAATCAATTTCATAGTTAATAATAAACAGAACATATAATCAATTTCATAGTTAATAATAAACACATAATAGACATTTCTCTATATGTTCTTAACTTTATCATTCTTAATATTTTCGTTCGAGTGTATTTTGGCACATTTTTCCTTTTGAAAAATTAGATAGGAGTTCACACACTCCTTAGAGTATATGTTAAATTGTCCCTATATGTTTCCTACACATTTATCCATTTATGTATTTATTTTCATATCTACACATTTATCCATTTATGTATTTATTTTCATATATTTATAATTAGATTATGATTCTCTTCATTTCCAAAGTTTTATGGAAGTTTTCATTATAGGTTTTTATATTGTGTGTGATGGTATAGAACTTAGAGTACTTTATAAAAGTTTTTATTCTTTACACAAGTTTATGTTGGTTGTGGAGCCCGATCTCCCAGATTCAGAGATATTATTATTCAGCCATGTTTATACCCTAGCTTTATATGATATGCAAAAGGACTGTATACTCACCTCAGCAAGGGGTCGAAGCCTGCCCCCACTGGGGTCCAGGGGCTAACGGGTCCCTGAAGGAAATTTTGGGGGTTTTTTTACGAGCCCATCGTTTTGGGTAACCCTTGATATTTTCCCACGGTATTCCCCTATATAAGAAAGACATTGTAATATGGCTAGGGTTGATGCATTAGGTATTATGCATTGTAAAGATCTCTGAGATCGTGGAAGAGAGACTGTGAGATAATGAAGAGAAAGTCCAGCGGATATGCTGCAGGTTGTATCCCTTCATTTGCTGGATGGTATAATAATAAGGACTAGCAATTTCAGTGTGGACATAGCTCATCTTGGATGAACCATGATATATTGGTGTCTCTCTTGTAATGTGTTTGTGTAATTTGTATTTGCATCTTGTTTATTATTGTTGCTCTACGATCTTGTTTTTTCTAACAGTTTAAGTACTTTATAAAAAAATATGCAATCTATATGAGATAGTGTTTGAGGAATGATATTTAACCATTATATCTTAAATTCATTAAAAATATCATTTGACCATGAATTATTAATAACGTGTGACACGCAACTAATTGAATATAATTTATAAAAAAAACAAAAGTACAAACATTACTTTACAAATTTTTAATTATAAATAATAAATTTATCTTTAAAACTCTCTCTCTATATATAATTGAACATAATTTAGAAAAAAACAAAAGTACAAACATTACTTTACAAGTTTTCAATTATAAACAATAAATTCATCTTTAAAACTAAATAACCATGGTAACAATTGAAGCAAGGGTGTCTCAAAATAAAACATTCATAGGGAGGAAATTCCAGTTGAGTGCTAATTTGTATTTTGTGAGGAAATATAAATAGTCTCTTGAAGGGTTTTAAAATGAATTAAGCACTTTTGAGAATGTACAAAAACTTGATCCACATAGTTCTAAAGATGATTATGACTTATCATAGTGATGATATTTTTGGTGATTGCATGAGGATAATCATTTATTAGATTAAAGGTATGCCATAGATGGACATCTGTGTAATGGCTAAGAAATTGCATTCTACTCTACAAGAAAGTTGAATGAAAAGGTGTAATAATTTTCTTGTTTACTATGCATAAAATTTTTGATATAGATCAGCCCAATATTGTTTAAATGGAGATTTTGGATATTATCAATCTATTTGAACTCAACCTATTGTATAACCATTTTCTAAATTTTTTTATATGTATCAACCCAATATTGTTTTAAAAATTGCATTAGGAAATTTAAAATGATGGAAAATGAAATAGAAATTTGAAATGTATATTCAATTAATAAATGTGTATTTGTAGAGTCTCTACGAATATCATGGAAAGATTGAAAGGGTTAAATGACAATGGAAATTTTTGTATTGAATTTATCACCTCTACAAACATTTTCGTTTTCATAAGCTTTTATTAATTACATAAGCTTCAATTTTGAATTAAAGTGAGTTAAAAAAATATGGATAATGAGTTCATGGATATGTATTCATATTTCATGGGATATGTCTTCATACTCACTCATTATTCATTATTGAGGTTCCATTCCATATTTCGTGTGATGTGTCTTTATAGTTTGAATTTTATGGGACATGTCTTCATACTTTCAGTCATGATTCATGATTGAGGTGTTATTTTATATTTAATGAAATATGTTGTTATACTCTTTATAAAATGATTCATCATAAATAAAAAAATATTAACTTTTTAATATTACTAATTGGAAATCAATGCTATAAAATCATAAAAGAAATCATAATTAACCAAATTAAATTATAATGAATGCTAAAAATACATGTATCCATTTGAGATTAAACAACTATCCATTTGATATTAAACAACTTAATGTAGTGATGAGTGATTATTAAGTTTCCATTCCATATTTCATGTTGTATGTATTCATACTTTCAGTCGTGATTGAGGTGCACTTTTATATTTTATGTGATATGTTTTCCGAAATGCACATGAAAAAAAAATTCTTATTGTATAAAATAAGTAAGTCATGATTAAGGTGCAATTTTATGTTTGATGTGATATGTATTCATACTTTTATAAATGAATATATGAAAGAAACAAATTCATGGTATAAAAGAACCAAAACATATGTGAAAATAAACAAAATAAAATTAGTCAAAGATGGATAAAGAACTGAATGTAAGAGATACAAAATGAGTTATCATAAAAAAAAAAAATGAATGTTGATTCTCAATATTGCTAATTGGAAATTAATGCTATGGAACCATGGAATATATAGTAATTAATCAAATTTACACTCAAAATTAATTTTTTCTTTCCTAAGTAGAAAATGCATGTAAACATTTGAGATTATGCAATGTGGGCCACAAAGAAGCTAGCCTTCTTTGCAACCCATAGGGGACATGAGTAATTTAGACTTAGTTAAGTGTGTTAATTGTATTAGGGTCTATTTTATGTAAATAAGCTAGGTCCTTTGTTTATAAAAGGAACCTGATGTCTAATACAAATATGGGCATGTTATGAGAAGATCATTCTCATCTTTTTCACATATTAGGTTTCATGCTTAAATAATCTAACTTATTAGCCCCATCTTCACGCCCATCTTCACGCACAGGTTTCAGCAGGTCTCTCAGCTGTCTTTATTCTCTTCTAAAAATAAAAACTCATTGCTTCCCTCCTGTCACGCCCAGCTCCCACTCATCGTCCTTCTTCATTCCCTGCAGCACCTGTCACACCTGTTACCTGCTCATTCCACCCACGATCCCTGCCATATCCACTTGCGCTCCATTACAGGCCTGCACGCAGCCCTTGGCTCTCCCTCTCACCCTACACGCAGCCCTTTGTCTCTCCCTCGCTCAATCCACCTATGCCCAACTCTGCACAACCTAGGTCTTCCCCCAATCCTAGCCCCTCGTCGACCTACATTCCATCATCTCCCAGGACCCACGCTTTACACTACATGCTGCCCAGAATAATCACGCCTTCCCTAACCATAGCGTGGCCCTAACACTCATGCTTGCTCCCAGTCATCACGCTGCCCTCCAAGACTAGCACTTGTCTGCTCCATCCTCTCACGTAGCACCATCCCGGCTGGCCCATTCCACTGCATGCTCCCTCTCAGTCATCACACTCAAACCTAATTCCTTGGCCATGCCTTGCCTTGTCACTCCCAACTATTTAGATTTCAGGCTTAGCTCCATGCATGGCCTTTGCGGGAGGATGAGAGATGCCCAACACTACATTTCTATTGCTGCATGCCACTCTCCATGATTTCTGATAGGTCAATTGGTATCAGAGCATATAGATCCCTAGAAGAAGCAACATAAGAACCAGCTGCTGCGAGGTTTTCAAAATTATTTATTTTCTTTTCTGAGTTTTTTATTTTCAAATAGATCTCATACCCTTCTTAGGGTTTTCTACAGCTGATGGTGGATTCACAGATCTTCCTACAATAGGATCCCACAGATCTTCACCATAGAGAGGAGGTTCACAGATCTTCATGCCCACAGATCTCTCCCTCTATCCCAGCTATTGTTCCTCAAGCCTTCAACCAGAATCCTTAAGCCTTGTTTCTTTTTTATCCTACAAGATGCCTCCGAGACGAGATCGTTTGGCCACTGATTCATATTCTAGTGCCTCTAATCCAGTCTAGGACCTTGCATCTGCTCTCAATGAGTTAATGAGAATGCAACAACAAACTCATCCAGATCCATTCCGCTTAGATACTAGGTTCCAACTCCCTAAGTTCACGGGACAAACCAATGGAGAAGCTGTGGAGTCCTGGATCCGCAGCCTTTCCACCTATTTCAGGACTTGCATAGGCCTTACCAAAGAAAGAAAACATCATATTGCAGCATTACAACTGGAAGGCCTTGCTCAAACATGGTGGGACACAGAGAAAGAAAAGGCCACTTTGGTAATAGAAATTGGATCTTGGGCAAAGTGTTCTTCTTCTCAATCGATCAGCACTTGGGATCGCATGTGCGAAGCCTTGCCGGACCATTTTACCCACCTAGGTATCTTCAATCCTTATGGATTCGATGGCACCAACTCCACCAACTTCCTACACAAGGAGTACAAGCATATATCGAACACTTCTCCAAGCTACCACCTACCCACTATGCCTCATCCGAAACCATATCTTCTAGGATGGTCCCCGTCTATTGGTTTCACAGAGTTTCCTGGTCACATTTTCCATTGTAAAATTTAGAGACTCTGTGCTATGTGATGTTTCTCCATTAGATTGTGTTGACCTACTGCTGTGCATCCCTTGCCAGGACCAATGAAATGCTATTTATATAGCCAAATCTCGCCAGTATAAACTTACCAAGGATGGCCACACTTATATCCTTAGTTTGGCCCCACCCAAACCCATGGCAACAAAGGAAAAAATCCCTCATGTCCATCTCCACTAGTGTGTTTGTCTTTGTTTGGTCTAACCCATTCAACTAGAAAACACCACCCATCCCATCCCAAAATCCATGGCTCCTCTCATACAAGAATTTGCTGATGTTTTCCAAGCCCCTACTGGACTCCCCCCACCTCGACACATCAACCATTCTATTAACCTCATTCCGGGTGCTACTCTTGCCAATGCACCTTCATATCGTCTTGCCCCATGGGAAATAGAGGAAATTGGAAAGCAGTTGACAAAACTAATCAACTCCAGACATATTCAACCATCCTTTTCTCCTTTTTCTTCCCCGACATTTGTTATACCTAAGAAAGACACCCCAAAAATGCGCCTAGTCACTGATTATCGAGCCCTTAACAAGGCCACAGTGAAGAACCACTACCCCCTACCCCGAATTGAAGAGTTATTGGACACCCTACAAGGTGCTCAATGGTTCACTAAGATGGATTTGACAACAGGATATCATCAAGTTCGAATGAACCCAACTTATGTTTGGAAGACAACTTTCAAGACCAAGTTTGGTCTCTTCGAGTGGAAGGTCATGCCCTTTGACCTCACAAATGCTCCATCCACCTTCATGCGGCTCATTAATGATATTTTCAGGAAGCATTTGGGTCATACTATGATTATATATTTAGATGATATTCTAATCTTTAGCAAGTCATGGGAAACACATCTTCAGCATGTTCAGCAAGTTCTTGAAATACTCAGGGAGCACAAGTTGCAGGTTAAAGAAAAGAAGTCTTATTTTGGCAAACGCTCAGTTCCATACCTGGGTTTTTTGGTGGACTTAGAAGCTATTCAGCCCGATCCTGAACTCATCAAAGCATTAAAACAATGGCCAACACCTTCTTCAGCCATCCAGTTAAAACGCTTCCTAGGTGGCATAAATTTTTATCGTAAGTTTGTTCTACATTTCTCTCAGATTGATCATCCTTTACATTAGCTATCCAATCGTACTTCTACATTTCTTTGGAATGACAAAGCCACTCGCAACTTTGTTCGTCTTAGAGAAGCTCTATGTTCAGCCCCAGTATTGCATTTGCCAGACTTGTCTCAACCATTTGAGATTGAGTCAAATGCCTCACAATACGCTATTGGTGTCCTGCTTAAACAGGGAGGACACCCTATTGCTTACCACTCAGAATCACTTTCAGATGCTAAGAAAAACTAAAGCACCCATGACAAGGAATTTTACAGCCTAGTGAAAGCTCTCAAGCAATGGCGCCATTATCTATTGGGAAAGGAGACTATTCTACATACAGACCACCATCCTCTAATTTTCATTAATTCCCAATCAAAGATACAGGAACAAAGGCATCTCAAATGGGTAGCATATATTCAACAATTCCATTTGGTTATTAAATACAGGAAGGGCACCTCTAACAAGCTGGTTGATCTTCTTAGTAGGCCACCCACTCCATTGCTCCACCTACTCCAGGTTCGTTGTGCTACTTATGATGCCTGGAAATATAAGTATCCTAGTGATCGGGACTTTCAAGAAGCATGGGCTACATTACAGGACACTACAATCATCAACCAAATTCCTTTTCTGGACTACACCATCCATGATGGGTGGCTCTACAAGTTAAATTTGCTATGTGTCCCATAGTCTGATGATCGTTTGCTGCTCATTAAAGAAGCTCATGCATTTGCATGTGGAGGCCACTTTGGTACCACTAAGACCATTCAACACCTCCAACGCCATTTCTATTGGCCTTCTCTTCAACCTCAAGTAGACAGATTCATAAGAGCCTGTGCCTTATGTTCTCAATCAAAACCGTCAAATAGAAAGCATGACTTATATATACCTCTCCCACTACCTTCCAGGCCATGGGAATCAGTTTCTATGAATTTCTTAAGTGGACTACCAACTACCCAATGAAAACATGATGCAATTTGGGTAGTCGTATGTCGCTTTAGCAAAATGGCTCTCTTCCTCACTTGCAAAAAGACCACTACAGCCTCCCAAACAGCAGAACTCTCTTTCGAACATGTGTGGCCTCATTTTGGCCTACCAAGCAGCATCATTTCAGATCAAGATTCCTGCTTCCTGAGTTCATTTTGGAAGACACTCTGGGCACTGCTTGGATGTCAGCTTAAATTCTCCACAGCCTTCCATCCTCAAATGGATGTCCAAACAGAGGTAGTCAACCGCGTCTTGGTTCATGAGCTCCGTACTAATTTTGGACGTAGCAAATAATGGGATAATTATTTGCATATTCTCCAACATAGCTACAACATAGCTACAACAGAGCAACACATTTGGCTATTGGTTTTTCTCCTTTTGAAGTATGCTTAGGATTCCAACCAGCTTCTCCAGTTGTGCTTCCTCTTACATTGAAACCCCATGGTACAGATCATCAACAAAAAGAACAATTCTCAACTCAAATATTTCTTCAGCAAATTACACATCGCCACACTTAGGTCACGGAGACCCTCAAAGCAGCTCAAGCACATGCAAAGGTCAGACGATACAAACATAGGACAACTATTTCCTTTCAACTAGGAGACTGATCCTAGTTACATTTGGACAAGAAACCCTTCAAAGGAAAGCATCATAAACTTCATCCACTTTGATATGGCCCCTACACGATTCTGGAAAAGATTGGGGAAAACGCCTATCGATTGGACCTCCCTCCTCAGCTCGGCATCCACAATTTAATCAATGTCAAGCATCTGAAATTATTCAAGCCTCCACTATTGGATGAACTAGCCACAATTACCCATCCTGTGTACAATATTCCGTACTTCTAGCTTCTTGTGTCGAGAGATACTATCCTCGACATCAAGACCCTTTCTACTCACCACCGGGCTTACACCTCCTACCTCCTGGCACGCGAAGGACAGTCTCTAGCTCATGCAAAATGGATGACATCTGATATCATGCAAAGTCAGTTCCCTCATCTTCTCATGGAAGCAGAGATGCTTCTAGATCTAAACAAGGAGGAATTGCGCCACAAAGAAGCTAGCCTTCTTTGCAACCCATAAGGGACATGAGTAATTTAGACTTAGTTAAGTGTGTTAATTGTATTAGAGTCTATTTTATGTAAATAAGCTAGGTCCTTTGTTTATAAAAGGAACCTGCTATCTAATACAAATCTGGGCATGTTATGAGAAGATCATTCTCGTCTTTTTCACATATTAAGTTCCATGCTTAAAGAATCTAACTTCTCAGTCCCATCTTCACGCTAAGGTTTTAGCGTGTCTCTCAGCTGTCTTTATTCTCTTCTAAAAAAAAACTCGTTCCTTCTATAACATCTCATAATTTCATAAAAATTTAAATTTTTTTATAACAGCATTAATTACAATAATTATAATTGTGGAAACAATATTTGTTGATTTTGATAGCATTAATTAAAACTTGTTAGTACTAAACATGATTTAATTTCTGTTTTAGCAGCAATGTGAGGGTGACAGATTTAACACATAATTAACAAACTTGATTATGATTACAAATGAGCTTAACTGGTTGGAAATATGATGAGACACTTTTCTTTTGCAATGATACTGACAGTTTGACTTTGCTGCATAAGGGTGTCCTACGAGGTACCCTGGAGCTTACTTAGCTGCAATGCTAAAGCATATTGAATGTCTTATGTGCAGATGACAAGTAAGAAATTTCATGGCTGCGTAGAAGCAAAGTACGTGTATAGTTCTATTTCAACGTCGTAATTAAATAAAAAGTTAGAGTTCTGTTGCGATCCACCATAAGTATGCAGGTATGGATTTCATAGCCATAAATACTGTTTTCAAATGTTGTCTTAAAACTCAGCTATGCGTAATACAAAGTAGTCGATGATCGCTATCAACTGGTAGTTTTGACACTGTAATCTTTGTCGTGGTTGTAGCTGGCTTATTATTGTCTTAAGATAATTAATTACCTTTATATTACTGATGTAATAGATGTATCGCAAAAACATTAAAAACTTGCATGAGAAAGTATGATAAGGACTAATAGCATTTTAGTCAGTCTTCATGCTAAATATATATATCTTTAAATCCATCGAATGTCTACTATACAAACTATTTATTTTTATATCTTCGATAATTGAGTTCGTATGATCACAACCAAAGTTACAAAGGTAATATTAAAATCTCCTATGTATGGGCTATCCCATTTGTAACCTTACAATGTTTAACTAGTGATACTTATAACCCTTTCAAAGGCTTGTATCTATTTCGTATGAATGGCATAAGTGAAACTATGTCAAAATGTGACTATAGTTGTCCTATCAACTAATATCTAAGTCATAACTTTATTATTTAAATCCACAAGTAATAACTTGGGACTATATAAACTTCCAATTATTATAATAACATGAATCTAGTGTTGTGACCTAGACTTAGGACTATAGGAATATATGTATCGTCGTCGGTTAAAACAACACAATAATATGTGTTATGAAACGTAGTCTTGGAACCCATACGATCTTTGGAATTTGAATTAACATAAAAATTAATGTTATAATGTGATGTAGCAATGTATGAAATCATATCGTTGGGAAACGAGTGCTGACATGCATTTAATTGATTGACAGGTTGATGGTTTTAAAGGCGATATGAATCGGTGTTGGCGAAAGTGATACAGGAATGCATTAATGGGCGTCCATAATGTATGTGTGATGAGGATTAAACAAGCCTCCACTTAAGTGCAAGCTAAAGCATGCGATGACTGTGATGGTGCCATGTAATATATCTTCATTGAAGGTCCTCTGAGCTGGCAGTTTTGATATCCACCATGTGCAAGAGTTGGCATGATCGTGCTACGGCAATGAATGAGCAATTAAGTGATGGTTGTTCGTTCCAATGCAAGGTGTGTTGGCATGATTTCGATCATTGATCAACTTGATCATGATCGTTGGATATAACCCTAGAATTGGGTTGATGTCTTGGTTTGACAAAAAGTGTTTGTAGTTCATTGTTACGTTGGTCTTGGCAGTGTGGCCGATAGGCTGCAGCTTTGTTGGGTTAGAAGACGAGGGTTTCGACCGTGCGACCTGTAAGTGGTTTTAAAATAATGCAGGTTTCATCTTTTGTAATGGCATGATCAATGTTTACACTTGGGTTTACAACGCTGTTGAGATGACGAGCTAGTTGTTGCTCTCTCTGAGATTTTTAATGGGATGAAATCTTCCTACAACCGAATTGGAAGGTACTCTGCTTTCGTCAGAAGAAGGGAGTTCTTGGCTTAAAGGATTATGTACAAGATTTGTCCTTCGTTCTTTAAATGTAATCGATTTCCCAACTCAGAGTTCATATTATCGTTTGTTTTATAGTTTTCATAGATATAATGATTGATGTTTGTGTGTTTGTATTGGCAGGCACCGGTTTTGAAGGGGAAACACGCTCCACATTTTGGAAGGAGGATGGCCAAACTGCATTTCGGTAAGCTCCGGGTCTTCCAAAACCCTCGTAGGTTCTCTCCATCTAAGGTTGATGTGTTTTTAGGTCCTTTCCATGACTCGTCGTTGTTGTTGGTTGAAGAACTACGAAGCACAAATTTGGTAATCGAATGATGTCTGTTCAAAGCTGTGACCCTCTTTTGTTTATGTGAAACTTGGTTTTACACTTTGATACTTATCTTCGTCGAACTGGATTTGCAAAAAATCGTCAATGCAAAGGGTTTATGGATTCGTTTAACTGTTAGTATTGAGGATAAGCCCTGTAGGATTTTGTTTGGGAAACCTGTTATAAAATTTCTCTCTGAGCACCACGACTTCGTTTTCTTGAAGTTGGAACTTTGTAATGGTTTATAAAACTTTGAATCACTACTTGATGAGTTAAGTTATGAGAATAAAAGTAGAGCCGAAAGCTCGTCTATTGTGTAATCAATATCTTTCTTTTCGGTAATAAAACGTATGTTATTTATCTCTATGTAAAATGTCTATGTTAAACGACTTGAGGCTGTAGGTTGATATCGTGTTTTTCGATCTATACTAGGGTTTTTGAAACTTGTTTTAGATGGAAACTCTGTAATGTATGATGTTTTGAAATGGTATTAATTTTGTTTGTAATGGAAACAATAGGTCATACCCTAGTTCGTGATTTGTTGAATAGAAATTAAATGTTTGAAAAATAATTTCTAAAAGAACTTTGGTTTGATTCAAAGCGTATATGGATTGAGTTTGCAAAACGATAATAATGGGAAATGAAATCTAACTAGGTTTTGTTATGAAACTCGGTTTGGAAATCGACACTAACAGTTTAAAAATATCTATTGAATAAAATGTTTGATGGCAATAAAATGTTTATAATATTTTCATTATTTGTTTGAACTATAAATTTATATGGAATGGTTATAGTAAGAAATGAAAACAGTGTGTGTATGTGCAATGTGAAAAACTATTTGATGAATGTTATGTACAGCCTTGATATAATTAACACATTTATTTATTTGCAGCTATGATATTATATTGCAAACATAATTGGATATATAGAAATATGATTTCTATCTATTTCCTATGTACATAGTAATGATAAGAATAATGCAATGCAACTGTACAGGAATTAAACATGGTTTGTTTTTCATATAACTAAGGAAACATTTTATAATATATATTAGATAATATACAGAACTTTCTACTATTATTAATTATAGGGCATAAAACAATAAACATATAAATTACTGTATTTATCTATCGAATCAAAATGGCAATTTGCCTATCTTTTAATCTATTTTTAATTTGCGTATCTATACTAGAGTACGATGCACAAAACAACATGTGGAAAAATATAGATACCGGTTTATCAATTCAAATCATCCTTAAACTTAAACATTCAGACTTTAAACAAATTTAGAATTATATTCTTTTTCGAAAAACAGAAAACAAGGATTACTAATTATACAGAACAGATCTATTAGATGAGATAAGGAAGAAAATTTGTAAAAAACCTAGCTAAATCTGTAGGGCAACAAACAGCCCAAGAAGACTATTCCACCCAACCAATTCCTGAAAATAGTCAAGTACTGCCTGAGGACCCTCGAGCCTGTTCACTGAACCACCAAGAGGAAGAAGCTTAGGAAATAGGATCTCCACTTGTAGTAGCATTAACTGTCAAATCTTCAATAAATAGCAGTCCAATAGACCTGCACCAGCATCTCTGGTTCTTCTCAGCAATATGCAGACTTATGATTGCACTCACAACTAGCCTCCCTATTCGAATCTCTCAGTGATCACCTGATGCACATGAGGAAATATTCTGCAAAAATATTGTGTAAGAGCTTCCTGCTCAATTCGAATTTGCCTTATGTAGGCTGCCTATGCCTTTTCAGTTGTTACTGGGTCATTAAATAAGCTACCTACTCACTCCCTCCACTTGGGGGATAATGCCACATTTTTAGGGGTAGTTGTCCCATAACCAAAAACTAGTGGTGTGATGGAATTGCTGCCATCTATCCCATACCTTCCAACAACTTCCATTCCTCCTATTGGGTCAGTGAACACTCATTTAACAGTCCCCTTGGGTGTTTGTCTCCTAATTAATTTATTTAAATAATAATATTCAGTAATTACATTCATCCTTGATCAAAACTAATCATAATTACAAAACTTTGTAATTAAATTTAACATAAAGTATTTTGCAAATAAAATAATAATTTTCAGAAATTTGGATAGGTGACATACACTCCCCCTTAAGTTTCAACATCGTCCTCAATGTTTATTAATCACTCCTTGAGTGTTCCTGAAACAGAGTTGGGTATGCTTCCTGCATACTACTCTCCAATTCCCAGTTTGCCTCTTCTGGGCTAAGGTGCTTCCATTGCACCTTCACTTGCCCAATGCTGCGATTCTGGAGAATAGTTTCCCTCCTTCCGAGGATACAGTCTGGTTCCACCGAAAAATCTCCGTCTTGTCCCACCTGTACATCATTCCAGTTTACAACATGAGTAGTATCGTGTACATATTTCTTTAAAAATGATATATGAAAAAAATTATGTATTTTTTAGTTTGGTGGCGAGGCCAGTTTGTATGCCACTGCTCCAACCTTATACAATATTTCAAAAGGACCGCAATACCTCGGTGCCAACTTGGCACAACTACCCAATTTAAGTGAACTCTTTTTCGGTCTTACCTTGAGGAATACATGTTCACCAACCTGGAACTCTTTATGAGTTCTTTTTTAATCTGCTTGACTCTTTTGCCTATCTTGGGAAACTTTTAAATGTGCTTGCACCTGTTTCACAATCAGTTCTAACTCCTGTAGTATTTCAAGTCCTAAAACAACTCTATTTAATGGATCATTCCACGAAACAGGTGTATTACATTTTCTACCATAAAGCATTTCAAAAGGACTAAGTCTGGCTGATGCATGATAATGATTATTACAAGAAAATTTTGCTAAGTGCAAGTAGTCTTCCCACTTACCAAGCTAATCCTTAACATACATTCTTAATAAATCTTCTAAAACTTGATTTACCCTTTCTATCTGTCCATCTGTCTATGGATAAAATGCTGTACTAAAATTTAAAGTTGTATTCAACCCCTTAAACAGTGACCTCCAGAAGTTTCCTGCAAACTTCGAGTCACGATCTGAAATTATTACTTTCGGTATTCCATGTAGTCTAAAAATCTGTTTCATAAAGATCTCTGCAATATCTGGAGCTTTATGAGTAGTCTTTACGGGTATGAAATGTGTTTCCTTGCTAAGTTTGTCGACTACCACCATGATAGAATCATCTTGTTTCTGATTTTTCGGTAATCCAGTAATAAAGTCTATGCTGATCACTTCCCATTTCCAACTTGGTATTGGTAACGGTTGCAACAATCCAGCAGGATGTTGGTGTTCAACCTTCACCTTTTGCCAATCCAAACATTTAGCTATGTACTCTGCTACTTCATCGTTCATTCTGGGCCAATAGTATTCTTTTCTCAACATAGTAATGGTCTTTGGATAATGTGGATAAACAAAATAGTGACTTTTATGCATCTCATTTAATATCAGAAATTTTATTTCTAGTATGTTTCGTACATACAATCTATTTTTATACAGTAATAAACCGTTTTCCTTCATGCTGTAATCTGCCATACAATTTTCAGAATTGTTATTTGCTGTCCTTTCCTTCATTTTTTTGTATACTTCATATGATTCAATCTTTTCAAGAATCTGATTTTCCAGATCAGTTGAATAAGTACTGATGGATGAAATAAAATTTAGTGTTGCCTTACGACTTAAGGCATCTGCAACCTTCTTCTACTTTCCTTTAATATGCTGAATTTCGAAATCATACTCACTTAAGAACATCAACCATCTAGCTTGTCTAGCGTTTAGGTTTGTCTAATCTAATAAATACTTCAGACCCATGTTATCTGTCAATAATGTAAATTTTTTGCCAATAAGGTGGTGACACCACATTTTTAAAGCATGAATAACTGCCAATAACTCTAAATCATAGGTAGAGTAGTTCTTTTCATGTACTTTTAGCTTTCTAGATTCATATGCCACTGCATGCCCTTCCTGTGTCAGGAATCCAACGAGTCCGTCATTGCATGCGTCTGTACAAACTACAAAATCCTTGTTGGGGTCTGCTATCCTCAAAATAGGTGTTGTCATCAAAAGTTCCTTTAATTTCTTAAAACTGTCAGAACATTTCTGATCCCACACAAATTTCTTCTCTTTCTTCTGCAAAGAAGTTATGGGGTTGGCAATCTTTGAAAAATTTTCTATAAACTTTCTGTAATATCCAGTAATGCCCATAAATGATCTTACATCTGACACATCCTTAGGAACCGGCCAGTCTTTAATGGCCCTTATCTTGTCGGGGTCAACCGAGATTCCTTCTTTCAAAATTATGTGTCCTAGATACTGAATTTTGTCTTTGTGAAAGTCGCACTTACTAAACTTAACGTAGAGTTGATGATCTCTTAGAACTTGTAAGATAATCCATAAATGTTCATCATGCTCTTCTTTACTTTTTGAATACACTAAAATGTCATCTATGAACACAACATCAAACTTGTCTAAGTATTTATGCAGAATATTATTCATCAAACACATAAATACAGCCGGGGCATTACTCAAGACAAATGGCATGACTACGAACTTGTAATGTCCATACTGAGTTCGGAAAGCTGTCTTGAAAATATCTTCATGCTTAACCCGTACTTGATGATATCCTGATCTTAGATCAATCTTCGAAAAATATAGTTGCTCCACGCAACTGATCGAATAGATCGTCTATGCGGGGAAACGGATATCTATTCTTGATTGTCATCTTATTAAGCTGGCGATAATCTATGCACAGTCTTAAGGTTCCATCTTTCTTCTTAACAAAGATGATAGGTGCTCCCCAAGGAGACATGCTGAGTCTTATATAATTCTTATCAATCAGGTCCTTCAACTGTGATTTTAATTCGTTTAACTCCAGTATGTTCATTCTGTATGGAGCTTTAGAATTTGGTACTGCTCCTGGTATTAACTCTATGGTAAAATCTAAGTCTCTTTTAGGAGGTAATCCTAGGATCTCATCAGGAAATACATCCTTAAAATCCTTTAGGACAGGTATGTCCTCTAATTTCAGTTTGTCCTCTTTACCCATAAACCCATCATTGACTACGTTTACTGCAAACATCTGGCATCCTTTCCTAACTGCCCTCTTAACTTGTATGGCTGAAATTTGTCTAAGGGTTACCTTCTTTGGGATGGCCTTTATTTCTACAGTTTTCCCTTCGTCATTTAAACATGTAAAACGTTTTCCAAAACAGTCCAGAATGATGTGATGGGCTTCTAACTAGTCCATCCCAACTATAATATCATAAGAACCTAGAGGTAGAATATTCAACTTGATTTGTGATTGTAAATGATTCATGGACAAAACACAGTTTTCTATAAAATCTGATACTTTTCTCTTTGTTCCAGTCGCTATTCTAACTAGCCAAGATTTACTAAACTTTTCAGTTTTCAATTTAAGACTTTCCACAATGTCTGGTGATATATAACTTAAGCTAGCACCTGGATTAATTAAAACAATAAAAGGATGATCATGTAGCATACCTTCAATATCTACCATGGAGATTTGATGATCTACTTTCTTGTTGTCAAGTGCTGCATTGATTCTGGGCATTTCCCTCGCCATATCTCCAACCAAAGGTTCAGTCTGTATAGAGTTGATGTTGTTTGCTTTCTACTTCCTCAAGGGACATTCTGATGCGTAATGGGGGCCTTGACATTCAAAAAATTTTATAGGTGCCTTTGGCTCACTGGTTCTGATATTATTAGGTGCATTTCTAGGTGCAATAGAATTCTGCTGTGAATTGTTTCTGGAATTATTTCATTGGGAATTCCGATTCTGAAAATTCTTCCTTTGGAACTCGGAATTTCTACTGAATCTGAAATTTTTCTTTTTCTGCTCAAAGTTGTTGGGCTTATGATTTTTCCAGTTTGGCATTCCTTCTCTTTTCTGATTTGTGTCATAACATAAAACTGCCTTTGCATAGCCTATTCTAATGTTTTAGGACTACCATACTCAATTATGTCCTTAATATTGAAAGGTAAACAACTCAAGTACCTTTGAATTTTCGGTTTCTCTTCTATGAGGTATGGTACATATCTTAGTAAGTTCAGAAACTTATTGTTCATTTCCTTCATGTTCATACCTCCTAGCTTCAAATCGTAGAGCTCTTTAGATTTTTCTTCATAACACTGTTTAGACAAATATTTCTTTTTAAAGTATCGTTTGAAGGTACTCTAGCTTACATCTTTATCTTTGATGCCTTTTACTCTTTTGATGTCCTGCCACCAAATATATGTTTTTCCTGTCAAGTTATATATAGCCATTTTTACCTTCAAAGACTCTGAATAGTTATAAATTTGGAAGCATTTCTTCATACCGGACAGCCAAGCTTCAGCTATCTCTCCCTTCTCAGTTTCTCCATTGAAAGTTGGAGGTCTAATCTTTTTGAACTCCCCAGAAATCTTCTCATATTCCTTATGATTTTTCCTTCTGGGCTTGAAATCTCCTTCACTACTATCACTAGTGTAGTTACGTTTCTTTCTACGTGCTTCAATAGCATCTCATGATGAGGTTGAACTGTTTTTCACTTCACTGGTTTTCATTTTCTTGTTTTCATCAGCACGAGGCAGATCTTCAACCTTAGAAATATTTTCATTATCTCTTTCTTGCTTCTCAGTTTGGCTCTGTTCAAACAACACTTGATTTAATTGTTCCTGTGCTTGCAGAATCCTTTCATTGTCTTGTTTCAGATCGTGCTGTCCCAAGCGTGACTGTTTGGCTAAAATATGTCGTCTAATTGTTCAGCTGAGTTCTCCATACCTGTAACTGAAAATAATTTATGGAATAACATAATAATTAAAATTTCAAGTTAGTACAATTTCCTGTTGTATAAAAAAAATTTGTTGTGTGTTTTTGGACCTCTTTCAGGCCTAGAGTTCGAATCTGAGCTCTGATACCACATGTAACATCCCATAATTTTGTAAAAATTTAAAATTTTTTATAACAGCATTAATTACGATAACTATAATTGCGGAAATAATATTTGTTGATTTTGACAGCATTAATTAAAAGTTGTTAGTACTAACCATGATTTAATTTATGTTTTAGTAGCAATGTGACAGTGACAGATTTAACACATAATTAGCAAACTTGATTATGATTACAAATGAGCTTAATCAGTTGGAAATATGATGCGACACTTTTCTTTTGCAATGATACTGACAGTTTGACTTTGCTGCATAAGGGTGTCCTACGAGGTAACCTGGAGCTTACTTAGCTGCAACCCTAAAGCATATTGAATGTCTTATGTGTAGACGATAGGTAAGAAATTTCATGGCTGCGTAGAAGCAAAGTACATCTATAGTTCAATTTCAACGTCATAATTAAACAAAAAGTTAGAATTCTGTTGCGATCCACCATAAGTATGTAGGTATGGATTTCATAGCCATAAATACTATTTTCAAATGTTGTCTTACAACTCAGCTATGCATAATACAGAGTAGTCAATGATCGCTATCAACTTGTAGTTTTGACACTGTAATCTTTGTTGTGGTTGTAGCTGGCTTACTGTTGTCTTAAGATAATTAATTATCTTTATATTACTGATGTAATAGATGTATCGTAAAAACATAAAGAACTTGCATGAGAAAGTATGATAAGGACTCATAGAATTTTAGTCAGCCTTCATGCTAAATATATATATCTTTAGATCCATCGAATGGCTACTATAAAAACTATTTATTTTTATATATTTGATAATAGAGTTTGTATGATGACAACCAAAGTTACAAAGGTAATATTCAAATCTCCTATGTATGGGATATCCCATTCGTAACCTTACAATGTTTAACTAGTGATACTTATAACCCTTTCAAAGGCTTGTATCTATTTTGTATGAATGGCATAAGTGAAACTAAGTCAAAATGTGACTATAGTTGTCCTATCAACTAATATCTAAGTCATAACTTTATTATTTAAATCCACAAATAATAACTTGGGACTATATAAACTTCAAATTATTATAATAACATTAATCTAGCGTTGTGACCTAGACTTGGGACTATAGGAATATATGTATCGTCACCAGTTAAAACAACACAATAATATGTGTTATGAAACGTAGTCTTGGAACCCGTAAGATATTTGGAATTTGAATTAACATAACAATTAATGTTATAATGTGTTGTAACAATGTATGAAATCATATCGTTGGGAAACGAGTGTTGACATGCATTTAATTGATTGACAGGTTGATGGTTTTACAAGCGATACGAATCGATGTCGGTGAAAGTGATACAGGTCTACATTAATGGCCGTCCATAATGTATGTGTGATGAGGATTAAACAAGCCTCCACTTAAGTGCGAGCTAAATCATGCTATGACTGTGATGGTGCCATGTAATATATCTTCGCTGAAGGTCCTCCGAGCTAGCAGTTTAGATACCCACCGTGTGCAAGAGTTGGCATGATCCTGCTACGGAAATGAATGAACAATTAAGTGATGGTTGTTCATTCCAATGCGAGTGTTGGCATGATTTCGATCGTTGATCAACTTGATCATGATCGTTGGATATAACCGTAGAATTGGGTTGATCTCTTGGTTTAACAAAGAGTGTTTGTATTTCATTGTTATGTTGGTCTTGGCAGTGTCACCGACAGGTTGCTGCTTTGAAGGGTTAGAAGACGAGGGTTTCGACCCTGCGACCTATAAGTTGTTTTAAAATAATGCAGGTTTCATCTTTTGTAATGGTGTGATCAATGTTTAGTCTTGGGTTTACAATGTTGTTGAGATGACAAGCTATTTGTTGCTCTCTCTAAGATTTTTAATGGGATGAAATCTTCCTACAACCGAATTGGAAGGTAGTCTGCTTTCATCAGAAGAAGGGAGTTCTTGGTTTAAACACTTATGTACAAGATTTGGCATTGGTTCTGTAAAGGTAATCGATTTCCCAACTTAGAGTTCATATTATCGTTTTTTTACAGTTTTCATAGATATAATGATTAACGTTTGTGTGTTTGTCTTGGCAGGCACCGGTTTCGAAGGGGAAACATGCTCCAGATTTTGGAAGGAGGATGGCCAAACTGCATTTCAGTAAGCTCTGGGTCTTACAAAACCCTCGTAGGTTCTCTCCATCTGAGGTTGATGTGTTTTCAGGTCCTTTCCATGACTCGTCGTTGTTGTTGTTTGAAGAACTACAAAGCACAAATTTGTTAATCGAATGATGACTACTCAAAGTTGTGATTCTCGTTTGTTTATGTGAAACTTGGTTTTACAACTTGATACTTATCTTCGTCGAACTGGATTTGCAAAAACTCGTCAATGTAGAGGGTTTATGGATTTGTTTAACTGTTAATCTTAGGGATAAGCCCTGTAGCATTTTGTTTGGGAAACCTATTATAAAATTTGTCTCTGAGCACCACGACTTCATTTTCTTGAAGTTGGAACTTTGTAATGGTTTTTAAAACTGTGAATCACGACTTGATGAGTTAAGTTATGAGAATAAAAGTAGAGCCGAAAGCTTGTCTATTGTGTAATCAATATTTTTTTTTTCGGTAATGAAATGTATGTTATTTATCTCTGTGTAAAACGTCTGTGTTAAACGACTCGAGGCTGTAGGTTGATATCGCGTTTTTCGATCTATACTAGGGTTTGTGAAACTTGTTTTAGATGGAAACTCTGTAATGTATGATGTTTTTAAATGGTATTAATTTCGTTTATAATGGAAACAACAGGTCATACCCTAGTTCGTGTTTTGTTGAATAGAAATTAAATGTTTGAAAAAGAGTTTCTAAAAGAATTTTGGTTCGATTCAAATCCTGTATGGATCGATTTTGCAAAAGGATAATAATGGGAAATGAAATCTAACTTGGTTTTGTTATGAAACTCAGTTTGGAAATCGACACTAACAGTTTAAAAATATCTATTGAATAGAATGCGTGATGGCAATACAATGTTTATAATATTTAAATTATCTGTTTGAACTATAAATTTATAGGGAATGGTTATAGTAAGAAATGAAAACAGTGTGTGTATGTGCAATCTGAAAAACTATGTGATGACTGTTATGTACAACCTTGATATAATTAACACATTTATTTATTTGCAGCTATGATATTATATTGCAAACATAATTGGATATATAGAAATATGATTTCTATCTATTTCCTATGTACATAGTAATGATAAGAATAATGCAATGCAGTTGTACAGGAATTAAACATTATTTGCATTTCATATAACTAAGGAAATATTTTATAATATATATTAGATAATATACAAAATTTTCTACCATTATTAACTATAGGGCAGAAAACAATAAAAATATAAATTATTGTATTTATCTATCGCATCAAAATGGCAATTTGCCTATCTTTTAAACTATTTTTAATTTGCGTATCTATACTAGAGTACGATGCACAAAACAACATGTGGAAAAATATATATATTGGTTTATCAATTCAAATCGTCCTTAAACTTAAACATTCAGACTTTAAACAAATTTAGAATTAGATTCTTTTTCAAAAAATAGAAAACAAGGATTACTAATTATACAGAACAGATCTATTAGATGAGGTAAGGTAGAAAATTTGTAAAAAACCTGGGTAAATCTATAGGGCAACAAAAAGCCTAAGAAGACTAGTCCACCCAACCAATTCCTCAAAACAGTCAAGTACTACCTTAGGACCCCCGAGCCTGTTCACTGAACCACCAGGAGGAAGAAGCTTAGGAGATAGGATATCCACTTGTAGTAGAACTAACTGTCAAATCGTCAATAACTAGCAGTCCAATAGACCTGCACCAGCATCTTTGGTTCTTCTCAGCAATATGCAGACTTATGATTGCACTCACAACTAGCCTCCTTATTGGAATCTCTCAGTGATCACCTAATGCACATGAGGAAATATTCTGCAGAAATATTGTGTAAGATCTGCTTGCTCAATTCGAATTTTCCTTATATAGGCTCCCTAGGCCTTTTCAGTTGTTCTGGATCATTAAACGAGCTTCCTGCTCACTCCCTCCACCTGGGGGATAATGCCACATTTTTAGGGGTAGTTGTCTCATAACCAATAGCTAGTGGTGTGATGCAATTGCTGTCATCTATCCCATACCTTCCAACAGCTTCCATTCCTGCTAGTGGGTTAGTGAACACTCATTTAACAGTCCCCTTGGGTGTTTGTCTCCTAATTAATTTATTTAAATAATAATATTCAGTAATTACATTCATCCTTGATCAAAACTGATTATAATTACAAAACTTTGTAATTAAATTTAACAGAAATTATTTTGCAAATAAAATAATAAATTTCAGAAATTTGTGTAAGTGACATACACCCCCCCTTAAGTTTCAACATCGTCCTCGATGTTGGTTAATCACTCCTTGAGTGTTCCTGAAACAGAGTTGGGTATGCTGCTTGCATACTACTCTCCAACTCCCATGTTGCCTCTTCTGGGCTAAGGTGCTTCCATTGCACCTTCACTTGACCAATGCTGTGATTCCGGAGAAGAGTTTCCCTCCTTCTGAGGATACATTCTGGTTCCACCGGAAAATCTCCATCTTGTCCCACCTGTATATCATTCCAGTTTACGGCATGAGTAGTATCGTGTACATATTTCTTTAAAAACCGTATATGAAACACATTATGTATTTTTAAGTTTGGTGGCAAGGTGAGTTGGTATGCCACTGCTCCAACCTTAGACAATATTTCAAAAGGACCACAATACCTGGGTGCCAACTTGGCACAGCTCCCCAATTTCAGTGAACTCTTTTTCGTTCTTACCTTGAGGAATACATGTTCACCAAACTGGAACTCTTTATAAGTTCTTTTTTAATCTGCTTGACTCTTTTGCCTATCTTGGGCAGCTTTTAAATGTCCTTGTACCTGTTTTACAATCAGTTCTAACTCCTACAGTATTTCAGGTACTAGAACAACTCTATTTACTGGATCATTCTACAAAATAGGTGTATTACATTTCCTACCATAAAGAATTTCAAAAGGACTAAGTCTGGCCGACGCATGATAATGATTATTATAAGCAAATTATGCTAAGTGCAAGTAGTCTTCCCACTTACCAGGCTGATCCTTAACATACATTCTTAATAAATATTTTAAAACTTGATTTACCCTTTTTGTCTGTCCATCCGTCTATGGATGAAATGTTGTATGAAAATTTAAAGTTGTATTCAACCCCTTAAACAATGACCTCCAGAAGTTTCCTGTAAACTTCGAGTCATGACCTGAAATTATTACTTTCGGTATTCCATGTAGTCTAAAAATCTGTTCCATAAAGATCTCTGCAATATCTAGAGCTTTATGAGTAGTCTTTACGGGTATGAAATGTGCTGCCTTGCTGAGTTTGTCCGCTACTACCATGATAGAATCATGTTGTTTCTTATTTTTAGGTAATCCAGTAATAATGTCTATGTTGATCACTTCCCATTTCCAACTTGGTATTGGTAACTGTTGCAACAATCCAGCAGGATGTTGGTGGTCAACTTTCACCTTTTGTCAATCCAAACATTTAGCTATGTACTATGCTACTTCATCCTTCATTATGGGCCAATAGTATTCTTTTCTCAACATAGTATTGGTCTTTGGATAACCTGGATGACCAGAATAGTGACTTTTATGCATCTCATTTAATATCAGAAATTTTATTTCTAGTATGTCTGGTACATACAATATGTTTTTATACAGTAATAAACCGTTTTCCTTCATGCCGTAATCTGCCACATAATTTTCAGAATTGTTGTTTGCTATCCTTTCCTTCATTTTTCTGTATACTTCATCTGTTTCACTCTTCTCAAAAATCTGATTTCCCAGATTAGTTGAATAAGTACTGATGGCGGAAATAAAATTTAGCTTTTCCTTACGACTTAAGGCATCTGCAACCTTGTTCTCCTTTCCTTTAATATGTTGAATTTCGAAATCATACTCACTTAAGAACGTCAACCATTTAGCTTGTCTAGCATTCAGGTTGGTCTGATCTAATAAATATTTCAGACCCATGTTATCTGTCAATAATGTAAATTTTCTTCCAATAAGGTTGTGACACAACATTTTTAAAGCATGAATAACTGCCAATAACTCTAAATCATAGGTAGAGTAGCTCTTTTCATGTACTTTCAGCTTTCTAGATTCATATGCCACCGCATGCCTTTCTGTGTCGGGACTCCACCGATCCTGTCATTGCATGCATCTGTACAAACTACAAAATCCTTGTTGGGGTCTGCTATCCTCAAAATAGGTGTTGTCATCAAAAGTTCCTTTAATTTCTTAAAACTATTAGAACATTTCTGATCCCACACAAATTTCTTCCCTTTCTTCTGCAAAGAAGTTATGGGGTTGGCATTCTTTGAAAATTTTTCTATAAACTTTCTGTAATATCCAGTAATGCCCATAAATGATCTTACATCCGACACATCCTTAGGAACTGGCCGATCATTAATGGCCCTTATATTGTCGAGGTCAACCGAGATTCCTTCTTTCGAAATTATGTGTCCTAGATACTGAATTTTGTCTTTGTGAAAGTCGCACTTACTAAACTTAGCGTAGAGTTGATGATCTCTCAGAACTTGTAAGATAATCCATAAATGTTCATCATTCTCTTCTTTACTTTTTGAATACACTAAAATGTCGTCTATGAACACAACAACATACTTGTCTAAGAATATTATTCATCAAACACATAAATACAGCCGACACATTAGTCAAGCCAAAAGTGGCATGACTACGAACACGTAATGTCCAGACCGATTTCGGAAAGCTGTCTTGAAAATATCTTCATCCTTAACCCATACTTGATGATATCCTGATCTTAGATCAATCTTTGAAAATATAGTTGCTCCATGCAATTGATTGAATAGATCGTCTATGCGGGGCAACGGATATCTATTCTTGATTGTCATCTTATTAAGCTGGTGATAATCTATGCACAGTCTTAAGCTTCCATCTTTCTTCTTAACAAAGATGACAGGTACCCCCAAGGAGACACGCTGGGTCTTATATAATTCTTATCAATCAGTTCCTTCAACTGTGATTTTAATTCGTTTAACTCCAGTATGTTCATTCTGTATGGAACTTTAGAATTTGGTACTGCTCCTGGTATTAACTCAATGGTAAAATCTAAGTCTCTTTTAGGAGGTAATCATGGGATCTCATCAGGAAATACATCCTTAAAATCCTTTAGGACAGGTATGTCCTCTACTTTCATTTTGTCCTCTTTACCCATAAATTGATCATTCACTACATTTAGTACAAACATCTGGCATCCTTTCCTAACTGCCCTCTTAAATTGCATGGTTGAAATTTGTCTAAGGGTTACCTTCCTTAGGATGCCCTTTATTTCTACAGTTTTCCCTTCGCCATTTAAACATGTGAAACTTTTTCCGTAATAGTCCAGAATGACGTGATGGGGTTCTAACTAGTCCATCCCAACTATAATATCATAAGAACCTAGAGGTAGAATATTCAACTTGATTTGTGTTTGTAAATGATTGATGGATAAAACACAATTTTCTATAAAATCTGATACTTTTCTCTTTGTTCTGGTCGCTAGTCTAACTAGCCAAGATTTACTAAACTTTTCAGTTTTCAATTTAAGACTTTCCACAATGTCTGGTAATATATAACTTAATCTAGCACCTGGATCAATTAAAACAATAACAGGATGATCATGTAGCATACCTTAAATCTCTACCATGGAGATTTGATGATCTGCTTTCCTGTTGTCAAGTGCTACATTGATTCTGGGCATTTCCCTTGCCACATCTCTAACCGTAGGTTCAGTCTATATAGAGTTGATGTTGTTTGATTTCCGCTTCCTCAAGGAACATTCTGATGCATAATGGGGGCCTTGACATTCAAAACATTTGATAGGTTCCCTTGGATCACTGGTTCTGGTATTATTAGGTGCATTTCTGGGTGCTGTAGAATTCTGCTGTGAATTGTTTCTGGAATTATTTCCTTGGGAATTCCGATTGGTAAAATTCTTCCTTTGGAACCCGAAATTTCCACTGAATCTGAAATTTTTCTTTTTCTGCTCAAAGTTGTTGGGCTTATGATTTTTCCATTTTGACATTCCTTCTCTTTTCTTATTTGTGTCATAACATAAAACTGCCTTTCTCATAGCCTCTTCCAAATGTTAGGACCGTCGTACTCAATTATGTCCTTAATATTGAAAGGTAAACAGCTCAAGTACCTTTGAATTTTCGGTTTCTCTTCTATGAGGTATGGTACATATCTTAGTAAGTTCAGAAACTTACTGTTCATTTCCTTCATGTTCATACCTCCTAGCTTCAAATCGTAGAACTCTTTAGACTTTTCTTCATAGCACTGTTAAGACAAATATTTCTTTTTAAAGTATCGTTTAAAGGTACTCCAGCTTACATCTTTATCTTTGATGCCTTTTACTCTTTTGATGTCCTGCCACAAAATATCCGCTTTTCCGGTCAATTTATATATAGCCATTTTTGCCTTCAAAGACTCTGAATAGTTATAAATCTGGAAGTATTTCTTCATACCGGACAACCAAGCTTCAGCTGTCTCTCCCTTCTCAGTTTCTCCATTGAAATTTGGAGGTCTAATCTTTTTGAACTCCCTAGAAATCTGCTCATATTCCTTATGATTTTTCCTTCTAGGCTTAAAATCTCCTTCACTACTATCACTGGTGTAGTTACGTTTCTTTCTACATGTTTCAATAACATCTCCTGATGAGGTTGAACTATTTTTCACTTCACTGGTTTTCATTTTCTTGTTTTTATTAGCATGAGGTAGATCTTCAACCTTAGAAATATTTTCATTATGTCTTTCTTGCTCCTCAGTTTGGCTCTATTCAAACAACACTTGATTTAATTGTTCCTATGCTTGCAGAATCCTTTCATTGTCTTGTTTCAGATCGTGCTATCTCGAGTTGTGACTGTTTGGCTAAAATCTATCGTCTAATTGTTCAATTGAGTTCTCCATACCTGTAACTGAAAATAATTTCTGGAATAACATAACAATTAAAATTTCAAGTTAGTACAATTTTCTACTATATAAAATTTTTCTGGTTCATGTTTTTGGACCTCTTTCAATCCTAGAGTTCGAATCTGAGCTCTGATACCACATGTAACCTCTCATAATTTCATAAAAATTTAAAATTTTTGATAACAACATTAATTATGAAAATTATAATTGCGGAAATAATATTTGTTGATTTTGACAGCATTAATTAAGAGTTATTAGTACTAAACACGATTTAATTTTTGTTTTAGCAGCAATGTGACAGTGAGATATTTAACACATAATTAGCAAACTTGATTATGATTAAAAATGAGCTTAACCGGTTGGAAATATGATGCAACACTTTTCTTTTGCAATGATACTAACAGTTTGACTTTGCTGCATAAGGGTGTCCTACGAGGTACCCTGGAGCTTACTTAGCTGCAATGCTAAAGCATATTGAATGTCTTATGTGCAGACGACAGGTAAGAAATTTCATGGCTGTGTTGAAGCAAAGTACGTGTATAGTTCAATTTCAATGTCGTGATTAAATAAAAAGTTAGAATTCTGTTGCGATCCACCATAAGTATGTAGGTATGGATTTCATAGCCCTAAATATTGTTTTCAAATGCTACTTACAACTCAGTTATGCATAATACAGAGTAGTCGATGATCGCTATCAACTGGTAGTTTTGACACTGTAATCTTTGTCGTGGTTGTAGCTGGCTTATTGTTGTCTTAATATAATTAATTATCTTTATATTACTGATGTAATAGATGTATCGCAAAAACATTAAAAATTGCATGAGAAAGTATGATAAGGACTCATATCATTTTAGTCAGTCTTCATCCTAAATATATATATCTTTAGATCCATCGAGTGTCTACTATACAAACTATTTATTTTTATATCTTCGATAATAGAGTTCATATGATCACAACCAAAGTTACAAAGGTAATATTAAAATCTCCTATGTATGGGCTAGCCCATTCATAACCTTATAATGTTTAACTAGTGATACTTATAACCCTTTCAAAGGCTTGTATCTATTTTGTATGAATGGCATAAGTGAAACTACGTCAAAATGTGACAATAGTTGTCCTATCAACTAATATCTAAGTCATAACTTTATTATTTAAATCCACAAATAATAACTTGGAACTATATAAACTTCAAATTATTATAATAACATGAATCTAGCGTTGCAACCTAGACTTGGGACTATAGGAATATATGTATCGTCGTCGGTTAAAACAACACAATAATATGTGTTATGAAATGTAGTCTTGGAACCCATACGATCTTTGGAATTTGAATTAACATAACAATTAATGTTATAATGTGATGTAACAATGTTTCAAATCATATCGTTGGGAAACAAGTGCTGACATGCATTTAATTTATTTACAGGTTGATGGTTTTACAAGCGATACAAATCAGTGTTGGCGAAAGTGATACAGGCTTGCATTAATGGTTGTCCATAATGTATGTGTGATGAGGATTAAACAAGCCTCCACTTAAGTGCAAGGTAAAGCATGCGATGACTGTGATGGTGGCATGTAATATATCTTCATTGAAGGTCCTCCAAGCTGGCAGTTTGGATACCCACCGTGTGCAAGATTTGGCATGATCGTGCTATGGCAATGAATGAGCAATTAAGTGATGGTTGTTCATTCCAGTGCAAGGAGTGTTGGCATGATTTCGATCGTTGATCAACTTGATCATGATCGTGGGATCTAACCCTAGAATTGGGTTGATGTCTTGGTTTGACAAAGAGTGTTTGTAGTTCATTGTTACGTTGGTCTTGGTAGTGTGGACAACAGGATGCTGCTTTGTAGGGTTAGAAGATGAGGGTTTCGACCCTGTGACCTGTAAGTGGTTTTAAAATAATGTAGGTTTCGTCTTTTGTAATGGCGTGATCAATGTTTAGTCTTGGGTTTACAACGCTGTCAAGATGACAAGCTAGTTGTTGCTCTCTTGAGATTTTTAATGGGATGAAATCTTCCTACAACCGAATTGGAAGGTAGTCTTCATTCGTCAGAAGAAGGGAGATCTTGGTTTAAAGGCTTATGTACAAGCTTCAGCCCTCATTCTGTAAAGGTAATCGATTTCCCAACTCAGATTTCATATTATCGTTTGTTTTATAGTTTTCATAGATATAATTATTAATGTTTGTGTGTTTGTCTTGGAAAGCACCGGTTTCGAAGGGGAAACACGATCCAGGTTTTGGAAGGAGGATTGCCAAACTGCATTCCGGTAAGCTATGACTCTCGTTTGTTTATGTGAAACTTGGTTTTACACCTTGATGCTTATCTTCGTCGAACTGGATTTGCAAAAACTCGTCAATGCAGAGGGTTTATGGATTCGTTTAGATGTTAATCTTGGGGATAATCCCTGTAGGATTTTGTTTGGGAAACCTGCTATAAAATTTGTCTCTGAGCACCACGACTTCGTTTTCTTGAAGTTGGAACTTTGTAATGGTTTTTAAAACTGTGAATCACGACTTGATGAGTTAAGTTACAAGAATAAAAATAGAGTCGAAAGCTCATCTATTGTGTAATCAATATTTTTCTTTTTGGAAATGAAACATATGTTATTTATCTCTGTGTAAAATGTTTGTGTTAAACGACTTGAGGCTGTAGGTTGATATCGTGTTTTTCGATCTATGCTAGGGTTTGTGGAACTTGTTTTAGATGGCAACTCTGTAATGTATGATGTTTTGAAATGGTATTATTCCGTTTGTAATGGAAACAACAGGTCATACCCTAGTTCGTGTTTTGTTGAATAGAAATTAAATGTTTTAAAAAGAATTTCTAAAAGAACTTTGGTTTGATTCGAAGCCTGTATGGATTGAGTTTGCAAAACGATAATAATGGGAAATGAAATCTAACTAGGTTTTGTTATGAAACTCAGTTTGGAAATCGACACTAACAGTTTAAAAATATCTATTGAATAAAATGCCTGATGGCAATAAAATGTTTATAATATTTTCATTATCTGTTTGAACTATAAATTTATAGGGAATGGTTATAGTAAGAAATGAAAACAGTGTGTGTATGTGCAATGTGAAAAACTATGTGATGACTGTTATGTACAGCCTTGATATAATTAACACATTTATTTATTTACAGCTATGATATTATATTGCAAACATAATTGGATATATAGAAATATGATTTCTATCTATTTCCTATGTACATAGTAATGATAAGAATAATGCAATGCAGCTGTATAGGAATTAAACATTGTTTGTTTTTCATATAACTAAAGAAACATTTTATAATATATATTAGATAATATAAAGAACTTTCTACTATTATTAACTATAGGGCAGAAAACAATAAACATATAAATTACTGTATTTATCTCTCGAATAAAAATGGCAATTTGCTTATCTTTTAATCTATTTTTAATTTGCGTATCTATACTAGAGTACGATGCACAAAACAAAATGTGAAAAAATATAGATACTGTTTTATCAATTCAAATCATGCTTAAACATAAACATTCAGACTTTAAACAAATTTAGAATTAGATTCTTTTTCGAAAAACAGAAAACAAGGATTACTAATTATACAGAATAGATCTATTAGATGAGATAAGGTAGAAATTTTTTAAAAAACCACGGTAAATCTATAGGTCAACAAACATCCCAAGAAGACTGTTCCACCCAACCAATTCCTGAAAACAGTCAAGTACTGCCTTAGGACCCCTGAGCTTGTTCAATAAACCACAATGAGGAAGAAGCTTAGGAAATAGGATCTCCACTTGTAGTAGCACTAACTGTCAAATCTTCAATAACTAGCAGTCCAATAGACCTTCACCAGCATCTTTGGTTCTTCTTAGCAATATGCAGACTTATGATTGCACTCACAACTAGCCTCCCTATTCGAATCTCTCAGTGATCACCTGATGCACATGAGGAAATATTCTGCAGAAATATTGTGTAAGAGCTTCCTGTGCAACTTGAATTTTCCTTATGTAGGCTTCCTAGGCCTTTTCAGTTGTTACTGGGTCATTAAATGAGCTGCCTGCTCACTCCCTCCACCTGGGGGATAATGCCACATTTTTAGGGGTGGTTGTCCCATAACCAATAGCTAGTGGTGTGATGCAATTGTTGCCATCTGTCCCATACCTTCCAATAGCTTCCATTCCTCCTAGTGGGTCAGTGAACATTCATTTAATAGTCCCCTTGGGTGTTTGTCTCCTAATTAATTTATTTAAATAATAATATTCAGTAATTACATTCATCCTTGATCAAAACTGATCATAATTACAAAACTTTGTAATTAAATTTAACATAAAGTATTTTGCAAATAAAATAATAATTTTCAAAAATTTGCGTAGGTGCAGCTTCCCTCCTGTCACACCCAGCTCCCACTCATCGTCCTTCTTCATTCCTTACAGCACCTGTCACGCCTGTTACCTGCTCATTCCACCCAAGATACCTGCCATATCCACCTGTGCTCCATTACAAGTCTGCACACATCCCTTGGCTCTCCCTCTCAGCCTGCATGTAGCCCTTTGGCTCTCCCTCGCTCACTCCACCTACGCCCAACTCTGCACAACCTAGGTCTTCCCCCACTTGCAGCCTCTTGTCGACCTACATTCCATCATCTCGCAAGATCCATGCTTTACACTGCACGCTGCCCAGAATAATCATGCCTTCCCCAACCATAGCGTGTCCCTAACACTCATGCTTGTTCCCAGTTATTACGCTGCCCTCCAAGACTAGCACCTATCTGCTCCATCCTCTCACACAGCACCATCCCGGCTAGACCAGTCCACCACATGGTCCCTCTCATCCATCATGCTCAAACCTAATTCATTGCCCACACCTTGCCTTGTCACACCCAGCTATTTCGATTTCAGGCTTAGCTCCACACATGGCCTTTGGGGGAGTATGAGAGACGCCCAACACTACATTTCTATTGCTGCATGCCACTGTCCACGGTTTCTGACAGATCACAATGTGATGGAGTGATAGTCATGATTGAGGTGTGATTCCGTATTTCATGTGATATGTGTTCATATTCTGAGTCATGATTGAGGTGTCATTTTATATATTTAATGTCATGTGTCTTCATACTCTTAGAAATACATTGTATAAAAAACAAAACATACTAGGAAAGATATAGGATAAAATTACTTAATGGTGGATTAAAGAAGGAATGTAAGTCCATACAAAGTGAATCATCATAATAAAATTGAATGTTGATTCTCCAATGTTGCTAATTGGAAATCAATGCTACATTCCCATAGCCAAATGTCAACATTGTCATTCTACACTATTTTACATAGTAATGTAAAAATGTATACTTCGAATAAAAAAATACATGTAAAAGGAAAAATCAAAGGAAAATGCATGTAGCGGAGAATTTTTACTAAAACTTTCCTTTCCCACATCACCAACAAAGTTAGATTCAATGACCATTCAATCTCCATGATATTTAATAACAATATCCTTAATCCTTTTAACGAGTGTTCATGTATTAACCATAAACGTAATTGAATCTCCCACTACATCAATGTAATGTCCCTAAAACTGTAAAAGTTTTAAAAAAATCCTATATGGCTAACGTCTTGCATTCAAGCAAATGTTTAGTAAATTAACTTCAGTGCTGGGAAATAAATGAAGGATTTATTCATGCAATGTAAAAGTATAGTTTTATATTCCTATTCATATTTCTTTGTCTTTGGTTGAATTGGTGTGGATGGATGCATTTATACTCCTGCATAAGCGATGTTTTAAGTGATGATTACAAATGATTCCTGTCAAGCATAATGGATATAATTCTTTTATGATATCAGCTTAAATGTGTGCTTGTTTTAAACTTTAATGTTTTAACCCTAATGTGTGATATACTTCTTCTTAAAGGTGACCTTGTAAATCCCTTTGAGAGCTTGAGGTGATGAGCTTGGTGACAAAGACCCGGCTTACTTAGCTACATGCTAAGGTTTACTTCTACGTTTGTTTTGTAGGTGTGATTTTATGAAATGTTATGAGTCCAACATTTTAAAATTGTAATTCTAAACAAGGCCATTTTAAGGTATAAGGGTTTAAATGAAAGCAACACAAGCAAATTGGTGACAAAGTCGAATTGCAAGTTAGTGTCACTATCTACGATGGAGAGTGGATATATATTTCAAACATAGTGGTGGTTGGTGGCATTTATGGTGGCCATGTTCCCACCATGTGTAGTGTTATCGAGCTGGATAGAGGTAAGGCAAAACCCTAACGTGGAGTGGTCTTTTCTCCATTTGCAAATTAGTTGGTTTGGAGGAGGAGAGAAAATCTCTCTGTATTTCGAAGCATGGCCATGGAACTAGCATGGACATGAGCATAGCTCAGGTCAACGCTCAGGTTTAAACATGGATTCAAATGCTTAAAGTAAGACTCTATTTTCTTATGTGCTAAATCGATTTCAATCTTTCGTTTTTGTTTTAAGACTTAAGGCTAATACGTTTATACGTATGTTGACGAGGTTTCAATTTCAGCATGATTTTTCGAGCTCGTTGGGAAATGTAGTTGCATCAACGTCTTTTGATGAAAGCTATGGCCACCACAGGTAAGCCTGGTTCCTTTCGTGGGCATCTCTCCCTCAATGCGTATGTGTTACCTACTCTGGTTTGTGTTGCTGAGTTTGAGAATGGCAATAGCTATTTGGGATTTGGATTTTGAAGTAATGCTTTAGCCTGGGTAAAAGAGTTCGAGTGTAGAGTGGTTTTGAATGGATGACTTGGCTCGGAATGTATGAATCATAAGATCATTTTTTTGTACAGAAGCCTGTAGAGGCATTTTTTCTAGAACGGAGGATGATTTAAGTTGCCTTTGTCTGAAGTGTAATTCGAATTCATGACTTTCGAGGGGTTGTAAATATAAAATGCTTAGTTTACAAGTTTTGTCCTCTACTTAGTTTCGTAGATATACTCAGAAAGTTTACAAGCTCCTGTAAGAGCATTTTTGGTCCTATGTAAAACTTTTTAAATGGCGACTCTTGAATGTTTAGACTATTTGGTAACTTGCTTAAATTAGAAAATGCTTTTGATTTCTCATGTGGTTTAAAAAAGACCCTGTAGCTAAACGGTGTCGGGGGGTTTTAGCTCTTAAGCATAATGTATTGAACCGTTTTACAATATTCATGTTTTGGTTATCTAGCAAGCCCTAGGGTTTTACTGTTTCGTTTTCGGTTGAATTTATGAATTTATGTAATAATCGAAATAGTGAAATAGATGCCTCTGTTTGTAAAATTTGCACAATAGATTTAAATATTCGATTTAGACTCCTGGGTAATTCAATTGATGCGTTTTAACCTGGGACTAGACATCTCTTTTAAAGAATGGGAGAGGCGTTGAAAGGTATAGTTAATTTATTTTTCTGGATGAAAGCCCTAACCTACTATGTAAATAATTGTTTCTATGCTTGATGTATGAAACATGATCTTAATTCTTTAATAAAAATTATGTGTAGTTGATCCTGGGCGTGAAGCCTCTATGCTTTGGCGTTTATGAATGGGAGATAAATCTTACTTATGCTTTCTGGGTTTGAAAATGGTATGAAGCTTGATCCTGTAGATGGATGCTAGATTTAAATTATTGGTTTTAAAAAATAATGCTTGTATATAATAATCTGGGAAGGGCCCTAACTTGTTTAAAACGTTAATGCTTTCAACGTTTGAGGTCGTGGGGTTTTGGGAAAGGCTTACATTCTTTAGCATGTTTATTATTTACTCAATGGTTGCGTTGTTTAACTCATAGGATTTGATTGTGGGTTTTCTATTTTGAAAAGGATTTTTTTAAGTTTAAGAAGTCTAGGTTTGCCCTATATGAATCGGTTGATAAAATAAAATTATGCTACGTTTTGATTTTTAATTCAGTTTGCAATACTCTACGAAACTCTACTGAAAACAATATAATGTTGTACCTTCTCTTTAATAAAAGAAATATGATTTGATGATGAAAGTTTGGATTTTAGTGTATTAAATTCTTCATCCAAGATTTGAGGTTTTTAAGGAAAATTCGATTTGATTGAAAGTAAGGAAAAACGCTTTGATGTTTGGCTAAGCATATCTTTTTTTTAAAAGAATTATGTCTGTAATTGCTTATGCAATTGTTTAACTGAAATAACCTATAGCGTATGAGTTTGAAAGTTTAAGCTAATTAATAAAACCCTGGGAAGCCTATGCCTTGGCCCTTGCTTTCAATACAAGAATATAACCAGATTTAAATACAAAAGAAATTGAACAGAATGGAAGAATTAAATCCTATTTATTTAGCCTATAAAGAAATATAACTCATACCTGCAACCTTTAGCTTGCTTCTTCTTGATAAAACCTACACCACTCAAACACTAGTTAAGGAAAATCAATATTCTTTTAGCTGACCTGTAGTGTGTAGACTAAATAACTTTGGAACTACCATGTTCCTCCCAACCATGAACCGGAACTATTCATGGTTCTAATCTGATTCACCTCAAGCTGGATCCTACATGCAAAGTTATCTAGAGAACCTAGGATGTAATGTCCTTCAAAAAAGGACACCCATTTTTTTTTGTTTTGAGTTGGACATAAATTATATTCAATCACTGGATAACTTCTTGACATGTTCTTTAGTTTTATTAACTTCAATATCGATAAGTTTGTTCGAAATATTCTATACCAGGAGATAAAGCTCTGAATACATATATTGATATAAGACGCATGTGAAGCAACATACTATGAAACTTTCAAGCAAGTTTAAACATAAAATACGAGAACTCGACAATATTACATTTAATGGCAATAACACAAACAACATTTTATCCAAATCGACACAACCAACCAACATGATCATACAAGAGAGATGGTATTTCACGTGGTTCACCCAGGAGGGGCTACGTCGAGCAAAGCTAGTCGTATCTTATTATTCATCAACATAGAGATTACAAGGCACATCACAAGTGTTGCTTCCTGCTGGCTCGAAGCCTCTATCATTCAAGACTTCACCAAACATTTCATCACTAACAGTTATGACCGAGTCTATGTATAAATCCCCAGAGTGCCCGATTACATAGGGCCACCTATACATTATTATATAGCTCAAGTATTAGTAATCCTTCTCTATTCTCCCAAATAACAGTTATTTATCTTTATATAAAAATATTAACTATGCTTTTAAAATAGGAACTCAAACATCCTATTTTGGTATTCTTCTCGTTTAACAAAGTGGTTACTAATACTATAAATTAAGGTTTCTAACTCTTTTGAAAGTAACTAGGCAGACCCATTATGTTTGTTCATACTTCTAGTGACAACACTTTATCTTTCACTATTTAAAATTAGTAAATGAAGTTCTTTCTATGTGAAAAATAGATATAAATTGTATTCTCTTTAAATCAAAATATACATATAACTATTACTCTTCACTCATAGATTATCTTTATAAGTATTTATGGAAATTGAATAGTATACTCATATAAATAATGGGCCATATCCCATTCCATTGGTGTGTAGATATAAACATACTACCTTTTTACATAATTTAACCATATAATTATGAATTATATACCATATCATCACATATATACATATATATATAATAATTTAATTTAATTGACTTCATGCCATCACCCAAATTAATCTTCCAAGAATAATTTTAATGTACACAACATAATAAATAAATCACTACCTTGAATAACGACCATTTTAATCGAAATCGTTATTCCAACTAGTTATTTAAGTATCTCATTAAAATTCTCCCAATCCAACAATAATATTCGTCTCCCTTTCTTTACAAAGGAGAAGAAAGGAATTAAAGTGACATATCTATAACTTTTCATTCTATTTTATTTACTAAGTCAAAGGGGATCTAAGCCTCTACAACAAGTCATAATGAATATACATATCGATTAGTTTAAGATCAAATCCATTGTTATAAACTAAAGGTTTAAGGGATACCTTTGGAAAGGGGCTCCCATATCTTAAGTCATATATGTCTAAGATTCACTGTCGGTGGAAGAGTGGGTCGTTCATGGACAAGATCGCCCAATCATAGTGGATTTTCACTTTGGCATACAAAAAATTTAACACAACAACCGATCCATTACAGACTTAGCAACGAGGCCGCTCTTTCACACTATATTACAACAAGAACCAAAAAGGGGTCGGAACTCTATTATCGAAGCCACCTTTTAAACCAGGATCGCACAAAAGGACACATAGAAGGCTAAAACAAAAATGGTCGGCAGTCTAGCATCGAGGTCGTCTTCATAAACCAGGAGTGGCGCCCTCCAAGGTTGACACCCGTCACACACTGTAACAAAACAATTATTAACGCTGGATTCCAAGATCCAGGTCAAGCAAACTGGGTTGCACCCAGGCCGGTTGGATTTAAAGAATACTTGTAACAATCAACCGGAATGCCTATGCATTCACACAAAAGAGATCTAGAAAGAAGATCGCCTTCCACAGTTAAAACATCTAAGCCATGCATATCATATTTAAAGGAGTAAATAAGACGATCCTCTGTCCCACAGAGATATCTTCGCAAATAAATAACTTGCTCCAATACAGAATGCCCAGATCCTAATATTGTCACACATGGGTATAGATCGATATTTGCAGGCTGTTACCACTATTCCTTGATGTACATAACGATACAGTTGTCAAAACTACTTTCAAACATTTATGCAGGGATATATATATTAAAAGCGTGTTAATCATATATATTTATGAGCCACGAAGATATCGAAATACTATAAGGAGGAAACAATACCCGTAGCCTAAATCGCGTCCATCTTTTTATCGCAGAAAAGCGCTCACCAACTCCCTTCTCGCAAAGGTTAACCACCTCCCTTCTTCTTGCAGAGATCGATCCTCTTCCCAGCTCATCCGACCTCTCCTCGATCCAGTTCTTTTAATGGCCGTCTCTCGAACTTCCCTTCGCTTAGCGGAATACCCACAAGAACGAATACCTCGGGAACTTGGCGATTACCACTCCATCCAGAAATGAATCCAGGGCAGAGAAACAATGCGTGAGTACAGGCAGCAATAAGGAGTTTCTACTATTTCGTGGTCAGTAGAGATCTGCTCAGGGCATCTTTTTAGCACAAGAACCAACTCCATATCACCCGAGCTTCATTCTATGAGTGGATGATCCTGATCGAACAAATCTCCCACTCCTATCGCACCCTCTATCAGAATACTAGAGATAAAAACAATAATATGCAGCGAGCGAGGGATCGTTTCCCTCCCCCCTCCTTTCTCATACGAAGATCGACGGCCTTTGGATAGTTCCTGCGCTCTACTAAGGAGACACATGGCCCCATTGAAGAGTTCGTTAACTCCAGGGAACAAAACTCTCCCCCGCACTACCAAGTGTTGATGATTATTAAATAATGGATGTCGTTTTCCTAAATTCCAATAGCCCATAAAGTGGTAGTTAAGTGGGAGTATTTCCACTTTCTCTTTAGCGACATGATACACTTATTTCAATATAAATATACATACTTGGTAGTAATTATCCTCATATCTTATACTGCAAGTATAAGAGTATATATATATAATAATAGTCCGAGTTTATCATTTAGTTTATTTCATAATACTTTTATAATGGACTTCTAATTAAACATAGGCATATAGAAATATTATGAAATCCTTGCATGATCCACATGGATTTTATCATTCCCCACCTAAATATCCAATATTCAGGTGGTTTTAATATATATAAATTTATTACTAAGATTACTAGATAGGCTTAGGATAATCAACTAGATGTTTAGCTTTATCCACGTATGATAAATACTGACTCGATTAGGGATTTTAAGTTAAAAAGATCTTAGAAAAATTAAGTAAGTTGTTGCTAAGTACCCATGAAAACACAATGAAATCCGTCATGAATGTTTTAGTTTTCATGTCTTTTTTGTCAAACAACCACTATTCCCCAATGACCTCACTTTCGTGTCATTTAGATATGTACTCCTTTAGTCTCCTTGGTTTAAGATTTACAACTTTAGGAATTAACTGCATAGCTTATCAATGTCTACTCGTGGGGCCTTGGCCTTGAGCTCCTCACCATAAAACCTTTTTACAATTTACATTTACAAACAAAAGGGTAAAGTAGGAGGATGTTACATAGGACAGGTCACTGATTTACTCAATCCTGGAATAGTACTTCTCCAGAATTATGGGACAATTCTCTCTTAGTACCATACAAAATGATAATAAGAAAGATGATCCTATTAATGAGTTTTGTCCTTGCTTTTATAGATAATATTTTTGAATGGCAGTTAAGTTAATAATAATATTTTAATATTAACTTAAGTTTGAGTTTCACTTTGAAAATATAATTCAAAATTTATTTATTTATAACTTCATTTGAAATATAATTTAAAAGTTTATCTAATAAACTTGAGTTTGTTTTAGAAATCTTAATTAGTTCTTTTTTAACTAAATAGTAAATTTTATTCTAATTAATTTGTATTAAAGAGAATGGTTATATTTAAGTAGATCTTTTTATGTATATGCTTTTACTTTATCTAACTATGTTTCCTTACTCTTCTCATATTTTTATAACTAATTATATATATATATATATACATAATATATTTTACATACTTTTATATATAATTATGCATAACACTTTAGTGCATAAGTGGGATTCTTTGTAATTAAACATTTTTATTTAATCAAATAGTTTATTTAACATTATATCTTGATGCTTATAAAAATAGGGTGAACTCTTTTAACAAGGCTAGTGGTAGATTTGGATTGGTCGACTAGGTTAGGTAGTCCTAGATCTTGTTTGCATGTTGAATTACTTCATTTTTTGTGGTAGTTCCTCCATCCTTGATGAGATTAATAATGAGTTGATTTATTCAAATAAAATGAGCAGAGCCTTTCTCAACTCAACACCTTCTTACGTCAAGTAACCCTTAGTGTTATTTAGAACTTAGGCTCAACACTTTTTACATGGGCGTTATGCTAGTGCAATTCTAGAGCTCTTCGCTCAACACTAGTGCTAGGATGTATTTGTAAGATACACCAAGGGATACAATGACCAAAGATCCAATGCTCTAGAACTTATGCTCAACATCAAGTTTGGAATGCTCCAGGGCTTATGCCCAACACTCTATGTACATCAGGGCTTATGCCTAGTACATATTAAAAGTCCTCTATATACATCGGGGCTTATGCCCAGTACATAGGTCAACCATGTGCTCCAGAGTCCACGCTCAACACATCATAAAAGTCAATCATGCATGTACCATAACTCTATAAAGTATGTAATAAAAGATCATCTCAGTATATTAGGGTTTTCTACCCAATCTCATAATAAAATATCAATCAAATACATTGGGGTTTTCTACCGAGTATATAGCAATAACCTACATCTGTTAGGGTCCATGCCCAAATATGTATCTCTATAACTAAGATATGTCACATGCATCGGAGCTTATGCCCAGCATATATAATAAAAGTAAAACATGTGCATTGGGGCTTACGCCCAGTATACCAAAATAAATCATATGCATCAGGGCTTAGGCCCAATATATCACATCAATATAATCAGCAAAATTCAGGATATTACAATCAACTAAGTTATTATTGATTCTTTTAAGAATTGTTCATGGATTGGTCATAATCATAAGCATCATTCTCACTGCATGAGTAAAGTCTCATCTTGTATATACCATTTCATAGACTTGCTTTACCATTGTCACATAAATTTGGTCTATCATTTACCTACAAAAATGTGGTTTCATTTTAAAAATAATTATTTTCAATTTTGATATTCAAATAACTTTAATTTCTCACTCCATAAAATAATATGATAAAATTAATAATACATTTTTAATAAATTAAAAATTGATAATTTAGTTATAATTAATTAAAATCTCTCAAAGTCTTGACCCTTGACCTCTAAGTTTTAACAATAGTGTTTCTTACATCAATCTTAAAAACATATCCATGTTATATGAGTTTTATTTTTATTCTAAAATTTAAAATTAAAATAACTTACTAATTATATATTTATGTACCTAAAATATAAAAACAAAACCCAAAATGAAATAAGATAATTTTATTTTTCCATTTAAATTATTTTAAAGTCATTTCTTAAAAACAATTCTTACAAAATAATCCAAACCAAAATTAAATTAAATTATTTTATTGTTCCATCTTGCTACTAAATTCTTACAAGTATATATCAAGGCTTATTAATATTCTCCACAAAAATTTATTTGTAAGAATGTTATGCTTGAAGAGCAAGGCTTATTAATATTCTCTACAAAAATTTATTTGTAAGAATTTTATGCATGAGAAATTAGTTTAAAAAAATGACCATGTCTATTATATATATATTTGAATTTTTTATTACTTTTTAATTTATTTTTTAATTGAAAATAAATTTTACAAAATAAATATTTATATTATATTTTTTTAGTTTTTCATCATTTTTAAATTTATTTTATAATTAAAAATAAATTTAAAAAAAATAAAATTTTCACTAAGATGAAATCAAAATTAAAAATAAAGAGAAATGTCAATATTATTAGTCTAGAAATGTTAATATTATTAACATGGTACTATTTGTTTTCGATCTATGTTGACTAACAATTAGTTTATATTATTAACATGGAACTATTTGTTTTCGATCTATGTTGACTAACAATTAGTTTATGTCATTATTATTAGTCCTGGGAACTAATTGTTTTTGATCCGGGTTGACTAACAATTAGTGTTAGCTGACTAATAGGGAAATGTACCCTTTTAACCAAAGTTTTGAATTATTTTTTTATTAGTTAATATAAAATCCAAATTTTTTCAAGTTCATTGGATGATAGATTGAAGCGTTATTGCCGCAATGGTTATAGGGAATGGATCCCTCTCAATGCGTTCTTCGATGGTATTTTAGTGCATTAGATACAGGTGTTTTCTTGCAAAGGCTAAGATTGACACGAATGCTTTCATGGAAGCTACATGCAGACCTTTACATTAATTTCTGAGAGATTTGGGGGATGTGTGGTAATAATAAATATTGAGAGATTGTAATTATAAACATTGAAAGAAAATATATTGTATTTGAACGAATGTGTTATCTCTAAAGTTGAACCTGGCTTTTAGGGTCAAGCTTAAGGAAATCTTAGATGGTAGATATCAGACATCTACTCAGTAATTTTTATGATGTTCAGGTGGTAAGTGAAGATATGAGTTAAGTTGGATAATTAAAAACCAGAAGACGGGGATGATTCCAATATATAAATAGAAATAGAAAGATTCATAAACTTACAAAATGTCATTTCATAATTGGGGCATAGTTGTATACTATTTAGAAGAATCACAACATGAAATTTAGATGATGTATAGACAAAATACTAAAAACATATACTTCATAGATTAAAACTAGACAGACTCAAAAATCATATTTTACTTCATAAACAATCACTTCATAAAAAAACTTCATAGATGCCTGCAAACTGGTTCAAAGTCTGATTTTCCATAACCTTCTTAGCCTCCACTGGAACTCCACCCACCTTCTACATTACAAACTGATGAAATAAATAGAGAATATAACCTCTGCGTTGTTTCAATCTTTTAGCCAATACCCGAGAACAAATTTTGATTTGTTGCAAGGAATCTGGGAATGTTGAAGTTGAAAATTTGATTGTTGACACTTGTTGGACTATAAATTATTTGAGGCTTGCCCACTTGAACGCGAATTTGAAATCTGGAGCTTATCTTTAACTTGAAATCTGGAATTAATCTGGCAGACTCCAAATACTCTGCCACTTGTAACTGACTGCCTTGACACCTTAACATGTTGGAGAAGACGCTTTCACTAATTAAATTCCTAAATATCTGGAAACGAGAACTGTCAATTTTCTTCCTAGTATATAGACCTAGAAATCTGGAATCTGATTAAATTTCTTAAGAAGATCGATTCTCATAGTACTTCCCTGAAATCCTGCAACACAATTATTAACCTTCAGCCAGTGGAGCAATGAGTTGTGAACAACCTTGACCGGTGTACATTTGCCTTCCCAGAATTCTGTAGCTTCCCAGGTTCTCATTTTGACATTTGTATTGATGCGTGGAAATGCTAAGTCGATCCCTTCCAGTCTGGAACCGATTGCAAGTAAAAATAAATACCTCCATGTAGCGATTTTGTGGGATCTTCCTCTAATTTGGTGATAATAATGGTAGCACCAAACACTGATGCTGTAAAACGTTTGGATGCGACATTTCTGATGTAAATCTCACTGATGGAAGATTATTTGGGTAATTGGGTGAAAAGCTCATGATAGCATTAAAATATCCACTTCATATAGCGTGTCTGGTGACCCCATTATGGCTACATTCCATTCAAAAAGATTAGAATCATCTACAAGTCCAGCCGAAAATCCATCCACTAAAATTTAATGAAGTATATTCACATGAGTTTTCATTTATAATTGTAACATGTAACACAATAACCACTAAAATTTAATGAAGTATATTCAACTCAATCAAAATATTTTTTACATGAATTTGTTTTGCATTTTAAAGGGAGGGTTAATAGAAAATCGAAGCAAGATCATAACTTTTTGTAGCTTTTTCATCTTAGCTTGTGAAAATGAGCAATTACTAAAACATTCATAGAAGAACACAGTAAAAGATGCTTTTCTTTTTTCTTTATAATAGTAAAAAGGGATTTACATGGAATTATTACCTCAAAGGTGAGGTTGGTGGAGAGTTTGCAGCTATATGAGGGAGTATGCTCGAATGCTCCAAAGTCTCATATTCTCCAAATGCTAAAAATGGTGGCCAAATGATTCACTAGGAATGGTAAGCTCAAACAATGGAGGTGAGCTAGGATTTTTGGGTGAATTTCGGTAGCATAAGGGTAAGATAAATTGTGGATGAGAAATGGGGGGCTTCAATCACCTATTTAAAGATATTTTTGGTGGTGGAGTGCTTAACTCATGATTTTTAGGAAAATAGTGGTTTTAGGTCAATGGTTTAGGGTTTTCCCCTTCTTTTTCCCTCATTTTCTCTTTTTTGAATTTTATTCCATTTTATTTATGTTTTGGGAATATTTGACCCTTTTTGAGAGTTTTTGGTATGTTTTGAAAGGTTTGAATTAATTTGAGGGGGATATCATTGACTTTTCCTTTTGGATAATTGTTTGAGGATTTTAAAAGGTTTTGGAAATCAAAATGGTAGGAAAAATGGGCAACGGAGTCGACTAGGGGGATGAGATAGTGATAAACATAATCTATACCTCGGTAAATGAATATATTTGAACGTACAATCTAATATATTTGAACAAAGTCAAAGTTGCAAGTTCGTTAGGTTATAATTTATTGTATTGCTGGTAGTGTGAATAATGGAGATGCGAAGATTGCTCATGTCTTAAATGCTGCAAATATGACAAACAAAAGGAACATGTTTTCTAGTTCATATATACTAATGTTTTCTACTTCATAAATTTTAATCTTTTGAAGTTTCGAGTCATGTTTGTCATGGCCACGTTTGTTTTTTAGTGCATTGGAATTTTGTAAGTATATAATTGTTTATATTAAAGAAAACATTAATCGATTTTATTTGGCATATATATTATAAAATCTTTCAAGTCATGCATGTCATGGTCACGTTTGTTTTCATTGGATGCAATATTCTAATGCTGTAAGTATAAATTTTCCATTAATAAATGAAAAATTAAAATAATGTATATTTAATAAACCTAACTTTGCTAAGATGTAGTTCAAGTTTAAAAACACATATCTACTACAACACCAAAGGCCATTACAAGAGATTATTGAAACCATAAGTCGAGGTTGTTTTAATCTACATTTTGTTCAATCGGATATCTGTTTACACAAAGGTAGAGCAATTTGTACCCAATCAACAATAGAGTGCACAACCCAATGTGAACTCGGAGACAATTAGGGATTTATTTTAATTATCTAAATAGCTATGATAGATTGGTTTCACTATCTTAAATAAACACAACATAATAATGATGATATTAGTACTAAGTTAATACATATAATGAATAACATATATAGAGCTTATTACATATGATATTTCACTATACTTCACTATCTTTGAGTATGACATAATCTTGCTTAATACATATAACGAATAACATATACAGAGCTTATTACACATGATACTTCACTATCCTTGCATATGACATAATCTTGCTTAACCTTTTATGAATCAGAACCATTTATTACAGTTGAATACTCAAACCTTATATAATGAGAATACTTATAGGTATATATTGTACATGTATAATACGATACAAACTTGTAACAATCATTGTATATCAACTATATAATGATTACTAGTATGTTAAACAAGGTTGTATACTCCTTATCCGCACTTGTTATGCAATTAGTCAATCAGTATTATTCTGGACACATACGGCTTATAGCTTCTATAGGTACCAGCTTAGTCATAAGCATAATTTGGTTGAAATTGTTAAAGCAAGCTGATGATTATATTGAACTGATTTTTAGCTAATTTGACAGAGCGACGACTTCCTCCCAATCATATGAATCCACAAAAGCCGCAATTGCTTCCATTTGAAATACAAATTGTGAATAATATCGATAAAATAAGGACAAAAGGACAAAAGTAGAATTGAAAGGGTGAGAGTTGGATCACTGGCAATTATGTGCACATGTGGAAGATTAACAAACAATTATGTGCACATGTGTAAGATTAACAAACAAATATAATTCTTGTTTCTTCACACATGACAAGGATGTCAAAATATAAACCAAACTAACTCAAAAGTCGAGATCACATCCAAAGGTGTATGTCTCAACTAATGTAAAAGTGTTTCCGCTAATGTTTAAATGTGGGAATAAGAAATCATTAGGTTATTGTCTAAGATATAAATGATATTTTTTTTATAAATGTGACTTGATCGTGGAATAATTTGATATGTAATGATTTAGATGGTTTGGAAAAAATACATTGTTTCAATTAGCCAAGCTGATTAGTTAAGCCGAGTAGCGCACCATCCCCATTGGATTAGCCCGGTCGAGAATCCAAGCAGCCAGCCAAGTTGTTGAATAGCCCAGTTGAGTAACCATAGAGTAACCCGGGTTATCCTTGCCTGGATAGTAATATATTGTGTGTGAAATGATTGACTATCAATAATTGAATCGGGCTTAATAAGTCAATATACACTTGGAGTACAAAAGGGAGTAGGAGTATAATTACAATGGTTACAAAATGGATTTAAATTATGAAAAACAATTTATTCATTTTTTTACTCCATATTAATTTAGGAAATAATTTCAATTCAATTATCTTTTTATATAAAAAAATCAATATCCATCTCAATTGGTTAATTGGGTCCAACAAAATAACATATATATATATATTATTTTTCCAAATAACATTGTTGTGTATGTGACTTTGTGTGTATTAGAACATGAATCATAATGCATCACTAAATGAAATATTTCAATGAAATAATGAATCCAAACTATCATCTCCCAACTATGCACTATTATTTTTATCATAATATAATGAGTAACATATATCAATGAAGTGCAACCAAGCAACACTAATACACTAGCATCGGGTGTTATATGTGACACTACAATAAATGTTCAACCTTGTGCTTGCGATATAAAGTGTGAATTGGTTTGATGATGTTCTATCAAGTTCTAAAAATAGCACAAGAGTATGACAAGAAGCATTTAACAAGTTCTACAAATAGTATGCAATATATGTAAAAATGATGATGAATTCCAACATAAAGATAAAAAGTACATACTTAAACTATGGAAAATCAAATCAAATGAACCATTTTAAATAGTATCTTAATGTGATCCTAATGGAATTGTAAAGGAAAAATAAACTTTTAAATATATACATGTTATTTTAATCTTAGGAATTTATGTAATTGTAAAATTCCATATATTGAAATGAGCATTTTTCATGCATTTTAGTGCTTTCAAAATAGAAGTATTTAATATTTTTATTTCGAAGAGCATATGATTAATTGTTTAATAGTTGATAATTTGGCCATGTTATAAAGAATTCCACACTCTATGGTCGTAAGCATTACAAAATATTTATGACTGTTGATAGATCTTTACATATAAAAAAATGCATTTCCTCCCACTCAAACAAACCCTCCATAGTTTTCAAATAAGAAAAATTATCCTTAAGAATATTTCTTTGTGTGATCCTTGTGTACTAATATCTCTCACTATGGACATCCTCTAATTATTCTCCAACATGTTTAGAAAACATAGTATAGTGACTCTTATGTGTGATAATTCTAAGTTTAATAATGCGTGTTATTAATGCAAAAAAGAAATCTTTTTAGCAACATTAAATGCATGGTTAAGGTAATATTATTAAAAATGAATATATACTATTTCAAAAATTCATATTGAAATGCTCAGAAGATGACTTCTAAAATGGGTAGTTACATGTAATTTTGTTTAAAAAACATAGAATTTATAACATCATAAATTTTTTGAAATTGAATTGATTATATAACTTTATAAGGAAATTATAAATCTTATGAATAATGTTTTCCAATTTTCATAGATCAACATTTTTTATACATTTTTTTATAGTGTGCATGCATATTATAAGAGATGACCCAAAAAGGGAAAAAGAGTTTTACAAATTGCTTATTTGTAGGGTTACTATGTGCATTTAGATACATTTTAGAGATGCATGAATATGAAGGATGGTTAAAAACATGAGATACTGTAGTTCCATGTTTTATAATTATGTAATTTCATATTATGTGTAGTTTGATAGTCCTTACATACATTTTACTAAGCCCAGTTGGGGTGGTAAAATGATTTGTTTTGAAACTACAATTTGCATTTTGACAAGATGGTTGGACTTTGAGTCATGTACAAACAATTTAAATAAATTATTAAAGGATATGTCATGATGGATGGAACATCGAATTTTCATTCTAATACTTTAAATGTGAATTTGTTGATCAATAAATGCATTTCCTTATGCTTTACTTGGAATATCGGTATTAAAAAAAAGAATGCGTATTTGCAATTCTTATTATTTTAAGATTTAATGTGGATAATTCCTTTGATGTGACTTTGGTTGTGTTCATGCTCGAAATTCGATATTCATTACACAATTCACAATCTTGCAAATGTGTGATTTTTATTGTGTTCCTCTTGTTAAGGAAATGAAATGGTCCATTATATGCACATTCAAGTGCCTATACTCTTCAAATAACCAAGGTCATAATTTTAGTTTTGGTTTCTTGAGGAATGTGGTGATGGAGTAAAAACATGGGGAAATGAAAATGTTGAATACCATTAATGGTCTAAAAAATGATTGCATTGATATGAAGTATATTTAGACATTTAAGAGTTAGTTAAAATCAAGTTGTTCTAATATATTTGTTAGGTAAAGTGTGTTTCATTAGCATGCATTAGTATGCATTTGTATATATGTAATCCAATGGTCATGATATGTTCTTGACATAGATTAATTTGACGGTTCATCTTCTCCTCGATCCTAACGACCATTGATTCGTGGCTTAAAACGCGATTGGTCCATGATCTCTATTTAAAGAACATGTAGGTTCAGTTTCTAATTGATTCATTATGAGAAGCTCATTTGTAACATTCTATCTTTTGCATAATAATATTTCCTCAAGTAGTTATTTGGTTGTGGTCATGGAGTGTTTCCCTCTTCGAGGGTTTAAACCACGTAAAAAAATCAGTTTGTTGATCTGTGATATGTTTGTGTCAGCGATTGCTGAAAGTGTTCGATATTTTGGAAGCATCCTGTGCTAGTTAAACATGGTATCAGATCTCTTATGAAGATCTGTTTTCGTTGGTGATCTAGATCTTGAACCAGTGTTGTCGAGACCATGAAAGGATTTATGGTTTTGATATTTTTATGCATTTATTGATTGTGAGAGGTGTTCCATTCTGTCCAGAGTGTCGTTTCCACTTGGAAAAACTTTTATTTTCACTGACAAAGGTTTCTATTTTCTTAAGATACGACCATTTTACCAAATCCAAAGGTATATTGTTTACAATTACTCATTTAAAAAAATCTCATATTCTTTTAGACTTCTAAATTTTTATTATTATTATTATCATTTCTAGTCTACTACCTTTTCAATTGATGTACTCTGTTTGTCAAGCACTTTTTGCAAACTTGGAAAATCACAAAACAATGTGAAAAGAGTTTCCTTACTATGTTTGTTCTTTTTTGTGCAGTTTGTTTGAACTTAGTAAATCAGAAACAATGAGAAAACTTCCAATCTGGAAACGATAACCAAGGACTAAGCCCAAATATGAACATTTTAGTTTATATATATATATATATATATTGGGTGGCTATTTAAAGTGTCATATATGCCAAAATGAACTTTTTTGGGGTAGGCATGCTCTCCCAACAACAACAACAACAACATTCTCCTCCATAATATTATTAAATATTTCACTTATCTCACTTGGTTAAAAGTTACTTTAAAAAAAAATAGGTCTTGATTTCAAGTCCTTTTTGTTACCTTTTGTAAAAGTTCATGTAACTTTAAGTTATAAAGTAACTATATTGTAAAAGTGTTTCCCACTTGTTTTATAAAAGTGGGTTACTTCTTTTGAAGTCAACTTATTGTAAAATTGAGCTTAAAGGTAAAGTTAGTAAGGGGGGGGATTTTTTACTGCATTTTTTCTCTCTACCATGTGGATCAACCTTTTCATACCACATGGCCCCCTAGTTCCCTTTTATTCCTTTCTTAAAAGGGGCATAAATTTCTCATATAGAATCAGTTTTCAGTGTTGTTTTTTTAAACCACCTATTTTTTCGAGATCTTTGCATCTATACCATTAGTTTATGTTTTTTAATCTTACATATTTTAGTATGGCCACTCCATGTGATATCGTACTTATTAGTTCCAACTACTTCTCATGGAAATCCTATATGGAGGATGTACTATAAAGTAGGGGACTTTACAAGATTACCTCGAGGAAAGAAACTGAACCTGATGATGATAATAAGGAAATAAAATGGGTTAATAAATGTGATGAGTCTCGTGGGTTAATTGTGATGTCTGTTACTATTGATTTACTATTCCACCTATCTGGCATTGATAAGCCAAAAATAGCTTAGGAGAAGTTGGAAATTGTTTTTGTTAAATACAATGAAATTCGAGGTCAAGAACTTGAAAATGAGTTGATTATGTTAATTCCAGGTGACTTCTCTTACATACAAGACTATATTTCTAAGTACAAGGCCCTTAGACACTTAATTGATGAATGTGGCATAAAAAGACAGACGAGCAATACAGTTTTTATATTCTTTCCAAGCATGGACCTACCTATTATGTTTGTGTATCTAAATTTTAATACATGAAAGAATATTTGGGTCTAATTCACTATAAAAATACCACTCTTTAATCTTTTTGTGATTCCTTGATTAGAGAGCAAGATAAGCTCATACATCTTTGTCACGTACCCAAATTTGTGAAAATTTTAAAAAATTTCTAACTGATCTTATTTCCCTTTCAAAAGGGTCTAATCGCCATTAAATTTCTTTGCGAAATTATAAATATATAATCAGTCTCTAAATGTCTATTTAATAAATGTGACATGTAATGCTTCATAAAATTTCTCATTGAATGTTTATGCCAGGGTGTTAGTACATACTTACAACAAGTAGAAATTACCTTTTTATCTTAAGTGATTCTTTATGCACTTCATTGGTCCTCGTATGAAATCTTCGTATGTAAACGACCCAAGTGACTGTATACTATGTTTACAAAAATATAACTTTAAGCATAGAGACCTTCCAAGAATTGATAACATACTAGCATGTACTTAAATACTACCATTCTAAATTGAATATTTACAACTTGAACCAAAATAATACTTACACCTTTATGGTCCTCATTTGATCATAGGAAATATCCTTCAAACAACATTTAATATGAAATATCTTTTAACAACATTTAACATGAAATACCCTTTACAAAGATGCATTCGACAAATGTGTTATAAACACCAACTATTAAAATAACACATATGAGAGGAAATTAATACAATCGTCATGAAGGAACATACGCATATAATAAAGGCCATAGACAAAATAAATGAGACCCAAAATAACGTAGTTCACCAATACACGGGCTAGTCCACAAAGGTGTGTGTTTATATTAATCAAATTAAAAAGGAAGAAGTTACATCCAACAACAAAGTTGTTGTCAACTACTTTCCTACATATCTCTAGCCTCTCTCATAGAGAGCTTTGTCCATGCTAACTCTACCATCAACAATGGAAGCACAAAAAGAAATCTCTACTTAATCTGTAAGTCATTTTTAGTTATGTTATAAAACAATTCAAGAAAATAATTCCATATCCTTCATGCTTTATTTACTCATTAACATAATATTCTTGTATAAATCTTTTCCTAGCGTTCATACTTAGCTTATCAACATATTATACTTGAATACATAAACTTGAATATATAACTTAATTTCCCATTTAGTAAGATAAGTTCCACTTTAAAATCTCTTTGGAGTTTACATCCAAACCTTGTAAACATTAAGGTACGGATTCTCAAATCCTTATTATAATTTCCACTATTTTTTTTTAAAAAGAATTATCTACCATATTAATATGCTTTTGGGTGCCTAGAAGTTCTCTTAAATCTCCTACTACACTTGTTGTACTACTAAAGATAACTTTCTATATTTTCTATTGACTGCAAAATATTAATAATTTTAATGTGATTTCACTTTTCACTCCACTTTCATTCTGAGGCATCCTCTTAAAGGAAAATCTCTATATTTAAAAGTTTCAAACTTTTATATACATGTATATATTAATTTAAAGCATAATTAGCATATGTCCTACTCAAACATTACAACCTACCCTATTTCTTGCCCCATGGTATTATATACAAACTTTAACTTAAATTATTTTTATCCACATAAATAAGTAATTTAGCTCAATGTTTCCAAGTAAATCTTTCTTGTTTTCAATACAAAATATATGAATGCTTTAATTTTAAAGTTTTCAACCAAACTCAGGATTTAGCTTTGGCTAACCGATAACTTAATATAACACTATCTCTTCTCTCAAAATTTAAGACCAAGCTATGGCCAAATGTACGCTAAAGCTACTTTGTGTATTAAATATAAACATATAATAATATGCTACTTTATGTATTAAAGTGAAACCTTCCTCTCACGGAAATTTTGAATCCAAAGACATTAAGATGAGACAAAAGAAAAAGCAGTATAAAGTTTTGATGGGATGATGACGATATTTAGTTATGCAATTGTAAGCCCATTTCTTTGAATAGAGCCACGTTAAAATTCCCCGCCAACCATCGCTTAAGTCATACAAGTGTTAAGCCCTCCAAATCCTGAGTCTATGGAGGATAGATTATGCTCAACGTGTCAAAAGCAGGGTTCTGCTTCGAATTAGTAACGGAAAACTATACCAGCGCTGCCACGTGTTGTGTGCAAAGGTATACCCAACTAAAAGATTTCAGAAAAAATAATAATCAAATTTCTCTTTCAGAATCCAATACGACATATCGACGGAACAATTCCTAAATAAAAGTCAAAAGCTTGAACCTAGAACCTACTTGTATAAGAGGGGTCTACAATCACTACTGCCACTATTGGTACTGTGGGCAGAGGACTATCATCAAGCGGTTTTATCAATAACAAGATACCTAAAGGTCAGAGGTCTGCCTCTGTGGCTGTGCATCGGTTAGGGTAAGTTGAGGTACTAAAATATTTTAAAGACAGAGATTAACATTTTCTACGGTGGCTATTATAGATAAATTTCAATAATGAGATAATAAAGATCGAATTCACCGTGGCTATTATAATAATAAAGATCGATTTCACCGTGGCTATTATAGATAAATGAAATGTATTTGGGGTTTCTACATATATTATATACATCAAAGAAATTATCGATCTGATCACCCAGAAATTCTCTATTGGCTGTAAGATACTTCAACAGAAATAAAATTCGGTTTTAAACAAGAAAGAAAGAAGAAAACAACTCATACTCCCATCGATAATATCTATCTGATCACGGGGATCAAACAACAAAAAAGAGCACAATACTTCTTCAAGCTTCGAGGCTTGTACCCTTACGACACTAATGAAGTATGCCTAGATCAACCATCGAAATAGAAAGAATACATACCGATGAAAATGGAAATATATTCCTAACCTTGGCAACATTATTCTCCCGATCTCTTGTTGCAGAGACTCATGTTATTTCCCCTAGTATTTTCCTCCAGCTTGCAGTGTTCCCATCCATTTTGCACAGTTCGCCTTCCCCTTTTTGTTCGTTTCTACGCCGAGAGATCGAGGATAGCAATTTCCCTAAAATACACAGCGATCTCTCCCAAAAATCGTCCCCATCTATTCTCTAAATAAAACTTTTCACCGCCCGATTCCCCTTTTTCTTTTCCTTACGTTGTAAGAAAAGAAATATAAAAAGAATGAATAAATCCCAGCTATCCACAACCAACCCCAACAATGGCAAGTCGTGTTCTTTCTACCTGGCGATGATAGAACTCGCCCCTCGACAAATGGGAATAAAATAATTTATGGTTAGAGTGATCCATTAAGGTGGCACTCTCCTTAACTGTGTCAGTTTCCTCCACTCTGACCCTTGGCCAGATGGCACATCACAAGCTCAACACTCTCATTAATATGAAGCTAACGCTAGCATGGTGGAGAGCTCGTGAGTTCTGCCAGGAGGACAGATAGCAATTTAAGGAATCTTGAGTGTTTCCTTCCACCTCCAACGGTGTAGTGATGGCTATAACCCCAATATGCCCTTCCACTAAACAATCAATGTGACTCCTTTTTAATAGAGATCGAGGAGTTAGATTAATGCTGGTCCTTTTTAAGAGGGATAGAGAAACTAAGATAAAGCCTCCCAAGTTTTTTTTAATCAATGAATAAATATATATATATAAAGTGGTTTCTCATATAAAGAGAGTACCAACTACTTCAAGAAAACTATTTCCAAAAAGGTTTGCTAAAGACAACCCTTGTTTGACTATTTCTTGTATCTCTTCTAAAAGGCTAAACCTTAGAATTTATTATAATATAAATAATATCCTTTTTATTAACCTTTTCATTTATAATTAAGACATTTGTATGTTTAATATAATATTTTGGCTTTTCTTGCCAAAGAATAAAGTAGTATTGATGAGGAAGTTACTATTTTAACTAACACTTTCTTACCGAAATACTAAAAAAATAAAATGACTTTTTAGTTTAATTAGGATCATCTAAACTCATACTTGAATTTGTTTTTTTTTTTCCATTAAGACCCTGCATATATTTTCTTTGGCACCTTGTACTGAGATCAACTGATTATAATATGTACTGTTATGACTTAGTTATTGAAGTTAACCTAGCTTGCAAGAGGAAATCGTTATTCCAACTTAAGTGATGATATGGTCAACCAACACATGGTTCCCTACCATTTTGTCTTTTCTTATAGGTGGGTGTTGTTACTTAGCATTTAGTCACATTACCGATATTTTAACCTTATAGGATTAAACTAACACGTGTAAACATGACACTAGCTTGAGGTCCACTGGTGGGGCCTTGGCCTTGAGCTCCTCACCATGGCCAAATTACAATTTTCATAATTACTTTTACAAACATAATAACAATAGGTGTTGAAATTGAGGGAGGTTACAATCTTGGATTAATAAGTAGTGTTGATACATCTAGAAAAACCTTACTGGCACAACAAAAAGAGAATTACAGGCATCTCAAGAAGCAACATCCTCTCAATAATAAGAAAAGCAAGGATCCCAAACCCTCTTAGCCAGCTCATCCTTCTAAAAATTACAAAACAACCAAATCAAAAGGTAAGAAGACCGAGTGTCATTGCAACTTTTGCAGGAAAAATAACCATGATGAATCTAAATGTTTCAAGAAGATGCAATCATTGGAAGCATCCATGAAGAAGCACAACATCAACCTTGACTTGTCTTCATAATCTACATCTCATGGACATGCATTTTATGCTTCTGGTTTTTCCTTTATTTCATCTTCTTATTTTTCTTCTTCGAATGAGTTGCTCATTGATTCTTGAGCATCTTATCATATGGCTAAGGGTAAAGTTGTACTTTCTACTATGAATGAATGTAACACCAAAAAATTATTTATTGGTGATGATAGCTCTCTTAGTGTTGTAGGATATGGAACAATTCAAGTAGAAGATGGTCAATTTAATGATGTACTATGTGTTTCAAGAATTTCCAATAATTTGTTGTCAGTTTATCAAATTACTCATTCTGGTGAATGGAAGACTGTAAAATTTTTACCTCACCAAGTTGTAATCAAGGATTTAAAAAATACTAAGCATGTCCTTACCATTGGAATTGTTGATTATATTACCTAGTTTCACAAGTTTAATAGCTTTGGGTCATCACTTTTTCCATCAGTTTTTGTTTCTCATAGCAATGACTTCAGCAAACTTTTGCATGAGCGATGGGGTCACTTAAATTATCGCTTATTGAAACAACTATGTAAATAAAATATGGTGACAGGTCTTATGGTGGTATCTTGTAGGGATGGTGTTTGTTCCAGTTTAGTACTCAAAAAACATCATCAGGACAGATTTGAAAAATGTGCCTTTGGGCATGCCTTGACCGCCTTAAAGCTTGTACATAGTGAATTGTGTGGTCCTCTTCCATCTGCTTCCTCTTTTGGTTTGAATAATTTCTTAACCTTCATTGATGATTACTCTAGATGAACTTGATTTTATTTCCTAAAACTTAAGAGTGAAGTATTTAACATGCTTTTGGGCCTATAAGGCCCTTGCTAAAAAACAATCTAGTCATCAAATTTTTAAGTTAATATTTGATAATGGGGGAGAATTTTTTAACATCAAGTTCACAACTTTCTTCCCTAAACAAGGAATCCAACAAAAACACATTATTCCATATATGCCACGAAAAAATGGTGTAGTTGAGCAGAAGAATCACACCTTAAGAGAAATGTCTAGTTGTATGCTCCAAGCTAAGGGACTAAGTCTTGAATATTGGGCTGAGCCATAAATTGTGCAAATTACATAGTTAATCACATCGCTACCAAATAGTTACAAGGTATCACACTAGAAGAAGCATGGATTAAAATTAAACCCAATGTAAGTCACTTCCATGTGTTTGGAAGTGGAGCATGACGGGCTATGCATATGACCCTTTTTATTCCTCCTTTCTACTTTGTTTTTGACTCCTTTTTGACATACTCCTGTATTACTACCGGCTCTTTTGGTTGCATTTTGCACATTCTGGCCTTGGTAAGAATTGATCTTGTCCCTTCTGCTATTTGTCAATTTCTTATGATTGATAGGGCTATGTTTCTATTATTGCCTACTAAAGAAGATATGTTTCAGGTTCAGTATCAGTTCATCTACAGGTTGCAGAATGAAGGACTATGGAAGCTGGGAGATATGCATTTCAGTTTGGAGCTTTTACACCGAGGTATCTAGCTTGAGATATTCTGCTACAGTATTCTGGTTACCTATCCAACAATCAGATGATGCTGCAGTCGATCCAAGGAGATGGAGGTTTCATGCTTAATTCGGTATTATGGGTCTATGATTACTCATAGTTGACCATCCCAACATCCTAGGGATCTTCCTCCACTTTCCACGATGTATATCCCAAAAATATCTTATTAAGGATCCGTGGATAGGATTTATTGGGGAATTCGTTGTAACTATGCGATTCCTCATTTATCCTCTCATAAGCATTGATGTATAAAAGACAGGGGGACTCTTCAGAAGGGTTAGCCTCAATTGCATAAGAATTATTGAACACTATATCAGTTTATATATAAGAAATTCCTGGTTTTATCTGATTCGATGCATTGATCCATTTCGTGTGATTGAGAGTATGTTCAGCTCTTGTTGCTGAAGGCAGGGCCCCCTTCTATGACATTTGCTATTATAGATAGGATTTAATTCCTTTATGCATGTGTGTTCGGTTTGGTAGCTTAATTATTAACACAGTGTGGTTGATGCTTTAATTGATACATAGAATTGATACGTTGAGCTTTGTTGTGTGTGAATTCTTAACGAATGATATGATTGCATTTCAGTGTTATTTTTATTATTGATCACAGAGGAATTTATGAACGATACATATCCAGTTAGTATTAATCCTGTAGTGAATGGATGCACTTAGGTTCTTTCCAATTTCTGTTGTGAGTGCGTGTAGGTAAAGGCAGATTGTGGAATTCAATTCGTTATCCAACCTTGTTCATTTCAGATTCGGTAAATTAGTTTCATTAGGAAATTTCCAAGTTTGTTAATTAGAATGGGAATTTAATTGCTTTCTGTAATCCGACAGATTGTGTGGGTAGTGATCTCTTTCTGTAGTCTAGCTGAATGTTGTTGAGAGTTAGATGTTTTCATGGATGCATAATATCTTTTCTGTAGTTTATCTGAATGCTACTTGATAATTGGGAACTGTTATTAAATTGCAAGATTCTTTAGGAAGTTAGTAATTCCGTAGAAGTCCATTCACTAAAAGGTTACATCCTAATTCTGATTGAATGTTTCATTAATTTTCTCTGTCAAAGATCTTCCAAGTTGCAGTGTCTGGCATATACTTTGCTTGGTAGCTCATAAGCTCCCATAGCCCTAGGTTGATAATTTATGCATAGCTTTCTATCTTCGATTTAATTAAAAGAGAATTAAAGAGCTCGTCATTTTGGCACCGTTGTCGGGGAGCCGGGAAGGACATTGTAGTTTGATTGATTAGTTTGGTTCTAGTTGTGATTTCTTTTCTTATTTCCCTTGAGTGGATTGTGTGTGTGACAATTTTGGAAAAAGTTTGGTCTGATTTCAGAGGAGGGTCAAGTAAGACGCACCGACATATTCGTTTAGAATATTGCCTGCCGCAAGTCCCTGTGATCCTAGAACATGCAAAGTATTCATGCGTAGAGTAAGAGATAGTACAGGTAGACTGGTATATGCATATGATACCCCCCCCAGGTACTAATCGTGCAGGAAGTTCAATAAAAGGAGGACGTGTTCAAGTAAAGTCACCATCTCTCGCCAATTCCAAGGTAGAATTCATTCCAGAACAAGAGTTGGTTCAAGAAGAAGGGTTTCCTTAACAATTCAATGTTGATAATCAAGGAGAAGAGGAACAACTGGTTGTTGAATCCCCATGGTCCACCAGGTCAACTACTCTAGAAGATCTAATGGCAGGCATGGATGGCGAGGGAGAACACATTCCCCGCGGGGAAGAGACAAATCAAGGAAACACAAATGGAGAATCTAGTACGGGAATGGTTACTTTCGAATTCCCAATCAAGAACTCCGAATCGACACTCACAAACCAGATGAAGAACATTCCACATTCAGCATTGCCTAACTTCCATGGTATGGCGAGTGAAAACCCGGATACATTCCTATTTGAATTTGATGTCGTATGCAGGAGCTATGACTATGTTACAGATCACCATAAACTCAAGCTTTTTTCAGCCACTTTGAAAATCTAGGCTCTGAGATGGTTCATGGGCCTGGCAGGAGATAGTATAACAACTTGGGCTCAAATGAAGAAATATTTTCTGGATAAATATCAAGAATACTGCAAGGACAAATAACGAAAGGAAACCATTTTTAAGATGTCCCAGCAGGAGGATGAGAATTTAGAAGACTATGTGGAGAGATTTCAATATAATTTGCAAAGATCAAGGCAGACGGATTGAATGATGACAGATTGAAGATTCTTCTCTTATGAGGGATTAGAGATGATTGCATTGATCTGTTGAATTTGATGGGTCCAGGGGATGTGTCCCTACTAAAATATGTAAAAATATGCGATCTATGCAGAAGTTATTCAAGGAATGCCTCCAGATCAGGTAGACGAATTCGGGATACAGTAAACAGAACCACAAAGACCTCAAGAAGAAGTTTCAAGGGTGGAAATTGGGAACCTCTTGGAGGATTTCAAGACTGATATACTTAGTTCCCTGAGTTCTCAGTTAGATGCACTCCAAGAAAAGAAAAGGAAAGAGGAGGAGGATCGAGCTTTGGCTGTCTTCTATCCTAAATGCAGAAAGAGACATCCCCTCAAAAGTTGCCCATTGGACAAAGTGGAGATTTGTCTTCTATACGAGCTGGAGCACCCTACAAAATGATGTCCTTCGTTTCCAGGGCTCAAAGCTATATATGAAGAAGCAGGGATGGATGCAGAACCAGTCTATTTTATATCTCAAAAATGTCCATGGCAACCTCGACCTTCAGGTACAGTACTAGATCCTATGCAATCATTTAATCCTTATTGGAACAATACTCAATTACATCAGTCGCAAGTTCCACAAGTCCAACAAAACTCTCAACCTTGGTACCCACCTTTGCGTCAACAAACTTGGGCACCTTCCTATCCCCAAAGTAACCCTTGGAAATCAAATTGGAGGAATTCAAATTTTGGGAATAACCAATAGATTCAGCATTTAGCCCCACAATTACAGAATCCTCAATTCCCATTTGCACCAGTACAACCATTAATGCAACCCCCCCTACAACCTCAGTTAACCTTGCCAGTGAACAATCCACCTCCAAAACCACTTCTTCCTACACAACCCACTCCTAACCCTAATAATAAGGTTGGACAACCTGTAATGGCTGCTGAAATACCCAATTATCCATCCTATTCCATCTCCATGGTGGACTGCCACGACATTCAATTACGCTCTAGCAGGAAAATTAGTAAAATCACCTCTCCTATAATTTCAGAGGAGGAGGAGGAAGAAACACCAGAAAATTTACCAGCTCAATCCAAAGAAATACCAGTGCAATCTGAAGACAACTTCCCATCCATCCCACCCAGGGAATCACCTCAAATTGAGCAAAAACAACCACCACCATATCCTGAACGCTTGGCCATAGAAAATTTGATGCCACAATCAGAATTTGATCTCCTTGGAGAATTACGAAATGTCTGTGTCAAAATTCCACTATTCAAATCTATCAAAGACATTCCCATTTATTCCAAAGTTGTCAGAGAATTGTGTTTGAAAAAGCCCGGCACGAAACGAAAAGACCCCCCAACAGTCCATGTGATAGGTGACTTGGCTGAATTGATGATGGGTAATACCCTTACTACTAAGTACTCTGACCCTGGTAGTCCGGTGGTTAAAGTGCAAATCAATGGAATTCATATCTCCAATACACTAATAGACTTGGGAGAAGCTATTAATGTCATGACTAAAAGAACAATGGACATATTGGGCATTAGAAAACTCAGACAAACTTCTACTATCTTACAGTTGGCTGACCAATCTGCTGTGAAACCAGAAGGCATTATAGATGATCTTGTTATTTCAGTGGACTCATGGGAGTACTCAGTAGACTTCATGGTTCTACAAACAAAATCAAATTTGGGAGGCTATCCCCTAATTTTGGGGAGACCATGGTTGGCCACGACAAACGCTTATATTGGTTGTCGGTCAGGTAATATGCGCATATCTCACGGATAGGATGTTAAGGAACTTACTTTATATCCTCCTGTGAAGCCTATACTCCAACCCGAACTTCTGGTTTGGTCAGAAGAAGAAGGAATTGAGCAAGCAAAAGACACCCTATAGCTGTACATGATTGAATAAACAATGGCAGCAAAACAATTAACTGAGGATGATCTGCTCAGTCAATTTATTTCTTCTAATTCCTCGAGAGACTTCATGGAGTTGTTTAGTGCAGTTTGCGCCACTCAACAAATTGATAGTACTCCAACCTAATCTAATAATGCCACTATCCCTGATGTGGCGTCTGAAATTAGGGAAGTGGGAATTGAACCTGGCAAGCTCCTGAAGATTAGCTCCACATTGTTAGAGCAGGAAACAGAACAACTAACTGCAGTGTTAAAGAAACATAAGTCTGCATATGCCTGGGATTATAGTGACATGAAAGGTCTATACCCTGACCTGTGCACACACCATATATATACTAAGGAGGATTCTAGACCCATGAGACAACCTCAGCGCAGAATGAATCCGACACTCAGAGAGGTGGTCAAAGAGGAATTACAGAAGTTGTTGGCTGCAAATTTTATTTATCCCATCTATGATAGCAAGTGGGTGTCTCCACTGGTGATGGTGCCCAAGAAGAATGGGAAGTGGCATGTTTGCTTTGATTACAGGGAATTAAACAAAGCCACTCATAAGGATCATTGTCCATTACCCTTCATCGATCAGGTGTTGGATACACTAGCAAGGAGGAAATATTTTTCTTTTCTAGACAGGTTCAGTGGATATAACTAGATCAGGATAGCACTAGAGGACCAATAAAAAACAACATTCACATGCCCATGGGGCACCTTTGCATACAAAGTGTTACCTTTCGGGTTATGCAATGCCCCTGCTACATTTCAGCGGGCTGTTCTCAGCATTTTTTCTAATCTGATTCATGACACTATGGAAGTTTTTATGGATGATTTCACCTCCCATGGTGAAGATTTTGCAACAGCCTTGAATAATTTGGATAAATTACTTACACGATGCAAAGAGGTGAACATTTGTCTCAGTAGTGATAAATGCATAATGATGCTTACCCAGGGCGTTGTTTTGGGTCATCTTATATCTCTGGAGGGCATTCGAGTAGACCCAGCAAAAGTCTAGGTAATCAGTAATTTATCAGTCCCATCCACACAAAAATAGGTACACAGTTTTATTGGATATGCAGGTTATTATAGAAGATTTGTGCAAAACTTTTCAAAGATTGCCAGTCCTTTATTTCTGCTCATTTCTAAAAATAAACAATTTGAATGGACAAAAGATTGCCAAGTAGCCTCGGAAATATTAAAACAGAAAGTCTCTACTGCACCTATCCTACAAGGTCCAAATTGGTCACTACCCTTCCTAATTTCTACAGATGCCTCTGATACTACCATAGGAGGAGTCTTGGGCCAACAAGAAAATCATAATCCCTATGCCATATATTTTTTTAGTAAAAATCTGACTGTTGCTGAACTTAATTATACTGTGACTCAGAAAGAGTTCATGGATGTCATTTATGCCATAAATAAATTTTTCCATTACATTACAGGATACCCTGTAACTGTCCATACCCACCACTCTGCCATTAAATATCTCATGAATAAATCCATCACAAATGGTAGAGTCACTAGGTGGCTGTTGTTGCTACAAGAATTTGATATTTCAATAATGGACAGACCTGGTAAAACTAATGTGGTTGCTGATTTTCTTTCAAGAATAACTACTGATGAAGAATCTCAACTGGTGGATGATGCTTTTCCAGATGAATATTTGTTTGCTATTTATACTAATGTTCCTTGGTTTACAGATGTAGCAAATTATTTGGTTGTAGGAAGACTTCCGGGGCATATGACATCAAAAGAAAAGAAGAGGATTGTGCAACGTAGCAGCAGATTTTCATGGATTGATGGCTATTTGTTTTATACAGGACCAGACTTGGTGATCCGTCGATGTGTTCATGAGGATGAAATTTATCCAATCTTGAGAACCTGTCATGATGGTCCATGTGGAGGGAACTTTGCTGATAAATGAATAGAACATAAGATTTTACAACTGGGATATTATTGGCCCACAATATTCAAAGATACCCGGGAATATGTCCAGAGTTGTGATAGTTGTCAAAGGATGGGGCAGCCACTTCAGTCCGATGAAATGCCACTTCAAACTCAACTGGTGGTGGAACCGTTTGAGAAGTGGGCATTAGATTTTGTTGGTCCATTAAACCTCCATCCAGACAAAAATCCTACATTTTAGTATGCACAGATTATGTAACTAAATGGGTGGAGGCAAAGGCACTTCCAAGGGCAACAGAGCAAGCAGTCTTAAACTTTCTATATGCAGAGATCTTCACAAGGTTTGGAGTTCCGAGGGAAATTGTTACTGATGGAGGCTCTCAATTTACATATAAACTTATCAAAGCTCTCACAACGAAATATCATATCAAGCATAGGGTAACCTCACCATATCACCCTCAGGCAAATGGGCAAGTAGAAGGCACAAACAGAATTCTGGAAGCTGTGCTCACAAAGACTGTCCAACTTCATCAAAGAGACTGGGCTGATAGGTTGCTTGAAGCCTTATGGGCCTACAGAACAACCTGGAGAAGCAAAACAGGTTTGAGTCCTTATCAATTAGTTTATGGAAAACAAGTCACCCTACCAATAGAAGTTGAGATTAAGACATTAAGAACTGCATTTCAATTAGGCATGGATTTATCACAGGCTCAACATACTCGCCTACAACAGCTTAATGAACTTGATGAATTACGCCTGGCTTCCATAGAACATACAGCCATTGTGCAACAACAATGAACCAGGTGGCATGATGAATCATCAAAACTGAGCATTTTCAAGAGGGTGACTGGGCTCTTCTGTACGACTCCAGATTCCAAAAGTTCAAATGGAAACTTCATACTTGCTGGCTGGGACCATATGAGATTGAAACAGTTTTTGATAATGGTACAGTACGACTCAGAACCATTGATGGTGAAGGTACATTTCTTATGCCCAATGGTCACAGATTAAGACCTTATAAGAAACCATTGTCCAAAGAGGCGTTCATCCGCAACATTGTTGCCTGCTGGTGCACCAATGATTTCCAGATCACTAGTTCAATCTCTGAAGAATAATAAATAAATAAATAAATGGATTGTGAAAATCCTTCTCAGATGCAGCCCTTAAAAAAAAAAAAAGAGAGAGAAAGAAATCCTACTTGGACACAGCCTAAAAACTGAAATAAAATAATTTTTTTGGATTCTAATAAGTCTATCTGTTTATTTGCTACAGGGACATTCTATCCTAGTTCCCCTTCTTTATTCCACCCCTCTTGTGTTCGCTTTTGGATGGCCCTTCTTTCTGGAATAAAACCATTCATTACAGAACCTTTCCGCTTTATTGCAGAACCTTTTCTGCTACATTACAGAACCCTTCCGCTTTATTACGGAACCTATTCCGCTGTATTACAGAACCTTTCTGTTCTGTCATCAAAATCTTTTATGCTACATTATAGAACCCTTCTGCTTTATTACGGAACCTGTTCCGCTGTATTACATAACCTTTCTATTTTGTCATCAAAATATTTTCGCTACATTACAGAACCTTTCCGCTTTATTATGGAACATGTTCCGCTACATTACAGAACCCTTCCGCTTTATTACAAAACCTATTTCGTTGTATTACAGAACCTTTTTTTTCCATCATCAAAACCTTTCCGCTACATTACAGAACCTTTATGTTCCGTCATCAAAACCTTTCTGTTGTATTACAGAACCTTTCCGTTCCGTTACCTAAACACCCTTTCGCTCCACTTCAGCACATGTTCCACCGCAACCCAGAACATGTTCTATTTTATTATCACTACCCTTTCCGCTCCATCACCAAAACCTTTCTGTACCGGTACATAACCCCCATCTAGTTTCCACACTTTCCGAGATACCACGGAATCATTTCTCATAATGTACCGACTCCTTCCTGACTTTTCCAGCGCTCCAATGCTCATACCTTCAGCCACCAACTATGCCACATCCATATGGCGGCACCTCATTTCTCTATACGGACCCATCATCACTTGATGTCGTCGGTAAATAAAACCGGAACACTCATAAGTTGAACTGCGACATTACAGATCCTTTTCAGCAGCCAAATTGAAGTCATATACAATTCTATTTGACAGGACCGCTACCAAAAAGATCATCACAATTTGTTAGCCTCACAGAAGCCCATCAACGCTACAATTGGAGAACCTTCCATTCACCATTCAGTCCAATTATCGCAACCAACTGGATTTGTACTCTACTCATCTCTTCTCAGGTAAGGCAGGTACGTACCCATCTTTCATTGGCATTTGATAAGTACAGAAGGATGAGTCATTATACCATGCTAGTGAGTGCCACACGAGGACGTGTTTTGAGTTAGTTGGGGGGGGGGAATTGGGGGTGCCTTTAAAAATTCAGTAAAACCAATTACTGTCTTATAATTCCACTGTTCATGAACTCTTATCTAGACCTGTATTAATAATCCACCCCTACTTAGCCCAAAATCCAATTTTCTCCCGGAATCAGAAGGGATTTGAGAAACTGTAAGCACCAGGGGGGGCACTAAGAAGAGGAACGCAATGAAAGGGGCAATCAGGAGCGAACTAGGAAGCCCAGATATGGTTTATGGGAACAAAGAGGTAAAAATGATTTTCCACCAGGCTAGATGGCTGGCATATTTTGCCATAATGAAGAAACGAAATGCTGCAATTGCTATGCAGTTTGCACTCACATATGATGGTAAAGTTGCAAAAGTGCGGGGATTGAGAATTCCAGCAGATGAGATGACAATTGCGAGGGTTTCTAGATTACCACAGATAGGTGAGAAGTGGTTTGAAAAATGGGTGTTGATAAAACCTCTGATTGATGCATTTGTGGAACCTGGTGAATTGCTGCAAGGGATGGAAAAGGGGACAAAGCGAACTTCATTACCGGTTCCATGGAGCGAAGTGGAACTCTGTGTAATCAAATTTATCACATGTGAAGGTCGGTTCAGCTTAATTTTTGCTTATCACTTTAAAATCTTGAACCACTTAAGGCATCAGAAATACATTGACATGCCATACTTTCTGTGGAAGTCCCTAGAATCAATGAGCAAAATGGTCAAAAATAGTAATAATCTAGACACAAGCCTAGCTCATCATGGGTTGATCAGGTTATTGGTAGAAGATGCCCTACAGGAACAGGACCAGACCTAGGAATCGTTTGTGGGCACATCCTCGAGTGTGGGTCAGACAAGAAAAAAGAAGAAGAAAGTACTGGAAATTACTGCAGAGATCCAACAGGAGAAACCAGTCCAAGTAGTCCCAATGAGAAGCCTTCAAGCCGAAACCCCAACTTGCTTAATAGAAGGACCTCATACTCGGACAAGATCCAGAGCTCAGGGAGGGTGACAAAATTAGAAAGAATTGTTGGGCCAGAATAAGGAAATAGAGGCAGAACAGGAAGTATTCATTATAGCAGGAAGTACCAGTAAAGACCAAGAAAATTAATTAGGGTTGCAGAACATGGAAAAACAGCAGAAGGGAGAAAAACAATGGTCGGCTTTGTTCATAAAATCCAAAGGTAGCAGGATTAGGAGATTCCAGTATTTCCTATTATGCAAGTATCGTAAGGCATATGAAGAATTGAAGAAAGATCACAAGACTTTGAGAATATCCTATCAAACGAAAATAGAAGAAGTGACGTCCCTACAAGAACAAGTTTAGAAGATGGAGAGACATAAGATGGACCCCTCATTGGAGGCTGTAGCATGGGAAAATGAACAAAATGAAAATTACAAAGATGAAGAAATAGAGGACAGCATGCAAGTACGAAATATGGAACTAAAGGAAGATTTCGAAGCAAAAGAACTAGAAGATTTGGAAATAGAAAGTCCAGGAGGCCAAGAGCTACATGAAGAAAACCCTTCCAACAAAGCCCGGATAAAATATTTAGAAGAAATGGTAGTTCAGCTATAGGCGACATCATGAGACCTGGAGAGACAATTAAAATTGGCCCGTGATCAGAAAAAAGGAAAAGAACAGGAGATAATTACAAAACAGCTGCAGAGACAAAATTATGCCATGGCTACAAGAAGGCTTGGTCAACAAGTGGAAAAATTAAAATTTGAAAAAGAATATATGAATTATCTGGCTCATGCCATGAGAAATCTAAGACCCCCTTCGAATTTGTATTCTATTTTTTTAAAAGAACAACTTATATCTTTTAGGCTGTCAATGTTAACTATGGGTTATAATGATCATATTGAGACAGAAGCCTAGTTTGTTGATGCCTTTTCTAGGAGTAATGACGAAGAACAGGATTTTCTGTGTGAGGTATATATATATGCACAACCTGGTTATGACTGATTATGATGATTGGGATCCAAACCCTAATGTTGGGGAAGTACAACTAAGAGCATTCATGACCTTCATGAGAAATCATTTGAGATGGAACAATGCAGCCACTGCAGTAGAAAATATTGAATGGGAAGATGCCCTTTGGGTGAGAGGTTCCCCCTCAGTTGAAAAGTTATTTATGGCCAGGAACCAGGTTATGCAAGATTCAACATTTGTTACTCTCCTGGAATCTGCTTAGTCTAAAGTTGTTCATGAATGTAGGAGCTGGATTCCTTTTCACAGGTTGGAAGTGATGATCTATCTACGAAGAAGGATTAATGCTCTGAGCATGGATTTAAGAAGGAAGGATCCCTTCTCTGTTAGGATGTTTGAGTGAGCCCTGGATAGAATACAAGTCTACTTTGATTGCCTAAGCACCCAGAGAGCCAACTGGATTGGGCTCCGATTTCACTTCCCTATACGTTGGTGCCCTGTAGTGGATGGGGAAGATAGTGAGTTTTTCATAATTATGGGAGAATAGAAAGGTTTTTATAGCATAACAGAAGGTGGCCATTCCTCCTTTAAGTGGAGTGATGAATGCCTAAGCAGCTCTCCAAGTACCCCTATCAGTGGATCACAGTCTTAGTTTGCATAGGGACATGCAAACCCTTTGGTTGGGGGGAGATGACGGGCTATGCATATAATCCTTTTTGTTCCTCCTTTATACTTTGTTTTTGACTCCTTTTTGACATACTCCTGTATTACTACCGGCTCTTTTGGTTGCATTTTGCACATTCTGGCCTTGGTAAGAATTGATCTTGTCCCTTCTACTATTTGTCAATTGATTATTATTGATAGGGCTATGTAGCTATTATTGCATAATAAAGAAGATATGTTTCAGGTTCGGTATCAGTTCATCTACAGGTTTCATGATGAAGGACTATGGAAGCTGGGGGATATGCATTTCAGTCTGGAGCTTTTAGACCGAGGTATCCAGCTTGATGTATTCTGCTATAGTATTTTGGTTACCTATCCAACAATCAGATGATGCTGTAGTCGATCCAAGGAGATGGAGGTTTCATGCTTAATTCGGTATTATGGGTCTATGATGACTCATAGTTGACCATCCCGACATCCCAGGGATCTTCCTCCACTTTCCACAATGTATATCCCAGAAATATCTTATTAAGGATCCGTGGATAGGCTTTATTGGGGAATCTGTTGTAGCTATGCGATTCCTCATTTATCCTCTCATAAACGTTGATGTATAAAAGACAGGGGGACTCTTCAGAAGGGTTAGCCTCAATTGCATAAGAATTATTGAACACTGTATTAGTTTTATATATAAGAAATTCCTGCTTTTATCTGATTCGAAGTGTTGATCCATTTTGTGTGATTGAGAGGTTGTTCAGCTCCTGTTGCTGAAGGCAAGGTCCCCTTCTGTGACAGGTGCTATTATAGATAGGATTTAATTCCTTTATGCATGTGTGTTCAGTTTGGAAGCTTAATTATTAACAGAATGTGGTTGATGCTTTAATTGATACATAGAATTGATGCATTGAGATTTGTTGTGTGTGAATTCTTAACGAATGATGTGATTGCATTTCAGTGTTATTTTTATTATTGATCACAGAGTAATTTATGAACGATACATATCCAGTTAGTATTAATCCTGCAGTGAATGGATGCACTTAGGTTCTTTCCAATTTCTATTGTGAGTGTGTGTAGGTAAAAGCATATTGTGGAATTCAATTCGTTATCCAACCTTTCTCATTTCTGATTCAGTAAATTAATTTCATTAGGAAATTTCCAAGTTTGTTAATTAGAATAGGAATTTAATTGCTTTCTGTAATTCGACAGATTGTGTGGGTAGTGATCTCTTTCTGTAGTCTAGCTTAATGGTGTTGAGAGTTAGATGTTTTCATGGATGCATAAGATCTTTTCTATAGTTTAGCGGAATGCTAATTGATAATTGGGAACTGTTATTAAATTGCAGGATTCTTTAGGAAGTTAGTAATTCCTTAGAAGTCCATTCACTAAAAGGTTACATCCTAATTCTGATTGAAAGTTTCATTAATTTTCTTTGTGTCAAAGATCTTCCAAGTTGCAGTGTCTGGCATATATTTTTCTTGGTAGCTCATAATCTCTCGTAGCCCTGGGTTGATAATTTATGCATAGCTTTCTATCTTCAATTTAATTAAAAGAGAATTAAAGAGATCATCAGAGCATGGGCTCATATTCTTGATGAAAAACAAAAACATTCCAAACTAAAAGTGAAAAGTGCATATTTGTTTGATATTCTGAAGGTGTCAAAGGTTATATGTTTCTTCAAAATCATTCCAAAGATATAATTGTTACAATAGATGTTAAATTTTATGAAAAAATTTCATCTTACAAGCCTACTTCGACATTTGTGCCATCTATGACCTATGAGCTATCTTCGGTGCATGTGTCCTATTCTACTCCCAAGTTCCTTGGAAATATTCCTAATATAGTTTTTGATGATGATAATGAGGATGAAAATCCACCTCCACCTACTCATTTTCCTCCATTGCACCAGTTCAACCACTTCCTTGATGGGCTCGTACAACATGTGAAGCGACTGATGAGCTTGTTGTTGATCCTAGAAATCAATGTCAAATACATTCTTAGTTCCAGTGATCCATTTATCCTTTGGCTCAAGTTTCAGAGATGCATGATCCAAATACTTTTGTGTTGGTTGTGGAGCCAGATCTTCCAATCTCATAGATGATATTGTCTTAGTCGTGCACCCCAGAGGACTGTACACCCATTCTGCATTTTTAGGTTTTTGGGGCTATTTTCGCCAGCTGTTTTGTGGGCCCATGGTTTTGGGTATCCCATGGTATTTTTCCCATTGTATTTTCCCTATAAAAGAAAGACATTGTAATATAGTTAGGGTTGATGTAATAGTTTTTATGCATTGTAAAGATCTCTGAGATCAGTAGAGAGACTGTGAGATAGTGAAGAGGAAGTTGAGTAGTTGTGTTGCAAGTTGTATTCCTTCACTTTGTTGGACGGAATAATAATAAGGACTGGCAACTTCAGTGTGGACGTAGCCCAAGTTGGGTGAACCACGATATATTTGTGTCTCTCTTGTAATGTGTATATGTGATTATATTTGCATTTCCGTTTATTGTTATTGCTATGCGATCCTGTTTTTTCTAACATTTTGCAAAATATTTTGGGAATCCAGATTTCGATGTAGTTATGGATGAAGAATAGCGTTCCTTAATGGAAAAAAATACTTGGGATCTTGTACCTCTTCCAAAAGGAAGAAAACTTGTTAGATGTAAATGGTTCTATATAACTAAGTATGCATCAGATGGAAGTGTTGAAAGATGGAAGGAAAGTTTAGTTTCCAAAGGATTTTCCCAGTTCAAGGAATTGACTACAATAAAACCTTTGCCCCTATTGCCAAGATGAACTTCATCTACCTTATTCTTGCCCTTGCAACCATACATAAATGGGAGGTCCATCAAATGGATGTCAATTCTGCCTTCTTGCATGGGGATTCGCAAGAAGAAATTTACATGGAACAACCTCATGGTTATGTTCAAAATGACTCTATCCTTGTTTGTCACCTTAAGAAATCCTTATATGTCCTTAAGCAAGCTCCTCAATCTTGTTATGCCATAATGGATAGCTTTCTGCTTGAGACCAGTTTCTCTAAATGCCATTCTAATCCCAATGTATATACCAAGAAAGTAGGAAACCATCTCATCATTCATGTTCCTTATGTTGAAGGCCTTGTTCTTACTGGTAGTGACTATACTTGTTTAACCCATGTGAAATCCAGTCTTAAGAAGAAATTTGAAATTATTGACTTAGGACATTTGCATTATTTTATTGGCCTCCAAGTCTTGCAAACCAAAAAAGGAATCTTTCTTTCTCAGTCTAAGTATGCTTGTTACCTTTCTCGTCACTTTCACATGGAAGATTGTAAGCCAATATCGAGTCTCCCTTGCAGTCTGGAGTCAAAATTTCTGCCACTTGCATTTCACCCGATGTAGATGACACCGTATATCATTAGCTTATTGTTAGTCTCTTATACTTTGTTCATATTTATTTTGATATTTCCTTTGTCATTGGTATTGTTTCCTATTATATGCAAACATCCCATGAAAGAAATTGGAAAGAATGAAAAAGGATACTTCAATATGTTCAAGGTATAATTTAGTTTGGGATTCATTCTAGTTCAAGGGGGAATCCTTCATTGGTAGGTTTGACTAATTCATATTGGGAAGTGATCATGATGATCAAAATTCCACTGTAGGTTATCTTTTCATCCTTAGTTCAAGACCTATTACTTGGGATTGTAAGAAACAACAAGCTCTTTCTCTTTGTTAATGCTAGTCAGGAAGCTTTGTAGCTTCAACAGATCCTTTAAGAGTTTGTATCAGTGAGCAGCAGTGTTCGGCTACCCTTTGTTATGATAATCAGAGTTCTATCAAGCTCACCAAAGATCTATTTCAATATCAATGTAGAAAAAACATTGAGCTACATATGCACTTCATCAAAAAGCTTGTTCATGATCATGTTCTCGAAGTGCTCTTTTTCCCTACAAATGATCAAGTTGCATACATATTCACAAAGACTATGATAGAAGCAAAGTTTTGTAAAATTTGATCTTTGTTAGGACCTTATGAATTTGTCACTAAGGGTGGATAAGATCTAATGCCTCCTTCCTTCTCCTATAAGTGTCACTTTTGTAAATCCTTCAATTCTATCCCAAGTTATTTTTAAGGGGGGATGTTAGGATATTCAAACACTTATGAATTAGTTAAGATCAAGTTGTTCTAATATATACCTTAGGTAAAGTGTGTTTCTTTAGTATGCATAAGTATGCATTTGTATATATATGTAATTCTAAGATCATGATATGTTCTTGACAAAGAGTGATCCAACGATTCATTTTCTCCTTGATCTTAATGACCATTGATATGCGGCTTAGCACCCGATTGGTCCATGATCTCTATTTAAAGAGCATGGAGGGTCATTTTATAGTTGATCAATTATGAGAAGCTCATTTGTAACATTCTTTCTTTTGCATAATCATATTTCCTCAAGCAGCTATTTGGATGGGTTCGTGGAGTGTTTCCATCTTCAAGGGTTTAAACCACATAAAAACATTGGTGTGTTGATATGTGATATGTTTGTGTGAGCGAGTGCTCAAGGTATATGATCTTTTCGAGGTATCTTGTGTTAGTAGAACAATTAGGGCACAATTGTTCAATATTTTAAAGGGATTAATAGATTTATTGCAAAATATAAATAAAGGAAAATACTCCTTTTAATTTTTCAAACTTAACTTCACATTGAATTTGACAAGAATCAATATACAATTAGTATAGATGCAACAAAATTTAGTTTTCTTGTCATTTCTCTAATGATCGTGTTAATCCACATCAAGTGAAACAAAAATTTGAATAATGGGTAAAAATTCCAATAAAAAATTTATTTGAATAAAAAATGTAATTCAACTTCATTTATAAATTCCATCTGTTTGTCTATTTAATAGTTTCCAACAAAACAAAATTATGTCTTCATACTGTTATGATTGAGGTGCCATTCCATATTTCATGTGATATGTCTTCAGACAAATTATGTCTTCATACTGTCATGATTGAGGTGCCATTCCATATTTCATGTTATATGTCTTCAGGCTGTGAATCATGATTGAGGTTCCATTTTATATTTCATGTGATATGTCTTTATGTTCTTAGAAACGCACATTTCAAAGAAAAAGTCTCATGTATAAACGAAGCAAAACATGTGTGAATGTTAATATTAGCATAAAATTCACAACAAGAGCATAATAACGATCACTGAAATAAAAATAATCACAAGATAGACATAGATTTATCCTTGGAAACCCTCATGGGGTAGAAAACCTAGCAAAACTTCCCCAATGCTCCTTCATATCCCCTTGCCCCACGGGAAACGAAGGAAATTGAAAAGCAGTTGACAGAACTAATCAACTCTGGACATATTCAACCATCCTCTTCTCCTTTTGCTTCCCCGACATTTGTTATACCCAAGAAAGACACCCCAGAAATGTGCCTGGTCGCTGATTATCGAGCCCTTAACAAGGCTACGGTGAAGAACCGTTACCCCTACCCCGGATTGAAGAGTTACTGGACAGCCTACAAGGTGCTCAATGGTTCACTAAGATGGATTTGACAACAGGATATCATCAGGTTTGAATGAACCCAACTTATGTTTGGAAGACAACTTTCAAGACCAAGTTTGGTCTCTTCGAGTGGAAGGTCATACCCTTTGGCCTCACAAACACTCCAGCCACCTTCATGCGGCTCATTAATGATATTTTCAGGAAGCATTTGGGTCATACTATGAATATATATTTATATGATATTCTAATCCTTAGCAAGTCATGGGAAACACATCTTCAGCATGTTCAACAAGTTCTCGAAATACTCAGGGACCACAACTTGCAGGTTAAAGGAAAGAAGTCTTATTTTTTCCAATGCTCAGTTCCATACCTGGGTTTTTTGGTGGAATCAGAAGCTATTCAGCCTTATCCTTCACTCATCAAAGCATTAAAACAATGGCCAACACCTTCTTTATCCAGCCAGTTAAAACGCTTCCTAGGTGGCATAAATTTTTATCGTAATTTTGTTCAACATTTCTCTAAGATAATTGCTCATCCTTTACATCAGCTATCCAATCATACTTCTACATTTCTTTGGAATGATGAAGCCACCCGCAACTTTGTCCATCTTAAAGAAGCTCTATGTTCAGCCCGAGTATTGCATTTTCCAGACCTATCTCAACCATTTTAGACTGAGTCAGATGCCTCACAATATGCTATTGGTGTCCTGCTTAAACAGGGAGGACACCCTATTGCTTCCCACTCATAATCACTTTCGGATGCTAAGAAAAACTATAGCACCTATGACAAGGAATTTTACAGCCTAGTGCAAGCTCTCAAGCAATGGAGCCATTATCTATTGGTAAAGGAGACTATTCTACATACAAACCACCATCCTCTGATTTTCATTAATTCCCAATCAAAGATACAAGAACAAAGGCATCTCAAATGGGTAGCATATATTCTACAATTCCATTTGGTTATTAAATACAAGAAGGGCACCACTAACAAGTTGGTTGATATTCTCAGTAGGCCACCCACTCCAGTGCTCCACCTACTCGAGGTTTGTTGTGCTACTTATGATGCCTGGAAATATAAGTATCCTAGTGATCGAGACTTTCAAGAAGCATGGGCTGCATTACAGGACCCTATAGTCATCAACCAAACTCCTTTTTTGGACTACACCATCCGTGATGGGTGGCTCTACAAGTTAAATTTGCTATGTGTCCCATAGTCTGATGATCGTTTTCTGCTCATTAAAGAAGCTCATGCATCTGCATGTGGAGGCCACTTTGGTACCACTAAGACCATTCAATACCTCCAATGCCATTTCTATTGGCTTTCTCTTCAACCTCAAGTAGACAGATTCATAAGAGCATGTGCCTTATGTTCTCAATCAAAACCATCAAATAGAAAGCATGGCTTATATATACCTCTCCCACTACCTTCCAGGCCATAGGAATCAGTTTCTATGGATTTCTTAAGTCGACTACCAACTACCCAACAAAAACATGATGCAATTTGGGTAGTGGTATGTCGCTTTAGCAAAATGGCTCTCTTCCTCGCTTGCAAAAAGACCACTAAAACCTCCCAAACAGCAGAACTGTCTTTCCAACATATGTGGCCTCATTTTGGCCTACCAAGCAGCATCATTTCAGATCGAGACTCCCACTTCCTGAGTTCATTTTGGAAGACACTTTGGGCACTGCTTGGATGTCAGCTTAAATTCTCCGCAGCCTTCCATCCTCAAACGGACAACCAAACAGAGGTAGTCAACCGCATCTTGGTTCATGCTCTCCATACTAATTTTGGATGTAGAAAACAATGGGATAATTATTTGCATATTCTCCAACATAGATACAACAAAGCAACACATTTGGCTACTGGTTTTTCTCCTTTTGATGTATGCTTAGGATTCCAACCATCTTCTCCAACTGAGCTTCCTTTTACATTGAAACCCCATGGTATAGATCATCAGCAAAAAGAACAATACTCAACTCAAATATTTCTTCATCAAATTGCACATCGCCACACTCAGGTCACGGAGACCCTCAAAGCAGCTCAAGCACGTGCAAAGGTCAGACATGACAAACATAGGACATGTATTTCCTTTCAACCAGGAGACCGATCCTAGTTACATCTGGACAAGAAACGCTTGAAAGGAAGGCATCATAAACTTCATCCACTTTGATATGGCCCCTACATGATTCTGGAAAAGATTGGGGAAAATGCCTATCGATTGGACCTCCCTCCTCAGCTCGGCATCCACAATGTAATCAATGTCAAGCATCTGAAATTATTCAAGCCTTCACTATTGGATGAACCAGTCACAATTACCCATCGTGTGGAAAATATTCCGTACTTCTAGCTGCTTGTGTCAAGAGATACTATCCTCGACATCAAGACCCATTCTACTCGCCACCGGGCTTACACCTCCTACCTTCTGGAACACGAAGGACAATATCCAGCTCATTCAAAATGGATGACATCTGATATCATGCAAAGTCGGTTCCCTCATATTCTCATGGAAGCAGGTATGCTTTCGGATCTAAACAAGGAGGAATTGGGCCACAAAGAAGCTAGCCTTCTTTGCAACCCATAGGGGACATGAGTAATTTAGACTTAGTTAAGTGTGTTAATTGTATTAAAGTCTATTTTATGTAAATAAGCTAGGTCCTTTGTTTATAAAAGGAACCTACTGTCTAATACAAATCTGGGCATGTTATGAGAAGATCATTCTCATCTTTTTCACATATTAGGTTCCATGCTTAAAGAATCTAACTTCTCAGCCCCATCTTCACGCCCATGTTCACGCTAAGGTTTCAGCGTGTCCCTCAGCCGTCTTTATTCTCTTCTAAAAAAAACTCGTTGCTTCGCTCCTGTCATGCCCAACTCCCACTCATCATCCTTCTTCATTCCCTGCAACACCTGTCATGCCTATTACCTGCTCATTCCACCCACAATCGCTGCCATATCCACGTTTGCTCCATTACAAGTCTGCACGCATCCCTTGGCTCTCCCTCTCAGCTTGCACGCAGCCCTTTGGCTCTCCCTCGCTCACTCCACCTACGCCCAACTCTGCACAACCTAGGTCTTCCCCCACTCGTATCCTCTCTTCGACCTACATTCCATCATCTCCCAGGATCCACGCTTTACACTACACGCTGCCCAGAATAATCATGCCTTCCCCAACCATAGCGTGTCCCTAACACTCACGCTTTCTCCCAGTCATCACGCTGCCCTCGAAGACTAGCACATGTCTACTCCATCCTCTCACACAGCACCATCCCGGTTGGCCTAGTCCCCCGCATGCTCCCTCTCATCCATCATGCTCAGACCTAATTCCTTGGCCACACCTTGCCTTGTCACGCCCATCTATTTCGATTTCAGGATTAGCTCCACGCATGGCCTTTGTGGGAGGATGAGAGGCGCCCAACACTAGATTTCTATTGCTACATGCCACTCTCCATGGTTTCTGACATACCACAATGTGATGGAGTGATAGTCATGATTGAAGTGTCATTTTATATATTCAATGTGATATGTCTTCATACTCTTATAAATACATTGTATAAAAAACAAAACATACTAGGAAAGACATAGAATAAAATTATTTAATGGTGGATGAAAAAAGGAATGTAAGTCCATACAAAGTGAATCATCATAATAAAATTGAATGTTGATTCTCCAATGTTGCTAATTGGAAATCAATGCTACATTCCCATAGCCAAATGTCAACATTGTCATTCTACACTATTTTACATAGTAATGTAAAAATGTATACTTGGAATAAAAAAATACATGTAAAAGGAAAAATCAAAGGAAAATGCATGTAGCGGAGAATTTTTATTAAAACTTTCCTTTCCCACATCACCAACAAAGTTAGATTCAATGACCATTTAGTCTCCATGATATTTAATAACAATATCCTTAATCCTTTTAACAATTGTTCATGTATTAATCATAAACGTAATTGAATCTCCCACTACATCAATGTAATGTCCCTAAAACTATAAAAATAAAAATAAAAATCCTGTATGGCTATATCTTCCATTCAAGCAAATGTTTAGTAAATTAACTTCAGTGTTGGGAAATAAATGAAGGATTTATTCATGCAATGTAAAAGTATAGTTTTATATTCCTATTCATATTTCTCTATCTTTGGTTGAATTGGTGTGGATGGATGCAATTATAATCCCGCGGAAGCGATGTTCTAAGTGATGATTACAAATGATTCCTGTCAAGCATAATGGATATAATTCTTTTCTGATATTAGCTTAAATGTGTGCTTGTTTTAAACTTTAATGTTTTAACCCTAATGTGTGATATACTTCTTCTTAAAGGTAACCTTGTAAATCCCTTTGAGAGCTTGAGGTGATGAGCTTGGTGACAAAGACCGGGCTTACCTAGCTACATGCTAAGGTTTACTTCTACTTGTGTTTTGTAGGTGTGATTTTATGAAATGCTATGAGTCCAACATTTTAAAATTGTAATTATAAACAAGGCCTTTTTAAGGTATAAGGGTTTAAATGCAAGCAACACAATCAAATTGGTGACAAAGTCGAATTGCAAGTTAGTGTCACTATCTACTATGGAGAGTGGATATATATTTCAAACATAGTGGTGGTTGGTGGCATTTATGGTGGCCATGTGCCCACCATGTGTAGTGTTATCCAGCTGGATAGGGGTAAGGAAAAACCCTAACATGGAGTGGTCTTTTCTGCATTTGTGCATTAGTTAGTTTGGAGGAGGAGAGCAAAGCTCTCTATATTTCAAAGCATGGCCATGGAACCAGCGTGGCCATGAGCATAGCTCAGGTCAACGCTCAGGTTTAAATGTGGATCCAAACGCTTAGGGTAAGAATCTGTTTGCTTATGTGCTAAATCGATTTCAATCTTTCGTTTTTGTTTTAAGACTTAAGGATAATACGTTTATAGGTATGTTGACAGGGTTTCAATTTCAGCATGATTTTTTGAGCTCGTTGGGAAATGTAGTTGCAGCAACGTCTTTTGATGAAAGCTATGGCCACCATGGGTAAGCTTGGTTCCTTTCGTGGCCATCTCTCCCTCAATGCATATGTTTTACCTACTCTAGTTTTTGTTGCTGAGTTTGAGAATGGCAATAGCTATTCGGGATTTGGATTTTGAAGTAATGCTTTAGCCTGGGTAAAAGTGTTCGAGTGTAGAGTGGTTTTGAATGGATGACTTGGCTCGGAATGTATGAATCACAATATCATTTTTTTGTACAGAAGCCTGTAGAGGCATTTTTTCTAGAACAGAGGATGATTTAAGTGGCCTTTGTCTGAAGTGTAATTCGACTTCATGACTTTCGGGGGTTTGTACATATAAAATGCTCAGTTTACAAGTTTTGGCCTCTGCTTAGTTTCATAGATATACTCAGAAAGTTTACAATCTCCTGTAAGAGTGTTTTTGGTCCTGTGTCAAACTTTTTAAATGGCAACTCTCGAATGTTTAGACTATTTGGTAACTTGCTTAAATTAGAAAATGCTTTTGATTTCTCATGTGGTTTAAAAGGGACCTTGTAGCTAAACGGTGTCAAGGGTTTTAGCTCTTAAGCATAATGTATTGAATCGTTTTACAATATTTACGTTTTTGTTATCTAGCAAGCCCTAGGGTTTTACTGTTTTGTTTTCGGTTGAATTTATGAATTTATGTAATAATCGAACAGTGAAATAGATGCCTCTGTTTGTAAAATTTGCACAATAGATTTAAATATTCGATTTCGACTCCTGGGTAATTCAATTGATGCGTTTTAACCTGGGACTAGACATCTCTATTAAAGAATGGGAGAGGCGTTGAAGGGTATAGTTAATTTATTTTTCTAGATGAAAGCCCTATAATTGTTTCTCTGAGTGATGCATGAAATCTGATCTTAATTCTTTAATAAAAATTATGTGTATTTGATCCTGGGCATGAAGACTCTATGCTTTGGCATTTATGGATGGGAGATAAATCTTACTTATACTTTCTAGGTTTGAAAATGGTATGAAGCTTGATCCTGTAGATGGATGCTAGATTTAAATTAATGGTTTTAAAAAATAATGCTTGTATATAATAATCCGGGAAGGGCCCTGACTTATTTAGAACGTGAATGCTTTAAACGTTTGAGGTCGTGGGGTTTTGGGAAAGGCTTCCACACTTTTGCATGTTTATTATTTACTTAATGGTTGCATTGTTTAGCTCAAAGGATTTGATTGTGGATTTTCTATTTTGAAAAGGAGTTTTTTTAAGTTTAAGAAGTTTGGGTTTGCCCTATATGAATCTCTTGATAAAAGAAAATTATGCTACATTTTGATTTTTAATTCAGTTTGCAATACTCTACGAAACTCTGCTGAAAAACAATATGATGTTGTACCTTCTCTTTAATAAAAGAAATATGATTTGATGCCGAAAGTTTGGATTTTAGTGTATTAAATTATTCATCCAAGATTTGAGGTTTTTAAGGAAAATTCGATTTGATTGAAAGTAAGGAAAAACGCTTTGATGTTTGGCTAAGCAGATCTTTTTTTTTAAAGAATTATGTCTGTAATTGTTTATCTAAAATAACCTACAACTTATGAGTTTGTAAGTTTAAGCTAATTAATAAAACCCTGGGGAGCCTATGCCTTGGCCCTTGCTCCCAATGCAAGAATATAACCAAATTTAAATACAAAAGAAACTGAACAGAATGGAAGAATTAAATCCTATTTGTTCAGCCTATAAAGAAATATAACTCATACTTGCAACCTTTAGCTTGCTTCTTCTTGATAAAACCTGCACCACTCAAACACTAGTTAAGGAAAATCAATATTCTTTTAGCTTCCCTATAGTGTGTAGACTAAATAACTTTGGAACTACCACGTTCCTCCCAACCATGAATCAGAACCATTCATGGTTCTAATCTAATTCCCTTCAAGCTGGATCCAACATGCAAAGTGATCTAGAGAACCTAGGACAAGTGACTGATTTACTCAATCCTGGAATAGTACTTCTCTAGAATTATGGGATGATTCTCTCTTGGTACCATACAAAATGATAATGAGAAAGATGTTCCTCTTAATGAGTTTTGTCCTTGTTTTATAGGTAATATTTTGGAATGGCAGTTAAGTTAATAATAATATTTTAATATTAACTTAAGTTTGAGTTTTACTTTGAAAATATAATTCAAAATATAACTATTTATAACTTCAGTTTTGAAATATAATTTAAAAGTTTATCTAATAAACTCGAGTTTGTTTTAGAAATCTTAATTAGTTCTTTTGGAACTAATTAGTAAATTTTATTCTAATTAATTTGTATTAAAGAGAATGGTTATATTTAAGTGGATCTTTTTATGTATATGATTTTACTTTATCTAAGTATGTTTCCTTACTCTTCTCATATTTTTATAACTAATTATATATATACATAATATATTGTATATACTTTTATATATAATTATGCATAACACTTTAGTGCATAAGTGGGACTCTTTGTAATTAAACACTTTTATTTAATCAAATAGTTTATTTAGCATTATATCTTGATGCTTATAAAAATAGGGTGAACTCTTTTAATGGTAGGTTTGGATTGGTAGACTAGGTTAGGTAGCTCTAGATCTTGTTTGCATGGTGGATTACCTCATTTTTTGTGGTAGTTCCTCTGTCCTTGATGAGATGAGTAATGAGTCGATTTATTCAAATAAAATGAGTATGATGACTGGTGCTATTCAAGGCCTTTCTCAACTCAACGCCTTCTTATGTCAGGTAACCCCTAGTGTTATTCAGAGCTTAGGCTCAACACTTTTTACATGGGCTTTATGCTAGTGCAATTCTAGAGCTGTTCGCTCAACACTAGTGCTAGGATGTATTTGTAAGATACACCTAGGGATACAATGACCAAAGATCCGATGCTCTAGAGCTTATGCTCAACATCAAGTTTGGAGTGCTCCAGGGCTTATTCCCAACACTCTATGTTTATCGGGGCTTATGCCTAGTACATAATAAAAGTCCTCTATGTACATCGGGGCTTATGCCCAGTACATAGGTCATCCATGTGCTCCATAGTCCACGCTCAACACATCATAAAAGTCAATCATGCATGCCATAACTTTGCACAGTATTTAAGAAAAGATCATCTCAGTATATTAGGGTTTTGTACCCAATCTCATAGTAAAATATCAATCAAATACATTGGGGTTTGCTGCCCAGTATATATCAATCACCTACATCTATTAGGGTCCATGCCCAAATATGTATCTCTATACCTAAGATATGTCACATGCATCGGAGCTTATGCCCAGCATATATAATAAAAGTAAAACATGTGCATTGCGGCTTACGCCGAGTATACCAAAATAAATCATATGCATCGGGGCTTAGGCCCAATATATCACATCAATATAATCAACAAAATTCAGGATATTACAATCAACTAAGTTATTATTGATTCTTTTAAGAATTGTTCATGGATTGGCCATAATCATAAGTATCAGTCTCACTACATGAGTAAACTCTCATCTTGTATATACCATTTCATAGACTTGCTTTGGCATTGTCACATAAATTTGGTCTATCATTTACCTACAAAAATGTGGTTTCATTTTAAAAATAATTATTTTTCAATTTTGATATTCAAATAGCTTTAATTTCCCACTCCATAAAATAATTATGATAAAATTAATAATACATTTTTAATAAATTAAAAATTGATAGTTTAGTTATAATTAATTAGAATGTCTCAAAGTCTTGATCCCTGACCTCTAAGTTTTTAGTGTTTCTTACATCAATCTTAAAAACATATGCATATTATATGAGTTTTACTTTTATTATAAAATTTAAAATTAAAATACCTTATTAATTATATATTTGTGTAACTAAAATATAAAAACAAAAACCAAAATGAAATAAGATAATTTTATTTTTTCATTTAAATTATAAAATAAAAAACAAATCACTTGAGCTTATAAAATAAAATAAAAAACAATTAAATCAATCACTTGAGCTTACAAAATAATTAAAAAACAAATCACTTGAGCTTATAAAATAAAATAAAAAATCAAATCAATTAAAAAGTAAGCTCATTATGGAATCACATTCCTAACAAAATAAAAAATAATTTAAAAAAATCATATTGACTTATAAACTAAAAAAATACAATCTACAACTACATTCAACCGACGTTGGCTTTCTTGGCATTGACATACCCTACAACAGTACAATCAAGGTTACGTAGACCTGCTCTGCCGTCCTTATCCTCTAGTATTGCATAGGAGTAAGTTGGACATATCCTCCATAGACATAAACATATGAGTTGGCATTACATTTAACGTACCGTTGCAGCCAGGGATTATATGGATCGTTCCAGCCAGGGTTACTTTAGACGGGTCAATTTGACAGGTAAGGTCGATATGTTAAGCTATCGTATCGTATCATAGCAGAAGAGAATGTTTGATTTCACGTTTTACAATTTTAATAATATAAAAAATCAGAACGAACTACAATTTTAATAATATAAAAAATCAGAACGAACTACAATTTTAATATAAAAAATCAGAACGAACTAATTAATGAAGAGATCTATTTGTTTACATATATTTATCCAGCTGAGTCTTTCCGTTGAGAGCCAGCTGCATGGAATCTTACATTACATAGACTTCCTACTTGGACCATGGAAACCAGATACCCTCCGCACATGATGAGGATTCCACCTCCGAGCTAAGGGCTGGCGAGCCTTATCCAACAGACAGACTTTTATTTGAGGGAAGGCCATCTGACAGGTAAATTTGATTTGATGGTTGCAATGTATTATGATGTGATTGCTCGACGGATCCGTCAAAAATTTAAATTTTATTTCATCATCCTTAGTAGAGCTTGGCTCCACCGGATTCGAGCCCTCATTACTTCAGCTAGTATCGAGCCTAGGTTTAGGGTTTAATACACTCGTCGTGTAATCCAAGATCAGTGGTGAATTTAATACTTGTCCTAAAGCATACACGACGTACGTGGTTGGTAGTGCTTGCCATAAGGGGCGCAAGGGACCACTCCTCCATTACCTTTAACATTACATCCTAGGTAATTCCTCTTTTTACCAACGCTTCCACCCCTTCATTTATTCTAAGTGTTCACTCTTCATGGGGAACAATTTTATATTTTTGCATTTACATCTTTAACAAGGAGGACCCTTTACATCTCCATCAAACCAAGAAAACATTACATTCATGATGCTTCACATCTGCTAGTGGTCTAAATAGTCTATGTATAAAGTTACTTGAAGAACCTTAGCTAGTCTGTTTTACAACTGTTACATCGTGGGAACTTTTCACCATTTACACTTAGGTTGACGAGAGTAAAAGACCTCATTAAAAATTTTAAAATTTTGTTGATTTTTAGGGTTATTACAGTTTGACTTCTTCAACTGGCATCACCATTTCATAACAAAAGTTTCGACTCAGGGTATTAAAGAAACGTCGAGGCTTACCAGTGCCTATCGTTGGAAGCACGACGGGTAGTTGCCAGGGAGATAGTAGCAACCCAGCCTTGATGAAAACCTCTCACTACACGACCATCACAATAATAAAACAAGTTTTAGTAATGAGTTATACAGTTTCAATAAAAACGACGAATACATTGCACCATGAGTTACGTCCATTTGCAAGAGTCTTCAACCAAACGTCCATTTGTCACCGTGCAAACCGCCATGGAAACCCTGAAACAATGTGAAGCCTTCAAACCCCACCATTTCCGAAGGCTGTCGGCCTCCACCTCCTACCTTGCATAATGAACAAGCGAAATGAACTTTCTAACGATTTGATACACATTCAAACCTCGGTTAAGGTTTATCCCGAAGGCCAAGGTCTTCAGGTGAAGCAACTGCCACGGGGTTTCCAGATAGGTTTCCCACTACGACCTCATTTAAGACTATATTAATAATCAACTGCCACCGTGCCAGCGAAGAACTCCACTATGAGACCACACAATAAATCTATGCATAGTATAGTTCCAAAAGTTCATAGTCGTAATATCTTCTACCAACGTCTATTCATGCTCGGGTTTAAGAGTTTAATCGTGGTCAAGGTTAATACCCTGCCACATATAAGTTTAAAATTATAAGCGCCATATAATGCATGAGGTTAGACTATACGATATTTATCATGATCACAAAATAACATTAATAAAGGGTTAACGAATTTATTAAGTCATCGTGAAGCCCATAAGAATTATTTCATGTCAAACTTTAGATGGAGAACTTCATAACAAAGTCTAGGTAATATAGGTTCTTTTTCTTATAAATGTAAATGTATATTCATGCTTTAAAGTCTAGATGCAAGTCTTTTAAACAGAAATAGCAATTTAAGCTAGGGTAGGTCTTACTCTAGGTCCTTTAGTAGGATATTTTCTCTCGTGTGTCGCTGATGCAAAAGTATGGGGTATAATAAATGGATCTTCAACTGATGATAATAACCTCACCTGCAATTTTTGTACAAATAGGAGTAAGAGCATTAGCTATGTAAATAGCTAAGTAAGCATCGGGAAATCCATAGGACCCCTTCATCAAAGAAAATAGAAAGTTTAGTAGTATAAAAATTATATTCAGTTACATTGATCATGTTGGATTAAATGCTGATCCAAAAATAAAGTCGACACATTAATGCTGTAAACTTTGGAGACAAAAGAAGCTACATTCATTTATGAAATAAAAGTTCTTGAGTCTTAACATTTATTTTCCGACAGTAAAATTCAGAAACATTTATGACATGACGATACTATAAAATGAATCGAGACGATGCATTAATAAATACAAACACAACATCATAAATAGGATAGAATAGTCCTTTTAGAAACAGCTGTCATTAAGAATAACTTCCACATAACAAATAAGTGACATATATACTAACAAGAATTTTTTTTAAAAATTTTATGAAAATTGAGGATGTTACACAGAACCATTGATTATAGCTAGATACTCAAACCTTATATAATGAGAATACTTATAGGCATAAATTGTACATGTGTAATACGATACAAACTAGTAACAAGAATTGTATATCAAATAACAAATAGCCGCTTGGGACATGGACTTTCACCAACAGGTTCAACCCGCCGCTTCCTCGTTATGCTGCCACCTGCCTTATTGGATGGAAGGGAAAGAAACCTGAAAGGCTCTAATTCATCAACTTGCCTACTGAGACATGCCAGTTCTCCCTAACGGTCGAACCCTTTTACTCGACCCAGTTCAATGACGACCCGTCGGTGTTCACCCTCGTACCTCAGGTGGAGGTTTAATATAGCTAGAACCGCATATATGAAGCTTTTTCGGATTCACCGGACCAACAGCATGGCACGGTTTCTCATTTACCCATACCCTTAGCGTAGCGTAGTTTAACAACTCAGTTTTGGTATGGAATTTTTTTAAGGAAATGCCGGATTTATTTACTACTGCCAGATTATAGCTAGATACTCAAACCTTATATAATGAGAATACTTATAGGCATAAATTGTACATGTGTAATACGATACAAACTAGTAATAAGAATTGTATATCAACTATTTAATGATTACTACTATGTTAAACAATGTTGTATACTCCTTATCCACACTTGTTTTGCAATCAGTCAATCAGTATTCTGGACACATACGGATTATAGCTTCTATAGGTACGAGCTTTGTCATAAGCATAATTTGGTTGAAATTGTTGAAGCAAGCCGATGATTATATCGAACCGGTTTTTAGCTAATTTGACAGAGCGACGACTTCCCTCCAACCATATGAATCCACAAAAGCCGCAATTGCTTCCATTTGAAATACATTACTGTGAAATATCGATAAAATAAGGGTATTCATATGAAGTGAGAGGGTAAGAGTTGGATTAGTGGCAAAGGACAAAAGTACGATTGAATTCATTTGATACAATATAAGCAAGGTCAGAGAATTGGGGGCCATCACTTGCAACCATGAATCATGTCAACTTATAAAATAAAATAAAATAAAACTAAATAAAAAATAGACTCATTATGGTAGAGATGTTGTCACAGTCTCTAACAAAATAAGAAATAATTAAAAAATATCATATCAGCTTGTAAAATCAAAAAATCAAATCAAATAAAAAGTAGGTTCATTATGGTGTCACGTTCGTAACAAAATAAAAAATAATTAAAAAAAATCATGTTAGCTTATAAACTAAAAAAAAATAAAACAAAAAAAAAGTGTGCTCATAAAATAAAAAATTAAAACCAAATAAAAAGTTATTAAAAAATCCATATTAGTTTATAAAATAAAAAAATAAAAATTATATACCAATCTTAAACACCTATATATCAAGCAATTACACCTCAAGAAATTGGATCCTTGATAGATCAGGGTTTGAGATGGATCTATGCTGGTATTAATTCCAACTTTGCATCATTACATTTAGAAGGGATTACGTTGCCATGCAACACTTGTTCTATATATATTATATAATACACTTTATTGGTTCCGTGTGTCTAGGTTTCGGGATTTGTAATAAAGATCTCTGTAATTTTAAAATTAGACAATTAGTTTATAACAGACAATTTCAATTGCTGAAATTACAAAATTGCAAAAATAACAATTTCTAACAAAAATTTTAACCTGTTTTTATCCCAAAATGGCCCGAAAAGTGGGGATGTTGTGGTTGTCTTTTACCCTACCAGTAGGTTTTGTTGGAAGGATGTGGCGGTGGTGTCCTTATCCTCCAGCATTACATAAGATATCCTCCAACATTACATAAGAGTAAGTTGTACGAAAATCTAAAAAGCACCTTATTAAGCCTAATGCCTAATGATTAAAAACATGTGATTTAAAAAAAAATTGTAAACAAATCTACAACTACATTCGACCTTTCAACCTACGTTGGCTTTCTTGGCATTGACATAACCTATACAACAGTACAATCAAGGTTACGTAGACCTGCTCTGCCGTTCTTATCCTCCAGCATTGCATAGGAGTAAGTTGGACATATCCTCCATAAACATAAACATATGAGTTGGCATTACATTTAACCTATCGTTGCAGCCAGGGATTATATGAATCGTTCCAGCCAGGGTTAATTTAGACGGGTCAATTTGACAGGTAAGGTCGATATGTTAAGCTATCGTATCATATCATAGCAGAAGAGAATGTTTGATTTCACGTTTTACAATTTTAATAATATAAAAAATCAGAACGAACTAATTAATGAAGAGATCTATTTGTTTACATATATTTATCCAGCTGAGTCTTTCCGTTGAGAGCCAGCTGCATGGAATCTTACATTACATAGACTTCCTACTTGGACCATGGAAACCAGATACCCTCCGCACATGACGAGGACTCCATCTGACAGGTAAATGTGATTTGATGGTTGCAATGTATTATGATGTGATTGCTCGACGGATCCGTCAAAAATTTAAATTTTATTTCATTATCCTTAGTAGAGCTTGGCTCCACCCGGAAAACATGGATTCGAGCCCTCATTACTTCAGCTCGCATCGAGCCTAGGATCGGGCTTCTTCCCTCCATGTACGGGGCCTAAGAGAGATGAAATAGATCATTAACCAGTTGAGTAACAGTAAACCTGGGTCTAAGGCAGTGGGCAGCCTTCCTATTTGAGTAAGCCAAAGCACTTCAATAAAATACAGTTACATGACGTTATAACAGTTTCACTAAATACCAGTTGTCAGGCTTTCTCCCTAATTTCTGTCGGATGACCTTGGCCTCATGCTAAGCGCTTTTCACCTTCATGTGCGCAGGCTAACAATTATTGTTACAATATCCGCACGACTGACAATCGACAATCGAAGAGACAACGTCGCCAGTACGTAAATCTACGCCAGCACACAATGAGTTAATAAATGGCAGCTACTTTTCAATGAGTTATGTTAATGTACACAATGCGTTAACAAAGGAAGAGTCTAACCCTTCGACGTTTTACCCAAACGTCCGTCTCCTCCGTCGGCTCCCGTCAACGGCGCCCCAACGGCTGCCTTCTCCGGCGCCCTTCTCCGGTGGTCTCACTCCTCTCTACGATGTTGGGGTCCCACGCGATATCTTGGGCTGCCAATCCTCGTCCCCGTCCGGATTCGCTCCTAAACACGCCGACGTCCCGTCCATGCATTAATGCATGCTACCAACCCAGCTACATTTCTAACCAGCTCGTCCTCGCCCTCCCGCCGCTTATGCTCTGTTCCACCGTTCCCCTCTGCCCTGTCCCTGCATCCCCTCCGCTGCGATATTGGACTCCTGTTCATTGCAAAGCTGCTGGCATTCAGCAGGCCCACAGTGCTGTTCGAAAGTGCGAGGTCCATAGAGACTGACGGCGCCCTCGAATTCATCACAGGTAACTTTTTTTCTTAATACCAATTTTCAGGGCAGAGAGGAAGATTGTGTTCCATTCCATAGGCATGAGTTTTAGTGTTCACAGTTTCTGTGGATCATCAATGCCTGTGATAAGAAAACAATCTCTAGAATAGGTACAAGGAGGTAGAATGTGATAGAAAAATCAGTAAGTGACATCACTCTCCAGAGTTACCATGAGTAAACACATTCTCCACAGCCCAATGAGTAAATCGAATTTGCTTCAATCTATCACCATAATACAACTATTATTATCTATATTTTGTGCTGTGTACTACAAACTATAATTTAGTTCTTCAGCGGCCACTATAATTTAGTTAACAACATTTGTAAATTTTGCGGACAGCGGCCAACTTGTGGGATTTATAGAAGTGTTGAAAGCTCCTTTTGTAGCTTCTGATTTTCTTCTTGTGCGTGTTCAAGCTCTACTTGCAAATTATTGACATCGCCTTGCTCTTCCATACATCTGTTATGTTCACTTGTTAATCTGGTGTTTTCACTGTTGGATTTGACAAGTGCTTGTAAAAGATCCCCAATTTGTTTCTGTTGGATGTCAACAAGCTCAGTTTTAGCTTTCACTTCCTGTAGCAAAAGAGTAATTAGCTCTTGCATCGAATCAAACTGCCCAGAATTTTCTTTTCGAGGATCCTCAATTTCCATCAATAAATTAGAGGTTCCATCTCTAGAACTCCTCATCCCCTGCAGCTCACAGGATGCTTCAATTCTAAGGCTGCTCTTTCTTTCCTGCAATAGCAGTTCTTCTTGCACATTGTTACATTCTTTCTGAACATTTCTATCATTCTGTGTGCCCACCATAGGACTCTGCCCCTGCTCTGATGATTTACATTTCATTTTATCGGTTTCAAGTGTGGAAACACCACCACATGCACCATTATTTTCCATGTCACATACTACCTTTTTGACCCCATCATTATTCTGAACAGACCTTTGCAATTCCGTTTTGAGAGCCTTGTTCTCTTCTTTTGAGGTAACCAACTTTTTGTGCAAATCTTCAATTGCCATCTGAAGCTTTCGATATTTTCTTATCTCATCTTGTAATTCTTCATCAATGTTAATGTTTTCTTTCTGGAAGACATCAATACCTTCTGAAGATTCCATCTGCATAAGTTTTGAATCAATCTGGGATTCTAAATCAGTATCTGCCGTGGTTCGGGAACTGCCAATATGTTCTTGCGAATTCACTCTCTGACCTGATTCGTCAAGTCTCATGTCTTGAGGGGTTTCATTATCTTCTTTTAGCGTAGAAATTCCTATATGGAACTGTCTTATCCTTTGCTGCAAGACCCCATCCTCATCGCTGTTTTTCTCAGATCCAGTCATTGGTCTTTCATCCCTCTCTTTTAAGTTCTTGAGCTCAGGCTACTGTTTCAGTAGGTTCTCTATCAGCATATCAGAATTTGCAGTGAAATAAATATCATCTAAACTCTTGTCACAAATATCCATGGTGCTTGACTCAAGCCCACCATCTGAACCAACTACTAGGTCTTTCTAGTTGGGATGTTCACTATCCATGCCTGCAGAAGAAATGAGCACTGTATCCTCGAGCCTAATATTTTTAACACATAAAGGGCACATTCCCACATCTATGAAATAAAAATCCTATTAATTTATTTGATCTTATGCAACATACTTCATAGATATATTAAGCCCAAAGAAAGGCCTGACAAAATTTATTTGATCTTATGCAACATACTTCATAGATAGGCCTGCTAATTAGGAATCTACAAATAGAAGCATTTTGACAGAATACCAGAACATGTACCTTGCAATTTTTCTTGAAGCAAAGTCGTGGAATCCCTGGGACTAATATGATTGTCACTCAGCCCTCACAGGGAACAGCTGCAAGTAGATTTTTCATATGATGGATATTAGACTCTGGATATGCTGCTTCAGCAGGTATTTTCCATAGGAAGGCTGAAGAAACCTTGAAAAGCAGAATCCACTGGTGGAAACTCAACAATCTGCAAGCACCTGGCAATCAAGCCCGTATTCAAATCTCAAATCATGAATATTACATAGGCACTTGAATTTATGTGTGCATCTTTTATTTCAATGCCAAACTCGACCAATTATCTATAGACTATAAGACCGACATCAATATGTAATCTACATGTTATATATATATATATTTGAAAATTACTATTCATGCATTAGAATAATTTTGTTAATTAAGATATAATTTTTAGTCAAATTGTAAACTTTTATTATTTTATATTTTTAATGTATAAATAAATTCATAACAAAACTACGAACAACCAGTACCAGCATTGGACTGCCTTTGGTCCCTAAACAAATGGGTCAATGATGCTCTGTCCATCCATAAAAAGTGTCTAAAATGGAAAGAAACGATAAGGTATTTGTCAAAGTTCTGAAATACAAAATAGAATACAGTAAGAATTTTCAGTACCATAATTCATAACCTGGTTATTATATAACAGTATTCATATCAAGAATCCATCATTAAATCTCCACAGCACTGAAGATTATTACAACAGTGAAATAATAATGAAAGTGCATAACTCTTTCCATATATTTTTTCAGTGGTTCAGATCGTCAAAGTCCACTGTTGTTTCAAAGTCATATATTCATACAAACCCACCACAAACCCCTTCGCTTCTTTTCTGCAATGGAAACATGTTCTACTTGGGAATTTGAAGGCATGTACGACGCTCCTGAGACATTTTAAAAAAATTACTGGTTATACCTTGCCCTAATACATGCTTGTGACCTCTGCGTACTTAATTAGTGATATCTATTTGCATTGTCATGAGTGATGTTCTTATGGTATTGATTATCTATATATTTGATGCTAATTGTTTGGTGAATGTTAAATATTTCATTTCATTGTCAACTAGGCTGGTATCCAATTAGTACAAAAGTGTGATTTGAAAATTATTGGTAAAATAAAGGCTTGGTCAAACATTTCATTGTCAACTAGGTTGGATTTAAATTTCCAATCTGTTTTATAAAGAACACCTCAATTTTATAAACTAGATTTCCTTTTTCCATAGCTTCTGTCATCCCAAGATATTCTGCAGCACAGCGTACTACCACAACATTGTAGGCATTGAGTGTAACAACAATTCCATAGCAGAATTTGGCACATAGCTCAAAGGCTTGAGGCCCTCCTGGAAAATCAAGAAGATCAACTTCATCATTCTGTGCTTCAGCAGCTTTTAGGGAGGGACATTTATTTATGGAAAAAGAAGAATTCGATGTTGGAGAGAGTGGCTTAGAAAATGAAAAATTAGTAACTAAGATTTATATCTCGTAGAATAAAGCAAGGTGCTTTACAACTATGATTGTTTTCTAGAAACATGGTCATACCGATGTGTGCTTCAGCAGTTTTTACTACCAAACTCTGTAAGAAGCGGCTCTTAGACAAACGAGGAAACTGCAACCACAAAGTTGCAAACTTAGTAGTTTGATGCTAAAGAACTCCAATCACTGACTTGGTCTAAAGAAAAAACACAGTTTGAACTCCAATGTGTACTCATCTCTAACAAATTCCCTTTCACTAATTCACACACACTGTTGGAAGCATTTGTAACTAACATCCCAATAGCCTGACTTAAAAACACCCCAACCCAGATCCAACTAGAACAGCACGTCTAATATGAAGTGCCATTCAGTCCTGTGTTAGGTTCTGTCAAAAGTGGTTGTAATAAGTTAATAACCTATAAGTAGAGGGCAAAAGGACATTGTTAGGAAATTGTTCTAGAAGAAGAAGTCCATAATGGAACTGGCTTTGCTCAAATCTTTTAAGTCTTGCAGCTATAGATAGTAATCTATTGGCTAGGTCATGTGCCAAAGCCTGAGAGGATGCTGTTGATGCAGAAAAGTATTCAAATTTCAGTGCCTACTCAACAAGCAAACCACACTTGCCGGCTAGGCAAGTGGACAGATGGGAATGGAACCTGGGTTTATCGCCTTATTAAATAAAAAAGGAGGTTGATTTGTTAGTAGTGTTGGTGTAGTCTTTCTAGCCTTATGGTGTATTGATCCTTGTTTAATTTTTTGTTGTTATTATCTTTGTAATTTTTTTAAGTAAACTAGTTACTAGCATTTACTAAGGAAATTAAAATCTGAAAAAGCAGAACTGAAAGAAATGGACTTATGGGTGCTTTATTTTGTAATATTTTTGATTTTTTTGGGTTTTATGCGCAGATTATATGTAACAGAAGTGAAATAAAAAACCAGCAATGAATAAATATAAACAGAATGAATGAAGTGGAACCAAACAGCAAAAGGAGAAATTGTTTTATATATTATCTATTTTTTTGTTTGTATTTTTATATTCATAACAGAAAGAAGTCAAGTGACAGAAGAAAGCTGTGAAAGGTAGAAGAGATAAAAGTTTCTCATAACAGAGCTTTACTATTCAGATAAAATATCGCCCAATATAAAACCAGTGAGACAAATCATTATATCTGGTAAGGCTCCCAGTGGATGGGATGTTTTCGTGAGCATATGCATCCATAACAGAAGGAATCGAGAGGAGCAAAGCCTCAGATGGGAAGGTTTCTGTTTGAGAGGATTGACACCCAATTGTCTGTACAGACCTGCCATCAGATGAAGGTTAGAATTGTAACAAATACAGAACTAACACAATAATCAAATATAGGAAACCATTTACCCTCAGGGAAGAACTTTTACTCAAGTAGACAAAGCTTTATGTAAGCCACCCTGTGATTACAGTGTCTCGGAGGTTTGCTAGATATACTTTGATATGCAAATTTGCAGTAGAGTGTTTGGTGTACCTGTTCTTCCAAAATGGCAACCTTTCACAACAAACACAAGCATGCTAGAAATGGTGTTACTATTGCGTTTTCCATTTCTTACAGGTCTCACACAAGGACAACTCTAGAAACGATAAAAAGGGAATTAGAAGTCTCAGATCCTAACTTCTAAATGCTGCCTGGAAGTTGATTCTAGGCTCTGTCATCTCAAAAATGGGAAGCTTCATCTTTGTTAATGACTCTGTGAACTGCTGCATGCTCTTCATATACATGTCAACTATCTGCTCCTGCACCACAGATTGTTAACTATGTGATCGGTTCATTTCTCATTTCCAGATTTCAAGCATTTGTCAAGCATTTTAGGGTGTGTTGCTGCTTGCATGTCTCCACATAATCTAAATTTCTAATGCAATTGCATATTGTTTTGTAGACATCCATACAAAATGAGCAGGCGAGTAAAATGGAAGGCAATCATGGATCTTGAGGTGCAGGACCCCAAAAACATGATCACATTTTCAAGTAAAGACCTAGTTTGGTCTGAAATACGCCGAGAAAATAATGAAATTGATCGTGTTGCCCTAGTACCTTCAAATAGAGTTTCTGCTTTCATCAAAGGGGAGGAAACAAACCCTGATGCTCCATGTACATTTGTACGTCGACAAAACAAGAAACCGGGAAAAAGAGACACTGCTGCCTTGCGATATGAACTGTAAGTATTTCAAAAGTGCATTGTATACCTCTTAGCATTGGGACTACATTTGTCATTCATTGTATTTACTAATGGCTAAAAATTTCTTATGTAGTTATCATTGTTCATATGGCCCAGAGGATAAAAGAGGAGGAGAGTCAACTAAACGAAGGGCCAAATTTCCAATGAAGAGGGGCTGCCAATGTCGTTTCATTGTGAAGGTTATGGTTAAAAGTCCTCAAATAGCAATACTGACTTACAATATGTGTGAGCATGAAGATTTGCAAGGATTCCCTTGTCATGGCCAACGCGACACTTCAGGTAATGGCAGGACATTGCAAAAGCCAAAGCTTTCAAAAGACATTGTGGCATATGTGGAGAGTTGTTACTTTTCAGGAGTGTCCATTGACACAACTTATAAAATGCACATCAAGCGACATGTTGACATGGATGCTTCAACCCGAGATAGGGATTTCTTCCTATCCAGGAAAGATATTTTAAACATATACAATCGGTTGTCGAAAGGAAAATATCAACTCCACGAAAAGGATGAAATGAGTGTCAACCTTTGGCATCAAAAGCGACCAGAAGATTTCTTCTTTTATCAAAAGCCCAATGGTAAAGAGGTCCCTTTTATAATTGGAATTCAAACAAAATGGATGTTGGAGAGCATGGTCAAGCTATCCCATAATAGCATAATTGCCATGGATTCAACTTTTAGCATGAATAAATATGGGGTAAGTCGGATGTCAATAATTGAATTAATATGTTTATTCGAGATGTAGTAATTGAATATATTAGATGACTTGAATTTCACATTACATGTTCTTTTCAATATGGCAGTACCATCTTTACACATTGGTGGCTTTTGATGGTCAACAAAGCGGGGTGCCAGTTGCATGGGTTCTGGCTGAACGAAATACTTCAGCAGATATTGCGCTATGGTTGGAGCAGTTGATGCTTAGGTGTTACAAAATCTGTCCTGATTGGAAAGTGAATGCATTTATGGTAGATGATGCACTCGCTGAAATTTCCGCTTTGAGATAAGTTGAATTTTGTTATGCAACAATATATCTTGCATTTAATATAATAATGTCACACTAAAATGTTCTAGATATGACAGGAGGATCACAGGCTGTGATGTGATCTTGTGCGTTTGGCATGTGAGGAGGGCGTGGAAAAAAAATGTGTATCGGTTGGCTAAAAAAAACCAAGCAGATAAGATGTACGAAGAGTTGGGTTTCATTATGAAACACACTTCAAATGATGATGTGGATGATGCAATCCATGGTTTTTTAAGCAAATGGAAAGATGAAGAGAAGTTCTTGGACTATTTCCGCAAGAATTGGGTTGCGGGTGATAAATTCCGTAAGTGCACAAACTCTTGTTGATGTTTCAATATTGTGTTTCATTGATATGACATGCTTTTACTAACCTAGTTCTTTACATTTAGGGATGTGGGTGAAAGGTTGTCGAGAGTTTCCCCATGCAAATCAAGATACCAACAATGCCGTTGAGTCTTACCATTGTTATTTGAAGACAAACTTCCTATCTGATAAAAGGAAGAAATGTGCACGCAGGATGGACTGGTTGTTGTACATGCTTCTATGTAGTGTTGAACCTTGTTATCGCTACAAGGAAATTTTGAAAGAAGAAGGATACCTAAATAACTACAACAAAGAAAAACAAATGGAAAATTCAGTGGAAAAGGCTAGAATAATTCCAGACAGTGATTGTTGCCCTCACGAGAGCACACCACATGCTTACTGGGCGAGGAGCCAAACAGATGGTGATAAAAATTACCTTGTCAAGCGGTATAGCACAAATTTTGTAGTTTACGAATGCCCATGGTCTATTCGTGGAAATATTTGCAAACATGCCATTAAAGTCAATTGGTTATTCTACCACTCAGGTGATTCATATCCATTACTTCATCAGGATGCAATGCCTACCACATTCAATGACCCCCCTGAAATAAGTATGGAGCCTCGGAACCTCAACGTAGATATCCACACCACACCTGTGGCTACCGATAGTGTGGATGCAGATGTTGAGGCTCTTCAGTTGGCCAGAGAGGAGTTGTACAGCTACTTGCAGTTGATTAAAGACAGCCCCCCCGCTACTCTGAGCAAGACCAACCAATTGATCGATATGGTTAAAAAAATGTTGAATGATGCCAACAATTTGCACGTTATGGATTTTGACTTCACAGTTGGCTTGGATGCTCTTGACTCGTCTTTGAAGAGGAAGAAGAGTTTCCTTAGCCCTACAAAGAAACGAAGGAGGAGAAAACAAAACAATCGTGTGGAAATAGATTTGAATATCCATGCATCTGAATATGAACCGTTTCAGTTTCAATACCTCAAAGAGCGGGGACGTCTTCCAGCAAACAAGGCATTGCCTATGGTCTCAGGTTAGTTTCATAGATTTTATATATTATGGTGTGTTGTTATTATGGTTAGTTTCGTCTACGTGCTTATAGATTTATAGGTACATCCATGGAAGATTCCTTCACCATCAAAAATGAGTCCCACAATTCAAAATCATACATAATAATATTAACTTATTGTTTCCTAAGGAGCTTGAAGGAAACTTCATGTGTCATGGTTTCCTCATTAAATGCAGAAATCCCTCTAATAAAGGATGTGTTACATGAATTCATCACATCTAACTCGCGAGTAGGAATTGAGATGTGGATTTCCAATGCTTTGGAGTGATCCTTATCAATTTTGAGAATTGGAAACTTCCCAACAACTGGCTTTGCTGCAGCAACTGTCGAACTCAAGAATATATTGACTGATTGCAAAAAAGTTCAGATCTGGAACATGGTGCTTATTCCCCAGTCAAATGGATGCAATTTTTTCCTCACATCTGCTCAGCCAATGACTATGGAAGTTCGACAAACACTGGGTTTCAGACTACTGTAATTCACTGTAGAGAAAATCTGATCTAATGTGAACTGAAGCATAATGTTTGGTTGTGGTATTTTGACAAACATTTAGTGGTCTTACTGCTGTAACTTCAATTCTGAACTTAATTAATAGGTATGATTGTTCATTGTGGTTTAGTTCTTGGCATTTTGTTCCAGATAGCCCACAATATATAATATTCAAATATTTAACTTCAAATAGACCATATAATAGCAACCAAATATCAAGAATAATACTGTGTATATAATCCTATTTCCAACAGTAGTGCATTCAACAAGGCAAATCTGATATTAATTTAAATAAACTGATTTCTTCATGCCTGGAATAAGATGGGACAGATCTGGATTGACAAGTTTTGCCTCAAATAAATGTCTTCCCTTAAGTGCTGTAGCAGATTCCACAAATTCTGGAAGTGATGGACATTATTTGTTGAAGATATCACTCGCTCATTTCTCTCAATCACACAGAGCATTTATTTTGTAATTTAATTCATTTCTATTATGTACTTTGTTTTGTGTCATTGTATATGTCTGAATTTTATTTATTCGTGTTGTTTTTTTTGTTATTTGCAGAGGTGCAACACTCCACAACGGTGGCATCTAGCCAAATCCAAAGGGAGATGTCTAGCCAAAGCCACGGGGAGTTCCAACATGACCACTTAATGGACGATTCTCCAATTGCTGATCTACGAGGTTTGGAAAAGGCTATGTTATCAATTGTTTGTCAATTACCCTTTTTTACGGCATCGACCTGCTTTAATGTGTATTTTGTTGATGTGTTCAGAGGTGCAACCCTCCACAACCGTGGTACCAATCCAAGGCCATAGGGAGATGCAATATTGGCGTCCAACCTTTACTGTTGTGCCAGGTACGTTTGATGAGACTTTCATATTTTGTAATCAATGTTTGCATGCCTGTATTTCTTTAAATGCATTTCATAATGACTCTTTCATTTTTTAATTACAGATTATAGAAATTGTCCAAGGGATCGTCCTCCTTCAAAACATGCCCAATTAATTGACAAGTCTCCAGTTGGTGACCTGCAAGGTTGGTGATTTGCTTTGCATTTTCCTTTATTGGTGTGTTGGATGTTCTATTAGTCTTTCCATTGTGCTGACTCACGACACGCTGCCAGGTGACTACAGACGAAGGGGAGGAGCATCATCTTCTGCTATGAGAAATCCACCATGCAAGGGCTTCAGCTTTAACGATGACCAATGAGCCAAGCACATTTTTATGAAGGAAGATTCCATGAATATTGAGAAGGGCTCAAGGCTTGTGATAATTATCTGTATAGTTAATTGCTTTGAAGTTGCTGCACAAATGTCTTGGATCCCGCTTTCAACGCTTGTTCCAGTGATATGGGGTCTATAATTGGAGATTCTGCAATCTGTTATTGTAAATCATCTTTAGGGGAAGGGCTTATTTCTACAATATATGGTGCTCCAAGATGTAGAGCTAGAACATAATTTGCAGAAAGAGGCTCAAAAACTCTTGTCCAAATTTTGTTGGCCTGAAACAAAGTTAGTTTAGGGATGCAAAATGGCCTTTATGGCCTAGTGCAGAGAGATTGAAGATGGGCCTGTGAAACTTTATATTCTGCTACACAGATTGAAGATGGACCTGAATATGATGGCAAAAATATTTATCTTCTAAGTTAGATTTGTCTCCACCATAAATGCACTGTGGAATTCATCCGATACAAAGTTTAAATGGATCACCATGTAAGCAAGGTAGGATTCTACAAAGCTTTCGTATAAACTCAGAGTTGTGGTTGATCTTGTATCAGAAACTACCCTCTAATGCCTTGTTGAAAAATAGTCGTTTCACTAAAAATAAATGTCCTACTTGTTCCCAATTTGAAGTTATTAAGCACATTTTTTGAGATTGTCAATTTATTTTGAGATATTTATGAATGAAAAGAGTGGTTTATTCTGGTATTCACACTGCATAATTTCCTTTTTCGAAGATCTATGGCAATGCATTCTGGATGCAGTTTCTGCATGGATTGGAGAGTACAGATGGTATAACTATAACAGTAACTCCTGCAATGGCTATCAACAATGCGGTCACTACACTCAGATCGTCTGGAAAAAATCAAGAAGTGTTGGGTGTGCCAGAGTTGTGTGCTACAATGGGGATGTGTTCATGACTTGCAACTATTTCCCTCCTGGCAACTATGTAGGATAGAAGCCATACTGATTTATATGGCTTTGTGTTTTGCTACTTGTGTGCTGAGTGCTCTCACTTTTGCTGTCATTTGTAATTATTGTACAGTGATATAAATATAATATATACTAAAGAAACTTGGTGGTGGATTTGGTTCTTTTGTGAAACTGTTTACAGGTTATACACATTTAGATCGGTTATGTTCTTTCACAACGTTAGTGTTTTCCAAATCTTTGCCAGTATTTTGGAGATTGTGTGGGTTTATTTTTTATACTATTTTTATTAAATTTAAGTATTGGAGAGGAATTTTTTATGAGATTGTTTGGAAATATGACCAAGAGTGATGAAATTATAAAAAAAGGGTACGGTTTCATTGTTATGTTCTATTTAGTTCCAAAAAAATCTGTACACTTTCATGATAAAAACAAACTTATCTTAAATACATGATATGGAATTTTGACATAATATATATTTCTTTAAAGAAAACACTAATTACAGAAATCCAAAGTCTGTAGCTTAACTTCCATGCAAGGACTCTGAAGAAAGGTTATCTGATGGTTATTGAGAAAGCCGGGAAGGTAATAGATGTCCTCCACAACTAAAATGGAAGAGAACAGCCATTTTGATGTTAAATCACAAGCTTCTCTGACAATCTTAAAAATGCATTGATGATGTTAATTTATTGAAAGAGAGCATATTCAAATCTGATGAACAAGGCCTCCGACATGAGGCAAAAATGACACAACTTCCACACAGGAACTCTATCTATTAGGTTCTGGCTATGACATAGCATTTACAACATATTTGGTTTGAGGTTTTTTTTTGGATGGAAGACTAAGGTGAGATCATTGGCCAAGCCACGCAGGGAGCTTGTTCACTATATTTTTGGGAAAAAAAAGTGGTATAAAGTATTTGTTCTTGAAGATGGTAAAACTTATCATAATTCAATTGTTCAATTGACAATGAGAACAACTATTATTGAGTGTTATTAGCAAAGACTAGTTGATTACTAAATGTTATTTGTTCTTGAAGATGGTAAAACTGATCATAATTCAATTGTTCAATTGACAATGAGAACAACTATTATTAAGTGTTATTAGCAAAGGCAAGTTGATTACTAAGCTTATCATAATTCAATTGTTCAATTGACAATGAGAACAACTGTTATTGAGTGTTATTAGCAAAGACTAGTTGATTACTAAATGTTATTTGTTCTTGAAGATGGTAAGACTAATCATAATTCAATTGTTCAATTGACAATGAGAACAACTATTATTAAGTGTTATTAGCAAAGGCAAGTTGATTACTAAGTGTTATCAGCAAAAGCCAGTTGATTCAACATCCTTAAGAAAACCAGGTTAAACCAGGTTACTGAAATAATTCACTGATGTCTGTAAAAATGGACTTCCCTTCCATATGCCTTTGACTATATTGAACTGATAACCTGCTGCCTTCTTTACATTCTGGAAAGACTAATTCTTAACTAATAAAAAATAACTTTAAATACTACTCCAAAACAGTTAATATAATCTAAATTTCGTACATAAGATACAAAATACGATCCACATCTTTATTTAAAAGTTTGATCAAATATGATAATAAAGTAGATGGAACCCAACACATTTATAAAGTTTTAAATGGATTAGGTTGTACATGAAATATAATAAATATTTTATAAAGTCTTAAATGTTGTATTTTTTTGCATGAATGCAATAAATATTCCCATTTAAAAAGGAATAAGTTGAACGTGTATCAAAATAATAAATTTGTATTTTTTTCATGAATGTAATAAATACATTTCAAAAAGAACAAGTTTAACGTGTATCAAAATAATAAATTTGTGTTAAATTTAACGCAAACCTGTTTCAAAATAGACCATCGTTTTATTTAATGATAAATTTGAGTTGGATTTAACATTATTTTCTACCATGATCAAAATAATATTATAATCCACATTTCTTACATATTCGCAAAATATTATTAGAATCCACATTTCTTACATAATCCACATTTCTTATAATCCACATTTCTTACATATTCGCTCTAAAATTGTCCAAAAGCTATATAAAATCCTTAGAAATTTGAATATTTTAACATTTTAACATACTCAAAAATATATACAAATAACATTTTAACATAAATGCATAAATGAGATCCCATATAGTATAATCAAAAGCTCATAATACTGGGTACCCAAATATCACATACTATTTATCATTGATAATTCCAACTTGTCCAACAAAAATGTCACTTTTCAGGTGAAAGTATTAAATGTATGGGTTTCAACGAAACAACCATGACATTAGAAACACCGCAAGGATCATAACAAGAATACTAATTTTACATATTGTAGGTCTATATCGATTTCCATCGACAACTTTTGTTGGAATAGACATTGATAATAATTCCTCTTCACCACCCGCATATACTTTCGAAATGGAGCTCTCTTTTGAAACTTCTCCAAACACAAGACCGGTGGACAGCTTATGAATCTCTGCATGGTAATTTATGTTAAATGACTGAAATCGGGCAGCTTGGATTGTTGCTTCTTTATGAAGAGGCTTCAGATTGATTGCCCGAACTTGATAGAGGCCTTTCATTTGGTTACATATCAGTTCAGAATTTGTGTAAACTACAATATCCTTGGCACCGTACTTTTTTGCTTCTTTCAATCCTTCAACAAGGGAAATATAGTATGCCTCATTATTAGTAGTTCTACCATAGACATCTCTTGTTCTTTGGACGACCTGATTAGAGGCATTGTTGTAAATAACATATTTAATCTTTGCTTGACCAGGATTCGGACAGCAAGACACTTCTAAGCATAACGTCCACTTGTGCACCATTTTTTATTTTTAGACTATTTGTGCTTCGAAAGACCTGTCAAAGTATAAAACAACAAATTTTGATCAGAAAAACTGAAGGTATGGTTGTGCCTCGAAAAATCACAAAAATTAAGAAAAAACAGAAAAATTAGTTTATCGGAAATATTGGGAAAATATTAGAAAACAGTAGCATTATGAAACTTGAAAACTACTTTGTGAATGATAGAAATCAACTAGATAATGTAAAATGGTTGTTTGTGAGAAAAGGAATGTCAAGGACACATGACGACTCTGCTTTGCTGAACATAGAGACAGTCTTAGATAGTATCAGAAGCTAGGGTTAATACTCATGTCATAATAAAGTAAAATATGTTCCTAAACCTTCATAGAAGCTAGGGTGTTACAAAATCAACCCAATTGTATATTTAATTAATATGTATCATTAGCAATGTCTGTCATTAGCTGGGTGCAAACAAAATCAATGCTTTATGTAGAAAAGTAGGGTTCAATCCTATTTAACATTCACCAAACAATTAGCATCAAATATATAGATAATCAATACCATAAGAACATCACTCATGACAATGCAAATAGATATCACTAATTAAGTACGCAGAGGTCACAAGCATGTATTAGGGCAAGGTATAACTAGTAATGAGCTAGATTTATTTACCATTCAAAATTAACCAATCAGATGTAGCAATTATGTTAGGCCTTCAATAACTGAGTTCACCAAAAGACTTGCAAATGTATGTATGTTAATATCGCTAACAATGAATTCTGGCCAATAACCAACAGTCATCCATATGTAATTCAATCAAAAAGGAAGTACAAAGAAGATGATTATAAAGGACAAAAAGAAACTGATGCATGTGATATCATTCACTACTCATTAGATAACCAAATTTCCAGTATAGTGACATTTTAGCATTCAGCAGGAAACTAGGTATTTCAATACAATAAATGCACTTTCCAGATCTGAAATAAACTTCAGAGTTGTGTTTATAGGGTGGATAAAAAGAAACTCCTAAATTAATTAACTCAATCTCTTCTTGTTTTGTATTTACAATTATAGCAGCAGTTCACATGAAAATAGTATAGAATCAGACCTCAGAATATGCTAAATGAAACACTAACCCAACTCTGATTTTGTTTGTTTTCTATGTGGATATTGCAGGTATTAGGGTAGAACACACAGGGTCCACAATCTTTGATTTTGTAGGGATTGAACTGTTCCCTAATTATTGGCAAATGCCACCCTATAACGACTAGAATGCACTTGGTTAAAAATAGGAATCATATAGATTCGACTGGGAATGTTGTCAAATGAAAAATGAAACTATGGTAAGCCCAACCATGTGACAAGTTGGTGCACTTGATGCAATGATGATCCAGGATAAAAAATCTGGCAAATGCACTCTGTCATTTTACTCTCCTTTTACTCTGTGTCATCCTGAAATGGTCTTCAAAATTATCAATTATCAATGATGGTGTTAACTTATCAAATTATCAGTTATGGTACATGGATGGGAAGGTAATATGCATCAGAACTCTCTTTTTTTTGTTATAACTTAGAGTTCTACTCATAGTTCCTGAATGATTTTAATTCTTAACTCTATTATTTTATTTATTATAAAAATATTTTCATATTTATTTGTACTTTCCATCTCCCAGCCATATCTGAATTCTGGCTTTTGAAAAATCTTCCAAATCCGTATCCAGATCCAAATCCATATCCTGGCAACTTAGATAAAAACCTTGATAAAATTACAATGCAAGTAAGCTTTCCCCCATTTGGTGAAGAGTTAGACTAAGAACACTAATATTTGGAAGAGGATAAATATAGTTTACCTAGGCCTGAAGCAGCTGGAGATTTATCCACTGGGGGTACAGTTGTACCTCGCATTGCAGTATAGCACCCCTGTATAATGCCAGCATAGCAGTATGACTGGCATCACTGTGTCATGCCAGCATTTTAGCTTGGCTTGTATGCAAGACTGTACACCATCTCCGGGTATATGGCATACACCCTGTATAGAAAGTATAATGCCAGAATAGCAGTATGAATCATGATTGGCATCAGTGTCACACTGGCTTTATAGCTTGGCCCACACACAAGATGGTACACCCTCTAGGCATACAGTGTATGACCGTGTGCTATTTCTCCTACGGGTCCATATGCAGGAAAAACTATATCTATCCTCGGCACTAATGTGTAGGGTTCCAGCAAAAATACCAAAAAAAGCAATACTCCTTCAAAAAATCATTATTTTGCAACCATGGTTGGGTGTAACCTTGGAATAATCGAAACAGGATTACAGGAGCACCAATTCAGATTACAACAATGTTGCACTGCAATTCTGCAACGTACAGAAATAATGGACAATATCTCCATAATGAAAGGAAACTATATTATGAAAAGGATACATTCAGTGGTATATCCATGAAGGGAGTTCATCTGCTGTATATATATTTATTATCTAATTCTCAGGTAGGCCCCAGGCTGAGGAAGCACCCATGGAACCATAGCCATATGTTTGGGAGTTAAGAACACTACATTCTCCCACCCTCCTTAAGAGCAAACATTATGCACCAAACAGGCTGGGATATACACATCCCAGCCTATACAGCATTTATGACTCTACTAGATGCATATTGATTGCCCTCCTCTTAAGATGCTTCATCTTTAGAGCATTAGATGAGACAAAATAATCAGATTTAAGGCCATTAGGTGTATTGACTCAATTGCTTCCAAGACCTCGGTTGATCCTTCAAAGGTTGATTGGTCCTTCACTTACACAAGAGCGAAGTTAGTAAATGGCCAACCTTGTGTATGAAACAGTAATAGTCCTCCATGGAATGGAATCCAAAATTCCAAACATCGGTATGTTCCAAAAGATTGGTGGATTGACGACATTTGTGAATTGGATATTGATTTGTATGAGCGAGTAATAGTTGCTATTAAATCCAAGGGAATGAAGTAGAATCAAAGGAAGCCTTTACCACCAGGATATTAAACCCAGGCTTACATTTGTTTATTTTGTTTATTTAAATTTAAGTCTGATATATAGATTAGAGGTTGCACATTAAACCAGATTGAAATGAATGTACTTAAATCTAGATCTAGCTTAGAGAATATGCAACTTTTATCTTCACAACCGCTGGGTGCATAGCATACCCAGATTTTAAACGAGTCTTTGATATGTAGCCTTTATCTTCACAACTGTCAGGTGCATATTAGATCCAGACTTAACTTTGTTTATTTAAACTTCGGTTTGATATATAGCTTAGAGGATATGCAACCTCTAACTTCACACCTAATCCCAAGCAAAGATATAATCTCTGATTTCACACCCTCTAGGTGCTCATTAAGCGCAAACAGCCTCTGAGTAAGTGAGTACATACGAATCCCAAATTTAAATGAATCTGGTTAAAGATAGGTATGATATGTAGCTTAGAAGATACCACCTCATTATCTTCCCAACCTAGAAGTGTATAAGAGGATGGTTAAACCAAGTTTTGAAATGTTCATTAAACTTGAATGAGAGATTTTAAAATATTATAACTATTTTAAGATTTTAAATATGTAGTATGTGGGATTGTGTTAATGTTGTGGGGTATCTAGTTAATTTTATGCCACTACATATCTAATTAGAATTCCCTGAACAGAGCATTCATGGATATGAGAAAGCATCTCTTAAATTAATCACATTCCCAATTTTATGAAAACTCACAACCCCACTCAAACTGTTAAGTACTCCTACACATAGTGTTGATATAAATAATTTTTGAACTTCCCAATCTTTTATTTGAATCCATTCTGAAAGAAATCTGAGCTAAGATTGGCTTTGTGTTTGCAGACAAAAACTTGGTAGCGAATGGAGGTTTCGAATCGGGGCCATGGATTCTTCGCTACAGTTCGTTGGGAGTCCTGATACCCCCCACCACTTACGAGGACTCGTCGCCTGTGCCCGACTGGGTGGTGGAAACAGGCAAGGGAAGAATGTCACATGAGATAATAGGCGAGGCCCTGAAGGTTTACACTTTTCGTTGGTTTGCTGAAATTTCAAAGGATCATGACCATAGCGGTGCTTTAAAAAATGAAAATGGGTCAATTTCAAATGATGTGGAGACAACAGCAAAACATAGACGGCTTGTTGAAACAATGTGAGCTTATTACCACCAGAAAAAGGATCTGCTTCCATTTCGGATTATGAGCGATACCTGGAAGTCAAGTTTCTAGTTTGGGAATTATGAGCTTTCTCGGGCGCCGTCAGTCTCTATGGACCTCGCACTTTCGAACAGCACCGTGAGCCTGCTGAACAATTCAAGGAGCATGCAGAATGCCAGCAGCTTTGCAATGAACAGGATAGGAAGCTCGCAGCGGAGGGGATGCAGGGACAGGGGAGATGGGAACAGAGCACAAGCGGCGGGAGGGGGCGGACGAGCTGGTTCAAATTCGAGCTGGGTTGGTAGCATGCATTAATGCATGGACGGGACGTCGGCATGAGGAGGAGGGAATCCGGACGGGGACGAGGATTGGCAGCCCGGATATGGTGTGGGACCGGGTCCCGTCGTGCGGGGGAGGCAGACCACCGGAGAAAGGCGCCGGAGAAGCCCGACGTCGGGGCGCCGTTAACGGGAGGGGATGGACGTTTGGTAAAACGTCGAAGGGTTAGACTCTTCCGTTAACAAATGGCCAGCTACTTTTCAGGCAAGGTTATTGAGTCTACCCCGTCCGAAGTTGTGCATTCCTCAAAATAGATAATTGTTTACTTCCATTCAGGATTGGAATTTGATGGGCAGGTATTTCACCCATCAAAATATTGTGAAATTTTTTAATAAACCTTCTAATAGAACGGGCAAAACAATTTGCTAGGGCTTGGGATATCTTGCACTCAAATCGCCTTGCTTTTTGGGTGATTTGTTCCCTATATCTCATTATAAAAATCGGCGGAATCGTAGTTCCACCCTATTTAGTGTGGAACTATGCCATGGAACTGTGCCCCTAGGGGTTTTGGCCCATTTTAAGACATATCGTCGAAATTCCAAAAAAATAACCAGAAGGGGTGGAACTCTGCCTCACCGGAAACTTTTCCATCGCTGGTAGCCGGAATACTGGGGTGATTTGAGTGCCAGTTATCACACTCCATTTGCTAGGACTTATTTTTTACGGTTAATTATTTTTTCAAACCGTCATTAATTTTTATTAATAGTTTTGTTAAGATATGTGTATTCCTAGATAAGTCACCTGCACTAACTGGTATGTTATTATATATGTACTAATGGAGACTGAAACTTTCCCTCTTGCTTGAAACTTTCCAATTTGTTTGAAGAGAAGGTGGGTGAGTTTGTCTTCAATGGGAATGGCTTTGTTGTCATTCCATTTGTTCTTTCTTTCTTATATTGATAGAGTGTTGTCCCAATATGGAGCCATGCCCTTCCTTGGGCGGTGCCCTTCCTTTCAGTGCATTTCCCTAACCTTTGAGCCCTTCCTTCATAGGATAATTCAGTTTTCAAGTCCTAAAGTGAAACTCCGAGAGAGAGAGAGGTGGGTACAATTTTAGAAGAAGAAGTTGTTTTAAACTATGTTAATAAACGAATTAACCCACCCACCCACCAACCATCAGCAATTTATTAGCTACCAAATTTACCAAGCATCAGCAACTTATCAGCTACCGAATTTACCAAGCATAATTTATGGAATTTCGGACACCATGGTTTTTTGTTATGGGCCTTGGAAGTTCAAAGCACCTATTGAATTTAGATACCTATTTCGCTAAACAGATTGAAAGTGCTCTCTTTTGACTACCAATACTAATTTTTGTAAGATGTTATTTTCAATTTTTTTTAATAAATTTGTTAATAATCGCCTCGACAAATAGCATATAATACATATTTGGCCTTTTAACTCAAGTCCTTTCGAATAAACTGTCACAATTTCAATTACACCGTTGATGCAACATGTTAACCTTGAAAAATTTGGTGTTATGCATTACATGTGGCTTAACATTAACCTCTGGAAAGGATTCTAGGTTCCACCTTTTGCTTGTTTCCTAAGTTTAACACTTAATGTACTTCAAATGCATAATGCCAACACATGTTACATTTGAGTTGTCATGTTAATTTTGAGTTGTCTATGTCAATATTAGTAGGTTTTTTTGTTCCACTCTCCATGATCAACGAAAAACATGGCTAAATGGGTTTATTGTAATCTTTTAATTGGAAATCAAACTCCTTGACAAAAACATATCTTTCAATCGGAAATTAAAATTTTATAATTTCAATTACACCATTTACGCAACATGTTAACCTTGCAAAATTTGATATGTTGCATTACATGTCGCCCGACATTAGCCTTCAGAAAGGATTCTAGGTTCCATGTGTTGTTTGTTTATTACTTTTATCACTTACTTGAATTCATATACATGATGCTGGCACATGTTAGTTTACGTCATAGTAGGTTGTTTTGTTCCACCTTTAATTTTCAAAGAACTTCGGTCAACAAAAAAAACATGAATAAATAAGTCTATTGTTATTTTTTTATTTTTTATTTGGACCACTGTCATTAAAGTTAGAATTTAGCAACTGTATCCACCCGTCCACCCGTCCACCCGTCAATTTGACGATTTGGACAGATTCTTTAAAAGTATTTTACATATTCACGATGTTTGATGACGAGTCGCTAGATTTTATATCTGAGTGGGTGTATAACTGAGTTTGGTACACGAAGATGAGTCTAGTCAATCCTATAATTTACATATATCGCTACACATCTCCATCCTATTTTGAAGGTTGGTATCGTCACGTTTCATATTAACACTTGGAAGATAAGATCTTGTTTGAGGAATGACAACCCAAGGGTTTCCAACGATGAGACTTCGATGTGGATTTACTCACGCTTTGAAAGTTAGTTGTGCAAAGCGCATAGAACGTTAGTTATGCTTCATATTTTTCTTTCATTGCAATGGAATCTGGAAAATAATGTCATAATTATGTCTATCTGGAGAATAATGTCATAATGATGTTTACCTTCCATTAGGATGACATTGTGGTTTTACTTACAGTAAAAAAAAAATTACAATATAATATGTCTTTTTATGTAAAGACAAAATATGTGCTCTATTCTAATTTAAAAACATGTATTGTAATTTCGAAATATCATGGTATCAATCTATTGAAATCCAATACATCGAAGTATTGTTAGATCGATCCAAATTTCAATGGTAGAGTAAGTTCGCTAGAATTTGATAGAAGAAAGGCTAGGTTAATTGTATAAGAGAACAATTTTGGGACTGTTTAATTAGGTTATTAGCAAAATTGTTCCATGGAGGTGTTATCTTGCAACGTGATAGTTGACAATCACCTCTGTAGTAGTGTCAATTCCAATGGAAAAATGATGCAAGGTTAGGCGATCCCTGCAGGGAAGCAAGGATAGGGGTCTCACTTGGGTTCAAGTCGAGGCAGAGAAGGGGAAATGCCTATACTACCATGAGATCCCTCAAGGTATTTGGGATTTGATTGCTCAGGTAGAGACAAGAGTAAAAAAGGGACATGATTTCATCAAGTCTGAGGAAATTGCTAAAGAGATACAACCATGGGTTAGTGATTCAGGTCATACTCATTCAAAAGGCACCAAATTCTACAGAAGTCTTGCATTGCACTTAGTAGTGAAATCCTTGCTAGGGAAAATTTTGTTAGACACTAAAGAGGAACACAATGAATTTGTGTTGCAAATGGACACACTAAACAACAAAAGGATTTCCTTATCAAAGCCGCCACAAGAAAGAAGTATGAAGCTACTCCTTAGGACCACGTAGCTATTGTTTTTGTTTTTAATGAATATAGGCACTAGAGGTTTTTTGTCCAGTCCTATGGTTTTTTTGTTTATGATTGTTTCCTTAGTAATGATAAGCATACTAACAACCTTCTGTGTATTTTTCATAAACTATTTTAGACATCTGATACCAAATCTGATAAAATCAAGTTCTATAAGTGGTCTAGTTTTCCTTTGGGTAAGCTCATTTTGTGTATGTTATAATTGTTTTTCTTAAGCAACATATATCCTTTTCATATAATTATTTGTACATGTGTACGCTTAACAAACAATATAATTCTTGTTTCTTCACACATCTAGAGATAAACCATTGAAATAGTATTTTCTAGTAATCATGAATTAAAAATTATTAATAATATACATGTGGAAATTATCAATATCCTAACTCTATCGTGGATCTATGTATCTTGACATAATCTAGAATCCATATGCACTTGTGGTTAGTTTTGTTACACTTGAAAAATCATCATTAACATAACATAATTCAGTAATTTACACCACATAAAAATGTATTCATTTTAAATATCTCATGGCATGACTTATCACTAAAATTCCATATCACTTATATGGCTCTTAGAAGCACATACATCAACATCAAGATATAGCTCAACCTACTCAGGCTACAATAAATCATCACATCATATAAGACAATCCAATCATCTTATATCATGACAAGGATGTCAAAATATAAACCAAATTAAATCAAAAGTCGAGATCACATCCAAAGGTGTACGCCTCAACTAATGTAAAAGTGTTTCCACTCATGTTTAAATGTAGGAATAAGAAATCATTAGGTTATTGCTTAAGACAAATGATTTTTTTTTATAAATTTGATTTGATCACGGAATAATTTGATAAATAATGATTTAGATGGTTTGGAAAAAATACATTGTCTCACTATACCTTTATGAATACACTTGGAGTACAAAAGGGCTTAGAAATATAATTACAATGGTTACAAAATGGATTTAAATTATGAAAAATAGTTCATTCATTTTTTAGTCCACATTAATTTAGTAAGTAATTTTGAAGTCAATTTTCCGCTTATATAAAAAAATTGATTTCCATTTTAGTTGTTTCGATCATCTAATATAGATTAATTACGTCCCAGCAAAATAACATATATATAGATTATATTTCCAAAGAACATTGTTGTGTATGTGACTTTGTGTGTATGAGAACATGAATCATAGTGCATCACTAAATGAAGTATCTCAATGAATCGTAAATGAAATAATGAGTCCAAACTATCATCTCCCAACCATGCATTATCATTTTCATCGTAATATAATGAGTAACATATATCAATGAAGTGCAAACAAGCAATAATAATGCACTAGCATGGGGTGTTATATGTAACACTATGATAAATGTTCAATCTTCTGCATTATGCTTGTGATGTAGAGTGTGAATTGGTTTGATGATGCATTATGCTTGTGATGTAGAGTGTGAATTGGTTTGATGATGTTCTGTCAAGTTCTAGAAATAGCACAAGAGTAGAAATAGCACAAGAGTATAACAAGAAGCATTTAACTCAAGACAATTATAAATATATGTAAAAATATGATGAATTCCAACATAAAGGTAGAAAGTACATGCATATACTATGAAAAATAAAATCAAATGAACCATTTTAGATAGGATCTTAATGTGACCCTAATAGAATTGTAAAGAAAAAATAAACTTTTAAATATATACATGTTATTTTAATCTTAGGAATTTATGTAATTGTAAAGTTCCATGTATTGAAATGAGCACTTTTTATGCATTTTATTGCATTTTAAATAGAAGTATTCAATATTTTTATTTTGAAGTTATTGAAGTCTTACTAAATGTATATGCATATGATTAATTGTTGATGATCTGGACATGTTATAAAGAATTCCATGCTCTACAGTCATAAGTATTACAAAATATTTATGGATGTTGATAGATCTTTATATATAAAAAAATGCATTTCCTCCCACTCAATCAAACAATGTACATTTCCCTCCATAATTTTGAAATAAGAAAAATTATACTTAAAAATATTTCTTTGTGCCATCCTTGTGTACTAATACTTTCACTAATGACATCCTCTAATTCTTCTCCAGCATGTTTAGAAAACATAGTATATAGTATAGTGACTATTATGTATGATAATTTTAAGTTTAATAATGTTTGTCATTCATGAAAACATCATGTTTAGAAAACATAGTATATAGTATAGTGACTATTATGTATGATAATTTTAAGTTTAATAATGTTTGTCATTCATGAAAACATAATATGGTAATTATGATGTGTGTTAATTCTAAGTTTAATAATGTTTGGCATTTATGAAAAAATTTATTTCTAGTATCATTAAATGCATGCGATTAAAAATGAATATGTACTATTTCAAAAATTCATAATAGCTTCTAAAATGTAGATCAATATTGATAGCTTCTAAAATTTTTAGTTATATGTAATTTTGTTAAAAAAAGATAGAATTTATATCATTATAATTTTTTTGAAATTGAATTAAATATATAATTTTATAAGTTATGAATCTTATAAATAATTTTTTCCAACTTCCATATAAAAAAAAAGACGTCAACATTTTCCATACATTTTTTTTGTATAGTGTGGATGCATATTATAAGAGATGAAAAAAAAAGAAAAATAGTAAGACAAAATGCTTATTTCTAGGGTTACTATATTCATTTAGATACATTTTGGAGATGCATGAATATGAAGGATGGTTAAAAACAGGAGATACTCCAGTTCCATGTTTTATAATTATGTAATTTCATATTGTGTGCATTTTGATAGTCCCTACATACATTTTACTAAGCCCATTTAGGGTGGTAAAATAATTTGTTTTGAAACTACAATTCGTATTTTGACATGATGGTGGGACTTTGAGTCATGTACAAACAATTTAAATATTATTAAATGATATTTCGTGATAGATGGAACATCAAATTTTCATTCTAACTCTTTAAATGTGAATTTGTTGATCCATAAGTGCTTTTCATTATGCTTTACATGGAATATGAGTATTAAAAAAAAGAATGTGTATCTGCAATTCTTATTATTTTAAGATTTAATGTAGATAATTCCTTTGATGTGACTTTGGTTGTGTTCATGCTAATTTGATGTTCATTACATAATTCGCAATCTTGCAAATGTGTGACTTTTATTGTGTTCCTTTTGTTAAGGAAATTAATGGTCCATTATATGCACATTCAATTGGCTATACTCTTCAAATGATCAAGGCCATATTTTTAGTTTTGGTTGATTGAGGAATGTGGTAATGGAGTGAAAACATGGGGAAATGAAAATGTTGAATATCAATAATGGTGCAAAAAATGATTGCATTGATATGAAGTATAGATATTTATTTGATTATGAAAATTTTTGTATTTTTAATGAGATTAGTGTTAGGATATTTAGACATTTAGGAGTTAGTTAAAATCAAGTTGTTCTAATATATTTGTTGGGTAAAGTGTGTTTCTTTAGCATGCATTAGTATGCATTTGTATATATGTGATCCAACGGTCACAATATGTTCGTGACATAGATTGATTTCACGGTTCATCTTTTCCTGAATCTTAATGACCATTGATCCATGCCCTAAAACTAAATTGGTCCATGATCTCTATTTAAAGAGAATGTAAGGTCATTTGCTAGTTGATTCATGAATTATGAGAAGCTCATTTGTAACATTCTTTCTTTTGCATAATAATATTTCCTCAAGTAGCTATTTGGTTGGGGTGATGGAGTGTTTCCCTCTTCGAGGGTTTAAACCCCATAAAAACATTGGTGTGTTGACCTGTGATATGTTTGTGTCATCGAATTCTCAAAGTGTTTGATATTTTGGAAGAATCATGTGTTATTCAAACATGGTATCAAAGCTCTTATGAAGATCTACTTTCGTTGATGATCTAGATCTTGAACCGGCTTTGTCGAGACCATGAAAGGACTTATGGTTTTGATATTTTTGTGCATTTATGGGTTGTGAGAGGTCTTCCATTGTGTCTGGAGTATCGTTTCCAACTTGGAAAAACTTTTCTTTTCACTGAGAAAGGTTCTATTTGTTTAAGATATGACCATTTTACCAAATCTAGAGGTATACTATTTACAATTACTCATTTAGAAAAAAAAATATCATATTATTTTAGGCTTCTACATGTTTTATTATTATTATTATTATTTATAATCTATCACCTTTTCAATGTGTGTATTCTCTTTGTTGTGCACTTTGTGCAAACATGGAAAACCATAAACAATGTGAAAAGGGTTTTCTTACTATGTTCGTTGTTGTGCACTTTGTGTGAACTTGGTAAACCATAAATAGTGAGAAAACTTGCAATTCTGGGAAGGCTAACCAAGGACTAAACCCAAATATGAACATTTTAGTTTCATATATGTGTGTGTGGGTGTGTGTGTGTGTTAGGGTAGTTGTTTAAAATTTCTTGTAGGCCAAAATGAACGGTTTTTGGGTAGGCATGCTCTCCCAAAAACAATAGCAACAACACCCTCTTTCTCCTCCATAATATTACTAAATATTTCACTTATCTCACTTGGTTAAAAGTTACTTTAAAAATAAAGAGGTCTTGGTTTCAAGTCCCTTTTGTTACTTTTTGTAAAATTTCATGTAACTGCAAGTAATTAAATTAACTATATTGTAAAAGTGTTTCCCACTTGTTTTATAAAAGTGGGGCACTTCTTTTGAAGTCAACTTAGTTGTAAAATTGACCTTATAGGTAATGTTAGTAAGGGGGGGGGGGGATTTTTTACTGCATTTTTTTCTCTCTACCATGTGGATCAACCTTTTCATACCACATGGCCCCCTACTTCCCTTTTATTCCATTCTTAAAAGGGGCATAACTTCCTCATATAGAATCAATTTTCAGTGTTGTTTTTTTAAACCACCTATTTTTTCGAGATCTTTGCATCTATACCATTAGTTTATGTTTTTGAATCCTACATATTTTAGTATGGCCACTCCATGTGATATTCTACTTATTAGTTCCAACTACTTCTCATGGAAATCCTATATGGAGGATGTACTATAAAGTAGGGGACTTTACAAGATTACCTCGAGGAAAGAAACTGAACCTGATGATAATAATAAGGAAATAAAATGGGTTATTAAATGTGATGAGTCTCGTGGGTTAATTGTGATGTCTGTTACTATTGATTTACTAATCCACCTATCAGGCATTGATAAGCCATAAATAGCTTAGGAGAAGTTGGAAATTGTTTTTGGTAAATACAATGAAATTCGAGGTCAAGAACTTGAAAATGAGTTGATTATGTTGATTCCAGGTGACTTCTCTTGCATACAAGACTATATTTCTAAGTACAAAGCCATTAGACACTTCATTGATGAATGTGGCATAAAAGGACAGACAAGCAATGCAGTTTTTATATTCTTTCCAAGCATGGACCTACCTATTATGTTTGTGTATCTAAATTTTAATACATGAAAGAATATTTGGGTCTAATTCACTATAAAAATACCACTCTTGAATCTTTTTGTGATTCCTTGATTAGAGAGCAAGATAAGCTCATACATCTTGGATTAATAAGTAGTGTTGACACATCTAGAAAAACCTTACTGGCACAACAAAAAGAGAATTACGGGCATCTCAAGAAGCAACATCCTCTCAATAATAAGCAAAGCAAGGGTCCCAAAACCTCTTAGCCAGCTCATCCTTCTAAAAATTACAAAGCAACCAAATCAAAATGTAAGAAGACCGAGCGTCATTGCAACTTTTGCAGGAAAAATAACCATGATGAATCTAAATGTTTCAAGAAGATGCAATCGTTGGAAGCATCAATGAAGAAGCACAACATAAACCTTGACTTGTCTTCATAATCTACATCTCATGGACATGCATTTTATGCTTCTGGTTTTTCCTTTATTTCATCTTCTTCTTTTTCTTCTTCGAATGAGTTGTTCATTGATTCTTGAGCATCTTATCATATGGCTAAGGGTAAAGTTGTACTTTCTATTATGAATGAATGTAACACCAAAAAATTATTTATTGGTGATGATAGCTCTCTTAGTGTTGTAGGATATGGAACAATTCAAGGAGAAGATGGTCAATTTAATGATGTACTATGTGTTTCAAGAATTTCCAACAATTTGTTGTCAGTTTATCAAATTACTCATTCTGGTGAATGGAAGACTATAACATTTTTACCTCACCAAGTTGTAATCAAGGATTTAAAAAATACTAAGCATGTCCTTACCATTGGAATTGTTGATTATATTACCTAGTTTCACAAGTTTAACAACTTTGGGTCATCACTTTTTCCATTAGTTTTGTTTCTCATAACAATGACTTCAGCAAACTTTTGCATGAGTGATTGGGTCACTTAAATGATCACTTATTGAAACAACTATGTAAATAAAATATGGTGATAGGTCTTATGGTGGTATCTTGTAGGGATGGTGTTTGTTCTAGTTTAGTACTCAAAAAACATCATCAGGACAGATTTGACAAATGTGCCTTTGGGCAGGCCTTGACCCCCTTAAAGCTTGTACATAGTGAATTGTGTGGTCCTCTTCCATCTGCTTCCTCTTTTTGTTTGAATCATTTCTTAACCTTCATTGATGATTACTCCAAATGAACTTGAGTTTATTTCCTAAAACTTAAGAGTGAAGTATTTAACATGCTTTTGGGCCTATAAGGCCCTTGTTGAAAAACAATATGGTCATCAAATTCTTAAGTTAATATTTGATAATGGGGGAGAATTTTTTAACATCAACTTCACAACTTTCTTCACTAAACAAGGAATCCAACAAAAAGACATTGTTCCATTTATGCCACGGCAAAATGGTGTAGTTGAGCAGAAGAATCACAGCTTAAGAGAAATGGCTAGTTGTATGCTCCAAGCTAACGGACTAAGTCTTGAATATTGGGTTGAGCCATAAATTGTGCAAATTACATAGTTAATCACACCGCTACCAACTATTTACAAGTTATCACACTAGAATAAGCATGGATTAAAATCAAACCCAATGTAAGTCACTTCCATGTGTTTGGTAGTGAAGCATGGGCTCATATTCTTGATGAAAAATAGAAAGCATTGCAAACTAAAAGTGAAAAGTGCATATTTGTTTGATATTCTGAAGGTGTCAAAGGTTATATGTTTCTCCAAACTCATTCCAAAGATATAATTATTACAATAGATGTTAAATTTTATGAAAACATTTCATCTTACAAGCTTACTTCGACATTTGTGCCATCTATGACCTATGAGCTATCTTTGGTGCATGTGCCCTATTCTACTCCCAAGTTCCTTGGAAATGTTCCTAATATAGTTTTTGATGATGATAATGAGGATGAAAATCCACCTCCACCTACTCATTTTCCTCCATTGCACCAGTACAACCACTTCCTTGATGGGCTCGTACAACATGTGAAGTGACTGATGATCTTGTTGTTGATCCTAAAGATCAATGTCAAACACATTCTTAGTTCTAGTGATCCATTTATCCTTTGGGTCAAGTTTCAGAGACACGTGATCCAGAGACTTTTGTGTTGGTTGTGGAGCCAGATATTCCACTATCATAGATGATATTGTCTTAGGCGTGCACCCTTGAGGACTGTACACCCATTCTACATTTTTAGGTTTTAGGGGCTGTTTTCGCCAGCTGTTTTGCGGGCCCATGGTTTTGGGTATCCCATGGTATTTTTCACATTGTATTTTCCCTATAAAAGAAAGACATTGTAATATGGCTAGGGTAGATGTATTAGGTTTTATGCATTGTAAATATCTCTGAGATCAGTAGAGAGACTGTTAGACAGTGAAGAGGAAGTGCAGCGGTTGTCCTGCAGGTTGTATCCCTTCACTCTTCCGGACATAATAATAATAAGGACTGGAAACTTCAGTGTCGACGTAGCCCAAGTTGGGTGAACCACGATATATCTGTGTCTCCCTTGTAATGTGTATGTGTGATTATATTTGCATTTATTTTTATTGTTATTGCTCTGCGATCCTGTTTTTTCTAACATTTTGCAAAATATTTTGGGAATCCAGATTTGGATGCAGTTATGGATGAAGAATAGCGTTCCTTAATGGAAAACAATACTTGGGATCTTGTACCTCTTCCAAAAGAAAGAAAACTTATTAGATGTAAATGGTTCTATATAACTAAGTATGCATCAGATGGAAGTGTTAAGAGATGGAAGGAAAGTTTAGTTTCCAAAGGATTTTCCTAGTTCAAGGAATTGACTACAATGAAACCTTTGCCCCTATTGCCAAGATGAACTTCATCTACCTTATTCTTGCCCTTGCAACCTTACATAAGTGGGACTTCCATCAAATGGATGTCAATTCTGCCTCCTTGCATGGGGATTCACATGAAGAAATTTAGATGGAACAACCTCATGGTTATGTTCAAAATGACTCTATCCTTGTTTGTCACCTTAAGAAATCATTATATGTTCTTAAGCAAGCTCTTCGATCTTGGTATGCCATAATGGATAGATTTATGCTTGAGACCGGTTTCTCTAAATGCCATTCTAATCCCAACGTATATACCACGAAAGTAGGAAACCATCTGATCATTCATGTTCTTTATGTTGATGGCCTTGTTCTTACTGGTAGTGACTATACTTGTTCAACTCATGTGAAATCTAGTCTTAAGAAGAAATTTGAAATTATCGACTTAGGGCATTTGCATTATTTTATTGGCCTCCAAGTCTTGCAAATCAAAGAAGGAATCTTTCTTTCTCAGTCTAAGTATGTTTGTTACCTTCCTCGTCACTTTCACATGGAAGATTGTAAGCCAATATCGAGCCTCCCTTGTAGTCTGGAGTCAAAATTTCTGCCACTTGCATTTCACCCGAAGTAGATGACACCGTATATCATTAGCTTATTGTTAGTCTCTTATATTTTGTTCATATTTATCTTGATATTTCCTTTGTCATTGGTATTGTTTCCTGTTATATGCAAACATCCCATCAAAGAAATTGGAAAGAATGAAAAAGGATACTTCGATATGTTCGAGGTATAATTTAGTTTGGGATTCATTCTAGTTCAAGGGGGAATCCTTCATTGGTTGGTTTGACTAATTCATATTGGGAAGTGATCATGATGATCAAAATTCTACTGTAGGTTGTCTTTTCATACTTGGTTCAAGACCTATTACTTGGGATTGTAAGAAACAACAAGCTCTTTCTCTTTGTTAATGCTAGTCAGGAAGCTTTATGGCTTCAACAGATCCTTTCATAGTTTGTATCAGTGAGCAGCAGTGTCCGACTACCCTTTTTTATGATAATCAGAGTTCTATCGAGCTCACCAAAGATCTATTTCAATATCAATGTAGAAAAAACATTGAGCTACATATGCACTTCATCAAAAAGCGTGTTCATGATCATGTTCTCGAAGTGCTCTTTTTCCCTACAAATGATCAAGTTGCATACATATTCACAAAGCCTATGATAGAAGCAAAGTTTTGTAAAATTTGATCTTTGTTAGGAGCTTATGAATTTGTCACTAAGGGTGGATAAGATCTAATGCCTCCTTGCTTCTCCTATAAGTGTCACTTTTGTAAATCCTTCAATTCTATCCCAAGTTATTTTTAAGGGGGGATGTTAGGATATTCAAACACTGAGGAGTTAGTTAAGATCAAGTTGTTCTAATATATACCTTAGGTAAAGTGTGTTTCTTTAGTATGCATAAGTATGCATTTGTATATATGTAATTCGAAGATCATGATATGTTCTTGACAAAGAGTGATCAAACGATTCATTTTGTCCTTGATCTTAATGATCGTTGATCTATGTCTTAGCACCCGTTTGGTCCATGATCTCTATTTAGAGAGCATGGAGGGTCATTTTATAGTTGATCAATTATGAGAAGCTCATTTGTAACATTCTTTCTTTTGCATAATCATATTGCCTCAAGCAGCTATTTGGATGGGTTCGTGGAGTGTTTCCATCTTCAAGGGTTTAAACCACATAAAAACATTGGTGTGTTGATATGTGATATGTTTATGTGAGCGGGTGCTCAAGGTATTTGATCTTTTTGAAGTATCTTGTGTTAGTAGAACAATTAGGGCACAATTGTTCAATATTTTAAAGGGATTAATAGATTTATTGCAAAACATAAATAAAGGAAAATACTCCTTTTAAATTTTCAAACTCAACTTCACATTGAATTTGACAAGAATCAATATACAATTAGTATAGATGCAACAAAATTTAGTTTTCTTCTCATTTCTCTAATGATCGTGTTAATCCACATCAACTGAAACAACAATTTGAATAATGGGTAAAAATTCCAATAAAAAAATTATTTGAATAAAAAATGTAATTCAACTTCATTTATAAATTCCATCTATTTGTCTATTTAATAGTTTCCAACAAAACAAAATTATGTCTTCATACTGTCATGATTGAGGTGCCATTCCATATTTCATGTGATATGTCTTCAGACAAATTATGTCTTCATACTGTCATGATTGAGGTACCATTCCATATTTCATGTGATATGTCTTCAGACTGTGAATCATGATTGAGGTGCCATTTTATATTTTATGTGATCTGTCCTTATATTCTTAGAAATGCACATTTCAAAGAAAAACTCTCATGTATAAATGAAGCAAAACATGTGTGAATGTTAAGATTAGCATAAAATTCACAACAATAGCATAATAAGGATCACTGAAAGAAAAATAATCACAAGATAGACAAGATTTATCCTTGGAAACCCTCATGGGGTAGAAAACCCAGCAATACTTCCTCAATATAGATGATCAAAAGTAGAAAGATGAAATCCCCAAAACAAGATCTCCTTCTCCTTTGCAGATATCTCTCTCTCTCCTATGCGCAATACACAAGTGAGTGTGTGTCCAAATGAGGAGCACACCTCCTCTATTTATACTTCATCTTTGACTTGACATTTTACCCAGCTAGGTCATCGCCATAACTAAATGACCAATTACTAACTAGGCCGACTTCTCTAGGGGACTTAAACACCCCATTACAACTCACTCTAGGGGAACTAATGCCCTGACTTACATGGGAGGTTTTACCTCAATGAATTTGCATTATTAAATATAATAAATACATCCCGACGGAGGAATAAAACATCTCCGAATAATAATAATAAAGTACAAATATCATATTCTTTGAAGTTACAATATTTCAACACTCCCCCTTAATGAGAAGGGTATTCTAACAACATCTACAGGAGCAAGGAGAGGTCATCAACAACATCATAGTGATACATCTATAAATCATTGGAAGTTTTCTTCAATCATCATCAACAACTGGAACGGCTGCTGGAACATCTTCAACATCTTTAGTACTGGAACATCAACATCTACAGTACTGAGTCTTCATCTTTTGCAGCACTCAATCACTTGATCATCTACAACAACATCATCATCTGGATCTCTCGATCAATAGCATCATCTGGTGTAATATCCTGAGTTTGACCCCATTTCATTAAAATGTAAATGATGTAATATTGTTATAAAATCGTGGTGAGGAGCTCAAGGCCAAGGTCCTGCCACCGATTTATTGATGCATATGGTTTACGTGGTAGCCATGCACATTGGAATTGTAAATATGCATTTTAATAAAATACCCACAACTAGCTATGCAATGCAGCAAGAGATGGGGGCGTGATTTTACAAGGAATTGGGAGGGAAAACATTCAAACCCTTGAGCCAATCAAGTCAAGACAAGTGTCAATGAGAGAACCCATCAAACCCTCAACTACCCATGTTGACTTTTGTACCCAATCATTCATTTCTCCCAAAAATGGGTTGAGGTAGTTAATGCCTTGGGGAAATGAGAGGTATGGCTGTCTAAAATTCGAGTATGGGCAACCACCCTACATGGAAAAATGTGTTTGGCTTCCTTGGCAAGAAAAGAACCATGAATTTTCCTGCCAAGCCATAACCCATCAAGCAGTTTTGCCTCTCTCACGTTTTTGGGCTTCCTAAGCATTTTTCTCTCCACGTTTTTGTGGTTTTTCTTGATTTTTCTAGCTGGGAAACAAGGTGTTTTTGTGTTACAGAGTGGCTGGGAGTATGGGAGCTTGAATTTGGGTTTCAATGGGGCCATTTTGGCCATTTGGATTCCCAAGATACCCATGGAAAATTGGATTGGTACCCTATGGACGATTTTTCTTTTCACATTCCATTTTTGGTGTGCTCACGATTTGGGAAAATCCATGGCCATTGTGTTTGTAAATCCCATTGCTAAAAATGGGCATTCCTGCCTAGTTTGAGTTGCTGTGTGTAAAAGAAAGTTGGGGTTGAGATGGGTTTCTATTGCTTTGGCTGTGCATGAGCTGGAATGTTCCCTTTTCCTTGTAAGAATCATGCCCATCTCGGGGGTGGCAGTTGTGTTGAGAGATTGATGAACACAACTGGCCTATGGTTGGGTGGAACATTGCAGCGACATAGCTAGTTGCTTGGGACAATTGCACAAATGAAGATAAGTGTTCTCTATGTGCATTTTACTTCTTCAATGTTTTAATTTGATGTTTATTATTAATATGTTGAATACATTTGAAAGATGTGTGTGGATGAAGTTTTAATTCTGCTGTGCATATTGATTTAATTTGCATTTGCACACCTCTGAATTTATGTGTATGAATAAGATGAATGGGATGAATTTTTATGAAAAGCCCCAGGAATCAACATCACGTTCTCTCCCTTGCTGGGTCTGATGGGAGGGTATTTGACATTTGGATCTCTTGATCAATGACATCATCAATATATGGATCTCTCGATCAACAGCATCATCTGGATCTCTTGATCAATAGCATCATCTGGATCTCTCGATCAACAGCAGCATAATGTGCAACACACATGATCTAATTACGCGATGATCAATCCCTCTTACTTTAGGACATAAGTCCAAGGATCATACAATCCTGATCCACTTACGGGATGATCAATCCCTATCACTTTAAGACACCACACCATGTCTAAGGATGATACAATCCTGATCTTCTTACAAGATGATCAATCCCTATCACTTTAAGACACCACACCATGTCTAAGGATGATGCAATCCTCATCTACTTACGGGATGATCAATCCCTATCACTTTAAGACACCACACCATGTCTAAGGATGATGCAATCCCCTCGTCAACCTAGGAAAAGTCTAAGGACCACTCATGAAGACACAAGTCTCTGGATTCATTTAGGACTAAATTCCATGGATGATGCAATCCACTCGTCAACATAGACAAAGTCTAAGGACCACTCATCGACCTCATCGTCATTACAGGGCTCCTCATCATCGACCTCATCATCGGTACATGTATCCTCATTATTGACCTCATCATCAGTACAGGCATCCTCATCATGGATATCATCGTTAGTAGAGGCATTCTCATCATTGACCTCATCATCGGTACAAGCATCCTCATCATTGACCTTATCACTCCCCCTTTCGAGGAGTGTCCTTTTGAACTACACAAATCTTGTCTCATAAATACTCAAAATTTACTCGAGACAGAGGCCTGGTCAATACATCAGCAACTTGCTCATTAGTGCTCACATACTCGAGCTTTATAGCTCCCTTCTGCACCATATCCCGTATATAGAAATATCGGTTCTCTATGTGTTTTGACTTATCATAGAACATTGGATTATCCGTCATCTTGATACAACTCTGGTTGTCACAGATGATCACAGTGGAGTCCATCTCTAAGTCAAATAGTCCTAACAACAGCTTCCGAAGCCATATGGCTTCAGAACTAGCAGAGCAAGCTACTATATATTCTGCTTCAACTATGTTGAGAAACACACTGGACTGCTTCCTGCTAAACCATGAAATCATAGTAGATCCCAGACAATAAAATCCACCCGATGTGCTCTTTCTTTCTAAGACACTTCCATGCTCTTTCTTTCTAATACACTTCCAGCCCAATCTGCATCTGTATAACCATATAGTCTGAATTCATGATCTCCAAGATAATATAGACCAAAATCTATCATACCTTTCAGGTACCTCATCACATGATTTGTATTTGTCGGGTGAACACGTCTAGGATCAACTAGATACTAACTCAGGGTGTTCACAGCAAAGCATATATTTGGCCTGGTATTCATTAGATACATCAACGACCCAATAATCCATCTGTACTGAGTCACATCCACTAATTATGACGATGTATCAGCTAACAACTTCAACTTGGTATCCATGGGAGTGGCCATGGATTTACAATCCAACATATCAAACCTTTTGAAGATTTCCACCCCATACATTCCCTGGTTGAGAAAGATTCCTTATGGGACTTGCCATACTTCCAGACCTAGGAAGTAATGCATCAATCTGAGATCTTTCATCTCAAATTCTATAGCTAGCTTATTCTTGCTTTCCATGATTTGTTTCTAATTTCCTGCCAGAAATAGATCATCCACATACAAGAATAGTATGACAGGTTCATCATCCATAACCTTAAGATAAAGGTTAGGGTCAACTTTACTTTTGGTAAATCCCGATCTTGTCAAGAAGCTATCAATTTTTCCATACCAAGCTCTAGGAGCTTGCTTAAATCCATATAGAGATTTCTTCAACTTGCATACGTGATTTCTTCTATATTCAACTTCAAATCCTTATGGTTGTTCTATGTACACTTCTTCCTCAATTACACCATTCAGGAAGGCTGTCTTCACATCCATTTGGTGTAAAATCCACTTCATCATGGATGCAAGTGCCATGATGGTTCTAATGGAAGTGTACCTTGAAACTGGTGCAAATGTTTCTTCATAGTCAATTTCCTCTCTCTGAGAGAATCCCCTAGCCACAAACCTTGCCTTATATGTTTCAATGCTACCATCGGCAGCATGCTTTATCTTGTATATCCACTTGGAGGATACCACACTCTTTTCTTTTGGTTTGGGAACTATATCCCAAACATCATTTTTCATTATTTATTGATACTCCTCTGTCATTGCTTCTACCCATTCTCTCTTCTGAGCTACTCTTTCATAGCTGGTAGGTTCTTGATCTACAAGATCACACATTAAAGCCACATAGCTAGAAAATGGCTTTGGTTTCTTGCTCACTCTTGTGAAGCCTTCTGGTGCTCCATATTTTCTTGCTTCCTGTATAGTTTCTCTTACCCATGTAGGCTTTCTCTTCTGTGATATGTTCAGAGGTGGGGGTTCTTAAGGCTCTAGCATATCATGGTCTTCTGTTGTTTCCTCTTCAAGGGAGGGAGCAGCTTCTGTATTTCGAGGAGGTATATCTTCTTCATATATTTCTTCATACTAGCACTTTCTGGATCTTTTGAGAGCAACTTCTTCATCAAATGTTACATCTCTACTAATTTCCATGTGATGGGATCCTGGGAGGTAGATTTTGAATGCCTTGGATGATTCACAATACCCAACAAATATTCCCTTCTTTCTGGAAGGGTCCAACTTGGTTCTCTTCTCTTTTGGTATGTGAACATATACAGGGCACCCAAATATCATGAGGTGGCATACTTCAGGCTTCTTCCTTGTGAACATTTCTCCTGGAGTCTTGAATCCAAGGGCACTATGAGACAAACTATTTTGTACATAAACTGTCGTTCTTGCTGCTTCAACCCATAGATGCATAAGAAGATCTTGATCATGTATCATTGTCTTTATTGCTTCCATAATGGTTCTATTCTTTCTTTCCACAACACCATTATGTTGAGGATTGTAGGGAGTGGTTAGTTTCCTCTTGATTCCAGCTTCTTTGCAAAAGACTTCAAAATCCTTTGAAGTATATTCTCCACCATTATCTGTTTTGAGTGTCTTCATTCTCCTTTCTGAATGATTTTCTATCAAGGCTTAGAATTCCTTGAATTTTCCAAATACTTCATCTTTTCCTTTTAGGAAATATATCCAAGTCTTTCTTGAATAGTCATAATAAATGGAATGTAATATTCATAGCCAATCAAAGATGTGGAGGGAATTGGACCACATACATCTGAATGGATCAATTCCAAAGTACCTTTAGTCTTTGTTTCACTCTTTGGAAATAGATTATTGATATTCTGCCCTTTTGCACATCCTTTGCAAATGTCTTCATGATCAATCTTCAAATCTAGTAGTCTTGTTACTACTTTGGTCACATAAGGTAGTGCTTTGTAGTTGATGTGAGAAAGCCTCATATGCCATATCTCACTTGGGATAGTGGTTTCATGAACAAGGACTGCTTCGGAATGTCCCTTGAGTTTATACATGCCTCCTTCGTCTTCACCAATAACAATTGCATCTTCAATTGATTTTCCTTTGGACCACATGAGTACTTGTCCATATATGAATGCAACCCTATATCCTTTCTTATCTAATGTTGAGATAGAAAGTAAATTCTTCTTCAAACCTGGTACATATAAGACTTTCTTCATCTTCATGGGGGTTCCAGAATCAAGCTTGTAGCTTGCTTCAGCAATTCCTTTGATAGGATATTGATAGTCATCTCCTAATGATACTTTATGAGGAGAGTTATTTTCTTCAAGTTTTGATAGAGTTTTCTTTTGTCCCGTCATGTGCTTTGAAGCACCATTATAAATAAGCCATGTATCTTCTCCAGGTGTTACAGACCTAGAGAGTGCAGCGAATAGAACATACTCTTCTGCATCTTCTTCTTATACCTTAGCTCTTTTCCTTTGACGTCTTTCTTCCTCTTATTCTTCACTATCATCTTCTACTATATGTGATTGATGTCTTTTGTGATGGAAACACTTCTTGTGTTCCCCTTTCTTTGATGGACAATATCTAGCAAAGTGTCCTATTTTGTGACAATTGAAGCACTAGAATGAAGAGTAGTTTCTTTTTGAATTTGTTCCAATTTTCCTTTGAAACCTTTGGGGAGGTTGAGACTCCTTGTCACTTTATCTTTTGAAGTTGGATCAAGACTTCTTCTTCTCTTGGTATGGGTGGCTAATGCTTGATCATATTCTTTAAGTAGGGATTCTATATTGGCTACTCAAGCTTCCTCTTGAATGTAATCTTCCCATACAATGTCAAACTTCATGCTTTCCTTTCTGGCACACATGATCTAGATGAATGAATCCCAAGGTCTAGTGAGACCATTGAGAGCAGTCATGACTAGTTCATCTTCATCATGGGAGTCTCCAATGGCTTCTAGTTGCTCCTTGAATTGGGAGACCCTTGTGAAGTAGTCTTGGATGGATTCTCCTTGGCTCACCTTGGTACTTTTCAATTGAGCTCTCAAATTCATCTTCCTATTAATGTTCATTCCATCATACATTCTAGCTAGGGAATCATACATTTCTTTTGGGGTCTTCTTCGATGACACTTGAGGAATCAAGTGGTCTTTGATAGAATCGGTAATGATTATCTTTTCCCTAATCAGGTCCTTTTTGTGCTTTTCTTTAGCTTCAGCTTCAGTACGTTCTGCAAATTCATCCTTAATGTATTGGGCAAGATCATTCTCTTCAAGAATGAGACCAATCCTATATTTCCATGCCCGAAAATTCTCTATGCCTTCTAGCTTATTCTCAAGCTTAGTGTTTGGGGCCATGTCATCCAGGAGGTCACCAAAAATTGAAAATTCTCAAAATGAAAAACTGACCTTACCAGGAGATGTGCTTCACTAAGGTTAGTTGACTGGTACACTTGGTTTCTGGAAATCCAAAATTTTCACCTCTCAAACTTGACCTGCGAAATTCGGATCTGCAGTAGTTTTTTGGTTCACTGTTTTTTTGGTTTTTCTAGTCCAGAAGTCAAACTAGGGTTTGACTTATCCCAGGGTTCTACCCACTCAAAAACTTCGATCCAAGGCTCTAAATTTTTCTTTTGGAGAAGCGCATCTTTCTATGCAATTAGATTCGAAAAAATTCCAACTTCTGCAAAAACCGTAATTTCTCACCGGAGGAAGAAGAGAGATTTTCACCTTGTGAAAGATGTCCTATTCAGCCTAGCTATGATACCATGTTAATATTAGCATAAAATTCACAACAAGAGTATAATAAGGATCACTGAAGGAAACATAATCACAAGATAGACACAAATTTATCCTGGGAAGCCCTCATGGGGTAGAAAACCCAACAAAACTTCCTCAATATAGATGATCAAAAGTACAAAGATGAAATCCCCAAAACAAGATCTCCTTCTCCTTTGCAGATATATCTCTCTCTCTCTCTCTCCTATGTGCAATCCACAAGTGAGCGTGTGTCCAAATGAGGAGCACACCTTCTATATTTATACTTTATCTCTCCCTTGACATTTTGCCCAGCTAGGTCGGCCCCATAACTAAATGACCAATTACTAACCAGGCTGACTTCTCTAGGGGACTTAAACACCCCATTACACATCTAGGGGAACTAATGCCCCAACTTACATGGGAGGTTTTACCTCAATGACTTTACATTATTAAATATAATAAATACATCTTGACGGAGGAATAAAACATCTCCAAATAATAATCATAAAGTACAAATAGAATATTCTTCAAAATTACAATATTTCAACAGTTAAAATATACATAGTAAAAGTAGTGAAAGGTAGATAAAAAACGAATGTAAAGCCATACAAAATGAATTATCATGCAAACATGAATGTTGATTCTTCAATATTGCTAATTGGAAATCAAAGCTATAAAACCATGAAATATATAGTAATTAACGAAATTTATAATCAATGCTAAATTTCTCCATTTCTAACTAGGAAATGCATGTAACCATTTGAAATTATGCAAAGTAGTGGAGTGATAAAGACATGATTGAGGTCAACTATGCAAGGTGGATAAAAGAAATAATGTAAGGCCATACAAAATGAATGAGGATACAAACAAAAATGTTTATTCGTCAATATTAGTTATGGAACCATGGAATATATAGTAATTAACCAAATTTACAATGAACATTAAATTTTTCCATTCCTAACTAAGAAATGCATGTAAACATTAGATATTATACAATGTAGTGGAGTGAGGTGTGATTCCATGTTTTATGACTATTTCTTGTGATATGTCTTCATATTCTTAGAAATGCACATCTAAAATAAAAAGTCTTATTGCATAAAAGAAGTAAAATATGTGTAGAAAGATAAAGAAAAAAATTAGTGAATGGTGGATACAAAAAAAGGAATGTAAGGTCATACAAAATGAGTCATCATAAAAAATGAATGTTCATTCTTAAACGTTGTTAATTGGAAATCAATACTACATTTTCATTACTAAATGCTAACATTATTATTTTAAACTATTTTTATTTTAATAAAATGTATATTTAAAATAAAAATAAAAATGTATATAGAAGGAGAAATCAAGATAAAAATGCATGCAGAGGGACAAATGTTTATTGAAACTTTCCTTTCTCACCTCACCAACAAAGTTAAATTCAGTGATGATTTCATCTCCATGATATTTATAACAATATATAGATTCTTTTATTAATTGTTCATGGATTAACCATAAACCTACATATATCTCCAATTACATGAAATAAGTTATTTTTAACTCTTTTATAATTGTGAAGGAGAAATCAAGATAAAAATGCATGCAGAGGGACAAATGTTTATTAAAACTTTCCTTTCTTACCTCAGCAACAAAGTTAAATTCAATGATGTTTTCATCTCCATGATATTTATAACAATATATTGATTCTTTTATTAATTGTTCATGGATTAACCATAAACCTACGTATATCTCCAATTACATGAACTAAGTTATTCTTGACTCTTTTATAATTGTTCATGGATGGGCCATAATCCTACCCATAACTCCCACTATATGAGTAATGTCTAGTATACCATTTTATAGCTTGCTTGGACATTGTCACACAAATTTGGTCCATTATTAACTCACAAAAGTGTGGTTTTAGTTTTATAATAAGCTATTTTCAATTTTGATCTTTACAAAACTTTAATTTCCATGATGATGTATTTATAATCTATTAGAAACTAAATCATTAGTTATAATCAATTAGAATATTTCAAAGTCCTAAACTTTTACCTCCAAGTTGTAAGAAATGGGTTTCTTACATCAATCTTAATAACATATTTATGTTTAAAATTGATCTATATTAGTTGTATTCTCTTTATAAAAATTAAAATTAAGTTAATATAGTTATATAATTACAATCACTTTAAAGTCACAAAATAAAAAATTTAAAACAAACAAAAGGTTATTAAAAAAATGATATAAATTTTTTTGGATATGTAAAAAATTTAATATTAAAAAATTATACCTCAAGAAAATAAAACCCTTTGAATTCTTGAATGACCTAAAACCCTTTGAATTCTTGAATGACCTATACTAGTATGTGAAAAGGACATAATAAGGCTAATTGATATGTCTTTACAAACTTTTTTTTATCAAAATATTATATATAAGATAATAGTTCACCCATTGTCTTATATTTTTTTAGTTTTTCATTATTTTTTAATCATTTTTTAATTAAAAAAGAATTTTAAAAAGTGAAAATTTCCATTAAAGATTAAATCAAAATTCAAATTACCAAAAAAAAATCAAAATTATTCTAATCATTCGCTGAGGTATGTCTTGGTTTTGTAGCGAGGGTGTGGCGGGGGTCTCCTTGACCTGCTCTTCCTGCCAGCATCCTTATCCTCCAGCGTTGCCAACAGTAAGTTGGACAGATCCTCCATAAACACAAACATATAAGCTGGCATTACATTTAACCTATCGTTCCAGCAGGGGTTAATTTAGACAGGTCAATTTGACAGGTAAGGTCGATATGTTAAGGTAAGGTTACGTAGATCTATAAATCTACATCAATTTAACTTAGTGCATAATGTGTTAATAAAGGTGTAGTCTAAAATTCAAAAATACAATTTAAATACATATAGATTCAAAAATACAATTTAAACATATAAAAATTTGGATTTTACTAAAAAAATTACCACATAAAAAAAAGACTACTTCCTTGGCCATAATTACATTCATTGCATAGGGGCTCCAAGAGCATCATATCACTTACAGGAATTAAACCTAGGTGATGAGGATAGCAATCATTTCTCCCAACCACCCAAGCTACATCCAATGGACCCTTGACATTGTATTTGACAAAAATCGATATACAATTAGTATTGATATAACAATACAATTAGCCTCTCATTTCCTTAATGATGATATGAATCCACATAAAGTGAAACAACAATTTAAATAATAGATTAAAAATATAATAAAAAAACTATTAAACCTACAAATTTAAAAAACTTCATTTATAAGTTCTATTTATTTTTCTATTTTATAGTTTAAAAAAACAAAATTATTCATCATCCTTCTTACTTTGTAGGATATAATTATCCCTCAATGAAAAGTTATAATATAACTTGATAAAGAGTCTTTACTTGAATAAAATCATTATAGAAGATATTATGTCAACAACAATAGTGTTAAACTTCCCCATTCATTAATGAGTGGAAAAGATATAGAGAAGTCTCATTCCCTATAGTGATGAGTAATAGTTAATGGTAACAAGTTATTTATATTTTGAGTACTTATAATTCAGATTAAATATATATTTAAAGGAAATGATATAATGCAAAGTGGTCTTGCAATTTTAATGGAGGAAATTATTTTAACAATTAACAAATGATAATAAATTAACAAACAAAAAAATTGATGTTGTAACATATAGTAGACTAAATAAAATAAAATAAAAGTTGAGAGTAATTCCATTAATGGTGTGTCTTAACACCGCCATAATTAAGATTATTTATTCTTTATGGACACGAATTTTAATTCTGTAAGATCTTCTCTTCCTAATGAAAATCTCAAAGGATCATAATATTGGTAAAAATATCTCTACCTATAGGAGTTAGAACATATAATCAATTTCATAGTTAATAATAAACACATAATAGACATTTCTCTATATGTTCTTAACTTTGTCATTCTTAATATTTTTAGACAAAATGGATCGTTCGAGTGTATTTTGGAACATTTTTCCTTTTGAAAGATTAGATAGGAGTTCAGACACTCCTTAGAGTATATGTTAAATTGTCCTTATATGTTTCCTACACATTATCCATTTATGTATTTATTTTCATATATACACATTTAGCCATTTATGTATTTATTTTCATATATTTACAACTAGATTATGATTCTCTTCATTTCCCAAGTTTATGGAAGTTTTCATTATAGGTTTTTATATTGTGTGTGATGGTATAGAACTTAGAGTACTTTATAAAAGTTTTTATTTTTTACACAAGTTTATGTTGGTTGTGGAGCCCGATCTCCCAAATTCAGAGATATTATTATTCAGTCATGTTTATACCCCATCTTTATATGATATACAAAAGGACTGTACACTCACCCCAGTAGGGGGGGCGAAGCCTCCCCCCACTAGGGTCCGGGGGCTAACGGGTCCCCGAAGGAAATTTTGGGGGTTTTTTTTACAGGCCCATGGTTTTGGGTAACCCATGATATTTTCCCATGGTAATCCCCTTTATAAGAAAGACATTGTAATATGGCTAGGGTTGATGCATTAGGTATTATGCATTGTAAAGATCTCTGAGATTGTAGAAGAGAGACTATGAGATAGTGAAGAGAAAGTGCAGCGGATATGCTGCAGGTTGTATCCCTTCATTTGTTGGATGGTATAATAATAAGGACTGGCAATTTCAGTGTGGACATAGCCCATCTTGAATGAACCATGATATATTGGTGTCTCTCTTGTAATGTGTTTGTGTAATTTGTATTCGCATCTTGTTTATTGTTGTTGCTCTACGATCTTGTTTTTTCTAACAATTTACTTTATAAAAAAATATGCAATCTATATGAGATAATGTTATAACAATGATATTTAACCATTATATCTTAAATTCATTAAAAATATCATTTAACCATGAATTATTAGTTGCGTGTGTATATATATACACACGCAACTAATTGAGCATAATTTAGAAAAAGAACAAAAGTACAAACATTACTTTACAAATTTTCAATTATAAATAATAAATTTATCTTTAAAACTCTCTCTCTATATATATAGAACTAATTGAGCATAATTTAGAAAAAAACAAAAGTACAAACATTACTTTACAAGTTTTCAATTATAAACCATAAATCCATCTTTAAAACTAAATAACCATGGTAACAATTGAAGCAAGGGTGTCTCAAAATAAGACATTCATAGTGAGGAAATTCCAATTGAGTGCTAATTTGTACTTTGTGAGGAAATATACATGGTCTCTTGAAGGGTTTTAAAATGAATTATGCACTTTTGAGAATGTACAAAAACTTGATCCACATAGTTCTAAAGATGACTATGACTTATCATAGTGATGATAATTTTGGTGATTGCATGAGGATAATCATTTATTAGATCAAAGGTATGCCATAGATGGACATCTATATAATGGTTAATAAATTGCATTCTACTCTACAAGAAAGTTGAATGAAGAGGTGTAATATTTTTTTCTAATTCACTATGCATAAAATTTTTGATATAGATCTGCCCAATATTATTTAAATGGAGATTTTGGATATTATAAATCTATTTGAAACTCAACCTATTGTATAACCATTTTCTAAATTTTTTTATATCTATCAACCTAATATTGTTTTAAAAATTGCATTAGGAAATTTTAAATGATGAAAAATGAAGTAGAAATTTGAAATGTATATTTAATTAATAAATATGTATTTGTAGAGTCTCTATGAATATCATGGAAAGATTGAGAGGGTTAAATGACAATGGAAATTTGTCCTCTAAAAACATTTCCGTTTTCATAAGTTTTTATTAATTACATAAGCTTGAATTTTGAATTAAAGTTTGGAGTTAAAAAAATATGGATAATGAGTTCATGGATATGTATTCATGTTTCATGGGATATGTCTTCATATTCACTCATTATTCATTATTGAGGTTCCATTTCATACTTCATGTGATGTGTCTTTATATTTTGAATTTTATGTGATATGTCTTCATAGTTTCAATCATGATTCATGATTGAGGTGTTATTTTATATTTAACGTAATATGTTTTTATATTCTTTATAAAATGATTCATCATAAACAAATAAATATTAATTTTTTAATATCACTAATTGAAAATCAATGTTATAAAGCTAATTGGAAATCAATGCTATAAAATCATGGAAGAAATTATAATTAAACAAATTAAATTACAATGAATGCTAAAAATACATGTATCCGTTTGAGATTAAATAACTATCCATTTGAGATTAAACAACTTAATGTAGTGATGAGGGATTATTGAGGTGCCATTCCATATTTCATGTTGTATGTATTCATACTTTGAGTTGTGATTGAGGTGCACTTTTATATTTTATCTGATATGTTTTTAGAAATGTATATGAAAGAAAAATTCTTATTGTATAAAATAAGTAAGTCGTGATTAAGGTGCAATTTTATGTTTGATGTGATATGTATTCATACTTTTATAAATGAATATATGAAAGAAACAAATTCATTGTATAAAAGAACAAAAAAATATGTGAAAATAAACAAAATAAAATTAGTGAAAGATGGATAAAGAACTGAATGTAAGAGATACAAAATGAGCTATCATAAAAAAAATGAATGTTGATTCTCAATATTGCTAATTGGAAATTAATGCTATGGAACCATAGAATATATAGTAATTAATAAAATTGATTCTCAAAATTAATTTTTTCTTTTCTAAGTAGAAAATGCATGTAAACATTTAAGATTATGCAATGTGGGCCACAAAGAAGCTAGCCTTCTTTGCAACCCATAGGGGACATGAGTAATTTAGACTTAGTTAAGTGTGTTAATTGTATTAGAGTCTATTTTATGTAAATAAGCTAGGTCCTTTGTTTATAAAAGGAACCTGCTGTATAATACAAATGTGGGCATGTTATGAGAAGTTCATTCTCGTCTTTTTCACATATTAGGTTTCATGCTTAAAGAATCTAACTTAGCCCCATCTTCATGCTCAGGTTGCAGCAGATCTCTCAGCCGTCTTTCTTCTCTTCTAAAAAAACTCACTGCTTCCCTCCCGTCATGCCCAGTTCCCACTCATCGTCCTTCTTCATTCCCTGCAATACCTGTCATGCCTGTTACCTGCTCATTCCACCCATGATCCCTACCACATCCACCTGCGCTCCATCACAAGCTTGCACATAGCCCTTGGCTCTCCCTCTTACCTTGCATGCAGCCCTTGGCTCTCGCTCTAAGCCTGCACGCATCCCTTTATCTCTCCCTCGCTCACTCCACCTATGCCCAGCTCTACACAACCTAGGTCTTCCCCCAATCGTAGCTTCTCATCGACCTACATTCCATCATCTCCCAGGAACCACGCTTTACACTGCACGTTGCCCAGAATAATCACGCCTTCCCCAACCATAGCGTGGCCCTAACACTCATGCTTGCTCCCAGCAGTCACGCTACCCTCCAAGACTAGCACCTGTCTACTCCATCCTCTCACATAGCACCATCCCGGCTGGCCCATTCCACCGCATGCTCCCTCTTAGCCATCACACTCAGACCTAATTCCTTGGCCACGCCTTGCCTTGTCACACCCAGCTATTTCGATTTCAGGCTTAGCTCCATCCATGGCCTTTGTGGGAGGATGAGAGACGCCCAACACTACATTTCTATTGCTGCATGCCACTCTCCACGGTTTCTGACATATCAATTGGTATTGGAGCATGTAGATCCCCAGAAGAAGCAACAGAAGAACGAGTTGCTGCGAGGTTTTCAAAATATATATATATATATATATATATATATATATATTTTTTTTTTCTTCTGAGTTTTTGATTTTCAAATAGATTTCACACCCTTCTTAGGGTTTTCTACAGCTGATGGCGGATTCACACATCTTCCTACCATAGGAGCCCACATATCTTCACCAAAGAGAGGAGGTTCACAGATCTCTCCCTCTAGCCCAGCTATTGTTCCTCAAGCCTTCAACCATAGTGCTTAAGCCTTGTTTCTTTTTTTATCCTACAAGATGCCTCTGAGATGAGATCCTTTGGCCACTGATTCAGATTCTAATGCCTCTAATCCAGTCCAGGAGCTTGCATATGCTCTCAATGAGTTAATGACAATGCAACAACAGACTCATCCAGATCCATTCCGCTTAGATACTAGGTTCCAAATCCCTAAGTTCGAGGGACAAACCAATGGAGAAGCTATGGAGTCATGGATCCACAGCCTTTCCACCTATTTTAGGACTTGCACAGGCCTTACCGAAGAAGGAAAGCTTCAGATTGCAGCATTACAGTTGGAAGGCCTTGCTCAAACATGGTGGGACACAGAGCAAGAAAAGGCCACTTTGGTAATAGAAATTGAAGCTTCAACAGAGTCTTCTTCTCAACCGATCAACACTTGGGCTCGCATGTGTGAAGCCTTGCGGGACTGTTTTTACCCACCTGGGTATCTTCAATCCTTATGGATTCGGTTGCACATCTTCAACATGTTCAGCAAGTTCTCGAAATACTTAGGGACCACAAGTTGCAGGTTAAAGAAAAGAAGTCTTATTTTACCCAACGCTCAGTTCCATACCTAGGTTTTTTGGTGGACTCAAAAGCTATTCAGCCTGATCCTTCACGCATCAAAGCATTAAAACAATGGCCAACACCTTCTTCAGCCAGCCAGTTAAAACGCTTCCTAGGTGGCATAAATTTTTATCGTAATTTTGTTCTACATTTCTCTCAGATTGCTCATCCTTTACATCAGCTATCCAATCGCACTTCTACATTTCATTGGAATGACGAATCCACCTACAACTTTGTTCGTCATAAAGAAGCTCTATGTTCAGCCCTAGTATTGCATTTTCCAAACCTATCTAAACCATTTGAGATTGAGTGAGATGCCTCACAATATGTTATCGGTGTCCTGCTTAAATAGGGAGGACACCCTATTGCTTACCAGTCAGAATCACTTTCGGATGCTAAGAAAAACTACAGCACCTATGACAAGGAATTTTGCATCCTAGTGCAAGCTCTCAAGCAATGGCGCCATTATCTATTGGGAAAGGAGACTATTCTACATACAAACCACCATCCTCTGATTTTCATTAATTCCCAATCAAAGATACAGGAACAAAGGCATCTCAAATGGGTAGCATATATTCAACAATTCCATTTGGTTATTAAATACAAGAAGGGCACCTCTAACAAGCTGGCTGATCTTCTCAGTATGCCACCCACTCCAGTACTCCACCTACTCGAGGTTCGTTGTGCTACTTATGATTCCTGGAAATATAAGTATCCTACTAACCGTGACTTTCAAGAAGCATGGGCTACATTACAGGACCCTACAGTCATCAACCAAACTCCTTTTTTGCACTACACCATCCGTGATGGGTGGCTCTACAAGTTAAATTTGCTATGTGTCCCATAGTCTGATGATCGTTTGCTGCTCATTAAAGAAGCTCATACATCTGCATGTGAAGGTCACTTTGGTACCACTAAGACCATTCAACACCTCCAACACCATTTCTATTGGCCTTCTCTTCAACCTCAAGTAGACAGATTCATAAGATCCTGTGCCTTATGTTCTCAATCAAAACCGTCAAATAGAAAGCATGGCTTATATATACCTCTCCCACTACCTTCTAGGCCATGGGAATCAGTTTCTATGGATTTCTTAAGTGGACTACCAACTACCCAACGAAAACATGATGCAATTTGGGTAGTCGTATGTCGCTTTAGCAAAATGGCTCTCTTCCTCGCTTGCAAAAAGACCACTATAACCTCCCAAACAATAGAACTCTTCAGTTTCTATCGAGACTCCTGTTTCCTGAGTTCATTTTGGAAGACACTCTAGGCACTGCTTGGATGTCAGCTTAAATTCTCCACAGCCTTCCATCGTCAAACGGACGGCCAAACAGAGGTAGTCAACCGCGTCTTGGTTCATGGTCTCCGTACTAATTTTTGATGTAGCAAACAGTGGGATAATTATTTGCATATTCACCAACATAGCTACAACAGAGCAACACATTCGGCTACTAGTTTTTCTCCTTTTGAAGTATGCTTAGGATTCCAACCAACTTCTCCAGCTGAGCTTCCTCTTACATTGAAACCTCATGGTACAGATCATCAACAAAAAGAACAATACTCAACTCAAATATTTCTTCAGCAAATTGCACATCGCCACACTCAGGTCATGGAGACCCTCAAAGCAGCTCAAGCACGTGAAAAGCTTAGACATGACAAACATAGGACAACTACTTCCGTTCAACTGGGAGACCGAGCGTAGTTACATTTGGACAATAAACGATTAAAAGGAAAACATCATAAACTTCATCCACTTCGATATGGCCCCTACACGATTCTGGAAAAGATTGGGGAAAACGCTTATCGATTGGACCTCCCTCCTCAGCTCGGCATCCACAATGTAATCAATGTCAAGCATCTGAAATTATTCGAGCCTCCACTATTGGATGAACTAGTCACAATTACCCATCCTCTGGACAATATTCCGGACTTCTAGCTGCCTGTGTCGAGAGATACTAACCTCGACATCAAGACCCGTTCTACTCGCCACCGGGCTTACACCTCCTAACTCCTGGCACACGAAGGACAGTCTCCAGCTCATGAAAAATGGATGACATCTGATATCATGCAAAGTCAGTTCCCTCATCTTCTCATGGAAGCAGGGATGCTTCCAGGTCTAAACAGGGAGGAATTGGGCCACAAAGAAGCTAGCCTTCTTTGCAACCCATAGGGGACATGAGTAATTTATACTTAGTTAAGTGTGTTAGTTGTATTAGAGTCTATTATATGTAAATAAGTTAGGTCCTTTGTTTATAAAAGGAACCTGCTGTCTAATACAAATCTGGGCATGTTATGAGAAGATCATTCTCATCTTTCTCACATATTAGGTTCCATGCTTAAAGAATCTAACTTCTCAGGCCCATGTTCATGCCCATCTTCACGCTAAGGTTTCAGCGTGTCTCTCAGCCATCTTTATTCTCTTCTAAAAAAAAACTCATTGATTCCCTCCTGTCACGCCCAGCTCCCACTCATCGTCCTTCTTCATTCCCTGCAGCACCTGTCATGCCTGTTACCTACTCATTCCACCCACGATCCCTGCCATATCCACCTGTGCTCCATTACAAGCCTGCACGTAGCCCTTCGCTCTCCCTCTCATCCTACACGCGGCCCTTTGGCTCTCCCTCGCTCACTCCATGTACGCCCAACTCTGTGCAACCTAGGTCTTTCCCCACTCGCAGCCTCTCGTTGACCTACATTCCATCATCTCCCAGGATCCACGCTTTACATTGCACGCTGCCCAGAATAATCACGCCTTCCCCAACCATAGCGTGTCCCTAACACTCACGCTTGCTCCCAGTCATCACGCTGCCCTCCAAGACTAGCACTTGTCTACTCCATCCTCTCACACAGCACCATCCCGGCTGGCCCAGTCCACCGCATGCTCCCTCTCAACCATCACGCTCATACCTAATTCCTTGGCCACACCTTGCCTTGTCACGCCCAACTATTTCAATTTCAAGCTTAGCTCCACGCATGGCCTTTGTGGGAGGATGAGAGATGCCCAACACTACATTTCTATTGCTGCATGCCACTCTCCACAGTTTCTAACATATCACAATGTGATGGAGTGATAGTCATGATTGAGGTGTGATTCCATATTTCATGTGATATGTGTTCATATTCTGAGTCATGATTGAGTTGTCATTTTATATATTTAATGTGATATGTCTTCATACTCTTAGAAAAACATTGTATAAAAATCAAAACATACTAGGAAAGATATAGAATAAAATTACTTAATGGTGGATTAAAAAAGGAATGTAAGTCCATACAAAGTGAATCATCATAATAAAATTGAATGTTGATTCTCCAATGTTGCTAATTGGAAATCAATGCTACATTCCCATAGCCAAATGTCAACATTGTCATTCTACACTATTTTACATAGTAATGTAAAAATGTATACTTGGAATAAAAAAATACATGTAAAAGGAAAAATCAAAGGAAAATGCATGTAGCGGAGAATTTTTATTAAAACTTTCCTTTCCCACATCACCAACAAAGTTAGATTCAATGACCATTTAGTCTCCATGATATTTAATAACAATATCCTTAATCCTTTTAACAATTGTTCATGTATTAACCATAAACGTAATTGAATCTCCCACTAAATCAATGTAATGTCCCTAAAACCGTAAAAATTAAAAAAAAAAATCCTGTATGGATCACATCTTCCATTCAAGCAAATGTTTAGTAAATTAACTTCAGTGCTGGGAAATAAATGAAGGATTTATTCATGCAATGTAAGTATAGTTTTATATTCCTGTTCATATTTCTCTGCCTTTGGTTGAATTGGTGTGGATGGATGCATTTATACTCCTGCGGAAGCGATGTTCTAAGTGATGATTAGAAATGATTCCTGTCAATCATAAGGGATAGAATTCTTTTCTGATATCAACTTAAATGTGTGCTTGTTTTAAACTTAATGTTTTAACCCTAATGTGTGATATACTTCTTCTTAAAGGTGACCCTATAAATCCCTTTGAGAGCTTGAGGTGATGAGCTTGGTGACAAAGACCGGGCTTACTTAGCTACATGCTAAGGTTTACTTCTACTTGTGTTTTGTAGGTGTGATTTTATGAAATGTTATGAGTCCAACATTTTAAAATTGTAATTATAAACAAGGCCTTTTTAAGGTATAAGGGTTTAAATGCAAGCAACACAAGAAAATTGGTGACAAAGTCGAATTGCAAGTTAATGTCACTATCTACTATGGAGAGTGGATATATATATTTCAAACATAGTGGTGGTTGGTGGCATTTATGGTGGCCATGTGCCCACCATGTGTAGTGTTATCCAGCTGAATAGAGGTAAGGAAAAACCCTAACGTGGAGTGGTCTTTTCTGCATTTGTGCATTAGTTGGTTTGGAGGAGGAGAGCAAAGCTCTCTGTATTTTGTAGCATGGCCATGGAAGCAACGTGACCATGAGGATAGCTCAGGTCAATGCTTAGGTTTAAACGTGGATCCGAACGCTTAAGGTAAGACTTTGTTTGCTTATGTGCTAAATCGATTTCAATCTTTCATTTGTGTTTTAAGACTTAAGGCTAATACATTTATAGGTATGTTGACAGGGTTTCAATTTTAGCATGATTTTTTGAGCTCGTTGGGAAATGTAGTTGCAGCAACGTATTTTGATGAAAGCTATGGCCACCACGGGTAATCCCGGTTCCTTTCGTGGCCATCTCTCGCTCATTGTGTATGTTTTACCTACTCTTGTTTGTGTTGATGAGTTTGAGAATGGCATTAACTATTCAAGATTTGGATTTTGATGTAATGCTTTAGCCTGGGTAAAAGAGTTTGAGTGTAGAGTGGTTTTGAATGGATGACTTGGCTCGGAATGTATGAATCACAGTATCGTTTTTTTGTATAGAAGCCTCTAGAGGCTTTTTTTTTGGAATAGAGGATGATTTAAGTGGCCTCTGTTTGAAGTGTAATTCGACTTCAAGACTTTCGAGGGTTTGTAAATATAAAATGCTCAGTTTACAAGTTTTGGCCTCTGCTTAGTTTCGTAGATATACTCAAAAAGTTTACAAGCTCCTGTAAGAGCATTTTTGGTCCCGTGTAAAAGCTTTTAAATGGAAACTCTTGAATGTTTAGACTATTTGGTAACTTGCTTAACTGAGAAAATGCTTTTGATTTCTCATGTGGTTTAAAAGGGACCCTGTAGCTTAACGGTGTCGGGGGTTTTAACTCTTAAGCATAATGTATTGAATCGTTTTACAATATTTACGTTTTTGTTATCTAGCAAGCCCTAGGGTTTTACTGTTTCATTTTCGGTTGAATTTATGAATTTATGTAATAATCGAAATAGTGAAATAGATGCCTTTGTTTGTAAAATTTTCACAATAGATTTAAATATTCGATTTCGACTCCTAGGTAATTCAATTGATGCGTTTTAACCTGGGACTAGACATCTCTGTTAAAGAATGGGAGAGGCGTTGAAGGGTATAGTTAATTTATTTTTCTAGATAAAAACACTAACCTACTATGTAAATAATTGTTTCTCTGCATGATGTATGAAATCTGATCTTAATTCTTTAATAAAAATTATGTGTATTTGATCCTGGGCATGAAGCCTCTATGCTTTGACATTTATGGATGGGAGATAAATCTTACTTATACTTTCTAGGTTTGAAAATGGTATGAACCTTGATCCTATAGATGGATGTTAGATTTAAATTAATGGTTTTAAAAAATAATGCTTGCATATAATAATTTGGGAAGGGCCCTAACTTATTTAAAAAGTGAATGCTTTCAACGTTTGAGGTCGTGGGGTTTTGGGAAAGGCTTCCACGCTTTAGCATGTTTATTATTTACTTAATGGTTGCGCTGTTTAGCTCAGAGGATTTGATCGTGGGTTTTCTATTTTGAAAAGGAATTTTTTAAAGTTTAAGAAGTCTGGGTTTGCCCTATATGAATCTGTTGATAAAAGAAAATTATGCTACGTTTTGATTTTTAATTTAGTTTGCAATACTCTATGAAACTGTACTGAAAAACAATATAATGTTGTACCTTCTCTTTAATAAAAGAAATATGATTTGATGGTAAAAGTTTGGATTTTAGTGTATTAAATTCTTCATCCAAGATTTGAGGTTTTTTAGGAAAATTCGATTTGATTGAAAGTAAGGAAAAACGCTTTGATGTTTGGCTAAGCAGATATTTTTTTTTAAAGAATTATGTCTGTAATTATTTATGCAATTGTTTAACTGAAATAACCTACAGCGTATGAGTTTGAAAGTTTAAGCTAATTAATAAAACCCTGGGGAGCCTATGCCTTGGTTCTTGCTCCCAATGCAAGAATATAACCAGATTTAAATACAAAAGAAATTGAACAGTATGGAAGAATTAAATCCTATTTATTCAGCCTATAAAGAAATATAACTCATACCTGCAACCTTTAGCTTGCTTCTTCTTGATAAAACCTGCACCACTCAAACACTAGTTAAGGAAAATCAATATTTTTTTAGCTGACTTGTAGTGTGTAGACTAAATAACCATTGGAACTACCACGTTCCTCCCAACCATGAACCGGAACCGTTCATGGTTCTAATCTGATTCCCCTCAAGTTGGATCAGACATGCAAAGTGATCTAGAGAACCTAGGACAGGTGACTGATTTACTCAATCTTGGAATAGTACTTCTCCAGAATTATGGGACAATTCTCTCTTGGTATCATACATAATGATAATGAGAAAGATGATCCTCTTAATGAGTTTTGTCCTTGCTTTTATAGGTAATATTTTGGAATGGTAGTTAAGTTAATAATAATATTTTAATATTAACTTAAGTTTGAGTTTCACTTTGAAAATATAATTCAAAATTTATTCATTTATAACTTCAATTTTGAAATATAATATAAAAGTTTATCTAATAAACTCGAGTTTGTTTTAGAAATATTAATTAGTTCTTTTTGAACTAATTAGTAAATTTTATTCTAATTAATTTGTATTAAAGAGAATGGTTATATTTAAGTGGATCTTTTTATGTATATGCTTTTACTTTATCTAACTATGTTTCCTTACTCTTCTCATATTTTTATAACTAATTTTATATATACATAATATATTTTATATATTTTTATATAGAATTATGCATAACACTTTAGTGCATAAGTGGGACTCTTTGTAATTAAACACTTTTATCTAATCAAATAGTTTATTTAGCATTATATATTGATGCTTATAAAAATAGGGTGAACTCTTTTAACAAGGCTAGTGGTAGGTTTGGATTGGTCAACTAGGTTAGGTAGCTCTAGATCTTGTTTGCATGTTGGATTACCTCATTTTCTGTGGTAGTTTCTCCGTCCTTGATGAGATGAATAATGAGTCGATTTGTTCAAATAAAATGAGTATGATGACTGGTGCTATTCAGGGCCTTTCTCAACTCAACACCTTCTTACGTCAAGTAACCCCTAGTGTGATTCAGAGCTTAGGCTCAACACTTTTTACATGGGCTTTATGCTAGTGCAATTCTAGAGCTCTTTGCTCAACACTAGTGCTAGGATGTATTTGTAAGATACACCTAGGGATACAATGACCAAAGATCCGATGCTCTAGAGATTATGCTCAACATCAAGTTTGGAGTGCTCTAGGGCTTATGCCCAACACTCTATGCACATCGAGGCTTATGCCTAGTACATAATAAAAGTCCTCTATGTACATCGGGGCTTATGCCTAGTACATAGGTCATCAATGTGCTCCAGATTCCACGCTCAACACATCATAAAAGTCAATCATGCATGCCATAACTCTGCACAGTATGTAAGAAAAGATCATCTCAGTATATTAGGGTTATGTACCCAATCTCATAATAAAATATCAATCAAATACATTGGGGTTTTCTGCCCAGTATATAGCAATAACCTACATCTATTACGGTCCATGCCCAAATATGTATTTGTATAACTAAGATATGTCACATGCATCGGAGCTTATGCCCAGCATATATAATAAACGTAAAACACGTGCATTGGGGATTACGCCCATTTTACCAAAAGAAATCATATGCATCCGAGCTTAGGCCCAATATATCACATCAATATAATCAGCAAAATTCAGGATATTACAATCAACTAAGTTATTATTGATTCTTTGAAGAATTGTTCATGGATTGGCCATAATCATAAGCATCATTCTCACTACATGAGTAAAGTCTCATCTTATATATACCATTTCATAGACTTGCTTTGGCATTGTCACATAAATTTGGTCTATCATTTACCTACAAAAATGTGGTTTCATTTTAAAAATAATTATTTTCAATTTTGATATTTAAATAGCTTTAATTTCCCACTCCATAAAATAATTATGATAAAATTAATAATACATTTCTAATAAATTAAAAATTGAAAATTTAGTTATAATTAATTAGAATGTCTCAAAGTCTTGACCAATCTCAAAAACATATGCATATTATATGAGTTTTATTTTTATTGTAAAATTTAAAATTAAAATAACTTACTAATTATATATTTATGCAACTAAAATATAAAAACAAAAACCAAAATGAAATAAGATAATTTTATTTTTCCATTTAAATTATTTTAAAGTCTTTTTTTTAAAAACAATTCTTACAAAATAATCCAAACCAAAATTAAATTAAATTATTTTATTGTTCCATCTTGCTACTAAATTCTCGCAAGGACATATCAAGGCTTATTAATATTCTCCACAAAAATTTATTTGTAAGAATGTTATGCTTGCAAGAGCAAGTCTTATTAATATTCTCTACAAAAATTTATTTGTGAGATTTTTATGCATGAGAGATTAGTTTAAAAAAATGACGATGTCTATTATATATATTTTTTATTGTTTTTTTAATTTATTTTTTAATTGGAAATAAATTTAAAAAAATAAAGATTTATATTATATTTTTTAAGTTTTTCATCATTTTTAAATTTATTTTATAATTAAAAATAAATTTAAAAAAAATTAAATTTTCACTAAGATTAAATCAAAATTAAAAATAAAGAGAAATGTCAGTATTATTAGTCTAGAAATGTTAATATTATTACCATGGTACTATTTGTTTTCAATCTGTGTTGACTAACAATTAGTTTATGTCGTTATTATTAGTCCAGGGGTACTAATTGTTTTCGATCGTTGACTAACGGTACTATTTGTTTTCAATCTGTGTTGACTAACAATTAGTTTATGTCATTATTATTAGTCCAGGGGTACTAATTGTTTTCGTTCGTTGACTAACAATTAGTTTCAGGTGACTAATAGGGAAATGTACCCTTTTAACCAAAGTTCCGAATTAATTTTTTATTAATCAATATAAAATCCAATTTTTTTTTCAAGTTCACTGGATGATAGATTGAAGCGTTAGTGCCGAAACAACGGCATGGTTATTGGGAATGGATCCCTCTCAATGCGTTCTTTGATGGTATTTTAGGCATTATCCAAATTTTTTTCAAGTTCATTGGATGATAGATTGAAGCGTTATTGCCGCAACAGTGGCATGGTTATTGGGAATGGATCCCTCTCAATGCGTTTTCTTGCAAAAGCTAGCATTGACACGAATGCCTTCGTGGAAGCTGCATGTAGACCTTCACATTAATTTCTGAGAGCTTTCGGCGGATGTGTGGTAATAATAAATATTGAGAGATTGTAATTATAAACATTGAAAGAAAATATATTGTATTTGAACTAATGTTTCAGTGTTTCATTCTTCATGCAAACAAGTCATTTAGTCCAGAGTTTGCTTGGTCGTGTATCGCCAACTCTCACAGTCTTCGATGCAAACGCCCACTCCCTCCACTGCCACCTGGAGATTTCCTACTATTTTCACCGCTATTGGTCTTATTTTCTTACTTACTCCCATAGTTGATTCAAATGGCTTGGGTACCTTGAAGATGACCACTGAGATGCTTCTTTATTTCTTCCCATTCACCAATCAGCTCACCTACGCTACCTTTCAAATCCTTTCTTCGAGCAAACAATAAATTGTTCTTTTGAGGTGACGCCATCAATATCATCTCCTAGATCGTCACGTTGGAACAAGCCATGGCCTCACACACCAACCCCATGATGTAATTGTTGTCCATGTCATTTTAAAAATTGTTCTATGCAAATTTTAGGGCATTGTGCTAATTTAGCTCCACTGCTCTACAGAATACACGAAAAACCCTGGACCTCCTCCCAATCATATGAATCCACAAAAGCCGCAATTGCTTCCATCTGAAATACATACAGTGAATAATATCGATAAAATAAGGGTATTCATATGAAGTGAGAGGGTGAGAGTTGGATCACTCGAAAAAGGACAAAACTAGAATTGAATTCATTTGATACAATATAAGCAAGGTCAAAGAATTGGGGGCCATCACTTGCAACCACGAATTGGGAGTTATCACTTGCAACCCAATTGGGGATTATCACTTGTAACCTCGTTTTTTTTGCACGGAGAGTAATGAGGTGCTTTACAGCTCAATATGGTAGAGATGTTGTCACTTTCCTAACAAAATAAAAAAAATTAAAAAATCATATAAACTTATAAAATAAATAAATAAAACAAATAAAAAATAAGCTCGTTATGGTAGAGATGTTGTCACATTCCTAACAAAATAAAAAATAATTAAAAAAAATCATGTTGGCTTATAAACTAAAAAAAATAAAACAAAAAAAAAGTAGGATCATAAAATAAAAAATTAAAACTAAATAAAAAGTTATTAAAAATCCATGTTAGTTTATAAAAGAAAAAAAAATAAAAATCATATATCAATCTTAAACAGGTATCTATTGAGCAATTGCACCCCAAGAAATTGGATCCCTTTCGGTGCTTGATAGATCCGAGTTTGAGATGGATCTATGCTGGTATTAATTCCAATGTTGAATCATTGCATTTAGAGGGGATTACCTTTAGTTCCAATTCAAAATTCAAAATAATAATAATTAAAAAAAATTATTTATATATATTATTTAACACACTTTATTGATCTAGGTTTTGGGAGCTGTATTAAAGATTTGGATAGTTTTAAAATTGGACAATTAATTTATAACAGACAATTTCAATTGCTGAAATTACAAAATTGCAAAAATAACAATTTCCAACAAAAGATTTAACCTGTTTTTATTTTGTAAGGAGGGTATAGCCCTGATGTCCTTGACCTTCAACATTACATAAGAGTAAGTTATACGCAAATCTAAAGAACAACTCAATGAACCTAATGATTAAGAACATGTAGTTTCAACCGATGTTGGCTTCCTTGGCATTGACATAACCTACAACAGTACAATCAAGGTTAGGAGTAAGTTGGACATATCCTCCATAAACATAAACATATGAGTTGGCATTACATTTAACCTATCGTTGCAGCCAGGGATTATATGAATCGTTCCAGCCAACGTTACTTTAGACGGGTCAATTTGACAGGTAAGGTCGATATGTTAAGCTATCGTATCGTATCATAGCAGAAGAGAATGTTTGATTTCACGTTTTACAATTTTAATAATATAAAAAATCAGAACGAACTACAATTTTAATAATATAAAAAATCAGAACGAACTACAATTTTAATAATATAAAAAATAGAACGAACTAATTAATAAAGAGATCTATTTGTTTACATATATTTATCCAGCTGAGTCTTTTTGTTGAGAGCCAGCTGCATGGAATCTTACATTACATAGACTTCCTACTTCCATCTGACAGGTAAATGTGATTTCATGGTTGCAATGTATTATAATGTGATTGCTCGACGGATCCGTCAAAAATTTAAATTTTATTTCATCATCCTTAGTAGAGCTTGGCTCCACGCGGAAAACATGGATTCGAGCCCTTACTTCAGCTCGCATCGAGCCTAGGATCGGGCTTCTTCCCTCCATGTACGGGGCCTAAGAGAGATGAAATAGATCATTAACCAGTTGAGTAACAGTAAACCTGGGTCTAAGGCAGTGGGCAGCCTTCCTATTTGACTAAGCCAAAGCACTTCAATAAAATACAGTTACATGACGTTATAACAGTTTCACTAAATACCAGTTGTCAGGCTTTCTCCGTAATTTCTGTCGGATGACCTTGGCCTCATGCTAAGCGCTTTTCACCGTCATGTGCGCAGGCTAACAATTATTGTTACAATATCCGGACGACTGACAATCGACAATCGAAGAGACAACGTGGCCAGTACGCAAATCTACGCCAGCACACAATGAGTCAATAAATGGCAGCTACTTTTCAATCAAGGTTATGTTAATGTAGACCTATAAATCTACGTCAATTTATCATCGTACACAATGCGTTAACAAATGGCCAGCTACTTTTCAGGTAAGGTTACGTAGACTTGTCACCTACCCCATTCGAAGTTGTGCATTCCTCATAATAGATAATTGTTTACTTCCATTCAGGGTTGGAATTTGGAATTTGATGGGCAGGTATTTTACGCATCAAAATATTGTGAAATTTTTTAACAAACCTTCTAACAGAGCGGGCAAAACAATTTACTAGGGCTTGGGATATCTGCTTGGTTTTTTTGGTGATTTGTTCCCTAGATCTTGTTATAAACACTGGCGGAATCGTAGTTCCACCTTATTTATTGCGGAACTATGCCATGGAATTGTGCCCCCAAAGGTTTTGACCCATTTTAAGACGACCCAGATCGTCGAAAATCCAAAAAAATAACCAGAAGGGGTGGAATTGTGCCTCACCGGACAATTTTCCGTCGTCGGTCGCCGGAATACCGGGGCGATTTGAGTGTCAGTTATCACACACCATTTGCTAGGACTTTTTTTTTACAGTTAATTATTTTTTCAAACCGTCATTAATTTTTATTAATAGTTTTGTTAAGATATACATGTATTGCTAGATAAGTCACCTCCACTCTAGGTGGTATGTTATTATATATGTAATAATGGAGACTGGAACTTTCGCACTTGCTTGAAACTTTCCGATTTGTTTGAAGAGTATGTGGGTGAGTTTGTCTTCAATGGGGATGGCTTTGTTGTCATTCCATTTGTTCTTTCTTTCTTATATTGACCGAGCGTTGTCCCAATATGGAGCCGTGCCCTTCCTTTCAGTGCATTTCCGTGGCTTTTGAGCCCTTCCTTCATAGGATAATTCAGTTTTAAAGTCCTAAAGTGAAACTCCGAGAGAGACAGAGAGAAAGGTGGGTACCATTTTAGAAGAAGAAGATGTTTTAAACTATGTTAATAAAGGAATTAACCCAACCACCCATCAAGCATCAGTAATTTATTAGCTACCAAATTTACCAAGCATCAACAACTTATGTACTACCGAATTTACCGAGCATCATTTATGGAATTTCAGACAGGCATAGTTGTTTGTTATGCGCCTTAGAAGTTCGAAGCACCTGTTGAATTTAGATACCTATTTCACTAAACATTTTTAAAGTGCTCTCTTTTGACTGCCAATACTAATTTTTGTAAGATGTTATTTTCAATTGTTTTAATAAATTTGTTAATAATCCAAAACAAATTTTAATGAAACTATTATGTGTTTTTTCTTATACATGAAATTGTTATTGTTATTTTGATATTCAGCTTGGTTAACACTTGTGACTGGACAAAGGCATGGAAACAAGGTTTTGTTGTGGGAAGCTCCCAATCTCACTTTGTACACTTGCTTCCAAGTTACAATTTATAGGATTTGTCGCTAAAAAAATTCATGTATCTATTCACATTTTTTTGCAATGATTTATTTGATATATGTTAAAACTTAGTAACATTTTATTATTCTCTTAGTCTTAGTAATTGGTACGAAAGAATTACTTTTACTCATGGGAAAAAAAGCTTCTAAACAAGTTTGAAGTTGAAAGTTGTTTCTTCTTATCCATTTATAGCCAAGGGAAAGTGAATGGCCCAAAGAAGAAAGCAAGAACCATGAATTGGTTGGTACAAATTTTGACCCTCATCCACAAAAACACATCGAGAATTAAATTGAACACCATTGTTGTAAATTTAAATGGAGAAATGTATCACATCATTGACTCTATATTAGTGAAACTTGTGTCTAAAAAATAGTTTTACCAAAAGATTTGCATCATGGATAATAAATAGACAACTCCACGTCCATGAAAGATTTGTTGTAGCTTGATATGTGCAAGTTCACATGCAATAATAGTTGAGGAATCCAAAACAATCCATACCTTGGAAAAACAAACTTATTAAACTTCTTTTGACAAAGGAATGAGAGAACATCATAGTACAATCTCAATTGCAATGTGTTTTTTAATTAATCCCCTCAGCAAATAGCATATAATACGTATTTGGCCTTTTAACTCAAGTCGTTTCAAATAAAATGTCACAATTTCAATTACATCATTGATGCAACATGTTAACCTTGAAAAATTTGGTGTTATGCATTACATGTGGCTTAACATTAACCTCTGGAAAGGATTCTAGGTTCCCCATTTTGCTTGTTTCCTAAGTTTAACACTTAATGCACTTCAAATGTATAATGCGAACACATGTTATGTTTGAGTTGTCATGTTAATTTTGAGTTGTCTATGTCAATATTAGTAGGTTTTTTTGTTCCACCCTCCATGATCAACGGAAAACATGGGTAAATGGGTCTATTGTAATCTTTTAATTGGAAATCAAACTCCTTGATAAAAACATATCTTTTAATAGGAAATTAAAATTTTATAATTTCAATTAGACCATTTATGCAACATGTTAACCTTGCAAAATTTGAAATGTTGCATTACATGTTGCCCGACATTATCCTTTAGAAATGATTCTAGGTTCCATGTGTTGTTTGTTTATTACGTTTATCGCTTAATTGAATTCATATGCATGATGCTGTCACATGTTAGTTTAGGTTATAGTAGGTTGTTTTGTTCCACCTTCAATTTTCAAAGAACTTCCGTCAACAAAAAAAACATGAGTAAATGAGTCTATTGTTATCTTTTAATTCAGACCAACGCTATTAAAGTTAGAATTTAGCAACTGTATCCACCCGTCAACCCGTCAATTTGACGACGATTTGGACAGATTCTTTAAAAGTATTTTACATATTCACGATGTTTGATGACAGGTCGCTAGATTTTATGGTGTGTATATCTGAGTTTGGTACACGAAGACGAGTCTAGTCAATCCTATAATTTACATATATCGCTACACATCTCCATCCTATTTTGGAGGTTGGTATCATTACGTTTCATATTAACACTTGGAAGATAATATCTTGTTTGAGGAATGACAACCCAAGGGTTTCCAACGACGAGAATTCGAAGTGGATCTACTCACGCTTTGCAAGTTAGTTGTGCAAAGCGCATAGAACGTTAGTTGTGCTTCATATTTTTCTTTCATTGCAATGGAATCTGGAAAATAGTGTCATAATTATGTTTATCTGGAGAATAATGTCATAATGATGTTTACCTTACATTAGGATGTCATTGTGGTTTTGCTTACAGTAAAAAAATATTGCAATATAATATGTCTTTCTATGTAAAGACAGAATATGTGCTCTTTTCTAATTTCAAAACATGTATTGTAATTTCGAAACATCATGGTACCAATGATGTAGGGACATTATTACTTGGTAATTTTTGTGAATCTATTGAAATCCAATATATCGAAGTATTGTTAGATCGATCCAAATTTCAATGGTAGAGTAAGTTGGCATGAATCTCATAGAAGAAAGGCTAGGCTAATTTTACAAGAAAACAACTTTGGGATTGTTTAATTAGGTTATTAACAAAATTTTTCCATGGAAAGGTTACCTTGCAACGTGATAGTTGACAATCGCCTCTGCAGTACTGTCAGTTTCAATGGAAAAACGATGCAAGGTTAGGCGATCCTTAAGGGGAATCAATGACAAGGGTCTGACTCGGGTTCAAGTCGAGGGAGAGGAGGGGAAAGGGCTATACTACCATGAGATCCCTCAAGGTATTTGGGCTCTGATTGCTCAGGCAGAGACAAGAGTGAAAGAGGAGCATGATTTCATAAAGTCTGAGGAAATTGTTAAAGAGATACAACCATGGGTTAGTGATTCAGGTCATACTCATTCAAAAGACATCAAATTCTATAGAAGTCTTGCATTGCACTTAGCGGTGAAATCCTCGTTGGGGAAAATTTTCTTGGATACTAAAGAGGAACATAATGAACTTGTGCTGCAAATGGACATGCTGAAGAACAAAAGGGTTTCCTTATCAAAACTGCCACAAGAAAGAAGTATGAAGCTACTCCTCAGGAGCACACGTAGCTATTGTTTTTGTTTTTGATGAATATAGGCACTAGAGGTTTTTTAGAGGTTTTTTGGAGTCTTATGGTTTTTTTGTTTATCATTGTTTTCTTAGTAATGATAAGCATACTAACAACCTATTGGGCATTTTTCATAAACCATTTTAGACATCTGATACCAACTTTGATAAAATCAAGTTCTATAAGTGATGTAATTTTCCTCTGGGCAAGCTCATTTTGTTTATGTTATAATTGTTTTTCCTAAACAATATATATCCTTTTCATACAATTATGTGCACATGTGTAAGATTAACAAACAAATATAATTCTTGTTTCTTCACACATGTCGGGATAAACCATTGAAATAGTATTTTCTAATAATTATGAATAAGCAATTATCAACAATATACATGTGGAAATTATCAATATCCTAACTCTATCTTGGATCCACGTATCTTGACACAATATAGAGTCCATATTCACTTGTGGTTATTCTTGTTACACTTGAAAAATTATCACTAACATAACATAATTTAGTAATTTCCATCACATAAAATTGTATTCGTTTTGAATATCTCATAGCATGACTTATCACTAAAATTCCATATCACTTATATGGATCTTAGACGCACATACATCAACATCAAGATATAGCTCAACCTACTCATAGGATACAATAAATCATCGCATCATATAGTGCAATCCAATCATCTTATATCATGACGAGGATGTCAAAATATAAACCAAATTAACTCAAAAGTCGAGATCACATCCAAAGGTGTATGTCTCAACTAATGTAAAAGTGTTTCCGCTAATGTTTAAATGTGGTAATAAGAAATCATTAGGTTATTGTCTAAGATATAAATGATATTTTTTTTATAAATGTGACTTGATCATGGAATAATTTGATAAGTAATGATTTAGATGGTTTGGAAAAAATACATTGTTTCATTATACCTTTATGAATACACTTGGAGTACAAAAGGGAGTAGGAGTATAATTACAATGCTTATAAAATGGATTTAAATTATGAAAAACAACTTATTCATTTTTTTAGTCCATATTAATTTAGGAAATAATTTCAATTCAATTCTCCTTTTATATAAAAAAATCAATATCCATCTCAATTGGTTCGATCATCTAATATAAATTAATTGGGTCCAACAAAATAACATATATATATATATTATATTTCCAAATAACATTATTGTATATGTGACTTTGTGTGTATTAGAACATGAATCATAATGTATCACTAAATGAAATATTTCAATGAAATAATGAATCCAAACTATCATCTCCCAACCATGCACTATTATTTTTATCATAATATAATGAGTAACATATATCAATGAAGTGCAAACAAGCAACACTAATACACTAGCATTGGGTGTTATATGTGACATTACAATAAATGTTCAACCTTGTGTTTGTGATATAGAGTGTGAATTGGTTTGATGATGTTCTTTCAAGTCCTAAAAATAGCACAAGAGTATGATAAGAAGCATTTAACAAGTTCTAAAAATAGTATGCAATATATGTAAAAATGATGATGAATTCCAACATAAAGATAAAAAGTGCATATTTAAACTATGGAAAATCAAATCAAATGAACCATTTTAGATAGTATCTTAATGTGACCCTAATGGAATTGTAAAGGAAAATTAAACTTTTAAATATATACATGTTATTTTAATTTTAGGAATTTATGTAATTGTAAAATTCCATATATTGAAATGAGCAGTTTTCATGCATTTTAGTGCTTTCTAAATAGAAGTATTTAATATTTTTATTTCGAAGAGCATATGATTAATTGTTTAATAGTTGATAATTTGGACATGTTATAAAGAATTCCACACTCTACAGTCGTAAGTATTACAAAATATTTATGACTCTGGATAGATCTTTATATGTAAAAAAATGCATTTCCTCCCACTCAAACAAACCTTCCATAGTTTTCAAATAAGAAAAATTATCCTTAAGAATATTTCTTTGTGACATCATTGTGTACTAATATCTCTCACTATGGACATCCTCTAATTATTCTCCAACATGTTTAGAAAACATAGTATGGTGACTCTTATGTGTGATAATCTAAGTTTAAAAATGCGTGTCATTAATACAAAAAAAATCTTTCTATGGTTAAGGTAATATTATTAAAAATGAATATGTACTATTTCAAAGATTCATAATAAAATGCTCAGAAGATGGCTTTTAAAATTGTTAGTTACATGTAATTTTGTTTAAAAAACATAGAATTTATAACATTATAAATTTTTTGAAATTGAATTGATTATATAACGTTATAAGTAAATTATGAATCTTATGAATAATGTTTTCCAATTTTCATAGATCAACATTTTTTATAACGTACATGCATATTATAAGAGATGACCAAAAAAGGAAAAAAGAGTTTTACAAATCTTATTTGTAGGGTTACTATGTGCATTTAGATACATTTTAGAGATGCATGAATATGAAGGATGGTTAAAAACATGAGATACTGTAGTTCCATGTTTTATAATCATGTGTAATTTCATATTGTGTCTAGTTTGATAGTCCCTACATACATTTTACTAAGCCCACTTGGGGTGGTAAAATAATTTGTTTTGAAACTACAATTTGCATTTTGACAAGATGGTTGGATTTTGAGTCATGTACAAACAATTTAAATAAATTATTAAAGGATATTTCATGATAGATGGAACATCGAATTTTCTTTCTAACACTTTAAATGTGAATTTGTTGATCAATAAGTGCATTTCCTTATGCTTTACTTGGAATATGGGTATTAAAAAAAAGAATGCGTATTTGCAATTCTTATTTTTTTAAGATTTAATGTGGATAATTCCTTTGATGTGACTTTGGTTGTGTTCATGCTCGAAATTCGATATTCATTACATAATTCGCAATCTTGCACATGTGTGATTTTTATTGTGTTCCTCTTGTCAAGGAAATGAAATGGTCCATTATATGCACATTCAAGTGCCTATACTCTTCAAATAACCAAGGTCATAATTTTAGTTTTGGTTTCTTGAGGAATGTGGTGATGGACTAAAAACATGGGAAATGAAAATGTTGAATACCATTAATGGTCTAAAAATGATTGCATTGATATGAAGTATATATATTTATGTGATTATGAAAAATTTTGTATTGTTAATGAGATTAGTGTTAGGATATTTAGACATTTAGGAGTTAGTTAAAAGCAAGTTGTTCTAATATATTTGTTAGGTAAAGTGTGTTTCAATAGCATGCATTAGTATGCATTTGTATATATGTAATCTGACGGTCATGATATGTTCTTAACATAGATTAATTTGACGGTTCATCTTCTCCTCGATCTTAACGACCATTGATGCATGGCTTAAAACCCGATTGGTCCATGATCTCTATTTAAAGATCATGTAGGTTCATTTTCTAGTTGATTCATTATGAGAAGCTCATTTGTAACATTCTATCTCTTGCATAATAATATTTCCTTAAGTAGTTATTTGGTTGTGGTCATGGAGTGTTTCCCTTTTCGAGGGTTTAAACCATGTAAACAAATCGGTGTGTTGATCTGTGATATGTTTGTGTCAGCGATTGCTGAAAGTGTTCGATATTTTTGAAGCATCCTGTGCTAGTTAAACATGGTATCAGATCTCTTATGAAGATCTACTTTTGTTGGTGATCTAGATCTTGAACCTGTGTTGTCGAGACCATGAAAGGATTTATGGTTTTGATATTTTTATGCATTTATGGATTGTGAGAGGTGTTCCATTCTGTCCAGAGTGTCATTTCCACTTGGAAAAACTTTTATTTTCCCTGACAAAGGTTTCTATTTGCTTAAGATACGACCATTTTACCAAATGCAAAGGTATATTCTTTACAATTACTCATTTAAAAAAATCTCATATTCTTTTAGACTTCTACATGTATTATTATTATTATTATTATTATTTCCAGTCTACTACCTTTTCAATTGATGTACTCTCTTTGTCATTCACTTTGTGCAAACTTGGCAAATCATAAAACAATGTGAAAAGAGTTTTCTTACTATGTTTGTTCTTTGTTGTGCACTTTGTTTGAACTTAGTAAACCAGAAACAGTGAGAAAACTTCCAATCTGGGAAGGATAACCAAGGACTAAGCCCAAATATGAACATTATAGTTTATATATATATATATATATTGGGTGGCTGTTTAAAGTGTCATATATGCCAAAATGAATGTTTTTGGGGGTAGGCATGCTCTCCCAACAACAACAACAACAACAACAACAACAACAACAACAACAACAACAACCCCATTCTCCTACATAATATTATTAAATATTTCACTTATCTCACTTGGTTAAAAGTTACTTTAAAAATAAATAGGTCTTGGTTTCAAGTCCTTTTTGTTACCTTTTGTAAAAGTTCATGTAACTTTAAGTTATAAAGTAACTATATTGTAAAAGTGTTTCCCACTTGTTTTATAAAAGTGGGTCACTTCTTTTGAAGTCAACTTATTTGTAAAATTGAGCTTATAGGTAAAGTTAGTAAGGGTGGGGGGAGATTTTTACTGCATTTTTTTTATCTCTACAACATGGATCAACCTTTTCATGTCACATCAACCACTGATTCCCTTTTATTCCTTTCTTAAAAAGGACATAACTTCCTCATCCAGAATTTGCTTTCAATGTTGTTTTTTTAAACAACCTAATTTTTTGAGGTCTTTGCACCTATACCATTAGTTTATGTTTTTGAATCCTACACATTTTAGTATGGCCACTCCCTGTGATATCCTACTTACTAGTTCCAACTTCTTCGCATGGAAATCCTATGTGGAGGATGTACTATAAAGTAGGGGACTTTACCAGATAACCTTAGGGAAAGAAATTGAACCTCATGATGATAACAAATAAATAAAATGGGTTAATAAATGTGATGAGGCTCGTGGGTTAATTGGGGCGTCTATTTCTATTGATTTACTATTCCACCTATCTAGCATTGATAATCCAGAAATAGCTTGGGAGAAGTTGGAAATTGTGTTTGGTAAATACAATGAAAGTCGAGGTCAATAACTTGAAAATGAGTTGATTACCTTAATTCCAGGTGATTTCACTTGCATACAAGACTATATGTCTAAGTACAAGGCCCTTAGACTCGATGAATGTGGCATAAAAGGAAAGATGAGCAATGTAGTTTTCCTATTCTTTTCAAGCATGGACCTACCTATTAAATTTTTGTATCTACCTTTTACTACATGAAAGAATCTTCAGGTTTGATTCACTAATAAAATACCACTCTTGAATCCTTTTGTTATTCCTTGATTAGAGAGCAAAATAAGCTCATACATCTTGGAGTAATAAGTAGTGCTGATACATCTATAAAAGCCTTAGTGGCACAACAAAAAGAGAATTTCAAGCATCTCAAGAAGCAACATCCTCTCAATAATAAGCAAAGTAATAAGCAAAGCAAGGGTCCCAAACCCTCTTATCTAGCTCATCCTTCTAAAAATTACAAAGCAATCAAATCAAAAGGTAAGAAGACCGAGCATCATTGCAAATTTTGCAAAAAAGATAACTACAATAAATCTAAATAATTCAGGAAGATGGAATCGTTGAAAGCATCAATGAAGAAGCACAACATCAACCTTGATTTGTCTTCATAATCTAGATCTTTGGAGTCCCATCTACTATTCGCATATTGTTAATTTTATTTTATTTATATGTTTTTTTTACACCTCAGCACCAGCTGCATTCGCAATCGTCCAACCGTCCAGAATTGCTAGACTCGGTGCACTGCCAGTTGTTTATTCCACTGCTGCCTAGTGCAGAGCACCCTTTATAAAATTTTATTGCGCAGCATAGGAATAGACAGGGGCGTCGACGCGTCTAGGTTTTTCATATATATGTTTTTTCACATACTTTACTTTTTTAAACTATATTCTATAATAGATAAACAATAATTTTTACAAAATAATTAATTTTTAATTAATACATAAAGAAAACATTACAATAAAAAATCCATTTAGTTATTTCCATACACATTATTGATTTCATATTATACAAAATAGTTTTTTTTTTTTTTAATTTGTTTTTATGAAAATATAATAAAATAATGTATGAATGATTGTCATAAAAATAAGTTAAATAAAAACTCAGGGGTAAGCGTTTAATTCTATCAGTAAATATCATACTTATATCTCTGTTTACATAAAAATAATCTTTCTATTTTAAGTATATAAATATTTATTTATGTATTTTTAAAGATTTTTGTTAATTAGATTTAGTGTTAGATTTTTGTTAAAGATTTTATTCTTAATGTTTGTCGCACATAAGCAATATCATTCTAGTCATTTTGAAGGTGACTTCATTTTGCTAGATAGTATTGGATCAATCAAAAAAATTGATAATATTCAATGCAATTTAAAGAAGCTTATTAAGGAGAGTGCACAAAAGAGGATTATGTAAAAGTATAGATTGACAAATAGGATGCCTGGGTTACTTTACCAAACAAATCATACCTGTTAGGAGAAATAATGCATGTCAATTATGGCCTCTGAAATGCCCTAATTAACAAATCATATGCACACAATTTGAGAGTATATCTAAATGGCATGTGGTCTCATGGAATGAAATGATTGCAGGAAATTTCCATAATGAATGGTGAGGATGTTACTTTTAACATGTTTTTGAAAATCATATTGGAAAATGTAAAGCCACAGAAGGTTTACTTTACTAATGTTCTCAATGCTTGTACAAACTTAATAACGTTAGGATGTGGAAATCATGTCCATGTCTGCATAATTAAAAGTATGCATCTACATCATTAAAAGTGGATTTGTATTAAATTCTTAAACCACATATTATGTTATGAAAAAACCAGCTCGATTCTAATGTCCTCATCCATCAATCCCACCAACCGTTGGCTACATTAACTAAATTGTAGGCTTTTAAATTTTGTCTCATAGCCAAATTGTGAATTCTTAACATACACTACATACAACAGAAATAATTAAAACATACAACATAAATACAACATAGCCATTTTTCCCCATGTGCATATACTACATAAACAAAACATACAACAACAATAAACTCTATCCACATGTACACCTAGCATGCATATACAAGCCATAGGGGCTTCACTTGTTGACCAATATCCTAGCACATGAGTTCATATTGTGGGTCTTCAAATTTTCAAGAACTAGGCCAATATATTGTAGGTATTTGGGGGGGTGAGGGGCTTAGGGTGGGGGGTAGGGATGTTTTTAAGGATTGGCTTATAAAAAGGGGTGGGCGGGGGAGGTTTTAGGTATTAGAAGAGGGTTTCAAAAAATGAGTTTGGGTCAATATGTACATAAATTAAGGGTATTCTTTAATATCCCACGATGGCACGTACTATGTGATAGGTTCATTGAGAGAAGGCCCCGTGATACAGGCATAAACATCACGGGCATCAAATAAATGCATTGCACATTCATATACAATAATACTTATCTTTAACAAAAGAAGATCTAAGCAACTGGCTGTGTAAGAGCGATTTTCCACCCAACCCTTGCAACTCTGTCTAGCATATACTATTTATGCTGAGAGGCCACCTCAAGATGGGCTATGAGGCCACCAAGGAGAAGGAAACACCCACAACATTCTTCGTCTCATCCCACAACCTACTATTCTCTCTATGATTTGCTAAAATCTCATCCAGGGCTCTACAAAGATCTTAGTAAGCCATCACATCCATGACACTCATTCCAACTGCCCACACAACACAAGGAATGCATTTCTCTTTATTGATCCACAATTTACAAAGGAAATAAAACCCTTATAGTGCTTACCTATGTGTGTAGTAAGATTCCAACATGTTGTGTGCTATTAGATAACCTCTTGCAATATTAATTCATGGATTCTCAAGCATATGTGAGTAGAAATGCTCAATGGGTAAAGGTTCTTATCGTGCCCAACCTCTATGTTCACATATGACCATCTATTTTTCCTTCAAATTCTTATCTTTTGTTCCAAAATTGAATTTCTAGGTTAAGACACAATCTAGTAATGGTTATGAACAACAATAAGAAGCTCTAACTAGTGTATAAATATGCATGAGAGAATGACAGAAATAGTGTTGTCTCTAAGGTATATGTGATGATGGTGAAAATACAATTGAATCAACTTCTGAACATAGAAGATAGGACTTCTGAAAACCACATAAATGACTTGTGACATTGGAGAGAACTGTCACAAAACTCCATTCACCCCCATTCAATAACTACATGAAGTGTTTTTTCCCACCAAAATCACGCCTGCATTCAATTATTGGGTTCAATAGTCAAGATGAAGTTCATTTAAAGCACATGGAAACAATTAGATGAGTTCTAAGGTTGGCAAGTCGCAACAAAGGATTTTGTCTCCCATGTGCCTCCTTTTCTCTTCCCCTCTAGTGGAATCATAGCCCATCTAGTGCTCTTTACACAACCATCTTGAACCATTTTATTATTTTTGACATAATATTTACATATATTTCGAATTGTCATGATAAGCCAACCACATGGTCCAAATAAAAATATTTACATCATAGATGCCTACCAATTCACTAGTTGGGACTTGGCCTTGAGCTCTGCACTAGGAGTCCATATTGGCATATTTACATAATTTACATAATTTTGATTACATACATTCCAAGTCAAAACTAGGGGTATTACATGGATTACTAGCAAAACCTTTTAGACTATCAATTTTCTTTGAACACCTATCCATCCTTGTTGCTAGAGATCCATGTAGCTTTTGGATCAACCGCTTTTCCAACAAAAATATGCCTTGATTATTCAAATAGTTTGTAATGCATTCAGGTAATTACACCGACAGGTGTTTAGATATTATCTGAGATTTTGGACTTCCTTGACTGGATCACCAAGATTAACCTGAGTGTAACAAGTGTACAGTGGGGATTCATTTCATGGTCACCGTATCTTGTTATGCTCAAATGCATCTTGATTACGATTTAAATAAGCTAAGTTAAGTGGTGATTAAGAAAAGGGGTATGTTTTTTAAATATTATTTGTTTTATGTTTATATTAATTAGTTTAATGTTTAGCCTTTCTTTAACAACCAACCATCTACACAAAACTAAATGGTTGGATACGCCTATCGGTGTTCACCGACTACTTTACTTGTGGTTGTGATAGTTGAAGGTTTCCTTTAAACCCATCCAAAGATTGAACCCCAAATTTACCCTTTTTCAATCTCTTAATTTACTTTCTACCTAATTCACAATGAGGGAAGAAACAAAGACTAGGGCCTTCGATATTATTCATGCACTTGGAGAAAGATTTAGTAGAAGACCGATTCCAATCTTGAATATTTAGACAATTGATATATTTAAAAGCTATGACATTATTCGAAAGCACTTCCTATATGCTCAATCTACATTAGATTTTGTTGCAAGTGATTTTCAAACTTATGCACATTTTTAAAATGCCACCTTGTAATGTCCCTCAAATCATGAATTAAAAAAAAATTGGTATGGGGTCTATTTAGAGGTAAGACCTAAGATTTATTTAAAATTATCTTCAACATTGAGTTTGAATGCTAAGAATAACATGATGCTTGTATTTTGAATGTGTTACTTTCGTCGATCATTTGCATAACGTTGATCTAGCATATTTTGGTTTAAATATGTACCATTAATTGTCAGTATTGTTATTCTGCGACATTAATTTGCTTCATACATTATTATGTTGTTCGTTGATCTTCATGCGTACTCTAATCCTTGTAAGTGTGCCTTGTAACTATGATGACTATGCTTTCACTATGATTGAACTGATTGATCCCTACTTGTACTTCTAGAGTTGGTATGAAGAGTTTCATGGAATTTGGGCTTACTTAGCTTTTATAGGAGCTAATGCATGCCTAATTACTTTGTTGCAGGTGACCAATGGAATCCCTAAGCTAATGCTTTGTATGGATGAGTAAATGGCTAAGTAAAAGAAAGGGAAAATGGAAATCTATGCCTATACCCTAAGCACCACATATAAGCGCTTTAAATATAATGACAAGTTTGCAACTATAGGAGAGAGGGTAAAAATATAATTCAAGGTGGAGGTAATGGGAATTAATGAGTCCCACGTGATGGCCACAACGGGGATCTCCACTCTGGCTGAGGAGTAAAAGCCTGACGTTTTCGCATTGCATGTGTTGTGTTTCATTTGGCACTTGGATAGGGAGAGCAAGAGGCTCTCAGCCGTTCCATGGCTTGGGGGAAGGAATGCGCATGGCAAGAGCGTAGCTCTTGGTATGCGCATATCCTCTGTAGCAGGGCATCGTTGTGTGCAATTTGACACTATGCATAGGTAAAATTATTCATCCCATGTCTATGATATATTCTTTCTTTTATCGTTGTATTAACTCGTGTTTTATGTTTATATTCCAGGAGAACTTTGTTGGTCTTTTTTTTATATTTACTTATCGTAGTTGGGGTTTAAATGCTGTCACGGGATAAACTATGGTGAATCTAAATCTGTGGTTGCATTCTGAATGGGAAATCCCTATTTCCAAATTTGTATTTTTATTTATGAAAAGAGTATTATTACTACCTGTCAAACGATTTCCTACAACCTAGCTAGGGTGTGAATCTAATGAAGGCTCTATGTAATTTATTTAGTGTTTAACTTTCTTATTTATTAAATATATATATACTTTGTTTGCATATATAATATAAATATTTGTTGTGATTTTTAAAAGAGAATGGTATGGCCCTAAACCGTGGATCGTTTGGTTTCATAGCAGCCATTGCACTCATATTTATATATTCTATCTATTACTCCATAAATTGCTCAGTTTATTGATATTGGGACTATGTGTGTGGATATTTAAGGCTTAACTTCTAATGTCAGGATTCTATCCAAAATAGTAGATTCTATGACCCAGTTTATTGATTATGTATATATTTTATAACTATGTATATACTACACCTTAATCTAGGTATTCTGTAAGAAATCGTATATGTTTTAATACTTGGTTAAAGATTTGAAATATCTTACGGTATCTATTTAAATTATGATCTGTGTGGAAAGTATAATATGAGTGATATTTATTTTTCTTACTTTATGATTATGTGAGAGATATAATAGTTATGTTTTGGTTGTTATATACATGTTGGTTCTGTTTTGGTTAATAAATGAGAATTGTGCATATATAAATAATAGTTCCGTTTTGATTCAAAAGTGATAGATGTGTATAATAGTTCTGTTCTAAGTTCATATAAATGAGATTTGTGTACATAATGTTTACAGTACATGCATACTTTACTTAATATTCTTTTTATTTAATATTTATCATTTTTAAGTACATATTAAATAAACCATTTAGAATTTGGTGCACTACCCGAAATCCTATTCCTGGAATTCTCTTTCTGTGTATGGATATTATGGGAACTTTATCCATACTAATTTATTAACAACCCAAAATCATGGCTAAGCATTTATGCCGATGATTTTATTTTAAAGAAAACACATATTCCTATTTTAATACTTAGTCAATGTAACAATAGATTTAGAAACGGAAATTTTGCTAGAAATATGAATGCAGTAACCTTTCAGGTAGCCCTTATACATGTATGAAATTTAACACAGAACTTTATGAAGATGAAATAAACCCAAGAAATGCTGGTCCATAACATAAATTCCTAAAACATAATAATTGAGAAAACAATAGATACTTATCAATATTTTATTGCTAACTGACTGAGGACTTGACTGCAATGTTCCTCCCATCCAATTGACCTCTTTCCGGCGTATGTTTTCCCACCGAGAGACCACCCCCGAGCTGGGAACAAGTCCACTAGGGAGAAAAGTAATACTCCATGATATTTCTTGATTCAACCTTCTTTATTTCGCATGAATTCTTAGCTTCCGAAGATGATGATCTTTTACGAACACCATAGTGTCCTTTTTATAACCAATTTTAGGTTTGGACTACCCAGATAAGTTCTTCTTTGAACTTAACTTATTAACTTTATTTAATTTATTTAACTGATCGACTTACTCAGTTATTACTTAATAAGTTCATTTTTCTTTAACTTAGCTAACTTTAACTTAGTTAACTAAATTTAACTGATCGACTTTCTCAGTTAATATTTAATTAACTAGTTAACTGATATTTAACTTAGCTAAATTTAACTTATTTTAGCTAATCTTAATTGAGTGACTTACTCAGTTAATATTTAATTAATTAGTTAACTCATATTCAACTTAGCTAACTGTAGCTTAGTTTAGCTAATCTTAACTGATTGATTTACTCAGTTAATCTTTAATTAATTAGTTAACTGATATTTAACTTAGCTAACTTTAACTTAGTTGAGCTAATCTTAACTGATTGACTTACTCAGTTAATATTTATTTAATTAATTAAATGGTATTTAACTTAGCTAACTGTAACTTAATTTAGCTAATCTTAACTGATTGATTTACTCAGTTAATCTTTAGTTAATTAGTTAACTAATATTTAACTTAGCTAACTTTAACTTAGTTTAACTAATTTCTTAATTGATTGACTTACTCAGTTAATCTTTAATTAATTAGTTAACTCATATTTAACTTATCTAACTTTAACTTAGTTTAGCTAATCTTAACTTATTGACTTACTCAGCTAATCTTTAATTAATTAGTTAACTGCTATTTAACTTAGCTAATTTTTAACTTAGTTTAGATAATCTTAACTGATTGATTTAATCCGTTAATCTTTAATTAATCAATTAATTGATATTAATAGATGAGAGTTATTTCATGCATACTCATGCATTAGTCACTAGTTATCCATGCATACTCATGCCTTAACTCCTAGTTAATCTTTTCTTCTTTTGTAGATAAGCCAAGTTGCTTTTAAAGGACAATCAATGCTTCTTCAATCTTACCTACTTTATTTTTATTTATTTATATTAACATTTAAATACTTATTTACAAATAACAATATGTTTTCTCCGTAATAATAAATCATTTTATCTTTTATTCTTAATTTATAACTAGGAAAATATTAATCATTTTCCACTTAGGAACTTTAACAAAATCTTTTGTCGAGGCCAACGCACTAATGTTGTTTAGGGTAACTTCTTATTTTTACTTAATGGTACTCAATATGGGTTAGCTCCATGCCAACAGTTAGGTCAAGGTAGATTATTACTCACTTGCGGCGATTAGAAGTTTCTTCGACGTCTTTATCTAGGACTAATTATTAGTATACTTTTAACTTAAGTGTTTGCTTAGTGAATGTCACAGTTTACTTCAAGTTTTCAGGACACTAGGATTACCACTGTCATCGAAAACTAATGGCTATCAAGCTATTAATCCTCTCCCCTTAGTGGATTTCGTACCCCAATCGTTTCGTTGCATCAAGCCTTTTAGTCTCCTAAGTCTACATATTCACCTTACACTTAGGAAAACATATTCATACAAGTACAAAGTTTTACCTATAGAGCTCTTGCCATGAGCTCTTTGCTATTGGTGGGTACACAGTTGTATTTTCTGTTGCATAAACCCTAAGGAAGAAAGTGAGATATTACATCAGATGAAGTTCTTTTAAAGCACATGGAAACAATTAGATGAGTTCTAAGGTTGACATGTCCCAAAAAAGGATTTTGTCTCCCATAGGCCTCCTTCTCTCTTCCCCTCTAGTGAAATCATAGCCCCTCTAGTGCTCTTTACAAAACCATCTTGGACCATTTTATTATTTCCAACATAAAATTTACATATATTTCGAATTGTCATGATAAGCCAACCACATGGTCCAAATAAAAATATTTACATCATAGATGCCTAGCCATTCACTAGTTGGGGCTTGGTCTTGAGCTCTGCACTAGGACTCCATACTAGGATATCTACATCATTTACATAATTTTGATTACATACATTTCAAGTCAAAACTAGGGATATCACATGGATTACTAGCAAAACCTTTTAGACTATCAATTTTATGTGAACACCTATCCATCATTGTTGCTAGAGATCCATGTAGCTTTTGGATCAACCACTTTGCCAACAAAAATATGTCTTGATTATTCAAATAGTTTATAATACATTGAGGTAATTGAAGGTTTCCTCTCAACCCATCCAAAGATTGAACCCCAACTTTACCCTTTTTCGATCTCTTAATTTACTTTCTAACTAAACCCATCCAAAGATTGAACCCCAACTTTACCCTTTTTCGATCTCTTAATTTACTTTCTAACTAATTCACAATGAGGGAAGAAACAAAGACTAGAACCTTCGATATTATTCATGGATTTGGAGAAAGATTAAGTAGAAGACCGACTCCAATCTTGAATATTTAAACAATTGATATATTTAAAAGCTATGACATTATTCGAAAGTGCTTGCTATATGCTCAATCAACATTAGATTTTGTTGGGAATGATTTTCAAACTTATGCACATTTTTAAAATGCCACCCCCAAATTAACTTAAGCATTGTTATTCTCTTATATTACACAAGGACTACATCATCCTTCTTTCTAACCTATCCATAAGTGACAACAATACTTCTTAATCTTTTCCAACATCCCCACTAAGATATGGTAGGTCCAATGGTAATACACAAGATTACTTCGAGAGCTAACTTTAGTAGATTAAAACTCCCCCTTATGGAAATCCATCTACTCGAACAAGTAGTGCTTCTTTTCACCATATGCCACTAAGATATGGTAGGTCCAATGGTAATATACAATATTACTTCGAGAACTAACTTTAGTAGAGTAAAACTCCCCCTTATGGAAATCCATCTACTCGAACAAGTAGTGCTTCTTTTCACCATATGTTGGTACGTCGAGATCTAATCTCTAAACCATAGTACGATGATTTTGACGAACATTTTAAAAGTATTTCACGCTTTCCCTATGTTTGATGACGGATCGTTAGATTGAACCCTGTGAACAAGGACGTTTGGTACACGAAGATGAGTCTAGTCAATCCTATAATTTTGGAGGTTGGAGGTTGGTATCTTTACGTTTCATATTAAATTTTTAAGATAAGATCGCGTTCTCGGAGTCACAACCAAAGGGTTCCAACGGCGAGAATTTGGGGTGGCTCTACTCACGCTTTGCACGCAGAGAATGTTAGTTGTGCTTCATATTCTGCTTTCACTGCAATGGCAACGTCAGGTGAGCATCTTGGAGAATAAGGTATTAATGATGTTTGTCTTCTTTCAATTATTAAGATGACATTTTAGTTTTACTTCAAATACATTGAAGTATTGGTAAATCGATCCAAATTTCAATGGTAGAAGCAGTTGGCTTGAATTTGATAGAAGAAAGGTTCATTGTACAAGAGAACAACTTCCCGATTGTTTAATTAGGCTATTAACAAAAATGTTCCATGGAGAGGTAAGGAAAGGATACCTTGCAACATGATAGTGAACAATCTCTTTGGCACTAGTGTTGATTCCAATGGAAAAAACGAGGAAAGGGTAGGTGAGACTTGAGGCGAAGCAACGACAGGGGTCCAACCTGAGTTCAAGTCGAGGCAGAGGAGGCAAAAGGGCTACACTACCACGAGATCACTCTAAACATTTGGGCTTAGATTGTTCGGCTAGAGACGAGGGCAAAGGAGGAACATGATTTCACCAAGCCCAAGGAAATTGCTGAAGAGATACAACCATGAATTAGTGATTCAAGTCATGCTTGTTAAAGATACACCAAATACCATAGAACTTTGGCATTGCATTAGGAGATGAAATCCTTGTTGGGGAAAATTCTGTTGGACATTAAAGAGGAACACAATGAACTCATGCCACAAATGAACGAGTTGAACAACAAAAAGTATGTTCTTATCAAAGCCACCACATGAAAGGAGTATGAAGCTCCTCCTGAGGTGTGCATGTACTTATTGTTTTTGTTTTTGAGCAATATAGGCAATAGAGGTTTCTTAGTCTTATTGTTTTTTTGTTTATCAATGTTTCCAAATAGTAATGATAAGCATACTAACAACTTGCTTGGTAGTTTTTATAAATTATTGTAGACATTTGACACCAACTATGATAAACTTGGGTTCTATAAGTGGTCTAGTTTTTCTTTGGGAAATCCCATTTTGTGTATGCTATAATTATTTTTCCTAAATAATATGAATAATTTCCATTCAATTATTTGCACATGTGTAAGCTTAACAAAAAAATATTATTCTTGTTTCTTCACATATCTAGAGATAAACACATGAAATAATATTGTCTAGTAATCACGAATAAAAAATAATCAACAATATACACCTGAAAATTATCAATATCTTAATTACATCTTGGATCCACATCTCATAACAAAATCCAAAATCCATATACAATTGTGGTTATTCTTGTTACATTTAAAAAACCATGAATAACATAACATATTTAAAAATTCCCAGCACATAAAATATGTTCATAACATGAATTATCACTACATTCCATATCACCTATATGGCTATTAAATGCCCATACATCAACATCAACATATAATTTAACCTACTACAATAAATCATCACATCATATATGAGAATCCAATCATCTTATCTAATGACAAGGATGTCTACACATAAACCAAATTAAATCAAAAGTCTAGATCACATAATCCAAAGGTGTATCTCTCAACTAATGTAAAAGAGTTTCCACTCATGTTTAAAGGTAGGAATAAGAAATCATTAAGTTATTTTGTAAGATAAATGATATTTTTTTATAAATATGATTTGATCACGGAATAGTTTGATAAGTAATGACTTAGATGTTTTGAGAAAATTACATTACCCCACTGTACCTTCATGAATATATTATGAATACAAAATGGCAAAGGAGTAGAATTCTAATTGTTACTAAATGGATAAATTATGAAATACAATTCATCCCTTTTAAGATTTTTACTCCATATTAATTTATGAAGTAATTTTAATGCAATTTACATTATCCCACTATACCTTCATCAATACACTCCATATTAATCTATGAAGTAATTTTAATGCAATTTACATTATCCCACTATACCTTTATGAATACACTAGGAGTACAAAAAGGCTTCGGAGTAGAATTACAATTTTTACTAAATGGATAAATTATGAAATACAATTCATCCATTTTAGATTTTTACTCCATATTAATTTATGAAGTAATTTTAATTCAATTTTTCCTTTCTTGTGCTTATTGTGTCCACAATAGGACTATGAAAGTTATCAAAGTCATCATCATTGAGCAAGAGTCTAATCATCTAAGCACAATTTCGATAGAACAATCAATATCTTTCTTAATTTATTTTATCATCTAATATAAGTTAACTTGGTCCTAACAAAATAACTTAAATGAAATATATCAATGAGTCATAAATAAAATAATGAATCCAAACTATCATCACCCAATCATGTATCATAATTTTCACTGTAATATAATGATAACATCATCAATGAAATGCCAACAAACAACAATAATTCATTAGGATGACGTATTATATATGACACGAGAATACATGTTCAACCTTCTACATTGTGCTTGCAATGTAAAGTGTAAACTGGTTTGATTATGTTTAATGAAATTCTAAAAGCAACACAAAAATATGACAAGAAGCATCTAACTAAGGACAATTATTAATATATGTTCATTCATATATGGCAAGAAGCATCTAACTAAGGATAATTATAAATATATGTTCATGCATAGGTGTGAGGTACTTGAAAATATTTGAGTTCCATGTAAGAGTGGTGATGAATTCCAACATAAAGGTACATCCCTAGACTATGGGAAATCAAACAGAGCCATTTTAGGGTGGATTTCATAGAATTGTAAAGGAAAAATAAACTTTTTAAATATATAAATGTTATTTTAATTTTGAGAATTTTATATAAGGGTAAACCATGTATTGAAATGAGTATTTTTCATGTATTTTAGTGCTTTTTAAATGGAAGTATTAAGATTTTATTTCTAAGTTATTCAAAATCCTTTATATTGTAACTAATGAAAAGTCAAATGATTTTGATTTGGCAATTTATCTTTTTGTAAGAGATCTATATTCTTCCTAATAATAGTCCTCAATCTTTGTTGATCTCTTATAGTAGTCACATCTTGAGGTTTGCATGGGTAACTTGGTATATCTATCATATGATCATTGACCCGGATATGTCCATGATTAACTAATTATCTAGCTCAGGGAGTGGTGGGAGCCATACCCAATCGAAAAATAATGAATATGTATATATGATTAATTGTTAATGATTTGGATATGTTAAAGAGAATTCCACACTTTATAATTGTAAATATTGTAAGCATTGATGTATCTTCATATATATAAAAATGTATATTTCCTCTTATTCAATCAAACAATGTACATTTTATCTCGATAGTTTAAGGTTTTTTTTTCGAATTTTCGATATAAAAAAAATCATCCTTAAAAATATCTTTGTTGTGACACATTTTAAAATCCATCCTTTCTGTACTACTATCTCTCACTACAAACATCCTCTAATCATTGTCCAACATGTTTACAAAACAAAATGTAATGATTGTTATCTGATAATTCTAAGTTTAATAATGCTTTCCCTTTATAAAAAAAACAATGCTTCCTAGCATCAACAGATGCATGCTTGAGGTTATATTATTGAAAATTAATATATATTATTTTTTTAAAATTTATAATAATATACTTTAAAAAAGCCATATTGATGGTTTGTAAAATCATTAGATAAATGTAATTTTCTTGAAAAAAATATGAGTAAATTTTAATGTATAACATTAATTTATTTTTGGAATTGAATTGAATATATAACTTTATAAATAGGTTATGAATCTCATGAATAATGTTTTCCAATTTTCCTAGGTCCAACATTTTCCATAACCTTGCATTTTCTTTGTATAGTGTGGATGCATATTATAAGAAATGACAAAAAAATAGAAATAAAAAAAGGAAGGGGAACCCACTTATTTCTAAGGGTTGCTCTATGCATATAGATATAGTTTGGATATATTTATGAATACAAAGGACGGTTAAAAACATGAGATACTCCAGTCCCATGTTTTTTAATTTCATATTGTGTGCATTTTGATAGTCCTTACATACATTTTACTAAGCCTGCTTAGGATGATAAAATAATTGGTTTCAAAACTACAATTCATATTTTGACAATATAGTGGGATTTTGAAACATGTACGAACAATTTTAGCATTAATAGTGATGATAAATCATAACATATGGGACATTGATTTTTCATTCTAACCCTTTAAATGTAAATTTGTTCATCGGTAAGTGAATTTGTTGATCAGCAATTACATTTTCTTATGCTTTACATGGAGTATGGGGTATTAAGAAAATGAATTTGTATTTGAAATTGTTATTATTTTAATATTTAATGTGGATAGATGAAATAATCCTTTGATGTGACTTTCGTTGTGTTCATGTTCAATGTTTGATGTTCTTTACATGATTGGCAATCTTGCAAATGTGTGTTTTTTTCTTGTGTTCCTCTTGACAAGGAAATGACTATGGTCTATGATATGTACATTCAAGTGCTCCATACTCTTTAAATGACCTATGCTTGTCTTACTTTTAGTTTTAGCTTCTTAAAGAATGAGGTGATGGAGTGAAAACCTAGGGAAATGAAAATGGTGAATATCAATAATGGTGTAAAAAAGGGTTGCATTGATATGAAGTATAGAGATTCATTTGATCATGAAAATTGTGTGTTGTGAATAAGATTATGGCATGTTTATTCAATATTTTAAAGAGATCAAAATGTTTATTACAAAACATAAATAAAAAAGATCTTCCTTTAAATTTTTCAAAGTTAGCTTAACATTGAATTTAACAGAAATCTATATATAATTAGTATTGATACAACAATACAATTTGCTCATCATTTCTCTAATGATGATTTGTCAATCCACATCAAGTGAAACAACAGTTAAAAATTCTAATAAAAAATTATTAAACCTACAAATGCAAACAACTTCATGTATAAAATCCATTTATTTTCTATTTAGTAACTCCCAACAAAAAACATTATTCCTCATCCTTCATCCTATTTGTAGAATAAAATTATCCCTCAATGAAAGGCTATAATATAACTTGCTAAAGAGGCTTTTCTTGAATACAGTCATTATATAGAAAATCTTATGTTAGCATCAATAGGGTTAGACTTCAAAAGGTCCCCTTCATTAATGAGTGGAAAAGACAGAGAAAAGTCTCATTCCCTATAGTGATGAGTTGTATATGATAGATTTGTTGTTTTTTAATGCAACTTAGTGTAATAGTTAATGGTAGCACATTATTTTTATTTTGAGTATGACTTGAAATTTCAATAGAGGAAACTCTTTAACAATTAACTAATGTTAGGTAATGAAGCAAGGAAAATAGGCCACGTTACTTTGGGTGGTAGCGGGGAGGTCAAATTTAAGGTAATGAAGCAAGGAAAATAGGCCATGCTACTTTGGGTGGTAGTAGGGAGGTTAAATTTAAGGGAGGGTGCCACATATGGCTCTGGGGGGCCTTTTCGAACACGATAGGCTTTAAGTCACATGCAAAAAAAATTTGTTCTGATTATGAGGTCAATGTGGAAATTTTATCTACACCGAAATGCACATACCAAAATATATATAAAGTTTTTTACTTGGTATCGGTAAAGGTTCCAATTGAGCATCTTCTGGCAGTGTTGTCTGTCTGGGTGGGCATAATATCCTCTCTCTAAAAGTCTGAAGCTCGTCCGTATCCAACTGTTATGACTGTTCTGATGGACCATAATCCAATTCATCCGGCAGTTAAACGATATAAGATAAAAGGAAACTATCTCTCAACTCCGCTAATTGACCCATCCATCCATTCAATGAGAGGCACATTAGGTAATGAAGCAAGGAAAATAGGCCATGCCACAACATGTATTAGACTAAATAAAAATAAGAAAAGTTGTACTAGTAATGGTTCTACAATGATTGATATCCAAGGGTAATTTCATTAATGGTGTTTCTTGACACCACCATAGTTAGAATATATTCTAGTCATTTTCACAATCGATAATATACACATAATGCACATTTATCCATTCTTTATTAACTTTACAATTCTTAATTTTTTCCTAAGAGTAAAATGTTTGTAAAATGGATTGTTCTATTGTTTTTTTGGAACATTTTTCTTTTTGAAAGATTAAATGGGAGTTTTGATATTCGTCAAAGTATATTTCCAATTGTGTATATATGTTTCCTACATATCTAGCCATTTATGTATCCATTTTCCTATATTTGCAGCTAGACTATGGTTCTCTTCATTCTGAATGTTTATGGAAGTTTTCTTTATAGTTTTGTATATTGTGTTTGTGATTGTATAGGACTTAGAGTACTTTATAATATTTGTTATTCTTTACATAAATTTAATTACTTATTAAAAAATATGCAATTTAAGATATAAGGTTTGAACCGTCACATTTAACCATTATATCTTTCATCCATAAGAAACATTATTTGATTGGATATGATTATTAATAATGTATAATATATAGAAATTTCCAATTGATTAAAGATATAAGGTTTGAACCGTCACATTTAACCATTATATCTTTCATCCATAAGAAACATTATTTGATTGGATATGATTATTAATAATGTATAATATATAGAAATTTCCAATTGATTAAGTATAATTTGGAAAAACAACAAAATTACAACCAACATAACTTTGCAAATTTCCAATTCTAAATGATAAATTGTGTCCACGAGTTCATCTCTAAAGCTAGATGACCATGGTAACAATTGAAGCAAGCAAAATAAGGCATTCATAGTGAGGACATTCCAAGAGAGTGTGGATGGTGGAATTGCTAATTTGTACATTGCAGGGGAAATATACATGGTCACTGGAAGGGTTTTAAAATGAAATGTGTATCTTCAAGAATGTGCAAAAACTTGATCAACATAGTCCTCAAGATGATTATGAATTATCATAGCGAGTATATTTTTGGTGATTGCATGAGGATAGTCATTAATAGGATCAAAGGCATGTCATAGTTGCCCCTCTTGTAATGGCTAAGAAATTGCAATCTATCCTGGAAGAGAGTTCAATGAAGAGGCATACATTTTTTTTCTTGTTCACTATGCATAAAATTATTGATTTATATTGAATTGACATTTGTTAAATAGAGATTTTGGATGCTATAAATCTAGTTGAAACTTAATCTTGTGTACAACCATCTTCTATTAAAAAATACATTAGGAAATTTAAAATGATGGAAAAGGATGTAGAAATTTGAAATGTTTAAATTAATAAAGATGTATTTGTAAAGTCTCTCTAAAAAATATGGAAAGATTGGGAGGTTCAATGACAATTTGTTTACAATTTCCATGTCATCTTTTACTAACATGAGCTTCAATTTTGAATTGAAGCTTGGTGTTAGGAAGATATAAATGATGATAGGAATGTTTTTTTTTCCTAAAAGGAATCCATTTCATAAAATTGCTAGTGGAAAATGGGCCATTGAGTATAACTACTTTGATATATTTGTTACATTGTGTTGAAGATTAGTTTTACAAAATTAATTGCATTTTTATGTTAGATTTATACATTCAACATTTGATAAAATTTGGCAGTTTAAATAACTAATAATGATGGAAGACGATTCCTAAGATTATGAGCAACTTGTCAAAAAACATGGCATCTTTAAAGTGAGAGCCATGATAAGAAACCAACTATTTAGTGACACCAAACCAAGCGATGACATGTTAAAAAATAAACATGCCACCATTTCAGTGGTATTTTTGTAGGTCGACATGGCCTCGGCTCACTTACTGAAATAGTCAATAGGCACAATGATGTACTTATGGCCAGCAACCAAAGTAGGGTTGCACTCCATAAAAGAAATATCCCATTTATTTATAGAATGGACCAGTAAAATAATAGGATGCAAAGTGAAAACCAAAGGATGCTACTACTTCAAAGTTATGGAGTGAAGTGGTGAGAGATTGTGAAGAGGCTCAAAGGATCTAGAATGTTGATGTAACTAATTAAGAAGGATTTTCATATAAAGGGATGAAACACCCAACATAAATGGAATACCCATCTCCGCTCTTCATTCCAATCACATCGTCTACTTGAGATTCTTCTTCTAAAGTCGGGTGATAGTGACACCGAGCTTAATGTTATAACTAGGATGATGGAGGTCACGCAGTGTTGACGAGGTTGCATAATGATCCACCAACTTTTTATTGAAGAAGAAAATCAATTGATCTTTCATTGTACACATAAAAATTTGATAAAATTTGATAAGAATGATTTTCGCTTGAAAAAAAAAAAAAAACAATTTGATAAGAATGATGTGGTGTCAATCTAATGGATGGTAACCACTCATGTAAAAAAAATGTTTCTTTGAATAAAAAAAATGGTTAGAAAAGAACAATATTTTATGGCTTAACATAAAAAACATATCTATAAATTTAAATTAAAAGATAAAATCAAAATAAGATTTTAAAAATTAATAAAAAATTATAATTAAAAATAAAATCTCAATTACCTCGTGAGAATGGAAATCAAAACATACACATCACAAAAATGTGCATAGATTATATAGTAATAAGAAACAAAGGTATCATATGTTAAAGATCCTTATCACTTAGAATTCCTATCTACATTTTTAATATATTTAATGAATTCTAGCACATTATTAGTATTCATATTTGGTTAAGCAAATTCTAGCTCAACTTACTTTTCATGCCTTTTTTCCTTAATGTATATAATCTATATGTTATTGATAATTAATTAATGAATATCTATTATTAAATCCAATATTGTCTAAATTCAATTTCTCTTATTTTTTTAAAGATTCAATTACATGATATAAACAAGAACCACAAGGTGGCGATGTCCCCGACATTGCTAGTGGGGGCATTGTCAAGTGTATATGAAATTGTCGTTAATTGATAAAAGCGATTTTTTTGGCGAAAGGATTTTTGCTTTCTTGTATTAAAAGACGTTAAATAGAAATATTTATATATATAAAGAATGCATATATATTTGCTCATGGCAAAAGACAAAGGTGTTTGCAACAAAAAAGGGAAAAAATCGAAATAATTTACTTCTACATTCAACATGATCATGAAAATAGACTTAGTTGGAGAAAAGAGGCAATATTTCTTGTTGACATATATATAAGCAATATTAAAAATAGGTTCAACAATCTTTGCAAAAGAGAAAGAGGTGTTGCTAGTGAAGTTATTCAAAACATAGAGCAACTTGCTGTAGAAGCTTTATATGTAGTACAAAAGGCAAGGAAGACACGATGTTTTCGACAAAAACAACAAAAACTATAGTCATAGATCTGTTGGAGCTGTAGCATATGCATTCTGCTTGAAAGGTCGTGGGAGGATGTGCTGTAGCAAAATATGCAACACAATTACAAAGCTTCTTTCTATGATATTGTGATATAGATTCTGTTTTTGAAAGTTTCCTAGCATTTTTACAAATTTGCTACGGTTCATTGCCCAAAGAGATGCCAACCAGCTTGAGAGAAAGTGGTAAAGCCTTCCTTTGTAGTTGAACAGCCAAAAATGCTAGCCATATTCAAAATTGCATTTTGCAGTGGCATAATCGATGCTGTGGCAGAGTTGGCAATGTTTTTTTCCTGCACATTGCAAAAAGATAATGAGCAAGTATGTTTGCATTGTTTTTGCAACTGACCATAAACTGAATTTGCAAGGAGACTTATCTCTTTTGATTGAAAAAGACATTATGTCTCAAACATTGGTATGATCATTTAAACAAGTATGTAATCATGTCTTATCATTGTCAAAATGTTCAACAAAAAATTTATATATTCTCAAAAGAAATAATTGAAAACGTGGAGATTGTCAGTGTACATGACTGAGTTGTCATTCTTCATTAATACTCTTGAATGCTTATATAATCAGAAGCAACAATTTAGCATCCTAGCTGATAGATCTCTCAACTCTAGATCTCTTAACTACTAAGGGATTAAAAACAGGTGTGAACACCTTGTTTTGAAGGGGCCAGTGTTAATATGGATCTATTGTACTAGACACCTGTCTAACAAACTGGCATCCTAGCTGATAGACACCTTCAATTCTCATAAGAGGTTCTAGCTACATGCAATACATCAAACTAGGAAATAAATAGTAACTTGCAAAAGCAAAAGTAGCTAAAGATTTCTATTGCCTAAAAGGTTTAGGCAAAAGCATTTTAAATCTGTCTTTGTATAAAGAATTGTCAATTGTAAGATATCATATTGTGTGCAAATTACATTAACTAGATTTCATTTCTACATAATGCGGCAGATACAAGAGAGAGTTGGGCAGTAAAAGTAAAATGTAGCCATACAAGTTGCAGTAGTTTAATTTAAAAATTATACAGTAACCATAGAAGAAGCAATATCATAGAAGTATTTCACATTCAAAGAAAACATATACAAGGTTTAAAACAACATAACAAAAATATCATCAAGAAGAATAACAAATGTTACCTTAGCGAATAAATGCTTATGAAGCACATAATTGTCTTCTCCTGGAATATCAGTAATAATGTTCAACTGAAATCACAATAAACCAAATCAGGTCCTTACTGAGTGAATATTATGCCAATAACATAAACCAAAAAATAGTCCAACCCATGCTTAAGCCCAGTAAAAATACAACATGAGCTAAAAAGAAGGAATCATCTTTTGGAGAAGAGACATACAAATTGTTCATTAAACTCAACAACAACAGTTTCTTTAGACTGCTCCTTTGCAAACACAGTAACAACTACTTCATTTGATTTTTGATGATGTTCATGTCTGCAAAGAAAACAATGGAATGTTCAAATCATTAGAAAAGGAATACATTTAAAGGAGTCATGCAAAGACAGAAGCTGTGTATTCGTTGCACTGTCTGAAATGCAACATCAATAAGCCTCATTCAATTAACAAAATGGTTATTAAACAAACAGGAAGAGCTCAATAGGTATGTGTCAATAAGGACGCTCTGATTTAATATCCTTCAACTGGAAGACAACAAATGTTTCAACATCCAATGCTTGATAATAGAACACTATATACACATGCATAATTTTTATCCATATCTAGGTTTAGGTTGTTTCAAAGATTCAACAAGATTAGTATTATGTGTGCAGGTTGATTACTTTGACCTTGTGTATGTTTTGAGATGAGCACAAAGATAGACAGGTCAAATACACATCGAAAACCACACAATGTACACTTATACAAACATTTCTAGGAGCCAATAACATTTCCAGCATTTGTTTTGTCTGAAATCAGGCAACAGAATTTCACATTCGAACTGTTAAAGAATAAAAATAAAATTTGTATGAAATAGATCCAAGGAAAGCATGTCTCGAGTTAAGTTTTATGTTTTACCTTAGCCCGATTAATCTTCCATGGATTTTCAACATCTTGATTCGGCAACAAAAAATCAATGACAACAGTTTGGTTGATGAGCATTGTTGTTGACAGATGGGCACAAAATGGTGACAAGGTAGTAAAACTTCAAATATAATTCCTGCAGTAACTCTAAAAGATGTAAAACATAACAAATCATATTGATCATGATTGAATGCATAACAGGTTAAGACCATTGCTAAGTGTCATTTAGAAAATTAAGTTGCTCAGCATATGACAAAAAGAAATTACATTCAAAGAAGCGTTACAATTCAACTTTATTTTTGAACAAAACTGAAAGGGCAAAATATTTAACAGAATATTTTAGCCACTAGTTCTTTTGTTGTTGGGCAAATTTGACTGTTTATTTCTATTGATTCAAACATGAAAATTGATAATGAAAGTTAGCAAAAATCGATATCATTAACAGTTTTCTGATGCGTTGACATTTTAAAATAGCAAAAATGTGCAATTGTAAACTAATTTCTACTTCTACATTTGAAAACTCTAGTATTGAAATCAAGTCTGTACATTCCTCTGATGGGAATATCAAATTGCTATAGCTGTTTTGAATTCAGAATCATTATTACTGAAACCAAGCTTCCAGATTTCTCTGATAAGAATATCAACAAAGTGTGCAAGTTTGGATCTCTTTATTTGTGCATAGAGTTAAAAGAAATGTACTTTGAATACTGAAACTTTTTAAAACTGAAAGCTAAGACATGTGATAGAGAGAGGACCTTGTAACTCAATTAGACAAGTATGCGTTGTAAGATCACGAATATTAACTATTGTAGGGATTATGAAATGTGTTCATAGAGCAACCTCATGAAATGTAGCTTGAGTATTTAATCTCTTAAAGCTACATACTAAAACATATAATAGAGAGATAATTTTGTAACTCAGTCAATATTTGCGAAGGAAAGAATTAACAAACATAAGTAAGGAAGAAAAACTTACCTTTGTTTATTTCTTTTGTCACCAACAAGAACATTGCATTGAATGATATTGTTTCTAAGAGGCCCAACTCTAAACAAGTTCTTCTCCCCATCAACAGCAAAATCTTTGCCATCTAGTTCAGTATGACTATATATTTCTTTGACTTTATGCATAATTTTTGTACACAAGATTTTACTGGCACATTCTTGTTCTTGACCCCCATGTTCAGCAGTTATTTTCACCTGAAATCGAAGGAAGGAAAATTATCATCTGCCTTAACAAAATCTAATAAATAAGACATATAAGACAGAGAATAGAATGTTGAACTTACTCACATTGTATTGGAACGAGTCCTGGACATTAGTAAAGCTTACTCTGAAGTGATTACAGAGTAATTTAATAGGTTTATCAGCTTGACCTTGTCCAGGTCGTCTGGTTTTTCTATTGATTCAAACATGAAAATTGATAATGAAAATTAGCAAAAATGGATATCATTAACAGTTTTCTGATGCGTTGATATTTTAAAAGAGCAAAAATGTGCAATTGTAAACTAATTTCTACTTCTACGTTTGAAAACTCTGATATTGATATCAAGTCTATACATTCCTCTCATGGGAATATCAAATTGCTATAGCTGCTTTGAATTCTGAATCATTATTACTGAAACCAAGCTTCCAGATTTCTCTGATAATCTAATATCAACAAAAGGGGGTGTGCAAGTTTGGATCTCTTTATTTGTGCATAGAGTTAAAAGAAATGTACTTTGAATACTGAAACTTTTAAAAACTGAAAGCCAAGACATGTGATAGAGAGAGGACCTTGTAACTCAGTTAGACAAGTATGCGTTGTAAGATCATGAGTATTAACTAGTGCAGGGAATATGAAATGTGTTCACAGAGCAACCTCATGAAATGCAGCTTGAATATTTAATCTCTTAAAGCTACATACTAAAACATATAATAGGGAGATAATCTTGTAACTTAATCAATATTTGCGAAGGAAAGAATTAACAAACGTAAGTAAGGAAGAAAAACTTACCCTTGTTTATTTCTTTTGCCAGCAACAAGAACATTGCATTGAATGATATTGTTTCTAAGAGGCCCAACTCTAAACAAGTTCTTCTCCCCATCAACAGCAAAATCTTTGCCACCTAGTTCAGTATGACTATATATTTCTTTGACTTTATCCGTAATTTTTGTAGACAAGATTTTACTGGCACATTCTTGTTCTTGACCCCCACATTCAGCAGTTATTTTCACCTGGAATCGAAGGAAGGAAAATTATCATCTGCCTTAACAAAATCTAATAAATAAGACAGATAAAACAGGGAATAGAGTGTTGAACTTACTCACATTGTATTGGAACAAGTCCTGGACATTAGTAAAGCTTAGTCTGAAGTGATTACAGAGTAATTTAACAGGTTTATTAGCTTGACCTTGTCCAGGTCGTTTGGTTTTTCTATTGATTCAAACATGAAAATTGATGATGAAAGTTAGCAAAAATGCATATCGTTAACAGTTTTCTGATGCGTTGACATTTTAAAAGAGCAAAAATCTGCAATTGTAAACTAATTTCTACTTCTACATTTGAAAACTCTACTATTGAAATCGAGTCTGTACATTCCTCTGATGGGAATATCAAATTGCTATGGCTGCTTTGAATTCTGAATCATTATTACTGAAACCAAGCTTCCAGATTTCTCTGATAAGAATATCAACAAAAGGGAGTGTGCAAGTTTGGATCTCTTTATTTGTGCATAGAGTTAAAAGAAATGTACTTTGAATACTGAAACTTTTAAAAACTGAAAGCCAAGACATGTGATAGAGAGAGGACCTTGTAACTCAATTAGACAAGTATGCGTTGTAAGATCACGAATATTAACTAGTGCAGGGATTATGAAATGTGTTCATAGAGCAACCTCATGAAATGCAGCTTGAATATTTGATCTCTTAAAGCTAGATACTAAAACATATAATAGAGAGATAATCTTGTAACTGAATCAATATTTGCGAAGGAAAGAATTAACAAACGTAAGTAAAGAAGAAAAACTTACCTTTGTTTATTTCTTTTGTCACCAACAAGAACATTGCATTGAATGATATTGTTTCTAAGAGGCCCAACTCTAAACAAGTTCTTCTGCCCATCAACAACAAAATCTTTGCCACCTAGTTCAGTATGACTATATATTTCTTTGACTTTATCCATAATTTTTGTACACAAGATTTTATTGGCACATTCTTTTTCTTGGCCCCCGCGTTGAGCAGTTATTTTCACCTGAAATCGAAGGAAGGAAAATTATCATATGCCTTAACAAAATCTAATATATAAGACAGATAACACAGATAATAGAATGTTGAACTTACTCACTTCGTATTGGAACGAGTCCTGGACACTAGTAAAGCTTAGTCTGAAGTGATTACGAAGTAATTTAACAGGTTTATCAGCTTGACCTTGTCCAGGTCGTTTGGTTAGAACATAATACGAGACCTCTGGCAGTTTCAGTGCCATTTGAGGAGGCAATGGGGGAGGGGGTGCAAAAAATCTATTAAAAGTGAACAGGGTTTTGGTAATCTTATACTAGGGATGGCTCCTTTGCTTTTATTAGGGTCAGTGCTTTTTGCAATCTTCAAATAAATGAACAGAGTAACAAAAGAGAACTTCAGATACATTAAAATTGAATCTTTGAAAAGCCGTTGAAAGTTATTATTGAGTAAACAATAAATAGGACAAGTGACATGTATATAAGCAATGAACATGATTACATTGCAAGCGTTGTGTGAATGGAAAAAGAAAAATTATTTAATATTGTGTGTATTTTATAAAATCCAGCTTGAAATAAATCATAAAAGAAGTTGCAATAGAGAGTGTTTGAAATCTATTTTGAAATATTGAATCGAAGCTGAAACAATGGAAAAATTGTTCAAAGTGTTTGAACAAAAAGGGAAATTATGATCATACCTTTTGTTCAAAATTTTTTGACTTCGACAATTCTGTTGTTTGTTGCCAAAGTGTAAAGCCCTTGTTGCTTCAACTTGCGAAGATTGTAAATGGTTGAGGAAACACTATCGGAGTATTGTTCATAAGAAATAGCTAGAACATCGACACAACATTTTTTTAATTGTGTGTCTCAAAGTGTACATTCAATAGTCGCTTCTTCAGTCTCTAGCTTACATTGTAATATATGTTCATAAGTAGTTGGTGTTTCATGATTGCAAAATGTACAAAAAACGGTGCTTTGTATCATTGGCAGTTTACACTGTGTGCAAATGCAGTGGTACGGTGGTGCAAAAACATTTTTTACTTTCAATGTCCCATATACCTATTCTATGCAAGTAAACAGAAAACATGAAAAAATATTGCAATGAGCATGTTTTGATACGAAGGCCATGCTAGGAAAAACCACAGAATCCAATTTATGAAAACATGTTTCCAAATGCAGGTTTTGCAACATGGTGTTTGAAAACATATCATTGTCCTTGAGAATATTGCTTCTGATTAGTTGTTTTTTTGAAATACTGTATTTTTTTTTTCAATTTGCACATCCAATGAAGACTCAGAGCAAGTTAAAATATTCAAGAATATATTTCAAATAGAAAAGCATCTTAAAAAAAGACAAAAAACAAGGAAGACAAAATACTCTATTAGTTTCTATATGCAAGTTGCAGGTACTGATAAGATACTAGTAAAATGATCTGACCAATATGCATCGGAAATGGTAAATGAAATCCTGTCAATATCTATGTTTGTCCAAAAATGGTCAATCATAGAACCATATTCTATTGTAGGTATGTTTGTTTTTAACTTTAGACATTTACTTTGCATAAACAATTCCAACCTCCTTTTCGAAATTGTTTCTTTGTACATGTCAATGTTAAAGTCACCAGTTATTATGGTTAGCATTTTCTTGTTGTTTTGTAACATAACACAGTCCAAGACATCAATAAGGTTGTTAACAAGATTATTTGGTTTGTTATAAATATTGACAAGCTAGAGAATGTTGTCAGGGAGCGTAATGTAAGTGACAATTGCCCCGACTGATGGCTCGTTGAAAAAAGTTGTTTTCATAATAGGAATCTTCTTATTGACAACTGTCAGAAGGCCATGAACTGAATGTGTTGCAATGCAATTGTTCTGGTTTACAAATGCTGCAGTAGTAGGTGGCAAATTCATATGTGTTTCTTGCAAACAAAGAATGTCTGATTGCATAAGTTTGAAGTCATTTGCAACGTCATCAATGTGTGAAAGTAGACTTCGTGTGTTAAGTGAAGAAATGAACATGTGCTTAGTATTTGGAAATGACTTAAGTCCATATTGAAATTGCAAAGAAACTTGTTTCTCTAATCTATTTAATTCTGCAACTACTTTTGATGAAACAGTAAAAAAATTTTGCTGTAATTTGTTTACAAGATAGAGACATTCGATGCTTTTTACATGTGACAATGCAGTGTAAACAAGACCATGTTTTGTGACTCCTTTTGGATCAAATGCCAATTTTTCAAGTGTAAGACCTTGTGCTCTATGAATTGTTCGAGCACATGCTAATTGAACTGGGAATTGTACTCGGATATAGTTATTTCTCTTTCCAAGAGAAATTTGTGTTGTAACTCTTTTTATAGGTGTCCAAGTGCATAGGATGGAATCATTGTAAAGGTGCTGCATAGATGCCCGTGCAATTGCTCCAATCTTTGGATCTGAAAATTGAATCCATAAAATGTCTGTTGTTGCTTGACTATAATGTTTGAAGATTCCTTCAGCACCATTGACAAGGCCATCTTCAATTGAATAGTTCCCGCCTACTATTTCGACAAGCATGTTTTTTTTTAGAGTAATTGTAGATGGAAAATGAATTCTCTTATCTACATTAGCTATGTTATCAATTTGATCAATTTTGGTGTCTTGAGCAGCAATTGTAAATGCTTCTGTATTAACAAGAGTCAACATCTTTGAGTTATGTTGTTGAACATATTTATTGCAATAATAAAGAAATGGAAACGATGGATCAACTGGTGGTTGTCTGTAGCATTTCCGGTTCAAATATTGTATATCTTCAAATGTTTGTTTTCCTGTTCTGATTCTATTCAAGATCGATATAAAAGTTTCATCTTTTTGCCTGACAACGGTTTTTAATTCATAGTATTGTATGAAGTCATTCCAAAAACTATAAGGGAATTTTTTATTATTGAAACTTGGCAAGTCGAAAATCCAAGAATCATGAACAGGTTCTGCTTGGCAGAAATCGCCACAAAAGTTGACATCTAGATTTCCAAATGGTTTTGTTGGAGTATGCATGATCTCACGAAGACGTTTGTCTATGTTATGTAGCATTCGTGAACCTATCAAAGAAACTTCATCAATTAATAGAACACGTACTTGTTCATAGTCTTTGCTCAAAAGATCTAGTGTGTTTGAACTTAATGGGATCAAGATCGAGGAACCCAAAGGAAGCTTAAAAGCAGAGTGAACAGTAATTCCATCTACATTGTATGCTGCTTTTCCAGTGAATGCAACAATAAGACCTTTTCTTTTCAAGGGGTTGCTACCAAGTTATTTTTCATAGAAAAAGACAAGAGCATCATAAAGGGCCTTTGCAGTATGTGTTTTTCCTGTTCCTGCGCTTCCCGTAAGGAAGATATGGATTGGTTTTGCAGGATTGTTTTTTTTCCTAGCAATAATTTCTTTCACAATGGACTGTTGCTCATTGTTTAAACTACGTCTAATTGCAAAGTATTCATCCTTATTAGGCAGAAATGGTTTTTTAGCTATGCTAAATGTTTTGGGTGTTTCAAATAGTCGATTCTTTCTTTTGTAGATAAGATCATCGCCCATGTCATACTTTTCAACACCATCCAATTTGACTGCATCATTGATATCTTTTGCAAAGTCTACAGGTATTTCAAAAAGCGCTTCAACTTTGTCTTTTGCAATGTCAATATCACCCCATTTTGAAATTGATTTTGCCATGATTTTTCCTTCAACATTTGCTATTTGTTCTTTGTGTTTTTCATATGCCTCTGTCCATGTTTGCAGGGGGTGCTCCAAGAAATTGGAAAGATTTTTGTGAGGCACTAAGAGCAATAGCTTTTCACGAGCAAAATTTTCAGGATCTTTTTCTTGATTGTAATGAAAGTAGCGAATGATAGATTGTTTGTTTGTTTTGATTGTTTTTCCATGAACCAGGCAATAGGAAGAAGCATATTCAGCTAAAGATAGATGTTCTAGATCTGTCGGGCGTTCAATGTACCTATCTATTATCGATGGGTAAATGATGTCTTAAGAATCATCATGCTCCTTTTCTAGTAGAGACGGTTTTTTTAAAACAACAGTTTTTTTATCATCTGGAGCAGTGTTGATAAAAATTGTCGTTCTTGAAGATGAATATAGAGGTAACGAAAGCACAATATGTACTGCTTCTCTAATAGACATCTGTTGCATGTTCATAAACGTGTTTCCAAGCCTACGAATTGTTTCTAGCTGATTACAATTGTTTGAAATAGAATCTTCTTTGATTGTTTTCAAAGCCATTGTCATAGGCCTATCTAATTTCGTTATGTATGAGCTTACGTATGTTGCAGTTGCATATGCATCTAAGATGAATTGGGCATCTGTATTTGCTTGCCACAAACTTGGAATTGCTTTTGCAAAACAATTTATCCAAATATCTGAAGGGTGTCTTTTTAATAGCAATGTCGGTTTCTCAATTGTAGAACGTACTAGTTCAATGTACTCGTCCTTGTTTAAGTGTAGTTCTTGCAAGAATGAATCAAATGTCATGTTCCTTGAATATTCTTTAGATCCAAGAGCAAAAGAAAGGAGTTTTCTTTTTTTAGTCAACGCATCCGATTTAGTTTCAAGAGGTTCTAAAACCATTGTAATATCGATAGGGAACATCGGGAATCGAAACCTACATGCAGAGCGTCTATTTTTTTTACATGTTCTTGTATGTCTATGAGTTTGAATTTTGATGAAGTTTGCTTCAAGCAATGAAGAGTCTGTTGAAATATAGAAATCGACAAAAGAACTTATTTCATCATTGCTATTCTTGCCAAAGACAGGTGCATTTTCAATCCAGAGAAGCCCATGTCCATGTTCATTTCCTCTTTGTTGAAATTCAGTTGTAAAAAAAAAGTCAGTTACTTTACCAAAAAGGTATTTGTTTTTCAAGATCAAGGACTTTAACGAATTCATTTTGTTTTTATAGTAACAGCTACAAAGTACAGGATGTTTTCTTATCAAATTATCAATAACATCTTCAGTAAGAATTTCATCACAATTTTCTTTGTCTTTTTTCTCTAGCATGTGCAAAGCATCACACAAAGGCTTCCAAATATGTTCAGCAGTAGAAAAGCTTACAAAAAAGGTTGGTGGCCCTAGTTGACGTATCATTGCGAAAATATTTTTTCTCATGTTGTTAAAATAGTCAGGAGATGTTCAGATGGCTTTTAGTGAACGATATGCAATTGACGATTTCATTATGTTAAGAAGGTTGGCTTTGCATTTTACATCTTTGGCTTTTAGTTTTTTCCCTTTTAACTCCCCTATGCGAATAGATATCCAAGCAGTACTATAGATTTGACCTATTAACACTTTCACTGCTTTAAAGAATATATTTGTGGGATGTGCTTCAAAATGTGTGCTTTCATGTTGAAGCTCCCACTGGAAAATTTGTTGGTGTCGAAAGCGCTTGTAGATGTCATTGGAGCGGCTGCATCCAAAGAAAAGTGTAGGGAAATTAAGTTCTTCAGAGAACCGATCTTGGAAAATTCCTAGGGGTCGGTAGTTTTCAGAAGGCGCAAGCTCAATGATTTTGGTGGCCAAATCATCTATTAGATGGGTTTCTCCATATCCATGTACCAATGTTTCTGTGATTGGTTCTATGAATTGGTCATGTGTATCCTCATCACTTTCTCTTAGCTTTGTAAGAGGTTGATCTAAATCATTTGATTCTGATATTGATATTTCATTAGATTCTTGCTTTGTCAACAATTCATGGAATGCCTTTTCCCAATCTGAATTGATATGTACATTCTCCATTTTGTAAAGATCCATGTCACAAAGATTTTTCAATGCTTGCATGACAATATTTGGTTGAACATTTCCAGAAACAAATGCATTTTTGTATTCTAGTTTTCGCTTAAGCATAACTGCAATGGTCTTGTCCTCTTCTAGGTTCCTAGGCAATGCTCTTTGTACTTTGTCTAAAGATGCAGGCACATTGATGATTGTTCCTGTCAAGCCAACTTGAGCTTGTTTATAACCTAGTTGTCGAATCTGAGCAAAAGCAATTCTTGGTGACACAAGCCGCTCTTCAAGCGAAGTCAGTTTGTCTACATCAGATAATGAAGTGTTGCAACGAATGTTAAGTGGTGTTGCAAACAATGGTGTCTCTGAATTTGAAATATTCTTTTTGCAATATTTGCATATGTAATTGTAAAGTGCGATTGAAGAAGGCATGGTATTCCAAGGAAGACATTTCAATGCATAGAAAGTGTCTTCATTGATATAGCGAACATCCCTTTTAAAGTGCAAGCGTCTACAGACAGAACATGCATGAATAGGGGCATCTTGAATATTTTTCGAGTATTCTTTAAGTGCTTTTTTTGCCTCCTCATATGCCTTTTGCTTTTGAAAGGACTGAAGTGCTTTCAGACGCATTTGTTTTTTAATGGCACGTATGTTTTTGAATGAGGCAATGGATTTTTGCTATCTCATAATGGAATCTTTGTCTAGGCATTTTTCCATCACAATTGAAATTTCTGGACCAATGCAAAAGAGTCTTGGTTTTTTTTTTAATTTTTTTTGCATGGAACAAGTTTTCAGACGCATTTGTTTTTTAATGGCACGTATGTTTTTGAATGGGGCAATGGATTTTTGCTGTCTCATAATGGAATCTTTCTCCAGGCATTTTTCCAGCACAGTTGAAATTTCTGGGCCAATGCAAAAGAGTCTTAATTTTTTTTTTAATGTTTTTTCCATCGAACAAGTTTTTTTCCTTTTCTTTGTTTCTATGTTAGAATGTTCTTTTCAAAGGTCAGGAGAATGTTCTTCTTCAATGGCATTGCAAAGAGTTTGATGATGACAATTGTCAATTGTTTTCATCATTGCATTCATAGGAACATTCCTAGTCATGGCATTTGACAATATTGGAGAATTTTTTTCAATGCTTGTCTGACACAAGGGATGAAAATGCGAATGGCATTTGTCAATTTCATGATGAAGAAGAAAATAGATCTTTGACGATGTATTTGTTGAGAAGAATTGGTTTTCCACTTTGTAAGAGTGTATGTTCAAAAGAAATATGTTGACTTCCAAAACCTCACACAACCATTGAATTGTGAAATGGCCATCATTTACATGGCCAATTGTATAAGGCTCTGCCAAATTCACTACAAAGGTTTGCCAACTAGAAACAAGTTGATTTTCTTGCACTGTCTCAAGATGAAGGAATGTTTCTAGACAACGAAAGGCTCTTGCATCATTTGAAAGCATGCAATTGAAAAAAGTTTGCGCTATTGTTTTTTTTAGGCTTGCACTATCAAATGTGTTTGTCAATTTTGAAATTGATTCAAATAATGAGTCACAACAATGGCCATCAATGCGAGAGATTAATTGGAATCCTTGTTGCAATAGACTTTTTCTTAACCGATGACATTCGAAAAAGATATCTTGACAAGAATCAATAGAAGAAGTATCTGATTGTTCATTGAAAACAACATAGTCAGGTCCTAGTAATTTGTATGAAAGGAAAGGTTCAAAGTGCCCAGCAGCTGGAACGTGATCATGGAATAGAATATTGTAGCAATATCTAGCACAAGAAGGGTTGAAATGAAGATATTTCCTTTTGCTTCTCAATGACCATATAGCAACAGGCACATTTAACCAGTTTGCAAACCATTTTATGCAGAAGATATCACCCCAAAGGCCATAAACATTTTTTGCATCCGGTTCAGATGCAGTTTGCGACATTCGTTCCAAGTAAAGATCTCTATTTTCTATCCCATGCAATTGAAACAAGTACGAAGGATCCAATTCCAAGTTCATAGAAGAAATTGCGGCTGAATCGTTTGCAGCTAGACGCAAACGAAAATGGTTTATGGTTGCTTCTCTTATTTCCAAGGATGTGTACCGAAAATGCAAGAGAACACCAAAGGCATCAAAAAGACAATCTCCATTTCAGTAATGAAAAGCTTGTAAACGAAACAGATGGTTTGTTGACAAAGCAACATCAATACCATCAAATGCCTGTTGTATAATCGGAACAGATGTTGCTCCTATGGGAGAACATTGATTATGTTCAATGTTCTCCATCAGAAGAAGAAACACAGGAAGGAAAACCTGCATGGCAAATGCAACTTTGGAAATAAGCGAGAATAAGTCACATTGTTTGTGACACTTGCAAGCAATGAATCAAATAGAACAATGTCTTTTGCATAGCGACTTGCAATGAAAAGTATCTCGGAAAATAATTCAATAAACATTTTTGTTAGGAATTTATTTTAAATGCAATTTTTCAAAGCCTTTAGATCAATACCACTTTTAAATTTTTTTCTCATTTTTTGTGAGAACAAATTACATGTAATATCTCTAGGAATCATCCAGGGATAAGCAAATACACCTGTAAATTCCTGTTTGTAAATGCTTACCCAATATAGTTATTCACATTTGAACTTTGCAAATGAAATGAAAGAGTTAGAAACCAAGAACAGGTTTTTGTTGCATTATTACATAGTTTCAAACCAGTATTCAATTGTAATGATTATGCAATAATGTGTACTCATTCTTTTGCATGAAGCACTTATATTTTCTGTTTTTCATTATCAAGGTCTATAACTAAGCATTATAGACAACTGCTTTGTAGAAAGAAATTCTTGACACTAACTAATTTCTGTAGAATTAGCCCTAACGTGAAATGAATAATAAAATCTAATTAATATAATATTCAGCAATTTAACAAAAAATTTGCAACCAGATTTCGCAAACAACAAATGAACAAATTATTCATATTATTAATTAACAAAAATTCCAACTTTCAGAGCTCTTTTATTTACTACAAAAAAAAAGACATTTTGCACAAAACCGAAATTTTGCTCACACTCAAGCTACATTGAATTTCCTAAATGTTATGTGATTCTGAAATTCCTATATGTTATATGACTCTGAAATGTCTCTATCCTAAAGGATGTCTGTACTTGGGACATCCAATTTTCAGAGCTCTTTTATTTACTACAAAAAACAAAGACATTTTGCACAAAACCGAAATTTTGCTGACACTCAAGCTACATTGAATTTCCTAAATGTTATGTGATTCTGAAATTCCTATATGTTATATGACTCTGAAATGTCTCTATCCTAAAGGATGTCTGTACTTGGGACATGTGTATAGAAATTTAAATATATACATATTTTGGCCAATTGCAGCTAACAAATTCAAATGCAGTTTTGGACAAGATTAAAAAGTGTTTTTAGCACATATCATTTTAACTGAAACCATCAAGGTTGAGCGCAAGAAAATTGTGGTAACTACTAAGTGACCTATCCCCAAATCAATGACATCATGAGGGGGATTTCTTAGTCTCGTACACTACTATGGAAGATTTGTTCAAATGCGTACACAAATTGTCACACTACTAACATCATTATTTAAAAGTGATGCCTTCATATGGGATAAAAAAAGCTAAAGACTATTTTGAAAAGTTGAAAACCTTAATGACATCCACTCTAGTCTTGACAAATCCAGATGTCAGAAAAACATGCGTCCATGAATACTATGTTTCAGAAACATGCATAGGAGTTCTGCTCATAAGTCATAAACATCTCATTGCCTTTGAGAGTCAAAAGTTACAACTGAATGAGCATATAAAATCTACATATGATGGAAAGACGTTGACAATAACACATGCCTTGGCCAAGTGGAAGCAGTACTTGTTGCGAGATAAATTTCTCGCAGTGTTGCAGTTGGCATATTGATGCGGTATCCAAATTAATGATGATAGTTTAATATCCAAATTATAATAGGTTTTATCACCATAAAAATTAAATAAGAATTTAAAAAATAAAAATATAATATATTTATCTGTTTTCTTTTTGATTTATTTTAAAGTTGATTTTATGTGATTGTTGTTTGTTCCTTACGCAATGACGTTGGCCTGGTTTCATAAGAACTGTTTGCGCCAAGAATTTTATGTTTTTTGATTTATTCCATAATTGCAATAAAAACTATGGTTTGAAAAACACAAAGACTGCGTAATTGGTCATTACCATTTCTTTTCTTCAGTAATGACCTAAACTCCCTGAAATGAATGTATGGGGAACGGAATTGTATGTATGTATGTATCTGGAGATTTAATGCCAAGAGTGCCAACCTCCCTCCTTCCCGGGTATTTCGGCCAGCTATGGAGTGAGGTCATGATATCATGAGCTGCGTCGGCGCTGGGATTAAATGCTAATACCAGCCTGCAACCCAGGCACCGGGTAGGAAATAAATGACATTATATTATATCATTATTTAAATTTACAGATCTGTTTGTATTTATTTTATTTTGCTTCGTTCTTTTTCCATTTCCATTATGCCATGTGGTATGAATGTGATATTTTTAAATGGTTCTTTGGTCTACTTCATTTAAGTGGTTTTGCTTTTCGCATGGACCTGTTTTTCAAGTTTTCTCAGAAAATAGATACTATACAGGTTTACTGAATATAGAAATAGAAACCACTTTCAACCTAAGTATCTGTACTTGAGAATAGAAGTCTACCCCAAAACAACAGGCCAGGAGCTTAAGAGAGGGATGCTCATTTTCCATTGGCTTTGCCAAGTGCCCATATAAGACAAACGACATTTCGGGTGCAGTATAAAATCTAGGTCTTTGGCGAGATACTCCATTGTCTTTGACTTTGACATCTGCCAAATGAGGTAATGACTAACAACTATTTCAGTTCCATATGCGGCTCAAGGGGAAACCCTTGGATGCAGTGATGCTGGAATTCACAACCTGCCGTTTTATTTAAGGATAAATTCTTGAAACATCCAACCTGAAATGAAGTCTATGATAACTTAGCAACAGGATGCTTTGGTTTTGTCTAAAGAAGAAAACGTGGACAGTGTTTGCAACAGAACACTGTTGTAAATTCACAGGAATCCTGTGAATATTTAGAAAGCCCTATATGAGCAAAGTTTGTTATTTGCCAAGAATACTGTTACAAGAAACATGAACGCTAACAAATTATTAGATGCAGTGATGGTGGTATTGACAACCTGTTGTTTTATTTAAGGAAAAATTGATGAAATATCCAATCTGAAATAGCTTTTTCTTTAGATGAAACCAAATTAGCTTATTGCTAGGCTACTATAGACTGCATTGGTCAGCTTGAGTATGCTTCACTGATCTATAGTTTGTCGCAATAATGTATATGTATACTTTTTTGCGCTGTGTGGACAGGGGTTTGACACGAAGACAAAGGTTAATGGCCCAGAGACATGGCAATAACCATAGTAAAGGGATGAGATCCCGATTGTATGATTCTGACATGTCTACTAACACAGGACATTTGAGCTTGTCTCTCATATAGTATTTTGGTTTGGGTTGGTTTTAAAAAAACTTAAAAATAATAAAAAAAATATTGTGTGTGACTATTCTTATTGAATACAGTGTAGCATATCGATCATAATCCCATATTTATCTATAAGCTTTTTAAAAAAACCATATGCTTAAGAGATAATAATAAACTTCAACATGATGTGTTAAGCAATTCTAAACTCACATAAATATATATATCATCCTCGCACTATATGTGCACTACTTTGTCTTTTCCGAGAGATACAAATCAGATTTTTTTCATAAAACAAAAAACAGAAGTCTCAGCTAAAGACAAAATTCCAACAGTTACCCGTCCAAAGAACCCGTCAATGAAATTGCAGAAGACAAAGCTCGTTGCACCAAGAAAGCGCTCTACACGTTCAGACACGAACACCGCAAATTACTCGATCAATGAAGCGCATTCAGACAACAACACCCACTACCATAAACCACTTCACCTTCGCTGGACCACCGCAAATAAGCCACAAACAACCACGCCACCGCAAAGAATCCAACAAGAACAGCCACAACACAAAAGCAAGTCGCACCAAACAGAACAAGCTTGAACACCAGAGAACTTCTAAAATACAGCTTCAACAAACACACCAGAAGAAATGTCCATAAGCAAGGACAGTGCAACCACATTCGCCAAGGTAAAACTCGGACAGGAGTCTTGAGTCACATCAAAAATGCCATACCGCATTAACACCATGAAACCCTGGACCATACCCCGTCTACACCCCAACAGCAACACCGTTTAAACCCCTGTAACACCCCAACCTGACGCTAGCGAGCACACAACAGAGCTCGATGAAATGGACGATAAATCAACAAGACTGGTGAATAAATCACACAGGAGTCTTAAGTCCCCAGACCACCAACCTCATTTAAACTGGCAAACGTCACCCCGCGCCATACTGCATTAACACCACGGAACCCTGGACCATACCGCAAGAATACGCCAACTGCAACACCGTTTAAACCCCTGAAACACCTCAACCCGACGCTACCGAGCGCACAATAGAGCTCGACGAAATGGACGATAAATCAACAAGACTAGTGAATAAATCGCACGGGAGTCTTGAGTGCCGAGACCACCGTCACCCAGCGCCATACTGCATTAACACCACCAAACCATGGACCATATCGCATGAATACGCCAACTGCAACACCGTTTAAACCCCTGAAACACCTCAACCCGACGCTAACGAGCACACAACAAAGCTCGACGAAAGGGATGATAAATCGAGAAGACTGGTGAATAAATCACACACAACAGAGCTCCACGAAAGGCACGATAAATCGAGAAGACTGGTGAATAAATCACACACAATAGAGCTCGACGAAAGGCACGATAAATCGAGAAGACTGGTGAATAAATCACACACAACAGAGCTCGACGAAAGGGATGATAAATCGAGAAGACTGGTGAATAAATCCCACAGGAGTCTTGAGTACCGAGCCACCAACTGCATTAACACCATGAAACCATGGATCAACATGTGTTGCATGAATACGCCAACTGCAACACGTTTAAACCCCTACAACACCTCAACCCGACGCCAGCGGGCGCACAACAGAGCTCGACCAAAGGAACGATAAATAGACAAGACTGGTGAATAAATGCAAAGGAGTCTTCAATCCCGAGACCATTTAAACCCCTGCAACACCTCAACCCGACGCCAGCGCACAACAGAGCTCGACGAAAGGCACGATAAATGGACATGACCGGTGAATAAATCGCACAGGAGTTTTCAGTCCCGAGACCATTTAAACCGCATTTAAAATGGCAAACGTCACCACGCCGCCGGGGCCTGGGGCACACAGCCCCAGGCCAATGTCACTGCGTCCGGATCCAACCACAACCACGTAAAATGAATTTTTAAAAAAATACAAAAAATACAAATAATATAAACTTTAACAAAAACTTTGCAATTTGATATCCGCGATTTTCGGCACCCCAACTAATACCACCCAACTGAAAACTATATGTCGGGGACATAATAATTAATATTAAATTATTTATATCATATTATTGGGAAATTAATTTAAAATATTATAATTTTTTTTGGAATTAAGGTTTATAGATGAAATCACTTAGCAAAAACATTTACCTTTAAACAAAATTTTAATGAAATTACATGACAACAAAATAGTGATAAAAAACTTGGTTTATCTACTCCCTAAAATTGATTATTCTTCATAAAGTATTAATAAATATTTATTAATATTTATTAAAAGTATTAAAGTAGAGTAAAATATTTATTAATTAGTTTGTTTTACTCTCGAAATCTTCAAAATCCTCTCCATTTTCTCTCCAATGTAACACCCTTAATATATATCATGTCAAACCTAAGGATATAACTTAATGCAATGTATATAACTTAATGCAATGTATGAAAGTGAAATAAAAGCACCTTTAATATATGTCATGTCAAACCTAAGGATATAACTTAATGCAATGTATGAAAGTGAAATAAATACAATAAGGTAATACAACTTACCAAATAACATCCTTCTTGTGAAGTCATGGAACCATAATGGAATATATAGTAATTAACCAAATTTATAATAAAGTTTGAAATTTTCCATTCTCAAGTAAGAAATGAACGTAAACATTTGAGATTAAAAAGTGTATAAAAAATAATAATGTAAAGCCATACAAAATGAGTCAATATAAATGAATGTTGATTTTTCAATATTGCTAATGTAATTAGCCAAACCTACAATCAATCTTAAATTTTTCCATCCTTAACTAATAAATAAATGCCTGTATAATCATTATATTATACAATGTAGTGGAGTGATCGAGTCATGATTGAAGTGCCATTTCATATTTCATGTGATATGTCTTCCTACTCTAAAAAATGCACATATGAAAGAAAAAGTCTCATTGTATAGAAGAAGCAAAACATGTGTGGAAAGATGTAAAATAAAATTAGTGAAAGGTGGATTAAAAAGGAGTGTAAGGTCATATAACATGAGTCATCGTAAAAAATGAATGCTTATTTATCATTATTGTTAATTGGAAATAAATGCTATGGAACCATGGAATATATAGTAATTAGCCAAATTTACCATCAACATCAAAATTTTCCATTTCTAATTAAGGAATGAATGTAAACATTTGAGAATTTTCCATTCCTCATTAAAAGGAATGTATGTAAACATTTGAGAATATACAATGTACTTGGAAATAAATGATATGGAACCATAGAATATATAGTAATTAACCAAATTTACAATTAATGTCAAATTTTTCCATTCCTAAATAAGGAATGAGTGTAAACATGTGAGATTATGCGATGTAGTGGAATGATCAATCATGATTGAGGCGTCATTTTATATTTTGTGTGATATGTTTTCATACTCTTAGAAATGCACATCTCAAAGAAGAAGTTTCATTGTATAAAAGAAGCAAAACGTGTGTTGAAAGATCTATAATAAAATTAAAAGTAGTGAATGGGGATAAAAAAAGGAATGTAAGGCCATACAAAATAAGTCATTATAAAAAAACTGAATGTTGATTTTTCAATATTGCTAATTGCAAATCAATGCTACATTTCCATAGCCAAATGCTAATATCGTCATTTTACACTATTTTACATATTAAGGTAAAATTGTATGCTTGGAATAAAAAAAATGCATAGAGAAGGAGAAATCAAAGGGAAATTCATGTAGAGGAAGAAATATTTATTGGAAATTTCCATTCGCACATAACCATCAAAGTTAGAATCAAAGATGATTCCATCTCCATGATATGTAATAACTATATCTCGATTATTTTAACAATTGTTCATGGATTGACCATAAACCTAACCATATATCCAACTACATGAGCTAAGTTATTCTTGATTCTTTTAATAATTGTTCATGGATTGGCCATAATCCTATGCATAAATCCCACTACATGAGTAAAGGGTGGTCACATGAAGTTGGGTCCACTTTTTTTGTGCCTTCATTATGGATTTCGTAAATGCACTTGCGTTATTAGGTTCAGGCTTAGTACATGGGGACTTCACTAGTGAGGCAATATCATCACGTCCATTCATATTGTGGGTTTGAATATTCCTAAAACCTCAAAAATATATTGCCTTGTATTAAGGGGTCAAAGGGGGGTTTTTAATTTGACATAATAATATAAATATTGGGGGTTATTTTATTTGGGTTGGCTAAGGAATAATCTCCCAATCGTGGGATGGATTCATACCTCCAAATCATGGGCTCAATTCATACCTCCAATTTATTAATCTTTTAGAAGACATGAGGTCTATATAGATATACTTGTTTTTACATTACATAAAATTAGTAGATTGGCAAGCTTTGGTGTTTTCAAAGCATTTCACTAACTATTGGACTATCAGTCTTTTGCATTCTTTGTTACATTGATCTCTTGAATTGGTTTCCTTTTACACATTTTTACTTCCCCATTAATATTTCGTTTTGTATTCCACTATCCAATGCTACAAATTGATGAGTCGCCCTTGCAATCCTAGTGGGATCATTATTAACATTATACTATTATTTTATTTAGCACCTTGTTTGCTTATACTAAGATGTGTTAGGGATCCTGTTTATTACAAATTGATAATATGATATAAAGGGGGTATTAAAAATGGATTGATAAAATTGATACCTACAATATTTGGTGAAACTAGGGGTTTCTTAATTGGAAAGGTATATTGGGAGGGGGGTTCAACAATACAATTTTAGGAGGCATTTTCCAATATTTAGTGAAATTAGGGATATTCTTTAATATCCTGTGAATGGTCGTGCTATGTAACAAGTTCACTGAGTGAACCCCCCTTGGCTTGGTAAAACCCAAACCTGTAACTAAAGCTAAGGATAAAAAATGCATATGTGTTATGAAAAGATTGAAAACATAACACAAGTGTGTTATAATGCATATGTGTTATAATGGATTTGCATTATGGAAATGTTGAAAACCTAATGCAAGTGCGATATAATGCACCTATGTTTCATAAGGCGTGCGTGTTATGAAAAAATTGAAAGCATCATGCAAGTGCAATATAACACACCTATGTTTCATAAGGCAAGTGCATTATATCACACTTGTGTTATATTGATATTAAAAAAAAAAGCTGCCCAACCATCCCATTCCACTTCGAATTTGCAAAACCCAAGAGTGATTAAACGTAGGGGAGAATTAATCCACCTGCAATTTGGGCATCTACACATTGCCATTTGGACAATTGCTCAATTTGGAAGGCTTGGTGGCTTAATTACCTTTGCTGGGCATCATTCAAGGTATGTTTTTTGACTCATTTTTGCTAAATTTCATATAAAAAATTTAATATCTATGGATGTTTTTAAATATTGAATCTATTTTTAAAAATTTATTGTGTAAAAATAGAGTATTCTCCATGGATCCACACAAAATTGAAGAAACCATTCCTTCACAAAACCCAAACTTTCAAAATATTGATCATGAAAACCTAATAGATGTTGAAGAAGAACAAGAAATACCTCCAAGAGGAAACCAAGTAATTATTGAAGAAGAACATTAAATCCTTCCATTGCAAGAAGAACAACAAAACCCTCCATTGCAAGAAGAACAACAAATCCCGCCATCAAAAGAAGAACAAAAGATCCCACACAGACAACATATGGCAATAGAAATGTTGAAATAATATCACAATTAGGGTTTTTGAGATGCCTAAGTGCTACGTTTAAGGAGGGAGACCAATTACATTGTTCTCTTGGGAAAGAAATTGATACTGTCACTGACACAATTGCCAATGCCCAAGGAGAAGTCTATAACATTACTTATTATAGAGAGCCCAAGAGGGAATTTTATGCAAATGGTCTTAGTTACTAGGAGATAAAATCATTTAAATAGAAAAAGACCAGTTGTATTCCCTCTTTCGAGACCCTCACATTGGCCATGTTCCTCTGACTAGAAGACCACAAATATACATTGATTGGTGCATAGAACCAAGTATAAAATAAAAATGGATGGACAAGTGGTATATGGTATTTGATGAATACCATCATGGAAATAGATATAGACCATTGCATTTCCTACGGAATTTGTATACTGAATTTATACTTCATAAGCTTGTCAATCACATTGAAATTTTAGAGTTTTGGGGTGCAGGAGGAGGGATTCTCTAGGTTAGAGAGCATGCTAGAGATTATCCCAACTATTTATGTCATGCTCCTAACCCTCAAACCACCCCCACCTCGAACCCCCCTACCTTGGTATCCTCTTGCACCTAGCCTACTGGATGAGATGCAGAGGGCATTGTTATGGTTGACCATGACGTTGGTTCATCACAAGAATTTTGTTGAGAGCTAGATAGTTGAGGGATCATCTTCATCTGGTGATGGTGAGGAGCCACCCAGTGGAGTACATGATGATGAGTAGTCATATAGTGGTGAACATGAGTAGCCAGAGACATCTAGTAGAGCATAGACATGTGATACAGAGTGACATATGTTGTCGCATTGTTGCTCAATTGTGGTAGAATTTTCTATGTGCCTTTATTGCAAATTCACATTGGTGGATTCATGGAATGTGTAAGTTCATCAATCTTCTAATAATTTCTTATATTTTAAATTACCAATTTGAATTGTTTAAAAAATTATTATTTTATTAATTTGTTGACATATTATATCACATGTTTATCTAGTATCCGAATGGAATCCTCCAATACATCTGGGTCATGATCAATAGATAGAAGTAAATGCAACAGTCAATGTTGCATACAGTTTGGATTATCACCATTGCAGCTAATGCAAATATTTTTAATTTACCATCATTTACCCTATATATATTAAGCGAAGGAAAAATATAGTTAATTGTTGATGTACTATATTTTTTGCACAGAGGTAGAGATTTTATTGTGCAATATGCACCCAATGCCATTGTAGAGCCTCAATAGGATGAGCATGTAGAGTTTGACAGACCTCTGAGTGTATCGTTATTTATTTTTTAATATTCAGTATCTAAGTTGTTTGATTGACTCTTTTTTGTCATTATGTGTTTCCAATACATTATGGATAGGCTCATATTACATGCATAGAGCCATCTTTAGTTACTGAGGTATCTGCATATGTGGCCTCAGAGTAGCCTATGATGGCATACATATGCATGCCATCCACATTCACACATCAGGTAAATGTATCTCCTGCTCTCAAACAAGAGGTCGTCTTAGGTACATGAATTTATTTATCAAATATTTATGTACATATGAGTGTTATGTTTATTAAATTTTCATGCATTTGCAGCCCATGGTTGAACATGTCCTTTAAGAGATTCATACATCACAAAATCTTGGTGATTTTGTTGTTACTACCTCGCACCTACATGACTTGCATCATCTTCTCTCGTAGTAGGATGCCAAATCAATAGCTTCACCTCACATGACATTGATTGTGACATACACATATTCACATTTGGTAAGTATAAATGTTTTATTTGATTGCAATTTTAATAAGTGTACATGAAATTGTTTTTTTATGAGTGCTAAATCAATTTTAAATGGTGCATTGTGTGCAGAGTCTTGAAATTAGCATCGATCCTTAGCAAAGGAGTTGACTATATTCCTCATTCTTAGGGAAGAGGAAGACTGATTTTTCATAGGAACCTAGAAGTGCCAATGAAATCAATGATAAATGAATTTTAAATGGATGTATATTTGCATTTTGTTCAGGATACTTGTGTTCTTTTTGTAGTATGGGATTCAAATGTACACTCATTTTGTTACTTTGGGCACAATTTTCCATGATGTACTATGGGAAATATGTGTCATTTTGTAATACATAAATATTTTATTTAATCATATGCTTTTAATACACATGCTTGAGTTTGAATGGCGTAAATATAAATCCTACAAGGCATGCAATATAGCTCTATTGTACTATATTTTCCAAGTGATGATTAATCTATAATTCAATAAATAAAGTATGGGAACTTACATCCTTCCTTGTATGGCTATGTTCTTTGATTGAAACCCTATGGTCCCCTTCATTATCTATATATCTCTTAATGTAAAGAATCAATGAATCCATTTAATTGTCAAAATCCAACTTGTTCATTGCCCATACAACATCTTGCAACATAATCTTCCATTATTTCTTTTAGCAATTGTCATTCACTTTTCATATGATGAAATATATAAATTTTGATATCTAGTGGCCTCCTATATCCATTGATCTCTTAAGTATAATCAAGTCACTTGGAAAGTACAATAACAAATTTTATGGTATCTAAGAGGATTTATGTGAAAAGAGGACAAAGAGGAATGTTTTTGTCATTTGCAATCTTATATGTTTTCTTAGTTTACATGGTAAGATTAATTTAAGGAGGTCCTAAAATTAATTAATATGTTATCCTTATGTGTGAAGTAATTACTATTATCCTCCATTCTAAAACATTACAAGAGGGGAAAATAATATATGTTGCAATGTTGATAAAATCAAGTAAAGAACTATTATCCTTTTTGGAAAACTTGAAATTCTCTTTAATTTTAACATATTAGCCTTGAAAAATGCACCTAATTTAACATAAATTCTTTACATTTATTATATCATATGCTAACCTAACCTAGATAAACTAAAACCTGGACTTTCCTTCCCCATTAGACAACCCTAATCTTTCCTAAATTACCCCAACCTCAGTTACTACCTTAACATCACCTACTAAACCTTCCTCAACTAAAATACCTTAATATAACCTAGTATAAAATTACATAAACCATTGACCTGTCCTTACCTTGCTCAAGCCAACGATCATACTTAAATCAAACATACCTACTAGCCTAAACCACTCCACCATATAACCTACCCTACAAAACCTACCCAAACCTATCATATCTATCTTATCCATCCCTAGAATAGAATACCCTACCCTAATCTATCCTAAACTACCCCAACCTCACCTACTAAACCTAACCTATCCTTTGCTTGATAAGACCAACAAACCTACTTTAACTAGCCATACCTTGGCCTAAACCCCTCTTATTTAATACTAACTTACACTAAACTTAAACTACTATAACCTAGACTATCCTAGAATGTAAACCTAGCATAGCATGTAAACCTAGGCTAGCCTATAATCCCTAGTTTGTATTCGAAACCTAAGAAACCCTAGTTTGTAGCAACAAAGCTATCATTCAAAAATCACTAATATCAAGTGAAATGTCACCATTGACCAATATCTATTATCAAACATCCATACCTTTATAACTTTTCTTGATGTCATCATTGACCAATATCTACTATCCAACATTCATGTACTTTTACAACTTTAAACGTGTGTCATCTTTGAAAAATATCCACTATCAAACATTCATACTTTTACAACTTTGAATTGTAATCATTGACCGATATCCAATATCAAACATTTGTACTTGCATGACTCATGTAATGTCATCATTGACTCATGACTACTATCAAATGCAATGCCACCATTGACCAATGTCTAAAACCCTAGTTTGTAGAAACTCTAGTTTGTAGTCTAACTCCTAGTTTGCAATGTAAAACTTAGTTTGTAGGCTAAGGACTAGTTTGTAGTCTAACCCCTAGTTTGTATCCTAGACCCTACTTTGTATTCTAAACACTAGAATCCTTATTTGATAGCCTAAATGTTATCTTGCATTCTAAAGCCTAGAAACCGTAGTGTGTAGCCACTAATATCAAACGTGATGTCACCATTAACCAATATATACGATCAAACATTCATATCTTTACAACTAAATCTATCCCTAGAAACCCAATCTATCCATAGAAACCTAATTTAGAAACTTAGAAACCAAATCTATCCCTAGAAACCTAATTTATAAACCTAGAAACCTAAGCTATCCCTAGAAGCCTCATCTATCCCTAGAAACCTTGAATGTCTTCTTCATTCCACAATTGATGATGGGTCACTATGTGTCTTCTTCATTGCACGCTCACCAATTGGGATTCCTTAACAATATTGGGTGCACACGTCATGAGATAAAGGGTGCATGAATGAAATTATGAATGCACATATGGAATTGGAGCATTGGAGAATGCAAGATTAGGTCATGTGTGTGGGGAGCTAATGTCTATGTGAATGTTTTATAATTTGGTGTGCACAGTGTTACTTGCATAAAATGTTGAATTTGTCATAACATCATTACTATTCATATCATTATCATCAATGCCTTCATCATTTCCATCATCATCCTCATCATCATTGTTTTTGGCATTGGAATCATCATCCTCATCATCATTTCCATCATCATCCTAATCCTCATTGTTAATGGAATTGACATCGTCTTGCAATAGGGGTGCCTATTATTATGTCGGACATGACATTAGGGTTTTTCTCAATGGAAGACATGACAATTCTTGCATTGGGGGGTCATATTCCACAGAAACCACCACAAATCCTCTAGTTTGTCTAACCAACTTTTCCATGCCTAGATACGCATGTCCACCATACTTATGAAATTTGATTCGAATATTTGATGGTGGTTTTAGGCCTTGAGACCAATTTTGCATGTGTCCCTGAATGACTACAGTGGATGACTTACACATCGACATAGAATGAAAATCATGGTTGGAATGTGAAACCATAGATTCCATTGGATTCCTGGAATCAAGCTACAAGTAGGGATTCCAAACTCTTGTGAGTCCCATGGACGTAGGTTCCTTTTATTCAGCTAGATATGACACTAGGTTTTTTCTTAGTGGAACACATGGCAATTCTTGGATTCGGGGGTCAAAATACAAAGCGGGTAGAATAACTAGGTCACGTCCACTCCCACTTCTATGTTGGGTCATTGTGGACGTGGTCACACTACCCACAGTCTCCCAAGATATTTCAATTCAAAATTGATGCCCTTGTACAAAATTGGCATTGTACCTTATTAAGAAAAATACTAGTTATATATATGGCATAATATGACCATTTTCGAGAAATTGAATAATGATAGACGGGTTCCCTTGGTTGAAACCCAAAATCATGAATCCATTGGAATCCATTGTTTCACCATTCAAGTTATGGTTTATGTTCTATGTCCAATTGAAACTCACCCCCTAGGGCCATTTATGAACATTTTGTGCATTTGGTCCGAGGGTATGAAATCCAAAATGGGAAACATAATTGGGTTCCATCATCTCCCACATATGTGTTTGTCCATTATGGATGTGTTCACATTTCCCATGGTCTCCCAATATTTTTCAATTCAAAATTGACCCCCTTGTGCAAAATTGGCATGGGATAATAAAAAAAGGATGTACACTTTCTCACCATCCTAGTATCCTTTGTATGCATGGATGGTATATCCCTTCCCAAATGCACCTATACGAGCTGGTATAACTTAGTTTTTTTTCTCGATTTGGATTCTATGCCCCGGGCATAGATTCACCATGTGTCCTTGAAAGGTTTTAGGATGTGAATTACAACTGGCCATAGAATAAGGATTATGGCTTGGATCAATGAACCATCAACTTTGTTAGATTTGTGACATCAGAATAGTGCTATGATTGCCTCCCACTATGGGTACATGGATTAGAACTTGTGTTGTACAATGATTCTGTAATTTAGGGTTTTGGTCAATAAGAGGCAATGCAATTTCTGCATTAAAGGTTCAACTCAAGAAATACCTTGAAATGGAGCTTGTGAGTAGCGTGGCCATGCGGGCCCTACCATAACAAACCTGAAGGAGCCAACACAACTTACTTCTACTACCTTTTTTAGATTCTATTACCTTGGCATGGATTCACCATGTGCCCCTTAAAGCTTTTAGGTTGCAAGTTGTTACTTGCCATAGAATGATGATTATTGCTCGGATTGGTGAACTGTCAACTGTGTTGAATTCATGACATCAAAATAGTACTATGGGTTACTGTCTCCCATGATTACATGGCCCAAAAGTTGTCTTGTATAATGATTCAAGAAGGCAGTGTTTTATTCAGTAATAGGAAATGCAATTTCTGCACTAAGGGGTCAACTTGGGAAATACCTCAACCAAGATCTTGTGGATAGAATGCACACATGGTAACTATCTAAAAAAACCTACAAGAGTTGACAACAATCAATTATGTTTCCCAGTTCATATTCTATGCCCCGGGAAGGGGATCACCATGTGTCCCTCAAAGGTTTTAGGTTCTGAGATGCTATTGGCCATAAAATGAATGACCGTGGATCATATTGGAAAACCATCATCTCGATTGGATTTGTGACATCAAAATAATGATAGGGGGTCCTCTCCCTAATGGGTAAATGGATCGAAATGTGTCTTGTATGATTATTCAAGAAGCCAAGGTTTTCACTTGTAAAAGGAAATGCAATTTATGTACTAAGTGGTCAACTTGGAAAATACCTCAACTGGGATCTTGTTCGTAGCTTTCCTGTGTGGAACCTACCAAAAAACATCTAGAGTAGCTTACGAAACTTAGTTCAGCTTCATAGTTAATATTCTATTCCCCAAGCATGGTTTCACTATGTGTCCCTAAAAGGCTTTAGGCTGCAAGTTGTAATTGGCCATAAAATTATGATCATGGATCAGATTGGTGAACCATCAACACCTTTGGATTCATGAAATCATAATATCTCTAGCGGTGCCTCTCCCTTGTGGGTACATGTCCTGGAAGCTGTCTTGTACAATGATTTGAGAAGCTAGAGTTTTGGTTAATAAGAGGCAATACAATTTATGCACTAAGGAGTCAACTTGGGAAATACATTGCACTTGATATTAGTAATTGATGAATTATAGCACTAAGAGTTAAAAATTAGGGTTTCTAGGGCTTAGATAATCAAACTAGGGTTTAGGCTAGAAATTAGGCTTTCTCATGTTTAAAATGCAAACAGGGGTTTAGAATACAAACTAGGGCTTCTTTATTAGTCTATAAAAGTAAGACAAGTAGGATATGAAGTAGAATTTATGAGCATATTTTGAATTATGTAGCATTAATTCATCTATTCTTCCATTGATGCAAATAGAGAATATCAAGTTTCCGAGATTTTACTCTGTGGTGTTGAAAAATATTGGGGTTCTTATCGATGGGACCTCATGTGCCTATGAGGGTCCATATAACCAGTGCACATAAAAGGGAAATATTTGTTCTTAGTGCCTTGAATGTGCCTACAGAACAAGTATGTTTCCTAGGCACACACAAGGCTAAACTTTTTAGAAATGTAAAAAACATAAAGTATCACTTAATGAAAGTATAAGACATGAATTTTAAAAAACTCACCTACAAAATAACAATAGAGTCATTACATTTCCCACCCCATTAAGAGGCACTCCAATCACTCACTACACTATGAACACGAAATGCTAAATGTTAAAAACTTTAAAATAAAATAGATAATCAGTTAATGAAACTATAAGGCATGAATTTTAAAACACTCACTTGACCATAAAATTAGATTCCTTGCATCACTCATTCAAGTAGGACATCTAGATCATCTTTGTTGCTAATTGTATCCATCAATTTCTCATGCTCAAAATGAGGTAGCAAGTATCACACCCTTGACCTTTTTTTTGGAAGTGTATGTAACATGATGTTTACACTGACTATTAAGTTGTTGTAGTGGTATACAACATTTCCTAGTCTGTAATCCCGACACACATAACCATTCTTTTTCTTTTGTTGTGCTGCTAAATTCAAGTATTCACCTTTAACAACCATTAAGCCAATCATAAATTCATTATTTTCATCATCTGTAAAACGGTTCAATAAAGGTTTTCTTTCCGTCTATGCAAGGTGCCAACCAATAGTTAGAACCCCATCATTGGTTTTTGGGGTGACCACTACATATATGTGACCTGCAAAATGGAACAAAATGTACAGATGAACTCTATTGAAAAAAGGAGTATGTACATAATAAAAATCAAGTTTCACAAGCATATATATTAAAATGATAAGCAATTCCTCAATGTAACATATTATTAAACCTGCTTGTAGAAGATCCAATATTTAATCATATCTGTATAAATTAACATTTCATCCTCTTCCAAAGGTATTATTTCATTCAAGACATGCATATTGCCACCATGCAGGACTTGGTCCCATGTTTCAATCAACTCTATAGATTCACACTCATCCCATTCATCAATTCTACAAGAACCACAAAAGAAATCCTTATTTCTTATCCATATTTTGAGGGATGATTTGTCTGAGCTTCTAATAGAATGAAATATTCGAGTTCCATGGATCATGTTTACTTGATATGTGTGTGATCGATCAACATCCCTCACCTCCCAAAAATTTCTCTGTGCTTGTATTTTCCTTATTCCTTTCTCTCCCATCACATATGTACACCAGTTAACTATTGATGCAACATATTGAAGGTGAGAAGCTATAAAATGCATCTCTTCCCTTCGAAGAGCATTTTTTATGCATGCACCAACATTATCATGCTCTCCTTTTCCATGTCCATTGTGGAACCTTGTATTTTATGTGCAACAAAGACAACCATTGAAATACACGTGCATTTTTTAACTTCCCTAAGTAACCATCTAACCATATCCAATGTAAAAAAAATGGTATATCATTAGCGATCAACTGATCATAGATCAATTGGAAGCAGTGTTGCACATAATGAATGTCTTAGGTCCAGTCATCACTTATGTAGAAGTGAATTTATTTAAATATCACTCTATTCTCTTCACTATTATCTGGTCTATGATTGTAAGTGATATGTACAATTATTCTCACTTGATATGAATGGTAGTATTGAATTTGTATCTCATTTTGTGGTTGTAGGGTGTAGTTTTTAGAAAAATCAACCACTGACAATATTGTTTTGAGGGCGAATGTATCTCTACAAATTATAAATTGTTCATCTTTCCACCGAGCCATATCAACATGTTGAATGTTTCCATAGAACTATGGAATAAAATCACATACTTGCACTGTCACATACCCCAATTTTGCAAAAATAATGTAATTATTTTATTAATATTCCTGAGACATTATGTTAAATTTAATGCTAAGTAGGAATGGATGACTCAGCAGAGTCACCAGAAATGGAATGTAAATTCTGAATAATTATTATTAATAAATAGATTATGGAGACAATAGCATGGGAGAGCTGTTAAAAGAGGTTACTGGTCTAACTGGTGGATGGAACTAGGTGGAAAGACAAAAGACAAGTGGCAGCATCCTCAAACACTTCCTGAGTTGCAGGTGGCAACCTCCCTATATTTTGGGGTCATGATTCCCCAAGAAAGTGGAATCTGAGCAGGTGGCTCATTAATGACAGTTAACCCAACTAAGACCTAGGCAATCTTATAAATAGCACTCAATGAACTGAGCTGGGGGTTCAGCATTGTTCTAGAGGGAGAATACATTCAGGTGAATGCTATTCAGGAGTCCCATTAAGGAAGTGGGAAAAACAGTAAGGAAGTGTTTTGAGTCAGGAAGTTGCAGTAACTTGGTTCCAGTGTAGCTATTTTGGCTGAGGAAATTGTTGGCTGTACCTAGTTCCAGCCAGTTATACCAGAGCAAGCTCGGGGGTCCTGAGAAGTGTTGTCTGGGCACTCTCCAGGAATTGGTAGGGAGGAACAGCCTCCCACTGCTGTTATTGTCTACCATTGACACAGGTTCTGCCACTTTTCCTGCTGTTTATTGCTTAAATTTAAATGTAGAATGGACTATCTCATCTGTGTTTGAACATGATTTATTTCAGTAAAGTTAGCCTCTCTGTATTGTCATTTGATAGAATTTGCAGAACTAATATGTCTTAGAATTTCCCTATTTTTCACACAGATCGAGTAATTATTTTATGCAGGATATGTTTGTGATTATTACAGTAATAAAATATTATGGTGACTTTATATAGATTTATTATTAATAGTTAAATAATAAATATAGAATATTTATACAGTAGTTATTCCTGTAGATACACTTATTAAAAATAATTATAGGAAGAGGCACATAAACAAAATTTAGAATTTCAGTGAAATACTTCCATGGAGAAATTAACAGGTATAAATTCTAGCTGAGCAAATATATCAGTTTATATTTGTCTCATGTTTAGGTTAAACCAGAATACAGGTTATTCTCTGTATCAAGCTATAGGTGAACAAAATTTATATAAGTAAATTTATCTATATTCAGAACATATCTGACTGTTATCGATTCCCCATAAGTTGCGAATTGCAATGAGATCTCATTTTTAAACTTTCCCATACAATCCTAATCGATAAAATCTTAGTCAATACAAACTCGTAAACTGTAAATAAAGAATCTTGGCGAAAGTTGTTTTATTTAAAAACCTATCTCTATAGTTATTATAGCTAGGATGCTTACAACAGAGTTGACAGAGCTATTTAAAAGACAAACATATCGACTAGCTCAAAGCCGAGTCTTACACATAGAAATTTCATTGTTTTCTTTTAAAAATATTTCCATTATAACAATCATAGGTTACCGCTCATTATCGAGCTCATTTTACATACAATACACAGCATTGTTAGGGTGTTTTCATAACAATAGTCAAACATCATAACACATGCAGAGAAGTTATCATCGAACTCAGCCATTGATGGCTTTTACAAACCCTACTATTAATTATTGACAAGGAGACATTTGTCACCATATGTAAACATAAAACCAAATATTTACAACTCGTTCCCAGCCACAATAGAACTTAAACACTTTTCATGTTTTTCTTTTATATATTTTAACCTGGGAGCGAACCCCAACTTGCCAGGGTTAACAACATTTTATTTAGCTATCACAGTAAGGGTAGTGAACCCCACACTATCATTAACACCCAAAACCAAGAAAACGCAGAGAAACTAATACATTGTTATCACCTACAGACCGAGTTTTCATTCCCTGAAAGCATTCAAGAAAACTTAAAACAATCCTATAACCAAACAGTGTGTTCATTAAGAAAAACGTAGATAATACACGGCCACTTGACAGGCCCAACATTTAAGTATCCATTAACTTCTACAGGGTTGGGTAAAACCCCTTTACATTCAAAAATACAATGATAAATAAAAGAACCCAAGGCCGTCATAACAGACCGAGCCTTAGCTGTCTCTCGAAACCATGACAGGGTGTACAAACCCTAGCTACTGCTAGCAATCCAAAGATTTCATATTACCACAATCATGTCCACAAATACGACAACAACTAGATACAAAGGAGGTCTTTCCAGACACAACCCTAGCAAAACAAAACTATCAAAGGGAGACACAGCCATGGTATAACCAGGCTTACCCGGAGGAGCCAGCGCTAGAGATGAAGCCTCGTGCAACGTCAGGAGGGGATTACGCCTGCACATTGCAAGATGACGAAGTAGTGTCAATATTTAAATTAAATATAAACAATCTATTGCAAAACAGAAATCTACGAAACCATTGATAATTCTTACCTGAGCTATCGGAGGAAGCAAACCCAGTGGACAACCTGGTAGCCTTGAGTTGAGCCAGGTAGAAAAACCTCATCATATTCGCCAGAAGGATGAGCAAGGAAAACTTCAAAGTTTCCTCTCTTTTGATAGCCGTGACAGGTAACATACTGAACAAACCCTTAAGCTGTGAATGAACCAGTTTGGGGAGCACGATTTAAAAACCCATTACACGACCACCTCATGGATAAAGACAACAAGAAAACCCTGACTCTAACTCGCACCAGCAACAGTGTAAGACAGTAAGTAGCATACGACTTAAACACAGTGACAGCAAACGATTCCAAGATGCCCAATGAATTGTAGAAGATGCCTGTAGCAGTGTCCTCAGACTTTTAAAACCACCCGAGAAGCATACAGACTTTTAAACCACCAGAGGATAAAACTACGTGACCATAGCTATAAGAGAATTGCAATTTTCAGTGCCCTACTGAACGAACTCAGACATGAAGGGTTTCTCTCTTACAACCCGAGCCCGAAGGCAGAGAAAATGACCAGGTAAGGGTTTAAAGACAGGCTTATATATTACCAAATGCAAGGATGAGAGCCATCCACGTAGCCCTTTAAATTATCAACTTCCCATGGGTTGATTTCCTATAGTCCAGCTGCAGCTCGAATCATTGCTCATCAATTTTATATCATTGCATGGATAAAAGTTTTTATTCATAGTATGGATAATCACTATGATTGATACACAATCATCGCTTAGCGTATGTCATGAAGACAAGCCATCGATAGTTTCGAAGGTACATTATATATATATCCCCTACAATCATTTAAAAGAGATGAAGTCAACTTCAAACTAGAGTTTCTCATAGTTTTAACATTTTAAATATTACCTTGGCAATATAATTGGATACATCGTTGTTATATAAGATCTTATTACCATAATTCTTCCATCACCATTGTTAACAATCAAAGATGAGATTAATAACCTATAGTCTTGTGATGTATGGATATAAAACCATCTATAATTCCATACTTTGAACGTAGATTAAAAACAAGGAACAAAGATTTTGGCATGAGTTAAACTTGGTGAAATCATAAAAAAATTACTAAGTAGACAATGGATCATAAATTATAAATGAATATATTAGAACATCGTTAGAGTTATCACAACTCCAAACTCATACAATTAATAAGTGATCACAGCCATAGTCACGATTGATAGCTGGCAGATCATCACACAATGCTAACGCTACATCATGCATACGATGGAAATATTTCAAACAATTTGCTCCAGTGACAGTATACAGCAGTAACAAGGAGTCATTGTCATAACGCAATGAATATGTCTGAGAGATTATAATTCATCGAAATGCCTACAGATACTATCCAGAGTAAGAGAAATTATGTCGTAAGGACTATCAACTATATATCTAGCATAAATTTCATGGAGATTATAGAAAAAGAACTCTACCGTCTTATATCGACAACCAGTAAAAATAGTTAAATCTTCTCTGAGTTTTACAGTGCAGGGAAAATAACTTGATGCTTACAAAAAAAAAATTAACTTACAGTGATCCATACTTTATCTGTGTACCTGTGAACAAAAGACGAATTATGCATTAGCTCGTAAGCTAAGTAAGCGAGTCAGCTATGGCTAGTTCTCCCTTTGAAGTTAAGAACAAAAACAATCAATAACAAAAATCAAAAACTCACATTAGTATCATAACAGATCCTTTAAAACAAAATCATGATCAGTTAATTAAAATAAACAGGACCAGGAATGCAAATTAATTAACATTTATTGTTATAATAAAAATTTTAAATTTTTCAAAATTTTCGGGTCATGACATGCACTTGTTGGTAAAATTAAATTAAGAATTAGATAACTAGATAGAACAATTAGAAATACAATAAGCTAATTTTAATCAAAATTTCAAAAAGACATTGTTACCTATGAATTCACCAATTTAATATTCTGACTTTATTTCCCATCATGCATCTGATAGGTCTCATACTAGAAGAATTGTTTCTCAAAAATTGTATTCCCAAATGGATGATTTTCACTCTCATGGATGCACTAAATCCATAGTGCCATTCCAGCACATTTGTCACAAGTACCATCTACACAAGGTTTTGCATAATATGTCTATCCATCTTGCTTGGGATGATTATATGGATGAAATATCTAGCTGACATTAGTAGTATTGTACTTGATCATTCCCGTGCATATTTCGAATGCAAAAAAAAAGTATATGTATATAACTATTATAATAATAATTAAACTTTATGTTGTATCTACAACATCATGTGTTATGGATGGTGTTGATCCTAATGTACCAAGGTTTTCATTTTTCAAAAGATCATTGGCCAAGATTCAACTCTACATGGGTGTATTTAAGCATCTCATAAATTTGAGTTTGTTTCATGTCAAGATAGTGTTTAATGTGAGGTTCATGATCCCTAGAATTCCCACAGTCACTTTAACACATCCTTTATATTGGAAGAAGGCCTAGTGTTATCATGCCAAAATGTATGCACTAGTCCCTTCACTGCTTCAACTAACTTCATATCTTTATGTGGAAAAATACCACTTAATGCCCATAATTTATTCATTTCTCTCTTTGTGTCAAGGCTGTCTCTTTTGATCGAATATCTTCTTAGGTTTTTTGGCTGCATTTTAAGAATTTTTCATGTGCATTTAAGTAAACGGTGTTGTCTTATTCTTCTAGTTGCAATTTATTTAGAAAATACACACTGAGTCATATTCTTGTCACGTGAACAAATTTTTTTACCAATGTATGTGAAAGCATCAACAAGTAATTTTACAATGTGATTACTTGATTTTTTTTTATTTTTCACTGCTTTTATTCTTAATTTTCTTCTAACTATTTCCAAACTCCTATATTTTAGCAAAGATAAAAATAATTGACATATACCAACATCATATTTAGGTTCAAAATACTATATTTGAATAATTTGTGAACAATGGTCATTGATAGTGCATATAGGTATCTGAACCTTCCATGGAAGACAAGGCACTCTCATCCACTTCCATGAATTTAGGAGTATTCTTTCACCAACATGAAAGGTTTAGTAGTAGTTTAGTAGGTGGAGTGACATTGACATCTATTGCAGGTTGTATACATTGATTTGCAGATTGAACCACCTGGGATGGTTGCTGGTAAGAAACATCAGGTACAGATCCATCAAACTCTTCACCAATATTTTCAACAAATGATGTCTTAGTATTGGTATCCTCCCCATAACTGGCTTCCAATAACAAACTATTGTCTTCCTGAACATCTATATGATTGACATGTGATGAAATCAATAATGAATTGTGGATTGGTGGATCATGGATAAATGTCATAATCATTGAACCAATGGGAATTGATGGTGAAATCATATTTTCCACTTTGAAATTTAGTTGCTTTGATTAATGTAGTGAGCTGTCATCCATTGTATCATCTATTGAATTCCTCTGCTTCAATTGTGGAGAAGTGGTGGGAATTTCTCTCTCACTAGTTGAATTTCTATGCTTCCATGTTATCTCCCATGATTTTTCCTTTGTTCTTCCATTTACTTCGTTGTAATCACCTTCCTTGAATACATTCATCTTCTACTACTTAAATTCCCCATCAAAAACTATGAAAAATTATTGATTGCCTTTGAATTTGTTAAAAAAACAAAGAACTATCGAGCTTGATATTGTTTTGTGCGTGCCTATGGATGTATTTTGTTTTGAAATGAAAAGAGAGATATCAGCCTGCGAATCATGATTTTTTTATAAAAGCAATTAATGCATATGAATTATAATGCACATGCATTATAAAAAATCTAAATGCAAATGATTAATACATTAAATACATAGACCTCCATAATGCATATGCATTACGGAGGCCTGTGCATCCATATCACAAATGAATGTACTTAGACGTAAAGCTTTCCATTTATGCTATGAATTCCATGACCCATATGCATTATGCGTTATGGAATTCATTGTAGAAATGGCAAGCTTTGTATATATTTGAGTATTCATGTGCATTGTGGATGCATAGAGCTCCATAGCGCATATGTGTTATGGAGGTCTATGCATCCATAACACAAATGAATACTCATAAATACAATGCTTTCCATGATAACCAGGATCAACTCCAAAATTGGATGATTTGCATTGAACGACAAGTAATTAGTTATTAATAAATTCTTGGAGTGACCTTTGGTCTTCACATTCCAATGGTTATGTCTTTTCATGTTCATAACTGAAAAACCTATCTATTTACAATATTTACAATATTATTGGTGGAACCATAATCCTGTATGATAAGGTCTCCAAAATCCTGTTAGCACTTTGATTCAGTTGTCATTGAAGGTGGGAAAACAAACAAGGCGGGTGACTCAGACGGCTATGACTCAGACGGCTGCAAATCAAAAAGTTGTGACTCAAATGGCTGCAACTCAGATGGTTGCGACTCATACAGATGTGACTCAGATAGCTGCGACTCAGACAAGCTGGGACTCAGATGGATGCAACTCAGATGACTGCAACACAGACGGCTATGACTCATACAGCTGCGACTCACATGGGTTGTGACTCAGATAGCTGCGACTCAGACAACTGCAACTCAGACGGCTCTGACTCAGACGATCGTGACTCAGACGGTTGAGACTCAGACGGCTGTGACTCAGACAGCCGCGACTCACACGACTAAGACTCAAACGACCGTGACTCAAACAAAACCGTGACTCAGACAAGCTGCAACTCACAAACATTTATTTATTTATTAATTAGTCAGTTACAACGTGTAAATTCTGGAAGACAAAGAGACAGTTCAATTTTTGAATTGGGAGTTTAAGAGACAATTTTAGTTTTAGAATTGGTATATCTGGAAGTTAAAGAGACCGAGGCATATAACTTTAGCATCTATAAAAAACAATGGATGAGAACAAAATCGGATTGAGAATTGAGAGGATGAAGAGGAGTGGTTGCTGATGAAGCTGTGATTTGAAGAAAACAATTCAGAACATAAATGTATGGCTCGATTTAATGAAGAACAAAATGCCCAGAAAATCAAGTTGTAGTAGCATAGAACAAAAATGAAAAGGGTATGTATTCATATATCTGAATCAGTGTGATATAATTGACTGAAAAATTCTTAACAATTCAAAAGAAAAATGTGTGGCTCGATTTAATGAAAAATAGAATGCTTAGAAATCCAAGCTGTAGCAACACAGAACAAAAAATGAAAAGAGTATGTATTGATTTATCTGAACCAGTGTGATATAATCGACTGAAAAATTCTTGCTAGGGTGGAAGGGAGGTGCTAGGGAGGATTATTGTCCTCATGTTTCAGTGGGTACTGAAGAAGAAGAGTTGGTGCTCTTTTACAAGTGGGTTCTTGTAATTCGAAAGTTGTAGGCTCATTTGAGTAGAAGCTCAAAGATAAAAATGATGTACAGAAGTTGAAGCTTTCCTGACATCCTAAGAAAAAGAGGTTTTTCCCTTTATTGGTTTCCTCATGAAAAATCTGTGTCTATGTGTATATTTGTGTGATTGAATGATTATACTATCCCTATATATAAAATCTACTGCAATGAACTTTCTGTTGTTAAAAGAATGAATGTAAAGGTTCTGATAACACCCTGACTCCTATAAGATATCAAGGAAAATATTTTGAAAACTGTTTAAGCTCTGTAATTAACTGATTCACCCCCCCTCCTCTGAGTTAATTGATACTTTCAACAATTGGTATCAAAGCCAGACCCTTTAGTCTAAGGAAGATCTGATAAGATTAAACATGGAAAGTCATGATGGTTCAACCAATAAAGCTCCTCTGTTTGATGGAACAAATTTTGCCTTTTGGAAGGTTAGAATGAGAATATACCCAATGTCTTTAGGTGTTGATGTTTGGGAAGTGGTAGAAATTGGATATACAAAACATATTGTACTAGCTTCCAAAGATGATAAGCTAGAGTTTAGTTTTAATGCAAAGGCAATGAATGCCATTCTGAGTGGTCTTTCTAAATCTGAATTTGTAAAGGTAACGCATCTTGAATCTTCCAAAGAAATGTGGGATAAACTCATTAGTAGCTATGAAGGAAATGAAAAAGTAAAAGATGCCAAACTTCAAACTTACAGACTAAAATTTGAACAGCTAAAGATGAATGAGGATGAGTCTGTTAGTAAATATTTTTTGAGAGTTGAAGATCTTGTGAATGCCATGAAGGGTCTTGGTGAGAAGATTGGAGAAGCTCCTCTAATTCAAAAGATTTTGAGATCTCTACCTGATAAGTTCAATCCAAAAGTCTCTGCAATAGAAGAAATGAGTGATCTGAAAACTTTATCGATTGATCAACTTCTAGGAACTTTAACTTCCTATGAAATGAGAATCAGTAAAGATAAAGATACCATTAAAGAAGCATCTTTTAAAGCAGACAAACAGATAGAATCTGAAATGGAAGAGATTGAGGCAAAATTTGTAAGAAGACTAAAAACTGGATCAGGAAAATATAAAGGAAAGTTGCCTTTTAAATGTTTCATTTGTGGTAAGGTAGGGCACTTTGCATCTAAATGTCCTTATAAAGAAAAAGGTCAGAATTCTATTGATGAAGACAAACATACATTTAAGAGATACAATACAAATAATAACTACAAAAAGAAAAGTTTATGTGCAAATGATGTTAACCTCTCAGAAGTTTCAGACAGTGAGTCATCTTGTGAAGATAAAATGAATGATTTTGTGCTTATGGCCATAGAAGATCTTGAATATGATGGAAGCGATATGAATGATGAAGATGTTGTTGTTGATATGGAAGGTGAGTTGATTAGTGCTTTGGAAGAAATTGACAACTCAGATAAAAGAAGAGGAAACAAAAATAGTTGTTAGTGCAGTATGAAAAGAATGCTAAAGAACTGAGTATAGACTATAGCTTGTTAAAGATAGAACTAGAAGAACCGAAGAAAATAAATGATGTTCTAAAAGAACAATTATCACAGAAAAAAATGAGATGTGAAGCATTAGAGGAAGAAGTTGTAAAATTCGGAAAAGAATTGGAAAAATTTCAATCTCTCTATCAACAAAACTTGCCAAGTATTAAAGCAACAGAAGAACTAAATAACATTCTGAATAAACAAAGATCTCCTTTCATCAAGACTGGTTTAGTTTATGAAGAAAGGAGTAGTATTTTGTTAGAAAACAAAGAAACAACTAAGGTAATTAACTTTCAGAACAACAATCAGTCAGAATATACAAAGTCAGCAAGTTTCATCAAAACTGAAGAAAATAAAGACAAAAGTAAAGTTAATCTAATGAGTGGAAAAGATGATATAGCTACTGGTCTGTAGTCAAGAAGACATGAAAAAGAATTAAAGAAGAAAATGACATGGCCATCTATTCCAAGAAGACAATCAAGATTCAGGTATCAAAATTTTTTCAATGGATACTGTTATTGTTGTTTTGATTTTGGTCATAAAGCTACAAATTGTGTTTTTCACTTTAGAAGCATACAACGAAGAATGTTGAACAGTAATCAAGTGCTGCAACATAAAGAAAAACAGTCAATGAGAAAACAAGAGTATCATACTACACCTTTTCCAGCAAGAAGAAGAGATTATGCTAGAAATATAAATTCTTTTGAGTCTTTGTACAATCAAGCAGAATGTTATATTTGTCATAATTTTGGACACAAGGACATAGACTGTCGTTTAAATAATTATGAATCAGATTCAAGAATATATTTTTCTGTTAAAAAGGCTAAAGTATGGAAGAAGAAAGAAAACAACCAGTGTGGATTAGTGCTTTCTGCTCAAAGACAAAAGGACCCCTGGTATATTGACAGTGGTTGTTCCAAGCACATGACTAGAGATAAAGGTAAATTTCTATCTCTGAGTGAACACAAATCATGAGATGTAACTTTTGGAAATGATGCTCCAGGGAAAATCAAAGGCAAAGAATTGGTACATCTAACTAGTAAAGGAAAAGTTGAAGATGTATTATCTGTGGATGGATTGAAGCATAATATTCTTAGTGCTCGTCAGGTATGTGATAGAGGATGTGAAGTTGTATTCAATTCTAAAGAATGCAAAATAAAATCTGTATCTTCAGGACAATTGGTTGCCAAAGGTATAAGAACAAAAAATAATGTCTATGATTTGAATGAAGATAAGGAAGAGTGTCATCTAAGCAAGTATGATGGGAGTTGGTTATGGCATAGAAGACTTGGACATTTGAGTTTTGATCATTTAATCAAAATTAGGAACAATGAAGCTGTAAAAGATTTTCCTAATATTTCAAAACCATATGATGCTGTATGTAAACCTTGTCAAATGGGAAAATTGACTTGAACTCAATTTAAATCTAAGAGCTTCACATCAACAGATAAACCTCTTCAATTAGTACATATGGATTTATGTGGACCATCAAGAAAGGAAGGAACATGTAAAGAAAACCATTTTATTCTGGTTATTGATGATTACTCTAGACTAACATGGGTTGCTTTCTTGAAAGAAAAATCTGAAGCATTTGAAAAATTCAAAGTATTTAAAGCTTTGATTGAGAATCAAATAGGAAAAAGATTAAAAGAAGTAAGATCTGATAGTGGAGGAGAGTTTTGTTTAAGGGACTTCAAAGAATTCTATGATGAACAAGGAATCGAAAGAAAATATACAATTTCAGGCACTCCACAGCAAAATGGTATAGTTGAGAGACATAATAGATCAATTCAGTAGATGGCAAGGTCAATGAGGAATGAAAGAAATATTTCTCAGTCATTCTGGGTAGAAGCAATTCACATGGCAGTCCATGTTCTTAATAAAGCTCATTTAAGGCCTAACAGTGATAAAAATCCTTATGAATTGTGGTTTGGGAGACCTGCTTCAATCAAGCATTTTAGAGTTTTTGTAAGTAAATGTTATATAAAAAACAATGATGAACACCTTGGAAAATATGATGATAGGGATGATGAAGGTATCTTTCTGGGGTATGCTACAAATAGTAAAGTATACAGATGTTACAATAAGAGGTCACGTAAAATGGTTGATAGCATTGATATTAAGATTGATGAAGGTATGCCTGTAAAAAGATATTCAGATAAACAATGTTGATATAGAAGATGCAGCTAAAGATGAAGAAGAATAGGTCCAAGAATTAGAAAAGGAAGACTCTGAGTCATAAAATGAAAGTACAGGTACACAACAACAACCAGTAAATCCTTGTTCAAGAATTATTCAAAAGAATCATCCTGAAAGTCAAATTATTGGCAACAAGAATGAAGGTGTTCAGACAAGAAGTAAGTTACTTAAGAATTCAGAATAGTCTCACATTGCTTTTTTATCTTTCATAGAACCCAAGAATTTTAATGAATCCAATGAAGATGAAGATTAGATAAAAGCTATGAATGAAGAGATTGATCAGATTGAAAAGAATAATACTTGAGAACTTGTTCCTAGGCCAACAGACAAGAATGTGATTGGGTCCAAATGGGTGTTTAAGAATAAAATGAATATGACCAAGGACAAATTGTCAGGAATAAAGATATATTGGTCTGTAAAGGATATGCTCAAGTTGAAGGACAAGATTTTGACGAAACCTTTGCACCTGTGGAAAGAATGGAAGCTATCAGAATATTTCTTGCTTATGCCTGTCACAAGAAGTTCAAAATTTATCATATGGATGTCAAGTCAACATTTCTCAATGGAGATTTAGAAGAAGAAGTTTATATGGAACAACATGAAGGATTCTCTCTAATAGACAATCCTGATCATGTCTCCAAATTGAAGAAAGCTCTATATGGATTGAAACAAGCACCAAGAGCCTGGTACTATAGATTAGATAAATATTTACAAGAGAAAGGATTCAAGAAAGGCAATGTTGATAGTAATCTGTATATCAAAAACTAATCTGTATATCAAAACAGAAGGTGATGACTTATTAGTTGTTTTGGTTTATGTTGACGATATCATTTTTGGATGTACTAATGCTTCTTATGTTCAATGGTTTGCTAATGCTATGCAATCTAAGATTGAAATGTCCATGATTGGAGAACTATCATACTTTCTTGGTCTTCAAATTACTCAGAGTTCTGAAGGACTATTTAGCTCTCAAAAGAAATATCTACAAGAGATGTTGAAGAAATTTCAGATGGAGGATTCTTCACCTGTTAGTACCCCTATGATTGTTGGATGTAAGCTTAGAGAGATGAACCTGCAACAATTAATTGACAAAAATACACAATATATCAGATCACAGAATACTTTTATTGATCGCAGGCCACTTCGAGGGGGAAACCTCCTTTGAGCAAGCTCAATACAAAATAACTTCACGGTGCCTTCATAGGCCTCAACACACACTTATATACTAAGTCTAGGTGCCAATACTATGGGTCAAAACCATGGGCCACTACAAACTATGGATCAAAAATACTACGGGTGACTTACAAAGCATATGCGCCAACAACAATAACACAAACTATGGATCAACAAATACTACGGGACAACTTACAAAGCATATTCATCCAACAACAATATACTAATAAAGTAAAGACATGGGTTCCTAACATCCCCTCCCCTTTAGAAAAAGCTTTGTCCTCAAAGCTTTAGATGTGGAAATTGTTGATGAATCTGAAGGAGTGGTTCCCATGTAGCATCCTCTAGTTGCATGCCATGCCACTGAATTAAGACCTCTGTGATAGAGAGAGAGTGAATCTGATGAGTGCGTCGATTGAGGACGACCTCTAGCTCCAAAAGGATGGATCCTTCATTATCCAGTTCGGGTAAAATAGTTTGTCCATTGATGTTGGTCCCAAGAAATTTCTTCAGACAAGAGACATGAAATACTAGATGAATGCGCGAAGAAGGAGGAAGTTCCAATTTATAAGCAACAGACCCAATCTTTTGAAGAATCGGATATGGCCCATAGAAATTTAGAAATTTGGAGCGAGTTTATGATGCCCTTTGAGTTTCAGGGAGGATTTCTTGTATGGTTGGAGAGGAAGAAAAACCATATCACCTGCTTGAAAAGTGTGCTCAGAACGGTGCTGATCAGCTTGTTGCTTCATGCAATTTCTTGCCATGTGAAGATTGTCCCGCAAAATGCGAAGAATCGGATTGCGGTTTCGAAGGACCGTGTTAACTGCCTGAACTGGTGAACTGCTGGGGGTGTATGAAAGAAGAACTGGAGGTGCCTGACCATAGACTGCTTCATATGGGGCCATTTTAGAGGCAGTGTGGTAAGAGGCATTGTACCACCATTCAGCGAGAGAAAGCCACTTTTCCCACTGATGTTGTTGTTTAGAGGTGAAGCAACGAAGATAAGTTTCCAAGCATTTATTGATAATTTCAGTCTGACCATATGTTTGTGGGTGATACCCTGAACTCATCTTCAGTTTGGTGCCAGTGTGGCAAAATAGTTCTGTCCAAAAATGACTAGTTAAAGTCACATCACGATCCGAGCCAATGGAAGAAGAGATGCCATGAAGACGAAAGATCTAGTCCAGGAAAATTTGAGCGACTTAGGAGGCTGTATAGGGATGGCTGAGAGGATAGAAATGACTATATTTGAAGAGGCAATCAACCACAACGAGAATCACTGTCTTCCCACCAGATTTAGGGAGCCCTTCAATGAAATACATAGAAATATCTGTCCAAATCTATGTAGGTATGGGCAAGGGTTCGAGCAATCCTGGGAGTGTCGTTTCACCCTTATTGCACTGGCAGGTATCACATTCATCCACCATCTGTTGAATTGTCCTTTTCATGCCCTTCCAAAAGAAGTTACGCCATGCCCGTTCATACGTTTTGAGGAACTCAGAGTGCCCTGCCGATGGAGAAGCATGGAGTTCATAGAAGACAACTTGTTGAATATCTGTGCTCTGGGGAAGCACCAAACAACCCTTATATCTCAGGGAAGCACCATCCCAAGAGTAATGTGGTACAACAGAAGGGTTGTTGGTCAAGCGTTGGATGATTTGAGATAAGGAAGATTCATTAACATAACCCTGTTGAATAGATTGCAATCAATTTGGAACAGGCATAGATATAGTTGAAAGAGAACCTTGGGCATCAAATGTGCGAGAAAGAGCATCTGCCACAATATTGTCCCGACCCTTCTTGTAAGTGATCTCATAGTCATAACCCATGAGTTTTCTAACCCATTTCTATTGTGCTGGGGAGGAGACACGCTGTTACAAGAAATATTTCAGACTCTACTGATCAGTCTTGATGCAGAAATGATTCCCTAATAGGTATGGTCGCCACTTCTGTACTGCATGCAAAATAGCCATCATTTCCTTCTCATATGTAGAGGCAGCTAAATTCTTACCTGAAAGGGCTATTCTGGTGAACGCAATGGGGTGTTCATCTTGAAGGAGAACAACACCAATTACATTGCCGCAAGCATCACTCTCAATAGTGAAGGGCTTGGAAAAGTCAGGCATAACTAAAACAGGTGTAGTACACATAGCTTGTTTCAGTTTGTCAAATGCACACTGAGTAGCATGTGTCCATGTGAAACCATCCTTTTTCAATAGAGCAGTTAATGGAGCTACAATCTTCCCATAATCCTTAACAAACTTGCGGTAGTAGCCAGTCAACCCCAAAAAACCACGAAGTCTCTTGAGTGTCTGAGGATGCGGCCAATTGTTCATGGTAGCGATTTTGGCAGGATCCACGCGAACCCCTTGTGTTGAGATAATGTGCCTGAGATACTCAACTTCCTTCTGTACAAAAATACATTTAGACTGTTTGGCATGGAGATGATGGTCAGAGAAAAGTTGCATGACAAGATCCAGATGCTAGAGATGTTCAGCCCATGTTTTACTATAGATGAGGATATCATCAAAGAATACCATAATGAATTTCCGCAAGTAGGGCCGAAATATTTTTTTCATTAAGGCCTCAAATGTGGAAGGATCATTAGTGAGGCCAAAGGGAATGACCAGAAACTCATAGTGGCCATCATGTGTGTGGAAAGCGGTTTTAGGGATATCATCCTCATGAACCCTAAGTTGATGATACCCAGAACAAAGATCCAACTTGGAGAAAAAGTGAACCCCATGAAGCTCATCAAGAAGCTCATCAACAACACGAATTGGAAACTTATCCTTGATGGTGAGATGATTAAGTGCTCGGAAGTCAATGCAGAGGTGCCATGACCCATCTTTTTTGCGGACAAAAAGAACTAGAGAAGAAAAGGAACTAGTGCTTGGGTGAATAATACCTTGCTTCAATAACTCCTGAACGAGCATTTCAATCTCTGTTTTTTGGTGAAATGGGTAGCGATAGGGCCTGATGTTGGGAGGAACATTTCCAGGGAGGAGCTGAATACGATGGTCTTCTAGCCTTGAAGGTGGAAATCCCACTGGTTCAGCAAAGACACCTGTATATCGATCCAGAATTTGTTGTAGATGCAAAGGAGTAGTGGAGACTGCTGATGGTTGCACTTGAATGGAATGGATCTGTGCGATGACACCATGTGAATTCTTCTTAAGGATTTTTTCCATGCGATGTGAATTGATGATGCTGAGAGACCCTGGTTGTAATCCTGTGAATGTGTGTTTTTTTCCATTGGGGGAAAACTGCATCCAAAGTTCAGCAAAATCCCATAAGATAGGGCCAAGTGTGCGTAGCCATTAAGCGCCCAAAACCACATCACATCCACCTAATGTCAAGGAAAAAATGTCAGAGTGCAAGGTATAATCTCCCATAGAGATACACACATTATGACACTTCCCTTTGGAAGGTAAGGTGCCCCCATTGGAAACCATGACTTCAAAGTTGGAGCAAGGATGGATAAAACAATCAGCTTGTTTGGCGATCCGAGGGTCAATGAAATTATGAGTGCTACTAGAATCAATGAGTATTGTAAGAGGAAGCTTCTTGAATTAACCTATGACCCGCATTGTTTGGTGGGTGGTGATTCCAGCGAAAGCATGGAGAGATCTCTCTGGCTGGTCATCCTGAGATAGAGGGTCAATAGGCGGTTCCTGAATGTCGACCTGAGCATCCACTGTATTTGGATCTTCGTCACCAATTTCAGAGGTAGGTGTAGAATCCACATCCAAGAGATAGAGTTTTTGCTGAACACATCTATGTCCTTGAGTGAATTTCTCATCACAATTACAGCAAAGCCCCTTTTCTCTGTGTGCCTGCATCTTTGTTTTAGACAAATGCTTGATAAGAGTTGGTCGAGGAGCCCGCGGTATGGATGATCGTTGAGAACCCATATTTCGGAAGGGAACAAAAGTGGGCTTGGAGCGCTGTTGGGTTGCAATCTTGTCTTCTGCCAACTTAGCAAACCCCAAGGCTTCCATCATTGTGCTCGAACATAACATTTTGACCTCAGAGCGGATGGCATCCTTTAGACCACTGATAAAACAACTCTGGTAGAAGTCATTAAACAATCCTTCAGTGTGGTTGGCTAGTTTCTCAAATTCGGTTTAATACTCTCTCACATTGCCAATTTGGCAAAGTTTAGTGAGGGCTCCTGTGAAGTCATCAAAAGCGCTAGGACCAAATCGTTACAAAAGGAGCTAGAAAAAGTCTGGCCATTTTGGCTCTTCATGAGCCTTGATGTACCAACGGTACCATTGAAGAGCTTCTCGTTCCAAATGAAAGGATGCAAGTGGAACTTTGTTGACATCAAAAGTATTATGCAGATTGAAATACTGTTCTACACAATAGACCCATCTAGTTGGATGAGTACCATTGAAACGAGGAAAATCAAGCTTCGTACCACAAAAATTGCTGGAAGAAGAGAACCCATTGTCTGATGAAGACTCGGACTGTCGTTTGTTGTTCATAGCTAAATGCTCAAGATGGAGGTCGAGAAATTTTTCATCCAAATCTTGGAGTTTGGATTGGATGGCGGCAAGTGCTTCCACCATAGTTTTTGTTCTAGCGCGGGTGACAACCATAACAAGGAGCTTTTTTTTTTTTTGAGTGGGCAGAGAAATAAAAACAGAGACTGTTTCAGTAAAGGAAAATCAAGATTTGGGAAAAAATCAAAAGGGTAATTTGGGTTTGACTAGGTTTTGGACACTGTCGAAAGGACATGGAAGCAGAAAAGGAGGATTTCAGAAGCGGGGTGAAAGAATGAGAAAATTTGGTAGAGAGGGACAAAGACGCAGAATTAGGAAAGGAACTTTGTGGTAAAATTTGAAGGGGATCAGGTGAAAATCGAAGAAGTTATGGAAAACCCTAAAAATAGACAAATATGAGATTTTGGGTGTTGGAAGTGGAATTTGGGATAGGGTCCTCAGGAATGAAAGATGCAGAATGGGATTGCAGGGGTGTCAGAGAAGTTTCAAGGGATCTACAACAGATGGATCTACAACAGTGCGGAAGTGATCGGCAATAGATGGATCTGCAATGACGCAGAAGTGATCGGGAACAGATGGATCTGCAATGACGCAGAAGTGATCAATAACAGTTCTGGATAGAGGAAATCTGCGACGTATCAGCTAAAAATAGATATGGACCCCAGGTATGCTCGACTTCCTAACAGTTCAAGGGATTCAATCGGCCACCAATGCTGTCTGACAACTTGCGTATTGGGGTAGTACCCCTCACTCCACGGATCAGGTAAGACTGATAACCGCTTTGCTACAAATGGAAACTCTTGGTTTACCTCATGGGTGGGAACTAGTCAATCAGGTAGGGTTCATTTCCCTTTTCGCTAGAAGGTCCTCTCAATGGGCCAGCTACTTCGGGGTTCCTGTGGTACTCCTCACAAAGATTTTTAGGGCTTATACCCAAGTACTTCACACAGTTAAGAGGATAGGGATTATTCCCAAATCCAAACCTGCAACAGATGCGAAAAAAATTTAGCAGAAATTTCACCCAGCGAGCCCAATAAAGTGCTCTGATACCAGATGAGATGAACCTGCAACAATTAATTGACGAAAATACACAATATATTAGATCACATAATACTTTTATTGATCACAGGCCACTTCGAGGGGGCAACCTTCTTTGAGCTAGCTCAATACAAAATAACTTCACGGTGCCTTCATAGGCCTCAACACACACTTATATACTAAGTCTAGGCGCCAATACTATGGGTCAAAACCATGGGCCACTATAAACTATGGATCAACAATACTACGGGCGACTTACAAAGCATATGCGCCAACAACAATAACACAAACTATGGATCAACAAATGCTACAGGACGACTTACAAAGCATATGCGTCCAACAACAATATACTAACAAAGTAAAGGCATGGGTTCCTAACACTTAGCAAAGATGATATTTCACCAAATGTTGATCAAAGAACATATAGGTGAATGATAGGCAGTCTTTTGTACATTACTGCAACTCGTCCTGATATTATGCACGATGTTGGAATGGTAGGAATATTTTAGTCTGCTCCCAAACAAAGTCACTTGGTAGCTATGAAGAGAATTTTCAAATACTTGAAAGGCACAATGACATATGGTCTCTAGTATCCTAGGAATCAAAACTTTCAGTTGATTGCATATTCAGATGCTGACTGGGCAAACTGTTTGGATGAAAGAAAGAGAACTAGTGGAGGTGCATTCTTCTTAGGCGATTCATTAGTAGCATGGATGAGTAAAAAGAAAGGTTCTATCTCTCTATCTACTACTGAGGCTGAATACATAGCTGCTGCAACATGCTGTACACAAGTATTATGGATGATACAAACTCTTGTTGATTTGGAGGTGAAATATTCTAAACCTATTCATATTCATTGTGATAACAAAAGTGCCATTAGTGTGTCAAAGAACCCTATTCTTCATTCCAAGACCAAACACATTCCAATCAAGTATAATTTTTTAAGGGATCAGCTTACAAACAGAGTTGTCCAATTACATTTCATTCCTTCTAAAGAACATATTGCTGATATCTTTACTAAACCCTTATCCAAAATCCAATTTGAATATCTACGCCAGAAGTTGGGTGTCATATCTTGTTCCAACTAACTTGTTCACTTTGGAAGGGGGAGTTTGTGCTTATTGCATATCTAATGTAATTCTGATATGGTTCCAGAATGTTTTCTTTGTTGATTTCTGAGTTAATATTGATAGGGGGAGATGTATTGTAATGTTTTGTTTGACATTGATTTCAAAGGGGGAGAAGTTCACGTAGTTGCAGATAACAAGCAGTCGATGATTACACTTGCAACATCATAAATTGTAGGTTTCCATCAATTCCAAAGGGGGATATTGTTGGTACTTTGATTTAGTTGTCATTGATGGTTGGAAAGTAGACAAGGCAGGTCACTCAGACGGCTATGACTCAGACGGCTGCAACTCAGAAAGCTGTGACTCAGATGGCTACAACTCAGACGGCTACGACTCAGATGGCTGTGACTCAGATAGCTATGACTCAGATAAGCTATGACTCAGACGGCTCCAACTCAGAGGGCTGCAACTCAGACGGCTGTGACTCAGATAGCTGCAACTCAGACAAGCTGTGACTCAGATGGCTACAACTCAGATGGCTGTGACTCAGACGGTTGTGACTCAAATGGCTGTGACTCAGACGGATGAGACTCAGACGGTCGTGACTCAGACAGCTGCGACTCAGACGGCTGAGACTCAAACGAATGTGATTCAAACAGTCGTGACTCGGACAAGCTACGACTCACAAACATTTATTTATTTATTAATTAGTCAATTACAGCATGTAAATTCTAGAAGACAAAGAGACAGTTCAATTTTTGAATTGGGAGTTAAAGAGATAGTTTCAGTTTTAGAATTGGCATATCTGGAAGTTAAAGAGACCGAGGCATATAACTTCAACATCTATAAAAAACAATGGATGAGAACAAAATCGGAGTGAGAATTGAGAGGATGAAAAGGAGTGGTTGCCGATGAAGCTGTGATTCGAAGAAAACAATTCAGAACAAAAATGTATGGCTGGATTTAATGAAGAACAAGATGCCCAGAAACTCAAGCTGTAGTAGCATAGAACAAAAATGGAAAGGGTATGTACTGATATATATGAATCAGTGTGATATAATTGACTGAAAATTCTTAACAATTCAGAAGAAAAATGTGTGGTTCGATTTAATGAAAAATAGAATGCCCATAAACCCAAGCTGTAGGAGCATAGAACAAAAAATGAAAAGAGTATGTATTGATTTATCTGAACCTGTGTGATATAATCGACTGAAAAATTCTTGCTAAGGTGGAAGGGAGGTGCTAGGGAGGATTGTTGTCCTCATATTTTAGTGGGTGCTGAAGAAGAAGAGTTGGTGCTCTTTTACAAGTGCATGCTTGTGATTCGAAGGTTGTAGCCTCATTTGAGTAGAATCTCAAAGATAAAAATGATGTATAGAAGTTGAAGCTTTCCTGACATCCTAAAAAAAAGAGGTTTTTCCCTTTATGGGTTTCCTCATGAAAAATCTGTGTCTATGTGTATATTTGTGTGATTGAATGATTATACTATGCCTATATATTAAATCTACTGTAAGGAACTTTCTACTGTTAAAAGAATGAATGTAAAGGTTCTGATAACACCCTGACTGCTATAAGATATGAAGGAAAAGATTTTTAAAATTGTTTAAGCTCTGTAATTAACTGATTCACCCCCCCTCTCAGTTAATTGATACTTTCAACAAATCCCCCCCTTAATATGAAGGGGTGTTTGTGAGTCCGAGCATGTTTCTAAGATTTTCAAACTTTTCTCTTTCAAGCGCTTTGGTGAAGATGTCTACAATTTTCTCATTCGTGGAACAATTTTGTAAGTGGGCTGTCTCGGCCTCTACATGATGTCGAATCAGATGGTACTTTGTGTTAATTTTCTCCGTCTGATCATGGAATCTTGGATTCTTGTCCATCTTGATTGAAAAAGTGTTTTCAATCAATAAGGGAGTGGATTTCTCTTATTTATCATGCAAATATTCAAGTATATTCATGAGCCACATAATTTATTTGTTGCTTTTGTAGTAACTACATATTCTTCCATCTGTGAGATGTAGAACAGTTTTTGGTGGGGTATAGTTAAGACTCCCCCTAAGCGGAAAGGTCGTCGGTTCTAATCTCGCGTATACCAAAAAATCCAACCATGTTAAGGGTTGGTGCGGTCTAGGCCAGGTGCGATCCCCAAGTGATTTTAATGGCTTAGATGCCCCTGGTTCATGGTAACTTAGCCATAGGAAAACTTGCTATTCAAGGAGGTTCCACCACTTTGCCAACAAAAAAAAACCACATATTCTGCCTCTATTATTGAATATTTTGGAACTAGCTATTTGAGTTACCTCTAGGAGACAACTGTTTATCCAAGATTCATGAGGTAGCCAAAAGTAGAACTCCCGTCTCTTTGTCACCATCACAGTCTGAATCAAATTACCCAATAAGTTTGAATTTATCCACTTTAGAATACTCAAGTCCAATGTCTTGAGTCTCCTTCAACTATCTTAGAATTCTTTTGGTAGTAGACTCGTGTCCTTCACAAGTTTTTTGCATGAACCTTGCAAGAATTCCAATGAAATATGAAATATATGGTCTTGTAGTGGTAAGGTAGATAAGGACTCCCACAAACTATCGGTACTTGGTCACATCCTCAAATTATTTTCCTTCATTTGATATGAGCTCCAACTTTTGTTCCATTTGATTGGAGAGAGGGTTACATTTTTCCATGAAAAATATGTTCAGCAATACTCCAACATACTTCTTCTAGGAGATGAATATGTATATAGGATGGTGAGTCACTTCTATTCCCAAGTAGTAGTGAAGATGACCCAGGTTTGACATTTCAAATTCCTTCTTCAAATTTCTCTTTATGGGTGCAATATAACTTTCATTGTTCCCTATCATCAAAAGGTCATCTACATGCACCACAAGATACACAATAGATCTTCCAACTTTCTTTTTAAACAATGTCGCATCATCAAGATTAAAATGTTTGAAATTTATCTTCAGAATATGGTCGTCTATATTTTCATACCATGCACAAGGTGCTTGATTCACGCTGTACAATGACTTGTTGAGCTTACATACCTTGTGTTTTTACCCTTTCACAACAAATACTTCTACCTGAGACATGAAGACATTCTATTTCAAGTATCCATTCAAGAAACCCCTTTTTACATCCATCTGATGAAATTTCCACTCATTTTGTTCATCCAAAGACAATAAGGCACGAATGGTATCCCAGTTTGTTGTGGGGAATAATGTATCTTAATAGTCAATGCCTTCCTTCTGGGCATAGACATTTTCCACAAGCCTCAACTTGTGCTTGTCAAGTGATCCATATGATCTATATTTGTTCTTGTATACCCACTTGTTGATAATTGGTTTGGTTCCAACTTTAGGGTCAGCAAGCTTCAAAGTTCCATTCTTGAGCACATCATACACATTCTACATGGTTTATTTCCACTCATCAAGAGAAATGACCTCTTTAAAGGAAGTTGGTTCAAGGTTAGCAAACAAATTAATTCAAAATCAGATGAGACATACATGTCTTCTGCATCACCTGAGTTTAAGCTATCTGCAAGTCCTCCATCTTCTTGTCTAGTTGAACTTATTGTTCCCTTCTTTTCAACTTCATCCAGATGGACACTTTCAACTGTCTTTGTGTCTCATTTCAGAATTTTCCATGATGGACCAAGTTAATCAACTGGTGGTGGTTCATTTTATTCAAGATCCAGTCTTCCAATTCTTTCAATCACCTCATCTAGTTGTACCTCTTGTTCAGGTGAAGTGGAAGAAAATTATTCTTCATGAGTTTCTTCATGAGGTGGTGTTGATGCTTCAAAAGGAAATTCTAGAGATTTATCTGAGATAGGGACCCCCCCTTCAAGATGTGGAATTTTATTATCAACTTCATAATATGATTTCATATTGCAAAATGTTTCCAGATTATCAACCTGTCTTTCAATAGACTCGTCATTTTTATTCATTTAAAGAAAAATGACATATCTAGCAATAATATAATTATTGTTTACCTCATCGTAAATATGATATGGCTTGGATGTATATGAATACACCAAGAAAATGTATTTTCGACTTTGAGCACCAAGCTTGTCTCTTTGTTCCTTTGGTATCAAGGCATACTATAGGTGGAACCAAAGAACCTGAGATGCCTCACCAAAGGGATGCAACCAAACAATCTTTCATGTGGATTCTTGTTTTCAAGAGCATGAGTTGGACATTTATTTCTTAGTACATCACCCCAAACATCAATTTGACATTCTTGAAAAACAACATGGATCATACCATATTCATGATGGTTTTATTCATTCTTTCCGCCACACCATTTTTTTAAGTATTGTAAGGAACTATATTTTGGCGCTCAATCCCATGTTGATGAATATAGTATTCAAAATCATTATAAGTGTATTATTTTCCATTATCAGTACAAAGTGTGCCAATATGAGATTGTGCTTCATTTTCTATCCATGCATGAAAAATTTTGAATGTTTGCAATGCTTCATATTTTTTCTTTAACAAGTATACCTAACATATTTTGGTGTAGTCATAAAAAACGCTCATGAGATATTTATTACCATTGGAATAAAGAACATGCATGGGGATACAAGTTAGATTGAATTAGATCTAACTTTCTACATTCTCTGAATTTTGACTCATGAAATGCAGGGAAAATTTTAGGGGTGGAATTTTACCCATGGCCTAATTTTGAACATTTTTTTTCCAAAAAAAGATTGACCAATTTCCTTTTTTTTTCTAAGTTGATTCCCCCAAATTCCATGGGATAAATGTTTTTTACTCTAAATATCACCAAAGTTGTCTAGAAAATATATAAAACCCTTATAAATTTGAATCTTGTTAGAAAAATACTAGCCAAAATCTTATGGTTGGAAGTTTATGAATTAGTAAGATTTGCCAAGGTTTATCCACTTTAAAAAACATATGGCTCCTTAATGAAATGTATGCTTAGTATGTTTTCCTAGTATGCATGCATCACATTTGTTCATCTTCTTAGGAATGGTTGGAAAGCTAAAACACCATTCTTTTTCAACAAGCGAAGACTATTATAGCTTAAGTGTCCATATCTAGCATGCCATAACAAAATTGATGACATAGTACCTTGTTCATGCTGATAGAGGAAGGAAAAGTTATGAACTCTTGCAGATGATCCTTTCAACTTCAACGACTTTTCATCGTCATTTCCGGTCATGATGACCTAGTTATCATAGGACTTACTTATCTATACTATTCCATCAAACATTTGGATGGAATGGCCTTGTTATCAAATATGCACCAAGGACAAAAGTATTTTCTGCAACTATGGAAGATAGACAACATTATGAAACAAAAATTTAGGGAATCCAGGTAGTTTGAGTCTTATGGAATTAATTCCCTTTGGTTTGAGGCTGGATTTTTCTACAAAATACACTATACCATCTACATTGTTATTCAGTTCTTCAAAACAATATTTTCTAAATGTCATGTGGGATGTATCACCAGTATCAAGCATCCAAGTATCTTTGTAAGATGAAAAATATGTGATTTCATTTATTCCCATATTACAATGTGCAACAATACAATGAGCAGATTCAAGAGCTTTACTAGCATCTCGAATTTTACTTTTCTCTTCTTTCTTATGATTATTCCTTTATTCGATGGAATCCCAAGGGTCCCAACACTGATATGCTTCATGTCTATTCTTCCCATTGTGTTTACATTGTAATTATGTTCTTTTCTTTGAGTCGCTTCTATCCCCCTACCTCTAAAAATTCCTTCTTCCACATCCTCTTCTCTTACTCTCTCTCTTGGAAGAATCTTTTGACTGGTTCTTTGATTTTTTATAAAGCCAAAGGGTATTTCCAGGTGCTAATGAATGCAAATTTTTCCACTATCACTTGTAATTTATCAATGTTTTGGAAACAAAGAAGGAAGGTGTAGGTCTCTCTCTACCACCTTTTACAACAGTCTAAAACAATCATTGTAGAAATATTGTAGTACAAGTTACACCTTAATCGTTTAAAATAATTGAAGGTTCAAGCCTACAATATTTTCACATAAGCTTGAATTGAATTCAATTATTTCACTATAGCCTTAATATATACCCTTCAATTTATGAACCACATCATATAAAATGGGTGTGCCCATTAACAAAAACTGCATTTGAATTCTCAACATAATACCGTTTTATATGCAAAGGGTGTTGAATCAATATCAAGCCAACGAAAGTGAGCACAAGCATAAATACCTATGGTGCATTGTCCACATGTATAATTATCAACACGCGGAGCTCTTCAAGGTGATGAAGGTTAATACATGTAGGTCATGCTAAGTTAGCTCCACACAATCTTCAACGCGGTCCAAGGGAATGGTCTTGGCCTAGAGATACCATGATACACTAGGGAATGATACCACAGGAAACATAGTCAAGAGAAAGTGAGATTTCAGGGATTTATTTCATGTGCAAGTTGAAGGGTGGATTCCCACATGGAGGAGAGTTGTCTCATGTAGCACAAGAAGGAGAACGCATGTAGAGAAACATGTCTCTTAGCGAAGAATTCATTGGAGAAGAATAACACACACCATAATTAGGATTTGTAGGTGGTGTTTCTGATTTAGGGAAAAACACCCTCACAAAATGAATATGCAAGTCTAAGGATTGAATCTTACAAAAGTTATATGCCTATATTTATGCAAATCCTTGATTGATACCAATTGATAGTGAGGAATAACTCCATAATTGCATGATTTGCATTGAACGATAATTTGTTATTAATAAATGCCTGGAGTGACCTTTGGTATTCACAGAAGTTTAGGTCTTTTAATATTCATAACTAAATTCCTATCTATTTACAATATTATTGTTGGAACCATAATCCTGTAGGTGTTAATGGATAAGTCTACGAGTGTGGACGCAAGTGGACCTCCCTAGTTCGAATGAGTTGAATCTAGAAAAAACAAGACAATGCATACACACCTTTCCCTAAATTAATAAAATATTGATGAGAGACAAAGAAGAGAAAATTCACCTCTTGAATGAAATTTGTCCTTGCTGTCCTTGAACTCCTACAATCTGAATTCTCAGATGAATAACCTATCATAGATTCACCACAAACAAAGACCAAGTGGATTGAAAAAGAAACACATTGACTAATCTAAGTAAATGACCAAGGAAATTCCCTATACATTATATTAAAAATTAGATATGGGAAAGGAAATGCATAATTGTATTATCAAAGCGGGAAGAATTACAACCAACCTTGGTGTCGTAGATCCCTTCCAATGGATTCCTCTTGGTCCAACTTGTCACCCTTGTCTTAGAATAATGGAGATAAAAGTCTAAAACACTGACACAATTTCTATAACATCTACTTACTATCAATTCGTCCTCCCCTCACCCATGGCCAAGAGCTTTATTTATAGGAAAATGAGGATATGGGGGAGTTGAGGATATTAGGGAAAAAGGATGAGAGAGGATCCCCACAGTTTTGGAACTCGAGCAAGATCCAAGTAAATAGGAGGGAAAGCTAATACAACTATATTCTGCTCTAGAAACCTCTCAAAGACTTAAGTTTCTACCCGTACAAAGGTCAATGCGATTTGAAGTGGAGCAACATGCGTCTCTATGGGTTGATGTGGTTTTTTTGTATTGGAAAGGCGTTCCATAAATACAAGTTACGGTGATACACACTACGTTGCGGGGGTTGCAACACAGGTTTCTAGGAGAGAAAAGCTCATCGAGGTTGCAAAATAAGATGATTTGTTAGCCAAGTAAAACATGGCTCATCTTCCATGATAATCTCTTCAGGGATTGCGACAATGCTAGGTTATAGGATTCATAATATTGACGAAAATTCCGTGTAATAGATTTCCCCCCAAAGTACGAAGCTAGAGAGAGTAAATAGGTGATGTACTTTGATGTGAGTAGGAACAAACAAGAAACCATAGATTGGAGAATTGTCGAAAACAACCAAGGACTTTGAAATACAAGCTCTAACATCTCTGAGGTAGACATCTCGATGACTCAAAGCATGGATACTGACCCATACATTACAGATCCATGCAAAGACTGGAGGTGAGTATGGAAAATGAAAATAAAAGCGTGGATCCATATCATCAAAATAAGATGTAAATCATAGTCACCGACCAATACAACATGGATCTATGAAACAGAGATAACATAGCCACTGAATCATACAGTGTGGATCTATGTGACAAAGTACCTACATGATGTCCATGTAGAAATTTACTAGAAAAATATCCATCGCAACCTGGGTAAGATATACAAAAAAGGTATCCCAAGGTCTTCAAATTGATCCCCAAATTGATTCAATCCTAACAATGTGAATAAAAGAGTTGAAGTCGAACATGGCATGAACCACTTGATTACCATTCAATGATATGAACCATTAAAAAATGCGAGGGAAATCACAAGTAATGACAATGATTCCCAGGGTATCTTAGTACATTACGAGGAAGGCGAATGAATGAGCTGGAGTCGAACATCCATAGAATCATTCAATCAGAGGTCAATCATGTAAACGTACTATTGAAGGTGAGAAAACTTTCCATTGAGATATGTAGGCTTCAACATACTAAGCGGTCTCTAAATATAATCCTTCGATGATGTGTTGACGTTGACAATGATAGATACATCAAAGGAGGGCCATTCGATGATGATTTTGAATGGTAGATAAAACAAGTATATACTAACACAAGGTGTATGGATAAGAGCTATTGAGAAACTGATTTAGGGATGACCGAGCTTACGAAGGGCTTGACAACTGCAAATTTTTACTTAAATGGAGGGCTTCCCTTGAACATTTTATGGCACAACAGATGACCCAACAACATTAACTTGGTGAGATGGAGAACAAGATATAATGCGACATGAATGAAGCATTATTCAGATGACCCAAAGGAGTAAAGATACTCATAGACATGACATGACTCAAAGACAAGCTTATTACCCAACTATTTGAATGAAATAGAAACAAGTGCCATGTTCAAGGGTGACAATAAGTTTCCATAAATATAGATTCAGATGCATTTCCCTTCCCTTATTCTCCATCATAATTGGCAAGTACGTCTTTGTTTATTAATGAGCTTGAGGAGGATAACAAATGCTCGGTATAGCTTGTCTTTCAGACGAGTCCAATCTCACATGTTTTACGAACCTGATAAAGAAAGTGTTCGGTCCTAAAAGGGTCCTTCCATGTATAATTTTACGAGTCCAAAGAAGGTAAACTCGATGGTGTTTCATATTTAGAGAATCTGAAACAGTCAAAAGAAAAATCGAGGGTGAAATTTTTCATAAAGTTAGCCCCCTAAGCCCGAAAAAGTGTAAAATAATGCTTAGAAGAACTCTCTTAGTCAATGGTTGATTAAGGTATTCCCTTTTTTATAAATAGTCTAAATGGTATCGAAAATGGGTAAACTATCACCGGATAGACGACCTTTCAAACACTTTCACAAGCATGAAAGAGGCAAGTTCGTTGGGCAATATTTTCCTATTTCGGGTGTGTGGAAAGATCTTAAAGACAACTCAAGGAGTTTCTTTTTCTGTAAAGATTTTACAAGCAAGAAAAATATATAAAAGTGTACTCGGTAACATATTCCCATGTATTTACGAGCACGAGAATGAACAAAGACTGAGCTCATATTTTTTTCCTAAACGTGAGAATAGCTCAGACCATAACCTCATTATTGTGTTTGACCTTAATCTCCAAAAACAAGTGTGAAACCATAATAATTAATAAACAAAGGGATGTTTAAGAACAAATGGTAAAAACTATAAAGTAAAAATAATAAAATATTCTCTCTCAACTCAATAAATAGAGGTGAAAGGGACTCATTTTACCATTGCATTCTTACTCTTTTCACCAAAGAGGGTAAAAAACTATTTGATGTAGAAACTTGTGTTCGCGATTTTGGGCACTCCAGGTAGTGAATTTTCATTTCATCAACTCTAGGTAACCATTCTCTTCCTCTATTTCATTTATCTGGTTGAATTACTACTATTTTTGTTCTTTTTAGGTAAATTTGGGGGTCGATTTTAGGTGAAAATGCGCACCCAAGTGGACACGACTACCTTTTTTGGGAAATGCATCAAACATGGTCGACGTGGATCCTCAAAGGGAGAACCGCGTCGATGATGCGCTATGGGTGAACTCGGGTCATGCCGACCGTAAATGTGGCACAAAGAAATAAAAAACAATAATTTTGGGGTGGGGTTCTGTAAATGGATAGCTTATAATGACCCATTTTATGGTTTTTGGAGGTTTCAATCAAGGAAAATGTTGGAGTGGAGAGAGAGAGATCACGAGTTGGAGGATTTGGAAGAGTTAAATGATGACAAAACCATGTTGGCACTCCAAGAGTGTGGGATCAAAAAATATTTTCTCACTCCAAGCATGAGGGCCCAAATTCCTTTATTGGATTATTTGGTGGGAATGTGGGATCCTGTTGAACTTCATTTCCAGGTGGGGGCCCACATCCTCACTTTCGAGATAGATGACATTTAATTTTTGACTTGTATCTCATGAAGAGTAGCTCGTCCATACATATATGGAAAAAGTGGTGGTGACGAAGATACTGATGTGCTTATTATTCAATATTGTGTGCCAAGGAATAAAAATGCCAGTGGGAAGATCCCGATTAAAAGTGTCTGTAATTTTCCATTGAGGACCATTCTCTTCACCGTGGTAGGAGTGGTGGGAACCAAGTTTCATCATCAAGTGATTAGATCCTAGATTCTATGTGCTCTAGAGTTTATGCAACCCACTGTGTTCAACTGGTATGAGAGTTTGCTAGGTATAATGAAAGATCAGTTGACCAAGTGTCGGTTGGGAAAAAAACAGTTCAATTATGGGTCCATTTTAGTATCCTTATTTATGGAGAGGGTTCCTCATTTTTGTTCGCAAGATATAGAGATAGCCAACCTTGATCCACAGGAACCATGCATGAGGAGATGGGTTGATTTTTTTGGTCATCATGCTGGTTTGATCCATAGTTACGAGCCAACTTTCTTCCACTGGGTGTGTAGGAATCTACTCATGGTAGACGATTATGCATATGCATGTATAGATTTGTGAGGAGATCCCGACTTGGTGCTCCCAGAGGGGTCCATCTGGTGTGAAATAGGTAAAAAAGGACTTTCACATTTTTCAAATTCTTATGCATTTTTTTGTATATTTTTTTTGGGTGTACTAAATTTCTTTAAATTTCAGTAATGTAGATGTCAAGCCAGAGAGGCCACCTGGGATTCCCCTATCTAGCAATGGGGGAAGGTAGGGCCATTTCTGCACGTGAGTGGAGGGAAAGCAAGGATCTCGTGGAGACCAAGGAGAATCTAGAAAGGTTGACCATTGACATCTCAAATATATCATTGGATGATCTACCACGGTGTTATTAGTGCCACACAGTGGGGGTTTCCAAGAGGATTGGATGTTTTCTCTATTGAGTATCTCGAGTCATGATATGTTATCATGAGTGACATGATTATACTTGTAATATATATGTAGTTATTTATGAAATCCATGAGCTTCACAGTTTTTTCAACTGATATCTGAAATCTATGAGCTTCAGGATTGTGTCAACTTTTGTAAATTTTTATCTAGTTTAATATGAAAACAATTTGTAGCGATTTTATATACAATGTGCCTATGGTGGATGTGGACTCATGTAGGATGCTTATCTACATCTGAATGATTTACATGTTATGATCTTTGCATACATTTTATCGATGAAATGATTAAGAATGTACAATATACCAATCTGAGATAAAATTATCTAACGAATCGACAACTGCATTCATGCATCTCAGGATGTGTTGGTACTAAATAAAATCAAATGATCTATCCAAGAGGCGTACTCGTAAAAAAAGACGAAGTAGAATAGGGTCACAAACAATTTAGAATCGGTTCAAATGAGAGACTATAAGCTAAGAGTCCAAATGGATGATGATGTGGTGCACACCATGAGAGGAAGCATCAGTTAACAATCCAATCACTGCATGATACTCGATGGTATTATTCATTGTAGAACCTAGGAAAACTCCACCTGAGCTTATAATTTCATCGGTAGGGGAATAAAGCACCCATGCTGCCGAAGCGAGGTTTCGAGTGTTCCGGTTAGCACCGTTTTTTAATCCAGAATAGGTTGTCATCTGTGCATTAAAGCAAAACATGGTATAAGCAGTCATAGTTGAGATGAGACCCTAACAAACAAAAGGAAAAACTCCATGCACCATATCAAACACAAATTATATACAAAATGTACAATGCACATATGCAAGATTGTCCTAAGCATAGTAACTTTTAAGGTAGATCTCATTTATAGGCTCCCCTAGAGGTATCCATTCATAATTGACTAACCCATAGGCCCCTTTCTCTAGTACATGCTTCACGATGTAGGGCCCATGCCACATGGGCTCGAATTTTCTTGCCCTCTAGTTTATCGTGTATTTGATCGTATGTCAGGACCAAATAACTTTCATTGAAAATGCAGGGTTTGACTAATTTTTTGTACTGGGATTTGATGCACTTTTTATGTGCTTCATTGGCAAGGGTAGCATCATGACAAGTTTCGTCGAGTTTGGATAAGTATAGAAATATTTCTTCCTTAGACGTAGTGCTCGACAGGAGTTCAACGACTAGTTGGAGGGATGGGATTGGATGGGATCTCGCACTCAATAGGTAATACTGCCACAAACCATACACCATTTGGAAAGGTGTGAATCTGGTAATGGTTTTCATGGAGGTCCTATATGCCCAAAGGGCTGAAAAAAGCATTAGATGCCAGTTTGACTTGTGGGCCCCTACCATGAGTTGTATCATGGTTTTCAAGACGTTCTTTATGGCCTATAACTATCCATTTTCTTGGGTGTAGTAGGAGGTTGATTTCTCATGGAGAAAACCCAACTTGGCACTTAATTCAACTACCATTTGGTTTTCAAAATGTGGGCCATGGTCAGTGACGATGGATTGTGGAACTCGGAATCTGGGAATAACATGATTAAACATAAAGAGTGCGGAAGTTTTTCCATATTCTTTGTACGTAGTCATAGCCTCAACCCATTTTGTAAAGTAATCTACTGCGGCAATGATATAGCCATCCCCCCAAGCTGAGGTAGGCTTACAGTGCATGAAATTGATGCCCCATTTTGCAAAGGGGCCGACGACAATAACTGGGTGTAACGGGGCAGGATGGGTGTGCCTTTTGGAATGGAAAAGTTGGCAAGGAGGACACTTCTTCACGGCTTCCACAAAATATTTGAAAATTGATGGCCAGAAGTATCCAACACATAAAATATTAGCCATCCCAGAGAGGTGACCACCACATGCCCTAGAGTGGAAGTCATTCAAACATGCTTGACCTCATCATGGGTTAAATAATGTCATAGAATAGAGTCAATACCTCAATGGTATAGAGTGTCACCGATTATCAAATACTATTTTCCATGATGTCAAATACAATGACGGTCGTCATGAGATAATTAGGGCCAAAAGAGTTGGGTTTGGAGATATAAAGTAATGTCTCCATACCATGGGTCATATGTACTGATCAGGAACAATGACTCATCGGGAAGAGATTCGATGGGATGAGCTTCTTGATCAAAATGGGAAGATCACACATGAATTCTCAAATACCAATGATTACTTCGATTTTGATTTCTCGAATTGTAGGTAAAATTATTGGAGAATTACAATCTAGTGCAAGTACTTGCCCCCCAGTACTTGACGAGTGAGTACGTGGTACATGGGGTTCAAATCAACGATGATGGTAGTTGTGCAGAGTAAAATGTAATGATGAAATATCTAGATAGTGATGACAACTTCAGAGCCAACTTCTCAACATGTGAGTAATGTGTTTCGGAGTTAGCTCACTCTTACAAAGGTAATACATCAATGTTCTATCCCATTATTATATTCCTGCACTAGCACCATACCAACAGTAGATGTAAAGGAAACAAGATAAACGAGATAATCCTTTGTATAATCAAGCGAATGCAACATATGTGCATGTGTTATGGCGTGTTTAATATTGTCAAATGTGCATTGAGCGCAGTCATCCCAAACAAAAGGAACTCCTTTTTTTAACAACTACATAAAACTATTTTTTTTCTTTCCATAATTACACACAAAATGACACAAGTAGTTTTCCTTCCCCTACAAACCTTGAAGTTTGGTAATGTTTGTTGGTGGAGGTAAGGCTAGAATAGCCTCTACTTTCAAGGGATAAATGCGGATACCATATTTTTAAAAAATGAAGCCAAGAAAACATCTAGACTTAACACAGAAGATGCACTTATGAGGATTTAAGCGGATATTATAACGTCGACATCTGAGTAAAACCACTGCCAGACAGTCGATGTGAAATTCACAAATTCAAATGGGCTAAAATCGAGGTAAGGATCCACTATATCCTTGATATCATGAAAGACATACGACAAGGCCCACTAGAATGTGGGACCGACAATTTTAAGGCCAAAAGGTAACTTACGATATGCAAATGGGCCCCATGGGAATATGAAGGCAGTCTAGTGCTGGTCATCTCAGTCGATTTCGATCTGACTATAGCACGAGAGGCCATCCATGATCGAAATGTTGATGCTGCCAGTGCAGTTATCAATAATTTGGTTGATTAAAGCGGTGGGATAATTGACTTTGGGGCAAGCCTTGTTTAAATCCCTATAATCAACACATATTCTAATAGTTCCTTATTTTTTCATGATAGGAACGATGCTAGAGACCCAGTCTGTCAAGGGGACATGATAAGTAAAGCCAAATTTCAAGAGATTTTTTACTTTTCCCTTATAGCCACAGTCTCTCAGGGGTGCGTAGGATAGATTTTTTGTTGAGTAGGTTTTTCCTCAGAATAAGTTTTGATCTCATGAACAATGATGGCAGGATCAATCCCGAGAATTTCCTCATAGCTCCATGCAAATAAATTACATAACTATTTAACTAATGAAGTGTAAGCTTCAATTTATTCAAGAGAGAAAGCTTGTCCAATGTGAATATGTTCCACAACGCTGGGTTTCACCAAGATGTCAATGGAAATGGTAGGTGTGATATTCACCAAATTCCCTTCAGTCAGCGTATCTTGTATGAGAATAGGAGTTTGAGGATTTGGGGCAATATCCAGTGAAATCATAGAGTTAGTATCATTCTCAACCATATCTAGGGGTGGGAGGAAGGATTATCGATGGTGATTGTCCTCCCAAAGAAGGTCATCTAAGCTCATAGTCTCCATGATAGATTCTTTGGATGTAATGGTCTAGAGGAGATAATCCAAAGACGGTGGAGATGAGTTTAGCCAAGATGGAAAAGAATAGGGGTCTGGTGCCACTAGTTTATGGTCATCAAGTGGGTCAGACACTAATTGGATAACATGATATGTAGCCTTAACTTATAGAATATGCATTTGATTTCCAATCAAGTCAACTTCATTAGAACCAGGGATAATCCAAGGATCAATAGAGTTGGAGGAATGTTGGGACATGGACAAGATCATGTTCACCATGGCAATTTGTGATGGGGGATCAGTTGTTGGGAAGAATCCCATCAATGATGAATCCTTGAGGAGTCCTAACCCCACACTCTCATACCTAGGAGAAGACTTCCCTATAAGGGAGACATTATTCACACGATGAGAGTTGGTGTCAAGTGTACAGAAGTCTAGTTGGTCAATGGTGACAATTTTCCCTTGGTGGGGAAACTGCACTATGTGTAAAACTGAGGATGCAACTGCAATCATGGTATAAAACTAGTTTTGACCAAGTAATATATTATAGTCCAAGGTCACATCAACTACTTCCATGTGAATGTAAATGGTCTTACCTCCCAACTCAATAGCAAGGGATTGTAAAAGTCCATGCAGTTGAAATTCATGTCCATCAAATGCTTTTAAGGTGGTAGGATATCGGTTCAGTTCAGGAGAGCCAATGGATATCCAATAGGACAAAGACATAATTGAAGTGGATGCTCATTCATCTAGAATAGTATGATGGATGTTTTTCCCAACAACGTTGGTAATGATTTGGAATGCTAGTTGATGGGAAATCCTCAGCTTGAAATATTCCAGTTTAAACATAATAATGTTGGACGTTTCCAGATCCACTACTCCAATGGAAGATAGTAGGGTCTTACACTGATTACGACAGTTTTGTAAGACTTTGAGGGTTGACATGGAACCGGGTGCCTGGGCCAAATCTTCAAAAATGTTGTAGTTTTGTGCGGCCCTGGCATTAGGATTGAAAGTCGCCTTTCGAATCATGCTTTTGGGTGGGAAAAACACTACATCTGATATGGATTTATCTATTGATAGCAAACCCTGTGGGGAAGGATTAGTGGACGTGGAAGTGGAGGATTTTTCAGTATTACCTCATGTTAACACCCAAATTAACCCCCAAGGTTGTGAAAGAAGGCAATTCAGGGTAACCACTAATCAATCTTTAGATTGTGATATTGACTTAACACAAACAAAGAGGGATCTCTCTATAAACTCTTGAAAACTGGAAATAATCAAAGGTTTCAACAATGAAAATGTACACCAGCATTCATCATTCAAGATATTCAATTACAACATACACATAAGATCAGATTTTTGCTAAAACAAATTGTTTAAATTTTGTTTGGAGAGAAAATCATAAGAAACTATTTGGCAATGGAGTCAAATCAAACAAACTCTGGACATTTATTTACAAATGCTTTATGAATGCATTTAAACAGGGGCAAGGTAGCAAACAACTTGTAGTCAAAGTGATTTTAATTGGTGAAACAGAAGAGAAAGAAACAATCCATCGATACAAGGTATACAATAATGAATCCTGTACTAACTTTAGTAGAAAAAATTTGTGAAATACTTGGAATGAGATAAACAGAGCATAATTTGTATGAATTCTGCTTAACTATAACACTGCACCAAGTATGAAGAAATATTTACAGACTGGAAATAACAATGAAAGATATACAATTCACAGGAGAAAGAAGAAAGAAGAGACTACAAGAACCAATTACACAAGAATCTCTATGAAAATCCATCTTCACCACTGCAAATATATTCAAGAAAATGTCTCAAAACAGAGCCAAGCTCCCCCAGGCCTCATCCAAATGATTTTCCAACCTGTTCTACTTCTATTAAATTTCTTTTATAGATCTATCTGGCCCTGCGGTCAAGCTATCCCAATAGGAATCTGTTACAACTGTATGGACACCTACACAACAAGATTCAACAACCTGGGAGTTGGTTCCAACCATTTTTGCTCATTTTCGGTCGCAGACTTCTGAAACTGCTTTTTGGTGCCCCAGCTGTATAACCCAAACAGTGATAGCTGTGTAAAAAATGAAAGGGGGTTTTATATACTGGACCATGATGAAAAAAAACCTCTTTCATTTTCCTTATATTCTCCTCCAACTAACCAGGATCTGCTCCAGAAGTTGATGACTCATGCCAAAAATGTAATTTTTGGAAATTTACCCTGGGAAGATCCTCCCGATTCTCCCAAAATGAGACACCTGTGTAAATTATGAGAGAGGTTATTGTAGATAGGCTCGTTATGGAAAACAACCTCTCTTAGTTTCTTGAAATTTATCTCGGTTTGGAGGAGACGGCGGCTGAAAAACGGTGACTAAAATAGTAATTTTCGGTGAAAAACCACCATGCCTTCATATAATATCACATTGAATTTTGAATTTGGATTTCTTCTTGCAAATTTGAATTTCGGGACTTTGGAAGCTTGGGATGATGTGGTGGGTGTGTTGATTTGACATGTAGACCTTATCATTATTCAACATTATTTTATCTTAGACTTAGGAATGAATGCTTGAAAAGTTTGATTTGCATCTTTAATTGGGCATGTGGCTTAAGGAAATGAGACTTTGTTCATTTCTCCATAGGTCTGGACACCTTTTCCTCTCCAAAACAATTAGAAAAAATCCAGTGCTAACACCTCCATTGGATTCTTTTCCTGGAATGAATTTGTATGTATGTTCCTTGGTGGATAAACTAATTGTCTCACTATGCATCATGAGAACATGAGAATTTGCGGATGTTTATCCTTGAGAGGGGTTTTTTTGTTGTGTAACCATCTATTGTTGTTGTGTTGGGAAGGGGCTAGTTAACACTATGGGTTGAGTATTTCCTTTAATAAATTTTTGGACTTCTTCACGATGGGGACACACCTTCGTGAAGTGGTCATCACCTCACATTAAACATGGAAACTTAGCCTTCCATTTTGGTTTAGCATCAATTGTGTCCCGAGTCATTTTGTGTTCCTGCTGGTTTGAAGATTTTTTGGATTTACCTTATTTTTCTTCTTAACATCAAATTTATGAGATTAATTAGATTGAACAGAATTCACCTCTATGGTCAGAGCAGGATTGGGTGAATTTGTGGTGTTATTACCAACTTGTGGCGGAGCTGGATTTACAGCCAGATAGCTTTGTGTTCTAATTGATAGTGTTGCAGGATGGATTTGGATGAAATCCAGTATGCCATCACCATGTGATCTTGAAGGTGGTTTGGATGAGTCATTGGTGGGTCGAGGAGTGTTAGGAATTATTTCATATAGTGTGCCATATTGAGCATATACTAAGTCTAAATACTGGGCACGTGTAATGGCTTTTTCTTTGGTAACTTCCCTACCTATAGCTACATCTTTGGATATAATAGGCAGTAATGATTTAGCAAACTAATCAGCTAGTAATTGGTACAGAATGGGAGCATTAATTAAACTATGTCCTCTCCACCACTCATGGATATGATTAGAGATATGGGTGGAGGTAGATTGCTGGAGCGAGGTTAAGAGGTTCATTCCAGTTTCATAGCGGATCGGTAACTGGAAGTGTGTCAGAAACACCATAACGAAGGATAGAAAATATGTGAAATAGTGTGGTTGTAATTCAATATACCATTTGGCAGAAGTGTTGGTGAGAGTTCTCTAAAAGAGCCTCAAACGAATAGAATTGTCCATTAAGGGGTTCAAGGAACACCATAAGTGATATGTCATCACATGGTTTTTTGGATCTTCACCGAGTTTACCATGAAACTTAGTTATGTTTGATGGAAGCTTAACAAGAATAGGTGGCCAATTAATGCCATGCTGAATGGGATCATTCATTAAATGTGACAGATCTGTTAGATATAATGTTTCCCGAAATGGTAACTATCAGTTTAATTGAGGATACTAATAGTATTGACATGGAATTTGAGTACCAGTAGGACCATAAATTGATTGATCATAAGGTGCATCCATATATGGCAGTGGTCCTCCCATAGGGGGTTGGCCATATGGGGAGGTTTTCCCATATCACAAGGTTGACCCGATGGTGGGTTTCCCCTAGAATGAGGGGGTCCTCCGGAATGGGGAGGTTTTCCAAGTAGTGGAGGTGGTGGTGGGACAGGTGGTGGAGGTGAAGGTGGGACAGGTAGCCGAGGTGGGGGTGGGGGTGGTGGTTCTATATATGGAGTTCCAGTCGGAGGAATATTTGTTAAGTTTTGTTGGCCCCATGGGGTATTTGCGTTTCCAGGGTAAGGTACTCCGGGATGAAGATTTCCTGAAGGAGTGGGTTGGTATATTTGACTCTGTTGAGGCCTTGGATGTGCAAGGGTGTGCAAAATGATGGAATGAGTTCCTAAGCTCTCAACAGAGGGGGAAAACCGAGACTAAAAGGCTTCAAAAGGCCCTACGCAAGGACAGTTCTATCCCTAGCCTGTTTGGTGTAGTAATATCCCACAGATATTCGGCTTCCACTGGCACTCTAAGAGTTGATAGGTTTTGATCCAAAGGATCACTTTTCAAATGAAGAAAACCTAAGTGTGAAAGTCTGTAAACACTAATCTACTTAAAGGAATCTAAGCTAAGTTAGATCTATTCTAAGAAGGTGTTTTGGAATAGGCCCAAATCAACTTGATATATAAATAAACAGATCATTTATCAATTACACATAAATGTATAAAATGTTTAGTGATTTGTTCAGCTCAAGTTGTAATTAATTAATGAAAATCAACTAATGGCAAATTGAGTTTGTTAAACATTCAAGACTTGATCTGTAACTTGATATGTTAATTGAAAAATTAACACCATTTGTAACTTACTGAAAGAATCATTTGCAGAAATTGATAAAAGATTTTAATAGAATAAACTCTTTAAAACCCTTATGAACACATGAATCATGAGTAATGATAAAACAGAACTGTAGATTGATATGTTTAATAAATTGCAAATATTAAAATGGTGTCAAATAAACAACCTGGAGAGATCTCATTCATCAAATAAACTTGAAAAAAAACAAAAGTGGATCTGAAAAATAACTTTACTATATTCAATAACCAATTTGCAAGAAACTACAAGCTTGTATCAAAACAAAATATCTCCAGCCTCTCCTGCAGATTTTGTCTCCAAGTTCCATCCTCTCTTGCCTATGAGGAATCATCTCTTTAAATAAGAGTTTACAAAATAATAATATAAACAGTAAATTCCCACAAACCGGGATTACAAAATCAAAGATAACCTAATGGCCTAGAAACTCTTGCCATTTGTTCCAAATCTATAACAACTCATCTATAATTGGATAATTGGATGACTCAATCCCCAGCTAGGCATTGCATTTGAATGTTTCCATCTCATTCTTTTCTAGCTTATGCCAAATTTGGACAAAGACTTGGATTTTACGTTCCAAGGAAACTGGTTTCCTGATCAACTGCTCCACATCATCAATTTTGACTTCTTCTAGAAGCTGAATTTCCAGCTGGGCTTCTTCACACTTGCGCTCAATTTCATCGATCTTCAACTTCAATGGACAAGCATCTTTGATGAGTTCCATAGCAGGTAACTGGAGAACCTCCATGAAATTATCTACTGCATACCATCGCCTGCTACAGATGGCTTGTGCTCTCTTGAGAATATCTTCAACAGATTTGTTGAGTTCAAGCCAAGTGTTCAATTCACCTCTGATCTTCTTAAATTGAAAACTTTTCAGCATAGAAAAAATTTCTGGAGTGTCCTTGATATATCTCAGCCACTCACTAACATTTTCATTTTCTTTTGAAGCTTCCAGCCTTTTATCTTTCTGTTCTTCAAAGGCACTGAACATCTTACCTAAAGTGATATGAGTCTCCCTGATCTCATCTAGAGTTAAAAACAGCTTCTCCAGAAACTCATAATGCTCTTTGTTGATTGGAAGGGCCAAGTCCTTGAATTCTTGAGATGAAAACTTAAAGAAGGTAAATGAGGCTGCACTTGCAGTTGCATCCTCTCATTGCTTTTGTAGTAAGGCTATCTTTTGAGTGTTAGCCGAATTCTTAGCTTGCATATTTTGAAGCTCATCCTGCAGAGAGCTGTTGCTTCACTCCACATATCCTAACCTATCTTCCCATATTCTCCTGAGATCATTAACATAAATCTCATGATCTTCCTTAGTCTTGACCAATTCTTCTGACAACCTTTCTGACTCTTTTTTCTTCTGATCAATTTCTGTATTAAGTATTTGGACTGAATCAAGATTTTCACCAGCAAATGCTCCTAAGGCTGTAGTTGTTTCAATTGCTCCTGAATGGGGGTCATTTTCTTGATGAGTCCACACTATTTTGTTCGGAATAGATACTTCTAATTCACCTTGATCCCTGCCCCTTTTCTTACCTCTCTTTACCACTGCTTTATTTTCCTTGTTGTAAAAGTAATGTCCAAGAGGGACTGCCTCATCATCTTCATATTCAGTTTTTATCTCAGAAGTAATCGAGATAACATTTTCTGTAGAAACCAATGAAGGAGTTTGAGTAGCCATTGGATTAGGCATAGGCATGGTAACTTGAGGGATATCCATAGGGGTAGAGACAGTGTGAGGAACTGATGTAACAAGAGTAGGAGAAGGAATTGAAATGAAAGCTTCAGAAGGAGGAACTTGATCATCATTAGTAGATGGTGATGATGGAAAAGGGGTTGATGGTGGCTCATTCTCAGTAAGTAATGATGAAGTAGATATGGATAATTGCAGGGGGACAGTCAAAGACTGGGGTTTTGCAAAAATAGATGAAGGAATGGTAAAAGAAACTGAGTTACATGGAAAAGGGGTGGCCCTAGAAGTCAGAATATGAAACAATTGGGAAATGGAGAATGGTGGTAGCACCCCTGTAGGCGGAGTTGAAAGATCCTGAATAGGTGGTATCAACAGTGATTGAGTTGTGATGTCAGGGGTAGTAGTGGTGAGTTCCAAAAATTGTTGATCAGGATCACAATGATCCATTTCAACAATGTCCAATAGGTCTGTGACTTCATGTGAGTTGTCTATCACTTCTCCAGTGATTTCTTCAATAACCTTGTCAGTTACCTTCTCAGTAACTTCTTCAGTTATTTTAATTGCAGGAAGTGGCTCATCTTCAACATCATTGTAAATGAGATCAACAGTTGGGAACTTTGATGTAGAAACCTGAACTTTCTGCCTTTTGGTTGGGTTAACATCAGCCATTTCCAAATCATCAACTACCTATGAAGCTGCAGGAGTCACTTGAACATCCATAGAGAGCTTAGGTTGTTTTTCTATCAGAGTGCCCAATACTGAAGTCAATTTTGCTAATTGCTACTGTGAATCACGAGAGGTATGCCATAAAGCTTGAACCTGCTCAGTTGTTTTCATCTGAGGAGGATTCTACATGGGAGCTTTACCTTTATCCCCATCTATATAGGTAAGCATGAGAGGAGCATTAGCCTGCTGGATTTGCTTTCGTTCTCTCTCCCTTCTAACCTGCTCAATTAGATTCAACTCCATTGTTCTTTTCCCATAGACTATCTAAGCTTTTATTTCTTTCTAATATGTAATAATCTGCTTCTGTTCATCTACACTATTAGCCCTTGCCAATACTTCAGAGAAAGTATTCACTCCTTAATAGATGGATTCATATGGGCGTTCTTCATGGACATAGTCCATTTTCATGTGATACTGCTTGAAGTGTGCATCCATGAACTTCTTTGGATCATGCTTTCTTTTGGGTGCTCTACCCAACTTCAAAGGAGCCAGCTGATCACCAAGTACTGAAGCCCAAGTTGAGGTAGGAATGACGAATGGCCCAAGATTTAAAGAGAATTTAGGCCAGCCGCTCTTTTTGGGACTAGTAAGCTTCTTGTAGACACCACTAGTGACAGTTTGATAGGAAACTTTTTGTATAACCAACCTGTCAGGTACAATTCTTGGTAGAAGGTGAACAACATCACTTCTCCAGATTCTGATATATGAGGACTCATAAAAATACCAATCTCCAATGGTGTTGATGAAATTTCTTGCATCAACTAAAAAGGAAGGAGCCTCCAGTTGGAATATTTTGAAATATATAGTGCCCATGAAATGGTCTCATATGTCATAGAGGAGGGGCACATAATTGCTTTCCCACAATGTAGAATGGTATATATGGACTGGTGGGGCTTCAGTGGTCCAATTCCATCCCAATTTGGGATATTGAAAATCAGAGCAGAAGACATCAAGGATGTAGGCTGACAAGTAAAAATGTGGATTTCTAGTAGCAGGTGCCTTCTGATAATCTTAAATTTTTTTCTTAATTTCTGAAGACAGAATGGATTCCCAGGGAAAAGATTCTCCTGTTGTCAACACATGGTGAGGTATGGGTGCCCACTCAACTTTAAAAACTGAGCAATTGGGGAGGCGAAAAATCCTACAGAGCATGGTTGCCAAAAAAGAGTATGGTTCCTTGAACCAAGCAATTGGGTAAAGGTTATCAGCCGTCAGCAAAAAACTGCTAGGTTTAACCATCCAGGATTTCATCATCTCATCAAAATTGTATCTGGTCTTGGAGGATTGAATGAAATTAGGGCTAAGAATTTGCACAACCAGCTTGAGAGCAAAATCTCTAATGAAAAATTCCAGGTGAAAGGTAGTCAATTGTGACCCTGCATTGTCAGTAAACGACTGGTCTTTAGGGTTAGTATTTTCAACAATGCACTTGACTGGGTCTGTATAAGGTAGAACAACATGGCGAGCAACAATGGCATGGATTTGGGAAGCCCTAATTCTCTCATAGGCAGGTCAGTCTTCTTTGATGTCTGAGAGGTCATCATTATCAAAGATTGAATATATTTTATCCCAATCCATTTGATAGGTTTCAGTGACTCTCTCACTGGTGTCTGAGAAAATGCCAAAATTTGGGCCTTTGGCCAGTAAATCTTTGTTAAGCACCCTAGACCGGGTATTACGAGACATTTTGGCGAAGCTTGGGAAATTCTAGTAAATAAATAAAACAAAATCAAAACGAAACCACAAACAAAAAAATGGTAAATAAAAGGTGCGAAAATGATAGCAAACCAACTTGATAACAATTGAAAAACCGTTAAGGTGACCTTGGTAAGAAAATGGTAGTAAAATCCACATAGGAGCGTAAATTTCCAACAGTAAAAATGATAATGAAAAATAGAAAAATCACGTATATATGGTTTTTTCGGTCGAATCAAATTTGGGCTGTAGATTTAAAAGAAATGGATGGCTAGGATTAACCCCTACGGGATGCAGGATCAAGTTCGAAACCAATCTTTATTCAAAATTGCCGAAATCCGCAATCTGAAATTCTGGGTTACAGGTTTCGGGTTTTACAAATTTTACAAAATAAACAAACGTGTTTCCAAAATCCGCAACCCGAAATTTTGGGTTTCGGGTTTCGGAAAAAAAAACTACTATTGGAAATAAAATAACTTTTCCCGCAACCCACAATCCACTATTTGCGGGTTGCGGGTTTTGGGAACACACAACACGATTTATTGGTGTAATGAATTTCCACAATCTGAAATCCAAAATTTTGGGTTTCAGCATCGAAAACTCTAAAATATTTACACGGTCTTTCGGCAACCCGCAATTATGGGTTGCGGGTTGACGAATTTCCAAAATGATAAACAAACGATTCCCGCAATCCACAATTGCGAGATTTCGGGTTTCGAGATTTCACGATTTGCAGTAAGAAAATGATTTTGGGCAAAATCTAAGGTTTCCTACAAATCAAGAAAACCACCAGAAACTTAGACAATTTTCGAAGGAGATAATTATGATAAGTAAACAAAGCGAAGAAAGGGTATGATGCCATAGCAAACCAAAATTTAAAACTCACCCAATTACCTTTATATTTACATGATGGGGTTCCCATGATCAGAATGAAGCATGGGATCTGTTGTACCTACAACAAATGGCGACTGGCTGGGAAGAACCAGTTATCTCTGCAATTAAAACTTTAGTCAAAGAAAGTATGTTAGCCTACTTATTTTCAACCTTAAATATTTAGAAGATGTTTACGAAAGAGAATCAACATGAAGAATTAGCAAAAGATTGATATATTCTCATCCTTGATCAAATTAAAGATAATGCAAATCTGATAAGAAGATTTAGGTAACAATAGGAAACCTTTTGTCAATATGTGATTCATAGGAAGACAAATTTAGATGAACCTGGGGGGAAACTTCATAATACTCTGGATATCCAAATCATAAACCACCTTGACTTATTAATTACCTTATTCAGATAATTTTATTATTTTTCTTTTCTCCTTTTTTTTTTTGAAAATAGAAAGCTGAACATAAGACGTTGTTGGCATAAGACCAATGCCCTGACTTGGTGACCATATTTTGGCAATTCCATTCACAAACCTGACCTGGAAACTGAATAAGCTAGATCAGTAATGAGACTCCTTGTCTTCCATCTATGACACTGAAAGCAATTATCATGGCTTGATGACCATATAATGATAATTTCATTCCAAAATCAAACCCATGATCATGGCAAGGATGGCTTGTAATAAGACCCCCCTATCCTTATGTACAACATTGTCTTATAAAGAGAATAAAACAGACAGTTTATTAAGGTGCGAACTACAGGACACCGCCATGGGTTGGTGACCATATGATAGTGGCGTTACTCACTGATGTATTGCAAATCATGAATGGACCGACTTGTAATAGGATCTTCCATCTTTCAGTAAACTGAAAGCCATCTTCCAATTTTGGTGGCTTGGTGTGAAAATGTCATTCCACTCACATCTATGAACCTAATGGGCTAGCTTGAAACAAGACCCCCCATCATGTAATCCACAATTATTAAATGATGTTATTTTTCAAGGTGATTGTGATAGGATCTAGAGCAGATAAAGGTTTTCTAGGTTATTGAGATATGCTATATTACACATGTGAAACATAAGACATAATTCAGTCATTTTCCACAATCTCAATTAAACAAATGAATCTTGTATAAGATAGTGACCAAGGTGGAAAGGTATCAATCAAATTTATGCAATTGATGACCATCTATTGTTTGTAAAACAAATTCTGACATAGGTTGAGAAAGCTAAGATTGACAGACCATCCCATAACTTCAGCTCAGATTATATTTGAGACAAACAGACCATCAACCATAACCAAATGTACAGGGTTTATTTAAAGGACAAATCAAATAAAAGAAAACCATTCCAAACAAAGAAAATACAAAACACACGAAAATTATGTACAAAGTGCACTAGACTATTTACACAAAATACTTTTTAAGCAATGAAACATTCACTAGATAAGTGTCAATGACCCCCTCCAATGTCTGTAACCAAATTGTACTTGGGCCAATCTTTTCTATAATAATGAAAGGCCCTAGACAAAGGCGTTGTAATTCGGTATACTGGTTTTTATCCTTGTGTTGTTTATCCCATCTCAGCACTAAATCTCCTACTGAAAATTCCCTGTCAGAAGAGGATTTTTCATCAAACCATCTATTAACCATTTGCTGATGATGATACAACTTATTTTTAGCCACCTCTCTGTCTTCTTCCAACTTAAGCAAAGTATCAATCCTGTGCTGGAGAGGAAAAGAATCATCCTCTTCAACAGATTGGGCTAATTGCAGTGATGGAATGGTAAGGTTGGATGGAAGAATGGACTCCTTGCCATAGAACAAATAGTAGTGAGAATTCCCAATAGCTGCCTTTGGAGTGATTCGTTCTGCCCAAAGAGCATTATAGAGCTGTGTGTGCCAATCCTTGTGATGAGTGGTTACTAACTTCTTGAGGATATTTAGCAAGTTCTTGTTAGAAGATTCATCAAGCCCATTACCCTGTGGGTAATAATTAGCAGAAAATTTTAATTTAATCCCTCTTTCAAGGGCATACTATGTCAATTCAATCAACAAAAAATAGGATGCATTATCAAAGACAAGATATTCGGGGGCACCAAACCTTGTAACTATCTGACTGTCAAGGAAAGACATTAATTGGTTCGTGTTTCACTGCTTAAGGGGGATTGCCTCTACCCATCTGGTAAAGTAGTCAGTTACTGTAAGGATATACCTGTGTTAAAGGGAGGAGGTAGGATTAATGGGACCAACAAAGTCTAATCCCCATAGCTAAAATGGGAACTGAATTGTCACTGGTTACAGAGGAAAAGCAGGTTTCTTGAATTTCCCTGCACACTTTTGACATGGTTCACACCTCTTGACATAGGCATAATCATCTTTAAACAGAGTAGGCCAATAATATCCAACCCTGAGAATCCTGTGTGCTGTGGTTTCACCTGAGAAATGACCTCCAGCAGGTCCTGCATGAAATTGAAAAAGAATGTCATCAATCTCCTTTTTCTCCAAGCATCTAAGAAAGAATCCATCATAATTTTTTCTAAACAGGACTCCATTAATGAATTGATAAGGAGCAGAATTTAATCTTAAAGCTCTATGGTTTTTGAAGTCTAAAGTTTCGAGGCCAAACCCATGGCTTAGAAAAAACCTGATATGGTAATACCATTCAAATGTCGGAGTATCTATTGCATTAACAAAACCTATAGGAAGTTCTTCCTCTTGCTCCCACTCAGTCTGTTGCTGCAGTGGGTCATTCGACTGAGCAGTAAGTAGGAAAAAACCTTGTCCTTTTACAATTTTCACTGGTCTGATTTCCAGATCGTATTCCTGCAAATCAGTCATCCAATGGGGCCTCTTTTCTCCCAATTCTTTTTGGATCAACACATTTCTTATAGTTGTATATGGCACAATTACCTTCGTTTTAGATTTCAACAAGCAGGGCCTACAATGTTTCACAGAATTGTACACTGCATAAGCCTACTTATCAACCTGTGAGTAATTAAGTTCAGCTCCCTTAAATGTTGAGCTCATGAAGGAAATTGGAATTTCAGTATCGTTGTCATGCTTCTGTGTCAAAATAACTACATAAGAAAAATCAGTAGCGAAATTATATAAAATAAAATCCTTACTAAAATCGGGGGACATTAGGGAAGGAGCTTCTGCAATAGCCCTGTGAATTTAAACAAAGGCATCTTTATGTTCCCGTGACCAACAAAACTGTACATTTTTCTTAACTGATTGTTGCAAAGGCTTAACAATCTATGCAAAATTAGGAACAAACCTACGTACAAAATTGATCCTCCCGAGGAATGACTGCATGGCTTTGCGCGAGCCATGAAAACTGATCTTTGAAATAGCATCACTGTGTTCGGTATCTATAATAATACCTTCTTTGGAAACAATGAAACCTATAAGCTTACCTTCTGTCACTACAAATATAGACTTCTTGGGGTTCAGTGATATTCCGTATCTCCTGTAACATTCAAAAACCTGTTTCAAAGCAGATAAATGTTCATGTCATTTCTTGGAATATGTAGTAATTTCATCTAGATATACTACTACATAATTATGCATTAAACCTCTAAAAGCTATATCCATAGCTCTATGAAACGTGGCCCCTACATTTATCATCCTGAAGGGCATTCTCCTGTAGGAGAAGGTGCCCCATGGGGTTCTGAAGGTTGTTTTGAGTTGGTCATCAGGAGAAACCATGACTTGGTTGTAACCAAAAAACCATCCGGGAGGGAGAACATCTCTGAGCCAGCTACCTTTTGCAAAATATGTTCCATGGGAGGTATAGGATAATTATCCTTTTCGCAAGCCCTGTTGAGATTCCTAAAATCGACACAGAGTCTGATTTCACCATTGTTTTTTCGGATAGGTACTAGATTAGCTATCCATTGGGTGTGTCGGACAGGGAATATAATTCTTGTTGTCAATAGCTTCTCAAGTACTTTTTTAACAGAGGGCTCCAAACTAGGATGCATCTTTCTCAGTTTCTGTTGGTAGGGTTTAACTTCTGGCCTCATCGGTATGTTGTGATGCATAATACTAGTATGAAAGGTTTTCAGCTCGTCATAAGTCCAGGAAAAAACATCTTTATATTCTTTACACAACCTGATGAAAGCTCTTTTTTCTTCCACAGAACAGTCAATTCCAAGGTTGATGAATCTAGGGTTTTGCTAAGTGCCTAGATTGACTGGTTCATAATTTAGGGAAGAGCTTTGTGTCTTACAGTTGGTCTTGTGTTTAAACTTTTCTAGGTTGATTACTGACTTTGGGATAATGTTGGAAGGATCAGCTAAGGATTTTTTATGTTCAACTTTATCTATCGCCATGTGTTGAAAGGTATTTGGAGCTGAAAGGAAATCTAGAATTTGTTGATCATCATCAGATACTTTCCAACTTGTAACATTATCGGGGATGGAAGGTCTGTACATAAATTCAATTGAAAAGGTTTTAGGTGACAGGCCTTTTGGTGGAATTAACCTAGATGCAGTGTTTGCTAAAAGGTCATCATCAAAGTTCTGTGACCTACGGACTGAGTTAATGTTGAATGTAGAAAAGCAATTGGTGACTTCTCTTACCATTTTCTGATAATTAGTCAGACGAGGAGAAAGACAGTGTATCTTATTCCTTACCTATTTAACTATCATTTCTGATTCATCAAAACACTCAATGACTTGTGCACCCATATCAATAGCTTTTTTGAGTCCCTACACTAGAGCTTCATATTCATCTACATTATTTGTACAATTAAATTCTAGTCTGCAACCAATCATGGTTTTTTCTCCTTTGGGATCAATAAGTACACAACCTGCTCTAGATCCATCATTGGATCTAGATCCATCAAAAAATAAATTCCATGAAGTGGGATCTAACCTAAAATTGGTATTGACATCATAAACATTATGTACAATGGTTCCAGAGAATGGTACTGTGGTAGCATTAACAATGTGAGATATTTTGTGCATTCTTTGGTGATAAATCAGCAGGAAAATCTTAGAAAAAGGTATCAAACGTAAAATGTTCAATGTGTGAGCTAAAATAATAGGCAGGTTCACTTGAATCATTTAGATCAGTCACAGTCTGCTTCATGAATGGCTCCCTACTAATCTTGATCTTATTCGGCTGACCATTGTAGGGTAACCACAAGTGGGACCAATCAGTGGAAAAATAGCCCTTGATCTTTTATGACCAGTCTCTGATTAACCATATCCCATAGGCTTTAGGAATGTCACCTACAAAAATGTCAATTGTTTAATGAATCCGAGGATTAGCAGACAAATTTAACAACACATTCCTCAACATCCCTACTACTCTTACTTTAGATCTATCTAGTTGAACAATCTGAGTAGGACAGGGTTCCCAAGTGGCATTAAGTTTTCTATAGACAGACAGTGGCATTACATTGGAGGAAGCACCAAAGTCTATCATGCAATTGTGTACATTCCTGTTGAAGATTTCAAAAGTTAGCAAGAAAGGAGGTGTCCTCTTGCTTCTAGACTTGGGATCTTTTGGCTTAGTGAAAGAGTCTAAGTTATTTTTCTGTAATTTTCTTGGTTGTTTGACTATCATGCTTTTGGGTAAAGACTCCCTCATAGAAGGGATTTTTAGAAGTTCAAACAAAGAGATATTTGCTTTAACTCTTTTTAAATCCTCAGTTAAACTATATTCCAATTCAGGGATTAGTGAATCCATTTCAGGAACAGTCTTGTTTTTGTTGGGAGGTGGCGTTGAAGACTAAGTCTCCTAAGTGGGTTGTGGTCTTGACCTAGTGTTATAGGGATGTTGAACATTAAACATTGTCTCGGGTTCTTTCTCTTCTTCGTTCATTGAAAATTCAGAGAAATAGCTAACAGTATTTACCTGAGGATCCTCTTCTTCATCTTCTCCTTCTGTTGACTGCAAGTCTCAGTTTGGTTGGTCTTCAGAAGGTTCATGGTTTCTTTGTGATTCAGTAGCAAGGGCTTTGAAAATGGAATATATCTCTTCAGAAGTCAATCCCTTGTTATGATTAGGAGGTGGTGGATTTTGAGGAGGTGGATAAGGTCACCTGAAAGGTGGCCTTACAAAACCTTTGTTATTGTTTCTCATTAGTGTTTTTTTTAGATCCACCATCTCGTTTGACATTTTTCTAGAGAAATTTCTTAATGTCAGTCATTTCAAAGGGATCCTTGTTTTGGGTAGTGGGCTTGGCGACAATGTCAGTTTTCTTCCTATATGTGGAAGTTGAGGGCTGATCTTCTATACCATCAGGATTATCCTTCAGACAATAGATATCCTTTTCAACTTGAATGGCTTCAGTATAAGCTTCAAACAAGTTGTATTTGTGTTCCCTTTTTACCCACATTGGAATGGGAACAGAAAGACCCTTATCATAATAGACAACTAAAATTTGTTCTGCTGGTAGAACAATGGCAGGGATTCTGTTCTATAGGTAAGAAAATCTTTGGTTGTAATATTTAACCCTTCCGTTACCTTTCATTTTCATGGAAGATAACTCCAAAACTAAATCCTGTGGTGTTTTGTCTTCCCCAAACTTTTGAATGAATAATTTTTCAAACTCATCCCATGATGTTATGGTTCTGGCTTCTAAAGAAAAATACCATGTGGAAGCTTTGCGTTCAAATGTGTAAGGGAAGAGTCTGCAAACCACATCTTCATGTATAACACTCCTAAGTCTAATAGCATGTGTAAAGGTTTTAATGTGATCCAATGCAAGTGACTTATCATCTAGGTTGAATTTGGGAAGCCATTTCTCAGGGTTTTTTGGTAATCTGTGTTGATCCCCAAGTATCCACACAGCATATTGGTCAAGCCAAGGTCTGTTTCAGCCTTCCCCAGCCATAGGTTGTTGTTATTCTTCTTCTCATGAAGAGTTAGAAGACTGTTCACTCTCATATGAGGAGGATGACGATGAAGGAGGAGAGGGTGGTGGTCCACTTGAAGCAGTAGTGTGTGAAAGTTGTTATGTTTCAGTAAACGGTAAATCAAGATCAAATTTAGGGATATGCTATTGGTTTGATGAACTGTTGTGTTCAGTATTCCGTTCCACTGAATTTTGATTATCTTGACTATCTTGAATGTTTGCATGTGGATTAGTATTTTCTTGGTGAATTGCTACTAATCCTTTATTTCTCTCTACAGAGAGACTCTGCTGTAACCTGGTAACACTACCATTAAACTTTTAAGTATTTATTCAATTAAGATAGGTCCTCTGGTGGGTGATATAATAATAAATTCCCCTGTTCTAGGATCTTGGTGAGCTGTAGGGGTAGCAGGGATAGTAGTTGAATGTTGCGTCGGTTTCTCAATAGAAGTGGATGCTTGCGTGTGGCTGCGGGTGACAATCGGTATTCTTGTTGGAGCAAGTTTCTGAGTATTCTGTTTAGGCATAGCTTACTGTTGGCCGTCCTTCTAGCGCCATTTGTTGAGGCCTCGGATGTGCAAGGGTGTGCAAAATGATGGAATGAGTTCCTAATCTCTGAACAGAGGGGGAAAACCCAAACTGAAAGCTTTCAAAAGGCCCTACGCAAGGACAGTTATATCCCCATCCTATTTGGTGTAGTAATATCCCATGGATATTCGGCCTCTGCTGGCACTCTAAGAGTTGATAGGTTTTGATCCAAAGGATCTGTTTTCAAATGAAGAAAACCTAAGTGTGAAATTCTGTAAACACTAATCTACTTAAAGGAATCTAATCTAAGTTACATCTATTCTAAGAAGGTGTTTAGGAATAGGTGCAGATCAACTTGATATATAAATAAACAGATCATTTATCAATTCAACAAAAATGTATAAAAGGTTCAGTGATTTGTTCAGCTCAAGTTGTAATTAATTAATGAAAATCAACTAATGGAAAATTGAGTTTGTTAAACATTCAAGACTTGATCTGTAACTTGATATGTTAATTGAAAAATTAACATCATTTGTAACTTATTGAAAGAATCATTTGCAAAAATTGATAAAATATTTTAATTGAATAAACTCTTTAAAAACCTGATGAACACATGAATCATGAGTAATGATAAACCAGAACTGTAAATTGATATGTTTAATAAATTGCAAAGATTAAAACAGTGTCAGATAAACAACTTGGAGAGATCTCATTCATCAAATAAACTTGACAAAAAACAAAAGTGGATCTGAAAAATAACTTTACTATATTCAATAACCAGTTTGCAAGAAACTACAAGCTCCAAGTTCCATCCTCCCTTGACTATGAGAAAAAATCTCTTTAAATAAGAGTTTACAAATTAAAAATACAAACAGTAAATTACCACAAACTGGGATTACAAAATCAAAGATAAACTAATGGCCTAGAAACTCTTGCCATTTGTTCCAAATCTCTACCAACTCATCTATACTCGGATAATTCGCTGACTCAAGCCCTAGTTGGGCATTGCATTTGAATGTTTCCATCTCATTCTTTTCCAGCTTATGCCAAATTCAGATACAGACTTGGATTTTACGTTCCATGGAAATCGGTTTCCTCATCAACTACTCCACATCATCAATTTTGACTTATTCTAGAAGCTGAATTTGTAGCTGGGCTTCTTCACACTTGCACTCAATTTCCTCTATCTTCAACTTCGGTGGACAAGCATCTTCGATGATTTCCATAGCAGGTAACTAGAGAACCTCCATGACATTATCTGTTACATACGATCGCCTGCTACAGATGGCTTGTGCTCTCTTGAGAATATCTTCAACAGATTCGTTGAGTTCAAGCCAAGTGCTCAATGCACCTCTGATCTTCTTAAATTGAAAACTTTTCATCATAGGGAAACCTTTTGGATTGTCCTTGATATATATCTGCCACTCACTAACATTTTCATTTGCTTTTGAAGCTTCCAAACTTCTATATTTCTGTTCTTCAAGGGCACTAAACATCTTACCAAAAGTGATATGAGTCTCCCTGATCTCATCCAGAGTTAAAAACAGCTTCTCCAGAAACTCATAATGCTCTTTGTTGATTTGAAGGGACAAGTCCTTGAATTCTTGAGATGACAACTTAAAGAAAGTAGATGAGGCTGCACTTGCAATTGCATCCTCACATTGCTTTTGCAGTAAGCTATCTTTTGAGTGTTAGCCAAATTCTCAGCTTGCACATTTCAAAGCTTAGGCTGTAGAGAGATGTTGCTTCACTCCACATCTCCTAACTTGTCTTCCCATATTCTCCTGAGATCATCAACATAAATCTCATGATCTTCATTATTCTTCACGAATTCTTCTGACAAGCTTTCTAACTCTTCTTTCCTCTGATCAATTTCCCTATCAAGTATTTGGAATGAATCAAGATTTGCAGTAGCAAATTCTCCTTAGGCTGTAGCTGTTTCAATTGCTCCTTTCTAGGGGTCATTTTCCTGCTGAGTCCACACTTTTTGGCTAGGGATAGATACTTCCAATTCACCTTGATCCCTGCACCTTTTCTTACCTCTCTTTACAACTGCTTTATTTTCCTTGTTGTAGACATAATGTCCAAGAGGGACTACCTCATCATTTGTTTATTTAGTTATTATCTCAAACGTAACTGAGATAACATTTTCTGTAGAAACCAATGAAGGAGTATGAGTAGCCATTGGATTATCCATGGGAATGGTAGCTTGAGGGATAGCCATGGGCATGGTAGCTTGAGGGACAGCCATAGGGGTAGAGACAGTGTGAGGAATTGATGTAACAAGAGTAGGAGAAGGAATTGAAATGAAAGATTCAGAAAGAGGAACTTGATCATCATTAGAAGATGGTAATGATGGAGAAGGGGTTGAGGGTGGCTCATTCTCAGTAAGTAATGATGAAGTAGATATGGATAATTGCACGGGGACAATCGAAGACTAGGATTATGCTAAAATAGATGAAGGAATGGTAAAAGAAACTGAGGTACTAGGAAAAGGGGTGGCTCTAGAATTCAAAGTATGAAACAATTGGGAAATGGAGAATGGTGGTAGCACCCCTGTAGGAAGAGTTGAAAGATCCTGAATAGGTGGTATCAATAGTAATGGATTTGCGATGTTAGGGGAAGTAGTCGTGAGTTCCAAAACTTGTTGATCAAGATCACAATGATCCATTTCAATAGTGTCCAACAGGTCTATGACTTCCCGTGAGTTGTCTATCGCTTCTCCAGTGATTTCTTCAATAACCTTGTCAGTTACCAAATTCTTCAGTTATTTTAACTGCAGGAAGTGGCTCATCTTCAACATCACTTCCGATGAGATCAACAGTAGGGATCCTTGATGTAGAAACCTGAACTTTCTTCCTTTTGGCTGGGTTAACCTCAAACATTTCCAAATCATCAACTACCTATGAAGCTACAGGAGTCACTTGAACATCCATAGGGAGCTTAGGTTGTTCTGCTGTCAGAGTGCCCAATGCTAAAGTCAGTTTTGCTAACTGCTGCTGTGAATCACTAGAGGTCTGCAATAAAGATTTAACCTGCTTAGTTGTTTTCATCTGAGGAGGATTCTCCATGGGAGATTTTACCTTAATCCCCATCTGTATAGGTAAGCATGAGAGGAGCATTAGCCTGGTTGATTTGCTTTTGTTCTCTCTCCCTTCTAACCTGCTCAATCAGATTCAACTCCATTGTTCTTTTCCCACAGACTAGAGTTTTTATTTCTTTTTGGGATGTCATAATTTGCTTCTGTTCATCTACACTCTTGTCCCTTGCCAATACTTCAAAGAAAGTATTCACTCCTTGATAAATGGAGTCATCTGGGAGTTCTTCATGGACATAGTCCATTTTCATGTGATACTGCTTGAAGTGTGCATCCAGGAACTTGTTTGGATCATGCTTTCTTTTGGGTGCTCTATCCAACTTCAAAGGAGCTAGCTGATCACCAAGTACTAAAGCCCAAGTTGAGGTAGGAATGACTAATGGCCCAAGATTTAAAGAGAATTTAGGCCCTGCCTCTCTTTTTGGGACCAGTAAGCTTCTTGTAAACACCATCAGTGACAATTTGATAGGAAATTTCTTGTATAACCAACCTGTCAAGTACAATTCTTGGTAGAAGGTGAACAACATTACTTCCTCAGACTCTGATATATGAGAAGGACTCATAAACATACTAATCTACAATGGTGTTGATGAAACTTCTTGCATTAGCTGAAAAGGCGGGAGCATCCTGTCGGAATATTTTGAAATAGATAGTGCCCATGAAATGGTCACATATGTCATAGAGAAGGGGCACATAATTGCATTACCACAATGCAGAATGGTATATATGGACTTGTGGGGCTTCAATGGTCCAATTCCATCCCAAGTTGGGATATTGAAACTCAGAGCAGAAGACATCAAGGATGTAGGATGACAAGTAAAAATGTGGCTTTCTGGTAGCATGTGCCTTCTAATAATCTTGAATTGCTGTCTCAATTTCTTAAGATAGAATGGATGACCAGGAGAAATATTCTCCTTTTGTCAACACATGGTGAGCTATGGGTTTCCACCAGGCTTTAAAAACTGAGCAATTGGGGAGACCAAAAATCCTATAGAGCATGGATGCCAATAAAGAGTATGGTTCTTTGAACCAAGCAATTGGGTAAAGGTTATCAACCTTCGACACAAAACTGCTAGGTTTAACCATCTAGGATTTTATCATCTCATCAAAATTGTATCTGGTCTTGGAGGATTGAATGAAATCAGGGGTAAGGATTTACATAGCCGGCTTGAGATCATAAGCTCTGATAAAAACTTTTGGGGGAAAGGTATTCAATTGTGACACTGCACTGTCATTAAATGACCCGTCTTTAGGGTTAGCATTTTCAACAATACACTTGACTGGGTCTATATAAGGTAGAACAACAGGGTGAGCAGCAATGGCATGGATTTGGGAAGCCCTAATTCTCTCATAGGCAGGTCAGTCTTCTTTGATGTCTGAGAGGTCATCATTGTCAAAAATTGAATATATTTTAGCCCAATCCATTTGATAGGTTTAAGTGACTCTCTCACTGGTGTATGTGAAAATGCCAAAATTGGGGTCTTTGGTCAGTGAATCTTTGTTAAGCACGCCGGATCGGGTATTGCGAGACATTTTGGCGAAGCTTGGGAAATCCTGGTAAATAAATAAAACAAAATAAAAACCAAACCATAAACAAAAAAAACAGGAAAATAACAGGTGCGAGAATGACAGCAAACCAACTTGATAACAATTGAAAAACCGTGAAGGTGACCTTGGTAAGAAAATGGCAGCAAAATCCACGTAGGAGCGTAAATTTTCGACAGTAAAAATGATAATGAAAAATAGAAAAATCACATATATATGGTTTTTTTGGTCGGATCAAATCTAGAATGTAGATTTAAAAGAAATGGATAGCCAGGATTAACCCCTATGGGATGCAAGATCGAGTTCGAAACCAATCTTTATTCAAAATTCCTGAAATCCACAATCTGAAATTTCGGGTTGTGGGTTTCGGGTTTTACAAATTTTACAAAATAAACAAACATGTTTCCGAAATCCGCAACCCGAAATTTTGGGTTTTGGGTTTCGGAAACGAAAACAACTATTGAAAATAAAATAACTTTTCCCGCAACCCGCAATCTGCAATTTGCGGGTTGTGGGTTTCGGGAACACACAACACAATTTATTGGCGTAATGAATTTCCCCAATCCGAAATCTGGAATTTTGGGTTTCGGGTTTCGGCATTGAAAACTCTAAAATATTTACATGGTCTTTCCGCAACCCGCAATTTTGAGTTGCGGGTTTCGGGTTGACGAATTTCCAAAATGATAAACAAATGATTCCCGCAATCCACAATTGCGGGATTTCGGGATTTGCAGTAAGAAAATGATTTTGGGAAAAATCTAAGGTTTTCTATAAATCAAGAAAACAACCAGAAACTTAGAAAATTTTCAAAGGAGATAATTATGATAAGTAAACAAAGCGAAGAAAGGGTATGATGCCATAGAAAACCAAAATTTTAAACTCACCTAATTACCCTTATATTTACACGATGGGGCTCCCATGATCAGAATGAAGCATGAGATCTGTTGTACCTACAACATATTAATAGCCATATTTTGATTGCCTTGATATGTGTAACCCCATACAGGTTGACCCCATGTAGATATCCCCCATGTGGGATTCCCCCACAAAGGTTTTCCCATGGCTCGAGGTGGACCTCGAGTCATATTGTAAGAGGTAACTGAAGGTTTCCCTCGAGTTATGTTATGTCCACTAACTAAGTGTTTCCCCTTGATTAAATTTTGACCACTAACCAAAGGTTGCCTCGTAGTCACATTTTGAACACTAACCAAAAGTTCCCCCATAGTCACACTAACAAAAATTTTGAACACTTACCAAAGGTTCCCCCTAGTTACATTATGCCTCATGGTTGAATATTTTCCTTTAGTTTCAAAATTAACATTGGCTGAGGGTTTCCCCCTAGTCATCGAGCTCAAAAGAGGTCTAGATCCAACCATTTTATTTTGAGGCCATGAATCCAAAAAGGATACTTGGCCAATTTCATAAGAGACCATGTTGGGAAAGGGCATTCCTGGTGAAGAAAAAGTGAAACAATGAACAAGCGAGTGGTATTTGGGATTGACTAATTCCGAGGTGGATGGTAAAGAAGGATGAAAAATCTGAAGTCTCACATTTTATCCAAGTTCCCGTATACGAGATATAGTATTCTAAAGTGGTGCTAAAATTTTATCATTTGAGATAAATATGGTAGGACATGGAGGTGGAGTTGCTTCCATAGTTGACTATATACTAAAGTTGAAAATAGCTTTTCCTAAGAAAGTACCCCAAAATGGAGCAGATAGACCAAAATTGATTTCTAGTGCATCATCTGGAGGTCAAGTAAATATCCAATCTATGGCTCTAGAATACCCTTCGAGTGAATGATTAAAAGAGGTATCACATGAAGAAGGTTGTGCTACCACCAATGGTCCCATGGGATCGGTGATAGGTGGATTTATAGGGAGAGAATAATATCCTCCTGATTTAGTAATTGGGATCCCTTCTTCATGTGAGCCAATAGTGGTAGTTTGCTTCATGTTTTCCCCTCCATTCCGCCCCGAGGGGGGAATGTTCGGGTGACAAACCTTGCATTCTTTGATATCTCCTCAAAGGTTACTGAGCCAGAATGTATGAAAAAAATATTTCCCTAAATGTTTTCTAAACAAAAGACACACTACAAGTCCTACTTAAACTAAAAGGTCGCAAGCAAACTTGTGTAACAAGTGGGCTAAACATCAGGATCCTCACATGAGTGTTTAGTCATCTCAACTCATGATATACCGTAGGTTCCAATTGTAATACTTGGCCCAATATTTTATAGCACTAACTAGGGAGGATTAGGACCACACCCCTAACCATATTATCCAAATACCTAGAAGTATGTGCATAGTATCTCCTCAAGTGTTTTTCTTAGTGTATTACAACAACAAGACTGACGATAGTTTAGTTGGTTGGTTTCAGGATCCTAAAAGGGTATCCCTATATACACAAGGTACATGGGAGCTCCAATCCATAGTATTGATATCTAATGCGCAACCATTTGAAATTGTCCTTCCTATATACTTTCAAGTATGTGAAATAACCTTTCTATATACTATGAAGTACGTGAAAGGTCGTTCTATATACCAACTAGTACGTGGAAGAACCACACAATCTTTGGGTCACAGTGCAAAAAAATAATGATAGCTCCTACAATGAAATACGTCGAAACAAATCTATAACCTATCACCCAAGTTGCTAAATAGTTTACCTTAACTAGCGATTTATTTGACCTTGTATGCTTAATTGAACTAATGAGGTGTGGACTCATCCCAATATCATGCATGAACAAAATGAGGTGCAAGTCCTTTTCCTTCAATGAATTCTATCTACGAGAGAGAGAGAGAGAGAGAGAGAGAGAGAGAGAGAGATTTCTTTTCTTCCCAAGACAAGTGAATTCTTCCCAAAATGAAATACTACTTCTTCACTTTCCTTTTCAAGAAAATACCAAAAGATAAACAACTATCTTTCAATTGACCCAAAAAACAAAAAATAACACCAAAACAAAAAAAATTCCTTATTTTTTCTTTTCAAAGAATATTAAAACTACAAGCTAAGATGAAAAATTGGCTCCTTTAAATTGCAAAACCTCTTAATTTTGAGAAAAGAAGAAAAAAATTCAAGAACAATTAAACAGATTTTGATATCTTTTAACAATGCATTCAAGAAATTCCAAGAATAATTTTGCTTGCTTTGTTTTGATTGAAAATGTAAGAGATCAATCAATCTGCAATATTAAAAAGCAAATAAGTTCCCAAGAAAACCAATCACCCAAAACACTCAAAAATCAAGCTTTAAACAACTCAAACCAAGCCCTCAACAATCACATCTTTCACAACAACATACTTCAAAGACTTGAAACACAAAGCCAAGCAAATCAGAGGCTTCCCAATAACAACAAGACTAGTTTCCACTGTGAGGGATTGAAATTTCCCAAGACAAGATAGGAAACTACTAGAATACCTAGGGATTACCAGGAAACCAAACTAAGCTCCAAATCTCAAGAAAAATGCAAGAAAAGAGGAAAACAAACAAATATGGAGAAGAGTTTAACTGAGATAGGTAAGGCACAAATATCAAAAAACCACCTAGTCCAATATTAAGTAGGATATTAGTTTTAAAGAAAAATTTTGTAGGGCAACATAGTTTTCTATGTAACACATTGTGTCTATCTGGGTTGATGCAAGTTTAAGCTACGCCTAGGTGCGTCGATGTCACACTATATATGAAGCCATAGCACATCAACGACAACAAAGAAGTTTTTCTCAAAGATAATGTACAAAGGATACCATAACTCAAAGGACCCAAATGGACTTAAGGTTTTAGATTTTATTTGGATCACCCAGTGACTCAAGAAGACCAAATTTCAATAAGCAAGACAAAAACAAGTGACAAAATAAAAACGAATCCCAAGGAAAAGCAAGAAATATCTAGGGAGCTTATCCCGAGTGGAGTCACCAATTTTGTTAGAGGATAAGTCTATGAGTGTAGACATAAGTGGACCTCCCTATTTTGAATCAAGTCGAATCTAGAACAAAAAAGCACAATGCGTACACACCTTTCCCTAAATTAATCAAGTATTTATGAGAGACAAAGAAGAGAAAACTCACCTCTTGAATGAAGTTTGTCCTCGCTATCCTTGAACTCCTACAATCCAACTTATTGGACGAAGAACCTGTAAATGATTCACCACAAACAAAGACCAAGTGGATTGTGATAGAAACAACTTGACTAATCTAAGTAAATGACCAAGGAAATTCACTATAAATGATATTAACAATTAGATATGGGAAAAGAAATGCATCATTGTATTATATAAGCATAAAGAATTACAACCATAGACTTGGTGTCGTAGATCCCTTCCGATGGATTCATATTGAACCAACTTGTCACCCTTGTCTTAGAAGAATGGAGATCAAAATTCTAACACTCTGACACAATTTCTCTAACATATACTTACTACCAATTCCGCCTCCTCTCACCCATGGACAAGAGCTTTATTTATAGGAAAATGAGGATAAGGGGGAGTTGAGAAGATTAGGGAAAATGGATGAGAGAGGATCCCCACAGTTGTGTAACTCGAGCAAGATCTAATTAAATAGGAGGGAAAGCTAATACAACCATATTACGCTCTAGAAACCTCTCGAAGACCTGCTTTTATGCTCGTACATAGGTCGACGCGATTTGTAGTGGAGTAACATGCATCTGTATGGGTTGACGTGGTTTGTTGTATTGGAAAGGTGCAGCATCGAAGCAAGTTGTAGGGATACACACTACGTCAAGGGGGTTGCAATGTAGGCTACTAGGAGAGAAAAACACGTTGAGGTTGCAAATAAGATGATTTTCAAGCCAAGGAAAACAAGCTTCATCTTCCATGATAATCTCTTCAGGGATTGTGAAAATGTTAGGTTACAAGATTCATAATACTAGCGAAAATTCTATGTAATAGTAGGAATAGGTCTCCAACATGCCATTTATGTTATGAATTACATAATGCATATGCATTATAATGCACATGCATTATAGCGCACATGCATATGCATTATAATGCACATGCATTATAGCGCACATGCATTATGAAATAAATAGTAGAAGTGGAAATATTTGTATCTAAATATCTAGGTAGAAAATGAAGGGAAGAGGGGAGCAAGGGAGTGGTTTTGGGAGAGAGTGAGTGAGTGAAGGATGGAGAGAGAGGGAGCATGGAAGGGACGGGAAAAGAGTGTGTGTGTGTGTGTTTGTGTGTGTGTGAGAGAGAGAGAGTATCTAAATATCTAGGTATAAAATGAAGGGAAGAGGGGAGTAAGGGAGTGGTTTTGGGAGAGAGTGAGTGAGTGAAGGATGGAAAGAGAGGGAGCATGGAAGGGAGAGAGAGAGAGAGAGAGAGAGAGAGAGAGAGAGAGTGTGTGAGAGAGAGAGAGAGAGGGGAGATATGGAGGGGAGGATACTAATGGATAATGAGGGAGGCTGGGAAAAAGAGAAAGAGAGATAGTGAAATAAGAGGGGTTGGAGCAAGTGAGGGGTTGTGGGACAAAGTGACTGAGTGAAGGAGGGAGACAGGGAGAGGGAGTTTGGAAGGGATGGTGAGAGAGAGAGAAAGAGAGAGAGAGGGAGAGGGGAGCAAGGGAGGGGTTGTGGGAGAGACTAAGTGAGTGAAGGAGGGAGTGAGTGAGTGAGTTGGAAGGCTTTGTATATTTAAAGTGTTCATTTGTATTATGGATGAATAGAACTCCATAAAACATATGCATTATAATAGATATGCATTATGGATGTCTATGCATCCATAGTGCAAATGAATACTTTAAAGATACAAAACTTGCCATTTCCTCTATCAATTCCATAACGATATGCATTATAATGTATATCCATTATGGAATTGATAGTAGAAATGGAAACCTTTGTATCTTTAAAGTATTCATTTGCACTATGGATGCCTATACCTCCATAACGCATATCCATTATAATGCATATGCATTATGAGGGTCTATGCATCCATAGTGAAAATGAATACTTTAAAGATACAAAGCCTGCACTTTGTGCTATTAATGCCATAAGAGATATGTGTTACAATGCATATGCGTTATGGAATTCATAGCACAAATTGAAAGATCTGTATCTTTAAAGTATTTGTTTGCACTATGGATGCATAAACATATGCGTTAAGGAGGTCTAGGAATTCATAGTGAAAATGGATTCCTAGATCCATTTGTTTTATGGATTCCGAGAGAGAGAGAGAGAGTGGGGGGGGAGGTTGGGGGGATTAGGGAGGGAGGGGAAAGATAAATATAAAGATAGAGGGGGGAGGAAAAAAGGGAAATATATGTACATATAGGGATGGAGAAGGAGATATATATTTAAAGGTGGAGAGGGAGCGAGGGAGAGGGAGAGGGAGAGGGAGGGAGGTGAAGGGTGATAAAGAGAGATAGATAGATATAGAGAGTGTGAGAGAATGGAATAAAGTGGGTTAAATATAGATATAGGGAGGGATGGAGAGAGAGGGAGAAGATGTAGTGAAAAAATGGGAGGGGGAGAAAGGAAGTGGCTATGGTAGAGAGTGAGTGAGTGAAAGAGGGAGAGAGAGGGAGCATGGAAGGGATGGGAAAAGAGTGAGGGAGAGAGATAGGGGGAGAGGGATTTGAGATATTGATCAGGAGAGAATGAAAGAGAGGGAGAGAGAGAGAGAGATAGAAGGGGAGATAGAGAGGTAAATGGTGAGAGAGAGAGAGAGAGAGAGAGTGAGAGAGGGGGGGATTCAGAGATAAAGAGATAGATATCATATGAAGTGAAGGATCTAGATCCATGGATAATTCCTCAAAGAACCACATATTAATTCTTAGGGGTATATGTCAAACTATCACTACAATGAAAAGAACCTGTAGTGGAGGTCATAGAAAAGGTTTTTAGTGTTACAAGATTTGCCAAAATTGTCAAAACATCCTATGCTACAACCTCCACAATTGGTAGTGGATGTGTCAATGGAGGTTTTTGTGGATATTTTTTATAACTAAAGAATTTCGATGGTTGGAGTCTATAGAGAATGTTTCATTTATCGGCGTGCTTATTTAACAAACGACACACCGATGCGTAATATGCTAATATGCATTGGTGCAGTATAATAAAAATGATACACACTGGTGCACTCCAAAACATAGAGCACCAACACACACCAAAATTTATTGTCTCCTGATGTTTTAAAACACTATATTCATCGGGACATTGTAAACAAACTAGCACTAGTCCTTATTTATTCATTAAACGCACTAGTGCTTACATACTATTAAAAACACACAAGTGCGATACATTACTACATACGCCCAACAATTTTCTATATTTTTAAAATTTATCAGTGCCTTTTATCTATCATAGCACTCTAGTGCATTTCATCATAATAAATACCATTTTTTTTAAACAATTGGAAATCACCAAGGTGATTAATAAAGATAAACACATTGGTAAATGCGACTCGGTCATGGACATTTAAAAAAAAATTAACGATGTGATAAATATAAAATAGAGGAAAGGGGAGTATCATTCAACAGCATGCTTGATAAATATATTTTATCAAGCATGTTAAGATATTTAGACACTTAGGAGTTAGTTAAGATCAACTTGTGTAATATATCCGTTAGGTAAAGTGTGTTTCTTTAGTATGCATTAGTATGTATTTGTAAATATTTAATCCAACGTTCACGATATGTTCTAGACATAGAGTGATTCGATGACTCAACTTCTCCTAGATCATACCTACCCTTGATTCATGGCTTAACACCCGATTGGTCCATGATCTCTATTTAAAGAGCATGGAGGGTCATTGTCTAGTTGATCGATTATAAGAATATCATTTGTAACTTTCTTTCTTTGCATAATAAATTGCTCCATACAAGCTATTTGGCTAGGTTCGTGGAGTGTTTCCCTCTCGAGGGTTTAAACCACGTCAAAATATTGGCGTATCGATCTGTGATTTGTTTGTGTGAAGTGGTTTCTCTAGGTGTTCGGTCTTTTGGGAGTACCATGTGTACCCAAACATGGTATCAGATATTTTATGAAGAGCCGCTTCCGGTTATGATCTAGATCTTGAATTGGTGTTGCCGAGACTTGAAAGGGTTTCTGTTTTTGAAATTTTTGTGCATTTTTGGGCCATGGGAGGTGTTCCATTGCGTCCAGAGCGGAGTTCCCATTGGTAAATAGTTTTCGTTTGATCGAAAACGGTTTCCGGTTGCTTCAGAAACACGTATTTCATCAGATCTGAAGGTATAATGTTACAGTGACGTTTTTTTAATTTTTCTAAAAACAATATATCTCATATTTTATTAGTTTTGATTATTAGATTTTTTTGTTTCAGATTGTTCCCTCCTTGTCTGCGTATGCTCTTTGTCGTGCACCTCGTGCAATCTCGGTGAATCAGAAACAAAAAGGGAAAGGGTTTTTCTCGGCTGCGTATGCTCTTTGTCGTGCACCTTGTGCGATCTCGGCAAATCAGAAACAGAGAGAAAACGTAGACTTTCTAGGAAAGCTAACGAGATAAAACCCCAAACGTGTGGAAGAGTTTTTTTTTGTTCTCAGTTTGTGCTGTGATTTGTAGGAAAAAGGAAAGCACGAAAACCAAGAGGGAAGAGTAAAAAAAAAAAAAAAAAAAAGCCCCCTTCCTCCCCTTCTTTCACATACCTTTTAATATTAGATCACTTGGTTCAAAGTTGTTTTATTCCATAATAGGTCTTGAGTTCAAGTCTTATTAAGTTACTTTTAAACAAAGATGCATGCAATTTCTATTTTCAAGTTACTTTATTGTAAAAATGCATCTCACTTAAATAAAAAAAAAATATATAAAAAGTGAGTCACTTAAGTTGTTTTTTTTTTTGCTGAACTATTTAAAGTAACATCATTGTAAAAGTGAAAATAAATTATTTTACAAAAGTGATTCACTTAAAGCAACTTTCTTGTAAAGTGATTTTCAAAGGTTCATCTTGGGAAGAGAGGGGTTCTTTTTTTTAGTCGGACATTCTCTATCTGCCACATCACTATTGGGGACATCTTCAATATTTTCTTCGTTCAAGCATAACTTCATCATATGGAGTGAGTTTTTAGTGCCATTTTTTTTAAACCGCCTATTTTTTCGATCTCTTCACATCAAGACTATTGGTTTCTATTTTTACAGCCCTTAATTTACAATATGGCCTCCCCTTGTGATATTCTATTTACCAATTCCAACTATTTCTCATGGAAATCTCATATAGAGGATGTTCTACGAAGTAGGAGACTTTTCAGAATTACTTCAGGGAAAGAAACAAAACCCACTGATGATGATAAGAAAATAAAATGGGCAAGTAGATGTGACAAAGCTCGTGGATTGATTGGTATGTCAATCTCTACTGATTTGCAATTCCACATATCTAGAATTGATGAACCTGATACTGCTTGGGACAAGTTGGAATCTGTGTTTGCTAAACATAATGAAATTCGAGGTCATCAACTCGAAAATGGGTTGATTTCTGTAAATCCAAGTGATTTTTCATGCATTCAAGATTATTTATCTAAGTAAAAAACTCTTAAACTCTTATGTGAAGAATGCAAGATTAAGAGGGAAGAAAAACAATGCATTTATTATATTTTTTCAAAACTTGGACCTGCATATTCTGTTTATTCTTATAATGTATCTTCTTCTTCTACTTCAAATGAATGGCTCATTGATTCTAGAGCATCTTATCATATGGCTAAGGATCAAGCCATCTTTTCTACTATGCATGAATGTAACACCAAACAAATATTTTTTGGTGATGATAGATCTCTAAGTGTTGTAGGATCTAGAACAGTTTTAGTAGATAATGGTCATTTTAGTGATGTACTATGTGTTCCAAGAATTTCCTGCAATTTGTTATCAGTCTATCAAATCACTCCTTCTGGTGAAGGTAAAACTGTGATGTTTATACCTCACCAAGTTGTTGTTGATGTGTATGTAACTTCGGAATGTATTTCACATATATGTATATTGTATTCCTATAGAGATGTTATTATTCCTCTATACGGAAGTGTCGTTATTTATATTGTAAGTGGCGTAACTTATACTTGATGGGTTATTAGACCACCTTGTTTGGGGTCGGCCCTGTATAAGTCATGTGGGTCAAAGGGTTATTAGACCACCCTATTGGGGGTCGGCCATGTGGGTCGAAGGGTTATTAGACCACCCTATTGGGGGTCGGCCCAGTCAGCATTATATTATGTGGTTAAGTTCAAGCCTACATGAGTTAGGTAAAAAGGCAAGTCAAGTCAAGTATAAATAGAGTGCGGGAGGCACTCTATTTACTCACTCACTTCTCACACATGCACTCAAAGAGGAGTGGCGTACTTATGGAGGAGGAGGATCTGTTGCTAGGTTATGTCTATCTCTCATGGTTGTATCATTGCTCTATCTATCTCTGAGGAAGTTATTGGGGTTTTTCACCTTTATGGTTTTCCCCAAGTAAATCTTTGTGTCTCTTGTGTGCTTGCATTATTGTCTCCATGATTGATATGCTGTAGATATGCTGTACATGTTGTTCTTTCAGTTAAGATCCTAGATCAGATTGAAGTAAATTCTGAAAATTTAACATGGTATTAGAGCTAGCCTGAAAGAAGGCATGATATGGCATGTATGACGCTTGTTGCACTTACGATGCTAGGGCTTGATATAGAAAAAACCAGTCATCGTAGAACTTTCCCTATAAATCCATTTTGGAGAATTTTTCGGATCTGAAATTGTTACAGGCCGAAGATAAGATCCCCATGTACCTTTTTTCCAAAGGACAACCTCTAATTCGTTGTACTTTGTGATTTATGATCTGTACAATATAGGGTTTCTGCCTCTTCCAGATCTGAGTCAAAATCAGGTGACCTTGGGAAAAAGGTCATAACCTGGGATAGGAAGCTCCAAATGAAATTTCGTAAAAGGTGACAGGTAGTACACAGACTTTACTATCTTAGAAAACTTTTTCAGAGGCCGAAGTTGAACCAGTGACACGTGGCACGCCATACAAGTTCACTCTCCTGTATTATCCCATAAACAGGTCATGTTGCGACACTTGGCATAACTCTCTCTCAGAGAATCCAATTGAGGTCAGACCTGTCAGGATGGAAATATAACAGGCTGAGCTATCTCAGAAAAGGTTTTCAGAGGCTGAAGTTGAAACAGTGACACGTGGCATGCCGTACAAGTTCGCTCTCCTGTATTATCCCAAAACAGGTCACGTTGCGACATTTGACATAAATCTCTCTCAGAGAATCCAATTGAGGTCAGACCTGTTAGGATGGAAAGATAACAGGTCAGGATATCTCAGTAAACGTTTTTAGACCTTGTGGATTGAAAAGTTTGGAGGTACACCAGAAACAATCAAGTACATATTTCTGTCAAAACAGAATTATTTTTTGGTACCTTCATTCATGGCTTCCAGAATTTAGGGCTTTGGAGAAAGTTGGAATTTTTGTAATCAGAGACCACGGATGAATGCTACTCATCAAAATAAAAATTTAGAGACCAAGATCAGAATTTTTGGTTGGGCAGAAGGCCGGGTTTGATCAGACCCTAGTTCGGGACTTTGATCAGAAAAGTGAAAAATTAGGGCTTCTATAAAAATGGGAATTTTTGAAATCTGTGAACACGGCTGGAAGCTCCTCGGAAAAATAGAAGCTTAGAGCTTTGGATCAAACCTTTTGATTGGGCAGAAGAGTGGGCTTCATCAAACCCCAGTTCAGGGTCACGTCCAGTGAATCCGGAAGTTTCAAAGGCAAAATTGAGGAGTGGAACTTTGCAGTTTTCAAATTCTGAATATACCAGCTTGATCAGCTCATCAAGGCGCATATTTCTATCCTTTAGGAAGTTTGAAATTCAAAGTTTGAATTTTTGGGGTTTCTCTGACAAACCCATATCCAACTCCAGGTCCAGTTCTTGCAAATCAAGTGGATAGGGTTAATCCTAGAAGAAGATGGATTGGTCACCTACATAAGTGAAGATGTTCCTGTTTTAGAGGGAGATGAAGCTAAGGCCTTACATAAGAAGATTACAAGCGATCTCGACAGGTATGACTCATTGAGGTATGTTTCAAGATTTGTTCATGATTAAGTTTATGGTATGTTTGTCTTCATGTTATTACGGTTAGTACAATCTTGATTTTAGACTTGTCGTATCACCTTAATAAAATTATGAATGCACGATAGAAGATATTCATTGATTAAGGTTTTGACACTTATGATTGTACTAATGCATTGTGATGTTGTATGAGGTTTATGTTGTCTACTAACATGAAAGGTACACCAAGAAAGACAAATCATGTTCTGGTCCAAGAACATATGATCATGATAACATGAGGACAAAGATTCATCCATTGTCATGGATCTCATAGAAGATCCATTTACGAGGTGTGTATAACTTGGTTTTGTAATAGTTAACCTATGAGATATACAGGTTACTAGCACAAGTCATTGAAGAAGAACAAGAAGACATCATGTGAGTATGTTAGACATAAATAGCTAACATGCTAATCCAGGTATGTTTTCCTATATCAAGATAGAATCCTACCTTGTGTTAGGATCTTATACTGTTGTGCTGTTGATGATGATTATTCATGAAGTCATAGGTTTGAATAATCACGGTTGTATGCATATTATGTTTCTTACCATAATTGATGATATGACTAACCAGAAGAATCATGAAGGTATAGGTTTGAATAATCACAGGTTTTATGCATATTATATCTCTTATATTGATTGATGATTCAACTAACCCGAAAAGTAATAGGTTTGAGTGATTATAGGTTTAGACATGTTATGTTTCTTATGATTTGACTAACCATAAGAATCCTACATAAACCTTGAATGCTAATGCTTATTATTTTTTGTTTGAAATGATCATGACTATACATGTTTGAGATTATTGTGTTTTAATAGTATACTAATGAATGTATGATTTTATATGAGATCACAAGGATAACACAATCATGATACTAATAAGCATGCATAGGGACCAAGGATGAATATGAGTTCAAGAACAGGTAATCCAGGAAGCAAAGATCAAGAAGGAGTACACTCCAGTTGTTCCTGGAAGAAAGCAAAGGAACACACTTCAGTAGTTTCTGCAAGGATGCAAATATTCAGAGGGAATTGACCATCTTTCCACAACAGAAAGGTGTAGAAGAAGCTACTTCAGATTAGGACTCCAGCAGCTCCTGTAAGGAAGCAAAGACTCAGAGGGATTCCACCCAACGAACAAACAAAGATAAGTATTTTAATTTCTTGCATATTTGTTTGTTTAAATAAAACTATTCAATGATGTATATACTGATGTTCCTAGAATTAGGTTGTGTATTATGCACATTAAAATAATTGCATTGATGAACAATATACTACTAATATGCATGGGTAAGTAGCCTATGGCACTGTACAACATTCCATCGCTACTTATCTAGAATGAAACCTCTTTGCTGACATGTTGGGAGTTGTGCACACTCTTAACAATGTTCTGGTAGTGATTGGAAGGCATCTAGAAAGTTACGGGATATGGATAAATGTTGTATTGAAGCATTGGCTAAGATAATTGCATGACTGTATGACATATTTCTTTATGTGTAAGAATTTGTTCTGAAAATTATGAGATGTTTCTAATCATGCAATTGAACCTATTTTATAGGAAAGACCGTATATCTTCACCTACAAAAGGACTACAACATTTGTTCCAGCAACAAAGATATATATTGAAAATATTGAAGATATTGAAGTTCCCAGGATCTACGATGAAGAAATGGAATGCCATGATCCATCGATCATGAAGAATGATGTTTGAGATGTAGTCCCAAGACCTGAAGGGAAGTTTGTTATGACTTCCATATGGATCTATCAAGATTAAGCATGCTGCAGATGGCAGCATAGAGAAATATGAAAGTGATGAAATAGAAGATACACTAGATGGATTTCAAGACAGCTTTCTTGAATAGTTGTATGCGGATAACCTGTTTGTTACAGGTGAAGATAGATTGATTGTCGACATGCAGCGGAAGCTTACTGCCGAGTTCGAGATGAAGAACTTGGGGTTGATGCACTATTTGTTTTTGGCATGGAGTTGTGGTAGAGTGTAGATGGAATCTTCCTTGGACAAGGGAAGTATGCAGTAGAGCTCCTGAAGAGGTTCAGGATGATGGATTGCAAGGCCATGGCCACACCTATGGCATCGAATCTGAAGCTTCTATGTGATGCTTCATCTGAGCCGGTTTATGTCTCTTTGTATGGTCAGATGATTGGGTCCTTGATGTACCTGACGAACATGAGACCATACATTTGCTTTGTTGTGAACACATTGAGTCAGCTCCTGACAGATCCGAGGAGTGTTCACCTGGTTGCTGTAAAGCATGTTCTGAGGTACCTGAAGGGTACAATGGATTATGGGCTCACGTATGAAGGGAATCAAAAGTTTAACCTGCAGGGTTATGTTGATTCAGATTGGGCTGGCAGTGCTGCAGATAGGAAGAGCACATCTGGGTGCTGCTTCAGTATGGGATCAAGTGTGATCTCTTGGTTTAGCAGGAAGCAGTCCTGCGTAGCACTGAGTACAGTTGAGGCAGAGTATGTTGTAGCCTGTTCAGCTAGTTGTGAGGCAGTATGGCTATGGAAGCTACTGTCTGAGCTATTTGATCTCCCGTTGGAGGCTACTGGTATCTTCCGTGATAACCAGAGTTGTGTGAAGCTGTCCGAGAACCCAGTGTTTCATGACAGGTCGAAACACATAGAGATCAAATATCACTATATTAGGGATATGGTGCAGAGAGGAGCTGTGAAGCTCCTATTTATTGCGACAGACGAGCAGATTGCAGATGTGCTGACGAAGCCACTAGCCAGGGTGAAGTTCGAGTACTTCAGAGAGAGGCTTGGCGTTCTTCAGATCAAGGACACTTCGAGGAAGAAGTGATGGACACATTTGCTGAAGCCATTCCAATCATGTCGGAAGGAGGATCCTTCACATGGCTGTGGATGTAAGAGCTGGATGATGAGCATTAGGTTGATGTTCTGGCTTCTGCTGGATATGATCTGTTGGATCATTTTTATGTATGTATGTATGCATCATGTTGATGCTGGATATGATCAGTTGGATCACTTATATGTAGGCATCATGTTGATGCTGGATATGATCAGTTGGATCACTTATATGTACGCATCATGTTGGATGTTGGATATGATCAGTTGGATCATGTGTATGTATTTTGTATATGCATCATGTTGGATGCTTGGACCATGTATCTGTATATGTATCAGGTGGATACATTGTATGATCAGGTGGATCATGTATGGTGATATGTATCATGTATTTGTATTTGTATCAGGTGGATACATTGTATGATCAGGAGGATCATGTATGATGATATGTATCGGGTAGATACTTGGTATGCATCAGGTAGATGCATTGATGATCAGGTGGATCATGCAGCAGGATGTTGCAGTGATGATCAGGATGATCATGGATGATGAGCTTCAGGATGTTGCTCCAGTGGATCATGCAGCAGGATGTTGCAGTGATGATCATGGATGATGAGCTTCAGGATGTTGCTCCAGTGGATCATGCAGCAGGATGTTGCAGTGATGATCATGGATGATGAGCTTCAGGATGTTGCTCCAGATGACATGCAGCAGGACGTTGCAGTGATGATGATCAGGATGATCATGTGTACATCAGGTTGATGTATGGTGAGTATCAGGATGATACTTTGTGGCCGTGGATCAGGTTGTGCAGAGGAGCATGTCTGGGAGATCCTATAGGTCGGATTTGTGTACCCGTAACAGCCTGGGATGCTCTTTCGAGACATTGCTCTGGGAAAAAATGTAATTTGTGCCCTGGGATATCCTTCAGGTCGGAGTTGTGTACCCGTAACATCCTGGGATGCTCTTGCGAGGTTTTGTCCTATGGCATGTAATTTGGGCCCTGGGAGATTTTAGGTCGGAGTTGTGTACCCGTAACATCCTGAGATGCTCTTTTGAGGTTTTGCCATGACCACATGTAATTTGTGCCCTGGGAGATTTCAGGTCGGAGTTGTGTACCCGTAACATCCTGAGATGCTCTTGCTAGGTTTTGTGGTGACCACACGTAATTTGTGGCCTGGGAGATCCTTCAGGTTGGAGTTGTGTACCCGTAACATCCTGGGATGCTCCTTCGAGGTTTTGTGGTGGGGTCACATGTAATAGCACCCTGGGAGATCCTATAGGTAGAGCTGTGTGCTCGTAACAGCTTGGGATGCTCTTTCGAGGTTTTGTGACGCACATAATATGTCCTGAGGATTCCACAGTATGGCCAGTGATGATGAAGACCTACAGGTGGTGGGCCTACATCCAGTATGAAAAAGGACTGGCTCTGTAGAACTTCCTATGACAAGTAGATTCAGAGATTGATTAAGATAGCAGCAACAGTGACTATGATGATGACTCGATGACGATTATCCAGTGACGATGATCCAGAGAAGATGACTTGTGCTAGAATAACTGTGCTGAGAAATACCTTCCTAGTTAAGAGGGAGTGTTGATGTATATGTAACTTCGGAATGTATTTCACATATATGTATATTGTATTCCTATAGAGATGTTATTATTCCTCTATACGGAAGTGTCGTTATTTATATTGTAAGTGTCGTAACTTATACTTGATGGGTTATTAGACCACCTTGTTTGGGGTTGGCCCTGTATAAGTCATGTGGGTCAAAGGGTTATTAGACCACCCTATTGGGGGTCGGCCATGTAGGTCGAAGGGTTATTAGACCACCCTATTGGGGTTCGGCCCAGTCAGCATTATATTATGTGGTTAAGTTCAAGCCTACATGAGTTAGGTAAAAAGGCAAGTCAAGTCAAGTATAAATAGAGTGTGGGAGGCACTCTATTTACTCACTCACTTCTCACACATGCACTCAAGGAGGAGTGGCGCACTTATGGAGGAGGAGGATCTGTGGCTAGGTTATGTCTATCTCTCATGGTTGTATCATTGCTCTATCTATCTTTGAGGAAGTTATTGGGGTTTTTCACCTTTATGGTTTTCCCCAAGTAAATCTTTGTGTCTCTTGTGTGCTTGCATTATTGTCTCCATGATTGATATGCTGTAGATATGCTGTACATGTTGTTCTCTCAGTTAAGATCCTAGATCAGATTGAAGTAAATTGTGAAAATTTAACAGTTGTAATCAAGGATGTTAAATATAATCAACATGTCCTAGCTATCGTAATTTTTGATGATATTACCAGGTTGTACAAATTTAACAACTCTGGGTCATCACCTTTTCGTTCATTTTTTGTTGCTCATAGTGATAACTTTAGTAAAATTTGGCATGAGCGATTTGGTCACTTAAATTATCGCTCATTGCAACAACTATGTAAAGACAATATGGTGACAAGTCTTTCGATGGTATCTTGTAGGGATGGTGTTTGTTCCAGTTGTGTACTTGAAAAACATCATCAAGATAGTTTTGAAAAACGTGCCTCTTGGCATGGCTCGGTTCCCTTAGAGCTTGTGCATAGTGATTTGTGTGGTCCTCTTCTATCTGCTTCCTTTTCTGGTTTCAAATATTTCATAGCTTTCAATGATGATTACTCCAAACACACTTGGGTTTATTTCCTAAAACTTAAGAGCGATGTATTTAACATGTTCTTGGCCTTTAAGGCCCTTGTTGAAAAATAATCTGGCCATCAAATCATTAAGTTAAGATCCGACAATGGAGGAGAATATGTTAACAAAAAGTTCACTACTTTCTGCACTAAACAAGGAATCCAACAACAACACACTGTTCCATATACACCACAACAAAATGATGTTGTTAAATAGAAGAACCGCACTTTAAAAGAAATGGCTAATTGTATGATCCAATCTAAGGGACTAAGTCTTCAATTTTGGGCTGAAGCCATTAATTGTGCTAATTACATAGTTGATCGCACCCACACTAAAGATTTACAGGGTATAAAATCGGAAGAAGCATGGAGTAAAACTAAACCTGATGTAAGTCACTTCCATGTGTTTGGTAGTGAAGAATGGGCTCACATTCTGGATGAAAAACAAAAAGCATTGTAGCCTAAAAGTGAAAAGTGCATATTTGTTGGATATTCTGAAGATGTAAAATGTTATAGACTTCTTCAACCAGATTCTCATGATATAATCATTAGTAGAGATGTTAAATTTGATGAAAATCTCTTGGCCTACGAGCCTAACTCGGCAATTGTGCCATCTTTGGACTGCGAGCCTGATTCAATGATTGTGCCATATTCTTCTTCCAACTTCCTTGATAGGTTTCCAACTCCAGTTTCTGATGATGATAGTGAGGATGAAAATACACCTCCACCTGCTCATGTTCCTCCAGTTGCACCATCACAAGTGCTTCCTCGATGGGTCCATTCAACATGTGAAGCAACTAGGGATCTTGCCGGTGATCCTAGAGATCAACGTCGAACACGTTCTTAGTTTCAGCGAGCCTCTTCTCTTTTGGCTCAGGTTTCCGAGAATCATGATCTAGAAAATTTTGCAGAAGATTTAGGAAATTCAGATTGGGATGTATCTATAGATGAAGAATATCGTTCCTTAATGGAGAACGATACTTGGGACCTTGTACCTCTTCCAAAAGGAAGAAAACTTGTCAGATGTAAATGGGTCTATAGAACTAAGTATGCATCAAATGGAAGTGTTGACATACTTAAGGCAAGGTTAGTTGCCAAAGGTTTTTCACAAGTTGAATGGATTGACTACATTGAAACCTTTGCTCCTGTTGCAAAAATGAACTCCATCCGCCTTGTTCTTTCCCTTGCAGCCTTACATAACTGGAAAGTCCATCAAATGGATGTCAAGTCTGCCTTCTTACATGGTGATCTACAAGAGGAAATTTACATGGAACAACCTCCTGGATATGTTCAGAATAACTCTAGCCTTGTCTGCCACCTTAAGAAATCCTTATATGGCCTTAAGCAAGCTCCTAGAGCTTGGTATGCCAAAATGGATAGCTTTCTACTTGAAACTGGGTTTTCTAGATGCCATTCTAACCCCAATGTCTATACCAAAAAAGTAGGAAACCATCTCCTCATACTTGTCCTATATGTTGATGACCTTATTCTTACTGGTAGTGACCCTAATATTTTAACTAATGTGAAATCCAGTCTTACACAAAATTTTGAAATGTCAGACTTAGGACATTTGTATTATTTTCTTGGTCTCCAAGTCGTACAAACCAAAGAAAGAATCTTTCTTTCTCATTCTAGATATGCTTGGGACTTTCTTCATCGCTTTCACATGGAATATTGTACACCAGCCCCTTCACCCTTTCAGTCTGGAGTAAACATTTCTGCCACTTGTACTTCACCTGAAGTAGATGCCACCTTATATCATCAGCTTGTTGGTAGTCTCTTATACTTGACTCATTCTCTTCCTAACCTTTCATTTTTCATTAGTCATGTTTCTTGTTATATGCAAACACCTCATGAAAGTCACTGGAAAGCAGCTAAGAGAATACTTCGATATATTCGAGGTACAATTCAGTTTGGGATTCATTACAATATAGGGGGGAACCTTTGTTGGTTGGTTTCACTGATTCATATTGGGTCAGCGATCTTGGTGATCGAAAGTCTACTGTAGGTTATGTTTTCAGTATGGGATCTGGACCTGTCACTTGGGCTTGTAAGAAACAACAAGCTCTTGCTCTTTCTTCAGCAAAGGAAGAATATCGAGCTGCAGTTAATGCGAGTCAGGAAGCTTTATGGATTCGACAGATCCTTTCAGAGTTTGGATTCGAGTAGCAGCATCCTACTCCACTTTGCTGCAACAATCAAGGTGCCATCAAGTTCTCTAAAGATCCAATTCTACATCAACACAGCAAACACATTGAGCTACATGTGCACTTCATCATAAATTTTGTTCATGATCATGTTCTTGAAGTGCCCTTTTTCCCTACAGATGATCCAATTGTAGACATCTTCACCAACTCTCTTACAGAAGCGAAGTTCTCTAAACTTCAATCTATGTTAGGAGTTTAGGAATTTGTCATTAAGGGGGGACAGGCACTAATGCCTCCTTCCTTCTCCTAATAGTGTCACTTTTGTAAATCCTACAATCCTATCCCAAGTTGTTCTTAAGGGGGGATGTTAGGATATTTAGACACTTAGGAGTTAGTTAAGATCAACTTGTGTAATATATCCATTAGGTAAAGTGTGTTTCTTTAGTATGCATTTGTAAATATTTAATCCGATGGTCACGATATGTTCTAGACATAGAGTGATTTGACGGCTCACCTTCTCTTAGATCATACCTACCCTCAATCCATGGCTTAACACCCAATTGGTCCATGATCTCTATTTAAAGAGCATCGAGGGTCATTGTCTAGTTGATCAATTATGAGAAGCTCATTTGTAACTTTCTTTATTTGCATAGTAAATTGTTCCATAGAAGCTATTTGGCCGGGGCCGTGGAGTGTTTCCCTCTTAAGGGTTTAAACCACATCAAAATATCGGTGTATCGATCTGTCATCTGTTTGTGTGAAGTGGTTGCTCTAGGTGTTCAGTATTTTGTGACTACCCTGTGTACCCGAACAAAGCACATCTGTACCCAACAATTGGAAAAACGCATCGGTGTGGAAGTAGATATCAAAAGCACCATACCTTATTTTTTAAATAGTGTCTACTGACATTGCAATGGAATATCTATTTTTTTTTAATTCGATTATTCATCAGAAATTGAAATATTTTTGTAGTACTATTCATTTCAATTTTAATTATTGCATTTGTTTGGATTAATTTCTTATATCATAGATTCTATCATATATAATAATATTTAATCATCCATACATTTAGTTACCAATTTTCCATTTCACATGTAACATTTGACAATGACATTGGAGAATGCAATAGAATATATATTTTTTTATTATATATCAATAAGAGACCCCTTTTCAAACAAAATAGGTCGATATAAAGTCCACAATAATCAAAATGCCAACATGCATGTAATTGTTACACTTATTGGTAACACATTGTCTTTCAATTCAGACACTATGTCTAGTACATTATACAAAATGCCATTTTTTCACAGATAATTATTTTAAAATATACAGCATCTTGCATTACAATAAAAAATATATGGATCATCATTCTTCATTGAAACTGTTATCAGTGCTTGAGCCACTTGCATCACTTGGGTTGTTTGGCCGAATGTTTTGTTGATTGCTTCGATTGTTTTCATTTTCTTTAGCTTCCATCTACAAACATAAAAATAAAGTGTACTAAGTGTATCTACAATATTGCCGGGAATAATAAAAGTAAAATAGATAATATAGATGAATATAAATTGAAAATCAACATACCATAGAAATAATTATGTCCTGATTGTCACACATTCTTTCAAATCCATGTCTCATTCCATTTATCAACAACTGCTCTATTGGATGCCCTCCATACTTTGTTTCCTGCAATTTTATACCTTGTAAGAAATCATTGATTTAACATAAAGGATTTGCGTTGTTCTATTACTTATAAAACAAGAGAATTAAAAGATCATAGATACTTACAAATTCTGCTATTAATTTTTGATATGCCAACATATACTCACAACCCTTGCTTAACCCAATGTCAATCGATTCTTTTGATGGCTCCTCTTTGTATGTTAACACATGTTTCAAGACATCCAACACTGGCAAGTGAAAAAAACTATAAAGATCACAATCACTATGAAACCTTAAGTTGTTATAAGGAAATCACAACTACTCATAAACTTTGCTATCAACCCCTTTTTTCCTTGTCATCCTATCTTATGTGCTGAATGGGTTCCATTTTGTTTTATTTTTTGCAGTAAAACCATTGAAAATTAATATTTAATGATAAATTAATTAATTAGATGTACATGATAATTAAAAAAAACAATGATTTGATACATTTGAAGCACCTTGTTGTTGACATGGCTCCTCTTGCGATGCAATTAGGTTCATTTCCTTTACAATATCCTTGTGCACTTCTTTGGAAATTCCTACTGGAACATTTCACATATCACCTCATTCATCCTTTGGGATTTTCATAATATTCCTAAAAATGAAAAATGACATTAAACTATTTTTCTATTGATATGAAAAATAAATATAGCATAACTAAAATGATTAAAGCAATTCTTTGTAGTAGTAGATACATTTTGTACATAAACACGTTTAGTAATATTAATTCTTGAATGATTCTTTTCTATTGTTGTATGTTTTTTTTCTAAATTTAGTTCAAATCTAAATAGGATAATAAAATCAATAGTGATATTTTACATATTTGAAATTCTACTATGCAGGGTTTTGATTGGTTCACCGTACCTAACAAATTTTGATACTCAGAATAATATGGTTGCCCCAAATCCCTTCAACATAAGTCTCTCTTCCAAAACTCTCCCCTTGAAACTTTGACAAAAGAATGAAATAATGTTTAGGTCTTTTACTTTTAAACACTTTTTTGAATTAGTTTTCGAAATTAAAATTCCTTCCCCTTTCTTTAGTTTAGGGAAAAAGCAACTTGTGCTATTTTTTAATTTGATTTTCAGCATTACGATGCAATTAAGGTTATGTCGAAATGGTGGATATATGACATAACAACACCGATGTGTTTAATGGTTAACGTGGAACCATATAACCATATAATATATAATAATTTTTTTTTTAAGAAACATACAATATCGTGCTTCAGTGCATATACAAAATAAGAAACCTTAGTGCGCTTGTTTATACTAAATGCACTCGTAAGAATATTGTTTTTAAAATACATCGATAAATATCCACTAGTGAAATTTTTAGGGGCGAAATTTCACCAATTGGCTATTTTTTGGGTTTTTTTCAAAAAATAAATTTGTTGTTTGGTCATTTTTAGTCTTTAATATTTCCTATATTTACATAAAATATGTTTGTTATCATAATATTCACCAAAATTTAAAAGTTTTAGTAGTAAATTGTATATTTCATATTTAATATTCGCCTACCAATCTATATATATGTTTTTTTCAATCTAAAATAATCGCCTAGAATACTACATTTAAGTATATTTCTATAATCCTTAAAAAATACCCTGATATTTACTATCAAATATAGCAGGTATTTTCTTTTGCAGAGTTTTTTGCAGATGTTGACATATGGTGTGTTCTTTGTGATGCCACAGCGTGCATTCGTATGTTAAAGTCACATTAGTGTGATTGTTGTAGGTTTGGCCCATTGGTTGAATATAAACATCCTATGATTTGATATTTAAACTTAAAATTTTAGATTCATCTCAAATATTATTTTAGGATTCAACCACACCAATTACAATACTTCATAGTATATATATGTTTCTCAAACTCACCTTATTCTTACAAAATGGTTTCCAAACTATATCAAAAGTTATATTGTAATATGGTTCTCAAATAGATTTTAGAACTATAGAGATGTATATTAATTCTCGAGTTGGCTCAATTGCAGTGAGAAAAGGTTATAGTATCAAATGGCCAATTCTTCAATTTCCATCTCATTCTATCTTGCTCAAAGTTTGACGAGTTATCCCTTTCCATCTCTAGTAAGTTGAGGATTTATTTATATTTTGACTATCTATTTGAATTTATGTCACTTATCCATGTGAATCTAAATATCAATTTATTCTATATTGCAGTATCCCAATTCAGGATCGAGTTCGAATGCTCAAGATTTTCCTCCAGTTGTAAAATGTCGTAAGCTATTATTAGGAGAAAGATACTACAAGCAATTCATAAATGAAAATGAGTAGCCACTTTACCCCGCCAATTGTAACAAGACATCTTCAAGCCACAATCCTAGGTCATCAATGGTAATTTGTCATGAAGTGGATCTCTTTTATGACACCCTAGTAGTATGTGGTCTTCCAAAATGACGAGGGTTGAAGGAGAACCACTGATGTGTCACACTCACCCATTACACCAATGATTGACTACTCAATGTTGATGGTCTGATACCCCCTACTAGAGTAAAAGATCCAATATGTGATATACAAAAGATGCATAGGAACACTTCCCTATACTAATTTTTTGAAAATTTGGAAGCCAAAACAACTAGTTGTCATCGTAAATTCATGATTTCCTATGCTTATGTTCAGTCAAATGAATTTTCTAGTGATCCAAAGTATGATATGAATGCCACCCAACACATCTCTAGTAGAATATCAAAAAATTTGCATGAGTTGAGAGCAAAACTGTCCAAGTACACACCAAGCTTTGTCTAATTGTTAGAGCATAGCGATGATTTCTCCCTTCCTGTGAATTTGTAAAGTAAAATGAAAACTGTAATATACCAGAAAAGAATAGGCCAGAATATCAACTCAAAACCCTCAATTTTAGCATAATTTTAACTACTAAATTTTAATAATTTTTATAGTGTGCAAGGTGATAATGTTGAATGTTGATTCACTAGTAAAGGATGATGGGAGTGACTTTTGGTTCTGGTTTTTGTATGATAAATGCACAGTAGAAATATAAAGCACAGATAATCACTAAGTCCTATGCACAAAGCACTGGATCCTTTACTTTTCAACAATCAGATGAATATGGTGTCTACTTCTATGCTTTCTGGGTCTTCCAACATATGCATAATAGACTTGGGAGTTTATAATGGATGTGAATAGAGGGTATGTGAAGTATCAAACTCTGTAATAGATAATGCATAAATTTTTCTGTGGATTGTGGATGCTATAGAGTGATTTAGGAGCAAAATTGGTCAAGGGCACTAAGTAGGACTGCTCACCTAGTAGATTTCAGAACTCTCCAAAAATGTCTCAAATGGTTCCAAATTCTTACAACAGGGTTTGTGGTGCTTAACTAATGTCTCGGGAACCACATAGATTCAACATAACAAAAAATAGACTTGTATATAAATTTTATTGGCCAAAATGGAAAAACTAGTCATCTATTTGTGCTCAAAGAGCTAGTCTTCCAATTAATGGTTCCAAAATGCCTTAGAGGATTACAAATATCTGTTCTCAAATTAATGGGGGTTCTGATACATCATATGGAACATAAAAAAAGTCAAAATAAATGGTCTTAAATGGACAATAAAGATATTTAATCATTTAGACCATCAATGCATCTCCAATGCTATAAATCTTACATTATTGAGCAAATAGGCATGAAGTGAGTAGAAGGATATGGAATGCTAATCTAGAAATAATAGGTGACTGATATCAGAGGTATTTTCTGCTGATGAAGTGCACAATGAGTGTCATGTGCTGCACTGGAATCCTCCACTTAAATTAAGTGCTTATCTCTAGTGAAAACCCCCAATACTCCCTCCAATGATACTCTGACTAATGCACACTCAAAGAAGGTTTATGAACCTTCAATGCTAGACTGATATAATCCTGTAGGATAGATAACAATGAATATTTGGTGTGCACTAAGCCTTCTGGGATGAATTGGATCCCTCCCTTGAATTGGAGAACCTTTCTCTAATTACATCTTCCAATGCTCTCTCCAATGGCACTCTAACTAAAAATCACTCTGTTTAAGCTTGATAATATTCTTAGCATTGGAGTGAAAGGACCTGAAAATAAACTCTCCATGGATTCAAATTTTGAGAGAATATTAGAGAAAGATAATTATAATCGAAAGAATGGGGCTCATCTCCAATTGATTGGCTAGGGCATATCGCCTTGCCTTGAGAAGCATAGAATGCTCAAACATAAATTCAGTTTGACAAAAGAGGTGAATAGGAGTTGCTTGGATTCTTTTATAGAAGTTATGGTGACCTGCTAAGAAATTTGACATGTTTGGTGACCTGTGAGAACCCTTCCAAATGGGCCATCCATGAATGGATAGACTTGCCTTTCTTTTACCTTACAATCTTTTCTCTCCTTTAGCAACTACGCCCTACTTTGTCTCCATATGTTTCCTACTTTGTAAAAGTTTCCTGATTTGTAAACTGGCCTCCCTTTTGGAAATCATGTTGTCCTTTTGCTTTTCTGGTTGTTTCCAATTTGTAAACTGAGCTCTCCTTTAGAAACTGCGCCCTCCTTATATTTTTTTGGTTGTTTCCATTTTTGTGCTTTTGGAATCTTCTTACACCTTCTCTGCTTTTCCTCTTTTTCTATTTTCTTATCTCCAGTTCCATTTTGGAAACCTTATCCTAATGAGGGCACCCTCTTAGCCCACTTGCTCCATTATTTAGGAGTTTAATTAATTAGAATTAATAAAAATAATTCCTTCACTTGACTTAGGATAAATTTAATCTTATGCATACATGATGAAATAAAATTATTTACCTAGGGTTTATTTTGTGCCCTTTTACCCATGGTCACTGAATTAGCCAAAATTGGGGGCATGACAGTACTCCCTCCCAAAAAATTTTTTGTCCTCAAGCAAAGTATCCCAAGAGTCCATCATGCTTTTGTTGCACTACTATGATCATAATCATCTCTCTAGAGACAAACAATGCCCAGATCCCATTTCTGGTATGACACTCCCATGGATCTGAATACCATCCAATAAAATCTATCAAGAAAAAGAAGGGTTGGATCCCACTACTTCAAGTACAAGTTTCCAGGTAGTAGTGTCATGTGTGGAAAACTGTCTTCCCATGGAATACTAGGATCCCACTGATCATATTGCATCTCACCAAAGATTAGTAACAAAAGAAATCATCATCATATGAAATTATAGGAAGGATGAAAACATCATACCCACACATTGGAAAATCATCCTTTCCAATGAAACTCTGAAACTTTGAGGGCCCCTCAATCAAGATATGCAACTCTCCATGGTAAGACCCAATCAAGGAAAGCCTATGAACCACCAAATATGCCTCCAAAGAGTGAGGCCAAACCTCATAAATTATTTCCACTCCAACAAGAAATTTCTCATGTGCCCCATGTACACAAGAATAAAAAATTGCATCACTGTAGCTCAAATGACGAGGGTGGAAGTCCATTATCCAATCATTAGAAGGATAGGCATCATACAAACACCATGTCCATCCAAGAATACTGAGAGCATCATATAACAACCATATATTCTCATGATACTCACTTGGAGTGTAATGTGTGTCATAAAAACCTCCATTCATGTAAGCAGTAATGTCAAACATGTGCCTTTTCATCCAAAGGAAAAGTGAAAAGACACTCCATCCAACCAAATTAAGTGGGAAGCAAAGTGCTTCCCCAAGTGAAATCAACCAATGGCTCAAATCTCTTCCATTGGCCAAAGGGTGCAAGAATCCATCCAAGTATATGGATTTCCTCCACATAAGTCACCTTCTACAAGATAAATGTTTCATTAACTTCTCTTGGAAACATTCTTGCTTAGCTACCTTCCCCTGATCACGAACATAAATATTTCTGCAGGGAGATTCCATATCTGACATGTAATATTCCATCCAATCCACATGTGGATGAACGGAATCAAATGGGAGAAATATGTTCCTCTGTTGTTGTTGACAAAACATGTCAGTGTTAGGAGCATCAATAAAATTACAAAAAAAAAATTTACCTCCTAGAATCTCAAACTGTGAAATGCATCTATCCATGGGTGGATAGAATTTTCTACTGCTTGATCCCAATGGATTGAGATAATCATGATGCTTTCTGGTTCTGGGAAGAATGCATTCAGGTATCTTATCCATCCATGAGTCTTCCTCATCTATAGGAATATCATGATCTCCCAGGCATGGTACTAGTGCACAAATCCAATGGCTCAACTCTCTATCATTGGGTTCGCTCAATTGGTGCAAGTGAAAAAAAAGGCATCAAGGAATGCAAGTGTATTCCTCTGATTTTATTGGGAAGCAAATGGTGCATTTATCCAGTCATTATGGACAATTTTGGGAGCCGCTTGCTCCACATGTGGCATCAACCAGAAAAAATTCTTCACCCAATGTTCATCCCCACTTGATGTGGTTGAATCTAGAATATGGGGGAAAGAACTGTGAACCAACCTCATATCTATGCAACTCTCATTCATCAAACTTATGGCTTCATATTATTTATTACTGGTTGTTCCAAATGAGGTGATCTCATCCAACTCTTCCATGGAAGAGTGACTCTCTCCAAGGAACAACTCAGGTTCACTCTAGGAAAGATCAAGTGCTTGGCTCTCATTAAACTACTCTGCACACTCCTCAAGCACATGCAAGGTAGAATGATCCTCATGATCCACCATCTCACGAGGTTCCTCCATATGATAAAAAATGAAATCAACCAAGTGAATATGGTTGAATGGTGTGTAGGAGGGAAGGTGTGAGCTTTGCAACTTTTCATGAAGCTGCACTATCTCTATCTTATATTCTTAGAGTGCACATTGAATGCTTTGCAAGGAATCTTGGGTGTTCATCACCTCTTTTGTGAGATTGAAATATCCTCTTCATACTTAAAGGATTATCCATGTAAACAATGCACAAGATCATGCAGATAATTTTTTTTAGAAAGCATATCTAAGAAATTACCTTTGATTGTAGACATTGCTCTCTGAATCTTCTCCATGGCTTCAAGGAAAGTTGAATCTTCCAATGAAGAAACCCTCCAACAAGATTATGACACGGAAACATGTGTGTCATGGAGAATGTGTAAGGCCTCTTTGATACTTATTTCATTCATATTGAGTGGCCTTTCAAAAGGGAAAGGTTGAGAATCAACCTCCTCATCATTTACCAATGGATCAACCACTTGAAGCTAAGGTGGTGATTTTGAGATTGATAATGTGACTTCTTCCTCGACAGCAAGGAATTCATCTTATTCAATATTAGGGGAACATGTAATTGCATAAATTTCATCAAATGGTATCTATATGCCACCCACATAGAGATATGTACATCCATCAGAAGATGTCTCCTCAAAACTTAGGCACCCATCAGTAGGTACCTCTTCACAACATCCATCAGTAGATACTTCTTTAGAATTTGAGCAACTCTTTTTAGATGCCTCTTCTTGGAATACATTAGTAGCTACTCTCTGATCCATACTTTTCTTATCCTTAGAATAAATGGTGATGGATTATTCATGCCTACCCCCTTTGGAAGATCTACTTGAAGAAAATCCAAACAATCTCATGAAGCTAGAGGATGCAGTTGGTTGGTTTTTTCTTCCCTCTTCTTTACTCACAGAGGTAGAACAAATTGGTTTCTACATGAGTATTGTGCTGCTCTTTATTGAATCCAAATATCCATACTTGATCTCAAATCCAAATATACAATAAAAATAATCTCTGAAATAAATGGCCTTACCAATCTCTTTCCCCAAGGCTAGATACTCGTGGTAGTGGTGGGGCAAGTTTTCAATTGCAAATATCATTTCTGTCATATATTTCTTCGGTTTGTCCATCAATGGTTAAGACCATTGGTATTTTTACATATGGTCACAAATGTAACCATCCTCATCTCTAGGTAATCCTACATTAGTGTAGACAATTTCTTCTTTTTCATACAACTCAAAGTCTAAACCTTCCATGACTGTTACTAAATTAACAATTGCAACTTGAAGATAGTTTTGATCTATTTTTACATTGAGTTTTACTTTCCACATGCTGAGCCAAGGAAAGTGATATGATACTATTGTAACGTCCCATCCAAGAATAAGTTATAATATCAGCTCAAAACTCTCAATTTTAGCAGAATTTTAACTAGTAAATTTTAACAATTTTTATAGTGTGCAAGGTGATAATGTTGAATGTTGATTCACTGGTCAAGGATTATGGAAGTGAATTTTGGTTCTGCTTTTTGTATGAGAAATTTGCAGCAGCAATATAAAATAGAGACAACCACTAATTCCTATTCACAAAGCACTGGATCCTTTTACTTTTCAACAATCAGATGAATATGTTGTCTACTTCGATGCTTTCTGGGTATTCCAGCATATGCATACTAGACTTGGGAGTTTATAATGGATGTGAACAGAGGGTATGTCAGGTATCAAACTCTATAATAGATAATGGATAAGTTTTTCTTGGGATTTGGGAGGCTATAGAGTCATTTGGGAGCAAAATTGGTCAAGGGCGCTAAGTAGGACTGCTCACCTAGTAGATTTCCAAACACTTCAAAAATGACTGAGATGGTTCCAAATTCTTAGGAATTGGTTTTTGGTGCTTAATTATTGTCTCAGTAACCACATACATTAACATAAAAGAAAATATACTTGTATATAAATTTTACTGGCCAAAATTGAAAAACTAGTCATCCAATTGGTGGTTCCAAAATGCCTCAGTGGCTTACAAATATCAGTTATGGAATTAATGGGGATTCTCATACATCATATGGAACCAAAAAAGTTCTAAATAATTGGTCTTGAATAGAGAATAATGAGATTTAATCATTTAGACCATCAATGCATATCCAATGCTAGAAATATTACATTATTGAGCAAATAGGCATGAAATGAGTAGAATGAGATGGAATGATGCTATGTAACTAATAGGTGGTTGATATCATAGGTATTGTCTTCTAATGAAGTGAAAACTGATTATTTTGGGCTGCACTGGAATCCTCCACTGAAATTAAGTGCCTCTCTCTAGTGAAAACCCCCAATACTCCCTCCAATGATACTCTAACTGATGCACACTCAAAGAAGGCTTATGAAAATTCAATGTTGGGCCGATATGAACCTGTACGACAACTAAAAATGAATATTTGGTGCGCACTGAGCCTTCTAGGATGAACTGGATCCCTCCCTTGAATTGGAGCACCTTTCTCTGATTACATCTTCCAATGCTCTCTCCAATGGCACTCTAACTAACAATCACAATGTGTAAGCTTAATAATATTCTTAGCATTGGAGTGAATAGACCTGAAAATAAACTCTCCATGGCTTCAAATTTTGAGAGAATATTAGAGAAAGCTAATTATAATAGAAAGAATGGGGCTAATCTCCAATTGAATAGCTAGGGCACATCACCTTGCCTTGACAAGCATAGAATGCTCACACATTAATTCAATTTGACAAAAGAGGTGAATAGGAGTTTCTTGGACTCTTTTATAGAAGTTATGGTGACCTGCTGAGAAATTTGACATGCTTGGTGACCTGTGAGAACCCTTCCAAATGGGCCATCCATGAATGAATAGAATTGCCTTGCTTTTACCTTACAATGTTTTCTCTCCTTTAGCAATTGCGCCCCACTTTGTTTCCATATGTTTCTTGCTTTGTAAAAGTTTCCTGATTTGTAAACTGGACTCCCTTTTGGAAACAATGCCCTCATTTTTCTTTTCTGGTTGTTTCCAATTTGTAAAGTGAGCTCTCCTTTAGAAACTGTGCCCTCCTTAGATTTTTTTGGTTGTTTCCATTTTTATGCTTTTGGCATCTTCCTACACCTTCTCTACTTTTCCTCTTTTGCTATTTTCTTGTCTCCAGTTCCATTTTGGAAACCTTATCCTCATGAGGGCACCCTCTTGGCCCACTTGCTCCATTATTTAGGAATTTAATTAATTAAAATTAATAAAAATAATTCCTTCACTTGACTTAGGATAAATTTAATCCTATGCATACATGATGAAATACAATTATTTACCTAGGGGTTATTTTGTCCCCTTTTACCCATGGTAATTGAATTAGCCAAAATTGGGGACATGACACAAAATTCTTAAAAGCATGCTTTGTATGGCACATGGCCATCTTCTCTATCTATGCCTGAGGTTTGGAACCAAATTCTCCTTTTGTTGTAATAATTTTATGATTTCCAAGTCTAATATAGATGCTGCAAATATTGGGTTGTTTATCTTTTCATATGTATTTGTTCCTCCCAAACAGTCAATAACACTTATGCCATTTTGTGGTCTTATCTATTGTCAGTCGAATTACTTGAATATTTTTAAATACAATCATAGCATTTCCATGTATAGCATGTGTAGGAATAGTTATGTTTATGGAAACTTTAACTGGAAGAACCCGTTATATATAGATGGTCAGCCACGCACTCATGGGAACATTGCAGTGTTCATAAATAGTTCTAGGTGCTCTTTATATTCTACAAATTGTTCATTTGAGGAACACTTCAATGGGCAGTAGTTCTATATGAAAAGGGAAGCTTCCATATTTATTGTTGTGCATGCAATATGTAGTTGGTCTCTTGGTGATGAGTTGTTAATAGACTATAAATTTCATAGACCACCAACTGGTTATCAGAGATGCCTTTCATTGGGATTACCCTTAGATGTCCATTTGGGGCGTAGGTGTAAGACCTATCGAGGTGAGCATTTTTTTTTTTTTTTTTGCAAGACATATCTCCCAAGACGCTTCACTATTACAAAGGTAGTCTATGAATCCTATGTATTACAATGACTTCAAGGAGTAGATAACGTATCTCTCGACAAGTTAGCATATCGCCAACCCATCATTTTAAGGGTCAACAAATATACATAAAACTTAAAAGTCCTAGATTAAGGTGATATGAGTTTGCCTAGGTAATAAATAAAACTTCGATTCTCCTCATACATATTCTAATTAATAAAGGGACATTCTCAATATTTCCAAGATGAGTGCTATGATGTCCACTAAATAATACAAGATTTTCTTAATATTTTCACATGATAAAATGAGATTATAAATAATCAAGACATTATTAATTCAATAAAATACACAAGACATTCTCATTGTTTCCACAAGATAATATGAGATTATGATATACTAGACTTCATTTAAAATTAATACAATAATAAGTAAAGGCAATTCCAGTATTTTCATGAGACAATATGAGTATAAAAATAAAGGCATAGGTTTTAGGATAATACAACCCTCCCACAATGGTAAGTATCTCTGTCACATTACAATCAACATAATATTATAATAAAGGAAATTTCATAAACCATAACTATTCCTAATGATGAAGGATGTTCATAATAATTTTAAGAATATCGGATATTATTAAAATTTAAACCACAATAAATGATGAGCATTTCAATAAATCCTAGGAGTCAATAAGAGACTCACGTTTCAAAGGAATCTACATAAGATTTCCATTAATTTAAGGTCAGTAAGAATTTCACCCTGGGATTATGGTAATATACACAAATAATAATTTAGCATTTAGATTTGGAAAGACGCCTTCAGCAGTTGAATAGAACACTCCGTCCTTAAAGAACATTGATAACTTGGACTATGATTCTGACAGGAAACACCGATCAGATCTAGAATATATATCAGACGTTTAAATAGATCAAGTACTAAATACAAGTTAAATCTGGAGAATCCAACCAATTTCAAAAAGTTATAATCGCAGAGTTTGTGGGTAGGCACCTACCTACTAACTACAATCTGGTAGGCACTATCCCGTTTGGGCTACAGAAATTAAAAAAAAAAAAAAAAATTAACATATATTGACAATTGAAGAGTAAGTATACAAATACTAAAAAAGTTGATTAATTCATAAATAAGTCGAAGGTATCCATATCTATATATATTGCAGGTAGTATTCACAAAATTTGTAAATGTATTTCGGTGACACATGAATAATTAAAAGAAAATATGTCTACACTGCAAATGAAAGTACTTCACCATAATTCCACTTGGCAACTCATAAAGTCCGTCTAGCAGGGCATTTGACACCTAGTTTCATCCAAATGTTAACATTTATGCAAGTGATCAATTACACATAAAGGTCAAAACAAGCTTAATATAATACTGGTAAAGTGATAAACTTGCGATACAACAGATCCAGGATCGAAACTAACAATTGCTCAAGTCAACTTAATCGATCCATAGAACAAGGTTATCAAAACTAGAAACACAAATTTCAAATCGATGAACACAAGGTGTTTGAAATCGGGGATCTGCAAATCGCATTATAAAATAAGGGAGCACACTTTCAAATATAAGAAACACAGTGAGTTTGAGAGTCAAGATTTGCAAATTCGCGTTTTAAGAATGCCCAGGAACTCATAAATTTAATGGGATCACTGTGTAAGATCGAAAACTATAAGTCGATTTCTAAAGGAAGGCAAGCAAAAAGAATCAAATTATGCGTATAGATCTGAGATGAAATTTAACACTGTAATATAATCAGGCAAAAAGAATTAAACTATGCATATAGATCCGAGATGAAACTTAACATTAATATACAATATCAAAAATCGATTTGAGAATGAACTTCAACATTAAAAATACAGAATCAAAATCGATTGAGAATGAAACTTCACATTGTAATACAGAATTAAAATTAATTGAGAATGAAGCTTCACATTGTAATACAGAATCAAAATCGATTTGGGAATATCGATATGAGAATAAACTTCAACACTGAAAGTACAGAATCAAAACCGATTTGGGAATATTGATTTGAGAATAAACTTCAACACTAAAAGTACATAATCAAAATCGATTGAGAATGAAACTTCACATTGTAATACAGAATCAAAATTGATTTGGGAATATCGATCTGAGAATAAACTTCAACACTAAAAGTACATAATCAAAATTGATTTGGGAATATCGATATGAGAATAAAGTTCAACACTAAAAGTACAGAATAAAAATCGATTGAGAATGAAACTTCACATTGTAATACAGACTCAAAATTGATTTGGGAATATCGATCTGAGAATAAACTTCAACACTAAAAGTACAGAATCAAAATCGATTTGGGAATATCGATGTGAGAATAAACTTCAGCACTAAAAATACAGAATCAAAATCGATTTTGGAATATCGATATGAGAATAAACTTCAACACTAAAAGTACAGAATCAAAATCGATTTGAGAATATTGATCAGAGAATGAACCTCCACATCAAAAATACAGGATCAAATTGATTTGAAATTAGGGATCGAACACTCTAACTGGGCATACAGAGTCGATCTCTGTTTTAATTTATTCAAGCAAAAAAATAAATTAACTATAAGTATCGATCTAAGAAGAAAGGTTCAGGACTGTCACTAAAGGTTTGCAGAGTGCTATTTTCTACACAGTAAATCTAAATTAAAAGAATTTCAACTCTCCAATTATTTTCTCTATAGGATGATTTCAATTTGTCAACACAAGATTGCATTTTCAGAAATATAAGGGGTAGGGAATTTTTCTGTCAAATCTCCTATCGTATCCAGATTAAGATAATTTCTATTCTGTAAGCACAAATACAATTTCGTTCTAGAAAATAGTTCAACCCGGAATTATATATTCATTCCTCAAACATAACTTAATGTAAACAAACAAAACTTAAATTGCATAGAACTTGTATGAGCAGATGCTCCCAGAGTAGGTAGGATGTAGATTTCCAGGAGAATGCAGTTTTGGTCTCCCCGTTCTTCCACAGGATCACCGACGAACCCCTCAGTTGACCACCCTACTGTATCGAGGTTACTCTTCTTCACCTCGAACCCCCGAGCTAATGGGGTCGTAAGAACACACTTAGCTAGCTTCCTGAAAGGATCTCCCAATCCCCGTTCCGGCTAATCCCAACTCCAAGGATCATACATAATCAAGATTATGATGCCCATCCAGCATTAGGGAGCAAGAGATCCCTTTTCTCCTTCTCCTTCCTCATTATATAACAAAAGTCAGTTTGCCATGTGTTTGTCCATGCACACACTTAATTTAATTAAATTCAAATATTCTTAATTACAAGTGTCCCAATGCCTTTAGTGTGCACCTAACTCCTAAATAATTGGGAGTTAGGTGAAGGAAAGTTCTACTCCTCTTTTGTTTCTCAAATAGTTTACTAAATACCTTTTTAGTAAACTATTGTTTTTATTTAGATAATCTCTTTTAAATAATAAAATTTATAAAACAATTTTGTTTCTTTTGTTAAATAACATCTAATTAATATATATATATATATATATATATTTCTTTTATTCTTTACTAGAATATTCTCTTTTTAAAGTTAACTCCTATTAATGTTTAGTTCTAAAAGAATTTATATAGGAACTTCTAGTTTAGCTTTTATTTTATTATTTCAATAAAGTAAATAAATTAGTTTAGATTAAACTAATTATTTTGTTTTGCTTTTCCTTTTTCTCTTCTATTTTTCTCTTTCTTTTTTTAACAATAAAATAATGAATAATATTTTCTGGTATTTAACTTTTAATTTAAAGTCACCTAATTTTTTTTTTTATGAGTTTTCAATTTATTTACTTTAAATAACAATTATCTTTCTCTTGTCTAGGTGCCTCTTCGACGAGCCCTTCCGATAGTTTCGTTTCTTCCTTCTTATGGGGAGTACTATGTAGCAAGGAGGAACTGTTATCGCGATCTCTCAACTACGTTCCTTGGAGACTAAGGGATGTCGAGGGATGAGGCTTTCCTCATTGCGTGCCCCTCAACTCATCGTATATGACCAAATCGTTATGGCCTTGCCCATACGACATACGCTTCCCCAGGTGAGTTGAAACGGCTTCGCCCATGCGTGAAGTTATCTTGTTTGTGAAGATGGATTTTTTATATGGGTCTACTCTATGGTGTTGCTTCATTATAGATTATCAGTTGTCGGGCTTGAAACCACGTGACCATATCAACATTCTAAGGGTACGTATATTGTCAAAAAAATGTTTTTATTTTTTATTTATATCTTTTACCACACAAGTTAAAATGTAATTAAATTTTTGTGTTTACTTTTTAGTGTAATTATCTGTTATCCGTGCATGGGTGTGTGAACCATGACTTTCTCGATGACCTACAACATGCCATATCTAAACTATCTTTATATGTACATTGGATCACATCAAACGAGATTCAAATCGCTAGCATTCCATGGTGGCGTCAAGAGATAGTTGATATTGTTTGTATGTTTGAGAAGGAACTACCAACGAGTTTCATGGACTTGGATGTTTATCTTCTAATTCACCTAGTCGATGAGGATGAATTATTCAGGATGGTAGCATGTCATTGGATGTACTTCTTGGAGAGGGACATGAAAAAATTGATGAGATTTGTTCAACAAAGGGAAAAAGATGAGGGGCCTATGATAGAGGGGTATACAGTATATGAGTCATTATATTATGCTAGTGAGTAAATCAAGCAAAATCGATTAGACAATAGGTGCAGTGATTTGGGATGATGAATGTGATGAGAAAAAAAGAGAAGGGAAGATACTGCAAATGAATGGAAAAAGGCACTTGATAAAGAGTAATTCACTTATGTTTCAATATTCACATTTCCACATAATAACTATTGACAAGAAACTTCAAAATTTTTATTTGATCCCTTACATACTAAATGTGGTTTTTTTCCATGAATACAACACCGAATTCATAAATTGATGCCATCAATAAAGTCATTCTTTACAACGCGGAGGGAAAATAGTTGTGGGTAGCATTGTATGAAGATAAGAGGAGGAAATGGGACATTGACATAAAAGAATTCAGATGGTTTCACAGTAGAAGCATGCCTTTTAGAGATCATTTAAAAGATAATATGCCAATGATGTATCCCAATAGATGGGTTGCGGAGCAAGTCAGAGAGAAATATGATGCATCTATTCATTACCCACCTAAAGAGGAGTATTCCCTAAACATTGGGATCTAGTGCAACAACTTGATAATAATATATTTAATTGTACATTTCTAATTTTATAATGAAACTTTGAGTTATAAAATCTATGCTTAATATATTAATGGTTGGGTTATTAGACATATGACACCATCATTTTTTAACTTGCTTTATAGTTTCATTTGTTCCCATCTATGTGGGATTATGGACATCATTTTTGCACCAAGGCAACTGATGATGGATGTCTTACAAAATACTGTGGAGTGGAAGTCGAGTTCGACCAATCTAGTCATGCTAGCCACCACGATCGAAACTTGAAAAGAGGGATGTAGGGTTATGTCAGAAATATACATGAGATCATTCAAATGGACTTCTCATCTTTCCAATGTGTTATTTTTAGGTGCAAGTGGTGGGACACATTTGACGTGAATAATTTAAAGGAAGATCATGATAGTAGGTTGATATGTATCAACTTTAGAAAGATGTGGGATGAATGTAAGGAGTCTGGTGTTTTCCCCAAATATTGCAACCAAGTGTTATTTTACCCATATTTGTTGGATATAGATTAGTGGTTCATACTAAGACACAACCCTAGATCTAAAAATACTTTTGAGAACAACATTTATATCATGCCAACGAAGTAAGATAACGAGGTTAATGGAAATAGAGATTCATATGTACATGTTTTATTTCATCATTTACAGATTGAGATATTATTTTGTTATTGTTATATTTTATTTTCGAATTATAATGTTTATTTTTCATGTATGATGGTGGAAATGGAAGTTGATTACTAGATGCAGTGTTTAAACAATTTGAGTTGGTTAACAACCAATTTGAAATGAAATATGTTTCATGTCTATCAATTAATTTGTGATTGTATGTCATTCTACATAGTTAGAGATGATCTTTCTTACTTTCAATTTAGTTCATTGTACTATGGTTTATATCATTTAATTTATTGAATTGTTACATCTAGATCAGAATAGGCTAATTAGAGTGCAAATTATCATTGATGCCAATCATATTTATTGTTTGTTGTAATTTCAACTAGTACTCCCATTTAAATAACAAGGTGGATTTAATGAATATATTATACATAGAAAATTATATACTGTTAAGGAAGAAAACAATTGGAAAGAATGAAAGATGTATATCTTTTAAAATTATGGTATAATAAATTAAAATTAACAAACAATATATTTTCTAAAATCCTATATTTGGAATATACATATTCATATCTATATGTATTTGAAGTTTCATTGGTGATGGATTTCTCTAGCCTATTTAAAGATAATGTGAAAATTGAGATATTAGGAAACATTTTTGTGAAAATGGAGATAATCTATTTTTATGTTTTTTTTAATTTTATTTAAACGTTAAATGAGAGATGAAAAGTGTGGAGTTTCCCATTGTTAGTCAATGTTAAAATATTTAATATTTTACTCGATACCTTGATTAAAGTCTACGTTTATAAGTCATTTTAGTACTTTGATTTAGTTTGAGCTTTGAACAGAACACCCCCTCATTGATTAGTAAAGTAAATACCAATATAGTGGATTAATGAGACAACTCTTATTTAGTTTCATTATATTTATGCTTAGGATTTGTGTTTCTCATGTATACCATCTTGCATTTCCTTTTTTAATTATACTTAGAATTTGTGTTGCTTATGTAAACCGCCTTTCATTTCCTTAACTAATTTCAATATTCTTGGGTTTTTCTATCATACAAACCATTAATAATATCATACAAATCATTAGCAACCAATATGATGAGAATTATGTGTTATGTCTAGTATCAGATAATTTATGATTTTATGGAATGATTGTATTCCATTGTCCAAACTCATATTCCCTTTTGTGTATACATATAAATACACCATGAAAATTAATTACATATTTCAATTTTGATTTTGTGAACATAAAGGCTATCATCTTTCTAACTTTAAGGTGCTCTCTAATTTCTCCATAAATATCTCAATGCTTGTATTTTATGATTTTTTTGTTATAAATAATGCTAAGAATTATAATTGTATTAGTTTATGACATTTTTGCTATAATGTTTGCAAATGTTTTTTGGATTTTATGATTCTATTTATAATGTTAACTTCAATTTTTTAAAGACAATAGGTTATTTTTTTAAAGACAATTTTCAATGTTGCTATAATGTTTGCAATTGTTTTTTGGATTGGATGATTCTATTTATAATGTTAACTAATTAATTTTTTAGGGACAATGATATTATAACCTTTTATGTTTCATGAATTTTTGTCTTCAAATAAATAACCTATGGTAAACCATAAGTAACCTTTATCAATGTCACATTGCAACATAACCATTGAGCAATGTAGAAAATCAACATAAATAAATGTACCAATATCAATCAAGAAACGCAACATAACCTCTTCAATTACTATTGCTGAAATATTGCAATATGAATAACATTAAAGTCAACCATATTAGCAACCTTAAACATAACATTTTCTATTATACAAGTTCCCAAATAATGCAAGGATTATTTATTTTTATAATGTGATTTTAGGCATTCAAGTTAACAAATAGTGCATTTTTCCAACACAATTTTATTTTTTTATGATATTTAAAATGAACAGCATTTTCACATAAACATCATTTTCACCACATAAACATAAGCATACGATCATCATCATTTTCAACCCATAACAAACATAAACATAAGCATCATAATCATACAATAATAAACATAAACATAAGCATAATCATATCATCATAAACATACGCATAAGCATAAGCATAAACATAAACATACCATCATCATCATTTTCACGACATAAACATAAACATACCATCATTATTATTGTCACCATCTAAAAACATAAAAATGGACATCATACCATCATTAACATAAAAATAAAAATAAGCATGAATGTAACATCATAAATAGTACATTACATATTCATCTAACATATGCATTTAACATATTTAAACCTCATCTAACACACATATCTAACAATAACATCTCAAAAAACACAAGCTGCATTTCCTAAAATAACCATCACACACATCTAACAAAAATCATCGAACTTGAACTAACATACAAATAACCATCAACATGTAAATAAATATCAACATAATCATCAACATCAACATCTACACAATGGAAAAATCCATATATATATATATATATATATATATATATATATATATATATATATATATATATATATATATATATATATATATATATATATATATATATGAACAATAACATTAAACTAATGATGCTTGTCAAATATACATGTCTAGTTCAATAACTGCTAAAACATATAATCTAGTCCACCCCCACAACTAGACCATCAATATTTGCCCCACCAAATCTAGAGGAATCGACACCCACACTAGTAGAGGTAGAGTCATCAACACATCTACAAGCAGAACCAGAGGTATCAACACATCTGCCAATAGAGAAAGAGGCATTAGTAGCTCTGCTGGGAAATAAATGAGCATTTAGATAAGTGCCAAACACATCTATAGGAAGTTGGATCATCTCACTTGATGCAAGCATCATATGTAAAGATGAGGTGAGTGTAGGGTCATGGTAAACTGATGGATGTACGAGCCAATCAAGACTATAGGCTGATCAGTCGCAGATGTGTAAATGAGGAGTTGTTGAATGAGATTTAAAATCCATTGATGGAGGGGGGGGTGGAGGAGGAGGATGTGTGGATTATGTCTAAGCTGATAGAGGAGGATGAGGAGGTGGATGAGATGTTAGAGGTGGAGGAGGAGGACACGGAGGAGGAGGAGTTGGATGAGATGTCAGAGGTGGAGGAGTAGGAGGTGCAGATGATGTGGACTCTATGCCACCAAAAGAAAATAATGGAGAGGAGGTGGAGGAGGCTAACGATCTACACCCTCATTTGAACTAACATTAGTCATAGCATATAAAAGATCAATTTTTCCTTCCATGGAATTGGATCAACCGGAGGTTCCCCATGAACCATCCTGCACAACTCTACATGGTGGGGGTCCTAGATAATTCCCCTCACTGGTACAGGTTGAACCCCTCACTATGATAACAACTTCACCAACCTATTTGCATCATCCTATTGGTACCTCTCAACTGGCCTATGTTGAAGGCTAGTTCTGTCTAGCTGGGGAACCTTTGGCTAATCCAACTCCATCTCCTCCTCATGCTGAGCAGGAGTAGGTGATACCTTCCCATCGAATATCCCCATATTTGTAAAATATATAGTACACAATAATAATTAGGAAATTTCATTAAAAAAGAATTTAATATAACAATTTAAAATATATTTAATTTTCATTAAGTATAAAGAGAATAAAATTTAACTAGATTAGTTTAAACATAACACAAAATTTACCTCTATCATCTGGTGGCTCAGCCTAGGTGAAGAAAATGTTGTCACACCCTCTCCAATGTAAGTGAATGTATGGATATGGAACCATCTCTAATGGATGCTTGTATAGGCTACTTAACATCTAGATCTCCTTCACTGTGATCGTGGTTGGGAAGTTCGGCTACCTCCTCTTGTGAATCATCTCCCACAACATGCACATATGCACATATGTCATAAACCTAGGAGGGAACTGCTCAAAAGATTACTTGCTTCTTGGAAATATCTCAAAAAATAGACAAAAAAAATATGAACAAAAAGTGAATTTCACCCTCCCATCAATACATGCACAACATCATATAAGATCATAACAAAAATATTGTAAAACATAATGGACCACCTAACGCCTCTAAGTGTCCACACTAAAGAATCAACATAATATAATAGATGGAATATAACATGTTTCCTATAAGTGGTGATATGCGTAATGGTCATCGCCAACAAATATAAGCACCTCACACCCTCTCTACCAAACACAACAATGGAAAGCTTCCCATCACACCCTTGAAGCTAAGCAGGGTAGACAATGTTTCCAACAACATATCTTTGAACCTAGACTAGATGAGTCTCTATTGCAACTCCATTTTGGACATCAGGGAACTAAGAAAAGTCCTCCCCTCTCTTGGAGAGAACAGTGACAAAATATATGTCCTCCTTAGTGGGTCGGAACCAATGATTGGGACCAACTCAAAATCCCTTCCTATGATGATCCCAACGTCGAATGAACCGGATAAGACATGTGTTGTTCCCCTTGAGTGATGCCACCTCCTCATAGAAATTTAGGAGGAAAAAATACCCCAAGAGGCCTCTAGTCTGAGGAGTAATGGGACAAGGGTATACCTCTCTCTCCCTCTCCCTAGCCTCCAAATATCTCTGAAAGTTGTAATGATCAACTCGTGCTTCCTACTGCTGCCTTGCCTCATGACGTTGACGTCTTTGTTTTTCATATAAAATCAATTAGTGTCATAAATATACATATAAAATAATTATATGAGCATTAATTTTACTGAAATCAAATATTAATTTTTTTGCAAAAAAATTACAAGCAATGCACTAGTATAATACTATTGCACCGCTAGCAGTGCACATTCAAATGTAACGCACCGACATCGATACACTCAAATAAATAAATCACACGAGTAATATATTTCTATATATTTAAAACATTATCATCAAAACCGGTGTGCCAGCATATAGGTGCACCTATGTGTGTATTTCAACCCATCATGTCATACATGTATTTATGCATTTAAACATTTAAAAAAATTTCCACAGTGCGCCTACCGCACATCAGAGCACTGAAAACAGGTGTAGCGATGTGCACTAGGAGCATCATTTAATTGTGATTTTTTAGGGTAGGATACAATTTTAAAATTTTGGAGTCGGTGCGTCTTACCGAGTCAAATCTCCAGTATTGGTGCATTGACCTAAACTAGAAGCACCATTGTTTATTTAATTTTATTGTTAGTTGGTAGTGTGTGTGCATGATCCACCTACTACACGTCAGAGCAACTAAAACCGGTGCATTAACATGCACTTGGAGAACCATTGTATTATGATTTATTTTTTAGGCTATGGGATAAATTTAAATTGCAGAGGTCGGTGTGTCTATATTAAATCAATGCCTCGGCATCAGTGTGCTTTAGTGAACTAGAAGCGCCACATTATTTTCAAATTGATTTTTAATTGGGAATGTGTTCAAGGTGCTCCACATAAACATCAGTTCACTAGTCCAATGTGCTAACGCCTACTAGAAGCACCGTACAATTTTATTTTTTATGTGTCCTTGTTCCTGTTCAATAGTGCTTTTGATACATGTAAGTGCACCAAAAAACCGATGCAATTATGTATCGTGAATGCACAACGAAGGGGTTCATGATTTTAAATTGAAATTTACATTAATGAGGTGCACTATGAAAATGTAGTGCATTGTTAAGGCGATGCTATTCGACCATAAATGCATTACACATGGTGCACCATATGAATTTTATAGGGTGCACCGACAAGCAGTGCGAGCCAAATGCCTCCAACGCATTGCACAAATTTTTTAATTTTTTTGACAAAATGACAAATTAACGTTCAATTTCAAAAATTAATCTTCTAAAAATTTCAATTATGAAGTAAAAATCAATCTACCTACTCAACTTCCCATCAGGGAGGCATCGTGGCAATGTATGGAAAATTTGAATTTTTGCCCACCATTTGGAAAATTCAAACTTGAGTCAGTATCCAATAGGAATGAGCAATGTGGCCACATGCAACACAAATGTTATGGAATCAAGGGGGGTGATGTTCTAATACACTTTGGTTTATCCCCTTGACATGTTATTATTATTGTTATTTGGACATAGTCGCACAAGGTGTCTGGACTATGGTTTGCACATTATTATTATTTTTATTATGTTGAACTTATAAAATAATTAATAAAATAAAAACAATCGGACGATTGATGCCACGAAAGAGAGTATGAGGAACCACGATGTTACGAGCAAGGGGTTGTGGAAAAGTGTTTAGCTATGTGTGTTGAGCCTATGTTGATGGTGTACACCCTTCTTATGTACTTGATGGACCCTCTTGGTTATGCACCCTGATGTGTTATGTCACTCCTTGGTTTTATTTACCCTGATATTAATTTTTTTTATTGAGGATTGGAGTCCCTCTCTCACCTAGTGCACCATCATGATTTGGTTTAGTGTGTCTCTTAATATAGCCACCTGATTTGTAACTCCAGTTAACTATTATGGGAATGTAACTCTCATTCTGGTGTCCCTCTCTCTCCCAATTCGAATTTCTCATGAAGGAATTCGATTTTGCTTGTGTTGGCTAGTCACACTCGTGTGTTGGTTCATGTTTTTTCTCTTGTGCTTATGTTTGGCACTTGTGGTTCAATTTTATTCCTCTTGGTATGATATCCTTGCTTTTCATGGCACCCTTGTGAATCCTACACCCAAGCTGAGTTACTCTAGAGCCACTGGTGTATGTACTGGAATTTCCTTTGGAGATATTGGATTGGAAATAAGGGTGAGGTCCACTACCATTGGATTTTAGGTTGGATAGGGTTTTGTATTTCCTCTGGAGATCTTGGTTTGGCAGCAGGTGTTGTGAGATCTTCAATTGTTATGAACTAGATTCATAAGACAATTTCACATGGAATAGTTCAGACAATGAGAGAAGAAGAATAGAGAAGATAAGTTGTGGAAATCACTGTATATTTTATTCATCAATATGATAACAATATATAATACATCCTCCATGGAGAAAATCGAATTCCTTTGAGGAAATTTGGAAAGAGAAAAAGAGAAAAGACTTAGAAAAGACAAAAAAACCCCTAGGTAGCAAAAGCAGTTTCCAAAACTGTACTAAAGTCTCACGAATTCGCTAAGTATGGTATGGAAGATCATGATTGAGGTAAATGGAATGTAATGATGGATTTAGGAGAGAATAAAAGGTGTGGATATTGAATTTTCCAAGTGGTAAGAGTTTGCAAGTCCACTAGCTTTTCCTTATCCACTATAAAGTAGAAAAAAACAAGATAAAGTTGTCTAAATCAGGAAATTGTCTTTCTAATTCAGGAATATAATAAAATCAAACAAAATCCAAGAAAATATGATCCAGAATCTATCCAGATTCATTTTGGTGAGTTAGGATGGCATGTGGTCCACTAAAAGACAAAAATGGCCTATTTTACCTAGTCAAAACTCAGGAAATTAATCATAAATGATTAATTAATTTATCCTAAGTCTAGAATGGTATAGGTGGGTTTTCTAAATATTCCAATAGCCCCCCTTAATCCTGACTTTATGTGATGGGAATCAAAAAAATATAAAAAATATAGGGTGCAAGCAACAAGGCTTATGGTCACCCCAATACAAAAAATAACTAGTCCATGTAAACCGAGGAAACATGGAAAACCTCATGGGAGCAAAACCCTCCCTAAAAAATGGACATGCTAGATGTCTTCATACTGTCATGTTGCTCATTTGAACGAGTTGAATGAGGTGAATGGGATGCTTCTGAGTAACAGAATTGATGAAGAGTTTGTGGATGTCATGATCATGCATGGGTGCATCAATGATGTGTAGGCAAGAACCATGTGTAAAGGCTCCATGAAGCTCATCTACTGATGATGGAGGAGCATCATATGAATTTTTATTTATGTTGTAACATACATAATCAGATCTGAAAACATAATCAATGATTGAAAAGAGATCTAAGCATACTCGTTCCCAAGGAGAAACAATGAACTCAATAGGATCAATTTCTTCTGTAGTTGCAATGTGGTGCACTAGTTCTTGTACTTTCTTCACAAACTGATCTAGAACCTTTCTGATATTAAAAATGAGATCATATAGCACTGAAAGATCATAATGTGAGTCATATGTAGCAACAACCAGTAAATATGTGGAGTCTTCGTGATCGAACATAGTTTCAATAGGAAAAGTGTGAGAAACTAGATCACCCTGACAACTGAGCGAGCCTAGAGATTCTGAGGACTTGAATTTTGAACCATGAGTAATGGATTCAGGTCCATATGTGTGTAATATAGTCCAAAGAAGGCCAAAAACATGGATGTACAACCAATGAAATATATGAAAGACAAAATTGCAACAGAGGCAAGTGCCATGGTGTAGGAAAACATAGAATTGTGTAGTTTCTTAACTGGAGAACTTGGGGATTTTCGGGTCTTTTGTGCATCCAATGGTTGGGAAAATGGTTTGGGGGATGAAATGACTTGAATATCAGTCTGTAAATCATCTTCTAAATCATAATCTAAAATATTTGAATGGAATTGAAAAGACATTTCAGAAGACAAGTCAGAAGCTAGTAAAAAATGACTAGTTTTGAGAGTAGACTTGGATGAACTGACTGAAGATTGTTCCAAGGAAGAAGTGGAGGTTTCTAATTCTGATATATCAGAATGTGAATCAATATCAGAGACATCAAAATTATATTTCGCTCTAGTAATCAAAGCATAAGCATGATTACCTTTGGGAGAGGCTTGGAAATAGTGTTCATGTTCTACAACAAGCTTGCCTTGTTCTTTATTTGCAAAGTATGGAACATCTATGTTATGTTCTTCAAGCATCTTGGCAATGATGTCCAATTTATTCTTGAAGAAATATTTCAAGGGATGAGTTTCTTTGTAGAAATAAGAACACTTGGGCTTCTCCTTCTTCATCTTCTTGGATTTGGAATCTCCATCAGAATCCTCTTCATCTGAAACTCTTTGGATTTGTCATTCTTGAAACTCTTTGCTCCATGAGTAACAAGTGCAAAGTCTTTGGAGGGTGATAGATCCCTCATTTGGACCAGCTTGTTTTTCTCCTTAGTGAGTGAATCATTTAATGCATCCAATCTTGGCATCTTCCAATTAGGAATTGCAAGTCTTATGGTATGAAAAGTAGACACAAATACTAAGTATTCTGAGCTCATATTTTACAGAATGGTAAGGATTAATTGCTCAGTCTTCTTCTCTATGCCACATTGCTTGAGTTGAAGCACTAAGTTCTTGAATTTTGAGATGAAATCCTCCATAGAATCTAAATTACCTGGACTAAGAAATATCAACTCAATCTCCAACAAATGACCTCTGAGCTCGTCCTGTTTTTCAAAGAGAGATTCTAGCTTTGTCCACACTTGATTTGGAGTGGATAGAGAATCAATATGGAATAGAATATCTGGAAATACAGAGAGACAAAGTAACACATAAGATTCATCAATACTATTGAACCATTTGTATTTTAATGCAACATCTTCTGGCTCAGTTTCAATCCCCATAGTGACTCTATACAATCCTTTACTTCAAAGCTGGATGATCATATGCGCCTTCTAGTCAAATAAATTAGAGAGAGTGAGAGTCATAGCTGTCAATTGATTTTGATCCATACTGATGTGCTCCTAGTGATGGAAATACCTACAAAAAATACTCTTGGAATTTTTTTTGAATCGAGCTAGCTCTGATACCATGTGAGGTTTTCAATTGCTAGGAACTAGATTCATAAGACAATTTCACATGGAATATTTCAGACAATGAGAGAAGAAGAATAGAGAAGATAAATTGTGGAAATCACTCTGTATTTTATTCATCAATATGATAAAAATATATAATACATCCTCCATGGAGAAAATCGAATTCCTTTGAGGAAATTTGGAAAGAGCAAAAAAGAAAAAGCTTAGAAAAGACAAAAAAACCCCTAGGTGGCAAAAGCAGTTTCCAAAACTATGCTAGAGGCTCACGAATTGGATAAGTATGGTATGGAATCTGATGAGTCAGGTAAATTGAATGTAATGATGGATTTAGGAGATAATAAAATGTGTGGAGGTAGAATTTCCCAAGTGGTAAGAGTTTCCAAGTCAACTAGCTTTTCCTTATCCACTAAAAAGTAGAGAAAAACAGGCTAAAGCTGTCTAAATCAGGAAGTTGTCTTTCTAATTCAGGAATAGAATAAAATCAGATAGAATCCAAGGAAATATTATCCAAAATACATCTAGATTCATTTTGGTGAGTTAGGATGGAATGTGGTCCACTAAAAGCAAAACTAGCCTATTTTACCTAATCAGAGCTCAAGAAATTAATCATAAATGATTAATTAATTTATCCTAAGTCTATAATGGTATAGGTGGGTTTCTTAAATATTCCAATAGGTGTAAGGTCCACTTACTTGGATTTGAGTTTTTCATGGAGCCACACGAATTTCCCTATATTGGAAGTGCTACTTTCGATTTGGTTGTGGTTAGACTGTTGTCTTGCAGCCACTAGAATTTCCCTAGAGTGGAAGTAGAGGCCACACTTGCCATTGGGTTGTGGTTGGACTGATTTATTGAGAGAATTTTTAGTTGAGTGTTGTATTTCTTGTGACATCATGGTTCCAACTCAGGGGTGACCATTTCAAAGTGAGTTTTGTATTACATTGTGTCTACGGTTGGGTGGAAAGTGGCACGGTTGATTTCAGTTGTGTATTTGGAAAAGATAAGTGATTTATCTCATGTTTATTTAGTTTATTTATCTATGATATGATTTACTTATGGATTCACATTGATGAAATGTATGAGATATATATGGAATAAATTTCGCATGGAATTCAATCTATTTAGCTAGTAAATTATGTGAAGGAATTGGAAACTAGTTTTTGGAATTTTGTGCACAAATTGTTTGAGGAAATTATTCTTTAAAACCTCTTGTAAATAAATTAAATTTATTACCCTATTCATTATATAATGTGTATTTTGATGGTACAATAGCCTCATAATGGTTTAAGACACTTATCTTTTATGCTTCTACCTTTTATTAGAAAACTAGTTCTTCGATTGGATTGTTTTGCATAGTTTGGAGACTTGGCACATGAAGTCTTTGTAAAACTTCCTGGGTTTTTTTGTATGAATATGTATGATAAAAACACTTTAAATTTGTGTAATAATGTGGGGGGTGAAAATATTCTTGATATTTTTTTGGAAATGTCTACTGAAATTCTAGATAAATTTCCAATTTCTAGCTCCTTCAATGGATTGGTTTTGAGTAGAATTGTGACTTTGCATATGAAGTGTTTGAAGAAATGTTTGAATGAGATATAAATATTTTATTAATGATAAAAACATGTTATTTAAATTTGGAATGGAATTTGAATGATTCTATGAGCTGTGGATTTAATTATTCTAGTGATTCCTAGAATACTAGTTAATTTGGATAAGTAGAATTAGCTAGTTTTGTGAATTATTTAATGGACTGTATATGGGCATAAATACATATCCATATGACTATAGGTTACACTTGATACAATTTCCATGAGCTACAGTATTCATATATTTCTCTTTATTTTGAATTTGGAAAGTTAAATTAGAAACAACGTACAATGCAGTGAAAATTGATAATTAGTTGTGGATTGAAATCTTTGTTTTCGTAAAAGTGGAATTCTACAACCATGTGTTATTTTTCTAACATGTTATTTTTCTTTAGGTGGATACTTATCAGGTGTGATCCTTTACTTATGGATGAGTTTCATTTTGGTTCAATTATTTAGACTCAATTCCTTGCGGTGAATGTTAGCTAGTTTCATTGGAATTGATGGAAAAGATCACCTTATGTGTAATTGGAATGATATGCAAATAAACCAGGGATAATTTTAAGGACCCATACAATTATTTAAAAGTGTATAAACCTTGGCGAATCTTACCAATTCTCAAAATGTCAACTATAAAATATTTGGCGATATTTTTCTAAAATGATTTCAATTTCTAAGGTTTTTATATAGTTTATATAATATTTTCGCGATTTTTAGAGTGAAAAATGTTTACCCCATAAAAATTAGGCGAAGTGGGGCTTCAAAAAATGCAAATTGGCGAATCTTTTTTTGGAAAAAAACATGGAAAAATAGCCCATGGGATAATTTTCTCCCTAAAAATATCCTTGAAATAAACCTTTAATTGGATGTAGGTGCATTCTTAAATATGTTGTTAATGTATGTAGGATTTCTTTTGGGTTTAATGGCATGGTTACAAGCTGATTTTGTGCAACACTAGCTGATATATTGGAAAAGTAGTTAACTAGTCTTGTGGACTCTCTTTCGTAATTACCATGATTAATTACTGTAATTTTTGTAATTAGGACGTATTTAGATGTAATTATATGTTATTAAGACATTGATATTTATAATTGATGGTTATTTGTTGAATAATTGTATTTGTGATAAGTGTCATCATTTGCACACTAAGTGTTGTTAAGTGTCGTAATTAACACCTTAATTACTAGTTAATTGTGATTAATAATAATTATCCTTTAGAAGTGGTTATCATCTTTGATATGGATTGGATTGAAGGTTTTATGACATTAGATGATGTTAAGAAGTATTCCTAGCCCTTAGATTAGATGTTGGATGTGTTAATGAATTTATATTAAATTATTGTTAATTATTGGATTTTGTGTCACAATTAATTTTGGAAAAATAGAAATTAAATGTTTATGGTTTATCTGTTGCAAAAAAAAATCAAGTAAGTAGCCTCAGAGAGATAATGATATGCCCTTGATACCAATTGATATCCATGGGGGACATTACAAATGTATAACACCGATGTAGACGAGCTTAGACACATTCTATAGGGTAAAAATTATTTTGACGCTATGGTTACTTTGTTTTATAAAACCCTGTTATGATATGCTTGATATTCAGGCACACTAGGGCGGTGGAGGATCACAACACACCACTATTAGGTTTTCATATAATTTAACAATAATTTTTAATATATATATATATATTTAATAACATAAAACCTAGTGTGTTCGGTTGTTTGATGCACAAGGGCATTTATTATTAGGTAATGCCCCACTCTATTTAAAGAAAATTGTTGCACTGGTTGCAGATTTTTTTTTCAATGATGGTTTTTGGTAGCAGTGGAACATCATTTTGGCATCCCCGATTCATGCTATGGATAAATGCACCAGTGCGTATGTAGTGATTAAACACATTGATATTATTTTTAATAAAAACTTTGTTTTGGTGCTGTCAAATATATAATGTATCGGTGTGGTTATTTATATGTTATGCACCGGTAATAAAAATTTAAAATAAAAAAGTATATTCCATTGTTTTAAATTCATGTTTGAACCCTATCACAGTGCGTATCATCTTATACCGCATCGATGTGATTTATTGTAGAGACCACACTAGTAATGTCGATATTCTAGCGGTTTACCCTACTTCGATGCTTTTAATGATGTGGTGCACTGTTAACACCCAAAAAGTGTTCACTACCTCATCTACCCCATTACATGACTCATTTGTCCATTTTCCTACCATATTTCCCTTGAAAACCCCGAAAATCCCACTAAAAAGCCTCCAAAAGGCCACAAAACCATCAAAAAAGCCTCAAAAAGGCTAATAAACCTCTTTTCCCTCCAAAAATATCCAAAATTCCTCTAAAATAGCAAAAACCCTCTAAAAAGGGAATAAAAAATATAAAATAATGAGGAAAACAAAGGAAAAAACCCTATACAGCTGACCTAAGCCATATGGTTCCCAAAACCATAGGCCAGCACTCCACCACCAAAAAACTATAAATAGGTGATGGAGACCCCTTATTTCACATCCACAATCATAAGCGCCCTTACTCTGCCAAAATAGCTCTTGAAACCCTAGCTCACCTTTGAGCTACTTTCACCTTGAGAGCCCCTTTTGGCCCATTCCCATCATTTGGAGAAAGAGAAGGAGCAAGTTGGAGCTTGGAGAAACCCTCTTGGGCCATTGCAAGAGCTTCACCAACCTTCACATTGGAGGTAAAATCAATACAAAAACCATTCTTCATATCTTGTTTTTTATATTTCATGCATATGTTTAGAGTAATTTACATTTATGTTTTAGCACTGTACCTTACAATTTACTGAACTGCTACTAAGGAGTCCCTTCTCCTTAGTAGGTGCTCATTTGCACAAGCTAGGGGTAAAACCCTAGCTACAGTTTTTGCGACTCCCCTTGGTTTGAATTTCTGGTTTTAGTTTAAAATTTTTTTAGTTTTCTGCAATAATTTCCTGTCTTTTCCTTTTGGTTTTCCCTTTCGGCTGCCGTAAACCACGTTTTTTCCCTCCGCAGTTGCGTCCCGATCATGTATTTCAGGAGTTTACGTGTGATCTGACCGTGGCTCTCAGACTTTTTCTTGCGACCTAATCGTGGATTCACGTCTGTTACCTACGATCCGACCGCGGCTATTAGCCTGCTTGGCGCGATCCGATTGCTGTTGTAAGCCATTTTTCTTGTGACTCACCCGTGCCTATTGCTCTGTTTCCTGCGGTCCACCTGCATCTTTCGGCCCAAAACCCACGACCCGCCCGCGCCTGTTTCTCTCTTTCCCGCGGTCCGACCGTTCAGTTTCACCACCGACCCACGGTCTGATTTCTGCATTTTTTCCTGTTTTGAACCCAATCCCTTTTGCTGCAATATTTTTTGCATAGCCATTTGTCCTACCTGCAGCCCTACTTCCCTACAGCCTTTTCTGCAACATAATTTTTGTACCATTTACATAATCTTTTTAAAATTTCATCATTTTAATTCAGAAAATTTTGCATTCAGTATTATTAGTTAGAAAGTTGCCCACCCCGTGGCACTTTTACTTGGATTCATCACCTCACACACACACACTCTGTCACCTAATTCAAGTGAGCCTTAAAAAACTACTTAACACAACCAACATTCTAACCCCACTTGGGGAACACAAAATAATTTTTTTGTAGTTAGGTAGGATCGGGGGGATAGGCTTTCAATAACACCCCTCGGTTGCTTACACTTGAGACATAGCTGTTGTCTAGTTAGGGAACCAAAATCCCCTAGTATTTTTTGGCATGGTCACGACCAGTTTATCAAAAAGCCTCTCCCCTAGGAGGGTTGAAGTCGCTAGACTGGTTCCGGAGGCCTGAGTGGAATACCACACTCCATTCAGTAACCGAAGGGCTACCTTTCGCAGTTCTCGGAGTATCCCTGTATAGGGGTACTACGGTAAAAGGACCAAACGGAAGATTCACCTTTCTGGACGTGTCATGAACGGGGTATCTTAGTTGCCATTCTTCTAGGATTGACTACCCGGTGTCCCTCTCGGTAGGGGGATATCTTAGCCACTTGGCTCTCCTATCCATATTGTCTGACTTGGATTTCATCACCTTGCAGAGGATATGTTTAGTTGAGTCAGAATACTATTTAGTTAGGTGTTTGCTTGCTCCCTTACCTCCTTTTGGTCTAGTGAGTCCACCATTTTTTATTTTTAGGAAACCTGCTGCTTGTTGGTATTCTGACCATTTCTGTTGATACTCCACCTATTGTAGCACAGCTGTTACAGTAGGTGTTTTGAGTTGGTTGTTGGCCTGAGTGCCCTATTTTTTGAGCTCTCCTTCTGCACACTCGGTTGCATTAGGGTTTTTGAGCTATTTTTTACTCACATCAACCCCCAGAGATTTGACACCATCTGTCACCATTGAGTCCCCGAGACATTCTCGGTGCCTCAGGGGCGAGCCCCCATAGCATGGTTCACTTGACACCACCTGTCATAGACACATATATTCATCACTTGATACCACTTATCATAGATCTCGAGTCTTGTCACTTGACTCCACTCGTCAGCGGCATAGGACTCCTTCACCCGATCTTGACGCCCCTTATTTTACCTCTAATTCTGAGGCAGAGTTTGAGAACCCCATTTACACTGCCCCTACTAGCCCCATGGCTGGCACGACTTCCACCCCTTTCTTTGTAGGGACCATTGGTGGCACATCCACCACTATACCAGTTACGACACCTGCTTTGGGTATACCCTCGATGGGGGCCACGACCACCATTCCAGTTACCGTACCCATTCCCGTAGCCGGCATACCTACCACCACTCCACCAGTGACTCACACTACCCATGGTGGTGCAAGACCATCCTATACCACCTTAGTTCCCCCACTTGGGGGAAACATCCCAAACCCTGCCCCTCCACTTGGAGGCATTGGCCCCAACTTGGTCCAACCCACTAATGTGTCACATCCTTCTTCCAGTTTTCCATTCATGGCTAGCCTCAACCTGCCTGACCTAGCCAGATTGACTAACGATCCCATCAGACACGACCCTACATGGCCTCACATGCCCACCAAGCTCCCCTCTGAAATCCCTAAGTTTGACGGTAAGGCAGGTGAGGACCCTCAAAACCATATTATGTCCTTCCATCTATGGTGTTCCTCCAACTCCATAGTGGACGACTCTGTCCGCCTCCGTCTATTATAGCGTACCTTCACTGGATCTACAGCTAAGTGGTACATCGAGCAACCCCATGGGACCCATGCCACCTTTACTTCCCTTTCCTCAACATTCCTGCAGTTCTTCTAGTTACCTGTCCGCTATGACGCGGGAGTTGAGATTCTCCTATCTTGCAGACAAAACACGGCTACCCACATCATGGACCACATTCCTGAGTGGCGTCGACGCTGCAGCCTCTACAAAATCAAATTAGATGACCGTATCTTCTTAGATTGATTCCTCAAATCCCTTCTTCCTATCATTGCTAAGGATGTGGCATCCGAAAGACCCTAGTCTGAAGAAGAGGCCATCCTTAAGGCCCAGCAATTCGACCTCATTTACGCGCAGTCGGGTTATCTCTATACCATTATACCGGACGCCCCTCGCAGTGATTCCTCCCAGCACGATGCGTCGGGGGCATCCCATGCTGCAGACGGCATCATCGGCCATGTTTCTTCGCATCCCCAACCCTTTTCCATAGCACGTCCTAACCCTGGCCCCGACCTTTCGTGGGCTACCTCATAGTCTGGAGCAACCAACTTGTATGCTCCTATGACACATCACCACCATTCCCATGGACCCACCTGTCCACCTCAGTGCTTCGATCATGCGCCCCCTGCTTACACCCCCCCGGTCGCACCTCAGCCCTATTACCACCAGCAGGCTGCACCAGCTCCTGCGCCTTCCCAATCCCAACCCACTTAGTACCCTCCATAGGCAGCCCCTGCGACAAACCCACAACCTACTCCACAGACATATCAGCAACCCCCTCAGGGTGCCGCACCTGCGCAGCATCCACCTACATATCACCCACTGTAGCCTGCTCCAACACCTGCACAACCTCAGAACCCACCTGCTGCTCAAGGGCAAGTTTACGCCCAACAAAACCCACAGCAAAACCAAAACAACCAATGCAATCAGGGCCAACAAAACTGCGGTAAGGGCCGTAATCGTGGAAACAACCCTCCTCCTGACCAAGGTGGTCAACCTCCTAATCCCCCAAACAACAATAATGCGGCTCCCGCTAACCAAAACCCTGATCGCCTGCCCAAGCAGGCTAAAAACCCTAATTTATGAACAAACCATCCTTGTTCTATTTGCGGGGTCTATGGCCACTACACACATGCTTGCGCACATTTAGAGCGAGCTAGGCAACTCTGGGTTGATGATGCCCATCGCCAAGGGCATGCAGCTCCTCCAGCGCCACCTAACCCCCCACAACCTCAACAACCACCTTTGGTGCTTCAAAACCCCTTACCAAACCAAGGCGTAGTGAACACTCAGCCATTGGCTCCCCCTCAAGCCAACGTGCCACCACAACAACAAATCACGTATGTCGCTCCTGATCAACCCATGTTTGACTCAGGTACCCACCACTTGTTGATGATGTCATCCACTGATGTCAACCTCCAAACTCGTCGAAACCAATATGGCTCCACCTCTGAAGCCCCTCCCACTGATAAAACCACTAACGCTCATCCCACTGATCAGGCGTTACGTATACCTCCGCCTCCACTAGATGGCGCTTCCAAAGCACCTCATTTCCCACTTCGCTATATCAACAATAACCGCAATGCACGCGCTGCGTCAAACTACAACATTGTAGATGACTTAGCCCAATCCCCCGCAGCCATGTCTGCGTTAGAAGTCTTGAAAAACTGTCCTTCCCAGCGCAAGACTTTACTCTCAGCCATTGGGGCTATTGACCCAAATTATTCAAATTTGATGGCCTTCGATTTGGACCAGTCCGAACCACGCCTTCCTTCCACTTTAGCGTTCCAAGTTTCTGTTTCCGTTCGAAATCTTATCATCCATCGATGCATCATCGATGAAGGTGCCTCTACATGTGTTATGTCCACATTCGTATGGCAGAAGTTGGGATCCCCTACTCTCCAGCAGTCCACCACTACGTTACCCACCTACGACGGTCGTTCGGATCAACCCCAAGGTCTCCTAGCCAATGTCCCCGTCCAGTTAGGTGGTAAAACCGTACTCATTGACATAGAGGTTATCAATGCCCAACTTGATTATAACCTCTTACATGGCCGCAGCTACATGTATGCCATGCGGGCGGTTGCTTCTTCCGTTTTTCGTAACATGATGTTCCCCCATGATGGATGCGTGGTCAAGCTCGACCAACTCACCTACTATGATCCTAGTGCCCCCGCTGCACCCGAAAATGTTCTCCCTATGGTTGAACAACCTGTTAGTGGTACCACTACCTCGCTAGTTTCCTCCGTGGGACCTGGATTTTACTCAGATCTGCCGATGACGTCTACATTCCAATCCATTCCTCCCCCATCACTTGCGACCGAACTCTCTGATCTATGCACCCTATCCCACAATACGCAAACACCCACCAATCAGTCTCCCTTGTTACCTAAACCACCATTGGTACGTAGTCACATTGGTGTTACACCCATCCACACCATCCCTTTCCTAATCCCTCCCTCGGCAGTAGTTAGCACCCCAGTTATGGCTACCCTTAGCCTCCCTGGGTTAACCTTGGGATTACCTGTGTGGTACCTTTCGCCTCCCATTCCCCCGCCAACACCAGATGTCGTCTTGCAACCAGTGCAACCCATTGTAACTACTACTCAACCGCCTCCTGGTGTTGCTACCCCTTCGTCCTCTACGAACCCCACTCCTCTTATCAAGCCCACTGGGGGCAGAGGCCCACAACCATACACTACTGTACCCCCTCCCAAAACAATCAAAAACCCCCCAGTGTTTCGTGCTCCTCCCAAATGCTTGTTGTGCGATGAGTTAGGCCATCCGACTCATCAATGTCCACAGTTACCGGCATTACAAGCACACATGCAAATGCTTGACGATGACCCCAACATCCCCATTTTCGAAATCGACCAAACCCCCAAGCCTCGTGATAAATCACTGCGTACCAACCACCCCTGTGCGATATGTAGTATTTACGGCCACTACTCACATCACTGTCCTGATCACCCAGATTACCGAGCAGATCTCTACGAGATGAATAATCTGGATCTTGAGATGGCACCACCCACCATTGAGGAGATCTACCCCCCAGTCTCCTCCCCTTCAGGAGAGGTTAACACCATTTATATGATCTCTTCAATCACCAGTCCCTCATCAACCGATTTGACGACCCCGACTTTCCGTTCTGATGAGGAGATTCTTGAGGCCCTTACAGCCCCGGATTATCCCTGGGACAACATGCACCACCATTCGTATTTCCTCCCAAAAGACTCCTCCTCCAGCACAGCTACCCAATTTGCAGTTGAATCCAAAGATTTCCTTCCCACCAAGGTCGACTGGCTTAAGGATCCTATTCCTGCTCCTGATGCCTTTGAGGAAGGCAACATGGCCAACATCTCACCTATCATCCACATTGATATTGCTGCCCCAGGAGGTGCCCCCGAACTCATAGCTTTAGGAGCCTCCTGCAGTGAGTCTGAGATTGAGGATTACAAAAAACTCTTCCAGGAATTCCGTGATGTCTTTTCCTGGTCCTATACCGAAATGCCTGGTCTAGACCCCGCCATTATAGAGCACCACATTGACACATGGCCTGATGTACCCCCCGTTCATCAAAAACAACGCACCATTCACCCCTCAAAGCTCCCAACTGTCAAAGCAGAGATTGAAAAACTTCGCAAGGCAGGATTCATTTATCCTATTGCTTATACCACATGGGTTTCAAACCCCGTTCCTGTTAACAAAAAACAAGGCACCATTAGAGTATGCACTCACTTCCACGATTTAAACCGCGCTTGTCCCAAAGATAACTTCCCCACGCCATTTATCGACCAGTTCATCGATGCATGTGTGGGGCATGAAGTCCTCTCTTTCATGGATGGTTTTTCCGGATACAATTAGATTCAGATCCGAAAGGAGGATCAGTACAAGACAACCTTTACTACCCCATGGGGCACCTTTGCCTATCGCATCATACCTTTTGGCCTCAAAAATACTGGTGCCACCTTCCAGCAGGCCATGACCTATTGCTTTCATGATCTGGTCCATATCTTGCTAGTCTACCTTGACGACCTTACAGCTCGTTCCCGGAAATGATCAGACCACCTTAACGACCTTCGGCAAGTTTTTCTGCGTTGTCGCAAATATCAAATCCGCTTGAACCCACACAAGTGTGTCTTTTGTGTTCCGGCAGGCCGATTGTTGGCTTTTATTGTTTCCCAAAAAGGAATTACTATTGACCCCCTGAAATTCCAAGCCATCTTACCATTCTCGCGACTTCGGTTACTGAATGGATTCCGGTATTCCACTCAGGCTTCCGGAACCATTCTCGCGACTTCAACCCTCCTAAGGGAGAGGCCTTCCCACAAACCGGTTGTGACCGCGCCAAAAAGTACTAACAGATTTTAGCTCCCTAATTGGACAACTTCTATGTCTCAGATGTAAGAACTGAGGGGTGTTATTGGAACACCTATCCCCCCAATACTACCTAGCTACAAGAATTCTTTTAGTGTTCCCCAAGTGGGGTTAAAGGTGTGTTCAAATTAGGGTACGTTTTTAAGGCTTAGTTCAATTAAGTGATCGTGTGAGTGCACGTGAGGTGTCGTAAACTGAACTTGAAAAATTAAATGCTTTATAGGAAATTTTCAAAAAATAAAGGATTTTTCGAAAATAAAAAGCAAATATTTATGGCTTTTTCACTAAAAAGGAATTTAAATGCTTTTCAAAAAATAGCTCAAAAAACAAAGGATTTCTTGGATTTATGAAAGCAAATAATAGACTTCTTTTTAAAAGAAATAAATGGATTTCTTCGTTTTAAGAAAAAATTGCTAAGGGCAAGATTTTTAAAGAAGTAAACAGGAAAAAATTTGAATCTAGATGAAAATGCAAAATGAGTCTTTCTTTCACTTTCTTGAAAAATTTTAAAAAGATTTCTAGATATGCACTTTAAATAGTAAATTTTTTTTCAAAGCTGTCAAATATGTAGAATTTAATACTGTAAAAAATGTGCTATGGGCAGAAAATACAGTAATTTTTTTTTTCAAAATCGGGATGGCCGAATGAAAAATTCAGCCGCGCGGGTTTTGGACGCACAGCCGCGATGGACCGCGCGGGTTTTGGTCGCACAGTCGCGATGGACCGCGCGGGTTTTGGTCGCACAGTCGCGATGGACCGCGCGGGTTTTAGCCGTACAGGTGCGATGGACCGCGTGGGTTTTAACCGCACAGTCGCGATGGGCAGCGCGGAAAAACGCAGAAAAGTCGCAACGGACCGCGCGACTGTCTGGCAAAAAACCGCGAGGCGGAAGCCGTGCTCGGAAACCGAGAAACGAACCCGAAAATTGAAAATTTCGGGCTGTTTATGGGGCCAAAACTCAGAGCAGCAATGGATCTGCTGTCTAAGATGGCAGATCTATGGATCTAAAGGTTAAAAACTCATAAAAAACTAAGATTAAAGGCAAAACTAGAGATCTATAGTTCAAACCAAAGCGGAGTCGCCAAAAAATGTTGGCCCGGTTTTGCAACCAGGCTTAGTGCTATGGGCACCTGCTAACTAGTAGCAGCAGTTTCAATGGAAATAAATAACAATAAACTAATTAAACAAGACTATTCATGGATCTAAGCAAAGATATTAAGCAAATAACAAAAATAATTTAAAATCAAGAACAAGAACATATAAAATAAAGAATTTGTATTGAAAGAATGGTGCAAGCAAGTGCTTACGGAATTAATACCTCTAATGGTGGGGTTGAATAGCTCCAAGGATGAGCAACTCCAATCTCCAATGGTCTCTTCTCCAATGTGGTTTGCAATGGCTAAAATGCTCAAGGGAGATTTCAGCAGCATAAGGATGAGATAATGGATGGATGATGAAATGAGGAGCCCCTACCACCTTTTTATAGGTTTTGGTGGTGGGAAATACCATTTGTGGTCTTGTGGAAACCAAATGGTATTGACCAACATGGTTTAGGTACTTTTCCCTCCTTTTTCCTTTTTTGAATAAAAATAATATTTTAATTCCCTTTTTAATAATTTTGGGAATTTGGACCCTTTTTTAGGGTTTTTTATGCTTTTTTGGGAAAAATAATATTTTTTAATGGAAAAAGGGGTGTACTAAGGTCTTTTGGTGACCTTTTGTTGGTTTCAGAGGCTCTGATGGTGAAAAAGTGGATAAATGGGTCATGTGAATAGGGAAATGAGCTAGTGAGCGCTTTTTGGGTGTTAACAGATTGCCCCCTGATGTGTGAGGGCAGGAGCTCATCGTATGGCCGATAGACATCATAGTTCATTTGTCTTTTTCTGGGGTTTTAGGGGAGAGAAGAGACCGGTTGGAGACTGGAGCCACGGCCCTTGGAAGCTGCAAAAACAAAAAATATTACATGGCCTCAATATGAATGAGGTATAATCTCTGATAAAGGACGAGGTGGGCATTCCCATGCTCGTATCAAGACATATACAAAACAATTAGTCCCAAGAAGGGGGATCTAATACGTAAAGAAATATACTGGTACATCATAATGGTCCAGAGGGGACATTATTGTGGGATATACTCATGATCATGGCTGATCTCAATAACTGATACACTGGAATAACTGTTGAACTGCTGAAACTGAAGGTGTCCAACATCTGTATGAACTCAATGACTGTGAGCCATCTGGAATACTGTCGCCATACGCAACCCGGATATCTATAGAAAAAATGTAACTGGTTGTATCCATAGGTAGACTCTCAAATGTGGAGGAGTCAGGTGGTATCCGGGGTCTTCGACTAATAACTGAATGGACCAATACCCTGTGCGAGTCTCAACGATGCGATCAAGGTGTTGAAGTCGAGCATGTGAGAAACAATCATTCGGAGAGGCACTGAGGATTCCTCTCGAAATGATTCATAGGCACTCATCATAAATGGTAATGAGTCCAAGACATAGGGACCTCTAGGTCTATCCTCTGGAATCAATGTGGTCGTCGTCGACAGAGGGAGACCAGCAACCAACAAGGCAATGATGTTTCCTTGATAGGAGCACGAGGTGTAAAACTGAAGTGTTGTAGTACTGATGGTAGGACTGACATACTTGTGGGAATGGGAAATAACTGGGTCAAAAAATGGGTAGACTCAAACTTCCTTTGTTCAGAGCATGATGACATGGTTGACCTGGCAGCGTAGGGAACTGACTTGTAGGTGTGGGGATCATTGCTTTGACTGATTGGTATATATTGACTCTGGGGGGGGAGGACGAGTTGAGAGGTTTCGTCGAGGAATTATCAAGGTGACATACTGCAGAATACTCTGAACAAAGGCGACCGAAATGGGCAAGTTGCCTAAATGAGTAGATATGATCTGTCGTGGCGCCAAAAGGCACCATTGATTCCTTCTTCGTAGTTTTAATGAGCTCCAAGAAGGGATAAAAGTGTGCTCTGAAATGGTACGGTCCTGTGGATTTTGTGAGCCCAGGACGGCGCATCCTCATGGTTGCTTTCATGTTTAGAGAGTCTGAAAACGGTAAGTGGACTCTGTCGGTGTTTCTTTTTCGTAAGTTTAGTCTCCAAGGCCCGAAAAAGCATAAAATGATGCGGATGGAGAACTCTTCTAGCCGATGTGACTAGAGTATACCTTTTTCGTAATTAGTCTACAAAGGTCCGGAAAAGGGGTAAACTTATACCAGTTAGACGCCCTTTCAGATACGTTTAGCGAGCATGAAAGGAAGCAAGATTGCTCGGCGATCTTTTCATTGTTTTAGGAGTCAGAAAAGAGCTTAACAGAAACTCCCTAAGTGCCTTTTTCGTAAAAGGGGTTGCTCGGCCCGAAAAAGGGATAAAATTATACCGAACAAAAATGGGCTGATGAGGGCGAGAAAAGGTCTCAAGCATTGTCATCAGTGCGGAAAACTGGATCCGGTGACATAAGGATTGTCGAAAACGGAGAACGGCCGATGTGGCACGCAAACCGAGGTGACGAGGGGGCGTGGAAAAAATGCTCGAAAAATCTAAAGGTGAGAACGAGAAATGATATCGAGCATCATCACGAGCGCAGAAAACTGAATCCGGTGATATAAGGCACGTCGAAAACGGAGAACGACCGATGTGGCACGCAAACCGAGGCGACGAGGGGGGGCATGGAAAAAATGCCCGAAAAAACTAAACGTGAGAGCGACAAATGATCTCGAGCATCATCACGAGTGCGGAAAACTGAATCCGGTGATATATGGCATGTCCAAAAAGGAGAACGGCCGATGTGGCACGCAAACCGAGGTAACGAGGGGGCATGGGAAAAATGCCCAAAAAATCAAAAGGTGAGAGTGAGAAATGATCTCGAGCATCATCACGAGCGCGGAAAACTGAATCCGGCGATATAAGGCACGTCGAAAACGGAGAACGGCCGATGTGGCACGCAAACTGGGGCGACAAGGTGTCGGGACACAATGTTGATATTGGTCCTGGTGAGAGCGAGAAATGATCTCAAGCATCATCACGGGCACAGAAATATGAATTTGGCAGTGCAAATGGTGCGAAAAACGGAGGTCATAAGGACTCCGGAATGGTTAAAGGAAAGAACTAGGTTAAAAAATGGCTACAAATAAAGGTGATCCCACCAAGCGAAGGATGCAGTGGTGGGGAGAAATGATGACCCGTGGGGGCAAAATACTAGGTGTATCAAATCAACTGAAATATACAAGTGACACGTGACCTCAAAAATGGTTGAGATCACGAATATGAAAAAGTGAGCAGGGTTAATGACCTGCCCCCATGCTATGTGCATGGGGTTTGTGATTGTGGATCACATATGTGTTGGTTTGAACGATGGGCTCATTGAGGTGTTGAGATAGAGATGATGGGGAAGGTTTAAAATGATTGATCATGCCCCCTATCCCGGGGTCGAGGTAATCTATTATGCCCCCTAACTCGGAGGTGTCAATGTGGTGCAGATGTTGTCTCAGAGAGAGATCAATAGGGCATTGAGCAACTACTGGCGGGGTGTTATACCATGAGGCTGTGGGTCGTGGTGGCATACTGAAGTGATGATATGATGATGGGGGATTCCCTTTGTGGGGTGGATGCCCCCAGTATCTACGACGAGGATCACGATGATGATGAGTAGGCAAGGTTTTGGGCCTGCCCCCATGTTGTGGACATGTGGTTTCCTGGTCGATTTGAAAGGGTTGAACCTGTGTGTCAAAGGGATCAATGGAAGGGGCCGACCGGACAGAGGGGTATCCAGTGGAGATCGTATAAATGGCGGGGTCAAGGCCAGGCATTTCGGTATCTGACCAAGTAAAGACATCAGTGAATTCTTGGAACAGTTGTTGGTATTCTCCGATCTCATGCTCACTGTGGGAGGTTCCTAATGTGATGGTATGAAGGGCACCAAGTGGGTCAGAGATGTCAATGTGGATGACGGGAGAAATATTGGCCATGGGATCCGTTAACAAGTCGATTTTAGTAGGAAGGAAATCCTTGGACTCAACCGCGGATTGGGTAGCGGTGGTGGATGAAGTCTCTTCCGGGAGGAAGTATGGACGATGGTGCATGTCTTCCCTGGGATAATCAAAGGTAGTAGGAGTCTCGAGAACCTCTTCATCATTGCGGGAGCTTTGAGTGGTCAAATCAAGTGATGAGGTAGTGGTAGTCGAAGAGATCATGTAGATGGTGTTAATCTCTCCAGATGAGGATGATGCGGGAGGGTAGATCTCCTCGATAGTAGGGGGTGCCGTCTCTAGGTCCAAATTGTTCATCTCGTAGAGAGCTGCTCTGTAGTCTGGGATGTCAGGGCAGTTGTGGGAGTAGTGGCCGTAAATACCGCATATCGCACATGGGTGGTTGGTACGCAGTGATTTATCACGAGGCATGGGGTTTGGATCAAGCTTGACCACCGGGATGTTGGGGTCGTCGTCCAGCATTTGCATGTGTTGTGCAATGCAGGTAATTGTGGGCACTGATGGGTTGGATGGCCTAAATCATCACACAGCGAGCATTTTGGAGGAGCACGAGATACGGGGGGAGGTTTAACTGCCTTGGGTGGGGGAACTGCAGTGTATGGTTGTGGGCCTCTGCCCCCAGTGGGCTTGATAGGAGGGGGAGGATTTGTTGACGACGAAGGGATATGCGACACCCGGAGGAGGTTGATTTGTGGTAACAATAGGTTGTACTGGTTGGAGGATGACGTTTGGTGTCGGCGGTCGAACGGGAGGCGGAATATACCACACGGGTAATCCCAATGTTAACCCGGGTAGACTAAGGGTAGCCATAACCGGGGCGCTTACTACACCTGAAGGAGGAAATAGGAAGGGGATGGTGTGGATGGGTGTAACACCAATGTGACTGGGGATCAATGGTGGTTGACTACCGGATGTTTGTGTATTCTGTGAAAGAGTACAGAGGTTTGCGACTTGGGTCTCCGGTGATGGTGGTGGAATGGCCTGAAATGTAGAGGTCATTGGTGTATCTGAATAAAGTCCGGGTCCCAAAGAAGAGACAAAGGAGGTAGTTGCACTAGAAGTTGGTTGTTCAATCATGGGAAGAACATTTTCGGGTGCTGCAGGGGCATTGGGATCATAGTAGGTGAGTTGGTCAATTTTGACCACGCGTCCCTCGTGGGGGAACATCATGGTGCAGAAAACGGAGGAGGCGACCGCTTTCATGGCGTACATGTAACTGCAGCCGAGTAAAAGGTTATAATTGAGCTGGGCATTAATGACCTCTATGTCAATGAATACAGTTTTCCCACCTAATTGGACGGGGACCTTGGGTAGTAAACCTTGAGGTTAAGCTGACCGACCGTCGTAGGCCCGCAATGCAGTGTTGGATTGCTGGAGAGTAGGGGATCCCAACTTCTGCCAAACAAATGTGGACATGACGCATGTGGAGGCACCCTCGTCGATGATACATCGATGGATGACAAGATTCCGAATAGAAACGGAAACTTGGACTGCTATGGTGGAAGGCAGCCGTGGTTCAGACTGGTCTAAATCAAAGGTCATCAATTTCGAATCATTTGGGTCAATCGCCCCAATGGCGGAAAGTAAAGTCTTGCGCTGAGTAGGACAGTTTTTTAAGACTTCTAACGCAGACATGGCTGCGGGAGATTGAGCTAAGTCATCTACAATGTTGTAATTGGACGCAGCCCGTGCATTGGGGTTGTTGTTGATTCGGCGAAGGGGGAAGCGAGGTGCTTTAGAAGCGCCATCGAGTGGAACCTGAGGTATACGTAATGTATGATCAGTGGGATGAGCATTAGTATCCTTTTCGGCGGGGGGGGCTTTAGAAGTCGGTCCGTATTGATTCCGACGGGTTTGGATATTGACGTCGGCAGTGGACATCATCAATAAGTGGTGGGTGCCTGAATCAAACATGGGTTGGTTAGGAGCTGCGTAAGTAATTTGTTGTGGCTGCACGTTGCCCTGTGGGGGGGCTAACGGCTGAGTGTTCACCACTCCTTGTGTTGGAAAAGGGTTTTGTAATACCAAAGGTTGTTGTGGAGGTGGTGGGGGGTGGGGTGGCGGCTGAGGAGCCGCCTGCCCTTGATGATGGCCGTCATTTGTCCATAGTTGTCGAGCTCGCTCCAGATGTGGGCAAGCGTGGGTATAGTGACCATAGACGCCGCAAATGGAACAAGGATGGTTTGTTCGTAAATTAGCATTTTTGGCTTGCTTAGGTGGTCGATCAGGATTCTGATGAGCAGGCGCCGCGTTATTGTTTTGCGGAGGATGGGTAGGTTGTGGAGCTTGGTTACGGTTTTGATTGTTTCCACGGTTGCGTCCTCTTCCGCGGTTTGGTTGCCCACCCTGGTTGCATTGGTTATTTTGGTATTGGGGCTGATGTTGTTGTGCATACACATGCCCTTGAGCATTGGGGGGATTCTGAGGAGCCGCAGGTGCGGGAGCAGGCTGCGGTGGATAGTATGCAGGTGGAGCTAGAGGTGGTCCATTTGCCTGTTGGGGTTGTTGGTACCCCTGAGCTGGTGGAGATGTGAGGTTAGCTGGTGCAACCGGTTGTGGGTAATGCATGGGCTATTGTGGGAACTGCATGGGGGTCTGTACCGTAGGTTGAGCATAGTATGTAGGAGGTACATATGCTGATGGCGCTTGGCCATAACAATGTTGTGGAAAAGAGGGTCCATGAACGTGATGGGTCTGGTTTGTTGGAGCATAAGAAGTTGTCGCTCCGGAACTTGATGTAGCCCTAGAAAGGTCTGGGGCAGGCATAGTGCTCACCATACTGAAAGGTTTTGCTTGAGGTGTAATTTGGCAAATAATGCCATCAGCGGCATGTGATGCCCCCGGTGTGTCACCGCGTGCAGAGTCGCCTCGTGGGGCGTCCGGTATGATCGTGTATAGGTAACCCGACTGGGCGTAGATGAGATCAAACTGTTGGGCTTTGAGGATGGCCTCTTATTCAGACTGGGGTCTTTCAGATGCTACATCCTTCGCAATGAGAGGAAGGAGGGATTTTAGAAACCAATCTAGGAAGATCCGGTCGTCTAATTTGATTTTTCATAGGCTTCGGCGCCGACGCCAATCATGAATATGGTCAGTGATATGCGTGGCCGTGTTTTGTCTGCAAGACAGTAGGATCTCGACGCCCGCATCATAGCGGACAGGTAACTGAAAGAATTGTAGGAAAGTCGAGGCAAGGGAGGTAAATGTGGCATGCGTCCCATGGGGCTGCTCGATATACCATTTGGCTGCGGAGCCAGTGAAGGTGCGTTGTAAAAGCCGGAGGCGGATTGAGTCATCCACTATGGAGTTGGAGGAACACCATAAATGGAAGGACATGATGTGGTTCTGGGGGTCTTCTCCTGCCTTACTCTCAAACTTAGGGATGTCAGAGGGGAGTTTGGTGGGCATTTGAGGCCACGCCGGATCATGTCTGATGGGGTCGTTTGTGAGCCTAGCTAAATCTGGCAAGTTAAGACTTGCCATGTATGGTAGACTAGCAGATGTGGTGACTGGAACTGGGACATGCCTGGCCATAGTGGTATGGTGTAGGGGTCCAGTAGCGCCTAAAGGTATGCTGGGTATGGAGGGTATATGCCCTCCGATAAGTGTAGTCTGGTATGGGCCAGCGCCTCCAAGTGCAACTGGGGTTACACTTGGGTTAGGAATCGCACTAGGGACTCTTGGGATAGCACTTCCAAGTGCAACATGGGTTATACTTGGGTTGGGAATCGTACTAGGGATTCCTGGGATGGGGTTTGTGGAAACCAAAGGGGGTATGACCCCCATGTTGGGTATACCCATGACAGGTGGTGGCCCTGTGTTAGGCATTCCTAAATGTGGAGTGTTACCCATATTGGGCATACCCAAGGGGGTGGTTGTTGCCGTGGATGGTACGACAACAGACGGGTCTGCGGATGTCTGACCTATGGTAGTTGTAAATAGTGGATCAAATGGTGTTCCAGACATAATGGTGGTTGGTGGTAACTCTATGGGGTTTTCGGAATCTACCTCCAAATCAAAGGTGAAGTGAGGTGTGTCAGAATCGGATGACTGTCTAATTGATTGACGATGTGTCGAATCAAGGGATAGGGCTCTGCGTCTGTGACGTGGAGAGCCAAGTGGACTAAACTCAGGGAGTTCGCCCTGTAGACGACGAGAGCGTCTAAAATTCTCAATGGTGAGAATATGTGTTTGGGTAAAAAATTTATTTAAGTATCAGGTGGTGATATATATAAAAGACTCAAAACCCTAATGCAACCAAGGGTGCAAGAAGGGGAGTGAAAAAAGAAGGCTCTCAGGCCAAAAATCAATCCTCAAAAAAGGCACTTATTCTAGCAGCTGTGCTACAATAAGTGGAGGAATGCAACAACTGGTCAGAATACCGACATGCAAGCGGCTCCTAGAAAAAATATGTGTAACTAGACCACAGGTAGGTTGAAATCATGCAAACACCTAATCTAAAAGTATTGTGACTCAAACAGACGATATCCTCTGCAAGGTGATGAAATCCAAGTCAGACAATATGAATGTTGAGACAACGGCTAGATATCCCCCTACCGGGAGGGACACCGGGTAATCAATCCTAAAGACAGGCTACTAGGATACTCCGTTCATGACGTGTCGAGAAAAGGTAAATCTGCCGTTTGGTCCTTTGATCGCAATATCCCAATACAGGGATATCCCGAGAACTGCGAATGGTAGCCCTTCGGTTACTGAATGGATTTCGGTATTCCACTCAGGCTTCCGGAACCATTCTCGCGACTTCAACCCTCCTAAGGGAGAGGCCTTCCCACAAACCGGTTGTGACCGCGCCAAAAAGTATTAAGAGATTTTAGCTCCCTAATTGGACAACTTCTATGTCTCAGATGGAAGAACTGAGGGGTGTTATTGGAACACCTATCCCCCCAATACTACCTAGCTACAAGAATTCTTTTAGTGTTCCCCAAGTGGGGTTAAAGGTGTGTTCAAATTAGGGTACGTTTTTAAGGCTTAGTTCAATTAAGTGATTGTGTGAGTGCACGTGAGGTGTGGTAAACTGAACTTGAAAAAATTAAATGCTTTATAGGAAATTTTCAAAAAATAAAGGATTTTTCGAAAATAAAAAGCAAATATTTATGGCTTTTTCACTAAAAAGGAATTTAAATGCTTTTCAAAAAATAGCTCAAAAAACAAAGGATTTCTTGGATTTATGAAAGCAAATAATAGACTTCTTTTTAAAAGAAATAAATGGATTTCTTCGTTTTAAGAAAAAATTGCTAAGGGCAAGATTTTTAAAGAAGTAAACAGGAAAAAATTTGAATCTAGATGAAAATGCAAAATGAGTCTTTCTTTCACTTTCTTGAAAAATTTTAAAAAGATTTCTAGATATGCACTTTAAATAGTAAAAAAATTTTCAAAGCTGTCAAATATGCAGAATTTAATACTGTAAAAAATGTGCTATGGGCAGAAAATACAGTAAAAAAAAATTTCAAAATCGGGATGGCCGAATGAAAAATTCAGCCGCGCGGGTTTTGGACGCACAGCCGCGATGGACCGCGCGGGTTTTGGTCGCACAGTCGCGATGGACCGCGCGGGTTTTGGTCGCACAGTCGCGATGGACCGCGCGGGTTTTAGCCGTACAGGCGCGATGGACCGCGTGGGTTTTAACCGCACAGTCGCGATGGGCAGTGCGGAAAAACGTAGAAAAGTCGCGATGGACCGCGCGACTGTCTGGCAAAAAACCGCGAGGCGGAAGCCGTGCACGGAAACCGAGAAACGAACCCAAAAATTGAAAATTTCAGGCTGTTTATGGGGCCAAAACTCAGAGCAGCAATGGATCTGCTGTCTAAGATGGCAGATCTATGGATCTAAAGGTTAAAAACTCATAAAAAACTAAGATTAAAGGCAAAACTAGAGATCTATAGTTCAAACCAAAGCGGAGTCGCCAAAAAATGTTGGCCCGGTTTTGCAACCAGGCTTAGTGCTATGGGCACCTGCTAACTAGTAGCAGCAGTTTCAATGGAAATAAATAACAATAAACTAATTAAAAAAGACTATTCATGGATCTAAGTAAATATATTAAGCAAATAACAAAAATAATTTAAAATCAAGAACAAGAACATATAAAATAAAGAATTTGTATTGAAAGAATGGTGCAAGCAAGTGCTTGCGAATTTAATACCTCTAATGGTGAGGTTGAATAGCTCCAAGGATGAGCAACTCCAATCTCCAATGGTCTCTTCTCCAATGTGGTTTGCAATGGCTAAAATGCTCAAGGGAGATTTCAGCAGCATAAGGATGAGATAATGGATGGATGATGAAATGAGGAGCCCCTACCACCTTTTTATAGGTTTTGGTGGTGGGAAATACCATTTGTGGTTTTGTGGAAACCAAATGGTATTGACCAACATGGTTTAGGTACTTTTCCCTCCTTTTTCCTTTTTTGAATAAAAATAATATTTTAATTCCCTTTTTAATAATTTTGGGAATTTGGACCCTTTTTGAGGGTTTTTTATGCTTTTTTGGGAAAAATAATCTTTTTTAATGGAAAAAGGGGTGTACTAAGGTCTTTTGGTGACCTTTTGTTGGTTTCAGAGGCTCTGATGGTGAAAAAGTGGATAAATGGGTCATGTGAATAGGGAAATGAGCTAGTGAGCACTTTTTGGGTGTTAACACTTACCATACCTTTACCAAGACCGCCACTAGTTTTACCCTGTTTCATTTAGTTCATGGCGTAGAGTCTGTCCTCCCCATTGAGTGTCAGATACCTGCCCTACAAATCATCGTCGAGCTTCTCCACGATACCTCCCCACTCGAGCAACGTCTGCTCTCTCTCGAACAAGCTGATGAAGATCGTCGTGCCACTCTCCAGACTATTGAAGCTGCCAAGAACCGCTCCAAAGCCGATTACGACAAACATGTACACCCTCGAACTTTCCATGATGGGGCCCTCGTCCTCACATATGACCAAGCCCATGACAAAACTGGTAAAGGGAAGTTTGAATCCATGTGGCAAGGCCCTTACATCGTGCAGACTTGCCTCGGCAAGGGGGCATACATTTTAACTGACTCAGAAGGTCGCCCTTTGTGCAACCCTCGTAATGGGTTGTATCTTAAATGCTTTTATCCCTAAATAACTCGCGGCCCCATTGGTCCGCATTGTACAGTTTGTTCTCTTTTTTGTTTTTCACCTTTTTTACCTCCCTCTCATATTCATCATTTTTGCATGACCACAGATGGACCATCTTCCACCTTATTACACTAGCTTCGCCGATGGATCAAGCCGCTGGTCTCCCAACCTGGCTTCTGCAGCATGGGTCTTATATTCCCCTTCCCATGAAATGATTCACCTTGACGGAATCTGTATAGGGGCTGCAACCAATAACCAGGTGGAGTATGATGCTGTGACCGGTCTCCTGACTGCTGCCCTCCAGATGGGCATTCGTCACCTTCATGTGTCCCTTGAATCGCAGTTACTTGTCTCCCAGCTCAACAACTGCTACCAGGTACGTGATCCCTGCCTCTTTAGAAAATTCTTGCGCACAAAACAACTCAGCCAACAGTTTGAATCCATAACATTCACCCATGTCCCAAGAGCTCAAAATAGTGTCACAGATCAAATGGCTAATAATATCCTAGATTGGCACATCAATCACACCATGTAAAAACCTCCATCATGCATTATCATCCCATAACATCTCATAAAAAATATAAAAAACACAAAAAGATTACAAGGGGCATCCACGTACCTATCATCACATAAACATTTGCATCCATGTGCAATAAAAAATCAACATAAAAATACATAACATACACAAGGGGCATCCATGTGCTCGACATCCTATACTACTTGCATCCATGTGCAATACAAACATATCACAAACCATCAACGCATCCACGTGCGTACAACCAAAACATCATCGTAAAAAGGTGCATCCACGTGCATATATATATATCAAAAAATACATGTTCATCGGCTATACGTGTCTTGAGTACCCCGTACTCATCTATACACAAAAAATTTCTATACATCTCATAAGATACATGCTGGAGATACAAAACTTGGGGGAGATTCCCCTGCACTCCCTAATGAGAGTCATACCCTGCATCACTGCCTGCATCACCTGCCTCCGAGTCCTCCCCCCGCTCCTCCTCCGGTAGATCCTCATCCCCTGTGAGCTCCTGTGCTCACGCCCTGTCCGCCAGGATAGCAACCCGGATCGCAATCGACCGGAACTCCCGGGGCGCCCTCATGCAATCCTGAATCACATCAAGATCCACATCCCGCCATCCCTCGTCGGTCACTCCAACTAGTAATCGATCCATCAACACTCGTACGGACTCCAAAGTCCCCTCTGTGTCCCACCGACGCACCTCCCCTCGGCCTAGTAAGGCTGGTACCGCCACATGCCCTCTCCTCGCGACATGTCCTGGCGGTGGTCTCGGACCCACATCTGTAGATCACACATCAGTTAGTCACAGTCTATATCATAATACATCATACATAAACCTTGACATCCATACCATTCAAATAAATCCATACGTACCATCCGGTCCCCATGCCTGTCCTAGTGCCCGTGGTGCCTCTCGGTCCCCAGTGTAGTCCATATCCCTATACGGGTAGTCATCCAGTGGCAGTGGCATCTGTAGCCACTGCAGGTACAACTCCTGTGTGAAGTATCTACCAACTTTGCTGCCACCAAGGCGGCGCATCATATCTCCCCACCGCACCATTCACGGCTCCCTCAAGCCTCCTGCCCTGATCGGTACCCACGGCCGCAGGGTGGGTACCCTCTCCATGAAGAACGCACATAGGAAGGAACCCTAGCAAAACCCCTTGCCAGATTCCTTCGCTGCTGTCAGCTGCTGCTGCACACAGGTGACGAACATCTGGCCCCATGCATAGTAGACCCTGTCCAGTACGCGCTCCACCAGCTGCATCTGGCCCCCAGACACCTTCTCCGGTGACTGGGACCCCAACACACGAACCACGCATGCTGCAATAGCCTGCACTGCCGGATCCTGTAGGTCTATCACCCGAAGTGCATTCCTATGCACCCTAGCCTCTGGAACACAGTACCGCTCCAGCATGTCCTCCATATCTACATCGGCAGATACTCACGGCTGCATATCCTCCACCTTACCCAGGCAGGGCAACCCCGTCAGGAAATATATATCTGTTAGGGTGAGGTCCACCCTCTGACCCTGCACCCTGAATGCCTGAATGTCTGGCTCCCAAAAACTCACTAGCCTGTTCAGCAGCAACCCTGTCGAACGCATCATAGGTACCTGCGCGAACTTCAACAGTCCGCACAACCCCAATACCGACCGCACATGACGGTCCCCCTGAATGACCGTCACTATCTCATCCGGGATCTCCCACTCCCTCCACAATACTAGCGGCATCCTGTAAAACACGCAAGGCAAACTCATCAGACTCATGTCAAAGAAATAAACCCTGCCCCACCCCACCCCCCTAGAAGTCCTAATAGCTCGCTTCAAAATGCAGCTTTAGGCCCCCTTGCCGCGGTTTCCGACCGCGGCTGTCTGACCCACAGTCGCGGTCCAACACCGCGACTATTCAGGCCGAACTCGTGGTCCCAAACCGTGACTATCGAGGCTGAACACGCAGTACCAAACTGCGTATTCAGCCTCGAACCACGCGATCCCAGACCATGTGTTCCGAGTCGAACCCCGTGGTCTCCACGCGCGTCATCCACCGTGGAACCCGCGGTCTCCGACCGTGGCTCCCTCCTAAAAACCTACGTTCCACCCCACATGGACCGTACAAATACCCCCTGGGACCCACTACCCAACCCCCGAACCCAAAAAACATGCAGGTATGAGTTTGACGGAATACCTGTATCTCCCGGATCTGAAATTGGCCGGTCGGATCATCCAAAAATGCCACCTCACCTCTGGTCCACTCTGATCACTAGTCAAAGTCAAATAGTACAAATGACACTTGTCATGTTGGACCCACTCACTATTTATAGTCCGTTGACTTTTCCTTGTTTTGGCCGTTCTGAACCCATACGGAGTCCATTTTTCAAACCGTTTCCTCCACCGGAATCAGCACGACGAGACTGTCATGATGGTCCTCTTGTTTTCTTATTTTTTCCACATAACTTTTTGAGCATTTCTTAGATGCCACTAGTCACCTCGGTTTGCGTGCCACTTCGGCCACTCTCCGTTTTTAGTATATTTTATATCATTGGATTCTTTTTTTCGATCCCATGATGATGCTTGAGATCATTTCTTGCTCTCACCCCCAGATTTTTTGGGTATTTTTTCCAAAACACCCCTCGTCGCCTCGGTTTGCGTGCCACATCGACCGTTCTCTGTTTTTGACACTCTTTATATCGCTGGATTCATTTTTCCGAGCTCGTGATGATGCTTGAGATCATTTCTCACTCTCACTTGGTACAATTTCAACATTGTGTCCTGACACCTTGCTACCTCGATTTGCACGCCACATCGGCTGCCATCAGATTGTTCCACATTTTTCCATGAGCCATTCACTCCTATCATACTGCAATTACTTCATTGTTTTGCCACTATTCATTACCCCACAAGGAGGCCCACTAGTGTTCCCCCCAACCCTCGTTCTTAGTCATCATAAATGTTCCTTGATTGAGCACTTCCTCCTTGCCTGGCCATTCCTTTTGTTCGGTATAATTTTATCCCTTTTTCGGGCCAGACAAGTCCTTTACGAAAAAGGCACTTAGGGAGTTTCTGTTAAGCTCTTTTCTGACTCCTAAAACAATGAAAATATCGCCGAGCAATCTTGCTTCCTTTAATGCTCGTTAAAGTACCTGAAAGGGCGTCTATCTAGTATAATTTTAACCCTTTTCTGGACCTGGTAAACTAATTATGAAAAAGGAATACTCTAGTCACACCGGCTAGAAGAGTTCTTCATTACATCCTTTTATGCTTTTTTGGGCCTTGGAGACTAACACACGAAAAAGCAACCCCCTGGAGTCTTCTTATCACTTTCAGACTCTCTAAAATTGAAAGCCACCATGAGCATGAACTGTCTTGGGCTCGTACAAATCCACATGACAGTACCATTCCATCATTTCAGAGTCTTCTTATTGCTTTCAGACTCCTTAAAATTGAAAGCACTCACGAGCATGAACTGTCTTGGGCTCGTATAAATCCGCACGACAGTACCATTTTACAAACACTTCTTCTAATTCCTTAACCCAGGAAGAAGTTCCCCTGTGCCTCCTGGAACTATGATCGATCATCTCGGCAGCACCCCCAATCAGGGCGTCTTTGTTCAGAGTAATCTACAGTTTCCTGCCAATGTACACCAGCTTGAGTATCCCTCATCCCAGTCACTTTCCTTGATCCATTATAGCTATGATCCCTTTCCCATCCGTCAGTTTCATATGCTTCCTGATTGTCCCTGCCATCATACTCTGAACAAAGGAATTTTGCGTCCACCCACTCTACTTGCCCAGTTATCCCCCACAGTTTGTCAGTCCTACCATCAGTACTATCACACTTCAGTTCTCCACCTCGTGCTCCTGTCAAGGAAACATCATTTCCTTGATAGTTGAAGGTCTCCCTCTATCGACGACAGCCCCTCTATTCCAGAGCATAGACCCAGACGTCCCTGCGCCTTAGACCCATCATCATCTGTGGTGAGTGCCTACGGACCATTTTGAGAGGAGTCATCATTGCCTCTCCAAATGGTTGTTTCTCACATGCTCGACTTCAACACCTTGATCGCATCGTTGAGAATCACGCAGGATTTACATCCCTTCCATTATTTGTCGAAGACCCCGGATTTCCCCCGACTCTAGCACATTAGTGAGTCACTTTGGAACACCCAGTTATATGTTCCTGTGGATGTATGGGATGCGTTGGCGATTGTATTCGGAAGCCATTCAGTTATATGCTTCCTTGAGTACCCAGTTCAGTCCCAGTTCAGTGTACCATTCAGAGTATGACCCCTTGTCACTATGATCCAACAGCTCATTAGTTCCTCTAGTACCACACTCAGTAGCACTGTTGTCATTCTAGTGTCTCAGTTCTTCAGCTCCGACATGGTCAGCCCAGCAATATGTCCCATATTTGGGTCCCCTCTGGACCCTTATGATGTACACAGTGGTTCTCTATGTATCTTACAGGTCCCCTTTTTCGGGCCTCCCAGTTATTTTTTATGTATCTTGATACGAGCATGGGTATGCCCGCCTCGTCCATATATTGAGATTCTTCCTCATTCATTATTTGAGGCCATGTATATTTCAGGTCCCCATATTTTGGACCCCATTGTTATTATTGTTCTATATCTTCATACGAGCATGGGAATTCCCGCCTCGTCTATATGATCAGATTATTCCTCATCCATTATTGAGGTTATGTACTTTTAGTTCTTGTAGTTTGTTCGAGATCGTTGTTCCGAGCTTCAGTTTCTTTCTTCTCTTCTCCACACCCCAGAAAAACCTTACATGACTTATGATGTCCATCGGCCATATGATGAGCTCTTGCCCTCACACATTAGGGGGCAATTTGTTAACACCCAAAAAGTGTTCACTACCTCATCTACCCCATTACATGACTCATTTGTCCATTTTCCTACCATATTTCCCTCGAGAACCCCGAAAATCCCACTAAAAAGCCTCCAAAAGGCTTAAAATGCCTCCAAATGGCCACAAAACCATCAAAAAAGCCTCAAAAAGGCTAATAAACCTCTTTTCCCTCCAAAAATATCCAAAATTCCTCTAAAATAGCAAAAACCCTCTAAAAAGGGAATAAAAAATATAAAATAATGAGAAAAACGGAGGAAAAAACCCTATACAGCTGACCTAAACCATATGGTTCCCAAAACCATGGGCCAGCACTCCACCACCAAAAAACTATAAATAGGTGATGGAGACCCCTTATTTCACATCCACAATCATAAGAACCCTTACTCTGCCAAAATAGCTCTTGAAACCCTAGCTCACCTTTGAGCTACTTTCACCTTGAGAGCCCCTTTTGGCCCATTCCCATCATTTGGAGAAAGAGAAGGAGCAAGTTGGAGCTTGGAGCAACCCTCTTGGGCCATTGCAAGAGCTTCACCAACCTTCACATTGGAAGTAAAATCAATACAAAAACCATTCTTCATATCTTGTTTTTTATATTTCATGCATATGTTTAGAGTAATTTACATTTATGTTTTAGCACTATACCTTACAATTTACTGAACTACTACTAAGGAGTCCCTTCTCCTTAGTAGGTGCTCATTTGCACAAGCTAGGGGTAAAACCCTAGCTACACACACCATTGTGTTTGTTTCATTTGAGCACACCACAGTTTATTTATTTTTATCTCTTAGATCATTGCATTCATAGTGAAGAAATGCATTGGATTGAAACATATATTTTTTCTTTGCTTGCCGATATTTTTGGTCATGATGCGACAATATTTATGGAATCCTAGTGCATTGTTGATTTAAATGCTCCAAGGCGTTTATATTTCATAACGCACTAGTTTTAAAATTATTTTTTTCTTTTCCTAGTGATTTTTTTTTATGCGATGCAACATGGTTTATGGATTCTTAGTGTGTTTGGATTGGAAACACACTGGTGCATTCGGATTAAATTAAGCACACCGAAAAAAAACCTCCGCTAAAACCTTTGGCTACTTGCCTCCAGCGTATTTTTTAAGGATTCTAATACTATACTTAAGTATAGTATCATAGGCGATTATTTTGGATTGAAAAAAACATGTATATAGATTGGTAGGCGAATATTAAATATGAAGCATGCAATTTATTAATGAAATGTGTAAATTTTGGCGAATATTACGACAAAAAAACATATTTTATGTAAATATAGGCGATATTAGAGACTAAAAATGACCTAATAGTGAATTTATTTTTTGAAAAAAAGCCCCAAAAATAGCCAATTGGTGAAATTTCGCCCCTGAAAATTACTCTGCATGCCTCCACTAATGACCTTCACTATAAATGGATATTTGTACTCTTCTCATAGGAGCATATGCTATAACCTCTTCCAAAGGTCCTTCTCCTTGTAGTCGTAGATTCATCTATAAGAAATATGTTTGATTGATCATATCTTTCCTCATAAATATTAAACACTTTAGATATGTTCTTTTGGAAGGTAGGTTACAAATTTCCAACTTGACTTCTTTTTCAATTGTTCATTTCACATTAATATGTACCCCAAACAAATACAAATTTAAAGCCTTCATCTAATCAAACTTCTGAAGAAAAAAATTAATTTATTTTTCCGAGTAAACCGTAAAGCAATGTCAAAATTTTCCTTTGCAACTTCTAATAAGTAAGGACTAAACTTGTGTTGATAGTAATTGTAAAGAGTATACCTAAAATCAAGAATTGAGTGTTGTGGTTTTGTGCCAATAAACCTTGGTTCTTTAAAAATTAATCCTTTTACTCCCAATATCAACAGTTTCTTTTCAACTGAAATCAATTATATGAAAATTTATTTAGAATTTGTAAATGGAAGACCTAAAAAAATTCAACATGATATTTTATTATTTAAACTATTATAAGAGAATTATGAAAAGCAACAAGGTAATACATTCATAACAATAAAATTCAAGCAATAAGATACATTATTATTTAAACTATTAAAAGATAATTATGACAAGAAACAAGGTAATGCATTAATAATTGGAATTATTCATATTTCAAGTTTACGTGGGAAACGACATGTCCCCATATGTACTAGTCAAGTATTGGTTAAGAAGTTAAAACATATTAATTAAAAGGTTGCACTAATCTAATGATATACATCTAAAATTAAAATAGGTAAAAGTGGAAAGTATATGGAAATAAGTGAATTCAAATTTTAGGAATTCAAGAAAAAACAATATCAACCGTTTATTTTTAACATATTTCAAGCACGTGAAAGACAAACTTCCTAACAAACAAAGAAAAAAACACCATCAATTGATAAAGTGGATGAAGGAATTGTTTTTGCTTGTAAAAAGTTATCTTATAAATTTCAAAATGTCTACAACATTAACATCATTGTTGTTTTCAAGGCCCAAAACTAAAATATTCTACCGAAATTCCATTAGCCATATGTCTTTTGAACTAATGGTTGTAGCTGCTATATAATTATCTATGGGTTCTCCAACAATATTTTTATAAAAAAGTATTTTATTCGTCTCATTATATTTATTATTATAGTGTCTCCATACCATCTCAAGTGGCTTGGTTAACTAGCCCATGGAATCCTTTATGGATTCTTCACCAAAACAAAACAAAACAAACCACTCCATGGAAGTGGAATTTTCTTTAATACTTTCTTAGGTAATTGTGTTACTTATTTCTTTTCCTTGTCATCCCAAAATGCAACCGCAAATACTCTTGTGAACAATACTATAAATTCAGATATACTGGTCTTAATTCTGTAGTTTTTTCCCTTCACCCTCATATCTACTTTGGACTTTTATGTGGATCCATAATACAAGAAATATTCGAGGTCTAAAATCAATAAAAATGTTTTATCCACTGAAAAAAAAATACTCAATGTATATAAATATCATATGTTATATATTATAAAATGATTAGTGTTCTAATATAAACGCCTGAATAAATTGTGCATTGCATATTTGATCTAGTGTCTCATGTCATTTCACATGTTTCCTAGTTTGTTTGAGAAATAAATTTAGAATTTTTTTTCTTCAAAAATAAAAATCCAAGTTTTTATTTCTCATTGTATTAAGAATGTACAAATTATTAATGGAAATGAATCCACAAAAACACATTTTTATACAGATGCACTACCAATGGTTCATCATTTTCTACATAAGAAATAATAATGATAATTGATTTTGAGTATTTGGAAATCCTTGTACCATGCTATGGCGTGATTATTGTATAGAATGAACCTTTGTCAATTGCCTTTAATTCCTTGATCACTTCCACATTTGATTATTTTGTCCAAGAAGGAGATGTAAAACTTAATTTTTTGTCTACATTCATTTGATAAGATTGTATCTATTGTGATGATTTGCAATAGTATAGTATTCTATAAATAAATGTACTGGAAGATTCCATATTTAGGATATGATTAATTGAAGTCAATATTTTAAGAAATTATAACATGAGTAGAATATAGAATCTACCTGTGTGTGATCGAACCACTATACTAGCATCTACTTATGTTGATAATGTTGGTTGAAATGTGTTTGACTATAAATTCATACCAGAAAATAAAGTAATTATTGTAATTTGTTTTATAATAAACATTGTCTTCATATATATTTTCTATGTGAATATGAACTTGCCAATTGATAGTGTATTGTGACATACCTTCCTCTATAATTTAGGATATGATTATTTGATGTCATTGTAGAAAATTATAACATGAATAGAATATATAATATGCCTATATATGATCAACCCACTATATTATCTACATTTGTTGGATGAGATGTGTTTGAATATGAATTCATACCTGAAAATAAATCAATTACTATCATTTATTTTATAATAAACATTGTCTTCATATATATTTTCCACATCAATATGAACTTAACACTTGATCGTGTATTGTGACATGCATCAAAATCCATAGGACCTTCACATATAAGTAGATGAGTTTCTTCAACATCCATAAATTAACTATTCATAGGTTGAGCATCTTCATGATAAAGGACAATATAAAAAAATTAGCAATTTTAATTTTAATTATTAGCAAACCAGAACAGTGAAAAAAAACAATGTAGTTACTGTATAGTTTTATAAACATGATAAAATTTTCCAACCTATAGTGTCGATAAATATTTCATAACAACACCTATCCAAATATTTGTCTTGATGTATGTTCTCAACAACCTAGGCCAATCTACACTTTTGTTCCCACATTATACATTGAAGAAGTTTGGTTCTAGCATAAACTAAGAGAACCGTTCCACCTTGCTCTACAAAATTTTCAGCAACATTGTCCCAAAATGAAATATTTCTTTCAATTTTGAATGGATGTTTATTCCTCCTCCCAGCACCAAGTTTTTTGAATGAAGGAAAGGGATGCTTTTTCTCATCATCTTCATTAAGGTCATAAAACATATCCATTATTTGACTTATTTAAATTTAATCATATTTTCATTACTGATATAATCCATCATCATAATGATGGTATCTACTCTGTCATATGGGTTTTTATGTATGAATTGTTTGAAATCATCAACTTTAAAAGAATAATACTTAGTTGTCCTTTGGAAATACATCTTGACTGCATCAACAAACAAATCATTAGAGCAAATTTGGGGTCTAAAATGGCCTCATAAGAAAAAGAGCCAACCATAATTTCTTGATGAGTTGGAATTCAAGATCCAATAGAATTTAAAGAAAAAGTGTCAACCATTATGGTTGATTTGGCATATTTGTCATAAAAATACATTTTTTTCTTTGTATTTTCAACATATCTCCCTGTGGTTTTACTCAAATTTTTTGCAGGAGCACTCATTGGATGTATAATTAAATTCTACATCCAACGAATACCCACAATGCATACTTTTGATGGACCCCACCCCATGAAAAATGAGAAATACATAAAAGCATGTTACTAAAACCAACAAATACCCACACTACATACTTTTGATGGACCCCACCCCATGGAAAACGAGAAATACAAATACCCAACGAGTACCACTGCTTGAAATTTGAGTAAAACCATAGGGAGATATGTTGAAATTATGAACGAAAAAAATAGTTTTGTCTCTCTTCCTCCAAAATTCATAAATATTATTTTATTATTTTCCTTAGGAGGCCCATTTTACACCCTAAATTTTCTCTAATGGACATTTTATTGGATCAACTAGAAAGACATCAACAAATTTACGTTAGATTTTTCCTAATATGCTAAACAACTAGATTTTAAATCATTATGACTCCAATCAATGACCACAATCCATAAATATACCAACAATAAATCAATTTACAATGTCATCATATTCGCTCGTAAGCTTTTTAGTGCATGGTGCAATGAACATGGATAATATGAAACACATGAAAAATTATAGGAGTTTGGAAGTGATCCTCTTTCCACAGCATTCCTTTACACTATATGCATATCCAATATGTCCTTAGCTGGTTCTGGGACACTTTGAAAATCATTGTTAACCTCTTTTTTCTTTTTAATTGATTTTTCAAGTTCATTATCATCATCTATTTCTTGCATTCCACCAAGGATATCACCAAGTTGTATGATGTGATGTTTTTTCATGTTGTACACTTCTAATACAATGCTTGCGTGTACTTTGAAAGATATATGGTTTTCAACATTATTATTTTCCATGTATCTTGATGCAAATCTACAAACATGTCTATGTTCCTTTATCCTCTCACAATATCAATTTAATCCCTCTACTACCACCCATTCTTTGACTAAATCACTTATCTATACATTGAATTCTATTACTGTAACTGTTAATTCATCTATCTTTTTATCCTCAACCCCCCCTGTGTACCTAAACAAACTTGTTGTGTATCAAGATGTACTATTAAGAGTGATATCTTCTTGTGATGGCTTCTTAGGCGAAAATGCCAAACATGTAATATCCCTCCTTTATGCCCCATTATTTTGTTAATAAGTGTAATTAGAAATGTGTCAATGGCCCGGGTGAGGAGCTCGAGGCTAAGGCCCCACCAGTGGACCTTAAAACTAGTGTTATGTTCATAAGTGTTCGGGATGACACATCTAAGAGATGACATCTAAAATTCACTAATAAATAATGATGGTGGGTTGTCCTAGTGCTACAAGCACTGGAGCAATGGTAAACGACTTGACTAGTGCCTTAGGTGCATTAACTTCGACGACTTACCTATAAGCATAAAGTTACACTTCTGAGAGTAAAGCTAAGTTCTCCCTTATATATATATACATCTTATCAAAGTAATACGAATGAATATTTACTTATATAAGTATTAAAGAATTACACACTTATGGTGCTATCAAGTACCTATCTGGATAAATGCATGATAAGTAGGATACTTCTATATTATATTATATATATATATTTATATATAGTGGAAGAGATTTAATGCTTACTTTACTCGACACTAAGAGTAATAAGATCACACCACTGTCTCCTGAAAACACTCGGCGTTAAAACTTAACCACTCCATTTCCCACGACCTGCTGGTTATTTAGACAAACACCGTGAAGATAGGGTTACTCTCGTAGATTTCGCATTGTGAAGTAAGTGAAGGCTATCTCCTTCTGGGAACGTCTTTCTTCAGGTTTTCCGCCACGTGTTTCCATACTCGAGCCAAGTGTGGGTGTTGGTGGACAGGTGTATCTTACCTTCCCCTTCATAAGGGAGAGCGAGCGGATTTCCTGAGGGGGAAACGATTACCTACCTGTTTGGGGAACTATTTGTTGAGGGAGGAGTAAAATTTGGGGAAAGAGAATACATTGGCGTGTTCTGCATGATATCTTCGCTCGGCACTATTTCACGGGCACCGCTGCTTGTTGAGAGGTTGCATCATTTTTTGCAGAGACCACCCGAGAAGGGAGAGCTGGAAAGCTTGATCACTAAAGATAAGTCTCTTATAAGTTATGCGTCATTATTTTCGTGTTGATCTCTGTTGAGATTTCTGCTTAGATTAATGTTATATATATATACCTCTGTTTCACGGATTGATTGGCTGCCTTCGACTAGAGTAAACGATCGATATATATATATATATATACTCTGTATATGTGTTTAATATTATTGTTTGCGATTGGAGCAAGTGAATCCCTGCATATGTGGTTAGGATGGTTACTTGCGAATGGAGGAAACTCAGCTTCATGTTGTAAGATATTCGTGATAGCGTGATTTGTTGGAATCGTAGTTCCAGTTAAAGTTTGTATTGATATGCTACTGAATCGTTTTGATTTCCTATTAAAGTATTTCATTTTGGATATGTTACTGGAAAGCGTGATTCCTGCCGAAATTTATATTTGATACTGCTACAATTTTGTATAGACCCAGATCGGATCCTTAGTATCTCTGCTAAGTAAAATAGCACGATTTTGTGTAGATCTAGTTAGGATCTCGGTTAAGTATACGGTCACGATTTTTGCAGGCCTGAATAACTCAGTTTATGTTGTAAGATATTCATGATAACGTGATTTGCTGGAATCGTAGTTCCAGTTGAAGTTTGTATTGATATGCTGCTGAATCATTTTGATTTCCTATTTGATACTGCTACAATTTCGTATAGACCCAGATCGGATCCTTAGGATCTCTGCTAAGTAAACTGGCACGATTTTGTGTAGATCTAGTTAGGATCTCGGTTAAGTATACAACCACGATTTTGTAGGATCCCTACTTATTACATGCTACCACGAATGCATTTTCTTTATCCCTGTTGTATTAAGTTATGACAGTGAAAACCCCTCTTAATGGATGCGTTGACCTCTGTGTAGTATGTTTATGATCTGTGTGTAGTACTTGATCTCTGTACTAAGTTATGATCTCTGTGTTCCTATGCTGGTTCATGTTAGAGAGGATATCTCCTCCTGTGATAAATGCGTTTATGCATTCTGGATCGTTCTTCCGGATCCTTTTTCTGTGTGTAATATTTTAAGCAGGCTACGAGCTAATTCTTTTATGACTGCGCAGATCCTTGGAAATAGGGATTTCGCAAGAATTGACCTCGAGCAACTCGGTTTTGTTAATTGTTTTATGCTGCGTGTTAGGTTAATAGACTCCTGTCTATAGAGTTCGTGGCTTCTACCCGTTTCAGTATTGGCTGTTTAAAAAATGTTTTTTTTTAATATCTATATTAACATATACATAACCATAGTAAGAAGCGATCTGGAATAGCTACCTTCATATGTTGCATTCTCTATCCATTTAGTAATGGGAAGTTATATGTTTTTATTTATTGCAACTCCACCTTGTGAATCTATGGATAGATTGTGAAGGAATAGCGGATCGCTAGATCCCAAGTTTAAATCCTGCGGTATACATTTTCATGTTGTAAACTCTGCCATCGTGAATAGGTAGTTTGGTTTCTTGTATCGTGGTTATTGTTTTCTCTGCATATTTAGGGCTTACCATCATATAAATTGTATTATGATGAGCAAGTATCATAGGAATGCTAAGGACAGACCCTAAGCTCTCGAGGCTTGTATAATTAAGATTTTTGTGCTTTCTGGCCGGGGTTCCCGAAGGAACCGAGTATAGAGGTAATGATCGAGCGACAAGTTATTCATCTATATATATATATATATATATCTTGGAATTATGTAATAGAATTTAGAGTTATTCTTTAGTTACGGTATTAGTTAGCTTGAGAACAAATTTCTATGATTGGAATAGAATGACTAGTGTATTCTAATTAGGTTAATGATTAGTGCATTGTTCCATTTAAGTATGAATATCTGAGCGGTATAAAAGAAGTTGTAGTAGTACTTATTTAATAGTATAATGATTGAATAGGCACTTGGCTACAAAGACCTTGAGAAGGGTTGGAGATAAAATTCTTATGTAATAGTAGTCCCTACTTTGTATAAGTTGGACCTTGAAAAGTTGTAAGTATACTCTCTCTTAAATAGGGGCTTGAGCATTTGGAAAGCCATCATTATATGGCAGATTGTACACACTGAATTTGACGAATTAATAAAAATGCACACACCTTTTGTGGACTAGCCCGTGTACGGGTGAACCACGTTATCCTTGGTCTCTTGTGTTTGCTTATGGTGTTCCTCAAATGTGTCTTACGAATGAAAACTTGTTTACTTGATGTATACATTTCCTATATGAGGTTGGATGATTATGTGATGCATAATGCTGATGTATTCGCCTTATGATCCCATTAATGTTGTTATCAATGAAGTTGTTTTCTTATTTGATTATAAGATAAAGATATACAAAAAGGTTTCAACAGGTACAATGGCATTCATTGTTGTTTAATAAGAGTCTATGAGAAAGTTAAAACAAGTTAATTTGTCTTTTACTTGTTGTTTTTAAATAAATTTAAAAGAGTTTAGTAGCTAAACCTATGTATATTCTAATTGACCGATGTGGTGCTTCAAAGAGGGATTAGTATGTTACATGTTTTTGTTATCATCTATGCGTGAAAAAATTTAAATTGCTTCAAGAAATTTGGGTTCGTGACAAAACAACTATTTCTATAAAGGTAAAAAATGTTAACCCATTTATTCCATATTCGATGAGGAAGACAAACTAAGGTCAACATATATTTGAGAATCTCATTCTTCTCTCTTTTGAAGATGTTCTTACACTTTTTCTCAAGCACCTGGAAGAAAAATAATAATTGTTGGAAAAATATATATATATTTTTTCATTATATTATAATCAATGCAATTCAAGTACATGAACTTACCATCCATTAAGAAGAAATTGTTTCCCCCTCCCAAGACACTTTAGCTAACCAAAATTCTCCAATCGTACCTAGCTTTAAAAATTTGTGCAATTAACTCTATTTGAACCCATGTTTTGTTTGCCTCGTTTTGTTGCTTGCAAATATTTAGGATTGTAGTCACACATGTGGTAGGATCTACAATTCAATCCATCTTCCCTTTGAATTGAGAATGGAGAATAATATATACTTTATTTTTCATATTTATTTAGAAACTTCTATTGTGTGTTTTCCATCAAGAATAAAAAAATGTACATCTTCTTTTGAATCATTTTCTTCAATTACCAATTTTGCAAGGATGAATGATGTCCTAGTACCCCCTTTTGTAAAATAAATCTATAATCCATATCTTTTCAATGTGTTTGTATTTTCTATCATCGATTGAATCAATTCGTGAACCCGATCCTTATTGATTAATCTATATTGGTACTCTTCAAGGGCCTTTTAACACCGGTGGATACCAATTTTGGAAACTTTTCCATCAAATTAGTGGATGCACTTGTTTTCTTTTCAAGCCCTATTTTTTGAAATATTTTTGCTACCATTTCCATATTGACCTCAATTGGTGTATGTCACAAGGATTTGAAAAGGGACCTTTTGATATCCTTGTCCAAATTGTGTGTGTACCTATGCCTCCAATATGTTAGGTTCACACCACAATTTTGATTCAGCTCATTTCTTATATTCAAGTAGTCCACAATAGATGATGTTTATTTTTTAAGTATATACCTTTCAAAATAGTTTTAATCCCATTATGTATTGCAATATAAAATATTAATATGTCTATATTCTCACCCTAGTTACTAGCATCTACAAATACTTGTATGACGACACATCTTTCAGTTCCACAAAGTATTGCATAAGCTATAATTGTTGATATAATATTTCCTTAAAGGTGGATTGTTCTACACCCTAATATTTAACATTAGAATCATTTTATTCTGCCTTTATAATTGATTCAAATTGAATCAGAATTTCATTTTTATTCAGAACTGTCGAATTGAAAACAATTCCTACAGGTCTCACAATATCCATTATCTCAGTGTGAACGTACAAGTATGGATACCCATTCTTGGGATCAATAGCCTATAGAAACCAATATACATATGGCTCTTTGCAAAAAAAATTCAAAGAGACTTGAACCCTAGGTACAACTATATATAGTTATCCCAGGTATGCCATTGTAACTCTTTTATGAAATTTTATTTTAAGACTACTTAGTACAAATATAAAATGATAAATATATAATGGTACAATACCAGATAAATACAAAAGATTTACATAGAAGTCTCAAAATACATACTTACATAAACTACGTACTCATTGGAAACTAAAGCCACTCCTTATCAGTCAAACTATACAAGTTTGAGAAAGGGCCAATTCTCCTTAACCTTATTCAAATTTCTAAAGTGTTAGAGAGTGCATGTTATTATTGTTTATACATATCTTTCTAGCCTAAAGAATTTCTTAACAGGGTGGAAGTGGTAATGTCTCATGGTCATGACAACTTGGGTAGTAATAACCCACTTAATCATATGGGAAGATTTATATAGAAGGATGCTCGAGCCACTCCCATCAGAGTATCCTAGTGAGCCCAAATAGTTCAGCTAATGCTCGTGCAGTAATAACCACATCAAAAAATGGGATCAAAGTTATGCTCAAATGCCCTTTTGTAAGTAATCTAATATACTTCATCTGATATTAGATTGATTGTACTCCCTACAAAGTGGAATCTTGTTGAAGTTGAATATAGTAGAGACAAGAGAAAATATTATATTGAGCAACTTACTAAAGCTAACACAAGTCATAGTAAATGGGGGTGTGAACGGTGATTATTCTAGCGAGACTTTATACACATTTTGTCTCTATTGATAGTGAATGAGAACTCTGTGTGGCTATTGGAGACTCCATTTTGTTACTAAAATATAAATACTATTCTCCATGTTTTGGTGATCTTAAATTAAGTCATGTTTTCATTTAGGGAAAATGGCCCACGAACTTAACATAATTTCATTAAACAACATAAGGAATTACCAAGGCCAAGATGTATCCTAAATAAGAAAAAGGTAGAGAGAGATAAGCAAAAATGAGAGAGAAAATGATAATATTATGGTATTTTTGCGATAACTTTTGATCTTGAACTCAGATTTGGGCGCACTTGTTACCGTTAGAAATATCTCGTCGACGGCTACAACTTTCATGTTTTGACATTTGTGCGATTCCTCAATGTTTGGTTGGGTGGGCATTTTAGTAAACCTTCCCATAAGGAATCTTAAAAAGCATCTCTCAAAAGATGCTTTTTGAAAAGCATCTCTCAAAAGATGCTTTTTGAAAAGCATCTTTCAAAAGATGCTTTAAATCATCTTTTGAAAGATGCTTTTTAATATTCCTTATGCCTAGGTTTACTAAAATGCCCACCCCAACCAAACGGTGAGGAATCTCGCAAAGTTCAAAACATGAAAGTTGTAGCCCTCGACGAGAGATTTCCAACAGTACCAAGTGTGCCTAAATCTAAGTTTGGGGGATCAAAAGTTATCGCAAAAATACCATAATATTATATTTTCTCTCTCCTTTTTGCTTATCTCTCTCTACCTTTTTCTTATTTAGGATACATTGTAGAAGAGGGTAGAATGTTATGAAAAACAAATTATACATGGATTATTTCTGCTACTAGGAAAGCAATGTAGGATAGACCAACCGGAAAGGAACACCTAAATTTGTGACCCGTTGTCATTTTATAAGGTGGATTTTAGAATTCCACACTGATTCTGTGAACCCAACATCTCGACATAGCCTTGAACAAATATAAAACAAGAGGCGATTGACTATGAATTACAACTAGCCACACATCAACATAACTTAATTCTACTGATGGGAGGGGATTAATTTGGTTTCCAATATTGTCTTAAATTAATATCTATTGAAGATAGGTTTGATGAGGTTGAAAGTAATTACAACAATCCCCCTTAATTTTCAAGCATTTACAAAACATATATAGCACTTATAAACATACTAACAGACTTACAAAATATAGATTTCAAAATACGTTTGTCAAACATGCCTGTCATTATTAATATCGACTAATCTTACAAAAAAAAACTTAAAATGTTCAAAAATTGTACATCTAAATATTTACTTCCTCATTGGAAAATAATTCCACTCCACCACCACCTCATCAATCTAACCATAAAAGGGTGACAAAGAGCAACTGATCCTTCTCCACCTTACTCAAATTTCAAAAGGGTGAGAAAGGGATAGTGTAATTAGAATATGTTAAGAAAGGGACAATGTTTCCACTCCTCCTCCCAGAAACTATAAGGGATTTCCCATTCTACTCATTCGAATGGAACAAGTGTGAAAAATGGCTAATTCGCCTTGACTCTTCCTCCCAAAAAATCATTAGAGTGAGAGAAAGGGCTAGTTCCTCACTTAGAGGACAAGAGTTTGAGAAAGGGACCATTCTCCTTCTACCCTTCTATCAAAAAATTACTTTCTCATTGATAAATGAGGCCACTCCACCTCCTCCTCACCATTCTAACCATAAAAGGGTGAGAAAGTGTCGGTGCTCCTTGTCCTCCTTACTCAAATTTTATAAGTGTGATGAAGGGCCAATGTAATTAGAATAGTGTGAGAAAGGGAAAATGTTTCCACTCATCCTCCAAAAAGTATAATGGGTTACCCATGCTAATCATTTAAATGGAACAAACAAGGGAAATGGATAGTGATCCTCGACTCTTCTTCCCAAGAGTTAGTAGAGTGAGAGAAAGGGAAAATTCCTCACTCAATTTGCAAGAGTTTGATAAAGGGCCCATTCCATTATTCATCTCAAATGTCTAAGGGAGTTTCCATGCTACTCATTTGATTGGAAAAAGTGTGGGAAATGGCTAGTGATCCTTGTATTTTCCTCCAAAAAATTACTAAACCGAGAGAAAGCATTAGTTTCTCACTCAAATTACAATATTTTGAGAAAGATACCATGCTCCTTCTCCTCGAAAAAGTCTAATGCAGTTCCCATGCTTCTCATTCAAAGGGAACACATGTGGGAAAGGGGTTGTGCTCTTTGACGCTTCCTCCCAAAAATTACTAAAGCAAGAGAAAGGGACATGTCCTCACTCAAATACTAGGAGTTTGAGAAAGGGAACAAGCTACTTCTCTTCCTCTATCATAAAATTACTTACTTGTTGGAAAATGATGCATATCCATGTCCTCCTCATCCTTCTAACCATAAAAGGGTGAGAAATGGATAGTGCTCCTTCTCATCCTTACTCAAATTTTAGAAGTGGAAGAAAGGGACACTGTAAATACAATAGAGTGAGAAAGGGCCAATGTTTCCACTCCCCATCTAGTAGTCTAAGGGAGTTCCCATGCTACTCATTTGCATGGAAAAGGTGTGGGAAAAGGCTAGTGCTCCTTGACTCTTCCTCTCAAACATTACTAGAGTGAGAGAAAGGGCCAATTAATCAATAAAATTACAAGAGTTTTAGAATGGGTCCATTCTACTTCTCTTCCCTTATCCTAAAATTAATCAATCATTGGAAATTGAGGGAACTCCTCCTCCTCATCATAACTCTAACCATAAAATTTGAGAAAGGGTCAATGCTCCTTCTCCTCCTTACTCGAATTTCAGAAGTGTGAGAAAGGGATAGTGTAATTAGAATAGGGTTAGAAAGGGCCTATGTTTCCACTCCTCCTCCCAAAATTCTAACGAATTCTTCATGCTAGTCATTCGAATGGAACAAGTGTGGGAACGGACTAGTGGTCCTTGACTCTTTCTCCCAAAAGTTACTAGAGTGATAGAAAAGGGGTAGTTACTCACTCAAATTACAAGAGTTTGAGAAAGGGCCCATTCCACTCCTCCTCCCAAAGATCTAAGGGATTTCCCATGCTAATCATTCGAATGGAAAAAGTGTGGGAAATGGCTACTAATCCTTATATTTTCCTCCCAAAAATTACTAAACCAAGAGAAAAGGAAAGTTTCTCACTCAAAATACAAGATTTTGAGAAGGTGGACATGCCCGTTCTCATCCCAAAGTCTAAGGGAGTTCCCATGCTACTCATTCAAATAAAACAAGTGTGCAAAAGGGCTAGTTCTCCTTGACTCTTCCTCCCAATAAAATAATAAAGACAAATAAACGGATAGGTCCTCACTCAAATACCAATACTTTTATAAAGGGTCCATTCTCCTTCTCTTCCTATATCATAAAATTACTCATTCATTGGAGAATCAGGCCACTCCACCTCCTCCTCATCACTCTAACCATAAAAGGGTGAGAAAGGGAATGTGCTCCTTCTCCTTACTCAAATTTCAAAAGTTGGAGTAAGTACCCATGTAAATAGAATAGGGCAAGGAAGGGAAAATGTTGCCACTCATCCTCCCAAAATTCTAAGGGAGTGCCCATGATTCTCATTCAAATGGAACAAGTGTGGGAAAGGGCCAGTTTCTCACTCAAATTACAAGAGTTTCAGAATGGGCCATGCTCCTTCTCTACTTCCTCACTCCTCATCACTCTAACCATAAAAGGGTGAGAAATGGATAGTGCTCCTTCTCCTCCTTAATCAAATTTCAAAATATGGAGTAATGGACAACACAATTAGAATAGGGTAGGAAATGGTCAATTTTTCCACTCTTCAAAAAATTATGATGGAGTACCCATGCTACTCATTCAAATGGAACAAATGTGGGATAGGGACAATGCTCCTCTACTCTTCCTCGCAAAAATTACCAAATTGAGAGAAAAGGTTAGTTCCTCCTTCCAAGACCAATAATTTGAGAAAGGGACCATGATCCTTCTCCTCCTCTATCATAAAATTATTCACTCATTGGAAACAGAGGCGACTCCACCTCCTCCTCATCACTCTAACCATAAAAGGATCAGAAAGAGCCAGTTCTCCTTATCTTCCTTACTCATATTTTAGAAGTGGGAGAAAGGGCCAGTGTAAATAGAATAGGGCAAGGAAGGGACAATGTTTCCACTCCCTATCCCATTAGTACAAGGTATTTCCCATGCTACTCGTTAGAATAGAATAAGTGGGGTAAAGGGATAGTTCTCCTTGACCCTTCCTCCCAAAAATTACTAGAGTGTGAGAAAGGGTTAGTTTCTCACTCAAACTACAAGTGTTTGGGAATTGTCTCATGCTCCTTCTCCACCTCCTCTCTCCTAACCACTCTAACCATAAAGGGGCGAGAAAGGGACATTTCTCCTTATCTAGCTTACTCAAATTTTAGAAGTGTTAGGAAGGGCCAATATAATCAGAGCAGGGTGAAAAATGACCAATGTTGCCACTTCTCCTCCCAAAATTTTAAGGGATTTCCCATGCTACTCATTCGAATGGAAAAAGTGTGGGATAGGGCCAGTGCTCCACGACTCTTCCTCCCAAAAATTACCAAAGGAAGAGAAAGGGCCAGTTCCTTACTCAAAGACCAAGATTTTGAGAAAAGGCCCATGCTCATTCTCTTTCTCTGTCATAAAATAATTCACTGCTTCAAAACTGATGCCATTCCACCTCTTCCTCATCACTCTAACCATAAAAGGGTGATAAAGGGAAAGTTCTCCTTCTCATACTTACTCAAATTTTAGAAATGTCACAAAGGGCCAACATAATTAGAACAGGTCGCAAACATCGTTAAAGTGGGAGAAAGGGATAGTAACTAGTCACATAAGATTTTGGGAAAGGGCCCATGCTCCTTCTCCTCCTATATCCTATAATTAATTTCTCATTGGAAACTCAGACCACTCCACCTTTTTCTCATCACTCTAACCATAAAAGTGTGAGAAGGAGCCATTGCTCCTTCTCTTTGTTACTCAAATTTTAGAAGTGTGAGAAAGGGATAGTGCTCATTCTCCTACTTACTCAAATTCATATGTGTTAGAAAGGTCTAGTAGTCATTCTTTGGTTTACTAAAGCAAGAGCAAGGGATAGTGCTCATTATGTGGATTGCTAAGGAAATAAAAGGGTGGATTAAATATGGACTAATTCAACAGAATCTAGAAAAAAATGTTCCCAAATTATCATTTCTAAAGACCAAAAATAGTCTTCCAAAAGTGTAATTTTCTATTCAAATGATTTTTGGCTTTAAAAAACCAAATTTTGGGATTTAGAAAATCTATTTTTGGTTTTTCTCCAAATAAATTTGGACTTGAATTAGTCTATATTTAATGAAATATGTCTATGCTCTTTCTCCTTCTCTATGATAAAATTACTGACTCGTTGGAAACTAAGGACACTCCTCCTACATTTCATCTATAACCATAAAAGGGTGACAAAGGGATAGTGTTGTTTCTCTTCCTTACTCAACTTTCAGAAGTGTGAGATGTGACAGTTTGGAATGCATACCAATCGCAACTCTAGGCTCTGATACATGTGACAGAACAACCTAGATCTAGATTCAATAACAACCTCACTTAGAATATTTCAAGAGATAGCAGAAAAATATGAGAAGAAGAGTATTGAGAAAAACTAGAGAAATTCACACTAGAGATTTATTTTCCATTAAAAGTTATTGAAAAAAAAATAGTACAATATATATACCTCCCAAGAATGGAATTCGAATAGATCAAGGAAATTTGAGTGGCTCGCAAAATGGTAGGCTTAGATTGGACCAATTCACCCATCAATGACATGAAGCCAAGTATAACTCATGGATTGGTCCATAATGAGGTTCAATGAACATAGATGGACCATGAGGAGGTTATTCTAGTCAAACGGTGTGAAAGGAACCATTAGGAAGGAGCATGAGGTGGGTAGTTGGCTAAGTAGTGGCCATTAATGCACAAGTTGACTAAATCCTCAAGAGGGTGTACTCCATCTCCTTAAAACAAGGAAATGCCAAAACGCCCTCATAAATTAAAGGTAGTGGGGCACATTGACTCCCAAAAAGAAGGAAATGAGTGGATAAGTTGACAAACAAAGCTTCATGGATATATCACTATTCTAAGGGGGTCAAATGTGGACAAACTATGGTCCAAGTCACTATACTAGGCACTAGGAGGCCAAATAACACTAGGTATAACAACATGAAGGTCCATGGAAGTCCTATTATGGCAATATTGTTCTAACACCCTCCATTAATCCAAAATGGTAGTGAGCAATAGAGGCTTATGGTCACCCTTTACAACAATTTATTTTTCCATGCAAAATGAGGAAAGATGAAAAACCACATGGGGAAAATCCTCCCTCAAGAATGGATATGGAAAAGAGATGAACAAAATGTATTCAAAAGGTCTTGTTCTTCACTTGAATGAGCGGAATGAACAACTCCTTGGTAAAAGACTTAGTGAAGATGTTGTGGATGCCATGATCATGCACCAATGCATCAATGTAGTGTAGACAAAACAATTGTGGAGAGGCCCATTGAAACTCATCATTTGATGATGGAGGATCATCATAAGAATTATTTATTTCTGCATACATACTTTGATATGAATACATAATCAATAATGAAAAAGATATATCTGTAAACTCCTTCCCAAAAAGCATCAAAAGGTTGAAAAAAAATCAACTTCTTGAGCAGCTGCCATATGGCAAATCAAACCATGTATCTTCTTTCCAAACTGATGTAAAACCTTCCTAAATATGAAATGGATCTCATGAATATCTGAAATATCATAATAGGATTAATATAAAGAAGAAAACAATCGAGGTATAGTGTCTCCATGAGCGAATGGGTCTATAGTAGGAAATGAGTGTGCAACTAGATCACATTGATAGTTGAGTGAACTTGGAGGGTCTGGAGACTTGAAATTTGAACCATAGGTGGTGATATCAGGTTGATAAATGTAGAAAATAATTCCCATGATGTAAAATGACATGGATTTCCAACCAATGAATGATATGCAAGACCTAAAAACAACATAGAAAAGTGACACAGTATCAGAAACATTTAAATTGTGAGATTTTCCAACTAGAGAACTTGGGGGTTTTAGGGTATTTTGGGAATATAGTGTTGGGAAAATTGTTTGAAGGATGTAATAACCTGAATATAATCCTAAATATCACCTTCCAAATCATAATATGAAGGATTCGAATGGAGTTGCAAATATATTTCAGAAGAAGTCAGAAACTAGTGAAAATGACTAATAATGGGAGGAGACTTTGGTGAACTAGATGGAGATTGTTCTAAGGAAGGGATGGAGGTTTCTAGTTTTGATATATAAGAATGTGAATCAGAAACAAATACATCAGAAATATATTTAACTTCAGAGACCAAATCATACACATGATTACGTTGGTGAGTAGCATGGAGACAATGTTCTTGTTCAAAAGAGAGCTTGCCTTCTTCTTTTCTTGCAAATTATGGAACACAAATGTTATGCTCTTCAAGAAAATTGGTCATTATGGACATATTATTTCTTAAACAATATTTCTCATAATGAGAACCTATGCAATAACCACACTTGGGATTCTCTTTCTTTCTCTTCATCTTATTGGATTTTGAATCCTCATCAGTTGAACTTGAGTTCTCTTCATTTGACTACATTTCTTCCCCTTAATATTTTGCTTTAATATAACTTTAGAATTTTTGGGACCCTTAGTTCCATGAGAAACAAGCACGTGGTCCTTGGGAAAAATCAAAGACCCCATTTGCACTAGCTTATATCTTACTATTGGGTGAGCGAATCTAGGAATGCATCTAAGGAAGGCATCCTCCAATTTCGGACATCAATCTTTGTAGCATAGAATGTAGACATAAATATTGAGTATTTAGGACCTACTAGAGAAAAAATGGAAAGTATTAGCTGCTCCTCTTTCTTCTCAATGCCACACTGTTTGATCTTAAGAACTAGGTTCTTGAAATTTGATATAAACTCTTCCATGGTTTCGAAATTGCTTGGAATCAATGAGATCAAATCATTCTCCAATAGATGAACTCTCATCTCATCTTGCTTCCCAAATAATGAATCAAGATTGAGCCAAACTTCATTTGGTGTAGAAGCATTTTCAAGGTGGAATAGAAGATCTTGGGAGACATAGAGACAAACAAAACCATAAGATTCATCAAGCATATTGAGCCACCTAGTGTTTTCAGCAATACCATTTGGCTCAGGTTCAAGCCCAGGATGAATCTATAAAGATCCTTACTTTGAAGCTAGATGATCATGTGGGCCTTCCATTTGAAATAGTTTAAGGGTGTGAGAATCATGGCTTGATTTTGATCCATACTTTGTTGGTATTCTCTTAGTTACAATAACCTGCAAAAAAAATTCAAGAAAGAATTTTTGCTTCGACATTTTGCACATTTGGGAGTGCATCACACCTAGATAGAATCCAGAGTATTTCTCGAATAAATTCAAGGAAATATCTCTAGGAATTCTATGGAACCTCCACTGCTTCTGGTGCAATAACTGGAAGTAACTCTATGGAAATTGCTTTGAATCAGACTAGCTCTAATACTATGTGAAGGTTTGGAATGCACATCAATAACAGGTCTAGGATCTGAAGCATGTGATAGAACAACCTAGATCTAGATTAAATAACAGCGTCACTTAGAATATTTCAAGAGATAGTAGAAAAATATGAGAAGAGGAATATTGAGAAAAAACTAGAGAATTCACTTTAGAGCTTTATTTTCCACTAAACATTATTGAAAAAAAACCACTACAATATATAGATCTCCTAAGGAGGGAATTGGAGTATCTCAAGGAAATTCGAGTGGCTCACAAAATGGTAGGATTATATTGGACCAATTCACCCATCAATGACATGAATCCAAGTGTAACTCATGGATTGGGCCATAATGAGGTTCAATGAACATAGATGGACCATGAGGAGATTAAGTTAGTCAAACAATGTGAAAGGAACCATTAGAAGGGCACATTAGCTGAGTATTTGGATAAGTAGTATCTATTAATGCACAAGTTGACCAAATCCTCAATAGGGCATACCCCATCTCCTTAAAATATGGAAATGGCACAAATCCCTCATAAATGCAAGGTAGTGGGGTGCATTGACTCCCAAAAATAAGGAAATGAGTGGATATGTAGAGAAACAAGGCATCATGGATATATCACTAGTCTAAGGTGGTCAAATGTGGACAAAATATGGTCCAAGACACTAGACTAGGCACTAGGATGCCAAATAACACTAGGTATAACTAAGAAGGTCCATGGGATGTGTTATAGTTAAGTGGATTGCATAGTTACCAGCGATACATGATATATAATAAACAAGCAATTATATAGATAGGAACATAAGATAAGTAATGGTGGTAGAGCCACCAAGTCTTTCTATTACTCAGAACCAAAGTACAATACGTTGTATGAGTGTCGCCATGTATCTTGATATCCAACCTATATATATAGTTTACAGACATTTACATAAGAACCTGTCGGTTCACTAACCGACATGACTAACTGACTCGAACATGTAGTGGTCGACACGACGGTTCGACACGTTTCTCCGAAGTGGTCGAATGGAGGATCTAGTCGGTAGGATGACCTAGGATCCTCCAACATCTCCCCCACAAAAAAATATATCTTCGTCTCGAAGAAATCAGAAAGTAACTGGAGCTATATGAATAAGTGAAATTCACAACGGTTCGTCTCATATACTAAGTTTAAACAGTTGATGAATCTAAGATGGTACTAACTACTACTGTGAATTATGTATAAGATAATTCTCATATTTGTTATTAGTATTAATATTATTAGTATTAATATTATTAATAAGTATTATTACTATTTATGAGCTAACTTAAGATACATCTAAATATAACAAAATAAAGGTCCTAGATAAACTAGGAGTAAATAATTAATAAAATATCTTTCATAGATATCATAATTCAAATTAAATTAAAATCTAAATATTATTATTTAAACTCAAACAACTATTTTCCAAACAAAACTCACCTATATAAAGAAGGGAAGATCCCAAGAGAGGGATCATCTTTCCTACTATCATTCTCTTATGGTAATAGAAGAGAATTATTCTGCAGAACTGAAGCAACCTACTATATTTTCTAGATCTAATCAGCTACTTACCCTAGGGCCTCTACTTATCTTATCGCATGTTGGAACCAGCTCGGGGGGATCTAGTTAGAAACAGGAATGGTTTAAGGGTCATGGTTAGGAGGAACATGGTAGTCCCAAGGTTATCCAGCGGAAAATCATTCTACGGGTCAGCCATACCAATACATAAGTTTCCATTAATTAGTGTTTGAGTGTGCAAGTTCTGCAAGGGAGAGGCAAGCTTCACGAAGTAGGTAGGAAATTACAATTTCTCTGCAGAGCTAAATAGTTTTAAATGTCTTACATCATTTTTGTTTTTGTACCTTGGAAGAATGATTCTTGTGTATGGAGCAAGGGCCAAATAGCATGGGCTTCCGAGGGATAAACTCTATGTTTTAATTCACGTATAATTATGATTTGTAGTTTTTCTTCTACATGTAAAACCATGCACTAAGTTACTTTATGAGACTAAGAAGATATAGTAGGGCTAGCGTCACTAGCCTGTGCTAGATATCTACCTAGATAAACCCTAGTATTAAATACCATTAAAACTAATGCCTGTCCTATGCTACAACATAACATTATAATACGAACTACATTACCAAACTTCCTACCACTACACATTTAAATTCTTAGAGTTATTTAAATGATGGAAATACGTAAACCATCATTTAAAACCGTAAACAGAATGCCATCCAACGGATCCATGAGATTTCTTTTTAAACAAACGTAGTTGACCTAAGCTACTTTTTCCATCATTCGATTTTCTTTTATCTATCTCAACAGAACTCAAACGCATACCAATACTAAAACCTACTATTGCAAAATCAACCACAACAGACTTGTTAAAAGATCAACGCAGCATGGGGCATTATTTTCCACACATACTTTTTCAAACATAAGCATTTAACTATGCTTTTTTTTTATTCAGGGTCTTAAAACCCTCTTATTTAAACACCGGCTCTATGCTCAGTCAAAACCCCAAACCATTACAGCATGAAAGCAAAAACTCGTTACGACCCAACTTTCCATCATTTTCATTCATTTATTTCAAGCTCACGCAAGCTACAAGAGTTAGAAATCGTGACAAGGCAGAGAAATTTTAAAGACCCAATGCATGCAATAAACAGAGCTAAACGCTCTTAGCATCGTGCCATTAAATATTTCAAATGGAGCTTACATCCAAACGCGGAGCCCTAATGCTCTGTATAAAACAATTACTCTGTGATTTTTCCAGGACTTCGGTCCCCTCTATACATTAAAAGAAGTGAAGCATACAACCAGATTATTTCCCAAGTTTTTAAGAGTTCCTTTGCGGAGTCACGATTCCACCCATCAAGCTTTAACAAAACCGCAAGCATTAAACAATCAGAACTCAAAGAGACCAACAAAGACATCCAAACCAACGAATACACACCAGTAAATGTTTCGATCAAAGAAAACGCACAGGCAGAGATACGATTTACAAACCATTACCAAAAGCCAAAACCATTTATGAAAATGTCGTAAAGAAACATTTACCAAATCTTTTAATGATTATTACAGTCCCATCTATTCAAATCTCTTTACAGTATCAAAACACAACAGTAGGGTTCAACCCTTCATTCTAAATCAACTCTGTATTAATGTAGAATAAACTCAGAATTTAGATTATACACACGGTGCAGGTATAACCACCAGTCAAAAGAGGCCCAATCAATACCCACAATCGCCTTCACTACGCTCACCAGACTGGGCATGACCAGGATCAAAGCTCCAAAACTAAAAGCCCATAGGAAACCTTTTTCTTACAAGTCAAAATGCAATAATGAGATTAGCTCAACCATTGTTTCCCATTACTATGAAGAGGGAGAAGCTGAGCTATGAGCAATCCTAGACTTACCAGGGTCATGCTAAAACCCATTTCTTTTGATGGTCAAATGATCCACCTCAGACAAGTAAAATTTCTTCTCCAAAACCCTGCCATTCAAGCCACATAACAAACAGGATTAGCATTATAAACGAAGAAAACAAGTTACAGTAAACATTGATATTTATGGGCAGTTTACGAAAAGAGCAGTTACCTCATCCATCAAACGAAGGAGCACGCTGACCATGAGCATAGCTCAGGTCAAGCGTGGAAATGCTAACAAAACCCTAAGAGCAGCAGTAAACTGTTTTTTTCCCACTTCGAAATATAGAAACTGATAGCATCGTTCGTTACAACGATAGCTTAAACCCTCGTCTAGCTGGCAAGCATTATATGAAAGTCACATGGTAGCATTCAATGCTACAACCACCACCAGCTATGTGAATTTTGTACCTTTCCTATAGTTACTTTTTCGTTTCGAAATTTACCAATTCACCATTTTAATACTTAAGCCCCTTCCCAAAAGTTCGTTGCCCCATTTCATTACCATATAGTTTAGGGTAGTCACTACATAGCAGTATATGGGAAGGTTTTATGAGGACCATGCCTTACACCTGCAAAAACAACAATTTCCAAGTAAAATCTTTAGTAAATTATGCTAAGTAAGCCCAGGGTAGCTCCTTACCCACTCCTTACCTCTCGGCAGTCTTGCTGGGAAAACAATGTCAACTCTCGGGAGTATTCTTACTCCTCTCATAAAGTCCATCCACCCTGATTTAAGAACATAAGTAATTTCCAACTCTTAGATCTTCAAAGCTTACACCTTTAGGATTTTTAAAATCAAAGTTGCAGATATGGAAAACATGGAGATAAAAACTATTGACCACTAAGTAAGCATCAACTTTATACCAGTACGCCGCTTTCGCAGAAACCTTTAAAAGTAAAGATGGTTACCGTAGGTAAAACATGCCATAGACCATAATTTAAGAAACATGAAACCAAGAAGGTCCTTAAGTTTTAAAGTGATTCTTATATTTTAAAACTCCAATGTTGAAGTTAATTTGGTAAACATGTACCGAATAGACAATGTGAACCGTAAGTAGAAAATTTTAAATTTTTATGATTTAGGTACATTACATGCACAATAATATCTCTCCCAATAACTATTTCCTTCCAAATTCATGGAAAATGAGAATTTTAACCCCTTTGCAATAATTTGAATGAGCATTTTATTTACAAACTTGTAAATTAGTGATTTCTATGGGAAATGAATTCGGACTTAATGAAATATCGGGTGTTCATAAAACTTCAATTTCATTTGAACAATTTATGCATTATTATTCAACATAGTGCATAATTAATCTTGTACTCATTCCATAAACATAAACAGGGAATCAACCAATCAACACATAAAATCATTCTTTATATTTGATTTCAGAAATTAAAAACATGAAAATACAACACTGTCATATGTGCTCACAATTCCACCAATACAATTAGCTACACCATTAGCCACTTCGTTCGAACATTACAGCGACAAATTGGTTTGACTTCACAACAGTGAAAACACATCACTGTCATTTGTGCTTAGAATTCCAACAAGATAATTATCTTTCCTCTTGCTCTCAAAACTCCCCCCATATGCACATTCTTCTTCCTCGGTCCTCACTTCAGACATGAGTAAAATTTGGTAACAAAGATCATCTTCTTCACTGTATTCTCAGAACTCCCCTCTTCACGGATTCTTTTTTTCTCTGGAATGAAGGAATGAATAATCCCATTTACCTTTTGCATGCACCCTTTAATGCATGGAAAGAGGGAACCATGTGGGTTACCTCATCCACATTTCCTCACTTTATAGAAACACACAAATCCCCCCAAAATCCCACTTAAGCCATAATTATTATTTTAATAATAATTTATAAGTCAATAAAATGGGATTAATACTTAACCATGACTTAGGAAAAACCTTAGGGATATTTTAAGGTTCTAAAAGGTATCTAAGGGTCATAGCATAGTTTCCTCCTAGGCCACTTTTAACCCCCTTACTGTCTTCGATGAATACATGAGTACCCGATATCTTAAGTGTTTCGCCTGAGCGTAGCTAGTTGTGGATTTTAATATTAATAATTACAAAATTTACATCTGTTCTTCCATATAGACATTTTCAAATCAATATTTACATCATACATATAATCGATTCAAGGGTCTCATCCAGGGGTATTACATCTGCACTCTACATCTATAAAGAGATTTCATCCTTTAAAGTTTGAAGTCTACAAGCACGACTCAAGAGAATCCTATCACCCAACAGAAGGAACAGGCCAAGGCATATTGAGGAAGAACTATTTTTTACTTACAAGATTACAAATAGCATGGCATAGGGCTATCGAATTTAAATAAAGAAATCATACAAATGAGTATTTATAATATTCCTAGCATTACAAAATGGTAGGTATGCTATTGAATTTCATGTCATATTGCAGGAGTTCATACTATGCTAAAAGGAGGGAACTAATTTCTCAACATCAGCAATCAACCACTTGAACTATTGAAGACAACTCACTTTATTAGATTTTTATTTTCTCACAACATAATATCAGAACTAGATTTATCCCACTTCCCTTGTACCATTCACTTGAGGAATGGTAAAGTCATGTCGAGTGACGTCCAACATGATTTATCTATAACAAGTAGAGACTTGGTAAGCGACAAAGTTGTAGTGAAAGACGATGTGAACATGACATGCCTCACACTTTTCTCTTTCTTACATGATTGAAGAACGTTTAGAGTTTACTATTTCCTTCTCTTTATGCATTTAAGTTAGTGCCTAAGGATATGAAGTGAAGCATGTAACAAAAGTGAAGTAATCAAGGAGAGATAAACACTAAAAACTCTTTCATAAAACTCAAATCCATCGAGATTTGAAATTAATTACTTCTCTATTGACAAATATATGCAAGCTTACCTCAGCATGCTTGCATTCACCAATCACCACAAGTCATGGCGTATCCATGTATTGCAGAATCAAAGCTCCCTTCCTCACAATGATCTGCTCTAAAAAGATGAAGCCTTTCTTAGGCTCCTGAAAGTGAGAGAATACATGTATTTGTGGAAGGGAATCAAAATAACAATGATAACAACCTTTTCTCTTACCTCTCTAGCAATGCTCGTCTAGCCATGATTCCAAGATACCTTGATGTGTTCAAATCCTTGATCTAAATACTTTCTTGCCTTTTAGCTTGTGGAAGAAGGGGAAATTTGATCTACATTAAAAGAATTTCCTTTAGATGGAGGCAACCTATTGAGAGGGAATGTGTTTATATTCTCCATATCTCCATGGACGTTTTAAAAAAATTCTATAAATAGTAAATATAATATTTTTTCTCACGAATCTATTTATTTATTTTCACTTGTAAAATTTGGCTATTATCTAGAAATTTTGGTCGGGAAATTTCAAGGTTATAAGAAAATTTTAGTCGAAAAATTTCAAAGTTACAAGAAAATAAACCTAAAGTTTAGTTACACTTTAAACATATTGAGACATTAAATGTGCTTCTATAAAATTAATGGAAAAAAAACAATACTAATAAATAAGTTTTAGATTTTATTCCAAGACTGAAATGACTATTTCAACTCTCTATATTACCACTCTAAATACTTAATATCTCATATTCTCCATCATTATTAAAATTATATAAATAATTTAATCCCAAATATCAAACACTATTTAACTCCAACATAAAACCATAAAATTACAATTTAAGTTTCACACTATAAAAAGATATTAATAACCTAAAAAATATTAATAAATCTAAACTAAACTAATATGAATATAAACAAATAAAAAATTTAATAAAATTATATCAAAGCTATAAAGTGTTGAATTGTGAAACTCCACTTTTGTGGATGGGGTCGATCCAAGAATCCCAAAAATATAAAATGCAATAAAATTATATCAAAAGGATAAAGTGTGGAATTGGGAAAGTTACTAAAATGCTTATTTTAGTTAATTAAGTCATAAGTGTTATTCTTATTTTCGTTAATTAAGTCACAAGTGTTATTCTTATTGAGCTAACATATTTTATGCCAAGACTATGTGTTCCTTCTTGTTATAATAATTTGTAGGATAACATAAAATGACTATATAGTTGACTAATGTTTCAGAAAAATAATCATTTGTTGTTTTTTTTAATATAATTATTTTCAGATGTCCTTGACTTCTATTAGATTAGAGAGTGTAATTTGACTAATTTTATCATTGCCGTAGAAATTATAAATATAAAAAAAATACTCTACAACCTTAGTTACCTTAGTTACGGACTTTAATTTTTATTATTGTCATTCCATCAGAATTGCTGACAATGTTTAACAGGCACTATTTTACTCCAGTATTTTTGAAATTGTTGTTCCAACTTGGAACTAAAACAATTGTTGTTCCTTCATCAAAGACTGGACACAGAAGGACCCAAAGAACCAGAAGGCGAAGAAGAAAAACCTGTGCAGTAAGTATCTTGCATAGCCGAAGGGATGAGGGTATGATATTGGCTCCATCAATACCCTTTCGGTGGTGATGGCAGCCCAGTTACTGTGTATGCTGTCTACACAGGTTTTGTCTACCCGTTGAAAGGGTGAATGCTCAAAGAAAGCACTATATGTGTTTGATCTGGAAGGCCTTTCGACTCAGGCTTAAATAGTCTTTCTAGTAAGCATAAGTATCATTCTTGAGTGATTTTGTTATTTATAGTTGGGACCGAGTAAGCTTAAGTATCATTGCAGAGTGATTTTGTTATTTCTGGTTGGAACCGAGGGTTTGAATTGAGTCCCTCTTGTTGTTGTCTTGGATGACTATACGCTGAAGCATTGGATCATTTTCACCGTCTCGAAGAAGATTTTTAGTTTTCTTTTTTATTTTGTTGATATTTACCCGTACTTACCTTTTTGCTTGTTATGCTGTGCAGGTTTATCATTTGAAGAGCCGAGGAGAGTGAGACTCCATCCTCGTAACCAGGTATTCATATTCGTTTGCCTTATAAAGGTTCTAGTTATTGTATTGTGCTATATTTATAATTAACTCCCATAGCTCATTGTCCAGGCTTCCTCTTCTATTTGCTGCTATCCTTGCTACTCATGTTGGCGATGGTGATGGCGGCTTTCATAAGGAAAAAATGGTTTACTTTATATTAAGCTATTTTATATTATTAGATTATCAAGCTTTAAATTTTGTGCTAGCCACATTTATTGTACAGCCATGGGAGCTCTAAAGGTTAATCTCCCGAGACATAACATTTTTCATGCCGACATTGGAGCGCCAAGAAGCATTCCATTCAAAAACACGATGGCATGTTTCTTTTGCCATGCCATGTTTATTATCGAGTCTAGCTACTGTATCTGGTAATGTCAGTTTTTTTTTTAACAAACTCTTTGATTAAGACAAATACACTCGAACATTGGAGAAATAGCATGGAGAGTAAATCATGTTGTTTTTTATTTAATGATTATAATGATGTGTTTTTTAATAAACTATTAAGGAAGGGCCTATTCTTATGTATATACAAAATTATTGAGACGCACAGGTTTATTTATTATCATATTTTTTATTATATATTATCATTGCTTTATATTATTTGATTGCGAATCTATGGTTTATAGATTATCTCATCTTTTATTTTTTATTTTTTTATTCTAAAATATTATATATATTTTTTAATATAATGATTTTTTATTTTTTAATATAATGATTTTTTTAAATAAAAATTATATGTAGTTTATTTAATTTGATTGTGTTTTTAAAAAGTGTATGGTTTTAGTAAATATAATTTTAGCATAAGGAATATATGCTTTTTTAATATTATCTTTATTGAAATTTTTAATTAATTAAGAGTTTATTTTCCTTATAAGTAAGAAAATAAGTTTATCGTCCAAAACCTAGATGTATATGGTAAGAGTGAAATTTTTCCACTAGTAGATTGTAGGTATCTACTACAACTTCATTAGAGACTTAACAACATAATAAAACATTTTGGGGTTCACATAAAGGGTATTTGTTATGTCAAATTCATCCATGAGTTGCACTTTAGTGATCCAAGCACCAAGGGTATTTGTTTTGGCAAATTCACTAGTAACCTACACCCAAGAAATGCAAAGAATGAGTGGTATTTATTTTTCGAAATTCATCCATGAATTGTACCCAAGACTTGCAATACACAATACAATCTTCCTAGGGCATATATAAGGGATTATTGATGTTATGTTTATTTTTGTGTAGTGAAGGTATGGCAACTCCCCCTAGACACAAAGCATTGAACTTTGATAAATACTAACTTTCCATCATTTTCAACCCAATAGAAGTCTCCACTTGACTACAACGTCACAAACTCTAACTTATAGGTTTTATTTGGTTGGAACTTGGGATGTAGAACAAAATATAAAGTGGGACTAGTTTCTTATATTATTTAAAATCTTTTGATAATTTATAAGATGGATAGTTTCTCAAATTCTTTTATAACTACATCACTTCCATCTAACACCTTATTACAGATTACGTTTTGCACCATCATGTACAATTGCTAGTTAATTTATTGTTGTGAATACTGTTGTGACTAAACAATTGACTTATGCCCAAATATATATGCATGGATGTGTTTTTCTTATATAGTTTGATTGTATAGGTTTTGATTTATTTCCTTACTACCTCTCGTGGAGGGAATCTATGCATAGGTATTATCATGATCATATTCCTCTTTCATGGCCATGGAGCCATTTTCTTTTTTTACATGCAATATAATTATGTTAGTTACAATTTCTAAATTATTGTTATAGTTTATTATGTAAAAACAAAGTCTTTTATTCTTAGCCTGAATACTAATCTTAGTGCAACGGTAAGAATTTATATATTAGATACCATGAATGTTGAATTCATATTTGATGGGTTGGGGTTTTCGTTTAGATATATTGTTTGATTTGTCAAGCTTGTAGTCTATGTAAATAAGTCTTTGTTCTTGTTTTGTCTCTAGATAGAAACTAGAGGTTAAATTTTCTAATGATAAATTTACAAAGAAAAATTATATTATGTATAAAAGATTGTATGTCATTTTTAGGATTTCATTTTTTATTTTTAAATTTGTAAATAAAATTTGTGTAGTTTTTTTTAAATTTAAACTGGTAATTTTATCTCTTTATTTGATTTTTTTAATTTTGGATGTATTATTAATTTTTTATTTGGACTTTTGGGGTTTGTAACAATTTAAAACTAAATTCCATAAATAGAAATTTAGTTTTCTTAAATAAGCTTACTTGTGTATTTTTTAAAATAAATATGTTATAATAATTTTTTTATTTTAAAAAACAAATATGTTATAATCATTTTTTATTTTGAAAAATAAATATGTTATAATTATTTTGTATTTTAAAAATTAAATATGTTATGATCTTTTTTTTTAAAGGAAGGGACTATTGGGTCAGGTATCTCACTAATGAAATATTGCAAAATGTGTTGGATGCACAGGATTGGAACCAAGATTTTTAGTTTGGCATTTGTATAAGCTGGTTTCACCCAGGAGGCTGAGGGATCTTTGAAACTTGGAGGAAATTTAAGTTTTCAAAGCCTATTCGTGCCCTCATTCGACAATGGTGTTTGATTGCAAGGGGGACCGTTTCTTGCAAGATATGTACTCATGAGTATTGGGTTACTCCACAAGTTTAGGTTGGCAAAAATTTTACTAGTGCATTTCTGGCCTTGAAAACTTGTAGGAAAATATTGTTTTCCAGTGGACATTTTAGGAAATTTGTTGGAATTGCATGCTTTCTATAAGAAGTTACTAGAAACACTTATTTTTGCAAGGTCTCTCAGACTCTATGGCTTGAAACGTATCTGCATATTGTAACTTATTAGTGCATATTTATATTCTTCTTCTGAAATTCCTTATATGTAAATATTTTCATTATTTTGTGGTTCATACTTCTATAGACATGCACAAATTTCTAGTAAATTATTATTGGCAGTAACATAACATTAAGTTGCATTACGAGGTCATCTAGCTTGAAATATATAGACAAACTAGTTTTGGACGTCAACATGAATTCCCTGAACAATTTTGATTGTAAAGCAACACTAGCTATGAGAAAATGATCTATCTTATCTAATCTTAGTGGTCCCCACTATACAGAAATAGGGCATGGTTTTTGTTAGGGGCATTGTTTGGTTTTGTTAATGATCTTGCAATTCGGAAAATGCAAATTATTTGAAAGACCTTATTGTGCAATGCTCATCCATGTCTTACTTCACTTCATTACTACTTTAAGAGTTTTGTTGAAATTCAATGTGGATCTCTTATTTCCAAGTTCTTTGATTTATATGGTGACTCATGAGCATTCTTTGGCTCATACCTAGTTTCTTTTGTAATGCTTTAATGTAGGTGGGAAGCTGCTCAGTTCCCAAAAGTGAGTGTGGCAAATTTGGACAGAAAGAAGTTGATTAAACAACAAGCTTCTTACATGCCAAATATCCCATCTATTCTAGTCTGCTCAAAAGATCTCCTTCCTTCGAAAGACTGGGAGAGAGAATTTCTTGTAGAATTTTCTGACCTGAGAATGGTAAATCTCCTTACTAGCCTATATGATGAGTTTTCTTGAACATCTTTATTTGGCTCTGGAAAAGAAAAAAGTATAGATACTTCGTTGTTTTATTTGTTTATTTCAGGTGACAAGTAGTCTTTAACTATGCATATTTCTTTTCAGGCCTTTTCAAATGTTGAATTGTCAAAGTACCATCAAGTAAATTCATTCCCATCTTATAAAAATGAATTTCTACGGGAAAAGTTTTGTTTTGTATCTATATGTAGCATATCAAGCGATGAAGAATCCTACCCCCTATCAATGGAAAAAGAGGTGGATGAAAATGATATTTTGGAAGACTTCGATTTTGAGTTGACTAAAACAAACAAAGAACTTCAAACAAATGATAAACTTAACTCTGTTGTTAAAGAACCTATGGAGTATCCCCTAGGGGAGATCATATCTACAGCCAGCCCTTTACTTCCAGTTGTGTTGAGTTTGGATGAAATTGCACGGGCCACAGTTTTCAAATATCACGTGACTTGGCTTGAAAATATAAGCACTTTGTCAAAGGATCGAGCAGTTTGGCTGTTTGCTCTTTGTGCAGTTTTGGATAAGCCACTAGATGCATAGACATTTGCAGTAACAAGAGCTTTGCTAAGAAAATGTTCAAGTTTGAGGGCCAGCAAGACCAGAGATGATGAAGAACTTGTTATGTTAAACATACTTATAACAATAGCAGGAAAATATTTTGGTCAGGCCGAGGATCTAACAACATGAGACACGTTTTTATATCTATTGAACTGACTACGGGAAGATGTTGTATTTATTATGGATTACATACCCTTGCAACATTGTAGTTCAAGACATCCTATGCATCTTATCAGAATAGATGTCTTGTCTGCTTTGCTGATGAGTATTTAACCCCGAATATTTTGGTCAAGATTTATAAACATCTTCAGATTCCTTACTAATGCAGCAAGACACGATAAACAATTGAACATAATAAGGATCTTAATTTCAAGTGAAATTTACTACTGGAGAGTGTCCTTAAATCTTGTATCAATAGGGGACTTTTGTCTTAAAATTGAAGGGCACCTTGTTGCCAGTTCTAATTGTCAAGTGCATGTATGGGGTACCTCGTGTTTCTTCTGTTGTACACGTTCTTCGTGGGACTATTGCAGAAGCCTTGAGTATAGATGTTAAATTTGACTCTTGCTGGTATTTGTATTCTTCGTGGATATTTTAATAAGTAGCTTGAATTTAGTATAATGAACCATTCTTAAATTGATAAGTAAATCATTCCGAGCTCTAGATAAATTTGTTCATCAATTTCAGCATTTCCCTTGTGCTGCTTTCGAGGAAGATGCCAGTAGATTCATTGATATAGCTAGGGATTTAAATGATAGTGACACCTGATTAAGATGAAAATGTAAATGTATTCGAGCATTTCGCAAGTGGTTTCCATGCAGTGTTGAATCCCATGGCAGCTATGTTTGGTGGAATTGTTGGGCAAGAGGTTGTGAAAGCCTGTTGTGGCAAGTTTCATCCAAGTTTCCAAGTTTCATTTCTTTCTCACCATAACCTGTTAATGCTTTTCATAATTGGTCTTAAATAATGGAATTGCCCATTCATTATTTAGATTTTATATAGGAAACCAAGCAGAGCATCCAATTATTGTAGAATAGTAATAACAATTCCTATATTGATGTGCAGTTCTTCTATTTCGACTCACTGGAATCTCTTCCTGTAGAAGCCCTTGGGACAGAGGACGTGGCGCCTTTGATTTGTTGTTATGATACCCAAATTTTTGTGTTTGGAAAAGAGATGCAGAAAAGGTTGCAAGATGGGAAATTATTTGTTGTGGGGACTAGTACTCTAGGATGTGAGCTTCTAAAGAACTTAGCCCTCATGGGAGCCTCCTATGGAAGTCCGGGAAAGTTGACTATAACAGATGATGATGTTATTGAGAAGATTAGTCTTAGCAAACAATTCCTCTTTCGAGATTGGAATATTGGTCAGGAAAATTCAAGTATGGCAGTAGCAGCCACCACCGCAATCAACCCATATTTACATCGTGAATCTATTGCTACAAAACTTGTGGCAAACTTGATTACTGGATCTGGTGCCAACCGTGTACTTGCTTGTGACTTTCATTCTGGGAAATCGATGGGCTACTTTGACATTCCAGTGGATCATGTCTATGGACAACCAGTGATCATGGATTATCTTGCCAACAAAATTATTTCCTTAAAGGATCTAGTAGTTGTGTCTCCAGGTGTTGGTGGTGTTGCTCGTGTGAAAATCCTCACAGCAGATCTAAGAGATGATGTATCTCACAAGAGAATAATTATGATTAAGCAAGAAAATAGAAGAAGAGTGATACATGCAGTATAATGAGCAACAGAATAATATGGTACAGTAGAACTCAGATAGAAGTAATAATACTTCGGTCATACTATGTTATTAATCACAAATGGACATATAAATAATACAATGCATGAGGAATTCGAATGCCTAAGGTGGCAATTCGAATTAGCCTTCATGGAGTGATCAAAGGATCACTGGAGTGTCATCGGAGCACAACTAGGTGTCCTCATGATTATCGGAGCGCAACTGGAAGTCTTCATCATCATCAGTGGAGTCATCAATGCTCAAGTAACTGTCAACCATCAGTCAAACTAACTCTGGTAGGTGTAACTGAGTGTAACTCAATGTAACTGAGTGTAACTGACTGTAACTCAATGTAACTGACTGTAACTGAGTGTAACTGACTGTAACTGACTGTAACTGAGTGTAACTGAGTGTAACTGAGTGACAACTGGACTGGTAGGTGAAGAAGGGCGAGTTGCTCCCTAAAATCAAGGAAGAAGGGCGCACTAAGCAACTGGAGGGCTAAAACTGAATAGTGATAAGCTCCTGGGGGCTGGCTAACTGAGGGCTAGGTGCTGGACTGATGACTGGGATGCATGCAAAATGCATGCAAACCCTAGAATGCATGCAAACCCTAAAAGGTGCATGCATGACTGAAAATGTAAATGATCAAAATACTGGTGGGACTAGGATGGAGTATAGGAATATCCTAACACCCCCCCTTAATCCATCCTGGGCCCTGGTAACTAAGACCAAAGGTCACCCAATACAATGAATAATAACAATCAATAAGCCAAGGAAGTGGGAAAATTTCATGGGAAACATACCCCCTCCTCAAAAAATAGACTGTAAGGCACACATAAAAATAAAAGCTCCAAACTCAAGCATGTGTGATGCTTGGTCATATGTCTGGAGGTATCTTCTTCTTGGGAAGAAGTGGATCATGCTCAAAAAGCATGTGCTTGTACTTGCTCTTCAGATCGAAAGTGATGAGAACAAATCCAACAGTATTAGAATGATCCTTGAACCTGTGATTCGAATCAGCTGAGGTAGGATCAAATTTTTGAATGTGCATATAGTCCTTTGTCTTCTCCTTAGAACCACCATGGGTGAGATTATGCCAAAAAGAACTATTACATGTTTGCTTGAAATCAAAATCAGATTTAAGACTTTCAAAACAGTTTCTTGAGATCTCCTTTGAACCAGCAGGGGTGAGATCAAAACTATCATATGATGCATGAGAAATTATCTCAAGCGGGTGGCAATGTTCATATTCTTCAATAACCTTCTGAAAGCATGTGCTAATGATCATATAGTAGTAAATAAGAGATGTTTGCTGAAGAGGAGCGAATGCATTACCTCCAATAGCTGATGTTACCTCCGAAATAATCATGTGATCATGATGCAAACCAACAAACTCTGGTGCAAGACAGGATTTAGGACCTTCTGCAATATCTAGAGTGTGAGCTGGCATAGAAAGAGAAGAAAGTTTGAGCATGAGCGGAGAATCTGCAAGTTCTTTGTCAACAACTTCAATATGAGATGATACTGGTTCATGATCTGAGAGATCATCAAGGGGAGCGAATGCAACATGATCTGAGAGACCATCAGGAGGAGCGAATGCATCATGATCTGAGAGACCATCAAGTGGAGCGAATGCATCAACTTGCTTGCTTTTGAAGGGATTTGGACCAAATCCATCATTCTTTTTGCCGAATCTTTCATCCAGATGAGCCCATAACTCTTTTGGAGTTTCAATATCAATGATGGTCGGGTACAATATGTAATCACTCATAGCAAGCATCATTCTTCCAATGTGCATGTCACCTTTATTCAACCATTTAATCTTCTTTGTAGAGGATTCGAACTCTCTTTCAAAATAGCAATCAAAGAGATCATGGCTCTTCAAATATGCTATCATTCTTGGTTTCCATTCATCATAGTTGAATGGAGAAAGAGGAGTAATTTCTTCTAAATTCATTGAAGTTGTAGAAGACCTGCAAAAACAATATAGAATAACTGCAACTGCTACTGCTGCAAAAATGCAGAAACTGCTGCAACTGCTGAACTCGAAATCTTGGTAATAACCTGCAAAAAACTCTCAAGAATGGAGATAAACAATTCTCTCAACATGCTCTGATACCATGTGAAAATCCTCACAGCAGATCTAAGAGATGATGTATCTCACAAGAGAATAATTATGATTAAGCAAGAAAATAGAAGAAGAGTGATACATGCAGTATAATGAGCAACAGAATAATATGGTACAGTAGAACTCAGATAGAAGCAATAATACTTCGGTCATACTATGTTATTAATCACAAATGGACATATAAATAATACAATGCATGAGGAATTCGAATGCCTAAGGTGGCAATTCGAATTAGCCTTCATGGAGTGATCAAAGGATCACTGGAGTGTCATCGGAGCACAACTAGGTGTCCTCATGATTATCGGAGCGCAACTGGAAGTCTTCATCATCATCAGTGGAGTCATCAATGCTCAAGTAACTGTCAACCATCAGTCAAACTAACTCTGGTAGGTGTAACTGAGTGTAACTCAATGTAACTGAGTGTAACTGACTGTAACTCAATGTAACTGACTGTAACTGAGTGTAACTGACTGTAACTGACTGTAACTGAGTGTAACTGAGTGTAACTGAGTGACAACTGGACTGGTAGGTGAAGAAGGGCGAGTTGCTCCCTAAAATCAAGGAAGAAGGGCGCACTAAGCAACTGGAGGGCTAAAACTGAATAGTGAGAAGCTCCTGGGGGCTGGCTAACTGAGGGCTAGGTGCTGGACTGATGACTGGGATGCATGCAAACCCTAGAATGCATGCAAACCCTAAAAGGTGCATGCATGACTGAAAATGTAAATGATCAAAATACTGGTGGGACTAGGATGGAGTATAGGAATATCCTAACAGCTCGAGCTCGTGTGTTTGCACAAAATAAATAAATAAATATATTAGATGCTCCTCTTGCAATATTTGATAATAGAAGACAAGGGAATAATACCTCAGAGGTATTCATATCAAGCACATTTCAAGTTTCAACCTTTTTCCCAAAGTGCAATAATTATGTTTCTTCTTCAATTTTAACTGTTTCCCTTCCCTTTTGTTTTTCCTTTTAATGGTCTCTAGATTTGTGTGTGTGCGGAATATACAATGAAATTGTTGTCATGTATTTGAGATGAGTAGCACAATGTATGTCCATTTGTATAGGGTTAGGTAACAATAATTGTGTACTGTCTGTTACAAGCCTGCATCCATGCCTACAATTACAGCAGTGGATATAAATATACTTAGCATCAAAGTGAATTGTATTGAAGTGTCTGTCTGTCTGTAAAATCTATGTAATGTCCCAAGCCAATTTAACCATTTTTTTTCCAAATAACATAAGTGATAATTAGAATGATTTAAGGTGTAGGGAATTAAGTGATAATCAGAATGGTTTAGGGTTTAGGGAATTAAGTGATAATCAGAATGGTTTAGGGTTTAGTGCATTAAGGGAACCATGAAAATCCGAGCTCGTTGAGAATTGCGGGGCAGTTATGATCATCTTTCCTGAGCAAGCAAGCTGGGGTAGTTAAGTGGAGACAAATTCCTCTCCGCTAATGTACTGTAAATAAAAAGGTGTGACCTTTGCATCTTGAATGTGCAGGCTCTTCTCTTGAAACAAACTATTCCTAGTCATGGTATTAACCTTCACTACTATGTGTAAAATGTACAAATGCATACCTCTTATGTGTAGACTCTTATGCTCCCCTTCGTAATGGACGTGCACTCAGTGCTTATTTTCTGGAGTGTTACGTACCTAGAGTGTTACCTAGAGTGTTAGATATACTTAGTAAACCTATGAACAGTCAGTTTTCCCACTCTAAAAAGAAATTTATGATCATATTTAAGCCAAAAATAAATTATTTTAATTAAGAAATTGAAAATCATAATTAAGCCAAAAAAATATTTTATTAATGTTTGGATTACATTTTCCTAGGTCATAGTCACATGAAAATATTTGCAAAATCGTGTGAGCCTAGATACCCAACATGTCTTTCACGACTCCTTCTGGAGCAGTGAGGTTGATGTTGTTTTAAATGCTGTGAACAATTTCAATGCCAGGCTCTATGTAGATTCAAGGTGTGCTTACTTCCAGAATGTAATGCCCCATATTTTGACTAGGCCTGTTTGCGAGTTAGACCCCTCTCACTTTATTGCTTGTTATCTGTTTGACTCAGCTAGACAGAGTGAACTATATTTCCGGCATGATAGACATGATGATGTGTTGCTACTGTGTTAATAATGTTACTATATTCATGCGGTTATTAAGTTATGATTATCATGAGATTCTTTTATTTCATAATGACAGGGTATGTTTGATAATCGTCCTGGAGGAAATGTGAGATATATGATGTGGTAATTATGCTGTGATCGATTTAATGATTTTATGTGATGAAATAAATGATGCTGACAATATGGATCAGACCATGATAGAATGTAAAATATATGGTGTTGTACGTGGATGCCATCCTATGATGAAATTGATAAAACTGTTATATTCCATACATACCTGTGATGAAATTGTGACGTGCAATAAAATGATGTTGATGATGTGGATCAATTGATGATCAAACGGAAATGCTTGTTATAAAATGTGTATTCTGCGGAATACTAACCTACAGGACACAAGGGCTATGGGATAGCCGGGTACTTGATCTGATATACGGAGAAGAACCTATCCATGCAGTAAACCTTAGCAACCGAAATTGATGAAACGATGACATGGACCGATAATCTCGAGAGCAGCAGAGTATGATTTGATAAGGGTGTAGGCCCAGTATGTTGAGAGGGATGGATGTGTTTCCCACCCTATGTTCCTATGATACCCGAGATCGTGGCAAGGCCGTGCTGAGACACGCTCCCCATGTATGTGTGATGACGATGGTCGGATGCCTGCTAGGAGAGGATAGGTCCGTTGTTCAGCCGACGCTATCGCTCTCAAGTTCTATGTGGTCAAGTCGATGAGTCCGACATCCACTTTTATACTAGCAGAGGAGGGATAGGGAGGATGTTGCAGTAGGTTAAGATGGGAGGATATGATAGTTAGTACTGTTGAGGGTTGGGTATTCCTTGACCCGGAGATAGTGGTAGTAGGTAGATTTCCTTGCACCTGAATGATTGATCAATGTAATCATAAAAATAACGAAATGAAATCCTAAAGGTTAACTCGTAAAGTAACCGATGATGTTTAGAAATGTTATGAGGAATGTATACTTGTTCAGTTTGCATGAAGTATTATTAATATCAGTTAGCTGTTATGCATAGGAAATATGACGTATGTTTATAGTACATGTCCGTCTTGTGCATACGCTGGCCACGCATGCACATTATACACATGCGCAATAATATTGTTTTACAACCTACTTATCAAGATTTAACAATGATGTAAGTTATCATGGATAAGTCAATTAAGTGTTTAGTGGATGACTTAATTAGTAAAAGATTATCAAGTTCTCATGTGTAAAATAAATGTCATTAATTGTAAGTATCCTCAAGTAAAGGTGTCTTCAATGTGAAGTATAAAAGTTAAACATTAGTAAAAGAGGAGTGTGCTATATAATCGTTGATCATGATTAATTAAATCATTAATTATATTTCATTGTTTATACACAGAGGTATTATGTTGACACTTATCCATTAACCAAATAAATATTTTAAATTACTATTCACAATTTAAATTAATTACTATTATTATTAATTATTATTGTTATTATTATTATATTATTATTATTATTTAATTAATAATAATAATGATAATAATCCCGTTTATAAAGTATAGTGGGTTGAATAATAATGAATTTATTAAATAAATTATTAATTTGATTAACGGACGGAATCATCCCAAGTAAATTAAAAGGATATGTTTGAATAAATTATTGAATAATTCCATTACTAGAGAGAAATTGGGATGATATAAAATAATATATAATCCACCTTATTACCTTAAAAAGGGGATGCATTAATGATATGTACTTCCAAGACCACGACAGCTAGGGCGGTGGAGTGATAAGGAAGTTTGACTTTTTGAAGGAGGTGGATTCCTATAAAGAGGGGATTTTAACAAGTAGTAAGGGGGTTATTGGGGGAGAACTGTGAGGATTATTTTTGTGAAATAGGAGGAATGCCGAGGAGGGGGTTAACTCGAAGATTTGAGGAGGTGGGAAACTCAAATGAAAAGACTGAGGAGGGGGTTAACTCAGCAAAAGATTACCATGGAAAGGTTGGATGGAAAGCTGCTGTCGGGATTATCGGTCTGTGGGCTCGGGGGCTAGGAAATCCATTGATTTCCTAGGGTCAGCACGATAATAGCTGATCGGTAGGGTGGACACATCATTTTGGGTTGCTAAGGTACCATACAGAATTCACCACGTAAGTCTTCTGATCTTCCTGCAAATCTATAGGCCCAGGTATTTTACTCGGCTAGCTTAAACAAATTGTATTTCCCTTTTATTTTTCAAATTATGTGTGTTGAAAGAACATAGTGGTAATGGAAGATTTCAGTTTATGTTTATTTAAATTGCAGAAGACATATAACCATTTAGATAACAGAGTTATAGACGGTTGAAAGTTTATCAGGAAATGATAGGAAAAAGCTTGGTATTTGCATGGAAATACAAATAGAGTCCCAGTGCCTAGTAAGGGCACTACACAGAAGCCATTGCTAGAGTATGGAATTTTTGGAACCAAGTGCAACACCCAAATGGTTATCCCTCACTTGACTCCCATCACGAGATCCTCCTGAAAAGAAGGCACCCATATGCACTCTTCACTCGTTTCCACATAATATTCACCACTGTCTCACATGGGCAATGTGTAAATTCGAAGGTTTCTTAGACAAAACTCCAACTAAAGCAAATGCTTTTCTTTCCAAACCACAAGAATACATAGCGGCAATCAAGTCTGCAAGGGATGCTCAGGCCCAACAACTTCTGGAGTCTGTTGTCGATTGTTTAGTTCTTTAATGGTTAATCCATGTCTAGTACCAAGTTCGTGAAGTACTAAAGTTAGTTTTAGAGTTGAGGTAGAAAAATCCATTTCAATTTCAAACAATATATTCTGTTATCTAGTCCAGGTTTGTATGTCCAGTTCAATGAATTTCAACGACTCTAAAATAATTACTATGTTCGAGTTATATGTTGGAGATGTGTCTAGACTTATGTTTGCATTTATATGTACAGACGTTTAGGTTTTAAATTTGTATGGGTAGATTGGCAAGTTCAAAATATATGTAGAAATTTCAGTAGTTCGTTTGAATAACAACCATTACCATTACATGCTTGACTTAATAGTCAGATCGACTGAACATTGTATATTGCATACTATTTACTAACTCTGTGGCAACGAGGTTTTGCATACACAAACTGTTCTCTTATTTTCTAATTAATAATCGATGTCGATTTCTGTTTGCATGGAAAAGAAAATCACTAAAGTAGCTTTAATGTTCTTTGAAATGTTAAAAATCATTTAATCATTTTTTCAAAGGTTTTTTTTTAAGACACAATTAAACATGTCGTAAAAATAATAAGAAAATATTATTTAATTTTTTAATTTGTGAAGTTGTTTAATTTTTTTAATTTGTTTATTTATTAAATTACTATTTTTTATTATTTTTATACTATTATTTCAATTATAAAATCTAAATAATATCTTTTATTTAAAAATCTTCAAATTTTATTTAATAAATTACTCATTTTTAGTGTACTAGCTTATAACAACAACAACAACAAAATAGATTGTCCATTTGGATAGCTCACTCAGTTAGTCAAATCACAATTGAAGTATGAATCTTTCACTCGGTTAAGGTAGGTGTGGGTCTAGTCAAATTACAATTGAAATATGAGTCTTTGATTAACTAACAAAAGCACCCCAAAATGAGATGTAAAATACAATAATTAAATTCCAAAAAGAGACCATAGACGAGTGGCATAGTAGTAACTACTTGTAGAGGGGGAGGAGGACACTTCTCTTCACTAAATGTATGCCTTTGGTCTTTATATTGAGAATATTTAATTAAATAAGAAATTATATTTTTGTTATAAAAGTGCTTTTTTGTACTAGAATGCAGCATTAGACAGAACCAATGGATGGGCAGTTAATTTAGGGAAGTTAATTTAGGTGCCTCTCTTGTAGATTCTCATAAGAATATTGAATGAAACATTTTAATTTTTTAACAATGTTTTGAGATTTATTGATGATTGGTATTACAGTTAATGTGTATTTGAGCACACTACATATTTGCAAAAATTGCAATGAAGATTAATATTGGATTATATGTAACATGTGTGAATTGTTGCAATGTCATTTGATGGAATGGAAAACGACCAATGCATTTATGTCATTTATTTTTTTTATTTTTAAATTTGTAATAAGAATCAATATTTTTGGTTGGAAATAGGAGACACCTTACTTTTCCACAACTACTGAATTTAAAAATAAATCTCTTGAATAAGCTTAAAACCAATATCTAAGTCTCAAACTAAGGATTCCCTTAACCTATTGCAAACATAATGATTTTGCAATATGTTGTAATGATTATTCTGAGGATCTTAGCATTAAAACATTAAAGAATATAGAGGAATTTATGATTGCTAATTTAGTGAGTTATTTTAATAATAATTTTTTTTTTTTAAAATTAATTCAAGTTTTTTTATTTTATCTCAAGATTGAGAAATATAATTTTTATATAATTTTTTTATAATAAAAAAATTATAGATGTTAATGGAATACACTTTATATGGTAAAAGAAAGAGATACTATTTAAGTGAATTAATTATTTGTAATGTTTTTTACATAAGGAAATACATTTTTCTTTTTAAAATGATTATAAAATTAAAATTAAAATTAATTTTACATTTTCTACTAAAACAAAAAAAATCTATATTTGTTATATTATTTTTTTTACATAATATATGTAAATACTCTAAGGACATCTAAATTTAGGTGTTAATGTGTATCTATGTGAAGTGTTGTGTCAAATTTTTTTTTGTTAATGTTGTGCAGGGTTCAATAATTAAGTGGTGGTGTCAAGATGCATGATAAAGGTGGTGTTAGTTAAGTGGTGGTGTCATGATACTTGAGTTTAGAAGGTATAGCTTCAACACAAGTAATTTAATCACAAGGATTGGTCCATAACCATTTTAACATTGGTGTAGGATTATCTACTCAAGTTTCAGTATAGATTAATTACTGTAGCTAGTTTCTTTTTTGGAGAAAGTTCCCGAATACCCACCTTATATGGTATTGGCTAGTAGCAAGAGACTCTTTTTCTTTTAGAAAAAAAAACTCTATATCTCAACTTTGAATGGATCATATAAGTATCAAGTTAGGATTGGTCGAGAGGTATCAAAAAGCTCAAGAGTACCAATTTCAATGTTTTATGTACTTAGAATGTTAGTGCTAAGAAAATTGATATTTGCATCTCAAGTTTTGCCATATATTTTAAAACAATAAAATATATGGAGTTAAAATGGTTATGAGCCAATCTTTATGATTAAATGAATTTGTTTTTCATGTCTCCTCTATATTTTAGCTTGAATGACTTGATTCACTTGTTTCAATTTGTAAATTAATATAAATTAATAGTTTTAAGGTAAGATAAACCATTACTAGTTTCCTTAAATGTTGAAAATACATTTCATTGCATTGAAATATTGAAACAATGCAACTTATTGCTGGTATCTGGTGCAAGAGAGAATTACAAATATCATCCAACAGTGAATTAGATTGGCAGGTCCACAAAACTCAAAATTAATTTCTCTGGGCAGTAAAACTTTAAAATTAATTTATAATGTTGTACGTTGAGTTTTTATATTTAAAAAAAAAAAATGTAGAGAAGATTTATTGGATGGTGAGAAATCTAAAAGTTTTTTAAATTAAAAAGCTATGCTAATAGTTTTCTAAAGCGAAAGCTAAACATTGAGCTGCAGAACATTAAATGTGGATGCTCTGCAGCTCAATAATTAGCTTTTGCCCTATTCTAAAATGAAAATTGTAAGTCATGGTTGTACTATTATAAGTATCGATGTACCAGAGCATTGCATATCAGCATACATGGTAGCCAAATGCAGCTCAAAGTACTCTGCTCAATCAAGACAAGAATTACCTGCTACCAAATAGAAGTGGACACTGGTAGAAGTGGACACTGGGCAGGTAAATAATTACCTGCTACGAAACTAAAACGTCATATATTGCGACACGTATTATCGTTGAAGATTAGAATCTAAGAGTAGGGTTTAGGCTCCGCTGTTTCCAATGGCTGGCCTTTGCGTTTCTACCCTTTTTCTATATACACTCAACAATCCTGCGAAAGACAAACGAGGAAGCCACTACGGTGGAGTTTATTGTCTTTAGAGTTTATAGAAGAAGATATCCCATATGGGTAGATCTCCTTGCTGCTCCAAAGAAGGGCTCAACCGTGGGGCCTGGACCGCCCAGGAGGATCTGATTCTGTCCAAATACATTCGACTTCATGGCGATGGTGGGTGGCAGAAACTTCCCCAGAAAGCAGGTGATTTTCAGCAAATCCCTTATAGAACTCTTAATTCAAACCTAGATTTATGTTGAAAGACTAAATAATTTGTTTTGCAGGTCTTAAGCGGTGTGGAAAGAGTTGTAGAGTACGTTGGCGGAACTATCTTTGTCCCGACATTAAACGGGGAAACATTTCCTCCGATGAGGAAGAGCTTATTATTAGGATGCATCGTCTTCTTGGTAATCGGTATGTATTTATTCACTCACCAGATTTCATTGATTTCCCATGTCGGGGTTTCTGGATTTAGAATTATTAATGGCATACAAAGAAGTTCATTTGATAAGTGTGAATAAATATGCATGCACGCAGGTGGTCGCTTATAGCAGGACGACTGCCTGGAAGAACTGCTAACGAAATCAAGAACTACTGGAACTCCCATCTGAGCCAAAACGGACTACAATCTCAAGCCAAGGCGCACAATCTCAAGAGAAGGCCCAAATCTCCTCCCCCCTTCCAAAACCATGTGTCGAGAGCCACCCCGCTGAAAATAAAACCCATCGGTTCTAACGGTTATGGCTGCAGTAATATTCCTGCTTCAGATGTCTCATTCAATTTTTTGAATATTCAAGAAACTACGAATTCTTCCAAGTCAGGGAGCTACATACTTGGAAACGATTCGATCAGAGAAGATGATTCGACGCTGATGGATTTTGGGATGGTAGATGTTAATCTGGTTCAAACAGAAGATAGAAACTCTACCAGTTTGATGTCTAGTTTAGCGGATCAGCAGCCCCCGCGATCTAATAATCATTTTGCAGGAGATGAAGGCATATTAGACGACGGTTTATTTCACATGGAGGACCTGTTGTTTCCGGAATGTAATATGCTGATCCCTTGGCCATCCGACTTTTGTACAGATTTTGGAGTAGAAGAGTTTTACACGGGACCGCCTACAGTGGACACAGAGAGGACACAGTCTGATCAATGCAACGTCGTACAGTTCGTTAACAGTTCTACAGTCGCCATCGATGAAGGAATGGAAGAGATCTTCGATAACGCAGAACAGAGTAATTAGGTTTACTCGAAATACTTGCATTTGTTTTCAAAACCCCCTCAGTCCGTATTAATTTATAGACATGAAATGTAATCAATGTAGCTTTGTCAGGTTAAAAAATAGAATGCAACCCAAGGTGCATCATAAGGACATGGCATAGACAGATTAGTTCTGTTGCGAGGTATGGAAGAGTTGTGTGTTATTTCAATTATAATATATGTAGTGTGTTTCATTATTATTATTTATAATTATACAATATGTAATTTGTGTTTGAAATATTAATGTAAAATAATTTCTTGTGTTTTTAATTGGAATCTTTATATGTTCTCTTTAATAATAACGGTTATCATTGTATATTAGCAAAAAAAAACTTTACAAAAAACTATCAACCTTTTTCTATTACCCTATGAAAGGGTAAACACAAAAACTCCAAACTAGTTGTACCAAAGGTCTTTGAGATTTAATAACAATATTTCACTGTACTACAAAACTTTTCATGCTATAGATACAAATATATTGGCTTAATAAGACTATGCACTTATATTTAAAACATACAACATCAAAAAATAAGAAGCCCAAAACTTTTCATATTATAGATACAAATATTTGTAATATATTGGTGTAATAAGACTATGCACCTATAAAACATAAAACATCAAAAGAAACACTAAGAATAAATTATCCCCTCCTAGCTTGCCTTGAGGTGTCCAAGTCAATAATCTTCTTGAGCGACTAACCGACAGAGTCTTCGGTGTGTTGTGTTCAGCCAGAGAGGAATTACCTTGACAATGGAACTCTTGAGCTTGGTTTAGAAGCTTCGCCAAGTCTTCAATAACTTTATCTAACTCTCTTATTTGTCTGAGCCCTAGACACAAACAAATTATCCTCTACATCGTCCGGGCAAGTATCCACCAAAGAGATATGATATGAAGTTTTTCAAGTGGCCTCCACTAACCAATCCAATCACAATTGCGTTATCTTGAGCATGGCTCAAATATCCCTTATTTCACTAAGGATATTCTTGATTTCATCTTTCCACAAAGGAATTGTGGGTTATACAGTGTGTTCGAGACCAAATTTAGAGCACCCGTTGCTAAATAACCCTCGACAACCTAAAAAAAAAAAATTAGACAAAGAAAACTCCCTACTGAGATCAACATAAATTCTAACATTTACAATTCGAACCCTATCACCAATCCTGAGTTCACTTGTTCCTTCATTGCTATAAACCCCTTGTTGCTTCTCGCACCATGAATCTGATGGGGCTTGACTTAAGAAAGACCCAAAGGTTATCCCAGGTGACATGGTCGACTGTTTGGCAACAAATATTTCTATGCCACCCATGGAGAAGCACAAGTTACCATATCCAAGCCATAACACGAAACAAACACAATAGAAACATTCCAAACTTCTTTGGACCTTTTTCCATCCCTTAGAGTGATAAGTTATGCCATTACACTGAGCATACAAGTACATAAGACAATGTACAAGGGAGGTTCCCACACAGGCCCTCATTTAAACTTATTCCTACCTCTGGAGATGGCACATTGGCACCCCTTTCGAGTCTTCGAGGGACGTTGTGGAGGGACCCATAGCTGAAACCTGGTGTCCCAAACGCACCGAAACTGACGGATTTGCGAACTGAGCCACGGTTCGGGTGCTACGAGCATTCTAGTCGGGCACCCTAGGGCCATTCACGGACACTTGGAGGATTTGCCCCGAGGCCACGGAACACAAACCAGCGAGACGACTTAGATTCTGTCGCCTCCCAAAGGTCCATGTTGGCATTGTGGACCTGTCCATAGTGGCCACGCATGCTCAGGGGCCTCTGAACGAGAAATGGCCCCCTTGAGCAAATTTGGATGGCCTTCACATTGGGGTCAACTTTGGAAAATCATCGACCGAGCAGGTATGGCTAGAGTTCCCAGCCAAAACCTCCCTAGAAGCACCTGCAGGACTTCCCGGAACCCGGTTTTGCTGCACGGTTGGACTTCTATGCCCCCGACAGGTATCGAGCAGGTGTCCCTGAAGGCCTTTCGGATGCGAGACGAAACAAGCCATAGAATGACGACCGTGGCTCGGATCGATGAACCATCAACTCCGTTGGATTCAGGACATCTGGATAGTGCCAGTGGTGCCTCTCTCCTCCAGTCCCGTGGCCTCGTTGTCATCTTGTATGTCCATATTGGAAACTAGGGTTTTACTAAGTAAGGGAGTGTGATCTTGTATGTCCATATTGGAAACTAGGGTTTTACTAAGTAAGGGAGTGTGCAATTTTTGCACACGGGTGTCAACTTTGGAAAATCGTCCACCGGGTAGGTATGGCTAGCATTCCCAGCCAGAACTTACCTAGACACACCTGTAGGACTCCCTAGAACCCAATTTTGTTGCACGGTTGGACTGCTATGCGCCCGACAGGTATCCAGCAGATGTCCCTGAAGTCCTTTTGAATGCGAGACGAAATGAGCCATAGAATGATGCGCATGTTTTTGATCGAAGAACCATCGACTCCGTTGGATTCAGGACGTTGGGATAGTGCCAGGGGTGCCCCTCTCCTCTCGTCCCGTGGCCATGGTGTCATCTTGTACGTCCATCTTGGAAACTAGGGTTTTGCTCACTCAGGGAGTGTGCAATTTTTGCACATGGTGGTAAACTTTGGAAAACCATGGATCGGGAAGGTATGGCTAGCATTCCCAGCCGAAACCTGCATAGACACACCTGCAGGACTCCCCGGAACCTGATTTTGTTGCACGGTTGGAATTCTATGATCCCGAGAGGTATCCAAGAGGTGTCTGTGAAGGCGTGTTGGATGTGAGACGGAACGAGCCATAGAATGATGACCATGGCTCAGATCGATGAACCGTCGACTCCATTGGATTCAAAATGCCGGGATAGTGCCAGGGGTATCCCTCTCCTCTGGTCCCATGGACCCGGAGTCATATTGTACATCCATATTGGAAACTAGGGTTTTTCTTAGTGAGGGAGTGTGCAATTTTTGCACACGGGAGCCAACTTTGGAAAATTGTCCACCGAGAAAAACCCTAGCTCCAGAGATGGCCCATTGACACCACTTTTGGGTCTTCGAGGGACGTTGTGCGACGTTCATGAATCGAGCCACGGTTTGGGTGCTACAGGCATTCTAGTCAGGCACCCCGGGGTCATTGAGGGACACTTTGAGGATTTGGCCCAGGGCCACGGAACCCAAACCGGTGAGTGGAATTGGATTCCATCACCTCCCACAGGTCCATGTGACCATTATGGACCTGTCCATGGTGGCCATGCATGCCCGAGGGCCTTCGGACGAGAAATGTGCCCCTTGAGCAAATCTGGATGGCCTTCACATTGGTGTCAACTTTGGAAAATCGTCGACCGCGTAGGTACATGGCTAACGTTCCCAGCCAGAACCTCCCTAGACACACCTACATGACTTCCTGAAACTCGGTTTTGCTGCACAATTGAACTTCTTTTCCCCCAACAAGTATCCAGCAGGTGTCCCTGAAGGCCTTTTGGATGGGAGATGGAACAAACCATAGAATGACGACCGTGGCTCGGATCGACAAACCATCGAATCCGTTGGATTCAGGACACCAAGATAGTGCTAGGGCTTCCCCTCTCCTCCAGTCCGGTGCCCTTGATGTCATCTTGTATGTCCATCTTGGAAACTAGGGTTTTGATCAGTAAGGGAGTGTGCAATTTTTGCACACGGGGGTCAACTTTGGAAAATCGTCCACCAGGAAGGTATGGATAGCATTCCCAATCGGAACTTGCCTAAACACACCTGTAGGCCTCCCCAAAACCCAGTTTTGTTGTATTATTGGAGTTCTATGACCCCGATAGGTATCGAGGAGGTGTCCGTGAAGGCCTTTTGGATGCGAGACGGAACGAGCCATAGAATGACGACCATGGCTCGGATCGACAAACTGTCGACTCCATTGGATTCAAGATTCTAGGATAGTGCTAGGGGTGCCCCTCTCCTTTGGTCCCATGGGCCTGGTGTCATCTTGTACATCCATCTTGGAAACTAGGGTTTTGCTCAGTGACGGAGTGTGCAATTTTTGCACATAGGGATCAACTTTGGAAAATTTTCCACGAGGTAGGTATGGCTAGCGTTCCCAGTCGGAACCTGGCTAGACACACCTGCAGGACTCCCTATCTCTCTCATCCATAAATGCTAGTGCATCCTGTTACATCTTGTTTTCACACCCAAGTGGCAAATTCCTAATCCTCTAATGCTACAAGTGCGACTTCCGAAGATGATTGCCACTGTCACCTCAGCAAAGATTTTCCAAAGTTTTAGGCCTACTTTAAAGGCCAAGGGAGGCTTCTAGATCAAGGTTGGAGAAAAGGTCTTAGGATTTCAAACTTGTTTAAAGATTAAGATGTGTTTTCCATTAAGTTAAAGTCCCATGTGAGTGTTTAATCCAGAAAGTTGCAAGTGAATTAATCAAATAAACACCTTGCAAAAATAAATATTTGCTCATGTGTAAAATGAAAGATCATTCATGGATAAATAAAGATATCCACAAAAATTAAATCAACAATGAACCATAATGTTGTAGAATCAAAATTCACATTAAATCATATTGGATTATTTCCCAAAATCATCCACAAATGATATTATCTAATAATGCCAAGGTTATAGTTATTAGTTTATGAGTGATTATTGAATGAGACCCTCTTGGAGAGAGTAAAATCTTTGCAAAAGGGTGTCACCAAATCTATTAAGGGTCCAACTAAGTTGTAGTGATTTGAATCACTTCAATAAAGATGGCTGAAATCTTATCTTCACAAATTTAATTAATTAAATGTTTTTTCCATATGATCCATGAGCATATAAATATAAAAAGATGTGTTGGAAATAAAATCAGTAAACCACTTGCGCAGGTTTGGTAACTTCTAGAATGTAAATGATTAGATGATTGTAAACATGCATCCAATAAACCATAAACATTTAGGATATGTTGTGTGTAATTGCTTAAGACAAATTTGTGAAATAATAACCATTCAAATAACATGCAATTAACACTATGATCCATAGATGAGTGTTGTGGATCGTGATAGACTAGTCATTATATATGTGGCGAGGGTCCTATTTCAAATGGATTAATTTAGGATAATCAAATTATTTTTGGTGTTGTATATGAAGTGGTTATGGACCTAGTAAGTCCAAGGGTGAATCCTATAGATCTCGAAGATGGAAGGGTTGTTTTGGAAAAGGATGGTAGTTGGTTGAAGGTTAGAGATGGAGGAGACAATTCTTTAAAGCATGTTGATAATGATAAAGATGAAGCCAACAAAGGGATCCAGGTGAATGATGTTGGTAGTGTCAAAATGAAGAGGAAGAAGTGTGTAAAACATAAAATCTCTCTTATGAGGCTAGTCCTGGGAAAGGATATCAAAATGCATGAGGTGGTGGGAATGGATTCCCATGTTCTTATTGGAAGATTTCATGGTAAAAAGGTGGGGGAGTTGTCTCTAAGGGTGTAGTTATAGGAAAGATGGGCTCTTAGGCTTGGGTACATTCCTAATTTATTTATATCAACTACAAGTTACCTAGAGTTTCTTTTCATATATCAAGAGGATTTTGAGGAATATTTTGGCCCATGATTGGAAGTGGGAGATGATTTTGCTTATGCTAAAACAATGGTCCCCTTGTTTTTATTCATACTCGAAGATGAATGACATCGCTCCTTTGGACTTCCGGTCACCTTCAATGGAGGCTCAACCTCACTTAGATCAATGGCAAAAGAAAATTGGCAAGTCTATTAAAGACTTAGCATTAAGTTTGCAAAATCCTTCCTTCGCTTTTGAAAATTTTGGGATAGTATACTCATTTGGGGATAGTTGTTAGGGTTTGTCTTTCTCTTTGAAAGGATTGAAGGGGGATAGGCAATTCGAGGACATGTGTGTTGTAGTTATTCTATTGAGGGATCCCCTATTGGGTCTGATTCTAGTGATGGGGATTTTGAGGTAAATAATCAAAATAGGAAGGGCCCTAGTGTGGAAGGTAATAGATATTATTTAATATCTAGGAAGGAGTTTTGTGGTGATGATAAAGAGGGGTTTGAATGGAGTTTGGGTTGTTTTGAAGGGAAAGGCCATAAGGATTCTAATAGAGGTAGAAGATATAAGTTATGCATTGCTAAGGAGACAGATTTAAAGAGAGGGCCCAGGGTTGAGGTGATGACAACGAGGTTCATATGACTTCAATGAATATTCCATGGATCATGGGGTAAAATGATTTCTTGAACCATTGAGTTGACTATGTTCAATATGTGTCTTAACCTCAAAAAATCCAAGATAATTAAATTGCAAAGAGTGACTATCAATATTACCAAAACATTGAATACATTATCAACACTAAGGGTCTATGCCAACTTGTGCAAGTAGTAGTTCAACACATTAACCATCCTTTCATTAAAGGCACATACTAACACACAAAGAACGATCCATATGTAACTACATTAACAATTATCTCTTATTGCTCAATCCAATTGCACCTATGCACACCCCTTATGTTTGAACTAATTCAAGTGATATGGTTAACCCTTCCATCCAAGCACACATATGAACTTCTCATATATCTAGGTTAATTTGATATAATATATGATGCAATGCTTGTTAGAATTGACTATTATAACCATTACAAGGATAAGTATGGAAGAAGTCATTGTCTCCTATATTTTTTTTGTAGCCCTAAAGTGACAACACTTTGTAATGTCAATATCACTCCTTAGTTTGCTTGGTTAGGTAAGTTGTTGCTGAAAGGAAAAGATGCACGACTCACTCAAATACAAGGGACTCATATTGAGGTCACTTCGTGTCTAGAAATAACATCTATATGTATGTGAGAACTTTTCCATAACATTCTTATAGAAGACAAAATCATGTATGCAAAAATGTAATCAAAGACAAACTCATATACACAAGTGCAGATCCATCTATTAATATGCAAAAATGATCCAATCATGTACACTTTTTGGAAAAATGGAACATCATTCCCAACGTCTATATAATGGAAACTCATGCGCTGTACAAAAAAGGCAACTCGTGCCCTATACAAAATATGGCAACTCATGCCAAAAATGCCACATCGTGGCTAGTGTACATAGGAGGGTCTCTCCATCCTCCTGCCCACCCTCGGAGCTCCCAGGTGCATCTCCAAAATCGATCTTACTCTTCTTCATGCTAGAAGAAGCTGGGTCCTTCCAGCATCTTTGAGCACGTCCCCTTAAGCCCTAAAACGAAAAGAATAATATGTCAACCTTTCCAAGGAATTATACAAGTATAAAACATAATTTCAAAATAAAAATAGTTTTCAAATCTTGGATAACTCACCGCATGCGAGACTATAAGTTGTGAGGGGGTCTCCCTCCTCCGTGATCCTAGTCTCTTGGCAATGCCACCCTACAACATTTAGAAGAATCAGATAAATGCTAAAACTAGATGCATATAGTAATTTTCGTTAAAATTGAACGAGATTTTCATAAACTAGTCAACCTCACCATGAACAAAATCGGTTGGTCTTCGGGGCCTGGCGGATGGAGCAGTCGGCTGGACAACCTGCTGTGATGCTAGGGTGGACGGTAAAGGGGAGGATCTAGCCACATCGACGGTGTCTACACCACTGGGGGGGACAGTGGAAGAAGGGGGGGTGGCAGGAGGAGGCATGGACTAGGGTGGACGAAGTGGAGATGGACGTCTAGGGCTATAAACCCCAACTGGCTGTAGTATGGATCGGGGTACCCTGGAAGGGGAAGCGAGTTTGGTGGGGGAATGTGGGTGGGGCTAGGTGTGTGTTGCATTAGAGGGATGGGTGACTATGGATGGGTGGTGTGTCGTGGTTGGATGGGGGAGGGTGGGAACATGGGAAACTGATACGGAGGTGGTGCTGGATATGAAACGTAAGGGGGAGCTGGATGGAACTGTAGTTCTATATAGGAGGGGGGGGACGGATGGAAGTGGTTGGGGAATGGGGCATGCATTCCACGGGATACAACTGACATATAGGGTGGCCTAAAGGTCTTTGAGGGAGGAATAACGACACTGGAAGGCCGAGGTGCTCGCACCTGCATACACATTTATAACCTCATAGTTTAATATAGAAAAATATAAATATACATGGACAAGTCATCATATTTGAAATTAAATTTATGCTTTAATACACACGATACATGTGCACATGGAGAATTGCTAGTCCCCGATGGTGGTGGTTGGTCGTTGGAGCCCATGAACACCTATGCAAACACTACAATTTTTAGACTGAAATTATAAAAACAATATTAACAATATTAAATACAATGCAAATGAGAATGACAATAATGGTACTTAAAAAACATGACTGCAATTAATTTATATTCAAGTTATATGATATTCAATATTCTGAAAGGATAGAAGGTGGCATGGCATGAAATTAAAATTAAATAAGGTGACAAGGCATAGAAGGTGACATGGTGAGCTTTTGCTTTTCTAGATTCATCCCCATGAGTAGGTGAGATTTTCCTTTGGCCCTACAGAGATGTGCAATGCCTCATAAGCAAATGGAATTCATGTCCATTTACAAATTTGAATTGGAAACGTATGTAATGTGTTTGGGTTCTTGAGTGAGGATCTTGAGTCCCTTTATTTCCATAACATTTACATCATCAAATAAAATGGCATCTCTTTGTTTCAATTGGCAAAGAGGTGCCAAATAGCAGTTAAGTTAGTGTGCATGTTATTTAATACACTTTAGAGTGTTGATCGTTAGAAAAAGGAAGAAAGAGAAATCTTTTTCATGATTAACTTACTTACAAGCTTGAATGTGCCATGTTCTTTTGCATTGAATGAGTAATTATGTGTTCTTGATTGAATAGCTATGTTGTTAGAATGATATCACTTGATTGAAATCAAAGAAATCTTGAGTGAAATCAGTTAAATGAGTATTCTTGATGCCAAATGTTTTACCAAATCAAGATAATAGCAAGGTCCCATAGACCATATTTGTAAGATTATAGCTCTTTCTTATGGGCCTTACATCATTTTCAAAAAAATTAGTGACAATACATGTGATAAGTTGTTTTACGTTGTTTATATGTCTTTCCTAATAGCATGTTCTAGGAGTATTAGTATGATTACGTTCAGTCTCAAGTATTTGAATAAATTGGAAATCCCGTGATAATAAACTAGGGTAATAAGGCCATGAGAAACATCAGGTTCTTGAATTTCTAGAAGCTTCGCCACTATGATTCTCTTTTTCCCGAGAGTTTTGCACAATGCAGTGAAAATTCATAGCAATAAATAGTTTTCTTATTGGTCTCGGTGGATGCAAAAGTGACAAGTACAACATCTTAGTGAACTAAATTGATTCAACAAAGTTAGCAGAGGCATAGAAGTGATTTGACCACCTTTACCATTAAAAGAACCTATTAGTAGAATACGAGGGAAAGTGATAATTACCATGGTAATATATTCTCAAAGTTTAAGCTTGAAGAACACATGGCATAAGGGCATGGAAGCAAAGGTTGATTTGGCGGACAAAGTGATGGGAATTGGATCCATTGGCACACCTATTGAGCCAAGCGTCAAATGACCCATACTGTGGTCATTTGAAGATGATTTGGACAAGGAGAGTACATGGAAAAGATAACTTGGATGACATGGTGACAAATGGAAAAGCAACAATAACACACATGGCATTGGTCAAGCACAGGAAGAGCAAGCGAGCATTGGGTGGTAGTCTGAGGAAGGACACTGCAGGCATCACCAAAACCCCAACTGCAGGCTCATCATTGGTCAAGTAAGAATGATAGATTTTGGAAATTTTGCTCCCATTTGTATAATCATCAGAGGTCTAGGATGCCTAAAGTCGACATGGACAAATGTTTCTAATTTTCTTAGGTTTTCATGTTTTATAAGGTTTCATTTTTTGGGGGGTGGGATTATACAAATTTATAGCTCTCAAATAAATTAGACAATATTATAAACACAACTGTAAAATAAGATGATAATATAGTAATTACTAAGTGCTAATTAATTTGTAATTACTGAACACAAATTACTTGTAGCTGGACCTAATTATTCAAAGTAAAGAAGTTACCTGTGTGTATGGTTCTGTAATCTCCTCTGCTGCCGCTATGGCTCCATCGAGGTCAAAGCAACCGATGTCCTCCCACCTGGTGGATGGAGACCCGGCCCCAGATAACTGTACATTAAAACAAATAAATTCAACAATGTGTAATTCAAAGTTAAATATATTAAACAATATGATATCAAATAAAATAAAACAAATACTTGAACATTAAATAAAACAATAGAAAACATGATCCACGAAGCTCCCTATGGCATGCTGCTGCGTATCACCATGTCAAGGATGACCACAGTGAGAACAATGATGTGTCGTTGTTCCAACAAAACTAGAAGGCCCCGCCTGGGTTCCACCTATACTCGGCATGTCCCGGCCACCACCCATAGACTATGCAGTTGTCTATGTCTCATCGATATCCTCCCAGCTCTGGGAAGACATGGCCACAAATTTGGTATGTCTAAGCAAGTCATGTGTGGCATGTCTGACAGAGTCATGAATCTCATCTAGGCCACTACCAAACCCGGGTGGCTGAGGAGGGGGGTTTGGCTCTCTCCTGGGTGCAGGAGGTTTTCTAAGTGGGTTGCGGTGCGCCTAAGGTCAATCTTGGGCAGAGCCATGGTCGACACCTTGAAACTCACTAATGTCAAAATAATTGACATGGTACCCTAGCTCAAACTCATCCCACAATTTTCGAAGGAAATACTCTCGGACATCCAAATTGTTGCATGGGGTCTTGTCAAACACCATGAGCCACCTCTTTCTCCAGTTATCTCTCCATGGCTTGTAAATGCACCAGTCCATGTAAACCCGAGGCCTCGTCATAGCTTGAGCTTGTCCTTTCAAGGGAACTATGAACTTGTTATACAATTGCGCTTTGGTGATGTTGAGGTATTTTATCTGCTCTTTGGACAACCCAATGGACTAATGTTCCCTCATTCGAGCCCTGTATTGGCTCAAGTTTGTTATCTCACTGTTTGCAATATTGATTGATTCAATAATGTTTTGAAGTGATGAATCCAAGGAAACCTGAGAGGGTTCCTTGGTACTATTCAATTCATTACTTAGTGCCCTTAATTGATTTAAGTCTTGGTGTAATTGATCTTTGGAGTTTTCATTTGATTCATTGTCAGTTCCCATATTGTCTTCTGGACATTGGGTTTCATTGGTTTCATAAGATGGTTTAGGTGTGTCTGACATCTTGTTAGGTGTAGATGGCCTGCAATTAAATTCCTTGGTTTTTTAATGGATTGTAAATTAAAAAAAAAAAAAAATTCAAATGGAAAAAAAAAACACAAATTTGTGCTTTGAGGAGCACCTACCTAGAGAAATGGATGGCACCATGGTATAGGGGCGATTTCTTGGTGTTGAGGAGAATTTTGGTGCTTGAAGATGCGTTCTCAAAGTTTCACAGTGTGCTCACGGGATTGCACAGTGGGCTCACGGGTCTGTCGAAAATGACAAACCCATGAGCTATGTTTTCTTTTATAAAAAAACAGTGGCGTGCATGCGTCATTGACACGTGCACGCCACTTTGTGCATAATTTCGAAGACACGTGCGCGCCCTTTTGTCCGCGTGGACGTTCGGCATTGCCGAAGCAGCGACACATGTGCACATTTGGATGCACGTGCATGTCACTTTGTTTTTTCTGCTCACGCGCTACCGTTGTGGTCTTTTTGGGTACCAACTTCGTGCGGGTACCCCTAACAGTGGTTGGCCATGGTTCTCTTTGTTATGTAGCCATGGTCAGCGATGGTGTAAAATGGTCTTCCATAAATAACCAAACACAACCATGGTTCACTATATTCAACCGTGGTTAACCAACATCAACCATGTAGTCAACGATGGTTAACTAAAGTTAACCATGGTTAATGTTTAGATGTCATAAACTATGGTTAAACATACTTAACCATGGTTAACCAAAGTCAAGAATAGTAAACCATGATGCACTAAAGTCAACCATATTCAACCATGATGCACAAAAGTCAACCATACGTAAATAATGGTAAACCATATTTTAATGTAATCAAACTTAGTTTAAATTCAACCATGCCTAAACAATGGTTAACCACGCTTTAAAATAAACCTTGGTTTAATGTCCACCATGTAATAAAGTCAACATTTTTTAAAGTCAACCATACCCAATCAATGGTCAACAAAAATTCAACCATGGTTAGCCAAAGTCAACCATTCTTAACTAACATTAACATAATCAACCATTATTATCCAAAGTCAAACATGGTTAACTAAAGTCAACCATAGTCAACCATGATGCAACCATAATCAACCATAGTAAATTATGGTTAATCAATGTTTAGCATAGTTAACCATGACATGTACTAAATTAAATTATGTCAAAACAATGGTCAGCCATGGTTTAATATGCTCAAACTTAGTCAACCATCATTTGACACCCTTCATCGACCTCTAACCATGCTCAAACACTTGATACCATGGTCTAACAATGGTTGACCATTGTTCTCCTGATTATGTCAACCATGATCAATGATGGTATAACATGATCTTCCATAACTAACCGAAGTCAACCATTGTCCATTAAATTCAACCTTGATTAACCAACATTAACCATAGTTAGCCATGGTTAACCAAATTCAACCATGGTTATGCATAGTCAACAATGGCTAACCAAAGTCAACCATAGTTAACTCTGATGCAACCATAGCCAACCCTTATGCACTAAAGTCAACCAATGGTTAACCTAACTCAGCCATGGTGAACCAAAGTCAACCACGATTAACCTAACTCAACCATGGTTATCCAAAGTCAAGCATAGTTAACCAAAGTCAACCACGGTTAACCTAACTCAACCATGGTTAACCAAATTCAACCATAATCAACCATGAGATGTGGTCAACCATAGTTAAGCATAGTCAATCATAGTTATATTAAGTCAACTGCAGTCAACCATGATGAAACCAGAGTGAACCAAAGTCAACCATGAAGCAACCATAGTCAACCATGGTTAATTAAAGTTCATAGTAAATCATAGCTAAGCATGATGCACTAAAGTCAACCATTCCCATAGCCAAGCATGATGCAATAAAGTCAACCATTTCCATAGTCAACTATAGTCAACAATGTTCAAACATGGATCAATGATACTAAAAAATATTTAGTTGTGGTCAAACATGGTCACTGATGATAGACCATGTTTGATTATGCATGACCTTGGCTAACTAAACTCTAACATTTAGGGAACCATAGTGAAATATTCTTAATAATAATCGACCACAGTGAATTGTAGTGAACCAATGTCAAACATGATTAATCATAACCGACCATTCTCAACCACGATTAAACATGGTCACTTTTAATCAACCATTGTAAACCATGATAAAAAAAATGATTAAACTCTTCATTTATATGATTGTATCTGATATAAGTCAATCAATTCATACTTCTACTTTTATTATTATAATGTGAAAATATAATAATAATAATAAATTAACAATAAATAAAAAAATTAATAATTTCTATATAAAATAATACACATTATTTATATAAATATAAATATAGTGAATATTGAATTTTATTATTTTATTATTTTGTTTTCATTTATTTATATAAATTATTATTACTATTATTAATTTATTTCCTTATATTATTATTTATTGCTTATTATTTTATATTTATATTTTTTTCTTCACAAATATTTGTGAACTATTTAATATAATAAATAAATTATATCATTGTTATTATGTATAATTTTTATAATAATAATAATAATAATAATTCATAAATAACTTTATTTTACACATTTTTAAAAATGGAACCCATCTACATATATCAGCAACAACTTTTAAAAATATAGATGTGTTATAATATATATATATATATATATATATATGAAGTCACTATCAAACAAGACACCATTTTGATGTATTATATATGTCAAATGTATAAGATAATAATATTAATAAAATAAAATGTAATAAAATTGAAATGTAGATAAAATAAAATAAAATAACAATGTTATATTTAATTTGCATAATAAAAAATAAAGCCTCCTTAATATTTAATAACTATTTTAAGTATTTAGGTGTAGATTTTAGGAGTTATGTTGAGGAGAGAGGTCCCTCTTTTAACAAACAAGGTGGTCTCATACATCAAATTGCTATTTGGCTTGCTTGTGATCTTAAAAATAGATTAGTATAACTTGAGTGTGAACTTAAAAATATATCTATTTTTCTTCTTCTTCTTCTTATTATTATTATATGTTTTCTTTTATTCTTTAATTGGAAATAACATATTATAGTTAAAAAAATTGACTAACTTATTTATCAATTTATGGTGTTTCATAACTATTAATAAAGGAAGACAAGCTCTTATGTAACAAGGGTTGCAAGCAGCAAAGTCCTTCCCCACTCTACTGCATTCGAGCTACTATGACCTGCGTATTTCCAATTCTATGGAGAGCATCAATTAATATAAGCTCATCTGAATATAACATAGTAATATACATTTGTTTTTTCTTGAATTCTCTTTCTATTCTGCTGTAACACTAGACTTCAGAAAATAATTTTTATTTTATATATAAAACATATATGCATAATAGCCACATGCATAATGCTTATACACATTCTTATGACAAGTGCATATTAATATGGATAATAACTATAAGTAAAAGATAGAAGCTTAAACTATTTCATAAGAACCATGAAATCTTATATCAAACATTTTATGGAAAATGTGCAATGAACATTTTATGGAAAATGCACACTGGAAACATAAAAACTATACACATAAATTTTTTATCATTTAATACACATAGAGCACATAAATTCTTCGTATAAATACTTTCCTAAAAATTATGCATTTGCTAGAATTGTGTAGTAAAAAAAAATTGCACTAAGACCTGCAAAGTAAGATCTACAAAGTAAGATCTGCATGGTAAAATAAAAACCACTTGCACAGTAAGCTCAATAACAACTATGCATATAATAGCATATCCGAAGAACTAGCCTATATGTCTTAAGAATTGGGCAAATCAATGTTCATTACAAGGCATATTAATTAAGCCTTAACACATGCTATTTGTTTTCAATTTACCAATTAATTAAAAAGGTTAATTATGTGCATCTCAATGGAATTACCACATATTACCTTTATGTGGTTTATAATTTTCAACCAGTGGTTTACCAAAACCATAATACCATTCATGATAAGCTTAAATATAAACCTTTAATAGTTGTTAATTATCTTCTTATGTATTTAATAAACAACAATAGTTCATAGTTCAAACATTGCAAAGAAACTAATCATTTTATACATATTTCATTTTCTTAATGAATTGAGATATGCACAATAAACTATAAAGCTTAACAAATATTTCATTTTTTCTTAATGAATTGTACTATCCACAGTAACCCATTCCACCCATTCCACCCATTCCATGGCTAAGTCAAGGCTAAGTCAATAACTCAGTAAGCAATAATGGTTTAATTACTGCTACATCCCCTTTGCAATAATTTGAGTGAGCATTTTATTTACAAATTTGTAAATTAGTGATTTCTACGGAAGATGAATTTGGACTTAATGAAAGATCGGGTATTCATAAAAATTCAATTTCATTTGAATAATTTATGCATTATTATTCAACATAGTGCATAATTAATCTTGTACTCATTCCATAAATAGGAATTCAACCAATCAACACATAAAATCATTCTTTATATTTGATTTCAGAAATTAAAAATATGAAAACACAACACTGTCATATGTGCTCACAATTCCACCAAGACAATTAGCTACATCATTAGCCACTTCGTTCGAACATTACAGAGACAAATTGGTCTGACTGCACAATAGTGAAAACACATCACTGTCATTTGTTCTCAGAATTACAACAAGATAATTATCTTTCCTCTTGCACTAAAAAATTCCCCCCTATGTGCATTCTTCTTCCTCAGTCCTCTCTTCAAACGCGAGTAAAAGTTGGTAACAGAGATCATCTTCTTCTCTGTATTCTCAAAACTCCCCTCTTCACGGATTCTTTTTTTTTCGGAATGAAGGAATGAATAATCCCATTTACCTTTTGCATGCACCCTTTAATGCATGGCAAGAGGGAACCACGTGGGTTACCTCATCCACATTTCCTCACTTTATAGAAACACACAAATTCCCCAAAATCCAACTTAAACCATAATTATTATTTTAATAATAATTTTTAAGTTAATAAAATGGGATTAATACTTAACCACAACTTAGGATAAACTTTAGAGATATTTTAAGGTTCTAAAGGGTATCTAAGGGTCATGGCATAGTTTCCTCCTAGGCAACTTTTAACCCCCTTACTCTCTCCGGTGAATACATGAGTCCCCGATATCTTTAGTGTTCCACCTCAGCGTAGCTAGTTGTGGATTTTAATATTAATAATTACAAAATATACATTTGTTCTTCCATACGGACATTTCCAAATCAATATTTACATCATACATATGATCGAATCAGGGGTCTCATCAAGGGGTATTACATCTGCACTCTACATCTATAAAGAGATTTCAACCTTTAAAGTTTTAAGTCTACAAGCAAGACTCAAGAGAAGCCTATCACCCAACAGAAGGAACAGGCCAAGACAGATTGAGGAAGAACTATTTTGTACCTATAACATTACAAAGAGTATGGCATAGGGCTGTCGAATTTAAATAAAGAAATCATACAAATGAGTATTTCTAATATTCCTAGCATTACAAAATGGTAGGTATGCTATTGAATTTCATGTCATATTGCAGGAGTTCATACTATCCTAAAAGGAGGGAACTAATTTCTTAACATAAACAATCAACCACTTGAACTATTGAAGACAACCCACTTTATTAGATTTGTATTTTCTTGCAACATAATCTCAGAACTAGATTTGTCCCACTTCCCTTGTGCCATTCACTTGAGGAATGGTAAAGGCACGTCCAATGATGTCTAGCATGATTCATCTATAACAAGTAGAGACTTGCCAAGCGATAAAGTTGTAGTGTAAGACGATGTGAACACGACATGCCTCACACTTTTCGCTTTCTTACATGATTGAAGAATGTTTAGAGTTCACTATCTCCTTCTCTTTATGCATTTAAGTTAGTGCCTATGGATATGAAGTGCAGCATGCAACAAAAGTGAAATAGTCAAGGAGAGATAAACACTAAAAGCTCTTTCATAAAACTCATAGCCATCGAGATTTTAAATTAATTACTTCTCTATTGACAAATATATGCAAGCTTACCTCAAGATGCTTGCATTCACCAATCACCATAGGTCATGGCATAGCCATGGATTGCAGAATCAAAGCTCCCTTCCTCACAAAGATCTGCTCTAAAAAGATGAAGCCTTTCTTAGGCTCCTGTAAGTAATACATGTATTTGTGGAAGGGAATTAAGATAACAACGATAACAACCTTTTCTCTTACCTCTCTAGCAATGCCCATCTAGCCATGATTCGAAGACCCCTTGATGTGTTCAAATCCTTGATCTCAATACTTTCTTTCCTTTTAGCTTGTGGAAAAAGGGAAAATTTGATCTACATTAAAAGAATTTCCTTTAGATGGAGGCAACCTATTGACAGGGAATGTGTTTATACTCTCCATATCTTCATGGATGTTTTAAAAAAATTCTATAAATAGTAGATACAATATTTTTTCTCATAAATCTATTTATTTATTTTCACTTGTAAAATTTGACTATCATCTAGAAATTTTGGTTCGAAAATTTCAAGGTTGCAAAAAAATTTTAGTCGAAAAATTTCAAGGTTACAAGAAAATAAACCTAAAGTTTAATTACACTTTAAACATATTGAAACATTAAATGTGCTTCTATCAAATTAATAAAAAAAAATAATACTAATAAATAATTTTTAGATTTAAATTTAATTCCAAGACTCGAATGACTATTTCAACTCTCTATATTATCACTCTAAATACTTAATATCTCATATTCTTCATCATTATTAAAGCTATATAAAAATAATTTAATCCCAAGTATCAAACATTATTTAACTCCAACATAAAACCATAAAATTACAACTTAAGTTTCACGCTATAAAAAGATATTAATAACTCTAAAACATATTAATAAATCTAAACTAAACTAATATGAATATAAGCAAATAAAAAATTTAATAAAATTATATCAAAGCTATAAAGTGTTGAATTGTGAAAGTTACTGAAACTCCAGTTTTGTGGATGGGGTCGATCCACGAATCCCAAAAATCTAAAATGCAATAAAATTATATCAAAAGGATAAAGTTTGGAATTGAGAAAGTTACTAAATGCTTATTTTAGTTAATTAAGTCATAAGTGTTATTCTTATTTTCGTTAATTAAGTCACAAGTGTTATTCTTATTGAGCTATACATAATATTCTATGCCAGTTTAGTTTTATTTATTTATTTCTAATTTGTTCTTATTGAACGACTGCAAAACTAAAATTGCAAGACAATACGGCTTTGGTTTTAAAAATGATTAATACACTTCATTAAATTAATGTAAATTAATGGTTTTAATGTAAGATAAACTATTACTAGTTTCCTTAAATGTTGAAAATACATTTCATTGCATTGGAATATTGAAATAATGAAACTTATTGTTGGTATCTGGCTGCAAGAGAGAATTAAAAATATCATCTAACCGTGAATCAGATTGGCATGTCTACAAAACTCAAAATTAATTTCGCTGCACAGTAAAATTTTAAAGTTAATTTATAATGTTGTATGTTGAATTTTTATATTAAAAAAAAATGTGGAGAAGATTTATTCGATGGAGAGAAAGTTTAAAAGTTTTTTAAATTAAAAAGCTATGCTAGTAGTATTTTAAGACAAAAACTAAGCATTAAGCTGCATAGCATTAAATGTGATGCTCTGCAGCTCAATACTTAGCTTTTGCAGTATTCTAAAATGAAAATTGTAAGCCATGGTTGTACTATTATAACTATCGATGTACCAGAGCATTGCATATCAGCATACATGGTAGCCAAATGCAGCTCAAAGTACTCTGCTCAATCAAGACAAGAATTACTGCTACCAAATAGAAGTGGACACTGGACAGGTAAATAATTACCTGCTACGAAACTAAAAGGTCATATATTGCGACACCTATTATCGTTGAAGATTAGAATCTAAGAGTAGCGTTTAGGCTCCGCTGTTTCCAATGGCTGTCGTTTGCGTTTCTACCCTTTTTCTATATACACTCAACAATCCTGCGAAAGACAAACGACGAAGCCACTACGGTGGAGTTTATTGTCTTTAGAGTTTATAGAAGAAGATATCCCATATGGGTAGATCTCCTTGCTGCTCCAAAGAAGGGCTCAACTGTGGGGCGGTCGTGGGGCCTGGACCGCCCAGGAGGATCTGATTCTGTCCAAATACATTCGACTTCATGGCGATGGTGGGTGGCAGAAACTTCCCCAGAAAGCAGGTGATTCTCAGCAAATCCCTTATGGAACTCTTAATTCAAACCCAGATTTCTGTTGAAAGACTAAATAATTTGTTTTGCAGGTCTTAAGCGGTGTGGAAAGAGTTGTAGATTACGTTGGCGGAACTATCTTTGTCCCGACATTAAAGGGGGAAACATTTCCTCCCATGAGGAAGAGCCCATTATTAGGATGCATCGTCTTGTTGGCAATCGGTATGTATTTATTCACTCACCAGATTTCATTGATTTCCCATACAAAGAAGTTCATTTGATAAGTGTGAATAAATATGCATGCATGCAGGTGGTCGCTTATAGCAGGACGACTGCCTGGAAGAACTGCCAACGAAATCAAGAACTACTGGAAATCCCATCTGAGCCAAAACGGAGTACCATCTCAAGCCAAGGCGCACAATCTCAAGAAAACGCCCAAATCCCCTCCCCCCTTCCAAAACCATGTGTCGAAACCCATCGGTTCTAACGGTTCTAACGGCTATGGCTGCAGTAATATTCCTGCTTCAGATGTCTCATTCAATTTTTTGAATATTCAAGAAACTATGAATTCTTCCAAGTCAGGGAGCTACCTACTTGGAAACGATTCGATCTGGAAGATGATTCGACGCTGATGGATTTTGGGATGGTAGATGTTAATCTGGTTCAAACAGAAGATAGAAACTCTACCAGTTTGATGTCTAGTTTAGCGGATCAGCAGCACCCGCGATCTAATGATCATTTTGCAGGAGATGAAGGCATATTAGACGACGGTTTATTTCACATGGAGGACCTGTTGTTTCCGGAATGTAATATGCTGATCCCTTGGCCATCCGACTTTTGTACAGATTTTGGAGTTGAAGAGTTTTACACGGGACCGCCTACAGTGGACACAGAGAGGAATCAGTTTGAATATATATGCTCTGATCAATGCAACGTCGTACAGTTCTTTAACAGTTCTACAGTCGCCATCGATGAAGGAATGGAAGAGATCTTCGATAACGCAGAACAGAGTAATTAGGTTTACTCGAAATACTTGCATTTGTTTTCAAAACCCCCTCAGTAGCTTTGTCAGGTTAAAAAATAGAATGGAACCCAAGGTGCATCATAAGGAGATGGCATAGACAGATTAGTTCTCTTGCGAGGTATGGAAGAGTTGTGTGTTATTTGAATTATAAAATATGTAGTGTGTTTGATTATTATTATTTATAATTAAACACTATGTAATTTTTGTTTAAAATATTAATGTAAAATAATTTCTTGTGTTTTTAATTGGAATCTTTAGATGTTTTTTTTAATAATAACGGTTATCATTGTGTTTTTAATTGGAATCTTTAGATGTTTTTTTTAATAATAACGGTTATCATTGTATATGAGCAAAAAAAAGCTTTACAAAAAACTATCACCCTTTTTCTATTACCCTATAAAAGGGTAAACACAAAAACTCCAAACTAGTTGTACCAAAGGTCTTTGAGATTTAATAACAATACTTCACTGGTACTACAAAACTTTTCATGCTATAGATACAAATATATTGGCTTAATAAGACTATGCACTTATAAAACATAAGACATCAAAAAGTAAGAAGCACAAAACTTTTCATATTATAGATACAAATATTTATAATATATTAGTGTAATAAGACTATGCACTTATAAAACATAAAACATCAAAAAGGACGAAGCACTAAGAATAAATTATCCCCTCCTAGCTTGCCTCGAGGTGTCCAAGTCAATAATCTTTTTGAGCGACTAACCGATAGAGTCTTTGGTGTGTTGTGTTTAGCCACACAGGAATTACCTTGACAATGGATCTCTTGAGCTTGGTTTAGAAGCTTCGCCATGTCTTCAATAACTTTATCTATCTCTCTTATTTGTCCTCCCTAGACACAAACAAATTATCCTCCACATCGTCCAAGGAAGTATCCACCAAAGAGATAGGATATGAAGTTTTTCAAGTGGCCTCCACTAGCCAATCCCATCACAATTGCGTTATGTTGAGCATGTCTCAAATATCCCTTATTTCAGCAAGGATATTCTTGATTTCATCTTTCCACAAACGAATTGTGGCTTCTACAGTGTGTTCGAGACCAAATTTTGAGCACCTATTGCTAAATAGCCCTCGACAAACTTGAAAAAATAAACTAGAGAAAGAAAACTCCCTACTGAGACCAACATAAATTCTAACATTTACAATTCCAACCCTATCACCAATCCTCAATTCACTTGTTCCTTCATTGCTATCAACCCGCTTTTGCTTGTCACACCACGAATCTGATGGGCCTTGACTTAAGAAAGACGCAAAGGTTATCCCAGGTGACATGGTCAACTGTTTGGCCACAAATATTTCTATGCCACCCATGGAGAAGCACAAGTTACCATATCCAAGCCATAACACAAAACAAACACAATAGAAACATTCCAAACTTCTTTGGACCTTTTTCCATCACTTAGAATGATAAGTTATGCCATTACACTGAGCATACAAGTGCATAAGACAATGTACAAGGGAGGTGCCTCACACAGGCCTTCATTTAAACTTATTCCTAGCTCTAGAGATGGTACACTCGCACCCCTTATGGGTCTTTGAGGGACATTGCGGAGGGTCCCCTAGTTGAAACCCGGTGTCCCAGACGCACGGTAACTGACAGATTCACGAACTGAGCCACGGTTTGGGTGCTATGGCCATTCTAGTCGCACACCCGGGGGCCAATCACGGACACTTGGAGGATTTCCCTCGGGGCCATGCAACCTAAATAGGCGAGCGAACTTGGATAATGTCACCTCCCATAGGTTCACGTTGCCATTGTGGAGTTGTCCACAGTGGCCACGTATGCTCGGGGGCCTCCGAACGAGAAATGGCCCCCTTGAGCAAATTTGGATGGCCTTCACATTGGGGTCAACTTTGGAAAATCGCCGACCGGGCAGGTATGGCTAGCGTTCCCAGCCAAAACCTCCCTAGAAACATCTGTAGGAATCCCCGTAACTTGGGTTTGCTGTACGGTTGGACTTATATGCCCCCAGCAGGTATCCAGCAGGTGTCCCTGAAGATCTATCAGATGCGATACGGAACGAGCCATAGAATGACGAATGTGGCTCGGATCAATGAACCATCAACTCCATTGGATTCAGGACGCCGGGATAGTGCCATGGGTGCCTCTCTCCTCCGGTCCCATGGCCCCGGTGTCATCTTGTACGTCCATCTTGGAAACTAGGGTTTTACTGAGTAAGGGAGTGTGCAAGTTTTGCACACGGGGGGTCAGCTTTGGGAAATCATCCATCGGGAAAGTATGGCTAGTGTTCCCAGCCGGAACCTACCTAGACACACTTGTAGGACTCTCCAGAACCTGGTTTTGTTCCACGGTTGGACTTCTATGCGCCCGGCAGGTATCCAGCACGTGTCCCTGAAGGCCTTTTGGATGCGAGACAGAACGAGCCATAGAATGACGACCATGGCTCGGATCAAAGAATCGTCGACTTGGTTGGATTCAACACACCAGTATAGTGCCAAGGGTAACCCTCTCCCTTGGTCCCATGGCCCCGGTGTCATCTTATACGTCCATCTTGGAAACTAGGGTTTTGCTCAGTGAGGGAGTGTGCAATTTTTGCACACGGGGGTGAACTTTGGAGAACTGTCGACCAGGAAGGTATGGCTAGCATTCCCAGCCGGAACCTGCATAGACACACCTGCAAGACTCCCCAGAACCCAGTTTTGTTGCACGGTTGGAGTTCTATGACCCCGACAGGTATCCAGTAGGTGTCCGTGAAGGCCTTTTGGATGCGAGACTGAACAAGCCATAAAATGATCACCGTGGCTCGGATCGACAAACTGTCGACTCCGTTGGATTTAGGTCGTCAGGATAGTGCCAGGTGTACCCCTCTCCTCTGGTCCCATGACTCGGTGTCATATTGTACGTCCATATTGGAAACTAGGGTTTTTCTCACTAAGGGAGTGTGCAAGTTTTGCACATGGGGGTCAACTTTGGAAAATCGTCCACCAGAAAAAACCCTAGCTCCGGAGATGGCCCATTGGCACAACTTTTGGGTCTTCAAGGGACATTGTGGAGGGTCCCCTAGCTAACACCCAGTGTTCCGGACGCACCGGAATCAATGGATTTGCGAACCGAGCCATGGTTCGGCTGCTACGGGAATTCTAGTCAGGCACCCCAGGGTCATTCACCGACACTTGGAGGATTTGTCCTGGGGCCACAGAACCCAAACCGGCGAGCGAACTTGGATTCCGTCACCTCCGAGAAGTCCACGTGGCCATTTTGGATGGCCTTCACATTGGGGTCAACTTTGGAAAATCGTTGACCGGGTAGGTATGGCTAACGTTCCCAACCGAAACCTCCCTAGAGACACCTGTAGGACTCCGTGGAACTCAATTTTGCTACACGGTTGGACTTCTATGCCCCTAGCAGGTATCCAGCAGGTGTTCGTGAAGGCGTTTTGGATGCGAGATAGAATGAGCCATAAAATGACGACCGTGGCTTGGATCAACAAACCATTGAGTCCATTGGATTTAGGATGCTGGTATAGTGCCATGAGTGCCCCTATCCTCTAGTCTGGTGGCCTCGGTGTCATCTTGTACGTCCATCCTGGAAACTAGGGTTTTTCTGAGTAAGGGAGTGTGCAATTTTTTCACATGGGGGTCAACTTTGGAAAATGGTCCACCGAGAAGGTATGGCTAGCGTTTCCAGCTAGAACCTATAGAGACACACCTGCACGACTCTTCAAAACCTAGTCTTGTTGCACAGTTGGACTTCTATGTGCCCGGCAGGTATCCAGTAGGTGTCCGTGAAGGCCTTTTGGATGTGAGATGGAATGAGCCATGGAATGATGACCATGGATCAGATCAACAAACGATCGACTCTGTTGGATTCAGGACATCGGGATAGTGCTAGGGGTGCCCCTCTCCTCTGGTCCCATGGCCCCGGTGTCATCTTGTACGTCCATCCTGGAAACTAGGGTTTTGTTTAGTGGGAGAGTGTGCAATTTTTGCACACGGGGGTGAACTTTGAAAACCATCAATTGGGCATGTATGGCTACCCGTCCCAGCCAAAACCTACCTAGACAGACCTGCAGGACTCTCTGGAACCCGGTTTTGTTGCACGGTTGGAGTTTTATGACCCCGACAGGTATTGAGCAGGTGTCCGTGAAGGCCTTTTGGATGTGAGACAGAACGAGCCATAGAATGACGATTGTGGCTCGGATCGACAAACTGTCAACTCCATTGGATTCAAGATGTCGGGATAGTGCCAGGGGTGCCCCTCTCCTCTAGTCTCGTGTCCCCGGTGTCATCTTGTACATCCATCTTGGAAACTAGGGTTTTGCTCAGTGAGGGAGTGTCAATTTTTCAACATGGGGATCAACTTTGGAAAATCGCCCATCGGGCAGGTATGGCTAGCATTCCCATCCGGAACCTGGCTAGACACGCCTATAGGACTCCCTATCTCTCTGATCCATAAATTCTAGTGCATCCTGTTACATCTTGTTTTCACACCCAAGTGGCAAAGTTCTAATCCTCCAATGCTAGAAGTGCGACTTCCGAAGATGATTGCCACTGTCACCTCAATAAAGATTTTCCCAATTTTTAGGCCTACTGTAAAGGCCAAGGGAGGCTTCTAGATAAAGGTTGGAGAAAAGGTCTTAGGATTTCAAACTTGTTTGAAGATTAAGATGTGTTTTCCATTAAGTTAAAGTCCCATGTGAGTGCTTAATTCAGAAAGTTGCAAGTGAATTAATCAAATAGACACCTTTCAAAAATAAATATTTTCTCATGTGTAAAATGAAAGATCATTCATGGATAAATAAAGATATCCACAAAACTTAAATCAACAATGCACCATAATGTTATAGAATCAAAATTCACATTAAAGCATGTTGGATTATTTTCCAAAATCATCCACAAATGATATTATCTAATAATGCCAAGGTTATAGTTATTAGTTTACCAGTGATTATTGAATGAAACCCTCTTGGAGAGAGTAAAATATTTGCAAAAGGGTGTCACCCAATCTATTAAGGGTCCAAGTAAGTTGTAGTGATTTGAATCACTTCAATAAAGATGGCTGAAATCTTATCTTCACAAACTTAATTAATTAAATGTTTATTCCATATGATCCATGAGCATATAAATATAAAAAGATGTGTTGGAAATAAAATCAGTAAACCACTTGCGTAGGTTTGGTAACTTCTAGAATGTAAATGATTAGATGATCGTAAACATTCATTCAATAAACCATAAACATTTAGGATATGTTGTGTGTAATTGCTTAAGACAAATTTGTGAAATAATAACCATTCAAATAACATGCAATTAACAATATGATCCATAGATGAGTGTTGTGGATCGTGATAGACTAGTCATTATATATGTGGCGAGGGTCCTATTTCAAATGGATTCAGTTAGGATAATCAAATTATTTTAGGTGTTGTATATGAAGTGGTTATGGACCTAGTAAGTCCAAGGGTGAATCCTATAGATCTTGAGGATGGAAGGGTTGTTTTGGAAAAGGATGGTTGTTGGTTGAAGGTTAGAGATGGAGGAGACAATTCTTTAAAGCATGTTGATAATGATAAAGGTGAAGCCAACAAAGGGATGGAGGTGAATGATGTTGGTAGTGTCAAAATGAAGAGGAAGAAGTGTGTAAAACATAAAATCTCTCTTATGAGGCTAGTTCTAGGAAAGGATATCAAAATGCATGAGGTGGTGGGAATGGATTCCCATGCTTTTGTTGGAATATTTCATTGTAAAAAGGTGGGGGAGTTGTCTCTAAGGGTGTAGTTATAGGAAAGATGGGCTCTTAGGCTTGGGTACATTCCTAATTTATTTATATCAACTACAAGTTACCTAGGGTTTCTTTTCATATATCAAGAGGTTTTTGAGGAATATTTTGTCCCATGATTGGAAGTGGGAGATGATTTTTCTTATGCTAAAACAATGGTCCCCTTATTTTTATTTATACCGAAAGATGAATGACATCGCTCCAGTTTCGATGAAGTGTCTTAGCCTTCCTCTGGACTTCCGGTCACCTTCAATGGAGGCTCAACCTCACTTAGATCAATGAAAAAAAGAAATTAGCAACTCTATTAAAGACTTCGCATTAAGTTTTCAATATCCTTCCTTTGATTTTGAAAATTTTGGGATAGTATACTCATTTGGGGATAGTTGTTAGGGTTTTTCTTTCTCTTTGAAAGCATTGAAGGGGGATAGGAAATTCAAGGATATGTGTGTTACAGTTATTCTATCGAGGGATCCCCTATTGGGTCTGATTCTAGTGATGGGGATTTTGAGGTAAATAATCAAAATAGGAAGGGCCCTAGTGTGGAAGGTAATAGATATTATTTAATATATAGGAATGAGGTTCTTGGTGATGATAAAGAGGGGGTTGAATGGGGTTTGGGTTGTTTTGAAGGGAAAGGCCATAAGGGTTCTAGTAGAGGTAGAAGATATAATTTATGCATTTCTAAGGAGAGAGATCTAAAGAGAGGGACCATGGTTGAGGTGATGACAACGAGGGTCATATGAATCCAATGAATATTCCATGGATCATGGGGTAAAATGATGTCTTGAACCATTGAGTTAACTATGTTCAATATGTGTCTTCACCTAAAAAAATCCAAGATACTTAAATTGCAAAGAGTGATTATCAATATTACCAAAACATTGAAGACGTTATAAACACTAAGGGTCTATGCCAACTTGTGCAAGTAGTAGTTCAACACATTAACAATGCTTTCATTAAAGGCACATACTAACACACAAAGAAAAATCCATTTGTAACTACATTAAGAATTATCTTTTATTGCTTAATCCAATTGCACCTATGCACACCCCTCATGTTTGAACTAATTCAAGTGATATTGTTAACCCTTCCATCCAAGCACACATATAAACTTCTCATATATCTAGGTTAATTTAATATAATATATGATGCAATGCTTGTTAGAATTGACTATTACAACCATTACAAGGATAAGTATGGAAGAAGTCATCATCTCCTATATTTATTTTTGTAGCCCTAAAGTCACAACACTTTGTAATGTAAATATCACTCCTTAGTTTGCTTGGTTAGGTATGTTGTTGTTGAAAGGAAAAGATGCACAACCCATTCAAATACAAGGGACTCATATTGAGGTCACTTGGTGTCTAGAAATAACATCTATATGTATGTGAGAACTTTTCCATAACATTCTTATCGAACAAAAAATCTTGTATGCAAAAATGTAATTAGAGACAAACTCATATACACAAGTGCAGATCCATCTATTAATATGAAAAAATGATCCAATCATGTACACTTTTTGGAAAAATGGAACATCGTTTCCAGCGTCTATATAATTGCAACTCGTGCCCCATACAAAAAGTCAACTCATGTCCTATACAAAATATGGCCCATGGTGCCCTATACAAAATATGGCAACTCGTGCCGAAAATGCCACATTGTGGCTAGTGTACATAGGAGGGTCTCTCGACCCTCCTACCCACCCTCAGAGTTCCCAGGTGCATCTCCAAAATTGATCTTACTTTTCTTCGTGCTAGAGGAAGTTGGCTCCTTCCGACGTCTTTGAGCACATCCCCCTAAGCTCTGAAATGACAACAATAATATGTCAACTTTTCCTGGGAATTATACAAGTAAAAAACATAATTTCAAAATAAAAATAGTTTTCAAATCTTGGATAACTCATCGCATGCGAGACTGTAAGTTGTGAGGGGTATTCCCTCCTCCGTGATCCTAGTCTCTTGGCAATGCCACCCTGCAACATTTAGAACAATCAGATAAATGCTGAAACTAAATGTGTATACTAATTTCCGTTAAAATTGAACGAGATTTTCATAAACTAGTCAATCTCATCGTGAACAAAATCGGCTAGTTTTCGGGGCTAGCGGATGGAGCAATCGGCTGGACATCCTCCTCTGCTGCCAGGGTGGACGGTAAAGGGGAGGATGTAGCCACATCGAGGGTGGCTACACCACTGGGGGGAACAGTGGAAGAAGGGGGGGTGGTAGGAGGAGGCATGGACTGGGGTGGGTGAAGTGGAGATGGACGTTTAGGGCTATAAACACCAACTGGCTGTAGTATGGATCGGGGCACCCTAGAAAGGGAAGCGATTTTTGTGGGGGAATGTGGGGGGGGTAGGTCTGTGTTGCATTAGAGGGATGGGTGACTGTGGATGGGTGGTGTGTCGTGGTCGGATGGGGTAGGCTAGGAACATGGGAAACTGATACGGAGGTGGAGATCGATATGAAAAGTAGGGGGGAGATGGATGGAACTGTGGTACTATATAGGAGTGGGGGGGCTGGATGGAAGGGGTTGGGGAATGGGGCATGTATTCGAGGGGATACAACTGGCATATACGGTGGCTGAAAGGCCGGGGAGGGAGGAATAACGGCATTGACAGGCCAAGGTGCTCACACCTGCATACACATTTATAACCTCATAGTTTAATATAGAAAAATATAAATATACACAGACAAGTCATCATATTTGAAATTAAATTTATGCTTTAATACACACGATACCTATGCACGTGGAGAACTGCTGGTCCCCAGTGGTGGTGGTTGGTCGTTGGAGCCCATGAACACCTGTGCAAACACTACAATTTTTAGACTGAATTTATAAAAACAATATTAACAATATTAAACACAATGCAAATGAGAATGACAACGATGGTACTTAAAAAACATGACTGCAATTAATTTATATTCAAGTTAGATGATATTAAATATTCTGAAAGGATAGAAGGTGGCATGGCATGAAATTAAAATTAAATAAGGTGACAGGTCATAGAAGGTGGCATGGTGAGCTTTTTGTTTTCTAGAGTGATCCCCATGAGTAGGTGAGCTTTTCCTTTGGCCCTATAGAGATGTGCAGTGCCTCATCAGTGAATGGAATTCATGTCCATTTACATATTTGAATTGGAAACCTATGTAATGTGTTTGGGTTCTTGATGAAGAGTTCCTAGGTTTTGATGTCTTCTTATAGATTTGTAGTTTCCTACAAGCTTGATTCACCTAGTGGAAAAGTATTTGCATCCCTTGAGTGAGGATGTTGAGTCCCTTTATTTCCATAACATTTACATCATCAAATAAAATGGCATCTCATTGTTTCAATTTGCAAAGAGGTGCTAAATAGCAGTTAAGTTAGTGTGCATGTTATTTAATACACTTTAGAGTGTTGATCGTTAGAAAAAGGAAGAAAGAGAAATATTTTTCATGATTAACTTACTTACAAGCTTGAATGTGCCATGTTCTTTTGCATTGAATGAGTAATTATGTGTTCTTGATTAAATAACTATGTTGTCAGAATGATATCACTTGATTGAAATCAAAGAAATCTTGAGTGAAATTAGTTAAATGAGTATTCTTGATGCCAAATGTTTTACCAAGTTGTATTTGAATAAAGATAATAGCAAGGCCCCATACACCATATTTCTAAGATTATCTCTCTTCCTTATGGGCCTTACATCCTTTTCAAAAACTTTAGTGACAATACATGTGATAATTTGTTTTACATTGTTTATATGTATTTCCTAATAGCATGTTCTAGGACTAGTAGTATGATTACTTTCAGTCTCACATATTAGAATAAATTGGAAATCCCATGATAATAAACTAGGGTAATAAGGACATGAGAAACATTAGGTTCTTGAATTTCTAGAAGCTTGGCCACTATGATTCTCTTTTTCCCAAGAGTTTTGCACAATGCAGTGAAAATTCATAGCAATAAATAGTTATCCTATTGGTCTCGGTGGATGCAAAAGTGACAAGTACAACATCTTAGTGAACTCAATTGATGCAACAAAGTTAGCAGAAGCATAGAAGTGATTTGACAACCTTTACGATTAAAAGAACCTATTAGTAGAATATGGAGGAAAGTGTTAATTAACATGGTAATATATTCTCAAAGATTAAGCTTGAAGAACACATGGCATAACGGCATGGTAGCAAAGGTTGATTTGGTGGACAAAGTGATGGGTATTGGAGCCATTGGAACACCTATTGAGCCAAGAGTCAAATGACCCATACTGTGGTCATTTGAAGATGATTTGGACAAGGAGAGTACATGGCAAAGATAACTTGGATGACATGGTGACAAATGGAGAATCAACAATAACACACATGGCATTGGTCAAGCATAGGAAGAGCAAGGAAGCATTGGATGGTAGTCTGAGGATGAAGGACACTGCGGGCATCACTAAAACCCCAGCCGCAGGCTCATCATTGGTCAAGTAAGAATGACAGATTTTGGAAATTTCTCTCCCATTTGTATAATCATCAGAGGTCTAGGATTCCTAAAGTGAACATGGACAAATGTTTCTAGTTTTCTTAGGTTTTCATGTTTTATAAGGTTTCATTTTTTTTTTGGTGGGATTATACAAATTTATAGCTCTTAAATAAATTAGACAATATTATAAACACAACTGTAAATTAAGATGATAATATGGTAATTACCCAGTGCTAATTAATTTGTAATTACTAAACACAAATTACTCATAACTTGATCTAATTATTCAAAGCAAAGAAGTTACCTATGTGTATGTTGTTGCAATCTCCTCTGCTGCTGCCATGGATCCATCGAGGTCAAAGGAACCGATGTCCTCCCACCTGGGGGATAGAGACCTGGCCTCGAATAACTATACATTAAAACAAATAAATTCAACAATGTGTATTTCAAAGTTAAATATATTAAACAATACGATATCAAATAAAATACAACAAATACTTGAACATTAAATAAAACAATAGAAAACCTGATTGATGAAGCTCCCTATGGCATGCTGCTGCATATCACCATGGCAAGAATGACCACAGTGAGAGCAACGATGTGTCATTGTTCTAGTAGAACTAGAAGGCCCCAGCTGGGTTCCACCTGTATCCGGCATGTCCCGACCACCACCCATAGACTGTGCAGTTGTTTGTGTCTCATCGATGTCCTCCTGGTTCTAGAAAGACATGGCCACAAATTTGGGATGTCTAAGCAAGTCATGTGTGGCACGTCTTATGGAGTCATGAATCTCATCTAGGCCACCACCAAACCTGGGTGGCTAAGGAGGGGGGTTTGGCTCTGTCCTAGGTGCAATTGGTCCTCTAAGTGGGTTGCAGTGCGTCTGAGGTCGATCTTGGGCAGAGCCAAGGACGACACCCTAAAACTCAGTGATGTCAAAATAGTTGACATGGTACCCTAGCTCAAACTCAACCTACAATTTGTGAAGTAAATACTGTGGGACCTCCAAATTGTTGCACGAGGGCCTCTCAAACACCATGAACCACCTCTTTCTCTAGTTATCTCTCCATGGCTGGTAAATGCACTAGTCCATGCAATCTTGAGGCCTCGTCACAGCTGGAGGTTGTCCTATCGAGGGAACTATGAACTTGTTATACAACTAGGCTTTGGTGATGTTAGGTTTTTTTATCTACTCTTTGGACAACCCAATGGATTAGTGTTCCCTCATTCGAGCCCTGTATTGGCTCGAGTTTGTTATCTCACTATGTGCAATATTGATTGATTCAATAATTTTTTGAATTGATGAAGCCAAGGAAACCCGAGAGGGTTCCTTGGTAATGTTCAATTCATTACTTAGTGCCCTCAATTTATTTAAGTCTTGGTGTAATTGATCTTCAGAGTTTTCATTCGGTTCATTGTCAGTTCCCATATTGTCTTCTGGAGGTCGGGTTTCATTAGTTTCATAATATGGTTCAGGTGTGTTTGACATCTTAATAGGTGTAGATGGCCTGCAATTAAATTTCCTTGGTTTTTTAATGTATTGTAAATTAAAAAAAAAAAAAAAAATTCAAATGGAAAAAAAAAAAAAACAAATTTGTGCTTTCAGGAGCACCTAAGAGAAATGGATGGCACCATGGTATAGGGGTGATTTCTTGGTGTTGAGGAGAATTTTGGTGCTCGAAGACGCATTCGTAGGATTGCGCAGTGCACTAATAGGATTGCACAGTGGGCTAATAGGTCTTTCAAAAATGACAAACCCGTGAGCTCTATTTTCTTTTATAAAAAAATAGAGGCGCCTACGTGTCATTGACACATGTACACCATTTTGTGCATGCGCGCCCCTTTTGTCCACGTGGACATTTGGTATTGCCGAAGCAGCGATGCGTACGCACATTTGGATGCGCGTGCGTGTCACGTTGTTTTTTCCACTCACGTGCTACCGTTGCAGTCTTTTTGGGTACTAGCTTTGTGCAGGTACCCCTAATAATGGTTGGCCATGGTGCTATTTGTTATGTAACCATTGTTAGTGATGGTGTAAGATGGTCTTCCATAAATAACCAAACACAACCATGGTTCACTATATTCAACCGTGGTTAACCAACATCAACCATGCAGTCAATGATGGTTAACTAAAGTTAACCATGGTTAATGTTCAGATGTCATTATCTATGGTTAAACATACTTAACCATGGTTAACCAAAGTCAAGAATAGTAAACCATGATGCAAGCATAAGAAACCATGATGCACTAAAGTCAACCATATTCAATTATGATGCACAAAATTCAACCATACGTAAATAATGGTAAACCATATTTTAATGTAATCAAACTTAGTTTAAATTCAACCATGCCTAAACAATGGTTAACCACGGTTTAAAATAAACCTTGGTTTAATGTCCACCATGTAATAAAGTCAACATTTTTTAAAGTCAACCATGCCCAATCAATGGTCAACAAAAATTCGACCATGGTTAGCCATAGTCAACCATTCTTAAACAACATTAACATAATCAACCATTATTATCCAAAGTCAACCATAGTCAACCATGATGCAACCATAATCAACCATAGTAAATTATGGTTAATCAATGTTTAGCATAGTTAACCATGATGTACTAAATTGAATTATGTCAAAACAATGGTCAACCATGGTTTAATATGGTCAAACTTAGTCAACCATCATTTGACACCCTTCATCGACCTCTAACCATGCTCAAACACTCTATACCATGGTCTAACAATGGTTGACCATTGTTCTCCTGATTATTTCAACCATGATCAATGATGGTATAACATGATCTTACATAACTAACCAAAGTCAACCATTGTCTATTCAATTCAACCTTGATTAACCAAGATTAACTATAGTTAGCCATGGTTAACCAAACTCAACCATGGTTATGCATAGTCAACCATGGCTAACGAAATTCAACCATAGTTAACTATGATGGAACCATATCCAACCATTATGCTCTAAATTCAACCAATGGTTAATCTAACTCAGCCATGGTTAACCAAAGTCAACCATGATTAACCTAACTTAACCATGGTTATCCAAAGTCAAGCATAGTTAACCAAAGTCAACCATGATTAACCTAACTCAACCATGGTTAACCAAATTCAACCATAATCAACCATGAGATGTTATCAACCATGGTTAAGCATAGTCAATCATAGTTATATTAAGTCAACTGCAGTCAACCATGATGAAACCAGAGTGAACCAAAGTCAACCATGAAGCAACCATAGTCAACCATGGTTAATTAAAGTTCATAGTAAATCATAGTTAAGCATGATGCACTAAAGTCAACCATTCCCATAGCCAAGCATGATGCAATAAAGTCAACCATTTCCATAGTCAACTATAGTCAACAATTTTCAAACATGGATCAATGATACTAAAAAATATTTAGTTGTGGTCAAACATGGTCACTGATGATTGACCATGTTTGATTATGCCTAACCTTGGCTAACTAAACTCTAACTTTTCGGAAACCATAGTGAAATATTCTTAATAATAATCGACCACGGTGAATCGTAGTGAACCAATGCCAAACATGATTAACCATAACCGACCATTCTAAACCACGATTAAACATGGTCACCTTTAATCAACCATTGCAGACCATGATAAAAAAAAATTGATTAAACTCTTCATTTATATGATTTTATTTGATATTAATCAATCAATTCATACTTCTACTTTTATTATTATAATATGAAAATATAATAATAATAATAAATTAACAATAATAAAAATAAAAAATTAATAATTTTTATATAAAATAATACACATTATTTATATAAATATAGTGAATATTGATTTATTTTATTTTTTATATAAATTATTATTACTATTATTAATTATTGCTTATTATTTTATATTTATATTTTTTTCTTCGTAAATATTTGTGAACTATTTAGTATAATAAATAAATTATATCATTATTATTATGTATAATTTTTATAATAATATTAATTCATAATTATTCACCTAATGAACTTTATTTTAAACATTTTTAAGAATAGAACCCATCTACATATATTAGCAACAACTTTTAAAAATATAGATGTGTTATAATCTATATATGTGTGTGTGTGAAGTCACTGTCAAACAAGACACGAAATTGATGTATTATTTATGTAAAATGTTTAACATAATAATATTAATAAAATAAAATGTAATAAAATTGAATAGTAGATAAAATAAAATAAAATAACAATGTTATATTTAATTTGCATAATAAAAAATAAAATCTCCTTAATATTTAATAAATATTTTAAGTATTTATGTGTAGATTTTAGAAGTTATGTTGAGGAGACAGGTCCCTTGTTTCATAAACAAGGTGATCTCATATACCAAATTGCTATTTGGCTTGCTTGTGATTTCAAAAATTGATTAGTATAACTTGAGTGTGAACTTAAAAATAGATTAGTATAACTTGAGTGTGAAATTAAAAATATATCTATTATTATTATTATTATATGTTTTCTTTTATTCTTTAATTGGAAAAAACATATTATAGTTTTAAAAATTGAGTAACTTATTGATCAATTTATGGTGATTCATAACTATTAATAAAGGAAGACAAGCTCTTATGTAACAAGGGTTGCAAGCAGCAAAGTCCTTATGTTAGAAAAAAATTGAAATAAAAATAATAAGAAACACTAAACAACAATAGACATGTAAATTTTCCCATTGTTAGTAGTCGTTGCAAGATATTTCAACCTCCCTTGAAGTGGTATTTATTCATCATTGACTTCAGTAACATTTCGCCACTCTATTGCATTCGAGCTACTATGACCTTTTCCAATTCTATAGAGAGCATCAATTAATATAAGCCCATCTCAATGTAACATAGTAATATACATTTGTTTTTTCTTGAATTCTCTTTTTATTTTGCTGTAACACACCATTCTTACACTAGACTTAAGAAAATCATTTTTATTTTATATATAAAACATATATGCATAATATCCACATGCATAATGCTTATACACATTCTTATGACAAGTGCATATTAATATGCATAATAACTATAAGTAAAAGATGGAAGCTTAAACTATTTCATAAGAACCATGAAATCTTATATCAAACATTTTATGGAAAGTGTGCAGCAAACATTTTATGGAAACTACGTAGTGGAAACATAAAAAACTATACAGAAACGTATATATTTATGTGTGCCACTTGTCTAGCACATAAAATTTTATCATTTGATACACATAGAGCACATAAATTCTTCGTATAAATACTTTCCTAAAAATTTTGCATTTGAAATTTGCACTAATAGTAATCGCAATAAGAACTATGCATATACTAGCATATCATAAGAACTAGTCTATCTGTCTTAAGGACTGGGCAAATCTGACATTCATTACATGGCATATTAATTAGGCCTTCAACAATAGTTCATGGTTCAAACATTGCACGGAAACTAATCACTTTCTAAATATTTCATTTTCTTAATGAATTGAGCTATGCACAATAAACTATTGCTTAACAAATATTTCATTTTTTCTTAACGAATTGTACTATCCACAGTAACCCATTCCATGGCCAAGTCAAGCCTAAGTCAATTACTCATTAAGCAATAAGCAATAATGGTTTAATTACTGCTACATCCCCTTTGCAATAATTTGAGTGAGCATTTTATTTACAAACTTGTAAATTAGTGATTTCTACGAAAAATGAATTTAGACTTAATCAAAGATCGGGTATTCATAAAACTTCAATTTCATTTGAATAATTTATGCATTATTATTCAACATAGTGCATAATTAATCTTGTACTGATTCCATAAACAAAAATTCAACCAATCAAGACATGATTTAAAAAATTAAAAACATGAAAACACAACACTATCATATGTGCTCATAATTCCACCAAGACAATTAGGTACACCATTAGCCACTTTGTTCGAACATTACAGAGACAAATTGGTCTGACTGCACAAGAGTGAAAACACATCACTGTCATTTGTGCTTAGAATTCCAACAAGATAATTATCTTTCCTCTTGCGCTAAAAAATTCCCCCCCTTGCACATTCTTCTTCCTTAGTCCTCTCTTCGGACATGAGTAAAAGTTGGTAACAGAGATCATCTTCTTCTCTGTATTCTCAGATCTCCCCTCTTCACAGATTTTTTTTTTTTTTTTTCGGAATGAAGGAATGAATATTCCCATTTACCTTTTGCAAGCAGCCTTTAATGCATGGCAAGAGGGAACCACGTGGGTTACCTCATCCACATTTCCTCACTTTATAGAAACACACAAATCCCCCAAAATCCAACTTAATCCATAATTATTATTTTAATAATAATTTTTAAGTTAATAAAATGGGATTAATACTTAACCACAACTTAGGATAAACTTTAAGGACATTTAAGGTTCTAAAATGTATCTATGGGTCATGGCATAGTTTCCTCCTAGGCAACTTTTAACCCCCTTACTGTCTCTGGTGAATACATGAGTTCCCGATCTCTTCAGTGTTCCGCCTTAACGTAGCTAGTTATGGATTTTAATATTAATAATTACAAAATATACATATGTTCTTCCATATAGACATTTCCAAATGAATATTTACATCATACATAGGATCAATTCAGTGGTCTCATCCAGGGGTATTACATCTGCACTCTACATCTATAAAGCGATTTCAACCTTTAAAGTTTGAAGTCTACAAGCAAGACTCAAGAGAAGCCTATCACCCAATAGAAGGAACAGGCCAAGACAGATTGAGGAAGAACTATTTTGTACCTATAACATTACAAAGAGTATGGCATAGGGCTGTCATGTCATATTGAGTTCATACTATGCTAAAAGGAGGGAACTAATTTCTCAACATCAACAATCAACCACTTGAACTATTGAAGACAACTCACTTTATTAGATTTGTATTTTCTCGCAACATAATCTCAAAACTAGATTTCCCCGATTTCCCTTGTGCCATTCACTTGAGGAATGGTAAAGGCACGTCTAGTCACATCCAGCATGATTCATTTATAACAAGTAGAGACTTGCCAAGCAATAAAGTTGTAGTGAAAGACGATGTGAACACAACATGCCTCACACTTTCTGCTTTCTTACATGATTGAAGAACGTTTAGAGTTCACTATCTCCTTCTCTTCATGCATTTAAGTTAGTGCCTAAGGATATGAAGTGAAGCATGTAACAAAAGTGAAGTAGTCAGGGAGAGATAAACACTAAAAGCTCTTTAATAAAACTCAAAGCCATCGAGATTTGAAATTAATTACTTCTCCATTGACAAATATATGCAAGCTTACCTCAGGATGCTTGCATTCACCTTCACCACAGGTCATGGTGTAGCCATGGATTGCAGAATCAAAGCTCCCTTCCTCACAAAGATCTGCTCTAAAAAGATGAAGCCTTTCTTAGGCTCCTGTAAGTAATACATGTATTTGTGGAAGGGAATCAAGATAACAATGATAACAACCTTTTCTCTTACCTCTCTAGCAATGCCCATCTAGCCATGATTCCAAGACCCCTTGATGTGTTCAAATCCTTGATCTCAATACTTTCTTGCCTTTTAGCTTGTGGAAAAAGGGAAAATTTGATCTACATTAAAATAATTTCCTTTAAATGGAGGCAATCTATTGACAGAGAATGTGTTTATATTCTCCATACTCCATAGACGTTTTAAAAAAATTCTATAAATATTAAATACAATATTTTTTCTCATGAATCTATTTATTTATTTTCACTTCTAAAATTTAGCTATTATCTAGAAATTTTAGTTGGAAAATTTCAAGGTTACAAAAAATTTTAGTCTAAAAAATTTCAAAGTTACAAGAAAATAAACCTAAATTTTAATTACACTTTAAACATATTGAAACATTAAATATATTTCTATCAAATTAATGAAAAAACACAATACTAATAAATAATTTTTAGATTTATTAAATAATTTGTAGATTTTATTCTAAAACTCGAATGACTATTTCAACTCTCTATATTATCACTCTAAATACTTAATATCTCATATTCTTCATCATTATCAAAGCTATATAAAAATAATTTAATCCCAAATATCAAACATTATTTAACTCCAACATAAAACCATAATATTACAATTTAGGTTTCACACTATAAAAAGATATTAATAACTCTAAAACATATTAATAAATCTAAACTAAACTAATACGAATATAAACAAATAAAAAATTTAATAAAATTATATCAAAGCTATAAAGTGTTGAATTGTGAAAGTTACTGAAACTCCACTTTTGTGGATGGGGTCGATCCAAGAAACCCAAAAATCTAAAATGCAATAAAATTATATCAAAAGGATAAAGTTTGGAATTGAGAAAATTACTAAAACGCTTATTTTAGTTAATTAAGTCATAAGTTTTATTCTTATTTTCGTTAATTAAGTCACGAGTGTTATTCTTATTGAGCTATACATATTCTATGCCAGTTTAGCTTTTTTTATTTATTTCTAATTTGTTCTTATTGAACGACTGCAAAACTAAAATTGCAAGACAATAAGGCATTGGTTTTAAAAATGATTAATACACTTCATTAAATTACTGTAAATTAATGGTTTTAATGTAATATAACCCATTACTAGTTTCCTTAAATGTTGAAAATACATTTTATTGCATTGGAATATTGAAATAATGCAACTTAGTGTTGGTATCTGGCTGCAAGAGAGAATTAAAAATATCATCCGATTGTGAATTAGATTGGCATGTCCACAAAACTCAAAATTAATTTGTCTGCACAGTAACACTTTAAAATTAATTTATAATGTTGTATGTTGAATTTTTACATTTAAAAAAACACACATTGTAGAGAAGATTTATTTGATAGAGAGAAGTCTAAAAGTTTGATAAACTATGCTAGTAATATTTTAAGGCGAAAGCTAAGCATTGAGTTACAGAGATACTTTGCAGCTCAATACTTAGCTTTTGCCGTATACTAAAATGAAAATTGTAGCCCATGGTTGTACTATTATAACTATCGATGTACCAGATACATGGTAGGCGCCAAATGCACCTCAAAGTACTCTGCTCAATCAAGACAAGAATTACCTGCTACCAAATAGAAGTGGACACTGGGGAGGTAAATAATTACCTGCTACGAAACTAAAAGGTCATATATTGCGACACTTATTATCGTTGAAGATTAGAATCTAACAGTAGGGTTTAGGCTCCGCTGTTTCCAATGGCTGGCGTTTGCGTTTCTACCCTTTTTCTATATACACTCAACAATCCTGCGAAACACAAACGACGAAGCCACTACGGTGGAGTTTGTTGTCTTTTAGAGTTTATAAAAGAAGATATCCCATATGGGTAGATCTCCTTGCTGCTCCAAAGAAGGGCTCAACTGTGGGGCGGTCGTGGGGCCTGGACCGCCCAGGAGGATCTGATTCTGTCCAAATACATTCGACTTCATGGCGATGGTGGGTGGCAAAAACTTCCCCACAAAGCAGGTGATTCTCAGCAAATTCCTTATAGCACTCTTAATTCAAACCTAGATGTCTGTTCAAAGACTAAATAATTTGTTTTGCAGGTTTTAAGCGGTGTGGAAAGAGTTGTAGATTACGTTGGCGGAACTATCTTTGTCCCGACATTAAACGGGGAAACATTTCCTCCGATGAGGAAGAGCTCATTATTAGGATGCATCGTCTTCTTGGCAATCGGTCTAACATTTATTCACTCGTCTTAGATTTCATTGATATCTCATGTCAGGGTTTCTGAATTTAGAATTATTAATGGCATACTTATAAGAACTACAAGTTCAGTTGATAAGTGTGAATAAATATGCATGCATGTAGGTGGTCGCTTATAGGAGGACGACTGCCTGGAAGAACTGCCAACGAAACTGCCAACGAAATCAAGAACTACTGGAACTCCCATCTGAGACAAAACGGAGTACAATCTCAAGCCAAGGCGCACAATCTCAAGAGAAGGCCCAAATCTCCTCCCCCCTTCCAAAACCATGAGCCACCCCGGTGAAAATAAAACCCATCGGTTCTAACGGTTATGGCTGCAGTAATATTCCTGCTTCAGATGTCTCATTCAATTTTTTGAATATTCAAGAAACTACGAATTCTTCCAAGTCAGGGAGCTACCTACTTGGAAACGATTCTATCAGAGAAGATGATTCGACGCTGATGGATTTTGGAATGGTAGATGTTAATCTGGTTCAAACAGAAGATAGAAACTCTACCAGTTTGATGTCTAGTTTAGCGGATCAGCAGCCCCCGCGATCTAATGATCATTTTGCAGGAGATGAAGGCATATTAGACGACGGTTTATTTCACATGGAGGACCTGTTGTTTCCGGAATGTAATATGCTGATCCCTTGGCCATCCGACTTTTGTACAGATTTTCGAGTAGAAGAGTTTTACACGGGACCGCCTACAGTAGACACAGAGAGGAATCAGTTTGAATATATATGCTCTGATCAATGCAACGTCGTACAGTTCGTTAACATTTCTACAATCGCCATCGATGAAGGAATGGAAGAGATCTTCGATATCGCAGAACACGCAGACTGGATTCATGAAGTCGGCTATGTAACGTGGAAAATGAACTGGGAGTACATGTATATTCTAGAGTAATTAGGTTGACCCGGAATACTTGCATTTGTTTTCAAAACCCCCAGTCCGTATTAATTTATAGACATGAAATGTAATCAATGTAGCTTTGTCAGGTTAAAAAATAAAATGGAACCCAAGGTGCATCATAAAGACATGGCATAGACAGATTAGTATTAGTAGAGCGTTTTTTCAGTGCATGGTATTAGTTCTGTTGCGAGGTATGGAAGAGTTGTGTGTTATTTCAATTATAAAATATGTAGTGATTTTTCATTATTATTATTTATAATTATAAAATATGTAATGTGTTTCAAATATTAATGTAAATTAATTTCTTGTGTTTTTAATTGGAATCTTTATATGTTATTTTTAATAATAACAGTTATCATTGTATATTAGAAAAAAAGAAAAAAGCTTTACCAAAAACGACCACCCTTTTTCTATTACCCTATAAAAGGGTAAAATGGTAGACACAAAAACTCCAAACTAGTTGTACCAAAGGTCTTTGAGATTTAATAACAATACTTACTTGTTACTACAAAACTTTTCATGTTATAGATACAAATATATTGGCCTAATAAGATTATGCATTTATAAAACATAAAACATCAAAAAGGAAGAAGTATTGAGAATAAATTATTTGCTCCTAGCTTGCCTCGAGGTGTCCAAGTTAATACTCTTCTTGACCGACTAACCGACAGAGTCTTCGGTGTGGTTTGTTCAGCCAAAGAGGAATTACCTTACAATGGATCTCTTGTGCCTGGTTTAGAAGCTTGGCCATGTCTTCAATAACTTTATATATCTCTCCTATATGTCCTCCCTAGACACGAACATTATCCTCCACATCGTCCAAGCAAGTATCCACCAAAGAGATATGATATGAAGTTTGTCAAGTGGCCTCCACTAACCAATCCCATCACAATTGCGTTATCTTGAGCATGGCTCAAACATCCCTTATTTTAGTGAGGATATTCTTGATTTCATATTTCCACAAAGGAATTGTGGCTTCTACAGTGTGTTCGAGACCAAATTTGGAGCACCCATTGCTAAATAACCCTCGACAACCTCGAAAAAATAAATTAAACAAAGAAAACTCCCTACTGAGACCAACATAAATTCTAACATTTACAATTCCAACCCTATCACCAATCCCGAGTTGACTTGTTCCTTCATTGTTATCAACCCCGTGTTGCTTGTCGCACCAAGAGTCTGATGAGCCTTGACTTAAGAAAGACCCAAAGGTTATCCCAGGCGACATGGTCGACTGTTTGGCCACAAATATTTCTATGCGGCCACCCATGGAGAAGCACAAGTTACCATTTCCAAGCCATAACACGAAACAAACACAATAGAAACATTCCAAACTTTTTTGGACCTTTCTGCATCCCTTAGAGTGATAATTTATGCCATTACACTGAGCATATGAGTGCATAAGACATGATACAAGGGATGTGCCTCACACAGGCCCTCATTTAAACTCATTCTCCTCAAACTATTGCCACAGGAAAAGTGGCTAGCTCCTCTCATGCATTCGAGGATGCAGTAATTGCACGTCATTTCAATGCTGACGATCCTTTTCATTGATCCAAAGACTTGAAGTTGACGTTAACTTCGTGGTATGCTAGTTTGATCGACACTAACTATTTTTTCTAACACTACTCCTTGGTTTTCCAGTGAATCATCATGAATATTATTATGCCTTCAAATGTGAAAAACATGAAGACCGTTTACCTCCTTACGAAGTCAAAACACTCGTGTGTTTTCTGTCTTGAGGGGGAATTTCTTTGCTTAGACTATTCCTAATTGTGCCGGAAGAGAACCCCCAAAGATCATGAATTTGTCCATCCATTGCGCTACAAGGATTTCAACCATTACCATCAATGCCAATTGTTCAACTTGATTATTTGTGACTCTTCCCAATCCCTAGGCGAAAGTGTTCATGATTGTCCCCTTAGAGTCCCTTAAGACCGCTGTGAATCTTTATATGTTCTTAATTGTATAAAGACTCCATTTCTAATGTCTCTAAAAATTGTAAAAAAATTTTAAAAATTCTGTATGGGCTAATGTCACCGTTTGGATCAAATATTTATTAAATTAACTTCAGCACTCGAAATCATTGGAATACCTATCACTTATAATTTGCATGGAAAGTTATAATCTTGTTTATGATTGTCTGCTTTGATTAGTTACTGCAAATGAATCTTTTAAGGTCATCGAAAGTACTGTTCAGTGATGATCTTAATGCTCCATGTCCAGCTAATGTTTATAAAATGTTTTGTGCACTTGTTGTTTGGCTAGTTGGATGTGTTCCTTGTTAATAATCTCTATTGGTTTATTTTTAATGTATAAAACTCCTCCTTAAAGTATATTGTAGGCTTTAAAAGATTGAAAGGTTGAAATGGGCCTGGCTTACTTATCTATATGCTAAATCATACTTTATCTTTGTTTTGTTGGTGCTTTAAGAGAATGACTCTAAGCTTAATGCTTTAAGTTTGCAACAATATAAAAGATTTTGATAAAAAGTAAACCGTGAATTTATTTATGCTAAGGTGGTAAAATCGAACTTGTAGAAGACTGTCACTCTCCACTATGGAGAGTGGGTAATTATCTCAAATGTAGTGGAGGTAGGTGGTATTAAATGTGTCCCATGAGCTGGCCATTGAATTGTGATGACAAGTTGGAGTATGGTAAACCGTAAGCGACTAGTTGGTTTTGTTGTGGTTTTACTTTCGCTGGTTTGGTGGAGGGAGAGCAGGGCTCTGAGGGTTTGATATGGCCATGGGGCCTGCGTTAGGCCATGAGCGTTGCTCAGGCTTGCTCTCCTTCAAGTGACAGGATAGCGTGGTCAAGCATTTAAGGTAAACTTTGTTTCCCCTAACTCTTTGATAAATTTTCAATACCATACTTTGGATTTGCTAAAGATTGTGGCTAACACATCAACTTGTCTTTTGGCTCCTAGTTTATGTATTTCTTGACTATAACTTTTGTGATTGAAATTTCTATTTATAAAATAATATGTAATTGTTTATTTTGGCCTCTGTTTGGTACTTGAAGGGAACTCATGATTCGTGGAGATATTTGTAATTATTTTCAAACTTTTGTAGAGTGCCTTTTGACTTTGTGTAATTTTTAATATTAAATCTGGAAATGTTAGAATGCCCCCTGTTTTGTAATGGTGCTTAAATATTATGTTGGGTAAGTGGAAAAAGAATACTTGTCGGGATGTACTAATTTTAATTTAAGTTGCTATGAATTAGTGATTCATTTTTTCTCTTTAAAATTCTAAGTCTTCGGTGAGGCCCTAAATGTTAAGAACGACCCTGGGAAGTCTAAGTTTACTGCTTTCTTGTTTTTAGATTTATGCAGTGATATACATTGTTTTAGTGAGAGGACCATGCCTCTGTCTGTGATATATTTTCATTTATGACTTATGCATTTCAGTTTTGAGAGCAATGCCTCTGTGTATTTTATAATTTATGCGTTTTTCGTTGGAAGGCAATGTCTCTATATAATTTATAATTTCTGCATTTTAGTTTGAAGGCAATGCCTCTGTCTGTAAATGCTAGAGATAATTAATTGGAAATTGCTTTTATATAATGCTACGGGTAGAGTCCTAACCGTGTTTCGCATTGGTCTTCTGTTTTTAATGGTTAGTGTTGTGAATATCTAGACGAATAACCCATGCTACAGCGTGGTAAACCATTTAACAGTTGGTTGGGTGGTGCTCAGGGGATTCTATCGCGAGTCCAATCTTTAGTAGGATTTTAAATGTTTGAAATACTGAAACGTGCCCTAAATAAAAATATTTAGTTTTAAAGATCTCATCCTGTGGTTTCGATTTATGAAAATATATGGTTGGTACTTAATCTAAATTTCAACGTGGAATTACATTTTTGGATATCACCATGTGAACCCTGTCACTATTTAAAATCTTGATTTAAATGAAGTTTAGTATTCAATTCCTGATTTTACTATTAAATTAATAGTTTAGTTAAAGGTATTGTAAATGGTTTCGATTTATTTAATTAAGCTAAAACCTACGGTATAGATTTGAGAACTAAAGAGAATCGAACTCTTGGATGAGATGATTCTGTTGTAAAGGAAAATTTTAGATTAGACCTTGTTTTGCGTGCAGAATCATACACTTACGACTTGTCCAGGGTATGGACATTTCATAAAGAAATCTTGTTAAAAGACAATTTATTACAGTAGTTTGAAAGGGCCTGAGATCTAGCACAAGCTAGCGTTTTCTAGCTCTGCTAGATCGTAAGCCTAAAACAAAGAGAGAACACTTATTCATAATTTAACTTTTACATGTTAAAGATAAAATAATATTTGACTTGGGGAGCCAATGCTTCATCCCTTGCCCCCAAATGCATAATGATAACCATATTTCTATGGAAAAGAAATTTACAGTAATATTAGAAATAAATCCTAATTTTTCAGCCTATAATAAGTTTGAAATATAAACACATTTCATGCCTAAACTCTACATCTTGGATCTTCTTTTGTAAATCCTGCACACCTCAAACACTGATTAATGGAAACAATATGCTTAGATGATCTGTAGGATGATAACCAAATAAATTTGGAACTGCCACTTTCCTCCCAACCATGACCCAGAACCATTCCTGGTTCTAAATTGGATCCCTCCGAGCTACCTCCAACATGCAAGAGAACCTAGAGAACCTAAGGAAGACATCTGATTCCAATTCAATCCTAGAATATTACTCTTCCATATTTATGGGACTATTTCTCACTTGATACCATAAAAGAATGATAATAAGATAGATCCCTCTCTTTGGGAATTGTTCTTGTATTTATAGGAAATCTTTGGAATGGGAGTTGAGTTAATAATAATATTTTTAATATTAACTCCAGTTTGACTTTTAGTTTGAATTATAACATATAATTAAAAAGTTTATTTAATTATAAACTTTAGTTTATCTAGGACTTTTAATTTGTTCCTTTTTGGATTTATTAATGGAACTTTATATTTTATTTATTTAATTTATATGAATGAGAATAGTTATATGTATAATGGATTTAAGGGGATATATTTATTTTACTTTATATAACTATGTGTCCTTTATTATTCTCATATATTTTTATATCTATATATAAATAATATATTTTATTATACATACCAATATTTAAGCATACCACTTTGTAAATAAGTGAGGCTCTTTATACATAATCACTTTGATTTATTTAAGTAGTCATATAGCATTATACCTTTTATGCTTTATTAAATAAGGTCCACTCTTTTGACAAGGCCTTTGGTAGGTTTGGATGGTTGACTAGGTTTGGTAGCTCTATGTAACTTTGCATGTTGGATTACCTCATTTTTCGTGGCAGTTTCCTCGGTCCTTGATGAGAGATGAGTAGTGATTCAATTAATCAAATAAATCAGTATGATGACAAGTGGTACTATTCAGAGTCTTCCTCAAATCAACACCTTTTGAAGTAAAGTAACCTCGGGTTCTATTCAAAGCTTATGCTCAACACTCTTCAATGGGCATTATGCTAGTGCAATTCCAGAGCTCCTCGCTCAACACTAGTTCTAGGATGTATTTGTAAGATACACCTAGGGATACAATGGTCAAATATCCGATGCTCCAGATGTTATGCTCAACATCAAATTGGAGTGCTCTAAGGCTTATGCCCAACACTCTATGTACATCAAGACTTATGCTCAACACATAATAAAATTCATCTACGTACATCAAGGCTTATGCCCAGTACATAATTCTTCCATGTGCTCCAGAGCCTATGTTCAACATATCATAAAAGTCATTCATGCATACCAGAACTCTGCACAGTATATAACAAAGATCATCTCAGTATATTAGGGTTTGTACCGAGTCACATAATAAACATCAATCAAGTACATAGGGGCTTTATGTCCAGTACATAACAATAATCTGCATTTGTCAAGGTCCATGCCCAAATATTTATATTTATAACCAAGGTAAATCTTGTTCATCGAGGCTTACGCACAAGATATATAAAAAAAGTAAAACATGTGCATTAGGGCTTGTGCCGAGTATATATATATCATCAAAATAAATCATATGCATCAGGGCTTATGCCCAATATACAGAAGAATGATAATCAACAAAATTCAGGATAGTACATCCCTGCCCGCTTAGAAAAACACCGTCCCGGTGTTCTAGGGAGTAGAAATGAAGTCATGAAATAAGGCGGGGTAAGCCTCCTTCATGGTGGTTTGATTTTTCCAGGTGGCTTCATGAGTACTGAAGTACCTCCACCGCACTTTTAGTTGGACGATAGTTCATCTCCTAAGTTACCTCCCTCTTATCTAGTATGTGGAGGGGCCCTGGCATAAACTCCCCCTCAGGTTCTACCTATAATAAGGACCAATCAATCACATGCTTAGTATCATAGACATATTTATTTAATAGAGATGCATGAAAAATATTATGAACTTTTACATGAGCTGGTAAGGATAATCCATATGGTATTGGCCCCTTCTTTGCCAGTATCTCAAAGGGTCGACAAAATCTAGGGGCCAACTTTCCACAACGCCCCAAGCTCAAAGAGATCCTCTTTGCCTTCACTTTTAAGAAGACATGTTCGCTGACTTGGTAATATTTTTCTTTTCTTTTCTTATCCGCATAACTCTTTTGGTAGTCTTGTGACTCTTTTAAGTTTTGTTGTACTTTGGTGACTAGTTGTTCCAAGTCTTTCAGTAAATCTGGACCTAGCATGAGTCTATCTACCGAGCTATCCCATGTCACCGGTGTCCTACACTTTCAGTGATAGAGTATCTCAAAGGGACTCATCTTGGAACATGTTTGGTACCCATTGTTGTATGCAAACTCTGCGAAGTGCCAATAATCCTCCCATTTCGTGGGGTTTTTCGTAACATACATCCTAAGCATATCCTATAGGATCTGGTTTACTCGTTTCGTCTGTCCATCAATTTGCGCATCGTAGGCGGTACTGAAATTTAACTGTGTCTCCAATCCGGAGAACAAGGATCTCCTGAAGTTACTATAGAACTTCGTGTCTCTGTCCGAGATGATTTCCTTGGGTATCCCATGCAATCGGAAGATTTCTTTTAGGAAGATGTCTGCATTGTGGACAGCTTCGTACATCGATTTTACAGGTATGAAGTGCGCTGCTTTGGATAACTTGTCGACCACTACAAAGATGGAATCAATCTGTTCTTAATTTTTGGTAAACCTGTAATGAATTCCATACTGATAACCTCCCATTTCCACTCTAGAATGGGTAGTGTTTGTAGTAATCTTGAAGGGTGTTGGTGTTCTACTTTGACCAGCTGGCACTCCTAGCACTTAGCAATGAATAATGCTATGTCGGATTTCAACTTAGGCCAAAAAAAGTATTTCTTTACCACCGATATCATCCTCTGATATCCAGGATGTCCTAAGTAGGGTTTTGATTAAATGAGCTGTTAAAATGTTAGCTCTAATGTCTCCTCCTTCCGGGACATAGAGTCTCTCCTTCGATCCTAACAATCCTGACTCATCGATCCTATATTCTTTTTGTTTTTGGAATAACCTATCCTCCTGGATCTTTTTAAGGATTTCGACATAGAATCGGTCGTTCCTACTTTCCATTCTAATCGTATCGTGTAAGTCCGAATCGGCTTGAATCACGGTTACCTCATAAATCATATGAGCTCGTCGACTTAAAGCATCGGCAATCTTGTTCTCCTTTACTTTTATGTGTTTTAATTCGAAGTGGTACTCGCTAAGGAAGGTTAACCATCTGGCCTACCGAGAATTTAGGTCAGGTTGGTCAAATAAGTTCTTCAAACTCATATTTCCCGTCTTTAATAGGAACTACTTCCCCATAAGGTAGTGTCTCCACATCTTTAAAGCATGAATGATAGCGGCTAGTTCAAGATCGTGCATGGGGTAGTTATGTTTGTGCTCTTTTAACTTTATCAACTAGTAGTAGATGGAGAAATCATTCTGCATGAGGACTCCACCGAGTCCCTCTTTGCTTTTATTCATGCAAACAACGAAGTCCCCATCAGTGTTGGAAATCCGTAGTATAGGTGCGCTAGTCAGAAGTTGTTTTAGTTTCTAGAAGCTTTCTTCACACTTGGTCATCCAAAGGACTTCGTTTTCCCTCTTCTGTAAGGCGATCATAGGACAAGAAATCCATGAGAAGTTCTCAATGAACTTATGGTAGTAACCTACTAATCATAAGAATGATCTTATGTTGGTCACAGAAGTAGGTGTAGGCCCTTTCTCGATGGCTTTAATCTTCTTTGGGTCGACTCCTATCCCTTTCTCCAAAATGATGTGACCCAGATACTGTATTTGGGGTTTATAGAAATCACACTTGCTGAACTTGGCATACAATTGATGTTCCCGTAACACGAGTAGTACTATTTGGAGATGTTCCTCATCTTCCTCCTCATTTTTGGAGTAAATCAGTATGTCGTCGGTAAATACTAGTACGAATTTATCCAAATACTTGCTAAAGATGCCATTCATCATGAACATAAAGTGAGCGGGTGTGTTGGTCAATCCGAAAGGCATCACCACAAACTCGTAATGGCCGTAAAGGGTTCGAAAAGAGGTTTTACTTATGTCTTCATCACGGATCCTGACCTGGTGGTATCTAGACCGCAAGTCGATCTGTGAAAAGATCTTCGCTCCTCCGACTTGATCAAACAAGTCATCAATCCTAGGGAGTGGATATCGGTTCTTGATGGTTAGTTTGTTGAGATGTCGGTAATCAATGAACATTCGCATCATCTTGTCCTTCTTCTTAACGAAGAGTATCGTGCTCCACAAGGAGACACACTTGGTTGGATGTACCATGTTTCGTTCAACTATTGTAACTGTAGTTTAAGTTCCACTAACTCTGATGCGCTCATACGATATGGGGCCTTTGAAGCTGACATTGATCCCGTGTTAATTCTATGGAGAAGTCTAAGTCTCGTTTGGGTAGTAGCCCTCGTATTTCCTCAGCAAATACATCTTTGAATTCTACAAGAACTGGGAAATCCTCGATCTTTTGTTCTCGCTCGACTTCTACGTTTTGTTTGTTGACTGCAAAAAGTTTACAACCCTTCGTTATGCACTTCTTCGCTTGCAAAGAAGATATTTGTTTGACGAAAGCCTTCTTAGGTATGTCTTGTATCTTTCGTTGATTCCCTTGGTTGTCTGTTTATAGGAGTGATTTGTTCAAATAATCAAGCATGACATAGTGTTGCTCCAGCCAGTCCATGCCTATAAGTACATCATACGAACCTAAAGGTAAGATATTTAAGTCGACCTTAGTCAGAAAGTCGTTCATATCTAACTCGCATTCTCTTACTAGTTCGGAGACCTTCCTTTTGGTGCTAGTGGCTAGTTGTACAAGCCATGGTTTCCCGTGTTTCTCTCAGTTTAGTTTACAAGTGTCGACTTTTTTTTGGGAAACATAGCTTCGGAAAGCACTGGGGTCTATCAAAATTGAAATAGTTGTGTTTGAAACCTTACCTTCTAGCTCGACCATAGTAGCCTAATGGTCTGCTTCTCAGTCGTTGAGTGTTGCATAGATTCTTGGTGTCCCAATCATGTCCCCTACTATTGGGTTTTCTTGTATGTTGTGTCAAACCCCATCTATCTTGTTGGGACAATCTCTAAAATAGTGGGTCCCTTGGAATTTCCAGCAAATAATGGGTGGTGGGGCAGATTTTGCTCCTTTGTTAAAAACTGGTCAGTTGGAATGTGGTCTAGGAACATTTGGCCGTGCACCAGGTCGGTTGAAACTTTTGCTCAGCAGTAAACTTTTATTCTGTTTCTAGTATAGTGGTGGCCTAAACCCTGGTCTTTGGTTGTCGGAAAAGGACCTGAATTTGTCCCGACTTCGGTTTATGTTATCATTTCCTGGTTTTCCATGTTCATAGCAGTGTCTAGCTTTGTGCAATGTTACATCTAGAGTCATAGGCATGTCGAACTCAATTTTCTCTCGAAACTTGGGAGGAAGACATCCCAAGAATTGTTGTATCTTGACTGTAAGATCCCTCCTTTTATGCCATATTGTAATGGTTTATGGTGAGGAGCCAAGACTCCACAAGTAACCCTTGTAAGTTAAGTTGATTAAAATGCTCATTCGAAAGTTCAAAAAAAAAAAAAAAAAAACATAGTGACGCAACTAAAACGAGGGGCACTTGAGTCCACCCACGAAATACATTAAAGCTGAGAGATGTCTTGTGAAACAAATAATAGTGGTTAAGGGTCATTATTTGGCTATGAGATACCGAAGAGAATTCCGTTATATCTTTCGAGGGAGTTTGGACAAAAATCCGAGGTAAGAATTTCATGCGTATTAATAATCTTTGTGGTTGGAATACAATACTCTACATGCATGAGAAGACAAGTGGGATATGGTGCCTCTTCAAGCATAGAAATAGGTCACTTCGTCGATAAGACTGTATAAGTTTATTAAGGGAATTATTGAGTGTATACTACCCTCTTTGCACATATATACCTTATAGAAGAGGAAGGTGGGTCTTCTTAATATAAAGAAACTATCCTTTAATATATTAAGAAAAGGTTGCCTTAGAAAAAGAGATATATTATATATTATATAATATAATATATATATATTGAATCTTGAGTGCTCCTTTTATTTAATCCGAAAGGTACCAAGATACATTTGATGATTCCAATTTCTATTCTTTTATAGTTTTAACTATGGAAACATTAAAGGGAGATATAATTAAATCATAGGCTGATAAAAACATAAAAGTCGAAGTGCAAAATATATTCCCTTTGTATATATATATTTGCACAAAGGAAATATAATGAAAACAAAGTTGTTAAATCCTTAGTGAGGAGTATGTCGCGGGGAGGTATTGGTAGTGGCATAGTGTGATTAATGATGACTCCCCACAACCGCGAGAAGAGGTGTAGGAATGACACGTGAGTCTCCATGGCTTGTTTGGGGTTACAAGTGGCGGGAGATACGCTCTGTCGAGGGCGGATTCCCCAAGGTGGTGCCAGTTGGGAGGAGATAAGTGTTAGTTCTATCACGGATGGTGGAAAAAAAAAGGGAGCTCTGCGTTCTCTACGAAGGAGAAGTACCACCGAAAAGGAAGGAGCTCTGCGAAGGAGAAGTAACGCCGAAAACGTAAGGGGCTCTGCGTTCTCTACGAAGGAGAAGTAACACCGAAAAGGAAAAGGAGCTCTGCGTTCTCTACGAGGGAGAAGTAACACCGAAAATGTAAACAGGTTTTCGATCTTCCCTGCATTTGGCTTTCGCAATCGTAGCAGTTGTGGTAATGTTACTCACCGCATACTTTTAACGAATGCATTCTATACGCAAGTTCCTTTATCTGTAGTTATCAGTTACTCCGCATCTCTGAAAAATTTAGGGTATCTTAGTTAAGGGTGGAAGCGAAGTGAGTCTGCTGGGCGATCTTATATAGATCCATGCTTTTTACCTTTTATCTTTGTTTTCCTTAAAAAAAAACCTGTGTAACATCTGTGGAGGGATGCGTTGTCCTGGTGCCTCACTTTGGTACCTCGACTGGTGCAGTTTTTTTGTCTTAGTCCTGGCAGATTTGCTAATCCTGTAGCCTGCGATATGTCGTAGTCATGGATAGAGTTTAAAATCTGTAGCATGCGTTTTTGCCTCAGTGGAAGACAACGTTGCTTTTGTTGTAGAATGCAGAGTTACATTATCTTGTAAGTACAATCTGACTTAACCATTGACAGAGTTGTAAATTATTGTGGAGATCTAGATTCACTTTCATATCTATAGATTTATTACCGGAGCTGTGTTTTCTTTTATCAAGTTGAAACCCTGGACTAAATCGCATCCAGCCATCAATAGGGAAGTTTTCTGTTTATTGTTATCAAAGCATAGTGGGTGTTATCCGTAGACGTTAGTTTCCTTGGATCTATTACTTGGACTGTGTTTCCTTTGAAACCCTTGACTAAATCGTATCCAGCGATCAATAGAAAGTTGTCTGTCTTTTGTTATCCGCGCATTGAAGTGTGGGATCCGTAGACACTAGTTGTCTGGATCTTTTTGCCCGAGTTGTGTTTTCTTTTTTTTAAGATTAATTCCCTGAGCGAAATTGCATCAAGCGATCGGTAGGAGGTGTTCTGTTTTAGGGTGTGTACCGTTCGATCAGTAGGGAGGGGGTCATCCTTACACCGTTGTAATTTTCTTACAGTTGAGGAATTTGCCGGATATCGAACCAGATTTAGATCTCTGTTAGATCAAACCGTGATGAGCCCGTTTCTCTTCTAAAAGGCGTTGACATTTAATTCATATAGATTAAGCCTGATCCTTATTATATCTGGCTTCTTATATCCTTTAATATCCGAAATGTATTGGCTGAAGCATGAGAATGTGTATATGTGGTAAAGCTTGACCATATTATAAGACTGGACCCATACATATGTTAGATCTATAGAATAGAAATCATAAGCTGCAGGTCAAGCTCTGTCGAATGTTAATTATATGTTGAGGAATTACTTCATAAGGCTGTAGTTTGAATTCTGTCGAATTCTAATGTATATGACTGATAAGCTGCAGGCTGAGCTTGAGATTTGTCTAATTTTTTAATAGATTACCTTTCTGCCATTTCAATTCCACACCTACCGTATTGCTATTTCGGTAAGAATTGAAGTGGCGTTTGTGAACTCAAGAGAGTTTTGGTAAGCCTCCGTCTAAGTATTGAAGTCCTGTATCTTCTGCATTGATATTTTGTTGAACTCGGATTGGCAGTGTCGAATGGTAACCCTCTGTCTGGATTGAAATCGGAAATGCTTGGTTAAATTCTAGTCTCTCTTTAAACTGTTGAAAGCTTGAAACTCTGTATGCTGGAATGAAAATGCTACTTTCTTCCTATACGATAACCTTAGTGAAATCATGAATATTGGGTTAAAATGATGAAGGGGGTCTCCCTGTTTATTATATTATTGTAATAATAGTTATCCATACATACTAAATATTCTTGACGGAGATCTGCATTAACTTCTATTTTTATAAATAGTGTATTTATGTATAAACATCGGTGATACATCATTCAATGCTGAAAGGCTCTCCAGGTTGTTATATATTTGTAGGTATATATCTATGTTATAATGTTGTTAGGGTTGAAGTTCTAGACAAATGCCTCTACTATAAAGGTTTGAGTTTGAAGGTATGTGTCATTTCTCTAGTGGTTAGAATGATTGACATCTTGATTTAAATCTAGGATGTTGTGGAAGAGTTGGATAGTAGATACCTGCAATACTTTTTATTTCAATATGAAATTCTCTCTTAATGTCAGTTAATCATTAGGGTATGCCTACGTACCTTTGATTATTTAGGAGGTTCGCATTATAAAAGAGACCTTGGAAAAGTGGAAGTGATTAATACAACCATTGGGTTGTGATTGTAAAAAGACTTATAGTTGATGAATAAAAAGATGAAATCCTTGTGGACGTAGCCCAAAGAGTCGGGTGAACCACCTACATCTGTCTCCTGTTCTTATGTGGTGCATATATGTTTCTTATGTATGTTTTAATGCTTCTTGATAACTACCAGAATGATTGTTTATTCCAATGTATAATTGTGGCTCTTAGAAAGCAGATTTTGTTATCGACCAAAGGAAAATACAATTATGTTAGTTAAAGGTTTTATGGATATTATGTTCATACTAAGGATAATGCTTAACAAAGAAGAATGGAGATTGGTAGAAAGTCTAAATGTTATTTAGCTAGAGTTCACATTGTGAATTGAGAATTTCATAACATGCTGATTTCATATTTACTTATGGTGGATTTTGGGTCTTATATTTAAAAAGAAAGAAATTAATTTCGCTTATATTTTCTCAAAATAACACTAACAAATTCATGGAGATGTCACATATGGTATCAGAGCACGAGTTACAACACTCGGGCCTATAGTGGGCCTAGCATGAGGAAGTGAGTTGGATGAATCAAGTAAGGTATTCCATTCAACTTGAAATAAGCAACGCGGAAAATACCTTCAAAATTTCAAAGCTTGGAAGGAGGTAATGGACAAGTCGTCTCGAATTACAAGTAAGTATGTCGCATTTTCTGAAGCATTATAATAGTATAATTTTGTCTTTTGGGTGAACATGGTTTCAATAGGTAATTGAATCAATGGTTATTAGAAATTATTATGGATGAATAATTCCTCTTACTCTACATTTAAATTACAATAGATTTCGAGAAAGTACTCTTAGAATAGTCAGCCTAACAGAGTCAAGTGTTTCGAAATGAGTCTTGAGTATGCTGAAAGTCATCCTAGTTGTGAATATGCTAAGCGGAGGAACTCTCCTAAAGATGTTGATTTGATGATTGGTTTAAATACTTATTACCTTTTTTTTTTACTTTATTGTTATTCTTAGGAGTGGATATCTTTCAGTTTCAGTAAACACGTCATATGGGAGAATAAGGTTGATACAGATTGTTGATTGTTTTTGACTAATCGAATTTTATTGATCCATTCATCAGGATTTCCAAATATGAGGTTCAGATAGATAAAATAAGCAACTTATATATGTTAAGTCTTTTGTAAGGTAATTATATATGCTAATATTTGACTAAAGAAGATGGCCTAATGTTTTGATTAGGTTAGGAACTGTCAAGTTCCTTTCACATTGATAAATTTATGATGTTTCTGGTAAAATGCATACAGCCGAACTAATCTTCCACAAGAAATGTGGACTTTCTAGTCTAGATTCTGTTAACTGCGAACTAAGAGAGTTTGAAAGTCTTCCCGATAACTGCGAGGGAAAAGTTGGGTAAACAATAGGATATATGATGGAAATACATGATCTCATCTTCATGGGTGTTGGGATACTATGAGTGGTAGTAATAAAACTATACTGTTATGGGATCATGTTTTAGGATGATTTGTTGTCACATACAATTATATGTGGTGTCAAAATGATTATTTTGGTTAAGAGATAAAATTATAGTTAATCATGTCGTTCACCTAATGAATGCATAGACATAATTAATGGTGAGTATGTGTTATTGTATGAATAAGAGTATTAGAAGACAAGAACCGCCACGGAAGGGTAATACATGACACTTTAATTTCTGATGTCTTTATAATGACTGTTTTAAATCCGCATTAGGAGTTAAGAAAAAGCCTTTAATATCATGGAAGTTCCATGATAGATCAGAAGTAATGTTAACAGTAATTGAGGTATAAGCTTTTATGAAACAAGTCAAGGTGATGATTGACATATGTTTTATGCATGATTGCTCTTATGATTCAATTACAGTTTTTCTTTTACATTTAATGTTGTGGTCGAGCGGAATGTTATATTCCCACATCACTACAACAGTCAAGAGGTAAAAATGGGATATATAGATGCGTCTGATATTTAGTGTAATACTAATATGTGATGATACAGGTAAACTGGTACCTCGACATAGGAGGATCTTATAATAAGAAGTTATGCGGCCACCTTACAAAGGTATATGGTTATCATTATAAGGTACGCAAGTATGTTTTAGAAAATTGGTGATTTCAATGAGATGTTGGTATATACAAAAGAAGTTGTATAACTAAAATAGGAAGTGTGCTTGAAATGGTGAAGGATAACATTCGAGGTTAAGAAATCATCATGTCCACGGGTCATCATAGGAAGAATATTATTTTGGGTTCAAGGAATTATGTAATCCTATTAAGTAAGTTAGATATGCTTCAGATGATCAAGTACGGATATTATAGTATGAAGAACGAATGATTTTCTTATTTTACAAATATCTGATTTTGTTATATAAAGTGTTACTAACAATTGAATTTGGCAGATGGCCAAAACTCGGTGGAACTTGTCGAAAGATAAAAAGCGTAATATATTATGCATGGTACAATAAAGGGGTGAGGATGAAAGATCCACATTGCAGCTTTTATTATTGTTAATTATTGTGAATAAAGCACTAGACCAAATTGGTCAGAGAAATTGTATGGTTATAAAATATAATATGACGAAATAATTGATGAATGTGAATGAGATTTTCCTAGACTCAAGCGAGCAGGCTTGAGGGGAATAGATTCCTGGACTCAAGCGAGAAGGCTTGAGGGGAATTATGCGAGAGTGCGTTAAGGGCACTGAAACACTCCCAAGAAATCGGGGAGTTGACAGCCGCTAGGATTCTTGAAGGAATCAACAAGCGGTAAAGACCTAGGCAAACTATAAGAGAATGCATATGCGGGAGGCAGGACGCTGCTTAGTATGCATGAGAGAAAGTATTGCTGCGTGAGCACTGCGGTGTTAGGCAAAAAATCTATAAAATAATTGCTGTGTGAGCACTGAGGTGTTAGGCAAGAATTTCGAAAGAATTGCTGTGTGAGCACTGAGGTGTTAGGCAAGAATTTCGAAAGAATTGTTGTGTGAGCACTCGGGTGTTAGACAAGAATTTCCTGAATCAAGTGAATGGTTGGTTGTGATTAAGTTCATAATCTACCTTCCTGGATCACTGAAATTATGTGTGCTTGTGATAATAAAAGCACAAACAATGATTAAAATATATTCCATGAAGTTACAGTGTGATGTTGCAAAAAAAAAAAAAAAGGGACTCACTCATATGTTGAGTTAAATTATTTTGACATGTTTGCTTAATAAAGTTGGTGGTCCCGGGTTTTGTTACATACCATACCGGTTATGGACGATTAGACTTATGAAAAACAAAGAAGGTAAAAACAAAATGACGAAGTAAGGTGACGAACAGTTGAAAGGACATGAACACCGAGGACGGTGTTATTCTTAAGGGGAGGAGGATGTAAGATCCCTCCTTTTATGCCATATTGTAATGGTTTATGGTGAGGAGCCAAGACTCCACAAGTAACCCTTGTAAGTTAAGTTGATTAAAATGCTCATTCGAAAGTTCAAAAAAAAAAAAAAAAAAACATAGTGACGCAACTAAAACGAGGGGCACTTGAGTCCACCCACGAAATACATTAAAGCTGAGAGATGTCTTGTGAAACAAATAATAGTGGTTAAGGGTCATTATTTGGCTATGAGATACCGAAGAGAATTCCGTTATATCTTTCGAGGGAGTTTGGACAAAAATCCGAGGTAAGAATTTCATGCGTATTAATAATCTTTGTGGTTGGAATACAATACTCTACATGCATGAGAAGACAAGTGGGATATGGTGCCTCTTCAAGCATAGAAATAGGTCACTTCGTCGATAAGACTGTATAAGTTTATTAAGGGAATTATTGAGTGTATACTACCCTCTTTGCACATATATACCTTATAGAAGAGGAAGGTGGGTCTTCTTAATATAAAGAAACTATCCTTTAATATATTAAGAAAAGGTTTCCTTAGAAAAAGAGATATATTATATATTATATAATATAATATATATATATTGAATCTTGAGTGCTCCTTTTATTTAATCCGAAAGGTACCAAGATACATTTGATGATTCCAATTTCTATTCTTTTATAGTTTTAACTATGGAAACATTAAAGGGAGATATAATTAAATCATAGGCTGATAAAAACATAAAAGTCGAAGTGCAAAATATATTCCCTTTGTATATATATATTTGCACAAAGGAAATATAATGAAAACAAAGTTGTTAAATCCTTAGTGAGGAGTATGTCGCGGGGAGGTATTGGTAGTGGCATAGTGTGATTAATGATGACTCCCCACAACCGCGAGAAGAGGTGTAGGAATGACACGTGAGTCTCCATGGCTTGTTTGGGGTTACAAGTGGCGGGAGATACGCTCTGTCGAGGGCGGATTCCCCAAGGTGGTGCCAGTTGGGAGGAGATAAGTGTTAGTTCTATCACGGATGGTGGAAAAAAAAAGGGAGCTCTGCGTTCTCTACGAAGGAGAAGTACCACCGAAAAGGAAGGAGCTCTGCGAAGGAGAAGTAACGCCGAAAACGTAAGGGGCTCTGCGTTCTCTACGAAGGAGAAGTAACACCGAAAAGGAAAAGGAGCTCTGCGTTCTCTACGAGGGAGAAGTAACACCGAAAATGTAAACAGGTTTTCGATCTTCCCTGCATTTGGCTTTCGCAATCGTAGCAGTTGTGGTAATGTTACTCACCGCATACTTTTAACGAATGCATTCTATACGCAAGTTCCTTTATCTGTAGTTATCAGTTACTCCGCATCTCTGAAAAATTTAGGGTATCTTAGTTAAGGGTGGAAGCGAAGTGAGTCTGCTGGGCGATCTTATATAGATCCATGCTTTTTACCTTTTATCTTTGTTTTCCTTAAAAAAAAACCTGTGTAACATCTGTGGAGGGATGCGTTGTCCTGGTGCCTCACTTTGGTACCTCGACTGGTGCAGTTTTTTTGTCTTAGTCCTGGCAGATTTGCTAATCCTGTAGCCTGCGATATGTCGTAGTCATGGACAGAGTTTAAAATCTGTAGCATGCGTTTTTGCCTCAGTGGCAGACAACGTTGCTTTTGTTGTAGAATGCAGAGTTACATTATCTTGTAAGTACAATCTGACTTAACCATTGACAGAGTTGTAAATTATTGTGGAGATCTAGATTCACTTTCATATCTATAGATTTATTACCGGAGCTGTGTTTTCTTTTATCAAGTTGAAACCCTGGACTAAATCGCATCCAGCCATCAATAGGGAAGTTTTCTGTTTATTGTTATCAAAGCATAGTGGGTGTTATCCGTAGACGTTAGTTTCCTTGGATCTATTACTTGGACTGTGTTTCCTTTGAAACCCTTGACTAAATCGTATCCAGCGATCAATAGAAAGTTGTCTGTCTTTTGTTATCCGCGCATTGAAGTGTGGGATCCGTAGACACTAGTTGTCTCGATCTTTTTGCCCGAGTTGTGTTTTCTTTTTTTTAAGATTAATTCCCTGAGCGAAATTGCATCAAGCGATCGGTAGGAGGTGTTCTGTTTTAGGGTGTGTACCGTTCGATCGGTAGGGAGGGGGTCATCCTTACACCGTTGTAATTTTCTTACAGTTGAGGAATTTGCCGGATATCGAACCAGATTTAGATCTCTGTTAGATCAAACCGTGATGAGCCCGTTTCTCTTCTAAAAGGCGTTAACATTTAATTCATATAGATTAAGCCTGATCCTTATTATATCTGGCTTCTTATATCCTTTAATATCCGAAATGTATTGGCTGAAGCATGAGAATGTGTATATGTGGTAAAGCTTGACCATATTATAAGACTGGACCCATACATATGTTAGATCTATAGAATAGAAATCATAAGCTGCAGGTCAAGCTCTGTCGAATGTTAATTATATGTTGAGGAATTACTTCATAAGGCTGTAGTTTGAATTCTGTCGAATTCTAATGTATATGACTGATAAGCTGCAGGCTGAGCTTGAGATTTGTCTAATTTTTTAATAGATTACCTTTCTGCCCTTTCAATTCCACACCTACCGTATTGCTATTTCGGTAAGAATTGAAGTGGCGTTTGTGAACTCAAGAGAGTTTTGGTAAGCCTCCGTCTAAGTATTGAAGTCCTGTATCTTCTGCATTGATATTTTGTTGAACTCGGATTGGCAGTGTCGAATGGTAACCCTCTGTCTGGATTGAAATCGGAAATGCTTGGTTAAATTCTAGTCTCTCTTTAAACTGTTGAAAGCTTGAAACTCTGTATGCTGGAATGAAAATGCTACTTTCTTCCTATACGATAACCTTAGTGAAATCATGAATATTGGGTTAAAATGATGAAGGGGGTCTCCCTGTTTATTATATTATTGTAATAATAGTTATCCATACATACTAAATATTCTTGACGGAGATCTGCATTAACTTCTATTTTTATAAATAGTGTATTTATGTATAAACATCGGTGATACATCATTCAATGCTGAAAGGCTCTCCAGGTTGTTATATATTTGTAGGTATATATCTATGTTATAATGTTGTTAGGGTTGAAGTTCTAGACAAATGCCTCTACTATAAAGGTTTGAGTTTGAAGGTATGTGTCATTTCTCTAGTGGTTAGAACGATTGACATCTTGATTTAAATCTAGGATGTTGTGGAAGAGTTGGATAGTAGATACCTGCAATACTTTTTATTTCAATATGAAATGCTCTCTTAATGTCAGTTAATCATTAGGGTATGCCTACGTACCTTTGATTATTTAGGAGGTTCGCATTATAAAAGAGACCTTGGAAAAGTGGAAGTGATTAATACAACCATTGGGTTGTGATTGTAAAAAGACTTATAGTTGATGAATAAAAAGATGAAATCCTTGTGGACGTAGCCCAAAGAGTCGGGTGAACCACCTACATCTGTCTCCTGTTCTTATGTGGTGCATATATGTTTCTTATGTATGTTTTAATGCTTCTTGATAACTACCAGAATGATTGTTTATTCCAATGTATAATTGTGGCTCTTAGAAAGCAGATTTTGTTATCGACCAAAGGAAAATACAATTATGTTAGTTAAAGGTTTTATGGATATTATGTTCATACTAAGGATAATGCTTAACAAAGAAGAATGAAGATTGGTAGAAAGTCTAAATGTTATTTAGCTAGAGTTCACATTGTGAATTGAGAATTTCATAACATGCTGATTTCATATTTACTTATGGTGGATTTTGGGTCTTATATTTAAAAAGAAAGAAATTAATTTCGCTTATATTTTCTCAAAATAACACTAACAAATTCATGGAGATGTCACATTGACCTTCTCATCTTTTATGTAGGGTACATAATGTAATAGATCCAAAAATCTATTGATGAAGGCTTCCATAGTTAGGGATCCCATTCTTAGTTCATGAAATTCTTTAATCTTTTTGTCAAAGAAACATTCCTACATGTACTTGTCTTGGAACAACTCCTTGAAAGTGCTCCATCTGATATCTTTTACTTCATGTCTCTTTGTATGTTTTAGGTCTCTCCACCACATGGCTGCCTTTCCGTTTAAGTTTTAAATGGCTAGCCGTGCTTTCATCTCACTAGAATAATTGTGCACTCATAAATAGTTATTTATTCCTAATAGCCACTCTTCATATTTCTCCCCAGTATTCATTTCTCCTTCATATGTTGCGGCTTTAATATTTCGGAACTCTCCTTGCAAACTATCATCATTTTTCCATCTTTTCTTGCAAGGGGAGGGTGAACCCTCATCATTCGAAGAGATTTTACAGTCCTCTTCCATGAAGTCAGGTGTGTGTTCTTCATGTCCCTCCTCTTTAGGACTGTTGGACCTTTTTGTATGATAGTAGTTTTCTTTGAATTTGTTTACTAAGTAGGTGGATTGTCTATTGGGATTTACCCCTGTCAAGATCTAAAGTAAAGCTTCATTGATTGCTTGTTTTTCTCGTCTTTAATTCATGTTGTCATCTCAAAAGCTTTGTAATTCTGCTTGTAAAATCTCTATTGACTTCATTGAGTCTAAATTTGATTCGCCCACTAGTTCTTCTTCTTGGGGTGGTGAATTCAAGTTCCCATGTCTATTGTTGTTCTCTTCTGCATTCATAATTCAAATTGTATTTTGTACTTGAAATGTTTAGTCAGTCAGTAAAACAAAATTCTGTTAGTTTTTGTAAAAATTATAAGTATATTTTTTTTTCGAAATACATTTCTGTGGAGGATGTTTTTGTAGTGACCCCAAAAGGTGTCTTAGTGTTGTAATTGGGCTCCGATACCACTTGTAATGTCCCTAAAAACTGTATAAAATTTTTAAAAATTATGTATGGGCTAATGTCATCATTTGGATCAAATATTTATTAAATTAACTTCAGCACTGGAAATCATTGGAATACCAATCACTTATAATTTGCATGGAAATTTATAATCTTGTTTATGATACTCTGCTTTGATTAGTTACTGCAAATGAATTTTTTAAGGTCTTTGAAAGTACTGTTCGATGATGATCTTAATGCTCCATGTCGAGCTAATGTTTATAAAATGTTTTGTGCACTTGTCGTTTGGCCAGTTGGATGTTTGCCTTGTTACTAATCTCAATTGGTTTATTTTTAATGTATAAAAATCCTCCTTAAATTATCTTGTAGGCTTTAAAAGCTTGAAAGGATGAGAAGGTGGCAATGGGCCTGGCTTACTTAGCTATATGCTAAAGCATACTTTACCTTTGTTTTTTAAGTGCTTTAACATAATGACTCTAAGCTTAACGCTTTAAAGTTTGCAACAATATAAAAGATTTTGATAAAAAGTAAACGTGAATTTATTTATGCTAAGGTGGTAAAATTGAACTTATAGAAGACTGTCACTCTCTACTATGGAGAGTGGATAAGTATTTCAAATGTAGTGGAGGTAGGTGGTATTAAATGTGGCCCATGAGCTGGCCATCGAATCGTGATGCCAAGATGGATTATGGTAAACCGTAAGCGACTAGTTTGTTTTGTTGTGGTTTTACTTTCGCTGGTTTGGTGTAGGGAGAGGAGGGCTCTCAAGGTTTGATATGGTCATGGGGCCTGCGTTAGGCCATGAGTGTTGCTCAGTCTTGCGTGCCTTCAAGTGAAAGCATAGTGTGTTCAATCATTTAAGGTAAACTCTATTTCCCCTAACTCTTTGATAGATTTTTGATATGATAATTTTGATTTGCTAAATATTGTGGCTAGCACATCAACTTGTCTTTTGGCAGGGTTTTTAACATTGGATGTTCGAGTTCAGCATGGGTTGAATAGTTGAAGTAGAGGGTTGTTTAAGGATACTAAATTTCCCGAGTAAGTATGGTCCATAGTGACCCTTCCTCCCTTCATTCTAAATGTTGTCTATTCTGGTTGCTTGCTCAGGCATTCCCATTGCGTGTTTTGAGAATGGTTTAGCATTCGGGGTTTTGGAACTCTATTGTAATGTTCAGTTTTCTTCTTGGTAGTTCGTGGATAGATTTGATGTATGGGAACCTTCACTCAGTGAGAAGTATAAGCTACAATTTTGTTTTAAGTATGGAGCTTGTGTAGGGGTTCTGGAACAGAGGATGTTCAGTTGGCTCCTAGTTTATGTATTTCTTGACTATAACTTTTGTGGTTGAGATTTCTATTTATAAAATAATATGTAATCGTTTATTTTGCCCTATGTTTGGTACTGGAAGGGAACTCATTATTCGTGGAGATATTTGTAATTATTTTCAAGCTTCTGTAGAGTGCGTTTTGACTCTGTGTAATTTTTAATATTAAATCTAGAAATGTTAGAATGCCCTCTGTTTCGTAATGGTGGTAAGATCTTATGATGGCTAAGTGGAAGAAGAATCCCTGTAGCTAAACGTTGTCGGCATGTATTAATTTTAATTTAAGCTGTTCTGAATTAGTGATTTTGTTTTTACTCTTTAAAATTCTAAGCCTTTGGTGAGGCCCTAAATGTTAGGAACGACTCTAGGAAGTGTAAGTTTACTGCTTGCTTGTTTTTAGATTTATGCAGTGACATGCATTGTTTTAGTGGGAGGGCCATGCCTCTGTCTATTATATATTTTCATTTATGACTTACGCATTTCAGTTTTGAGAGCAATGCCTCTATGTATTTTATAATTTATGCTTTTTTAGTTGGAAGGAAATGCCTCTGTATAATTTATAATTTGTGCATTTTAGTTTATAGGTAATGTCTCTGTCTGTGAATGCTAGAGATAATTGATTGGAATATTTTTTATATAATGCTAAGGGAAAATCCCTAACGCTATTTCTCATTTCTGGTATTTTGTTTTTAATGGTTAGTGTTGTGAATATCTGGACGAATAACCCATGCTCTAGTGTAGTCAACCATTTAATAGTTGTTTGGGTGGCGCTGAGGGAACTCGATCCTAATTCCAATCTTTAGTAGGATTTTCAATGTTTGAAATATGAAGCGTGTCCTAAATAAAAATATTTAGTTTTAAAGATATGGGCCTGTGATTTCGATTTATGAAAATCTATGGTTGGTACTTAATCTGAATTTCAAAGTGGAATTACGTTTTTGGATATCATCATGTGAACCCTGTCAGTATTTAAAATCTTGATTTAAATAAAGTTTAGTATTTGATTCCTAATTTTATTGTTAAATTAATAGTTCAGTTAAAGGTACTGTAAATAGTTTTGATTTATTTAATTCATCTAAAACCTACGGTCTAGGTTTGAGAACCAAAGAGAATTGATCTCTTGGAGGAGATCATTCTGTTGGAAAGGAAAAATTTAGATGAGACCTTGTTTTGGGTGCAGAATCATACACTTACGAATTGTCCATGGTTTGGAAATTTCATAACGAAATCTTGTTTAAAGACAATTTATTACAATAGTTTGAAAAGGTCTGAGATCTAGCACAAGCTAGCGTTTGCTAGCTCTTCTATATCATAAGCCTAAAACAAAGAAAGAACAGTTATTCATAATTTAACTTTTACATGTTAAAGATACAATAATATTTGACCCACGGAGCCAATTCTTCATCCCTTGCTCCCAAATGCATAATGATAATCAGATTTCTATGGAAAATAAATTTACAGTAATATTATAAATAAATCCTAATTTTTCAGCCTATAATAAGTTTGAAATATAAACACACTTCATACCTAAACTCTATAGCTTGAATCTTCTTTTGTAAATCCTGCACACCTCAAACATTGATTAATGGAAACAATATGCTTAGTTGACCTATAGGATGATAACCAAATAAATTTGGAACTACCACGTTCCTCCTAACCATGACCCATAACTATTCCTGGTTCTAAATCGGATCCCCCCGAGCTGGCTCCAACATGTAAGAGAACCTAGAGAACCTAAGGCAGAGAAGTGATTGCAATTCAATCCTGAAATATTACTCTTCCAGATTTATGGGACTATTTCTCTCTTGATACCATAAAAGAATGATAATAAGATAGATCCCTCTCTTTGAGAACTGTTCTTGTATTTATAGGAAATATTTGGAATGGGCAGTTGAGTTAATAATAATATTTTTAATATTAACTCCAGTTTGAATTTTAGTTTGAATTATAACATATACTTAAAAATTTTATTTAATTATAAACTTTAGTTTATCTAGGACTTTTAATTTGTTCCTTTTTGGATTTATTAATGGAACTTTATATTTTATTTATGTAGTTTATGAGAATAGTTATATGTATTATCCATTTAAGTGGATATATTTATTTTACTTTATATAACTATGTGTCCTTTATTATTCTCATATATTTTTATATCTATATATAAATAATATCTTTTACAATACATACATATATTTATGCATACCACTTTGTAAATAAGTGAGGCTCTTTATAAATAATCACTATGATTTATTTAAGTAGTCATATAGTATTTTATCTTTGATGCTTTATTAAATAACATCCACTCTTTCGACAAGGCCTTTGGTAGGTTTGGATGGTCGACTAGGTTAGGTAGCTCTAGGTCTCTTTGCATGTTGGATTACCTTGTATTTCGTGGCAGTTTCCTTAGTCCTTGATGAGAGATGAGTTGTGATTCAATTAATCAAATTTAATCAATATGATAACAAGTGGTGCTATTCAGATTCTTCCTCAACTCAAAACCTTTTTAAGTAAAGTAACCCACAGTTCTATTCAAAGCTTATGCTCAACACTCTTCAACGGGTGTTACGCTAGTGCAATTCCATAGCTCCTCACTCAACACTAGTTCTAGGATGTGTTTGTAAGATACACCTAGGGATACAATGGCCAAAGATTCGATGCTCCAAAGCTTATGCCCAACATCAAGTTGGAGTGCTCCAAGGCTTATGCCCAACACTCTATTTACATCGGGGCTTATGCCCAACACATAATAAAAGTCATTTATGTGCATCGGGGCTTATGCTTAGTACATAAGTTTTCCATGTGCTCCAGACCCTACGGTCAACACATCATAAAAGTCAGTCATGCATACCAGAACTCTGCACAATATATAACAAAGATCATCTCAGTATATTAGGTTTTGTACCAAGTCACATAATAAACACCAATCAAGTACATTGGGGCTTTATGCACAACTGGTACATAACAATAATCTCCATCTGTTAGGGTCCATGCCCAAATATGTATATTTATAACCAAGGTAAATCATGTGCATTAGGGTTTACGCCCAACATATATAACAAAAGTAAAACATGTGCATTGGGGCTTGCGCCTAGCATATATATATTATCGAAATAAATCATATGCATATATAGAATAATCATAATCAACAAAATTCGGGATATTACACCATTATAATATATGTTCTTAATTGTTATTTGATTGCATTATAATTTATTTAATATAACTAACCACTTGAATATTTGATAAGAAAATATTTAAAAAAATATTCTTAATTAATTCTTAATTTTATTTTTGTTGTTTTTGTAAAATTTTACAATGTTTGTGAAAAAACTAAGTATTAAATTGAATTTCTGAAAATTGAAATTTTTAATATTTTGAAAAGGGAAAATCAAAATTTTCTATTGGTGGAGTCTACTTTGGATTTGACATATATCCCTCAAGAAGGTTTCTTTATTTTTAAATATAAAAAATATTTTTAAAATATTTCAAAACAAGAAAATTCAAAAATTTTATTAACAAAATTATTATTTTTTAATTAGTATCATTAATTTAAAACCCTTACACGAATACATCTTGGTACATTCAATGTTATGGCTCTACAGGAAGCAAGAAAGCTCAGTGTAATCAGGTAAGTGACTACTGTCAGTGGCGAAAATATGAGCAAAAGTCAACAAGAAACAGTCCATATCCGAGACCTTATTACAGATGTGGCATGACCTCTGATTGTCCAGTTAAAAAGAAGGTTTGATGTAGTCCCTTTTCAATAAAGAAATATGCTCCCGCTACTCTCATAGACGATGAAACACATAAAATATTTCCTGCTAATATATATATATTTTTAAAATGATGGTCGATTATGAGCAGATCCAAAGATGTGCCAAAATTCCGACTAATGTAATAACAACCTATGAAGGCGAACATACTCATTCTCTGAGTCCTTTGGCTATGGATGATATGCACTGTGGATTTCGTGCATCTCATTGGTGAAGTGATGAATGTAGAAAATTTCGTTGCAGACCCTTAATTTATACCTTAGATTTCCACAATATCAACCTCAACCCCATTTCCCACAATCACTCTTTCCCTCACAGACAACCGACCCTACAATCGAGGATTATAGTTGTAGACTTCACATTTAGGGGCAGGTAGCTTACACCACTTTCCTCCAGTGCCTAACAACATCAGTTAGGTAATGGATCAGAATCAATCGGGTCACTTATCGGTCATGGATTCTGTACTGTTGCCTACAACTGCGGATCCGAACTTCACTGCAGCCTTGGTTGTAGCTATAGCTGGGTCTATGCTCAAATTCAGTGCTCTAGTCCCCAGTATGATCGATTTCCTTCATGCCATGCAATGCAATGATGGTCCGATTCAAGAAGCGTTTGTATAAATAGTTGTGAAAAATTCATACATCGATATGATTCTCACTTACCCTTAGATAATTTTCTTGTATTAAAAATGATATATATCATGGGTTAAAACGATTTTTTTATTCTTTTAAGCACTGGACGAACTGGTGCAACCCAAAAACACTTACATGTAAACTATAGAGCCAATGTTTAAATTTTTGAGAGAACACAATTTTTGGGGAAATTTTCATACATCCATACCATTTTCAAGTTACCCTCAAATTTTTTGCTTGTATTGTAAATTATATATATGTTATGGGTCAAAATGATTCTTTGATTCGTTAAAACACTCAACGGAATGGTGCAACCCAAAAGGAAATGTGTTCAAGCTACAGAACCAAAATTAAATTTATGAGCGACACAACAATTGAAATGGTATCAGACAAATTATAATTAAATGGATTCAAATACACAAGCACAGTAATGGAGGAAAATAGGAAAATAGACGCAAGTAATCAGAGACTTGTCTATTAAAATTTAGCCTCAACCATTACATCTATGTGTCAATGGATTTTCACATTTATATTAAACCTAGATTAGTCTGAGCTAGATCAATGTTCAGATTCTCATCTAGATTTACAAAACAGGAAAACTACCACCGCCTCTTGACTATTTTTGGCTATTCTCTTCTGTGTTGCATGAGAGAGAGCGCATGTTCTTTCTATGCTCATGAAAGTTAGTCTTCTTCCCAAACATACATATACTTCTTGGTCAACACTCCAAAATAATAGAGATCTTTCACCGCTAGCACTCCCCATTCATTTTTTTTATTGATGCTCCTATTATCTAGAAATGGCATTAAATATTTGTTATAACTCAAATTGTCACACTCTGTACCATTGAGAGTCTTCATGTCATATCACCATGAGAAACATGATGTTTGTGCCTCCTAAGGGTTTTAGGACCCTTTGTTATCATGTTGGTCTCTTTTCTGGTCACACTTGGAAGCAAATCCAACAACTTAGGGGTTGAATGCCAGTTCACCAAGCCCACTTTTTAACCTCTTAGAGATATTTTCGCATCCTGCTAGTGGTGAAAGGAGTGAAAATTCCTTATTTTCGTGTTTGGCATGCCTATCTGGGTGCGGAAATTACAACCTTTTTGTGCTATTCTCAATTGTAGGAGCGCAAAAATCCCTTAATAATCATTTTCCTTAGATTTTGGACATTGGATCTCGAGGATATTTTCATGGGATGATGTACCCCTTCGAATCCCATCTCACATTCCCTCTTTGGCATGTTTTAGATCCTTGATCCACATGTTCCTCACTTACATCCATAATCTCCTCTTAGTGGTTGGCCTCCCAAATCCTACTTAAAGAGAGCCATCCATGAGCTATGGGGGGTGATATGGGAAGCACCAAACCTATGATCCTAAGAGTCTTAAAAGGGTGGTGGAGGAGATCTTGGAGAACATGTGATCGAGCACATGAGTAAGGTATAACACACATTGTATTGGCTTCTTTATGGATTTCTTATCATTAATATAAATTAGCCTATTCTTCCCATTTTCATATCTTTAATGATGAATGCATGAAATTGTCTATGTTTTTATAGTTAGATATTTGTTTATACATATATTGCTTTGGAGAAGGTGTTGTCTTTATATTGTGAATAGGTTCATAAGTCCGTGATCAAAGGATGGAGTTGGATCAACTTAGGAGTAGTGAAGACAACCATTAGAGTGAGGTACACCATCTACTTTCTTTGTATTTCCATAGCTTGTTAGCTTACGTGTGAGCTAGATCTATTAGAACTATAGTGTCTATTTGTTTCATTTCTGTCTTAGGTAGGAAACTAGGGGCCTTTTCTAATCCCAAGAAGACTTCTTTTTATCCATAGGAAGAAAGTTTTACAACAGAAATTACAGCCTAATGAAGTCACAGGTTTTATGGACCCCAATGCACCTTCAGTCTACACTCTCCAAACTCCACATTCCAATGTTCTCTATGGCATGTGCCTCAAGCTAGTTCTATCCATGTTGTTGACATAAACGATTGGATGGCAATCAAGAAACACTTGAAGCAAAATATTAAATGGGGTACATCATGTGTTATATATATCTGTGTGTGTGTGGGTTAATTTTATTTATTCAACATCAAAATTTTTATATGGTGGCAATGTTAGAGCGCATGGGAGGTGCTTTTATGTTAACATGACAAATAGATCGACTACGGGTTAAAATGGATGGTTATTTATTAGTTTTTACTATATTTAACTGTAATATCTTGAATTTTGACTGACTATTTTTTATGTTATATACTGGGCTTAAGCCCCAACATATATGATTTATTTTGATTATTGGGCATAAGCCCTAGTACACAAGATTCTATTCTTTCATATATTTACATATTGGGCGTGGACCTTGACTGATGCAGATTATTGTTATACAGAGGGCAAAAAGCCCCAATGTAGTGAATTATGTTTTGTTATGAGATTGGGTACACACCCTAATATATTAAGATGATCTTTTGTTACATATTGTGCAGAGTTATGGCTTACATGATTGATTTATATGATGTGTTGAGCATGGAATCATGAACACACGGATGACCTATGTACTGGGCATAAGCCCCGATGTACCTACAGGATTTTATTACGTACTGGGCGTAAGCCCCGATGCACGTAGAGTGTTGGGCATAAGCCCTGGAGCACTGCAAGCTTTATAATGGATACCGGATCCAAGGCCATTTGTACATTCTAGATGTGCTTCACAACCACATTCTAGTACTAGTGTTGAGCAGGATGCTCTGGAATTGCACTAGCGTAACGCCCATGTGAGAGTGTTGAGTTAAATCTCTAAAGAGCACTCGGGTGTACTTGATCTTAAAAGTGTTGAGTCGAGAAGACTCCGAATAACACTTCCATTCATCACATTTATTTAAATTGGTTAAATGAATCATTTTCTATCTATCATCAAAGACTGCGGGATCTACCATGTTAAACGAGGAAATCCAACATGCAAGAGAGAGACCTAGAGGTACCTAACCTAGCCAACTATCCAAGCTTACCAAAAGACCCTATCCAAAGAGTTGGACCTTGTACTTAATAGTTATCAAAGAATCATTATGGTATGTACATAATTAAATCAAAGAGTTATCGTATTTAATTATTGAATAGTTAGATTTATTATTTATAAAAGAAAAGATTACTTATGTAAATAAGATGAATAAAGGTTATGCATAAGATATTTCTCATGTTACTATTATTAATAATATTATTAATAGTATTATTATTATTTGTGATCTAACTTAAAGATACATGTATCTAATTATAACAAAATAAAGGTCCTAGATAAACTAGGAGTGAATAACTAATAAAATATCTCTCATAAATATTATAATTCAAAATAAATTAAAAGCTGAATATTATTATTTAAACTCAAACAACAATATTGCAAACAAACTCACCTATATAAAGGAGGGCAGATTCCAAGAGAGGGATCATCTTTTCCTACTATCATTCTCTTATGGTATTAGAAGAGAATTACTCTACAGAACTGAAGAAGCTTACTATTTTCCCAAATCTGATCAGTAGCCTATCCTAGCTCCTCTACTTCTCTTATTTCATGTTGGAACTAGCTTGGGGGATCCAATTAGAACCAAGAATGGTCTAAGGGTCATGGTTGGGAGGAACATGGTAGTCCCAAGGTTATTCAGCTAAAGATCACCCTACAGGTCAACTAGGTCACTACATTTTTCATTAAATAGTGTTTGAGTGTGCAGGTTCTGCAAGGGAAGATCAAACATAAAGAATCAGGTATGAACCACAAATTCTCCATACAGTTCAATTAGATTTAGAAATTAAGGTAGGAATTAATATGTAGCATTTTTTTTTGTTGGCAAAGTGGTGGAACCTCCTTGACTAGAAAGTTTTCCTTTGGCTAAGTTACCATGAACCAGGGGCATCTAAGCCATCAAAATCACCCAGGGATCACACCCGGCCTGGACCACACCAACCCTTAACATAGTTGGATTTTTTGGTATCCACGGGATTAGAACCGACGCCCTTTCTGCTTAGGGGGCGTATTAACCATACCCCGCCACCAACTGTTCTACATCTCACAGATAGGAATTAATATGTAGTATTAATTTTTCTGTACATTATAGTTTTATTTCTTTTTCTTTTATGGAGCAAGGGCCAATTGGCATGGGCTCTCAGGGTTTAAACTTTAGGGTTAAAATCTATTATTATTTCTGCAGAATTTAAACATCTGCTCTAAAGTTTTACAAGGATCTAGTAGGGCTAGCCTAGCTAGCCTGTGCTAGATACATATATAAATAAAATCGCTAGTATCAAACTTCCATAAATATTATTAATGCTTGAACCATTATCTTTTACAAAAAAGAGCAATCGTATTATCCCCAAATCCTTACACTGTACATTTAAAATTATTTAGGTATGAGAAAGCTAGGGTAGTCCTTTTTCTTACCAAGCTCACGAGCTATAAAGATGTACAAACTAGCATTTAGACTTACAAAATAGGACCCATGAAAGTCTTCATAAAACCAACGTAGTCAATCTCAGTTCCTTTCTTTATTCTTTTAAAGAAATAAACAAAATAAACGCAGGTCAAGATATCGAAACTCTCTGCCAACGTTTTAAAAATTTAGTGTCGCTGGTATTTTTAGATACGCAGCATAAGACCACGCTAATAAACTTCCATGAAAAACAAACTACCAAGCACGATTTCCCTATCCAGGGTTTCCAATAAATTCATTTTCTCCTTAGTAGAATTAAAACTTAACTTGGACGAAACCCAACATTTCAGAATAGAGATCAAATGCATATTCTAGCTCCACGATTTTATTAAACTAACATCCATTAAAATAAACTCAACCCACAAAGGGTTAAATACATCATTTGGACAGAAGCCATCCATGAGCCAGCATATGTCCAAACACAAGACCTACACTCTCAACATTCATCAATAGAAATTTCATCATATCGAAGCAAAAATGCAGAACCTTCATACTCTAGAAATTACCAAAAACATTCTAGGTCATTCATTCGGCAAGTGGCATGATTGTCCATTCACATAGACTAAAACAAAACTTAAATACGTGCCTAAAAATAACAAGAGAATTTGTTAGAAAACAACATTGACATGTCATACTTATTGAGAAATGCAAGTAAAAGTCCAGATACCATTATTTTATTCAAAACCCCAAAACATAACGCTGTGCGAACTTCCCATTAAAAATTTAAATATTTTTACAGAGCCATACATTCATCTACAGTAGCAAACGTGAAACCCTCAAGGGTTATCTCATCATCCATCAACAAAATAAACATTGACCAACAGGTTCAAAATCCCAAATAGTTCGAATCGATTCTTCATAATCGTTTTTCCCCTCGGTTACTGACCAAACCAGCAACGACCCATTTGAACTTCGAATTAGTTATAATGAGCCAAAGGACTCAACGAAGTTACTTTATAATAGAGCTGAAAGCTACAGAGCATGGCAGCCATAGCTGCGAAAGGCAGGAACAATATTGGGAGGACCTGGGCTTACCAGTGCTACGCCAACAACCCAATCTTCCTATCACTTATTGGAACCCGACGCAAGGGATACCCATACATCCTCACTTGTCAGCCAAACCATAATGTTGATGTATTTGTAACTTCCAAAGATATTCACTTGTATATTGTATTTGTACTTTATTGTATCCCCAACGGAGATGTATTATTCCTCCGTTGGAAGTGTCGTCATGTGTACTTGCATGTGTCACAAGTTATATTGTAAGTGTCATAACTTATACTTGATGGATTATTAGACCACCTTGATGGGGTCGGCCCTATATGAGTTATGTGGGTCAAAGGGTTATTAGACAACCTAAGTAGGGGTCGGCCTAGTCAGCATTATGTTAAGTGGTTAAGTTGAGGCCGACCTAGTTGAGTAAAGGTCAAGTGAAAGTTAGTGTATAAATAGAGAGTGTGACTCTCTCATTTTACACATTGTCTCATTCACTCACTTCACATTAGTGAGAGAAGAGAAGGGTGCGCACAAGTGGAGGAGGACATGCTGCTAAAGATATCTATCTCTTGGGTTTGATCATGGTCATCCTTGTATTGATGCTTATTCTATCTCTGAAAAAGTTGCGGGGTTTTTCATCTTCTTGGTTTTCCCCGGTGAAATGTTTTGTGTCTCTTGTCTCTTGTTTCTTATGCTTGATATGTTGTACATGTTGTTCTTTAAGTTAAGATCCTAGATCTATTGAATTAATGTTCAAACACTAACACATAACAACCATGAGTTAGATAGAGGCAAAATGATCATCTACAGCAAGAATGGAGAACAAAACCATCAAAGTTATAGGAAGAAGTTACCTATCAAGAAATCGTAGAACCCTCCATCTCCATACCACCTTAGTTGCGATTGCACTAACCATGAGCATAGCTTAGGTCAGAGCCTAAATGAAACCATACACAGCAAGAACTTACCCTCCAGGCCAAAAAAAGAAAAATGACAAACATAGTCATGTATACCGAAAACTTAACCCTCTTTCCAGCTGGAAACAAGACATGTGAAGGCCACATGTAGCATTTAAAACTACCACCAAACATCCACTAGCGCCCCAACGTTTAACCAAATGCTATAGTTTTGGTAGTGCTTCAATTTCTATCTAAACACTATAGTTTGGGTCGTGGTGGTGCCGCTCCATATGTTTATTCCATGGCACATTCAAAAGTTACCTCTTGGACCTTTTTCGATTCATAGAACTAGATCATGCTAGGTAATTGATGTAGGTAGTTTAGGGAGGAGCCCTTTTTGTGCCTGCAAAAACATATTTCAAATAGTGCATTAGCAAGTTTTCTAAGCAAGCCCAGGTTAGTTCCAATACTCATCCCTTACCTTTCGGCAGCTCCGCCGGTAGTATGACTACCAACACCAAGACCCCAGAAGTACTCATACCCTTCTCATAAAGTCCATTAGGCCTGAATTAGTGAAATAAACCAGTTTAAACATTTAAATGAAACCACACATACATTTAAGCATTAGAAGTGAAGTATTTCAAAAGAAGCTATAAAGTATTATAATGTTATTGAAATTGTCATTTAGATCACGCATGATTGTGCTATGCACCTCACATGTAATGTACCTAAAAATAGTAAAATTTAAAAAAAATTCGTTACTATAATAAACTAGTTAAGAGATGATGATTTGTAAAGTAACTTCATCACTGATAAGTGCATACTACACCAGTGTTTAATTGCGACATTTGAAGGGTCTCAGTTTCCTAAGGATCATGGTCTTACTGGTTGTTATTCCTACAGCTTTGCGGAAGCGATGTAATGAGTAGAAATGTAATTCTGTCGCAAGTGTACAAATGTTTAGAGTATAATAATACAAATCTCCTTCTTACCATTTTAAGAGTTTGTATGCATATTTATGAAAGTATAACTGATAATTCAGGTGGGATGGACCCCTTTTGGTGCCAGGTGAGGCACATGATGAGATGCTTGTTCTTTCAAGGGGAAAAGTACCCTCCTAGAGCTGCTGAGAGGTAGGGTGTAAGAAATGGAAACTTTTGACTTACTTAGCGAGTTTCTCTAATGCATTCAATTTTTACTTGGCTTGCAGGTGTACCTACGAAGGCATCTACCTAGGGTGCTTACTTCACATTTATAGCAATCACTTAAGTCTCAAGGGTGTGATGTTTGAAGGTTGGCACCTTAAAAGCCTTGTTGGATTTTGTAATACTTGTTGAACTTGCAATACTTGTTGACCTTGCAATTACTTGTTGGCACTATGTAATACTTGTGGTCTTTGCAATATTTGTTGCATTTACAATACTTGTTGGTCATGAGTGACTCTACTACTATAGAGATCAGGAATGATATCGAATTGTTCAGGGTTGGTGGTAGAATTAAATGCATCTCTACGATGGCACATGGCCAACGATGCTAGCTAATGCTGAGAGTTTTCCCTTGGGTTCTACACCAACGAAGGTTCATTTTCCCTTGTTTGTTGTTGGATGCGTTTGAGGGTTTCATGCCTTGACCCGAGCTTGGCTCATGGTCAGTGCACCATATGGGGTTTCGTATGCAGAGATGGAGACTCAAATAAGAAGGTAATACCATCCCTAGTTTATACTACATTTCCTGCTATTTTGTTTAAATCGAGTTTGATAATAATCTCAGGGTTTGACTCTGTATGGTTCATTGGTTTGGCAGGTAATCGTGGCATTCTTCTTCTACATGGCTACTAGTTGATGGCCAGTACTTGAATTTGATGGCGTTGCAAATGGTATGTTTAGAGTTCACCATTCCTTATCTCCTCCTCTCACCTCTGTGGAGTGGTACTGTTTGTATTTTCTATGGGGAACTTCACGGGCCCGGTTTGGGTTTCCTACAACAAGTTTTGGGTTCCTAGAGGTCGCCATTGGCTCGACCATTGTGAAATGTATTTATTGGTTTTAATGGCCCTGGAGGGTTTTAGTGTAAGGTTTGGCCATTCGGCTCAATGTTGACTTTGTAGAAGCAGTTTATAATATTTCCCAATATAAACCTGGGGTTTACATGTCTGTGTATTTCATTTTGAAAGAATCCTTGGACCCATGAATAGAGGAAATGGCCTACTGCATAATTCTATAAATGATTTGCACATTGTCTAGTCTCTCCATTTTCTTATGGGTAAGAGTAGTAGTTTCGATTTCTGTGCTTTCTATCGTTGCCTCTGGTTTGAAAGTCGTCGGTTGAGTATTTTACACAGGACAATCATGATTTTTCCATGACCTGCATTTATCATAAGCTGAGGTTGACTCTGTCTGAGGAATAGGGAAATGTTGGCCTCTGCGTTTTCTATTAGACTTTGAACCTGTAATGAAGATAACTAATCTTTGCATTTTCTCTATGTGAAATAATGGTTAAGAGTTTTAGATCCTGCATGTGGCTATCGTGGCTATGTCTATTGAATGGGTTTGCAAATCCTAGTTTTACAATAGCCGCAAGAACAAGATGTGTTGGTAGGAGAAACGAAACTCTTGTCTGATCTTCTTACATGCCCGTGGGTTTTCACTTTGGTTCTTCTTACTGTGTTTTTTGGTAGTTGCTTTAAATGGAAGAATAGAGAGATTCGATCCCATGTCTTGCATTTTATGTTTAAAGAATGACTGTAAGTGTTTGTTCATTGGTAGCGAAAACGATCGGTTGGATGTGTAAATACTTCTGTGTAAAATTACTACGCCATTTGGCTACTTTTAAGATAGTATGGTGTTCCTGGAATGTTAGTGAGATTTGATCTCTTGACTAATATTTCTATGGGCTAAAAATAATATAGTTTAATGATATTGAAAGAATTTGTTTGGTGGTGGGATTCGATCCATGAGAAAATACCTGTTGTTGTTTTCGATATAGTGATTTGATTGTTTGGTTGAAATCGTAGAGATGTTGATAATGTGGAATGTAGAATACCTTGGTTTGAAAAAATAGAAATTAATAATTACTGTTATTGTTTAATCCTACGATTGATGTGTAGTGTGGCTAAGAGATTCAATGTCTGACTTGATGCTGTTATCATTTCTATTTGATGATTCTTAAGCATAGAAGGAATAATAATAAACGAATTAAAAGGTAGATATGATCCGTATAATACGAATTGATAAGATGATTCAAACATAAAACATAATTGTTTAAAAACATAGTAATCCTAACCTAGAAGATAATATGGGAAAACAATGGGAGAAATGCTTAGTGTTAAAAGTCCTCTGAAAAACCATAGTAAGGTTCCTAAGTTTTCTGATGGGGTGTTGTCTAGCATAGGCTAGCTTGGCTAGACCTGCTAGACCCTCCACTGGTTTCTGGGCCAAACCTATAGGTTGATAATATTTGTAATGAGAACAATGTTGAAGTATCAATTCTAGTCTAAAAGCCTATGTCTACTATAACTGGAAAATGGAAACAATTAATACTACATACCTAGCTGCTTTGGTACTTGATCATTTCCTGTAGAAGCCTGGTTGCTTTGTCACTTTAGCATTTCCTATAGAAGCCTGGACACTCAAACAATAATTAATGCAGAACCTGTTGTATATAGCTAACCTGTTAGGATGACTTTCTTAGCTGGATAACTTTGGGGCTACCATGTTCGTCTCAACCATGACCCTTAGACCGTTCTTGCTTCTAACTGGATCCCCCTGAGCTGGTTCCAACATGCAATGAGAGATAGAGGCCCTAGGTTCACTGCTGGTTCAGATTTGGAATTATTAGATAAGACTGCTTTAGTTTCTTGGAGCAGAAAACTTCTCTCTGATTACCATAAGAGAATGATAATGAAAAAGATAGATGATCCTCAACCTTGGGATCTTCCCTCTTTATGTAGGGGAGTCTTGAATTATGACTATTGAATATTTAATTTCTTTAAATTAAGATAATTAATATTTTAAAAGATGTTATTTACTCAAATATCTAGTCCTCTTGAACTAGGACTTTTCCTTTGTTTTAACTATGAGTGATTTTAATTTAAACTTTTCATAATAATAATAATATTTCTAACCTAGGTATTAATACATTATTAATACTATTTACAAATGTGGCTTCCCACTAAATATTAGTACTATTAAATAATGTGGCATCCCACTATGCATAAACTATATGCAATAAATTTCTTTTATAAATAAATAATCACATCATTATTTATTAAAATTCTTAATAATAATATTTAATCTTGTATCTTCACATGATACTTTGTTTAACAGTTTAAGGGTATGGTCCACTTCTTTGGACGGTCTTTCGGTAATCTTGGATAGGCACCTGTAGTCTCTCTCTTGCATGTCGGATTCCCTCATTTAACATGGTAGTTCCCACAGTATGTGATGATAGATTGATAAAAGATGAATCATTTAATCTAATTAAATAAATGTGATGAAAGTAAAAGTGTTATTCAGAGTCTTTCAGACTCAACATTTTGATGTTTAGTAACCCCGAGTGCTCTTCAGAGCCTTTTAGCTCAACACTTTCACATGGGCGTTACGCTAGTGCAATTCAAGAGCTTCCTGTTCAACACTAGCGCTAGAATGTGGTTGTGAGGCACATCTAGAATATTCAAGTGGCCTCGGATCTGGTATTCGTTTATCAAGCTTGGAGTGCTCTAGGGCTTATGCCCAACACTGAATGTACCTCAGGGCTTACTCCTAGTACATAAACATTCCTCTAGGTACATCGGGGCTTATGCCCAGTACGTAGGTCATCTATGTGTTTCTGAGTCCATGCTCAACACACCACATAAGTCATTCATGTAAGAATCATAGTTTTGCTCAGTAAATAACAAAAGATCATCTCAGTATATTAGGGTTTGTACCCATATCAAAGATGAAACACATCATCAAAACATTAGGGCCTCCTCGCCCAGTATAAACTCAAATAAAGAAGTCAGTCAGGGTCCATGCCCAGTATGTCAATATATAAAAGAATAAATCATAGGTGCTAGGACTCATGCACAATACTCAAAATAAAACATATGTGCTGGGGCCGTGTCCCAATATAACAATAAAATATAGCTAGTCCAAAATTCGGGATATTGGATCACACTACCTTACTTCATCGCTTCCGTAGAAAACATACTTTATAAGACCAACTCTCTTAGAACATAGTTTTTCATATATTGGAACACAGATTGATATAACTTCCCAGTACTGAAGTTAATTTGCTATATATTATCTATTTAGGCAATGTTATTAGTATGCGATTTTTTTTTAAATTTTACCATTTTTAGGGACATTACATTAACTAATAATATAATCAATTCCAAAAATAACAGGTATTATTGAAATTTAATTAATTTTTAATTTAATCAAAATAATACACATTTTTGAAATTTGATTAATTTTCAATTTAAACAATATGTAAGTTGAGGCATTGAAATTTAATTCATTTTCAATATAATCAAAACAATGGGTGTAATACCCCCATTTTGACCCTTCGGATATATTGGATTTTAATGTAAACATTGTATATATGTGATGTATGATTCATAGCATGGAACTCAAGGCGAAGGCCCCGCTATTGAATGTTTAGCCTAGTATTTCAGATTGTGCTATCCATGTGCTAGTAAGCCATGGAAATTGTAAAAACATGTAAATAATTATAATGCAAATACAAATACCAAGGGGATCGATATTGATGCAACTAAATGAGGGGGTTATGTGTATCCACTAGGGAATGGTGAGGGGTTATGGGGTTGAACCCTAGGCTTCCAAATGTGACCTTGAGAACCCACCTTTGACTGTCCTAGCTGTGATTTAATCATGTTGTAAGGATGTACTTCATAAATCTATTGATGAGGTTGATGGACTATGGACAGCCCTGAAATTCATAAGGCCGGGTATGGGATCTGTTTTGCTTATCCCATATGTCACCCTACCTCATGGGAATATGTTTTCCCTTGTCCCCATTCGATGGGGGCACCATGGAAGCATCAGTGGGACCCAATACACAGACCCAACAGTGAGGAAGAAGGAAAAAATTGTGATTCGAAGGGAAGCTGCGTTTGGAAGTGCCAAGTTTGTTCATAAATCTACGTGGGAAGTGAAATCTGTTGGGGGATCTATAGACCCAAACCTTGGAGAGATTTTGAGAGTGTTGGATTCCCATGAATCCATAGAGAAACCCATATTTGATAGCCGAAAATACAGTTGTGGGATAGAGCCTTCGGCCGCAATGCTGAGGAGATCCAAGAGTGGATCACAGTGGGAAAGAGACCAGGGGGTTCAAAATTCATGGTATAGATAGTGAAGGCTCATTTATCCTTGGTTTAGCATTTGGGACCAACTATACCTTCCCATTTCAACGCGGAGGGAAGGGGTTCCTGAGGGACTGTGCAACAGAGAAGGGGACCTTACTTAGGATGAGAGTGGAGGAGATGGGGGTTCCTGGACTGTCTGAAGTCAATTGGATATACCTGTAGCTCTGTTGTTGAGCTCATTGAATTAGGACACCCATTCCATGTCTTTCCACTTGCTTGATAGAGCGAGTTGTGTGTTGGATGACCTTGATTGACTATGCCTAAGGCTGTGAGTGGACTTGAGTAGTTCCTCCTCAGTGGATACATAGCCCCATCTCGGGGGTGGTATCTCAGTGGTGAAAGAATACAGGCTAGGTAGAGACCTATGGCTGGGTTGGAACATTGCAGTCCATAGCCAGTTGCTTGGGGGATCTCAATGAAAAGATAAGTGCGCTCTGTGGTTCAAATTGTGCATATTTTACATATATGCATGTTGTTTGTTTATGTCAGGATACATAGATTGATCGAGCTGAGTAATAGGACTGAATGCATTTGCATTATGTTATATATTCCTATGATGAAATACTAGTAGATACATTCTAGGTGTTTGTTAATATGGTTTAATTCTATTGTGTATGTTATTTTACCATGCTTATGAACCTCTGCATTCTTCTTTGTAATTCTATGAATTTATGCCTTGATGAATAGGGATAAGTTGGTAAAGGCCTAGAATGTTTATAAGGTTCAATCATGTCTTTGGGGGGAAAATAGACACCCATGTTGTTTTCATGTTCCCTATGTGGGTCAGATGAGGGGAGGGGCCATGACATAGTGATATCAAAGCTCTTTATATAGTGGAAAAGAGGCATTGATGAAATTTGGGGCAACACTTTGATGAGAAGAATGATAACATCAAAGTTCTTAGGTGCTGCAGAGGATCATACAGTTGCATAGGATCATACAATTGCATAGGGATCGCCAAGAGATTTCCAACGACACCAAGTTTGCCAAAAATGGACTTAGGATGAGGAACATATCGGCCTGAGAAGTTGGAAGTAATAGGAGAATATGGCCAAATTCTGACTTTCCGAACCCACATTGCAGATTGCAGATTGCAAAAGTTAGAGGCGTGATTTATTCGGAGTTGCACCGTATGGTTCTGACTTCTGACTCCTGTAAGGTGGATTGCGTTTTCCGAAAGTTGGAGGAGTAATTTTTCCAGAATTGTGAACTTGGGGTTCCAACTTTTCGACTCCCGCAAGGTGGATTGCGGATTGCGGAAGTGAGAAGTGTAATTTTCCCAGAGATGTGAAATTAGAGTTCCGAATTCTGACTCCCGCATTCCGAATTGTGGAATTCGGACGAGTGATTCGGTGAAGAAGAGAATTTGGGGTTCCGACTTCCGACTCCCATATCGCAGATTGTGGATTGCAGAAGAAAGAGGCATAAATGTTCAAAGTTGTGAATTTGGGATTCTGACTTCTAACTTGTGCACTGTGGATTATAGATTGTGGAAGTTGGAGGCGTGATTCTGTGAAGCTGAGAATTTGGGGATTCCAACTTCCGACTCTCGCATCGTGGATTGCAAATTGCGGAAGTCGAAGGCATAAATATTTGGAGTTGAAAATTATGGTTCCGGCTTTCTGACTCTCCCAAGGCAGATAGCAGATTGCAGAAGTTAGAGGCGTATTTCTTCGAGACTCTGTATTTGGAGTTCCGACTTCTGACTTGCGGCTTGTGGACTGCAGTTTGCAGATTGCACACTGAAGTTTTTGCAGCTGTGTAAAAGTGTATACTTAAAAAAATAAATCAAAAGATAAATAAATAATAGCAGGTTGTTTCTAAGGAGATCCCCCATCACCTCTAAAGGGCACCGAGGGGATCGGGGATGTTACAGATGGTATTAGAGCCCAAGGTTGCAGCACTGGGGATGCTTGGGCCGAAGTATGAGCTTACAAGAATATAATTAGAATATTTGTGTAATGTCCCAAAAATACATGAAAATTAAAATTTTTCCTGTTTGCGAAAATTGTTAGTTTATAATAGAAAAGGCGCACATTAAACATAATAATATTAGAAACAATCATACTTGTATGCTGCAATGTACATCTAAGCCTATCTGTTTCTACATAGCCTCTTCTAAGTGTAAGTATAGAATTTGTAGAAGCGGTGTGGAAATAATGAGATCGTGTTTTCGTTGTGGTTTGCAACAGTGGGTTTAGTAGTTAGGAGATAACACTAGCTACTATTTGAAATACATGTGATTTTAATTATGTACGTCAAATGATACCTTCAGGTGATGACCTTCTTGGTGAGGGTATGTTTTTCACATTGGAGGTTCCATAATACTCTCGGATAGGTAATTACATACCTTGGTAGGGTTGCCGGGAGGTAGAGGCAATTGTAGGGGTTGCCAGACTTACTTAGCGTAATGCTAATGCCATCACGTACTTTTGTATTTGCAGGTGTCTCGACTGTATGAGTAAGCTCACTAAATGGGTGGTTCTTATTCCACTATTGCTCCTATTCCACCGGTGGTATGATAAGTCTTTATTACTCCATTTTCATGGGAGTTCTTAATTTGAAAGTTTCCCAAGGTGGGTTTACAACTATTAGTTCTTGGGTAATGCAATCAATTGCGAATTGATGATACTTTGCAAATTTGTATGTATATGAATCGAGCCCTTTGTAATTTAAATCAGGGTGGCGGAATATTATGACTGCACTATAGGGAGTGCGAATTATTTGACCTCCACTCAATTGGAAGTTGGTAAATACTTTAATGTATTTAGTGGCTCGTGGATAACAACCTGTCATATTAAGGGTTTGGCTGTTGATTTGGGATTTTGATCTGTAGTCTTTGTATTCAACTTGTTGTTTGTTTATGGCTCTGCGCTTTCGTTGTTGGATAGTAATGGGGTGTACTGACTCGATCCCTGCTCGTGGTCAACATGCTTAGTGACTATGGCTATTGATCATGGCGTAGGGAGGCCATACTCCTCACAGGTAAAGAAATGTAACCCTGTCAGTTATTAACAATTTCTAAATTCTTAGAACTGGAAATGCATAGTTGAGTTAAGAAATACTGTGTGTTGTTCATGGCAGGCATTACATGCTTTAGTGTGGGAGCTGTGAAGGTTTATGATGTCGTGGGCGTGACTAGGGTACTACTAAGTCTGGCTTTTCATGCGTGCCTTACCTCCTGCAACTCTGATGTTGTTTGTATGCGTTTGGACTGGTAGTTTAGTGTGAGACCCCCATAAGCCATTGGCTTACTGAATCTCTTTGGGGAGGCCTAAAACAATCGTCTACTTGGTTAGACTTGACAGAATGGGGTTCTAATGTAATTTAACTAGCTGGGTGAATATGAGGACTGTAATATGTATTAGCTGGGTTTCACCAGTTATTCGGTTCCGCGAAAATCTTGTAATTTCAATAAATACTCTTCCATGAGATATGACTCCTATATAGTTATAATGATTTCAAATGCTACATTTCTCTATTCCCTGTGTGTATTTATGTATTTGAGCTGAAACTTTAAGAGTTCTAAGGTTATGGGTTTCCTGGGTATTTTTGTAACTACTGTTCCGACAATGCAGACATTTATAAAGGGTCGTTGACGCCCTCTTGCTTGTAATTAAGCCTGTGGTTCGTATATTGCCTTCAATGGTACTCGTTCTTCGTTTTACATATTGCTACAGGGTTTATGTGTAAGCAATGTATTTCCTGTGGGTATATAAGACATCAATGAAGTTTTCTACGCCTCTGATGCTGTAATGTGGGTATATTGTAACTAAAAATGTCTTGTCTACCTTGCTGGTTGCGTGGGTAGAATGGATGCTTGCCTGGCAAGGGTTTCAAGGCTGTACTCGACGTTTTTGATTTGTTTTATATAGAGATTTGTATTCTGTAGGAAATACTTATACGATTTGGCTCTTTGTGAAGGCCACGAGATTTGACCCTCATCCTAATCTTTCAATGGGCATCTTCGTGGAGTTCATATGAAATGTGTTTTCCTTCTTGCTTCTATTTATGATTGATCTCTGCATTCCTATAGGTGGCTATCGTAGGTTTGTTGGTGAAAGGAAAATATAAAGGGTCTCAGGTCTGTCTTATTTGATTAGCGTTATATACGATCTCTGTTATACTTGATATGTTTGTTTTACAATATGGTATATAGGGTTTTGGGAAGGAAAACAAAATAGATCGGGCAGAGAAAGGAATGTGCAATAAAATTAGTATTAGATACAGACTTAGAATATATGGAGAGAATCTATAAAATAATGATTCCTGCATTTTCTTTTGCTATGTGTTGTATGATTGGAATTTCAAATGGCTTCATGTGTTGTTCAACGATTTCTGATATGGTTTTGATTTCTGTCACTAGACGATTTTGTTGTTTGATAATCTAAAACAAGGGTGTAGATAAGTGAAATAAAATACTACCATAAGTGGGATAAAATACTATAATTATTTTTCTGCATTCAAATCAACAATTCACCTATTCTAACAATCTAAGCAGTGTAAATGACTAGCAAAGACTAGCATGGCTAGTCCTGCTAGGAATGCCATTCGATTTCTGGAAGACTTGATTTAAAACTGATAATAAGAACATTGTTAATTTAACATTGCATTTATAACAGGGATATGAAACATAGGAGGGTTTTATAATTAATCATACCTGTTGATCTCTGTAGCTTGTCCTGCTGATGATGACTTGCTGATCCTGGTAACTTGTTCTTGCTGATACTGACCTGCACACTCAGCCAACCAGTTAGGGAAAACTACTGACTCTTAGCTGAACTAATAAATGATCTTGGATTTGAGGAGTTTGGGACTACCACGTTCCTCCCAACCATGATTCTACAACCATTCCTGGTTCAGTATGAATCCCCCTGAGCTCATTCTGACATGCAAACTGAGAAGTAGAGGCCCTTAGGTGTGTAGCTAGTTCATATCTCCAAATCTATGGATAGAGTTCACTTCCTTAAGCAGAGGGTCCTTCTTGGCATAATAATACCAAAGGAAAAAGATCCCCCAAACTTTGGGGTCTATCCTCCTTAAGTAGGACAAATATTGAATTATGACTCTTGGAAATTAATGGTTTCTTTAAAATAATTTAATTTATAAAAACAATATTTGTTTATTTAACTACTAGTTATTTTGGAAACTAGGAAGTCTCAACCTGTTTGATTAAAGTGTTTTTAATCTTTTAGATATTTTCATAATAATAATAATATACAATTTACAATACCATCTAAATATTAATAAATAATATTTAGTAGGTGGCAGCCCACTTATGCATAAATATATATTTATAAAGTGTAAACATTTATAAAAGAATTTATATATAATAATTAACCGATATATATATATATTTATTATTGAAGCTCCTAATGATAATACTACTTTGAGCTCCTTAGCATTTTGTTTCACAAGATGCTTCTTTTAGTTCTTTTTAAGGGAAGGGTCCACTTCTTTGGATGGTTTTGATAAGCTGGTAAAGGCACCTCTAGTCTCTCCCTTTGCATGTCAGATTCCCTCGTTTTAACATGGTAGTTCCCGCAATAGATGATGATAATAAGATTTATTTAATCAAGTCGAAATAGTTGTGATAAGACATGCAAGTGCTATTCAGAGTCCTCTTTGACTCAACACTTGAGAAGTAGTAACTCCGAGTGCTCTTCAGAGCCTTTCAACTCAACACTCTCACATGGGCGTTACGCTAATGCAATTCCAGAGCCTCTGCTCAACACTAGAGCTAGAATGTTGTTGTGAGGCACATCTAGGATAATTACATGTCCTCGGATCCGGTAATCATTTTTTTCAAGCCTGGAGTGCTCGAGGGCTCATGCCCAACACTCAACGTACATCGGGGCTTAGGCTGAGTACAAAATAGAATTCTCGAAATACATCGGGGCTTAGGCCCAGTATATAGGTCTTTTGTGTGTTCCTAAGTCCACGCTCAACACACTAACTAATCAACCATGTAAATCATGCTCTGCACAGTATAATGTAACAAAAGGGAAAATCTCAGTATATCATAATTTTGTAATCACTTCTCGAAATACAACATAGTTTATTCATTCGGCTTTCCTGCCCCGCATATATTGAATAATGAAACAAATCAGGGTTCATGCCCAATACATCACTCATAAGGAAATAAATCAAAACATATAAATGCTATGTCAAACATAATAAATCACATATGTTGGGGCCGTGACCCGACATGACATCATAATCATAGTTAGTCAAAAAGTTGGGATATTACAAATTGAATGAGGTTTTCATGTATCATAGATATTTAGAGCAGAAAAGTGCTAGTGGATATTTCAACAAAAAAATCATTGTGTCAATATGGGCAATTTCCAAAATTGCACGAGATGGAACAAGGAACTAAGAAAAAGTGATGGTTCCATATCTAGAATGCATGCAATGCATTCTCTATGCTGAGGATGTGCAATATGAATTGCATAGAGGGGTTGTGGAAATCTTAGTAAGATTAATTGGTTGTAATATGCCCTATGGAGGAGTGATATCCATGTCTAATCATTGGAGGATGAAAGGGACCAATAATGGACGTTGGTGCCTTGGATAAGAATGCATCCAAGGTACTATTATTAGTAATGTAGGAAAATTGAATTGCAAACAAGAGCCATGGGAGCTCTTGATTATCAAAGGTGGATATTATATTCCATGAAAAAATTCTCAACATGTAATGGAATAGGTATTAGGTAAGAGACATGTAACTTGTAAAGATAATGGGTGAATCATGTTTGATATTTTCTTAATTGTGATTCGATTGCATTATAATTTATTTAATATAATTAACCACTTGAATATATGATAAAAATTTATTTAATATGAATTTTTAAAAATCATATTAATACAAATATATTAAATAAATTAAAATATAATAATTTATTGTCACAATAATGTAAATTAATTGAAAAATTATATGTTTACTGTTGAAAGAAAAAATTATGTGGAAGCAAAACTTTTTAATAAAATAAAAGTAATTTTATTATTCCCTCCCAAGGCAGGGATATGCATTTTTTTTAGAAAGAGAAAATCTTTTGATTTTAAATTAATTCTTAATTTTTTGTTGTTGTTTTTGTAAAGTTTTACAATGTTTGTAAAAAAATAGGTATTAAATTGAATTTTTGAAAATTTAAAAATACATAACTTTTTTTTTTTTAAAAGGAAAATAAAAAAGTTCTATTGGTTGAGTATAGATTGGATTTGACATGAATCCTTTAAGGTGGTTTCTTTATTTTTAAAATATTTAAAAAAATAAAATTCAAAAATTTGATTAACATAATTACTATTTTTTAATTAGTAGTATTAATTTAAAAACCTTGCACCAATACATCTTGGTACATTTGATGTTATGGCTCTGTAGGAAGTAAGAAAGCTCTGTGTAGCATGTAGGGCATGTAGCTCACAACACTTGCCTCCAGTGCCTAACAAAATTAGTCAGTTAATGGATCATAATCAATCGGGTCACTCATCAGTCATGGATTTTGTACTGCTTTCTACAACGGAAAATCCGAACTTCACTGCAGCCTTGGTTGTAGCTATAGTTGGGTCTATGCTCAATTTCGGTGCTCCAGTCCCCATTATGCTCAATTTCCGTCATGGCATGCAATGCAGGGATGGTTCAAGTGAGGAATAATTTGAAAAAATATTTGTGAAAATTTCATACGTCGATATTATTCTCACTTACCCTCAAATCCTTGGCTTGTATTAAAAATGATATATATCATTGGTCAAAAGATTACTTGATTCGTTTAAGCATTGGACGGACTGGTGCCATCCAAAAACACTTGTATGTAAACTATAGAGCCAATGTTTCAATTTTAGAGAGAATCAAAATTGGATAGAGAAACCATTACAAAGATACTTCACATAAAAAAAATATTTGTATATATTATTTTCAAACCCAAATACAACACACTTATATAAGTGTTACTTTGTATATATTATTTTCAAACCCAAATACAACACACTTATATAAGTGTTACTGGATCTAACTTATTCCAATATTGGAGAGATAGGTTGATAGCATATATCTCAACAATATCCAAAAACCTTAATAAATATCAAATGAAATCTAGATGCATTAATCGAAGCATTATCTCTAACACTCCCTTTTAATTATTTCATTACAAAACACAATTACAAAACATGAATTATCTGATTGGTCTTCATCAACACTTACACCCACTCTGAAATATCCCGTTTATGCTCTTTCTTATCCACATCTTTGAGCTTCCCACTTGACTCATTTAAAACATAACAACTTATGACCATCAATGAAGTAATTGTAGTGACTAAAAATATTGAATACTTTACTTTGCCAAAGTACATAGATTGTTGAATTTGGCAAAAAAGTAACCAAGTAACTAGACCGATCTATGGAGATGCTTCCATTTGTTGAACACATAGCTCGCTAAATCCAACAGGATCTAGGAGAGTACTCTAGATACTAAACATATCCATAAAATAATCCTACAAGTGACCTCATTAGCTTAACCTTATTAAGAAAAACCTATAACTAATGGTCCAGGAGCACCTCGGTTCACGATGGTTCACATTAGCATATAAAAAACTTAATTGACCCATTCTTTGTGGTTTTGTATTTTTTTTTTTTTTTCTTAACACCACGCTTAATGAATAACACACTATACCATAAAATAACCCGCAATATTGAAACTCCACACAATAAATCTTCGACAGCTTAACATCCTTGGATAATGCACATGTAGCTGAAATAGAATTAAATTGCAGTGAATTGACATCATTGAATTCAGATCTGATAAGGAAATTATGACTGTGGTTCATCTCTATTGACAGTAGTTATATTGGGTTTAATCCTTGTCTCCTCGCGATATCCTACACACGTTGCACATGCCCCACATAGATGGGTGTTTATTTGAACGATGACAGACTCAAATTTCTTCCTCGATGGCAGTGGATCTTTTAAATAACAATTTTATTCCTCTTTATGACAGGTACAGTTCTTCCTTCTGTTGCTCGATCAATGGTGGAATTTTGACTTGATGACGATTTGCACAGTAGTTCCAAGGAAGCAATTCTCCTCTCTTTCTCTGGATCTGTCAATAGAGATTCCAATCGTTCCACGTTACCCTTTGCTTTCTCGTGTAGCGATCTGACAAATTTTCAATTCAATGAAATGACATTGAAAATATTTTAGTTAGGATCCGAGTCACACATATATGGATATGTATGCTCCTCTAATTGATATGCATCCCTCTTTGATAGTGGTCACAGGTGTGATCAATTGAAAATGGGCAACAATTTTCCTCTTTCTTATATAGAGCAATGCCTTTCTCACAAACACACAGCGCAACAACTTAATACCTATGATAACACACTCTCATACCTACGCTAATCAAATCCACTATGTATTCGCATATGACTCTCACATTTTCCTTGGCATTCCCGTGAGGGAATTAATCCCAGACAGGCTCTCATACCAAATCATAATTTTATAGAGCAGCCATTACACATATATTTCACATAAAACAATATAGGTATATTTTACTTTCAAACTCAAATACAACAAATTTATATAAGTGTTACCAGATTTAACTTATTTCAATCTTGGAAAGATAAGTAGAGAGAATATCTCAATAATATCCAACAGCCCTAATAAATATCAAACCAAATCTAGATGCGTTAATGGAAGCATTATCTATAACGAAGAGAACACAATTGTTTGTGAATTTTTCATACATCCATAGCATTTTCAAGTTACCCTCAAATCCTTTGCTTGTATTGTAAATTATATATGTCATGGGTCAAAATGATTCTTTGGTTGGTTAAAACACTAGACGGAATGGTGCAACCAAAAGCAAATGCGTTCAAGCTACAGAACCAAAATTAAATTTATGAGCGACACAATAATTGAAATGGTATCAGACAAATTACAATTAAATGGAAGCAAATACACAAGCACAGTAATGGAGGTAAAGAGACTCAAGTAATTAGATATTTGTCTATTAAAATTTAGCCTCTAGCATTACATCCATGTCTCAATGGATTTTCATAGTTATATTAAACCTAGATTAGTCTGAGCTAGATCGTTGTTATGATTCTCAGTTAGATTTACAAAACACGAAAACTACCACCCCCTCTTGACTATTTTAGGTTATTCTCTACTGTGTTGCATGAGAGAGAGTGCATGTTATTTCTGTGCTTAGGAAACTTTGTCTTCTTCTCAAACATCCATATCCTTCTCGGTCAATACTCCAAAATAATAGAGATCTTTCACCGCTAGCGCTCCTATTTCATTTTTTTAATTGGTGATCTAACTATCATCTAGAAATGGCATTAAATATTCCACATGACGTCCCAATGAAGTCATAGGTTTTCTGGACCCCAATCCACCTTCAACCTACACTCTCAAAACTCAACGTTCCGACGTTCTCTATGGTGTGTTCCTCAGGCTAGTTCTGTCCATTTCGTTGACATAGAGGATTGGATGGAAATCAAGAAACACTTGAAGCAAAATATTAAATGGAGTACATCCTTCCTTTTATATATATATAGATTTTATTCATGCAACATCAAAAATTTTATATGCTGGCAATGTTAGAGGTGCTTTTACGTTCACATGACAAATAGATCGTCTACGGGTTAAATTGGATCGTTATTTATTAGGTTTTACTATATTTAACTAATAAATATAATCAATTTCTAAAATAACACGTATTATTGAAATTTAATTAATTTTTAATCAATCAAAATAATACACATTATTGAAATTTAAACTTTAAAATTGAAATTTAATCGAAATAATACACATTAAACTTTTTTTAGAGTGAAAAACCTTACTTAAGGTGTGTAACTTTATTAATTTGTTCTCTCCTAGTGATGGTTGATCTAGAGTTAATATGAATATGGGTCTAGGTTGGTTCTAGTTATGATCTATCTCATCAAAATTTTAGATGATCATCCTTATGTATGTGTATATCTTTTAGATGGATTTGATTCTCTGAAATTTACTATCATCTATACTTTATAGAGTATTGTAAAGAATGTCATTTCAAAAGTTACATAATGAATACGGTGAGGAGTAATAAAGTAACAATGTTCATGTTAAAGAAGGTGTGTAATGTACATAGGGAGGAAAACACTAGGTACATAGGGAAGTACCGAAGAAGATAATGTATGTAATGTGACCATAATCATGGAATAAGCCATCTTCGTAGTTGGTGGGTGATAAACAGTCCCACTAGATAGTTCGAGGAAATAATATAATAATAATGGGAAGTTGGGATAGACCCTTACGAACAGTCATGAGAATGTATAAATATACATGAGTATTATTGTATTGGAAATTTTGGATGCATTGTTTTGTAATAAACATAGCTTCTAGAGTGATTTATTCCATGACTATTTGATTATGTTACCCTACTTTAAGGGTTCTTTCCATATTCTTATGTGAATGCAATCATGTATTATTTCTAAATTTTAGGGTTCTATATCATTTGTGATCTCATTTCTAGGTTAATGATTACTGTAAGTGGTATGATAACTCTTTCTTAGGTAATAAAGTAGTTTATTTTCGTATATTTTTCAAGCAAAAAGTAATGATAGTTCTATTTAGGTCCTTATAAGAAGTTTTTTTATGTATAATTTAAAGAATTGATTTACATATATGAGCTTTTCTCTAAAAACACACAATTTTGAGAACAATAGTCCAAATTTGAGTATGAGAAGTGGAGTTATTGTGATTTTTTTTTTTTTAATTCCGATAAAGATTGTGCGGATCGCTAAACTAATATATTTTGGCTGACCAAATTTCCATCAAAATAATGCTAGTAGATGCAAAATAACCGAGGGACTTTATATTTATGGGCATAACAAATATTCCAAGAAATATTGAGGGAGTTCTCATCTTTTTAATTTTTTTGCATCAAAACCCTAGTAACAAAGGAATTTCATTGAGAGGTAATAGATTTTGTTCGAAACCCTATCATTATATATTTTTAGGGTTATAGAAAGAAATATGGATTTTGAGAAACAAATTGATAATATCGATATTGAAGAGTACATAGATAGTACAAAGTAATATTGGCTGGGGATTTGGAGATATTGGTTACCCTATGGTTTAAGAGAAGATGCTATCCGACGTTCAGAGTTTCTTAATCATGACAAGGTGGATGCACCTTTAGATTAAGCATATGAATAAGTATTTTTAGATTGTGTTCTCATGCTATAAGGATAAAGAAAGAACTAAGGTTTTATTTTTAGGGGAGCAGTTCCTATTATAGATTCATGGATTTATTCATTAGGAAAATGTTATTATTTCTATAAAGCCTAGTAGCAAGAATAATTTCATCATTGTCATCTTGGCTAAAATATTGCAAGTCCCTACAAATAATATCCAAATCACCCATGTTGAGGGTGAGAATGTTCAATTTTTTAAAGGTTGAAGATTACCAATGATAAATATTTGTTTCATTTTGTTTTTCATGTTGTCATGGATGAGGTGGGTACTATTTTGGGATGTCCATAGATTGAATCAATTAGTACAATTAATATCATTGTACAAAACCAATATTTGAATCTTTGGTACAAGAAAAATATAACCACATTGCAACATATTTTTGTTGGTAAACGACCCTAGGGGGCACATGAATAATTCCTTGTGTGTAAAATAGTTGAAGTACCTATAGACAAAACGGATGAAGAGTCTAAGGTTGAATAAGAAGAATGAGCTAAAAAATCACCTGAATAAAATCCCCATGAAGGGCATAAACATTAAGAAGAATATAAGGAGCTACGTGACTGAAGGGTATGTAATCTTGAAGATTCAAAGACCAAATAATCAAAATATAAGGTTGTTGTATATCACCATTCACAAAACTAGAGAAACAATAGTTATTAAGAAAATTTCATGAGCATTGAAAAACTTACTATGGAAAAACATGGAACCAAAAAGGAAACCAAGATGGAGGAGCATGGAGAACTAAACTAAGTGCAAAGAGATATTAGAGTATCATAATGACAACATGTAACCAAAGGAGTAACTAGAATTAAGATCAAGGTGGAAAGGAAGTAGTTGGACCCCATGTCCACATTTTACTAGTGCTTGGTACCCGTTGACTAGATTACTTAGTACATTTTATCATATGGCTTGAGTCCTCTCATGTTTTGAGAATGAATCAAGTGAAGGGGCATCGAATGTAATGCAATTGGGGAGGATAAGATGGGGTACTAAGTGAAGTAACCAAGGGGATAATGCCTACAATATCATGGAATAGGAACACACGGTAGTTGGTGCGTAATAAATAGGCCCAACAGGTAGTTATACAAAATAATATAATAACAAAGTGTAGTTAGCATAGGCCCATAGGAATACTGATGAGAAAATATAAATATAGACGATTATAATTATATTGCATATGTTATATGTATTGTTTGTATTAAGCATGACTTGTGGGATAATTCCTTCTAGAAGGATTATTTGATGGTGTTACCCCACCTTAAGGGTTCATTCAATAATTTTGTGTTCATATTTATGTGAATGTATTAGTAATATTTCTAAAGTTTAAGGGTTCTATATCAATTGTGATTTAATTTATGGGTTAAGGATCACTTCAAATTGAATCTAGTCCTACCAATCCAAGAGACCCCCCTTCCATCTATTCTTACTGTTAGAAATTATGCCAATTCCCTTCCAAGGTTATCCATCTCCATAGGATTTTTTATAAATTGGTTTTCCAAAGTTAAGTGTATTTTTTAAACCCCACCCCTTAGTTGCTTTAGGATTTTCTTATATCTTCCATTTCACAAGGTCTACACTATCCTTTTCCATCCAACCTATCCATAATTTAAACTGCTTCATCATGATCTTATCAAAAGTCCCCATTGGGACGTAGGACATTGAATGCAAAAAAATTGGGATTGATTCAAGGGTCAACTTCACTAGAATCAACCTCCACCTATGGAATTACATCTATTCCATCGAGTAGTGGTGGCTTTATTCACTTTATTGTATAATGAGATACAATCTATAAACACATAGTTATAGGGTTTCAACATAAAAACTAAATATCTAAAACCTTTATTAAAATTATGAGATGAAATATGTATACCAATGTTGTAATTTTTTTGCAAGTCATGAATTCTACTTGCAGTTTTTCTAAATATAATTAGTACGATTTTATAGTCACAATGATGGTGTTGATGTAACTATGCATTTTAAAATATTCTTAGAAAATTAGACAATAATTTTCTCCTTTGTAAAATAATCATCTAGGGTAGTTCCATTACACCAATGCTATTGCTACATCTATTATTCTATAACTTCCTCCTTTAGACCTAAATGTAATCTATTTCATACCTTGTATATGCAACATTTACAATGTTCTTAATAGTTGGTACCATCAAATTTACAATGTTCGTGATTATTATGTGTCTAGTACTTACCTTTCTAAAAAAAAAATGCCCATTCTATGTGGCTTTACACTTCAAGAAATATATTCTAATATTAATCTATGATGAAATTCATAGAGGATGGTTTTACTATTACTATTATGAAAACATATATACCCTATAATATGAAATTTATTGCATAATGCATAGAATTAACCCTAATGCATTTCATACAAACTTTATTTGCAACCCATTGCACATCAACAAGCTTCTATGAAAATCAAATTAACTACTACCATACACAGAAGGGAAGATGAGGTTAGGAGTAGGTTAACCATATCCTTTTCTTGGATCTTTGTTGGAATGTAGTCCAAAGGGTAATAATTCTAATACTGTGATTGTATAAATTTAATGTGTAACTTTTGAATCAATTCTAATTAGCCTATGGAGATAACTATTTCCTTTTCAATTAGTTGTATAAGTTACAAAAGAATTTACTCAATTTTTACAAACAATTTAGAATTTTTTCTCATAAATTCAAAATATCATTTAAGTACTCTATGATTGGATAAAATAAAGGTGATATGATGTGTGTTTTCATTTCTAAATCACAAAAAATACTAGCTTTTTATGGAAAAAAATTTCATAACATATAATGAGAATTTTTACAATGTTCAATAAAGTTTATATGAAGGTAAGTACAAATTCTATTAGTTTTTTAATATATTAGTTGACAATTTGAAAATTAAGTACACATATCACTGAAATGAACTTATACAACACTCAATCAAAATTGAATACTATTGGATTAACATGGTCAAAATAATTATTAACAATAATTCAATATGAACAATTTTATTTTAATATATAAATTTCCAAGTCTGAGATAGTAAAATTTTTAAGATCAAGATAATAAATTTATCAAATTTATTGATAGGCCTAGGATAATTCCAATGGTGGATACATATTCATTCACATGAATGTCATTAAATACATGGAGAAATGACCTTTGGTGTTGACCATCTCCGTAGAGGTCCTTTGCACTTCTCAATGACTCTTCATTTTCTTAGGTAATAAAAATATATTCTAATATTTACAAAATATACAGATAATATTGTAGAATTAAGTATCCAACATCCACCCTTACCTCAAATGGTTTTTTAGAGTATAATCATCTTTATAAAATTTTCAGGATTTTCTCTTCCAAGCACTTCAGTGAAGATGTCTACAATTTGCTCACATGTGAAACGATATATTAAACAAATAGTCTTCACCTCTACATTATATTGAATTAGATGGTATTTTATCTTGATGTGCTTAGTTTGATAATGGAATCTAGGAATCTTGGCCAACTTGATTGCATAAGTATTTTCAACCATAAAAGGAGTAGGATTCACTTATTTGTCCCACAAATATTCAAGTATATTCTTGAGCCATACAATCACCTTTGTTTCTTCTACTAGAACCACATATTCTACCTCTATTGTGGAATCTGCTAGAACACACTATTTGTGTGATATCTAGGACACAACTGTTGATCCAAGAGTCACGAGGTAGCCTAAAGTAGGCACTCCATTCTCTTATCACCATAAAATTATAAATCGTAATATCCAATAAGTTTGAAGTCATCCACCTTAGAATATTTGATTCCAAGGTCTTGAGTCCCCTTGAGGCATATTAGAACAGTCTTTGCAATAGACCAATGCCCCTCACAGGATTTTTGCACGAACCTAGAAATTATCTCAATAGCAAATGAAATATTTGGTCTTGTGGTGGTACAATAGATAAGAACTTGCACAAGTTGTTAGTGCTTGGTGTAACATTTGAATGTTTTGGCCCCTTAAAGTTATTAATTTTGATTTACATTCATGAAGTTTAAATTTGAAATATCATATTAAATAGTTTGATTAGTGTGATTGTAATTAATTATTGTTACTCCTTGCAAACTAGATGGGAAAAGCCAAAGATAGAGAGGTGATCATTCCAGTAGAGGATAAGATGAACTTAGAGATTTAAAATTAAAATATATAAACTGGAGATTATATTTTTCATCCTAGATAATATAAATTAAAGTATTAAAAGATGTCAAACCCTAGAAATAGTTAGTGAGAGGTGTCTCACTCACATAACACTTAGAAGATATTCTAATAAATGAATCTTTAGCAATTTAAAAGATGAAGGAAATCAAGAAATGTAGGCATCACCATCTTAAGTAAAGGAGGACTCAAGAGTGAAAGAGAAAGAAAGGGAAGTAGGAGAAGAAAATCTAAGAGACATAGTCCATATTCTAGAGTCAAGGAAGCATAGGGAGGTTAAGAACATAATTATTTTTAAAAGTTCAAGTTAAAGACTACAGTTGAAACCCTAAGTTTCTTAATTTCCTAGTGGCATTATGTCCGTCTTAGGGGTGACTGCAAGAGAAAAAGAGACTAAGTGTTCTTATGCAAGTCTAAGGTTGGTTTCTTCAAGGAATGTCCATTTGGTTTGTGGATGAAGGCTATAGAAATACATATAAGTGTATTAAGGTTTTTGTTATTTATGTACACCATGATTTGTATTTCAATTATATTTATTTTTGTTCTTGAAATTGTAATAGAATAAGTAGATAACAACATTGTTTTATTCTATTTGTTCTCTTTGCAATAAATTCTGTGAAAATTGTATTTATGAAATCAAAAGTATGTTGTCTCCTAAATGAGAAATAAAATTAAATGAATATGTCTTTGATTAATGAGTTTTTAACACTCTTTGGTTAGTAAAAGACAGGTTAGAGTTTGTAAATTTTATAGGGGCTACCGCACAAAGTTGGGGGACCTTTTTGATGCAATGCTAGTTTTAGAAAACTCGCTCTCAAAATAATAAAAAAATGCACTGTGTTTGCAATGATTCTTTAAGACTAGGGTTGGATCCAACTGAGCCGGTCAATTTATTGGACATGCATGCATGGGAAATAAATCATGTATGCATTATGAATAAATCATGCATGTGATTTACATCACTAAATCACACATGCATTATTAAAATACTAAAAAATTACTCACTAAATCGCAAATGTGTTATGAAGACATTAAAAATATAATTTTGTAGTAACCCAAATAGTTATGTGATTAATTTTAAAGAAATAATATTTAGAGTTAAATATACTCACCTTGAAATAGAATAAGCATTTTATATAATTAATTATTTTAAAATAAAAGAATATATATATAATAAGGAATTATATTATAATAAAATAAGAATTGTCTTCATTAGTTCTTTGAAGCCCGATTTCATTAAGTCTGGATTATTCTCAATCTAAGCAAACATAGATTTATTATGAATATCGATTTCCAATACGGTTGTCATCCATAATATGAAAAAAATAACAAGTTCCCTAATTCAAGCAAGCAAAAGAAGGAGTCGCTCTCCTTTCTTCTAAAGAGAATGAGCTACTTCCCTTTCTCACACATTAATAGTCATCTAAGTTGTCGGTTCCCAAAAATTGATATATTGGTTTCCAATAGGGTTGTCAACCATAATATGAAAAAAAAACTAATAATTTCCCTAATTCAAGAGAGTAAGAGAAGGAGTCGCTTCCCTTTCTTCTTAAGAAAAGGATCCACTTCCCTTACTTCCGTAGATAAGGATCTGCTACCCTTTCTCACACAGTAGTCATTGTCATTCTCAGGACGAAGAGGAGCACTAGCCCTTTATTGCACTTAGATTTTAATTAACAGCTAAACATTGCTTTCTTAAACATTAAGAGTTTAAGTTTAATTTTTTTTTGTAAACTGAATGAGACTAGCATGCATGTTTATCAAACTTGTAAGTCTTTGAATATGACCTTGCTAGTCCAAGTATTATCGAACATTCTCAAATCATAAATTTAAATATGGGAGACAACATATTAGGAGTCGACAAGAGAATACCTACTGAAAAATAGCACTATGTTCATATTATGGGTAAACAACCATTGATTATGGTCAGATAAGTTAGGAATGGGGGAGTGTTGGAGATTAATTTCTCCCACTATGTTGTGCATGTATTCATATATGAGTTTAATTTGGAATTAAACATTCAACCACCGAGTTAATTATGCCATATGATTGATTTAATGTTGCTTTCTATGTGGTTAATTGTGGTGGATAGTGTATAGCCCATTGTCTGTAATGGTTCAAGGTAATCTTTGAGCCATTCTCTATCGAACTCATTTATAGATCATTTTAGGGGCTAAATTTAGACCATGAGATAAATTAAGGGGGTTACAAAAATTTAGTGTGCTAGTTTCTTATATGGAAAGGGTTTTCTCAGCTAAAATATTTTCGCCCAATATTTATTAGAAAAAAAATAAATCCAAAATGAATAGCCTCCCATATATTAATGAGGAAAATGAAAAAAACTATTTTCTCCCTAGCAAAACCTCCCTCCAATCTATCTTTCATCCCTGATTTCTAGAGAAATTCTAGTGATGTAATATCCCGAATTTTCGACTCACTATTTTCTGATGTTATATTAGTCCATGGCCCAAGCACATATGATTTATTCTGATTATTGGGCATAAGCCCTAGTGCATGTGATTTATTCTTTTGTAGATTGACATATTGGGCATGGACCCTGACTGATTTCATTATTTGATTATATATTGGGCAAGGAAGCCTTAATGTTTTGATTCATGTTTATGTTATCATATGATGTGGGTACAAAACCCCAATATAGGGTGATTCCACGAAGGTGGTTCACCATTTTTAGCGGATGGAAGCTAAAAAAATTGTTTTTCGAACTCTCGATCAAGTTATTTTCAAGCCCTCGATCGAGGTTTTAAAAGCTCAATCGAGGGTTTTAAAAGCTCGATCGAGGGTTTTAAAATACCTCAATCAAGGGTATTAAAAGCTCGATCGAGGGTTTTAAAATACCTCGATCGAGGGTTTTAAAAGCTCGATCGAGGATTTTAAAATACCTCGATCGAGGGTTTTAAAATACATCGATTAAGGGTTTTAAAACCCTTGATCGAGCTTTTGAAAAGCTCGCAAAAGCTCGATCTAGCTTTTGAAAAACATAAAAAGGCTCATTTTAGGCCCTCGATCGAGGATTTTAAAATACCTCGAACGAGGTCTTGTTAAACCCTCGATCAAGGTGTTGTTAAACCCTTGATCAAGGTATTTAGCTCGATCGAGGGCTTAAAAAATAGGCCGAGAGCTCTTTTCCCTGCAGAATGGAATGTTTGTCTGCCTTCCACAGAGTTAAACAATGTCATTAAATACTCATTAATGAGCGGACTTGATACCATTGGATTCGTCAATGAATCCTCTATCCAGATATATAAAATTTACGAATTTTTATCTTCATATGTCTATTGTTTTTAAATTTCTACTAAAACTTGCCTTAAAAAACCATGTCGACAACTTCGATTGAGCTCAAAGATAAATCCACAAAATTCAAAATACACATCCAAAAAATTTGAAAAAATACACAAGCCCCAGATAAACGCGTCCTCTTTAAAAGGGTATTTTTAGTTTTGCAAATTATGTAAAAAATCAAAATATTTTGTGCACGCACACACATGTGTGCAAAATGCAACTTAAATATTCATTGGTAAGTTTCAAAAAATAATAATAAATATAATTTTTCGAGAAAAATTAAAAGAAAAATATATAAGCCCCAGTCCACTCTGTCTAGATCATGTTCACATATTTCATTTTTTAAAATTATTACTTTAACATTAATTTATTGTGCATGCACACAAATTACTTGTTAATTGCTCTTCAAATTTTTAAGTACACACGTTTCCTTAAATGAAAATTTGACACGATATATGGCATTGGTATATTTCAAAAAAAATATCATTGGAAAGCCAACATAATTATCTACATTTCATTTTTCAACCGCATGTCAAAATTCATAAGGCAAGTATGAGTTTCGAGGGCTTCAATTTAGTACATGGGTAACATTTATGTTTTTCACCATCATATTTGGCCAAAAAGAGTTACCCATCTTCATGGAATCACCCTATACTGAGATGATCTTTTATTGGGTATTTCCACGAAGGTGGTTCACAATTTTTGGTGCGCGGGAGCGAAAAAAAAATGTTTTTCACACCCTCGGTTGAGGTATTTTCAAGCCCTCGATCGAGGTTTTAAATGCTCGATCGAGGGTTTGAAAATACCTCGATCGAGGGATTCAAAATACCTCGATCAAGGATATTTAAATAGCTCGATCGAGGGCTAGTTTAAACCCTTGATCGAGCTATTTGCTCGATTCAGGGTTTGAGACAAAAAAACAAAAACAGGGCCCAGCCTATCAACCGGCCCTATTCGACACTGAAAGCGTAGGTGTGCCGACTACGATGGCTCCAATCCACTCGATCGAGCATCTGCAGCCAGCACAACACGTCCGTGCGTCCACCTCCATCCACCTCTATCCGCCATGGCTTCAAATCCACAAGGTAGGTGGATTTCAACTACATTTTGTTTGTTTTTAAAAAAAAATTAAATTTGTTATTTGTTTTCAAAAAAATCCCATTTTTTGTTTGTTTGTTTTGTTCTTTGTTTTGAAAAAAAACATAAATTTGATTTGTTTTGTATGTAAAAATGAGTGTTTAAAACATAGATTTAATTTAGTTTTTATGAATTTGTGAATGTAACCATTGAAAAATAAAAACCAACATCGAAACCAAAAACCATTGAAAGTAAAACCACCATCGAAACCAAACAAAAAACCATTGAAAGTAAAACCACCATCGAAACCAAACCAAAAACCAATGAAACTAAAAAACACCATTGAAACCAAAACAAAAACCATTTCAAAACATTTTTTTGTTTTAAATTTATGTTTTATTTATTTTTTAAAATTATTAATATTTTGTTTATGTCAACCGATAGCATTTCACTGCATAAATGCTATTGGTTTTATTTTAAAATGTGTTTTGGCAAGCAGGAATGCTGCTCGTTTTTTTTCAATCCTCTGAGAATGCCAAAAGGATTGAAAAAAAAATCATATTAAGTTGTCGGTTTAACAAAAACCATTAACATTGAATATTTTTAATATTTATAATATAAAACTTTATTAATTTAAAAATTAAAAGAACAATATTTTTTAATATTTAACTAATCATAACATTGACTCAAAAATATAAACATAAACCATAATAAAATATTAATCTATATAACTACAATAAATTAAGGAGATTAATAATATTAATGAAATTAGTAATATTAATAAAATTAATAATTTATTATATTTTTAATATTTATTAATTTTTTGAAATTGAATATTTTTTATATTTATAATTTAAAACTTTATTAATTTAAAAATTAAAAGAATAATATTTAATTAATAATAATATTAATTCAAAATATAAACATAAATCATAATAAAATATTAATCAATATAACTACAATAAATTAATGAGATTAATAATATTAATAATTTATTATTAATAACATTATATAAACACATATTTTTATATTTATACATATAATGTAACGCCCCATATTTTATTACATGCATTTCTCAATTAAGACACACTATACTTTCTCATTATCTATTGAACTCAACTCGACTGAGTAAACTATATTACGACATGACGGACCTCATTATATAATGCTACCTTGTTTTATGATTTCACTATGATTATGATGTTATTATGTCATGCGGTTACGATGTCATGATTATCGTGTGATTTCTTTATCTTACGATTACTGTATATGTTTATATGTTTTCATTAATGAGATGTGAAATATAGGAATCGGTACGTGGATACCATCTTCTTATATGAATTATTGAAGTATTGTATGTCATACACATCTGTGAGGGACTAAAAAGGTTACATGAAATAAAATGATTTTTTTTTATAACATGGATCAATTGGCGATCAATGGGAAATGCTTTCTATAAATTGTAGTTTTGCGAAAAACTAACCTAGAGGACATAGGGGCTGCCGGATAGCTAGTTACTTGATCTGATATATGGGACATGAAGAAAACTTGATCGTACAGTAAACCTAAGTCAGCCAAAAACGATGATACGATAACACAAACTGATAATCCTGATAGCAGCAGAGTATGAGTCGATAAGGGCGTAGGCCCAGTATGTTGAGAGGGATGGATGTGTTTCCCACCCTATGTTCCTATGATACCCGAGGTCGTGGGAGGGCCGTACTGAGACACGCTCCCCATGTAGTTGTGATGACGACGGTCAAATGCCTGCTAGGGGAGGATAGGTTCGTTGTTCAGCCGATGCTATCGCTCTCAAGTTCTATGTGGTCAAGTCGTTGAGTCCGACATCCACTTTTATACTAGCAGAGGAAGGACAGGGAGGATGTGGCAGTAGGTTAGGATGGGAGGATATGATAGTACTGTTGAGGGTTGGGTATTCCTTGATTCTAAGTTAGTGGTAGTAGGTACCCTTCCTTATACCTGATCGATTAAACTAATGTAAAGATAAGGATAATGATGTGAAACCGTAAAGAATTAACTGTTAAATAACTGAGGATGTTAAAGTAATTGTACTATATATATATATATATTATGCTTGTTCTTCTACATGAGGGTAAATACTACTATTAGTTAGCAAGTATGCATAGGCGAGATGGGGTTTGTCTATAGTACATCTATGATCTGTGCATACGCTGGCCACGCATGCACACCTTGCACATGTACATTAGTATCGATATACAAACACTTAATATGTTGAATAAATGTATAAGTTGTCGTAAGTAATTATGCTAATCATGCATTGATCGAACTCAAATAATGAATATAAAGTTATTTAAGGTGTGTAAAACAAATCAATTAAGTTATGTATTACTTGTTGGTAAACATTGTGATAAACAAATGATTTAAAAAGACATTTTTATTAAATTCACCGTTTGCTGTTACTTTGTGGGGATTTAAATTAAATATTTTTACATAATGTTATTTTAATAATATTACAATCCATGTTGTAACAATTGCAATATAGGTAAGGTTTAAATATTGATTAATAAATGATTAAGTGTGGGTATTTCCATTCTAAGTTAGACATAATAGAGTCAACTATTTATATAATATTTTACTAATGACATTAATAACATTAAATACAAAAGGAAAGGAGTTAATGTTTGAGGGGATCGAGAAGGGAGTTGGGGGCGGCGGAGTGAGGAGTTATGAATTTATGGAGGAAAAGAATTTCTATAAAGGGAGGTTTTTACATAGTAGTAAGGGTTTTTTTGTTTTTTTTTGGAGGAGAGAAACACTTAGCATTTTGTGAAAAAGGAGGAATGCCGAGGAGGGGGTTAACTCGAAGCTTTGAGGAGGCAGGAAACTCAAAGAAAGTCTGAGGAGGGGGTTAACTCAGCAAAATTGTTACCATGGAGCTATGGAAAGAAACTAAGGATGGTTGCTCTCAGGATTATGAGTTAGTGGGCTCGGGGGCTTGGAAATCCTTGAATTTCCAAGGGCCAGCAAGATAATAGCTGGTCGGTAGGGTGGACACATCGTTTTGGCTGTCTATGAGAACAAAATCATAACCTGATATAACCGACGGTCGACTAGCATCAGCATCAGGTAATTTTCTTGTTATTCATGTTATTTGATTATTATGCTGAGACTTACTTTTACCTGCAAATACTTTGCTAATTACTAAATTATTACAGTGAAACATATTCTTTATTGAAAACAATTGTTGCAAGAAGTATTGATATGATTAGTTTATTTTTTTTATATACAGAAATTTTAAGTACAGAACAATAAACTAAATCTCATTTCACAGAAATGGAAGATTAGATTGGAAAATTTACTTCCTTACACCTGAGTAAAGTTTAATACGTAGAAAATTGACTCAGAAATGCTACCCCGTGCTCTGCTGAAAAACCAGGGCATTACATATAATATCATAAAATACTTATATATAAAATATATTATTGTAATGTTACTTTCACTATTTACTAATATATACACATTTTCATTTTAAAAAACATTTTTAAGTGTATAAAAACAGAATACACACTAAGTTTCCTTCCATTTCACTACACTAAATAATATTCAAAATATATAAATTTTTTTTAAATTTTTACTAATATATATTATATAACATTTTAAAAATAAATTTAAATATTATGTAATTAAATTTAAATGTGTTTATTAAATTCAATATTTATTAATATAATTATATTTTAATATAAACTAATATTTTTATAAAATATTTTGCAATAACCTATATAATTAATAGTTATTTAGACTTATTTTATAAAAACAACAATTTATAGATGAAAGAATGAATATAAATGATATATCAGATATGTACAATCACTAGTGTTGAAATGTAGATATTTAATTTTAAATTTGTTTCATTATGTGAAATGACATGTATAGTACACCTTACATATGACATTCATCTCTAGATTCAAAGGTCTTTGCATGCACTATTTAGATTATACATATATTAATTACCAATCCAAGTTCTTATGCGGTTTCATCTATGCTATGTGTTATAATTTTGGAACTAAGAGTGATATTGTTTAATTGTTTTCATGTCATTATATCTAGTTTGAATTTGTAAAATGGGTAATAATCTTGTTGTGCAATTGCAACCACATGAATAGGTAGTCATTGCCAAATGATAAAAATATCTCAAGTTTGGTTGAATTTCTATTATAGTATAATGTTAAATTTATTTCTCCTTAAAATTTGATTGTGTTTGTATATTTGTTTAGTCCTGAGAGGTTAATATATTTGTTTAGTTCTTAATTTCTTCTTGAACCATGGTCCAAAACCCATCCCTAGTGCACAAAACTAAATGTTTCCATCCATATCCAACTTTAAATGTAAACCCATCACTAGTAATCAAAACCTTAAAATGACATTAATTCCTACACATAGAGACTATGAATATTTTCAACAAGACATGTGTGTCGACCATATCTATTGGTCCTAGATTCCTTAAATCTTATTTTAGGGCCCAATGTAGAGGTCCATAGGTCCATGATTGCTCGACTAGTACTAACTTATGAGATTTATAGGTCCATGGTTGTTCATTCAAATTGATTCTCGATTATGAGAAGCATTTCTAGATAATAAAACAATTCCTTTTGGTGGTAGATACATCATTCATTTGGGATACCTTGGTCAATTACTTCATGTGAGTGATAACCCTATATATGCATGGAACACAACTGAATTTTTTTATCACATAGTCCAACCCTCTCCCAATGATAAACACATAGGATTACGATGTTGTTACTAACCATTCCATGCATAGACACATTAACACTTCACATGAACACCAATCATGCCTTTACATAAGAAGAACTTGCATCATTATCTATAATCAAGTAGGATCATCATTACAATATCAAGCAATAGGTTAGTATGCATCATACCTTTACATAGGTTAGTATGGTTCAATTTAAAAGGTAGATTATCGAGACTCAAACATGTAGCGAGCCCCACTTGACTTACGCTTGATTCCATTTCCCCTCCATCCCATATCTATATGTTGTCCCAACAAGTGTTGAACAACTAAATTTGATGCCTAGGCCCCTATGATGCTAGCGTTGCGAATAAAAATGATATCGAAATTGAAATTGGAAATTGAAACTGGAATTGAAATGTAAATTTGAAATTGAAAATGAAAATGATATTGATATTGAAAATTGATATTTAAATTGAATTTGAATTTTGAAATGAAATTCCAATTGAAAATCGGAAATTGAAACTGAAATGAGAAATGAAAATTGAGAATTGGAAATGTAATTTGAATTCAAATCGAAATTGAAACTTGGAATTTGAAATTGGAATTTGAAATTGAAATTTGAATTTGAATTGTGAAATTTGAAATAGAGTTTGAAATTTGAATTGAATTTGAAATTTGAATTTGGATTTGAAATGCGAAATTTGAAGTTTGAAATAGAATTTGAAATTTGAATTTGAATTTTAAATGTGAAATTTGAAAGAGAATTAGACTTAGAAATTGAAATGTGATGCAGCAGTTCTGAAGAGAGATCTTCATTGCTTCGTGCTCCACGATGCACGAGAGGATCTGATGTCGCCCAAGATGGCGGTCATCAGCAGCGCTCTCGTTCGCAGAGTGCAGCCACGCCGGGGTCGGCTGTCGCTAGTGGCAGCAGCAGGAGAGCTAGTGTGCCCATTCATCTCGATGACATACATGGTGATCCCCAAGTCGGAGATGGGTGGCCAGAATCGAGTGCATCAGGGGCATCAGGTGCATATTTTGGGTTAGATACATTTTCAGTACATTTTTAGTATATAATGCATTGAATTTCAGTTGCAAGTTATAATATATATTTTTAGTAACATTTGTGTTTTGGTTTGGATCGAAGGTGCCCCATTAGGGGGATCGTACGACGATGAGGTCGCACAAATCACTAACTAATTTCATTGCCCACTGAGAGTGGGTGAACTCGTGTGTGTGTACATTGAGGGAGTATTCTCCCACACGATGATCTTTATCCATGTTTTTATCAGTAGTTGATGACATGTTGGCCCTCTATAAGAGGGCGGGACCTTTCAGTTACATTTGGAATCATTCATGCCATAGGAGGAGACAGTCTGTCATTGGGATCCACAAATGGGAGGATATCAAAGTCGCTATAAGAGGGCATGACTTCAAGGGTACTTTGTTCGACATCCCACCTGACCACCTTATTGAGCCCAGAATTGGCCTCTTTTAATCATCCTCGATCACCTTTTCTTCCCCTGTCCTACACCATTTAGCATGTTAATCAGACCTATTGTCCTCACTTTATTCCCCCAAGCTGCCAAGGTATGACTGATCATTGCTCTATCTTATTAATGCTTATAATTGTGATAATTAAGGCTGTTTATCTCTCAATTGTGCTAACATGTTATGATTTATGAAGGTAGTTTGAGATAAGTGGACTGCAGGAAGGTGGGGCTGAACAAGTATTGAAAGGAGGGGTGTTCGCTGCTTAAAAAGGATCCTCGGGGCTCGGATCATCAATTAAGGCACATGGTTCCAATATAACATCCTAGGTGGAGCTATGACAGGGCAACTGTAACAGAATGCGCTATAATTGAAGATCTTTAGTATGTCGTTGCTCGAGTATAGTTGTGATCTGGAAAGATCGCCACTCCTGGGCCAATCAACAACAATATCGCATTTTTATGTCTCTACTTTGCCACGTATTGTAACAGCTAGTGTTATTTAGGGTGCCTAAAGATCAGAGATCTTCATGGCTGCCCGTTATTAGGATTAGATGTTATGATCTGTATGTTTAAATATGGGGGGCTTCCTCGACCCAGGGGGTGGAACAACGGAGAATTTATTCATTGTATTAGCAATAAAAGAAAACTGTGTAATTATTCTTCTGTTAATATAAGGAGTTACCTCTGAGTTAAAGGAACCTTACGTTCTTCAGCCAGCATCTCTGTGTGAAGGCTGGGCCCATCTTCCACAGAGATTGCTGAGTTAAATTAGGACTCTTTAATTTATTGTTGTGTGATGTTTTGTTGATAATATCTCCTTTGTACGCAGCAGTAGTAAGTGTGGTGTGGATTTCCAGTATAATGAAGATTATATTTCTTTGAGATTGGCAAGTAGTACAGAGTGACAGTCGACTGAGTAAGAAACTTTATGCAATTTGTGTGACAGTTGTACACAACCTTGTTCATCTTGCAGTTAAGTTGTGATCCCATGAACCCTTGCAATTTATCTTTCCTGTTATGGTTGTTGATTTTCATTCCTGTAATTCAATCTTTTAGAGCAGCTGAACTCAATCCTTTGCAATTGAATTTCTAGATTAATATCCAGTTTATGCTTATGGTTTTCAAAGAAGTGATCAGATGTCACATACCCTTAATTATACAAGTAAGTATTATGGAAAAAATCGTATGAAATAAAGACCTTTTCATTGAGTTGTTCGAGTATAAAAGTATTTGTGATAAAATCCAAGTTCCCAAATTCTGTCACCTTGCAACAGCGACATTTATAACAAATTCCATAAACCATTCTTTGTAAAAATCTTAAATTATTCATAAATTATTCAAAACATTCATCATTCATGCATCATAATAAAACAACTCTTCTTTATAATCCATTGGGAGAGGGTCTTCATGATCCAATAACCTACTTGGGTTAAGACACAAAAGTTACTATGATTCTTCGTGCAAACATTACCTCATAAACATTGTTACCAACAATTGAATTTATCCAATTAATAAATATTATCATTTGCTTGACTGATAATATTTATTGCAATATTAATGACTTTCCACCTTATAGATTGAACGATCTTCACCAAAAAAAAGATTTCTAGACAACCTATTATATTACCCTTTCACTTATAAGAACTAAGAAAATGAAAGTACATTACTTACAACGATATACATCCACTATAAAGGAGAATAATAAACTTTACCTTAACCAGGTTCTTACCCAACATTCTATGGGTATCAGTTGATGACAATGATTATTAATAACGTCCTTGACATCCCTTACAATGAACCAACTAATAATTAGTTATCCGTTAAATGAGGAAGTTCAATATGTTTAACCTTCAAAATTATGTAATATAATTAACATTCAGTCCACTTACTGGAACATTTATAGTAAGGAAAACATTGCCTCTATCTCCGAGGTCTAATCATAGAATCTACTCCTAGACTTGTAGTACCCAATATGTTAAATTATGATTTTCATAATAACACTCATAGCCATTAGCAATAAACTTGAACATGCATAACTCAAGGTAATAACTTCGTCTAAGTTCTCTTTAGCATTATTTACTCAATCTCTGATATTTCCAAGGCAGCATGAATTTAAACAAAACACATCAAGGTAACATAAATAACAAGGAGAAAACATCCACAAAAGATACACACAAAAATACACGAAAAGATATACGAGAGAGAGACCATATTTCCCGTGGTTCACCCAAACTCTGGGCTACGTCCACCAAAGCTATCGCGCTTCTTTTTATTAAATCTCAAACAGGAACTGCATCATACAACATTCCTTGCTTTTACATCAAGTTTCTCCTATAAAAATATTTTCAGACCATTGAGGGTCTATAATAACTCAATAGAGTTTCCGCCGAGCATTTGATCATAACAAAATATAACTTAAATTATAAAAGTGATTGTGTACCTGGATTAGACACTACATGCACCGATCAATTTAAACTAGGGAATACCCCTCTTATTTTGCAACTCTGTCAGTTTTCCAGATAACAAGATTCTAAAGAACCGAATCAAGACATTGAGCTAACTCTATCATCTACAGTGCGATATAACACAGTTTTATATAAACATAAAACCTACTAAAGAAAAACGAGTAGTACTCCTATACACTACCAATCATGGCGAAGTAAGTAGGGGTTCTAGCATTTTCTACCCAATAATCCCGATTTAAAAATATAACACTGAGATTCTAGAAACACAGAGTTTTTTTCTCGATTTTGAGCAATTTCATTTTTCCTCATTTCTGTCGAAAAAAATAAGAACTGCAATTACTGCACATAGTAGCGTCTTATACCCAACTCACAGTTCAATCCTCGACTATGATTGCTATCCATAAATAAAACATAGGTACAATAATACTCGGACAAGGATCTCATCAGTTAGACCGAGTAATGAAATGAACACTATGAATCCTATTCAGAAACCGTGGTCGATATATCCTGCACAGGGTTTTCCTGCTAAAATCGAGCAGTCGCCAGGGATAATCAAGGACGTGGTCATACCTCAAAAACAAAAAAAAATAAAATAAAAACAACAACCATCAAGTACTGTGCAGACTTTCTCCTCATCCTAATGCTGATCACAAAGATAAGATGTATATAAGAACATAATGATCGATTCCCTGTAGGGTTCGCCTCAAAATATAGCAATGGGCATTCCATCAAGCGAGTCCTCAACCTATATACATAAAGAAGGATACATACATAAACCTAACTCCATATTTTATGTTCAGGCAAGCATAGAAAGGACCGTATTAGCAACATACTCTGTCAAGCAAACAGATCTAATATTTTCTATTACCCACACAATATACATTAATTAGTGTGTAAAGATAACTTATCTGGACATGCACTCTGTTAACCCTGCATCCAACAAGTCGCATTTCTTCCAGGCTCAAATCTTTCCATCCCTGGCAGGCCGCGCCTCGATTCTGTCCGGGTATCGCATGGCAGAGTTCAAACCCAATTTTCCGTTCCCTCTCTACACAGAACTTTTCCAATCTCCAAGTAGAATTCCCCAAAATTTTCCCTGCTGCGCAAACTGGCGATCTAGGTAAAACTTCAACAAAAATCTCTAAACTCTACTGGAAATCCAGCTCTGACTGAGCTTTCCCTCTTTTCCCCCCTTTCCAAACAAAAGTTCGCGCCTTCAAAAAGAACGCCATCCCGACGCTTCCGCCGGAGAGGAAACCGCCAAACCCCCTCCCCGAATCCCTTCATTTTCTTATGTGAGATCTTGTATCGACCCGGTGATCCTCCCCCTCCTCATCGATGATGGGTACTAACATCACTAGCCATCAATTCCAGCGACAAATGTCATTTTCATTTAGACAAATGGGAAATTATTCAACTGACTGGTCGTTCCACTAAGAGACAAATTTTAAAACCAATAATGTCATCCCAGTCGAACTAGTAACCAATATTCCTTCACTTGGAAAACATTAATTTTTAAAAAGGTAATTCGCCCTTGTGTCAAGACGTGGCTTGTTTGTTGAAAGGATCTACTAACAACCACAATCCTATTATTAAAGATCGTGTGGCTTCTTAATGAGTAAGGCGAACTTATAACAAGGATAACCATATATCGATTAAACTCTATACAAATTACATCAATTGTATTTTCATAAATACATGGCAAAAATAAGTGCCTCTAATAAAAATACCACGTAATTGGTAATAGTTCCTCCTTATATAATGTTTATAACGTTTATTAAATCTCAAATAAAACTTAACATCTCTTTTTTCTTTTTAATTGATTTAACCACTCATCCACTCTTTTGTGAGCTGTCATACAACAAAATACCTTGATTTGGCTTTTTATTAATGCATAAGTATATAACCATGTTCATATTCTTCAATGCACTTTATATAATTAAGATGGGTATATAATACTCATACTACAATATGACATTGAATTTCTTCTTTTATATAAATAAATATATATTACTTCCATCACAAATTCCTTCCATTTGTATTAAAAGAATATAATCACTTTATACATATATATCTTATTTATGACATTATTCTCATAAGTGATAAATGATACTTTAATAATTATTTATGTATATAAATATGTATTATTATTTGTATGTCTATATATTTAGTTGACATTCCTTTGCAATCACTTTCTTTAGTTTCTTCGCCTAGATAAAGGCTTTATTCCTAAGGCTCTAGTTTCGTTAACTTACTTTTGCTCTTGTGCTAGTAGCACTAGAATGGTCCAATATCGTTGTCATCGTTTGGATGCGTCATCCTAAAGTTTTCTAAGTGTAACATAACACTTACAAACAAGGTGGGGCCTTGGCCTTAAGCTCCTCACCAGGGCCTCATACATAGTTCACAATATGCATTTACAATTCTAATAGGGATACAAGGAGGGATATTACATCCTCCTCCCCTTTAAAAATAACACCGTCCTCGGTGTTCATACTTTTTAGCAGTCCGCTTGCTTCGTCATCTCTATTTTGACCCTTTCTGGCCTTTCAAGAATTTCTCGCAAGTCGTTATGGATCACACCTGAGTTTTCGACTACAAAACCGGGTTTCAAGGAAAACGAAAACAGTAATGAAACTTTATCATCAACTTCATAATCAAACTCAAAAACATAAATCATGAGTTCTTTTTGCACATATCACTTGCAATATTTAGAATAGATCTAGCGCTCCATGATTGTATACTGTTTGACAAAATCAACAAACAGCATTCACTTGATCCAGGAAATTGTTGCCTAACACCTTAGTGCTCACACAGCAATCCTTTCTCTCATGCCTTGCCTAACACCTTAGTGCTCACGTAGCAAACATTTCTCTCATGTTTTGCCTAACACCTTAGTGCTCACACAGCAAACATTTCTTTCATGTCTTGCCTAACACCTTAGTGCTCACGCAGCAAACATTTCTTTCATGCATACTAAGCAGCGTCCTGCCTCCCACATATACATTTTCTTATAGCTTGCCTAGGTCTTACAGCCAGCCGATTCTCCGAGAATCCTAGTGGCTGTTCAATCCCTGATTTTAGGGAGTATTTCAAATGCCATTACGACACTCTTTACACAATTCCCCTCAAGCCTTCTCGCTTGAGTCCCGGAATTTATTTCGATAACCAAATCATTTATTAATTCTTACAATTTTTGTAAATTACAATATGTCTTGTAATAACGGTAAGTAGTTTCACTTATTTGCTTATCATTCATGATATGTAGCACACATTCATCACCAAATCAGGTTTTGTGCCATACTGTAATCCATACTACAATAAAAGGTAATCTCTTACTCTTGATCGATTTTGTTCTGCTCACCTTCACCAATGGACTTATAATCCACGTTCCTTTTTGTCTATCACATTGGTCGTAATTATGATAACATCCTGAAAATGTTAGTAACTTAACAACATAATCCAATGTTAATCCATGGTTATAAGTGTCTCGAAATATGACCAGTAAATAAGATGCATTTAAGTGAATCATCACTTACTCTTGAGTGGTTAACTCAGCTATTTATCCGCGGGAATAGTCACTTCCATTTTGATTTGTTATATTCATAGCGAAAACCTGCAATGTTAGTTCATAACCACTATACCACATTTATTTATAGGAGTATTAATAGCACTGACACGTCTTTCACTTGTATATTCCTTATCGACTCCTACTAAGAAAAACAAATAAAATAAAATAAAATCATTCGAGTTTTACACAAATGCTCATGAGTGATAAGATAGATATGTATGGACTCAAGTTGTGATTCTACCTATAGTGTCATCAGTGAAATAATATAATTTAACCACCCAACATTTATAACTTGCGTCGAGGTCTTGTTGACAAGGCGACATATACCCGCATAATATATTACGCCCTTCCACAAGCTCAACCGAGTTTTTGACCATCTGTCATAATAACATAACCAAATATTGTAAGGAGGTTTTTTTTTTTTTGTTTTTTTTGTTTTTGTTTTCTTCTATGTATAAAAATAAGAAAGTCATCCTTCATATTACAATCTCCGCATGTGGTTAACTAACATAAACATTATTTCCACACTAAGCATAACCAACTCAATTAATAGGACTACATAATGTCTTAAAATACATTCTTCCTTATTATGGGCATTACGATCACTTCACCTCAATCCTTTTTCTTCACTGTATTAAGCACCCATTCTTCATGCATATGCCAACATCATGTGAGTAACAATAAATCGTCTACATATATACTTGCATATATTTTTCTAAGGATAATCACATACCTTTATGGGGGAGACCGCATATCGCTTTATCGTATGGCCCTCATATGCCAAGGTGCACGTTTAACTTACATTAATACACATTAGTAATCCTCTCCATATCATATAATCTATATATCAAAACGAAACAGATTATCAAGGTATCCATGCATATAACATAAGTCTTAATCACATAAAAGTATAATCCTTCTGTCAACCACTCCCAGTATCCCAACATTCTTAGTAAGGATCGCCGAGATAGAATATATATAAAAATAGAATCCTACAGTTCCATCACTTACAATAACTTTGAATATCTAGTGCGTATTCAATATTAACCATCTTATCTACCATATCATCTGTTTCGTACGTAAAATAAAGCATAGAAGTAAGGACACATAACTAACATTTTAAATTGGAACCATCGCCTATAACATTCAATATAATGCACCAACATCTTCCATATCTTCTACTTATCTAGGGCTAAGATCAATATAGCTCCCTCAATAACATTTTGTCAATTCTTATATTCGTCTTTCGATCAATCCTCCACTGTAAGACGTCTATTATTCTAATTCCGAGATCGTTAATAAAAATGAAATTTTTCTTTCTATATAACAGATAGCCTACATAGAGAATTTCAGGGCTTACTCCCTTAGTACAATTTATGTATCTTCTAACATGATAAGTATTATCTCAATCCTACACTCTCATGTACATAAATAATACAATCATTTCAGCATAAGTGCGAGAAATCAATAACCAAGTAATTCATGACCAATTTATAGTCATTCATATAATGACCTAATTGCACCTTACTCATTTCATAATTCATATACTATATCAACTTTTCTAAGTGCTTCAACCCTTTAACCTATACCTAGTCTCATATAAGTACTAAAACCTTACTCGTGGCATCAATCGACCGGGTAGGAGTGTACATCTTTCATAGGGTGAATGATCCTAATTATGCTTATACAGCCCTCATAAACTTATGAACATTCAAGGTTCCTATGTTACTATCGTTTTGATCAATATACATGAAAATATTAACAAGATCACTAAGATAAAGATAGGAACATAGTCCAATTAGTATAATCTTTTTCAAAGAATACTTTCTTGTCATTCAAAGGAATTGCATGAGGGGATATTCATCCTCTAGTATTTATTAATACAGGATCATTTTAGATACGAAATAAAACATACAAACTGCTCACTCATCGACAATGCCTTTCCTTTAGAATGCTTCAACAAGTGGAGTATACTTACTTGCGATTTAAAAGACATCTTGTCAATTACCTTCTGCTGATTCTTTAGAACATAAATCCTTTGTTTGCGTCTTATCGATGGAGTTCCCTTGACCAGCTTATATTATTTCTTCAACTGAGCCCAACTAAGCCCGAGTGTTTGCAACCTGTGCTCTGATACCATATGTCACATACCCTTAATTATACAAGTAAGTATTATGGAAAAAATCGTATGAAATAAAGACCTTTTCATTGAGTTGTTCGAGTATAAAAGTATTTGTGATAAAATCCAAGTTCCCAAATTCTGTCACCTTGCAACAGCGACATTTATAACAAATTCCATAAACCATTCTTTGTAAAAATCTTCCGTTATTCATAAATTATTCAAAACATTCATCATTCTTGCATCATAATAAAACAACTCTTCTTTATAATCCATTGGGAGAGGGTCTTCATGATCCAATAACCTACTTGGGTTAAGACACAAAAGTTACTATGATTCTTCGTGCAAACATTACCTCATAAACATTGTTACCAACAATTGAATTTATCCAATTAATAAATATTATCATTTGCTTGACTGATAATATTTATTGCAATATTAATGACTTTCCACCTTATAGATTGAACGATCTTCACCAAAAAAAAGATTTCTAGACAACCTATTATATTACCCTTTCACTTATAAGAACTAAGAAAAAGAAAGTACATTACTTACAACGATATACATCCACTATAAAGGAGAATAATAAACTTTACCTTAACCAGGTTCTTACCCAACATTCTATGGGTATCAGTTGATGACAATGATTATTAATAACGTCCTTGACATCCCTTACAATGAACCAACTAATAATTAGTTATCCGTTAAATGAGGAAGTTCAATATGTTTAACCTTCAAACTTATGTAATATAATTAACATTCAGTCCACTTACTGGAACATTTATAGTAAGGAAAACATTGCCTCTATCTCCGAGGTCTAATCATAGAATCTACTCCTAGACTTGTAGTACCCAATATGTTAAATTATGATTTTCATAATAACACTCATAGCCATTAGCAATAAACTTGAACATACATAACTCAAGGTAATAACTTCGTCTAAGTTCTCTTTAGCATTATTTACTCAATCTCTGATATTTCCAAGGCAGCATGAATTTAAACAAAACACATCAAGGTAACATAAATAACAAGGAGAAAACATCCACAAAAGATACACACAAAAACACACGAAAAGATATACGAGAGAGAGACCATATTTCCCGTGGTTCACCCAAACTCTGGGCTACGTCCACCAAAGCTATCGCGCTTCTTTTTATTAAATCTCAAACAGGAACTGCATCATACAGCATTCCTTGCTTTTACATCAAGTTTCTCCTATAAAAATATTTTCAGACCATTGAGGGTCTATAATAACTCAATAGAGTTTCCGCCGAGCATTTGATCATAACAAAATATAACTTAAATTATAAAAGTGATTGTGTACATGGATTAGACACTACATGCACCGATCAGTTTAAACCAGGGAATACCCCTCTTATTTTGCAACTCTGTCAGTTTTCCAGATAACAAGATTCTAAAGAACCGAATCAAGACATTGAGCTAACTCTATCATCTACAGTGCGATATAACACAGTTTTATATAAACATAAAACCTACTAAAGAAAAACGAGTAGTACTCCTATACACTACCAATCATGGCGAAGTAAGTAGGGGTTCTAGCGTTTTCTACCCAATAATCCCGATTTCAAAATATAACACTGAGATTCTAGAAAGACAGAGTTTTTTTCTCGATTTTGAGCAATTTCATTTTTCCTCATTTCTGTCGAAAAAAATAAGAACTGCAATTACTGCACATAGTAGCGTCTTATACCCAACTCACAGTTCAATCCTCGACTATGATTGCTATCCATAAATAAAACATAGGTACAATAATACTCGGACAAGGATCTCATCAGTTAGACCGAGTAATGAAATGAACACTATGAATCCTATTCAGAAACCGTGGTCGATATATCCTGCACAGGGTTTTCCTGCTAAAATCGAGCAGTCGCCAGGGATAATCAAGGACGTGGTCATACCTCAACAACAAAAAAAAAAAAAAAAAAAACAACAACCATCCAGTACTGTGCAGACTTTCTCCTCATCCTAATGCTGATCACAAAGATAAGATGTATATAAGAACATAATGATCGATTCCCTGTAGGGTTCGCCTCAAAATATAGCAATGGGCATTCCATCAAGCGAGTCCTCAACCTATATACATAAAGAAGGATACATACATAAACCTAAATCCATATTTTATGTTCAGGCAAGCATAGAAAGGACCGTATTAGCAAGATACTCTGTCAAGCAAACAGATCTAATATTTTCTATTACCCACACAATAGACATTAATTAGTGTGCAAAGATAACTTATCTGGACATGCACTCTGTTAACCCTGCATCCAACAAGTCGCATTTCTTCCAGGCTCAAATCTCTCCATCCCTAGCAGGCCGCGCCTCGATTATGTCCGGGTATCGCATGGCAGAGTTCAAACCCAATTTTCCGTTCCCTCTCTACACAGAACTTTTCCAATCTCCAAGTAGAATTCCCCAAAATTTTCCCTGCTGCGCAAACTGGCGATCTAGGTAAAACTTCAACAAAAATCTCTAAACTCTACTGGAAATCCAGCTCTGACCGAGCTCTCCCTCTTTTCCCCCCTTTCCAAACAAAAGGTCGCGCCTTCAAAAAGAACGCCATCCCGACGCTTCCGCCGGAGAGGAAACCGCCAAACCCCCTCCCCGAATCCCTTCATTTTCTTAAGTGAGATCTTGTATCGACCCGGTGATCCTCCCCCTCCTCATCGATGATGGGTACTAACATCACTAGCCATCAATTCCAGCGACAAATGTCATTTTCATTTAGACAAATGGGAAATTATTCAACTGACTGGTCGTTCCACTAAGAGACAAATTTTAAAACCAATAATGTCATCCCAGTCGAACTAGTAACCAATATTCCTTCACTTGGAAAACATTAATTTTTAAAAAGGTAATGCGCCCTTGTGTCAAGACGTGGCTTGTTTGTTGAAAGGATCTACTAACAACCACAATCCTATTATTAAAGATCGTGTGGCTTCTTAATGAGTAAGGCGAACTTAGAACAAGGATAACCATATATCGATTAAACTCTATACAAATTACATCAATTGTATTTTCATAGATACATGGCAAAAATAAGTGCCTCTAATAAAATTACCACGTAATTGGTAATAGTTCCTCCTTATATAATGTTTATAACGTTTATTAAATCTCAAATAAAACTTAACATCTCTTTTTTCTTTTTAATTGATTTAACCACTCATCCACTCTTTTGTGAGCTGTCATACAACAAAATACCTTGATTTGGCTTTTTATTAATGCATAAGTATATAACCATGTTCATATTCTTCAATGCACTTTATATAATTAAGATGGGTATATAATACTCATACTACAATATGACATTGAATTTCTTCTTTTATATAAATAAATATATATTACTTCCATCACAAATTCCTTCCATTTGTATTAAAAGAATATAGTCACTTTATACATATATATCTTATTTATGACATTATTCTCATAAGTGATAAATGATACTTTAATAATTATTTATGTATATAAATATGTATTATTATTTGTATGTCTATATATTTAGTTGACATTCCTTTGCAATCACTTTCTTTAGTTTCTTCGCCTAGATAAAGGCTTTATTCCTAAGGCTCTAGTTTCGTTAACTTACTTTTGCTCTTGTGCTAGTAGCACTAGAATGGTCCAATATCGTTGTCATCGTTTGGATGCGTCATCCTAAAGTTTTCTAAGTGTAACATAACACTTACAAACAAGGTGGGGCCTTGGCCTTAAGCTCCTCACCAGGGCCTCATACATAGTTCACAATATGCATTTACAATTCTAATAGGGATACAAGGAGGGATATTACATCCTCCTCCCCTTTAAAAATAACACCGTCCTCGGTGTTCATACTTTTTAGCAGTCCGCTTGCTTCGTCATCTCTATTTTGACCCTTTCTGGCCTTTCAAGAATTTCTCGCAAGTCGTTATGGATCACACCTGAGTTTTCGACTACAAAACCGGGTTTCAAGGAAAACGAAAACAGTAATAAAACTTTATCATCAACTTCATAATCAAACTCAAAAACATAAATCATGAGTTCTTTTTGCACATATCACTTGCAATATTTAGAATAGATCTAGTGCTCCATGATTGTATACTGTTTGACAAAATCAACAAACAGCATTCACTTGATCCAGGAAATTGTTGCCTAACACCTTAGTGCTCACACAGCAATCCTTTCTCTCATGCCTTGCCTAACACCTTAGTGCTCACGCAACAAACATTTCTCTCATGTTTTGCCTAACACCTTAGTGCTCACACAGCAAACATTTCTTTCATGTCTTTCCTAACACCTTAGTGCTCACGCAGCAAACATTTCTTTCATGCATACTAAGCAGCGTCCTGCCTCCCACATATACATTTTCTTATAGCTTGCCTAGGTCTTACAGCCAGCCGATTCTCCGAGAATCCTAGTGGCTGTTCAATCCCTGATTTTAGGGAGTATTTCAAATGCCATTACGACACTCTTTACACAATTCCCCTCAAGCCTTCTCGCTTGAGTCCCGGAATTTATTTCGATAACCAAATCATTTATTAATTCTTACAATTTTTGTAAATTACAATATGTCTTGTAATAACGGTAAGTAGTTTCACTTATTTGCTTATCATTCATGATATGTAGCACACATTCATCACCAAATCAGGTTTTGTGCCATACTGTAATCCATGCTACAATAAAAGGTAATCTCTTACTCTTGATCGATTTTGTTCTGCTCACCTTCACCAATGGACTTATAATCCACGTTCCTTTTTGTCTATCACATTGGTCGTAATTATGATAACATCCTGAAAATGTTAGTAACTAAACAACATAATCCAATGTTAATCCATGGTTATAAGTGTCTCGAAATATGACCAGTAAATAAGATGCATTTAAGTGAATCATCACTTACTCTTGAGTGGTTAACTCAGCTATTTATCCGCGGGAATAGTCACTTCCATTTTGATTTGTTATATTCATAGCGAAAACCTGCAATGTTAGTTCATAACCACTATACCACATTTATTTATAGGAGTATTAATAGCACTGACACGTCTTTCACTTGTCTATTCCTTATCGACTCCTACTAAGAAAAACAAATAAAATAAAATAAAATCATTCGAGTTTTACACAAATGCTCATGAGTGATAAGATAGATATGTATGGACTCAAGTTGTGATTCTACCTATAGTGTCATCAGTGAAATAATATAATTTAACCACCCAACATTTATAACTTGCGTCGAGGTCTTGTTGACAAGGCGACATATACCCGCATAATATATTACGCCCTTCCACAAGCTCAACCGAGTTTTTGACCATCTGTCATAATAACATAACCAAATATTGTAAGCAGGTTTTTTTTTTTTTGTTTTGTTTTTTTTGTTTTCTTCTATGTATAAAAATAAGAAAGTCATCCTTCATATTACAATCTCCGCATGTGGTTAACTAACATAAACATTATTTCCACACTAAGCATAACCAACTCAATTAATAGGACTACATAATGTCTTAAAATACATTCTTCCTTATTATGGGCATTACGATCACTTCACCTCAATCCTTTTTCTTCACTGTATTAAGCACCCATTCTTCATGCATATGCCAACATCATGTGAGTAACAATAAATCGTCTACATATATACTTGCATATATTTTTCTAAGGATAATCACATACCTTTATGGGGGAGACCGCATATCGCTTTATCGTATGGCCCTCATATGCCAAGGTGCACGTTTAACTTACATTAATACACATTAGTAATCCTCTCCATATCATATAATCTATATATCAAAACGAAACAGATTATCAAGGTATCCATGCATATAACATAAGTCTTAATCACATAAAAGTATAATCCTTCTGTCAACCACTCCCAGTATCCCAACATTCTTAGTAAGGATCGCCGAGATAGAATATATATAAAAATAGAATCCTACAGTTCCATCACTTACAATAACTTTGAATATCTAGTGCGTATTCAATATTAACCATCTTATCTACGATATCATCTGTTTCGTACGTAAAATAAAGCATAGAAGTAAGGACACATAACTAACATTTTAAATTGGAACCATCGCCTATAACATTCAATATAATGCACCAACATCTTCCATATCTTCTACTTATCTAGGGCTAAGATCAATATAGCTCCCTCAATAACATTTTGTCAATTCTTATATTCGTCTTTCGATCAATCCTCCACTGTAAGACGTCTATTATTCTAATTCCGAGATCGTTAATAAAAATGAAATTTTTCTTTCTATATAACAGATAGCCTACATAGAGAATTTCAGGGCTTACTCCCTTAGTACAATTTATGTATCTTCTAACATGATAAGGATTATCTCAATCCTACACTCTCATGTACATAAATAATACAATCATTTCAGCATAAGTGCGAGAAATCAATAACCAAGTAATTCATGACCAATTTATAGTCATTCATATAATGACCTAATTGCACCTTACTCATTTCATAATTCATATACTATATCAACTTTTCTAAGTGCTTCAACCCTTTAACCTATACCTAGTCTCATATAAGTACTAAAACCTTACTCGTGGCATCAATCGACCGGGTAGGAGTGTACATCTTTCATAGGGTGAATGATCCTAATTATGCTTATACAGCCCTCATAAACTTATGAACATTCAAGGTTCCTATGTTACTATCGTTTTGATCAATATACATGAAAATATTAACAAGATCACTAAGATAAAGATAGGAACATAGTCCAATTAGTATAATCTTTTTCAAAGAATACTTTCTTGTCATTCAAAGGAATTGCATGAGGGGATATTCATCCTCTAGTATTTATTAATACAGGATCATTTTAGATACGAAATAAAACATACAAACTGCTCACTCATCGACAATGCCTTTCCTTTAGAATGCTTCAACAAGTGGAGTATACTTACTTGCGATTTAAAAGACATCTTGTCAATTACCTTCTGCTGATTCTTTAGAACATAAATCCTTTGTTTGCGTCTTATCGATGGAGTTCCCTTGACCAGCTTATATTATTTCTTCAACTGAGCCCAACTAAGCCCGAGTGTTTGCAACCTGTGCTCTGATACCATATGTCACATACCCTTAATTATACAAGTAAGTATTATGGAAAAAATCGTATGAAATAAAGACCTTTTCATTGAGTTGTTCGAGTATAAAAGTATTTGTGATAAAATCCAAGTTCCCAAATTCTGTCACCTTGCAACAGCGACATTTATAACAAATTCCATAAACCATTCTTTGTAAAAATCTTCCGTTATTCATAAATTATTCAAAACATTCATCATTCTTGCATCATAATAAAACAACTCTTCTTTATAATCCATTGGGAGAGGGTCTTCATGATCCAATAACCTACTTGGGTTAAGACACAAAAGTTACTATGATTCTTCGTGCAAACATTACCTCATAAACATTGTTACCAACAATTGAATTTATCCAATTAATAAATATTATCATTTGCTTGACTGATAATATTTATTGCAATATTAATGACTTTCCACCTTATAGATTGAATGATCTTCACCAAAAAAAAGATTTCTAGACAACCTATTATATTACCCTTTCACTTATAAGAACTAAGAAAAAGAAAGTACATTACTTACAACGATATACATCCACTATAAAGGAGAATAATAAACTTTACCTTAACCAGGTTCTTACCCAACATTCTATGGGCATCAGTTGATGACAATGATTATTAATAACGTCCTTGACATCCCTTACAATGAACCAACTGATAATTAGTTATCCGTTAAATGAGGAAGTTCAATATGTTTAACCTTCAAACTTATGTAATATAATTAACATTCAGTCCACTTACTGGAACATTTATAGTAAGGAAAACATTGCCTCTATCTCCGAGGTCTAATCATAGAATCTACTCCTAGACTTGTAGTACCCAATATGTTAAATTATGATTTTCATAATAACACTCATAGCCATTAGCAATAAACTTGAACATACATAACTCAAGGTAATAACTTCGTCTAAGTTCTCTTTAGCATTATTTACTCAATCTCTGATATTTCCAAGGCAGCATGAATTTAAACAAAACACATCAAGGTAACATAAATAACAAGGAGAAAACATCCACAAAAGATACACACAAAAATACACGAAAAGATATACGAGAGAGAGACCATATTTCCCGTGGTTCACCCAAACTCTGGGCTACGTCCACCAAAGCTATCGCTCTTCTTTTTATTAAATCTCAAACAGGAACTGCATCATACAGCATTCCTTGCTTTTACATCAAGTTTCTCCTATAAAAATATTTTCAGACCATTGAGGGTCTATAATAACTCAATAGAGTTTCCACCGAGCATTTGATCATAACAAAATATAACTTAAATTATAAAAGTGATTGTGTACCTGGATTAGACACTACATGCACCGATCAGTTTAAACCAGGGAATACCCCTCTTATTTTGCAACTCTGTCAGTTTTCCAGATAACAAGATTCTAAAGAACCGAATCAAGACATTGAGCTAACTCTATCATCTACAGTGCGATATAACACAGTTTTATATAAACATAAAACCTACTAAAGAAAAACGAGTAGTACTCCTATACACTACCAATCATGGCGAAGTAAGTAGGGGTTCTAGCATTTTCTACCCAATAATCCCGATTTCAAAATATAACACTGAGATTCTAGAAAGACAGAGTTTTTTTCTCGATTTTGAGCAATTTCATTTTTCCTCATTTCTATCGAAAAAAATAAGAACTGCAATTACTGCACATAGTAGCGTCTTATACCCAACTCACAGTTCAATCCTCGACTATGATTGCTATCCATAAATAAAACATAGGTACAATAATACTCGGACAAGGATCTCATCAGTTAGACCGAGTAATGAAATGAACACTATGAATCCTATTCAGAAACCGTGGTCGATATATCCTGCACAGGGTTTTCCTGCTAAAATCGAGCAGTCGCCAGGGATAATCAAGGACGTCGTCATACCTCAACAACAAAAAAATAAAAAATAAAAACAACAACCATCAAGTACTGTGCAGACTTTCTCCTCATCCTAATGCTGATCACAAAGATAAGATGTATATAAGAACATAATGATCGATTCCCTGTAGGGTTCGCCTCAAAATATAGCAATGGGCATTCCATCAAGCGAGTCCTCAACCTATATACATAAAGAAGGATACATACATAAACCTAACTCCATATTTTATGTTCAGGCAAGCATAGAAAGGACCGTATTAGCAAGATACTCTGTCAAGCAAACAGATCTAATATTTTCTATTACCCGCACAATAGACATTAATTAGTGTGCAAAGATAACTTATCTGGACATGCACTCTGTTAACCCTGCATCCAACAAGTCGCATTTCTTCCAGGCTCAAATCTCTCCATCCCTGGCAGGCCGCGCCTCGATTCTGTCCGGGTATCGCATGGCAGAGTTCAAACCCAATTTTCCGTTCCCTCTCTACACAGAACTTTTCCAATCTCCAAGTAGAATTCCCCAAAATTTTCCCTGCTGCGCAAACTGGCGATCTAGGTAAAACTTCAACAAAAATCTCTAAACTCTACTGGAAATCCAGCTCTGACCGAGCTCTCGCTCTTTTCCCCCCTTTCCAAACAAAAGGTCGCGCCTTCAAAAAGAACGCCATCCCGACGCTTCCGCCGGAGAGGAAACCGCCAAACCCCCTCCCCGAATCCCTTCATTTTCTTAAGTGAGATCTTGTATCGACCCGGTGATCCTCCCCCTCCTCATCGATGATGGGTACTAACATCACTAGCCATCAATTCCAGCGACAAATGTCATTTTCATTTAGACAAATGGGAAATTATTCAACTGACTGGTCGTTCCACTAAGAGACAAATTTTAAAACCAATAATGTCATCCCAGTCGAACTAGTAACCAATATTCCTTCACTTGGAAAACATTAATTTTTAAAAAGGTAATGCGCCCTTGTGTCAAGACGTGGCTTGTTTGTTGAAAGGATCTACTAACAACCACAATCCTATTATTAAAGATCGTGTGGCTTCTTAATGAGTAAGGCGAACTTATAACAAGGATAACCATATATCGATTAAACTCTATACAAATTACATCAATTGTATTTTCATAAATACATGGAAAAAATAAGTGCCTCTAATAAAATTACCACGTAATTGGTAATAGTTCCTCCTTATATAATGTTTATAACGTTTATTAAATCTCAAATAAAACTTAACATCTCTTTTTTCTTTTTAATTGATTTAACCACTCATCCACTCTTTTGTGAGCTGTCATACAACAAAATACCTTGATTTGGCTTTTTATTAATGCATAAGTATATAACCATGTTCATATTCTTCAATGCACTTTATATAATTAAGATGGGTATATAATACTCATACTACAATATGACATTGAATTTCTTCTTTTATATAAATAAATATATATTACTTCCATCACAAATTCCTTCCATTTGTATTAAAAGAATATAATCACTTTATACATATATATCTTATTTATGACATTATTCTCATAAGTGATAAATGATACTTTAATAATTATTTATGTATATAAATATGTATTATTATTTGTATGTCTATATATTTAGTTGACATTCCTTTGCAATCACTTTCTTTAGTTTCTTCGCCTAGATAAAGGCTTTATTCCTAAGGCTCTAGTTTCGTTAACTTACTTTTGCTCTTGTGCTAGTAGCACTAGAATGGTCCAATATCGTTGTCATCGTTTGGATGCATCATCCTAAAGTTTTCTAAGTGTAACATAACACTTACAAACAAGGTGGGGCCTTGGCCTTAAGCTCCTCACCAGGGCCTCATACATAGTTCACAATATGCATTTACAATTCTAATAGGGATACAAGGAGGGATATTACATCAGATTGAAGAAGTGAGTTACTTGTTCTAGGATGTGAATAGGATTTCTTTTTATCTGCAATTGTCTTTGAATCCTATATTGTTTCTTGTTGATGCATGGTAGAAAGGAATTGAAATTATAGTATTTAGAAAGCAATTGGGATTACACAGATCTTTGGGATGGACATAGTTGTTAGAGGATAAAAGTATTCAATTATAGTGATTTGGTGTTTAAGCATAGACTGTGAATATATCCTTTGAAATAAAAGACTTTCTCGGGTTGACAATAAATCTCATCTCCTCTGTAGGATTGGAATAATCTATCTGCATATAGGGTGCTCGACATTTTGGCACCATTGCCGAGGAAGGATAAAAATTAAACACTAATCATTAGTTGCATCTAGTAATTGTTTCTAGTCAGTCTTTTCTTTGTTGAAATGATTTGGTTCACATGAATATGAGGAGGGTAAAATGCGATCACCTCCCAACTCCCAAAACCCCACAAAATACTAACAGCCCAGGTGGTTCGGGTTATGGTTGAGGACCACCATTGGGTAGAAGGACATTCATCGACGATCTTGTTGACAGAACTGATTCATCCACCAGGGCTCATCATCAAGAAATTCCTATCAGAAGAAACCCTGCTGATCCTGGGGCGCCAACATCCATGGTGGAGAATACACGAGCAGCTGTGACTCCCTTGTATATCCCTGCCAAGGAAGACACATCTGTTACAACTGAGGAAGATGCAGCTGTTACAACTGAACCTGCTGGTAGAGGTCCGATCTACCACGGGAAGGCTGTAACTGAAGACGAGTGGACGCAGTTCCACCAGAAGTTTGCTGATCAGAAACAAAACAAGGAAAAGAACGCGGGAACGAACGAAGAAGAGAAAACAGAAGAGAAGATGAGTAATAGACACAAGACCGACGAGGAAGAGGCAATGGTGGAAAACTATCATCATGAAAATTACTCCCTGCCAGAAGGAACAGCGGCTACATTGCAATTTTCGATTCAGCAGCCAGAAGGGACAACCCCTATGAAGAACATCTCACCATCGGTGTTTCCTCTCTTCCATGGAAGGGCGGCAGAAGATCCAGATGAATTCCTTTTTGAATTCGATATCCTCTGTTGAAGCTATGATTATATCACTGACGCCCAAAAGCTAAAACTTTTCCCTGCCACCCTGAAGGACAATGCATTACGCTGGTTCATGAGCCTTGGGGGAGGAATTGTTGCTAATTGGGATAAGATGAAACAGGTGTTCCTGGAGAAATATCAGGAATATTGCAACACCAAGGACAAAAGAGAGGAATTATTCAAAATGGTGCAAAAGGAGGACGAAAGTCTGAAGGATTTTGTAAAAGGCTGCTGTACAATGTGCAAAGAGTCGGGTAGACGAACATGGGGCTGGACGTGCTCAAGATAATCTTGCTTCGTGGGATCAGGGATGATTGTTTAGACATGTTAAATCTGCTAGGAAAGGGAGACATCTCCAAAGAACCTTTTGGGAAGATTGTGGAATTATGTAAGAGATAATCCAGGGGATCTTCCAGGAACAATAAGCGGGACAAACGGGATAAGCTGGAACGTGATGTCTTCGAAAGAACTTAGAAGTCATCCAACGGAGGAGCTACCCATGCAGAGATAGGAAATCTCCTTGAAAATTTTTAAACAGAAATGATGAGCTCCATCTCTTCAGAGATTGATGTCCTGAAGGCAAAACAAAAACAGGCAGTGGAGGATATCACACTAGGTGTGTTTTGTCCCCGATGTAGAAAGAATCATCTGCTGAAAGAATGCCCACTTGACAAGGTATAAGTATGTCAGCTATGTGAGCTGAACCATGACATGAAAGAATGCCCCTCACTTCCCCAAGTGAAGGCTTTTCTGCAGGCATCAACTCCAGAAGTGGAATCAGCCTATTTCATTGCACAGAAAAAACCTTGGCAGACTCGTTTCCATTTTTGAATAATATGAGCAATTGGAATAGTAACATGCAAAATGTGAATACACAATTCCCTTCAAATTATGCTCAATGGAATCCTTCCCAACCTGCAATGAAAAATTATAAATCATGGGGTCCTTGGACACAGCCACCACATCAACCTACGTCGTGGTCTCCTGGATGGAGGAACTTCCATCTTGGGAACCAGTTTCCTCAACCACCTCCACCTCAACAGTCACCATATTCTCCTCCATACCCTCAATTTTCTCAATATCCTCAATACCCACCTCAGCAGTCGCAGCTGCAGCTGCAGAATAATTCTGTCCCTAATATGCCAATATGGCCTCAGCTTCCTGCCCAACCTAATCCTAACCTGAATAATAAAACAGTCCATCAATTGGAAACTATCAATATGTCGGCCTACTCTCTTTCCCCTGTACCTTGTAATGATATTCGTCTACGATCTGGGAAGATAATAGAACCCGTAATTACATAAGATACTCCACCTTCTATGCATGAAGAAGGAGAGAGTTCACAGCATCCATCCGATACAGTTCCTATCACTGAAGGTGATGAGCATCCCTTGGATGGGACGGCTGAAACATCAAACAATAAACTGGACAATACGCAACCTACCTAGCTGATAAGGCAACCACCATACCCCGAGAGACTAATGCCACCAAAAATAGGGGGGCAACCTCATTTTAACCTCCTAGGAGAGTTAAAGAATCTTTACGTCAAAATCCCCCTTCTGCAAGCTCTTCAAGATGTGCCTAGTTATGCTAAAACCGTTCAGGACCTGTGCACTAAGAAACCAGGGAGGAAACCTAGAGATCCTCCCACTGTTCATGTCATAGGGAATTTATCCGCTTTGATAACAGGAAAAACCCTTGTGACCAAGTATGATGACCCTGGCAATCCTACTGTCACTGTACATGTAGGACAGACGCAGATACCCAACGTGCTAGTTGATTTAGGAGCAGCGATCAATGTCATAACAATTGAGACTGTCAAGAAGCTTGGGCTCACTAATTTTAGATCGACCCCTACCATTTTAGAATTGGCAGACAGATCCACCATTAGACTTGAAGGGATTCTGGATGACCTTGTCATCTCAGTAGATTCATGGGAATACCCTACTGACTTTTTGATATTACAACCAAAATCACAACTGGGGGGACACCCATTGATCCTGGGGAGGCCGTGGTTGGCCACAGTTGATGCTTGCATCAGCTGTCGATTAGGGTCCATGACTATATCTGATGGTACTGAGACCAAAAATCTCACCCTGTATCCTACAGCTCGGCCAAGTCTAGAGGCTGAAACTTCCCTTTGGATAGAGTAGGAGGAGGAGGAGGATGTTCAACCACTATTAACTATAGGGAAGGCCTTAACTTTTAAAAAAGAAACAGAAGACGATGTTATCAGTAATTTTATTAGTGAACCTGCTTCAGTAGATAAAGAGGTCTATCAAATCCTGAACATTACCCTTGGTAAGGAAGAACAAGAAAATATTACGGAAGAAGCACTAGTTGGTGACACAAACATAATCCCAGTTTTGAAAAGTTCAAAAAGTATTCCTATTGAGGTAGAGCCTTGATGAACTTTGAATATCAACCCTGGTCTCTCCTTAGAGGAACAGACGCGCCTAATCAGTCTCTTGAAGGAACATAAGGGGGCATTCGCCTGGGAGTATACAGACATGAGGGGTATTTTCTCTAATCTGTGCACCCACCATATTTATATTAAAAATGACTCCAGGCCTGTATGTCAACCCCAACGATGCATGAACCCCAATCTGAGGGATATAGTGAAGGAGGAAATCCAAAAACTTTTGGAAGCAGGATTTATATATCCTATTTCAGATAGTGAATGGGTTTCCCCACTCGTAATTGTGCCCAAGAAAAATGGTAAATGGAGAGTCTGTGTTGATTATAGGGAACTGAACAAAGCTACGCAAAAGGATCATTTCCCCTTCCCCTTTATTGACCAAGTACTTGATACCCTATCAGGGAAGAATTTTTTCTCCTTCCTAGATGGGTTCAGCAGGTACAACGAAATTCAGATTGCTCTCGAGGACCAGGATAAGACCACCTTCACTTGGCCCTGGGGAACGTTTGCCTATAGAGTGCTTCCCTTTGGTCTATGTAATGCACTAGAAACGTTCCAAAGAGCTATAATTGGCATATTCTCTGAATTAGTTAATGATAGTATGGAAGTCTTTATGGATGATTTTACTCCCTATGGCAAGGATTTTGAGGAAGCACTGGAAAATTTAAAAAAGGTTTTAATTCGCTATGAACAGACTCGCCTCTCATTAAGCACTGAAAAGTGCCATATGATGATGAGTGAGGGGGTGGTATTAGGGCATTTCATCTCTACCAATGGCATTCAGGTGGATCCTTCAAAAATCAAGGTGATAAAAAATATACTGACTCCTTCAACTCAGAAAGAGGTGCGAAGTTTTCTAGGACATGATGGATATTACCGGAGGTTTATAGAAAACTTCTCCAAAATTTCTCCTCCTTTGTTTTCTCTGTTAATGAAGGATGCACAGTTTGTATGGAGTGAAGCATGCCAGACAACGTTTGATAAGCTTAAGGAAAAGCTGTCCACAGCTCCTATCCTAAGGGGACCTAATTGGACCCTACCCTTCCGCATTTCTTCAGATGCCTCTGATGCCACCATTGGAGCAGTATTAGGACAGAAGGATGGTCAAGTACCTTATGCCATCTATAATGTTAGTAAAAACTTAGCCCCTGCTGAACTTAATTACACTGTTACTGAAAAAGAATTCCTCGCTATTGTTTACTCTATTAATAAAATTCGGCATTACATTACTGGGTATCCTACGTTTGTGCACACTGACCACTCTGCCATTAAATATTTAATGAACAAACCTATCACCAATGCCAGAGTGCCTAGGTGGCTCCTATTATTGCAGGAATTTGATATTACCATTATAGATAAACCTGGAAAAGAAAATGTTGTTGCTGATTTTTTATCTCGTTTTACTAACAGTGATGACAGTTTGCCTGTTGAGGACTCTTTTCCAGATGAACATCTATTCGCACTCTTAGCTCATTCCCCCTGGTATGCAGACGTTGCTAATTATTTGGTTGCAGGAAAGCTCCTGCCACACATGTCTAAACGAGAAAAGAGAAAAATTATCTAGCAAAGTGCCAGGTATTGTTGGCTCAATGGTCATCTCTTCTACACAGGAACCGATCTTGAGATTAGGAGATGTGTAAGGGAAGATGAGATCTTTCACATACTGAAGGCCTGTCATGATGGACCTTGTGGGGGACACTTTGTAGACAAAAGAACAGGGCATAAAGCACTGCGTATGGGATACTATTGACCGACTCTGTTCAGGAATGCTAAAAGGTATGTTCAGTCCTGTGACAGCTGCCAAAGGATGGGCTAGCCTAATAAAACAGATCAGATGCCTCTACAACCTCAAGTAGTAGTTGAACCATTTGATAGATGGGCACTGGATTTTTTTGGCCCTATCACCCCTCCTTCCAAATAGAAAGTTTACATTCTGGTTTGTACTAATTATATGACCAAGTGGATAGAGGCTGTAGCTTTGGCTAAGGCTAATGACCAGGCGGTGATTGATTTTCTGTACAGTGAAATCTTTACCCGTTTTGGGGTACCGAAGGAAGTAGTTACTGATGGGGGACCACAATTCATCTCACACCAATTTGAATCCTTGCTCCGGAAGTATCATGTGCAGCATAGGGTGGCTTCACCTTACCACCCCCAGGCCAATGGTCAGGTGGAAAGTACTAATAAAGTTATTGAAGCAATCCTTACTAAAACAGTTAAGAGCCATCGAAAGGATTGGGCTGACAAGCTTCCGGAAGCACTGTGGGCATATCGCGCAACTTGGTGCAACACCACAGGGCTCTCTCCCTATGAGCTAGTGTATGGGAAGAGTGCCATCTTTCCAATTGAGTTTGAGATCAAAACCCTCAAAATAGCCACCAAAATGAATCTGGATGTAACAGAAGCCCAAAAGAGAAGATGGAATCAACTAAATGAATTGGATGAGAAACGGTTAGCTGCAGTAGACCAGACTGTGTTGCTTCAGCAACAGAGATCCAACTGGCATGACCGATTTATTAAAAAGAAAATATTCTGTGAGGGAGACTGGGCGCTACTATATGACTCTAGGTTGAAGAGGGATTTTAAAGGTAAATTACATACAAGATGGCTGGGTCCATATTTGGTCGATAGGGTATTTGACAACGGCACTGTCTGTCTGGTGACCATCGATGAAAACCGTATACCATTACTTGCTAATGGCCATAGACTGCGACTGTATCGTAAGCCTATTTCGAAAGATGCATTCATTTCACAAATTGCCGCCGATCCAGATTATCAGCTGGCACTAGAGCAGGAATTTCTCTCTGCCCTTGCCAATCCTTAAACTGAAATCCCATTTTAAATTACTGTACATAAATAACTTTCTGTTGTAGCGTATAATTGTTTTTCTTCTCTTTGCATTTGATCTTTTCGTTTGCTGTTGTTTTTCAAAAATTTCCAAGGAAGCGCTAGGAGAGCGACCAGATTGGGCCTGTCAAACGAGAGTCAGCCTGTGTCGTCCTGTGCTGTATTTCCCTTTTTTCCTTAAAAAAAAAAAAAAAATCGGCAGCTGCGACATATTTTTCGGCAGCTACAACATCTTTTCCGACAGCTGCGACATATTTTCCGGCAGCTGTAATATCTTTCCCGGCAACCGCAATTTCGTTTCTCAGCAGCTGTAAAATCGTTTTCCCGGCGGCCGCAAACCCTTTTTTCCGGCAGCTGTGAACCATGTCCCAGCGGCTGCAACATCATGTCCCAGCAGCTACAACATCATTTCCCAACGGCTTCAATATCGTTTCCCATCAACCATAAAATCGTTTTCCAGGCGGCTGTAAACCCTTTTTCCCGACAGTTGTGAACCATTTCCCAGCAGCTGCAACATCTTTCCCAGCGGCTACAACATCTTTTCTCGGCAGCCGTGAACCATTTCCTAGTGACTGCAATATCGTTTTCCCAGAAGCCATGAACCATGTCCCAGCAGCTGCAATATCGTTTCCCGTTAACCGTAAAATCATTTTCCCGATGGCCATGAACCATTTCCCGGCAGCTGCAACATCTTTCCCAGCGGTTGCAACATCTTTTCCCAGCAGCCATGAACCATTTCCCAGTGGCTGTAATATCGTTTTCCCGACAGTCGTAAAACCTCTTTCCCGGCTGTCGTGAACCATTTTTCGGTAGCTGCAACATATCTTCCGACAGCTGCAACTTATTTCCCGGCAACTGCGACATATCTCCCGACACCGTAAAACTTTTCCCTGGCAGCCGTGACTTTTTATTCCGATAGCCATAAAACCTTTTTCCCGGCAGCCGTGAACCATTTTCTGGTGGCTGCAACATATTTCCCGGCGGCTGCAACATATTTCCCGGCGACTGCGACATATCTCCCACCGCCGTAAAACTTTTCCCTGACAGTCGTAATTTTTCCCGATCCCGTAAATCCTTTTCCCGATGGCTGTGAATCTTTTCCGGCAGCTGCAACATCTTTTTCGTCGGCCGTGATATCATTCTGAAAACTTGCATTGGTAACTCCTGTGTTAACGGAAGAATTGCTCCAACCCTGCTAAGCTATGGCTCTGATTCATCCTAGTCGTGCCGGCGAACTCATCATTCCGACCCTGAGGACGCGATGGTTTGTGTTTCACTGGCGGAAGGAATTATTGCATTATATATGATTGTGCACGAGTTTGGTTTCGCAACGTCACCAACTACATGCTCCACCATTCTCCATAGGATATTTGACGCACAGTCTCATGAGGTATGGATTTCATTTATCACGTGATTAAGTGTTGATATAATTGAACAGTATCAGTCGTACCTTTATATGTATTGCCATTATGCCTAATTAGACCTTTCCCTCGTACGACGTAAACATTAATAACTGCCACCTTCCCCAATTCAGAATGGAAATTTTGAACATTTTTCTGTGCTCAACTTTCCAAATTTGTCCATCTCTTCAACATCTCTGCTCAGCGATTCGTGCATCCTCTGTGCTACAACTTCTATTCTCGGATTCTATCATCTGTGGGATAGCAACTTCAGCTTGCAGCCAGGACCATGGGGATTCCAGTTCGTCATGAACCTTTGAATACACAGGAACTCAGGAAAAATCTTCAAGTTCTTGCCATCTTTCAAGCCGCCGGCTGGCTTGAATTTTTTGAGCGACTAGATGGATTCAATCGGGAAGAAACCTTGCAATTTGCTTTAAACCTCACCAAAACTCACTCAATGGTGTGGGGGTTGCGCATAGAAGTCTCCGAGGCCATTATATCCGAGGTTATTGCCATCCTGCTGGTGGGAAATCCATGGTTTAACCGACGAGTCCCCACGACGACTGCACATGAAGCATTTTTACTGGAGGGGGAGCAAGTAGAATCATCAATAAGAGGGATTGCACTGCACTCATTGCCGTGGCCATGGGACCAGGTTGCTGTCTTTCTCAAGAAGTACATCACTTGTGAAGGTAGATATCAAACTGTGTATAATTTTGAACTCCCTTTACTTTCTCATCTCCGCCATGGCATTTTATTAAACATTCCATATTATCTACTGCATGACTTACGTCATATGGCAGCATTTGTCCAGTCTGCTAAGCGCCCACTTTCCTCCCTCACCCACCATGGACTTATCAAATTAATAATTGTAAGAACCCTTGCCCAGCATCATATAACCTGGGAACAATTCACAGCTCGAGCTCAGCAACCCTCCACCTTACGGGTTGTCCCATTACAGTAGGTACGACAGGAGGACCGGAGTCCCTCGACTGAAGTTGGGGGGGGGGATGAAGTTGAAGAAGAACAGCAACCGGGGGCACAAGCAAAGCCATTTGGGGGGGGATGAAACTGTATTAGAAGAAGAGCAATTGGGGGCACAAGCAGAGCCATTTGGGGGGGATGAAATTCCATTAGAAGAAGAACAATTGGGGGTACAAGCAGAGCCATTGGGGGAGGGTGTAGATAAAAATCCTGTGGAAAACCCAGATAACAGGGTAGCCCCGACAGCAGAAGGTGAAATTGGAGCAGCATTAAATGCTGCAACAATTGAACCTGAAGGTGACAGAGCTAGGGAAATAGAAGAAAACATTGAGCTGGTAACTATTGAATCCTCACCTGAGTGGGAAGGAGGAGCTTTAATTGAAGAAGAACAGCATGAGGAGCAAGAAAACATTTCTTCGACCTCAGCTATGAATCCCTATATACCAACTCCACAAAAGAAAACACCACAAAGTAAAAGAAAGAGATCAATCAATGAATTTATCATAACCGCACCAATCAGAAAGAAAAGAACTAGATCAACTGCAGTAGCAGAAGCAGCCAGAAAAAGAAGGGCAACCTTAGAGGCACAGGTTGAGCCCCCGATCCTTGTACCGAGACCAATGGATGCTCCACAAAGGCCAATTGAGGAAGAACCCAGAATTGAAGGACTTCTAGCTGAGAACACACTGTTAAAAGAGGACCTCCAAGTACTCTGCAGGGAATTGGAAACCTGGAAGGAAACCTGCAGAAAACTAGGTGAAAGGAAACTGTATACATTGGTAGAGGCTGCAGAGCAACTGGAGGAATCAAACTCTACCGAGCCTGGTAAGGAAGATGAACGAGTAATCTGTCCCACCTATGGAGAAATCTTTAAGGAGGCAGGACACAAGATTATACTTCGTACCTACTCAGCACAAAAGCCCGTGCCCACAATAAAGGAAGCTGTAGAAAAAGGAGATGCTGCCACACAAGAACCAACATCTTTAACCATCCTTGCTGAAGCTGCCACCAATCCTGTGACAGAAGAGCTGAGGGATGAAATCATGTATGATGATGGGGATAAAGAATATACTGTAACCCCAGAATGCTCCCATGACACAGAGATTATAGAGTAGATGGGAGAAGAACCTGGAATGGAGGACACTCTGGAGCTTAATAAAGAATATACTGTAACCCCAGAGTGCTCCCATGACACAGAAATTATAGAACAGATGGGAGAAGAATATGGAATGGAGAACACTATGGATTTTAATGAATAATTCTACACTGTAACCCTAGAATGCTCCCACGACACAGATATTTTGGAAGCTAAGCCACAAAGACAAGACATTGATAAACTTGAACAGGGTACTGTAACACAAGAACCAGCAAACCTGAGTAAACTTGTCCAATTGGCTGAACATATGGGAGAAGAACCTGGGATAGAGGACACTCTGGAATTTAATGATGAACTCTGGGTTGTAACCCCATAATGTTCCCATGACACAGAGCTCATAGGAGAAGAATTACAACAACATGAGGATGAAGAGGCAAGCCAGGATGTTGCTACACAAGAACCAACATCCTTGGAGGTTGCGGCAGGTACTCCTAAATTTCAATTAGAATATAACCCTGGAATGGATATCATTCCCGAGATGCAGTGGAGTGAGGATGAACAGGTACAGACACAATCCGCAGGTGACACTGAAATCTTGGAGGAGGAGCTACACAATGAGGAAGATATCCAATCTCAGCAGCTAAAGGATAAAGAAGACACTGTTACACAAGAACCAGTGTCTCTAAAAGCAATGAAGGTAGCTACTGAAGAGAGTCTAAAGGATGTTTCTCTTACACAAGAACCAGCAACTCTCATATTAGATTTAGATGTGCTAGAAGACACTGCCCCACAAGAACCAGTGCTTCTACCTCCTAGAAATGTCATTGATTTGGACTCAGATTACGCTTTCCTTTCAAGTCCTCCCCAGGCACAGCATATAATGAGACTGCAGGAAGAAGTGATTTCCACTTGCACCAACTGCATTTCCAGACACCAACAGGTAGCATTGGAAGGGGAACAGTGATGCTAGAAGATATTGGGTTACTCACAGAGGCTTTTTAAAGACAGATGAGGTGCCTAAGTTTCCCTACAATATTTCCTCTCTCCATGGATAGAGCTCAGTACAGGACTCAGATTCCAAATGATGCAGGTTGTTGCATGAGGACATGCAATAGGGTAGTTGGGGGAGATGTTGAGCCCAGAATTGGCCTCTTTTAATCATCCTCGATCACCTTTTCTTCCCCTATCCTACACCATTTAGCATGTTAATCAGACCTGTTGTCCTCACTTTATTCCCCCAAGATGCCAAGGTATGATTGATCATTGCTGTATATTATTAATGCTTATGATTGTGATAATTAAGGATGTTTATCTCTCAATTGTGCTTACATGTTATGATTTATGAAGGTAGTTTGAGATAAGTGGACTGCAGGAAGGTGGGGTTGAACAAGTATTGAAAGGAGGGGTGTTCGCTGCTTAAAAAGGATCCTCGGGGCTCAGATCATCAATTAAGGCACATGGTTCCAATATAAAATCCTAGGTGGAGCTGTGACAGGGAAGCTATAACAGAATGCGCTATAATTAGAGATCTTTAGTATGTCGCTGCTCGAGTATAGTTGTGATCTGGAAAGATCACCACTCTTGGGCCAATCAACAACTTTCTCGCATTTTTATGTCTCTACTTTGCCACATATTGTAACAGCTAGTGTTATTTAAGGCGCCTAAAGATCAGAGATCTTCATGGGTTCCCATTATTAGGATTAGATGTTATGATCTGTATGTATAAATATGGGGGGCTTCCTCGACCCAGGGGGTGGAACAATGGAGAATTTATTCATTGTATTAGCAGTAAAAGTAAACTGTGTAATCGTTCTTCTGTTAATATAAGGAGTTACCTCTGAGTTAAAGGAACCTTACGTTTTTCAGCCAACATCTCTGTGTGAAGGCTGGGCCCGTCTTCCACAGAGATTGCTGAGTTAAATTAGGACTCTTTAATTTATTGTTGTGTGATGTTTTGTTGATGATATCTCCTTTGTACGCAGCAGTAGTAAGTGTGGTGTGGATTTCCAATATAATGAAGATTATATTTCTTTGATATTGGCAAGTAGTACAGAGTGACAGTCGACTGAGTAAGAAACTTTATGCAATTCGTGTGACAGTTGTACACAGCCTTGTTCATCTTGCAGTTAAGTTGTGATCCCATGAGCCCTTGCAATTTATCTTTCCTGTTATGGTTGTTGATTTTCATTCCTGTAATTCAATCTTTTAGAGCAGCTGAACTCAATCCTTTGCAATTGAATTTCTAGATTAATATTCAGTTTATGCTTATGGTTTTCAAAGAAGTGATCAGATTGAAGAAGTGAGTTACTTGTTCTAGGATGTGAATAGGATTTCTTTTTATCTGCAATTGTCTTTGAATCCTATATTGTTTCTTGTTGATGCATGGTAGAAAGGAATTGAAATTATAGTATTTAGAAAGCAATTGGGATTACATAGATCTTTGGGATGGACATAGTTGTTAGAGGATAAAAGTATTCAATTATAGTGATTTGGTGTTTAAGCATAGATTGTGCATCTATCCTTTGAAATAAAAGACTTTCTCGGGTTGACAATAAATCTCATCTGCTTTGTATGATTGGAATAATCTATCTGCATATAGGGTGCTCGACACGCCTTCCGGTCAACCACTTAGACTTAGGGAGTTTAAGTTGGAGGCCGTTGCACCACATCTATATGATAGATTCGTGGGAGCGTGGGTCATGTTCCCCCACCATGACCAGGTCCCATTGTACTTTGAAAAACATGTTTGTGCAGATTTTTTTTTGGACATGCACCCAAATTACACAAGCACAAGGTCCACATTCTATGGGGCGGGTAGGGGACGCTCCTACCAACGCCCTGGATCTCGGAGAGGCCCTGCCTTCGTGCCACCCTCTTCAAGGCTGGTACCGCTTCCAGACAGGGCAGTTATCAAGTCAGGGGATGTGGCACAATCATCCCAGCTTGCTACAGAGGCTAGAGATTGTGATATCCCTCCTTTATGACCTATTATGGTAAAAAAATGAAAACATTGTTGTACACTTGGTTACTAGTCAGGAGCTCAATGCCAAGGCTCCACCAGTGGACCTGGAGAACGGTATTATGTCTATAAATGTTGTTATAAACTTAAGGACTAGGCACTTGAAGAAAAGAAAGGGTTATTTTCGACCTTAAGTTGGATATGTGTCATCCTAGGTTAACGTTAGTGGCTACTAACCTCGAAACCATTGTTTTGACTCCACTACCCCTTCTTTCGGCATAAAGGACTAATTATTACCCTAAAGGATTTGACTAAGTGATCTAGAAGTCTTCGTGATAGACGCTTAATACCTTGATCTATAGGTCTACACATGTGTACTTAATCTTTAGTATTTTAGCTAATTGATATTTTTATTTCCTTGTCAAATAAGACACCTCCAAGACATTCTATTAGTGCCTTTAAAAGGAAAAAAGGGGAGACAATTAAGGATACTCGTGCATCTATACATATGATATATATATATGTCATTCTTTTAAATACTATTAAATTTATAGTAGTAAATCATTATTGAATTTGGCTAGGGTGAAATAAACCTTGAAGTTAAAGGTTATATTCTTCTTGGATAGACTTAAAAGATTAAGTATTAAATCCTCATACTAAGTTTTATATATTTACATGTTGGAAGAGATTGAAAAACGCTTCCCCTACACGTATTAAGGTTATGACTCATAAGGGATGATCGACCTTGAATCAAGGGCAAGCACCACATTGAATATTTTATCCTCAAAACTGATGTTCAAAGTTAGTCGAGCATAACATTGTTACTTAATAAAATCCTACTAAGACAAGTGGCGGGGTATCTTCGTTAAAGATTACCACAAGCCAATCAACCCGATATTCGAGGAATGTTGTTGGCCTCTTTGAGAGGAGAGACTGAGCGCCCAAATATGAAACCCTGTACGTTGCCACTTGGTGATCTTATGTGAAGCAATCAGATGTAATCTTTGGAAGTGTGGCGGATTCCTCGAGGTAGTGGCTCAACCGTGGTGGGTTTTAATGAGGAGCACGACCTAGAAAAAGGGAGAAAACTAGACATTCGCGAATTGGCTGGAGGGATCTCTAGATATCTCCACACACTTTGGGGAAGGCGAGGGCAGTCGTAGGAGAAATCCAATATCGGGATTTCGGGGAAACTCTGCACATTCGTTTGGTAAGAGCCATCGCAACTGTAAGAGGAAGATCCGATCCAGGGTATGTTTGACTTCCTATTGTTATCTCTGCATCTGATAAATACATTTCATCTCTTCCTGGCATATGAATTTCTTGTTGAGAACAGATTTCATCTCTGCATTTGAAATAGATGCAGTCCAACTCCACTATCGATCTCTGCCTGGCAAGTTTAATTAACTTTTTCGTTAGATTCTAGAATATCGATCTAACGATTCTTATGTTTCTGGTTCTATTATTAATATGATTGCAAATATATAATTCTGCTCCATTACCGAGCCAGAAATCTTATATCTTGACTCTGTTTCGCTTACAATTCCGGGATCAAAGATTGACTCTGTATTTTTAATTACAGTGTTCAATCGTGACCCGCGTATCAATTTATGTAGGAGACTGATTCTTATAATAAATTTTCGATGCTCAAATCTACTCTCTGTCTCGAACTTCAGAATTTTTATTCTAAATCTTCAGATCATATTCCTATCACATAGTTTAGAAATCCATGTTTCTCCATCCATCTCTGTCCTTGGAGTTTTATTGTTGCGACTGTATGGGAATAGACGGCTGGTTAGCCAATCCATCTCCGTTTTTATTGCTATTGATGATGCGACTGCGTTTAGTGATAAGATATTTGTATATTTATTGGAATCGCATGACTTCACTCTATCCCTACTTAAACAAATAGCTGCATATCATTGTTTATTGTGATTATATTCTGTTTGAGGGAATTGCTTAACACGATCTCTGTGCAAGCCGATTGATAGAATTAGTATAGATGCTTTCTATCTCTCTGTTTTGGTAAACTCAATATATAAAGGTGTATGATTCTGCATTGTTCTCATAGTAATTTTAAGTACCCTGGTTGTTCAACGCCCTGGAGAGTGAGCTCTGCATTGTTGTCTTTAATATCGATATGGTTGTAGAGCAATCTCTAGGCCGCTATCTTATTAGGTTTAGAGTACTATTGGATTGATCATTGCATCGCTGTCTGAATGGGTTCAAAGCACTGATTATGGAGAACGATCCCCGCACAGTAGCTTAAATAGGTTAAATCTTTATCGATCCATTGAAATCCATATTTGATGAACCTTCCATGCTGTGGTTTGAATTGAGTTAATTACAGCGTTTCCTTTTATTCATCTATTACATAGTAGGGTTGTAACAATTCTTGCACTATTTTGTTGATTGGGGAAAGAACATTGAAGGGTTAATTTTTATATGTTTTAAAAGGTAAAAATCTTATGTTACCTTTTGTTCAAAACTAAATAGGAGTATAACCATATTTTTAGAGTGGAATTATTTTAAATGGCTAAGTAATTCATATCCACGAAGATACGTTGATGTATGATTCGAGCTGGAGAATTTTGTTTAAGTCTACTGAAACATGTGGATGCTAGATTGTTGTTTTGAGTCACTATGTTCATATCCACTAAGATAAGTTGATGCATGACAATGAGTTGAGAATTCTGTTTATGTCTACTGAAATACGTTGTTGCTAGATTTTTGTTTCGAGTCATTGTGTTCATATCGACTGAGTTACGTTTGATGCATGACTCTGGTTTGAGAACACTCTTATGTATGCTGAGATACATTTGGTGATGGAAGGATGAATGGAGAATTTTGTTATTTATATCTTACTGATATTCAACATACCAGCATGGGATATAATTTCATTGTGTGGCTTTCATTTACCTGTTTTACCTCTACCATCGTAAGTCACATGGGAAGGGCCAGCATAAGCTTAATCCATGTATCTAAAACCTATACTTCTAAATGGTCCGTTGTGATCAGTATGGGAAAATTCTATAAACGCTTTGGGATAGAATTGTGATTTATTATATAAGGGAGACTTGAGAGGAATTATGTTAGTTTGTAATTATTAAAGATAGATCTTTGGAAATTCTGAATATGCTTTCTATCTAAAAGAGAGACCCGAGCAAGAGGAAAGACAATGTTATATGGCAGATTGTAACCTTGAATTGGTGAATAATAATAAGATATGATCCTATTTGGTGGACGTAGCCCCTCCTGGGCGAACCACGTGAAATATCGTCTCTCTCTTGTATGAAATGATGGTTGTAAAATGTTGGTTATGTACTATTGTGATTGTTGGTTTCCTTATATTATGTTTAAACTTTTCACGAACGTATCATGGTAGAGTAGTTGATTTGTAGTCTCATACGTTTGATTAATAAGGGTCCCCTTTATCATGTAGTTATGATAACTTGGATTGTTATATGTTTTGCTCCTCATGGGTCTTATATTAAATAGATTGAGAGTTTTTAATTGATTATATAGAATGTTAGAATGTCCCATAGGTAGAATTGATAATGCATGAGGAATGTTTTTTTTTACTTAATCATTTTTTTTTACTCATGGAAGTATGGTAAGAATAGAATGATCTTTAAATCTACTACTTCAGTAACTCATTTAATTGCGGAGTTGTTACATATGGTGTCAGAGCATTAGGTTACAAAACTAGGGCCTAATGAGCTCAACATGCGATAAGTAAGTATGAAGGTTGTTAAATTGACTAATCAATTATTTGCATTTCATTTTGGATGCATGGATTGTACTGGAGGAGGGGAAAATGAATCTCCAAGCTTGACTTCAAGTTTCTTCCGCCAGAGCACAGGTTGCAAACACTGGGCTTATTGAGCTCAATTGGAGAAGAACAAATACAAGTTGGTCGGACAAAAAAGGAGCTGCATTCTATAAGCCAAGAATAAAATGTTCACTTCCAAGGAATTGTCAAGAGGTAAGCGACAAAAATTGCAAGTAAGTACGTATGAGTTTACTGAAAAGTTATAATTAGTGTATCTATTTGTGAACATTACATAAGTTCATTTGAATGATCTCCTATGGATGACATTAGGCGATGAACATCTCCTCACCCTTTACAATTAGTTTCATCATATGGCAAGAAAGTACTCTTTTAATTAGTTAGATTATTGGGATTAAGTCCTTATGAATGGGTACTTGTAAGTAGAGAAAAAGCACGTTTTGGAAGTTATCCTAGCTAGTTCACAGTGAATTTTATAGGCTAAGGAAGTCTCCTATTTTGGTTGACCTTAAATAACTAAGTAAACTTAATTGACCAATAGTCTAGATTTCCAAATATGAAATTTAGATGGGGAGTGTAAGCAACTTAGATCTGTTAAAAGATCCATTAAGTTCAGATCAAAGGTAAGTCTTTATGTTAAAAGGTCCATTCAAGGTTTAATAGTTTGGGTCAATATTGGGTTTTGAACCTGTGATATCCCTTTCTTTTTGTATCCTATTGTTTGCAAACATGTCATAATTTGTAAGTGGCCCAGGTGAGGAGCCCAAGGCCAAGGCCCACCTGTGGACCTTGAAAACATTTCTAAGTTTTTTCTTAAATGTTATTTCGGCTTAGGTGACTAAGGACATGACGCCACTTAAACAACGAGGAAGAGAACCACTAAGGGAGGAATATTGGCCACTTAAATTCTCAAAGATATAAGTGTCGCCTTAAAGCCCTAAAACAAAAGCTAGAATTATTAATAATAGCTTACTTTTGTTAATTATTTTACATGGGCAAGGAAAATACCAATGAACAGTACAAGTAAGTATTATATTCATGAGTATAAAGCAAAGGGAAAAGCTTAGCTTAAATTTATATATAGAACTTAACCTATATATATATATTTGGTTAAACCCATAAGTTTCGATATATTAGTTTCCAAGAAGATATTTAATTATTAGGATATTATTTGGAAGTTAATAAAGACTTTATTTAAATAAAGCTAAGGTTGTATACTACAATCTCATATGTATATAGTTATAACAAATATGAAAGATATATTAAACGACAAAGAATGGTGTATGTATAGTATGTTTCACCTTATTTAGTATTTATAACCGTTTGCTATTATTTTGTCTCCTTGAGAGAAGCACTCATCGATTACCACATTTCTCTCCTGGGTGGAGCACTTGCCATGACAGAGCTATCGCCATTTAAAAGATGAGGCACTCCCTATTTTCGTAAAGAAGGAAAATTTATGTTTAGTTAGTGGTTGTAGTGGAGGTTTGTTAGGAATCTGTCTTCTGGAAAGAAATCGCAGGCTTTAAAATAGCCACTTGTGAACTTAGAGGAGGACGGTGTCTACAGAGGCTGCCAGTTGTTACTGTTCCACCTGCGAGATTTAAGGAGATTGTCTCCTTATTGGAGCTCTTGCATAATGTCACTATAACTATTTGATTAATGGGAAAGCACACCTACTACTTACCTTGCCACCTGGACCATTAGAAGGCGCATGAATTCTAGAGTCACCACCGAGATCCTAGGGAGAGGTGGAGAAAAAAATCACCTTTTGGGATCTATTTTACGGGGGGACCTCTGAAATAGGAAGGGGGGGAAAAGTTTGTGAAGATTACTCTCGGCGTAAGGGTGAAGGAGAATATCTGTAGGAGAGCTCGGTGAGTAGGGTTATCGTGTTGCTCTACACATGTGAAGAGCTCGGCGAAACAAGATGATGGAGGAAACAGTTGTTACAATGACTGTAACCGAGATGCAAAAATTGCGATCAGAGTGTTGTGTCCAGAGGATCGCAGCTGCTGGATAGAACCTCGACAAACAAAGGGGCGACCTCGATGGATGCATTATGTACAGAATGCGTGTACAGATAAGTATCATTCGGTGTTCCTAATTCTCTTTTAGATCCGTGGTTGGGGTTTCCCTGTTGTTCTCTATAGCAGAATACATGAAAAGAAAATGTTACTATAAGAAATTCCTGCATGCATTTTGATCGTCGTGACAAATGGTATGCGATTTTCAGGTTTGTTTTATGATTCAATTTGTTGCTTATGATTATATGATAGAATTCTCCGATAGACGCCCTGCCTTTGAGATATCTCTTTGGGCTCTAATTTGTTTTTATACAAATGTGTTGGAGTGGTAGATCTTCTTACTTTGTTATTAAGTCTATGCCTCTGTCCGATAATTACGTTTAATATTGATCGGTCTAGCGATAAAACTTATGACTTGAGGTTGTTAGCAATTGTTTTGACCGACATTATTTTCGAATATATTACAATCTATGCAATATATATACTTCTGTGTTGAATGGCGACGAGTTAGATTCCTCAATCTTTAAGATAACCTCTGGAGTCTTTTTCTGTGCTATCCATTCCATCCGGTTAATTATTCTAAATACCGTTTCTGTATGGAAAATATATTTCTTTATGCTCTTTTCAGTATTGATCTAGGTTTTCTTATACCTGCGTAGATAGGACCTACACTTAGCGAAGGCAGAGAAGCGCCATACTCAGCCCATCCCTGTAGGTCTTGAAGAGATTTCCATTTGAACTCTACGACTTTAGTTCCTTTCGGGTAGAGCAGTCACTGCGGGTAGAGTATGGGAAGGGACGGCTCTATTCTAAGGATTGGGCCCGATCCCATAGAATAAATATTTTGCTCGATAGACAGATAATCGCTGCATATTTATATATTGTTTTTATATTGGGTAGCTGGGCGAAAATCGCTTTCTATATATATTTTTGCTATGGGAAGGAAAGGCGGAGAAAGCCGATCCTTTGGCTAGTTGTCTCCTTTTTCAATTTCTAAATCTCTGCACATACATTTTATAGTCTAAATCGTGTTTGAAAGAATGGAGAGTCGATCCTTTGGGTTGTTGTCTCCTTGCATTATTTGAGCTCTGTCTATATTTTATTGTTTTGTTGTGTACATCTTTTTGGAAGGAAAGGCTGAGAGAGCTCGGTCCCGTGAATCGTGTCCTTATGCAAATCGCTAAACTTTGCCCTTTTTCCTTGCTACATTAATGCCAGAAATACATGACCTTTATGTAGGGTTTGATCGGCAAATCACTCCTTATACATTGACATTATGTTAGTTATGATTTTTCTGGTGGCTTGATAAAATAGGGTTAAGCTTAGACCGATTATTGTCTTATTGTATTAGTCATACCTTTGTTAGGTTCTTGCAATTTTGCACGCATAGGAGAGGCGAGATCAACAATAGTAAATTGCTGCCTTATAATCTCTTACAACCTCTACTCGGCTGTCTCCCAGAACAATCGACACCTTATTAGGTTCTTTGGTGTTATTATACCAGTGTTGAATCCTCTACTCCTTGCCAATTGAGTATTTGAATCTATGATATGGTGTCGAAGGCCATGAAGGATTTGTGTCAAGATATTGTTATACCAAAGAATAGAGAGACCTTGATTTTAGCATTTTAATTTATGTATAAGACCATTTTTAGAGTCGTCGAGTTGGTTTAGAAATGGAAGTGACTATTCTTTGTACACTCCTGATATTTTTATGTTTGATTCATGAAAAACTCAATGTGGTAGAGGCTCGACGGAAGAAGGAAGAATCTTGTTGCAGCAACCATGTTGCTTATTGTAACCCTATCACTTTTGCTTAATAAAAATAAACGCACACACTTTTGTGGACTAGCCCGTGTACGGGTGAACCACGTTATATTTGGTCTCCTATGTTTCTATGGTGTTTCTCAATGTGTCTTATGTTTAAGTACTTGTTTTCTGTCCTTAAAAATGTTTATGACTATTTTGAAGTATCTGATCCATTAGAAAGTTGATTATGAGGTATATTGCTAATATGTTTCCCTTATGATTATGGTTATGTTGTTATAATATTGGTGCGATAAAAGATATACCTGTTTTCTAAAGATGTAGATTAAGACATAATGAAGTTTTTGTGTTCCCGCAAGATTTAAGAAATAATTGACGTATCAAGTTCATAATCCATTTAGTTGAAATTAAAACGTATACCTTTTTCCTTGATTAGCAAACGACATTATAAACAATAATAAGTGTCACAAGGTTTTAATTATTTTGTAAAGCAGTATTTTAAAGAAAGTGAAACTACACTTTATATTTCCGTGTATATTTTAGTGGCATTTTAGGCATTTAGAAAAGTTTTTTAAATTTCACGAAATTGGGTTCGTGACATATGGTATCAGAGCGCGAGCTACAACACTCGGCCTATAGTGGGCTCAACATTAGGTGGATAAACCAAGTTAGGGACCCCACTTGAAATAAGCAGCGGGACGAATTCAGTTCAGAATCTCGACCAGAACTAACCAACAGGTCGTCCGGAATTGCAAGTGAGTATGTCCCATTTTCTAAGCATTATGTTAGCATAACATTGTGATATGTGAAATTTGTTTATATTGAACAGTTTGTTATTGGAAAATATTATCGAGGAATATTTCCTCTTGCTCTATATTTACTCACACGCGATGGCGAGAAAGAACTCTTTAGAAGATTTAGAAATGAGTTTTTTCTTAGATGGGCTAAAATTCAGAATTCTCTTAAATCGGTTGACTTGATTTATGATAGTTGATAGTCAGGATTTCCAATTATGAAATTCAATGGAGAATCTAAGTAGCTTAGATTGTCTAAATAATTAGTAAAGAAAATTAATTTATCTTTTTTTTTGGTAAACCCTGTCATAGGAGGAAAATAGGGAACCAGAAGAGGATGTTTATTTCAGATGGTCATGTATGGACAAAGTAGTATAAAGAATGACTTTCTTTTACTATGCTTAGGAAAGGATTTCTCTTATAAAAGTTGATCTACGGATACCAAAAAGCAAATATATTATGCATGAATGGGTCGCTTTGTTAAAAGGACTTGGACGAAAAGTATAAATATCGCACTCTCGAACATTATTTAAAGCTCAAAAGATTTTCTTTACTGATAGTCGATCAAGGATCAACAAGTAAAGGATGTTTAAGTGTATTTAAAATTGAATAATAGATGTCGTAGATTGGTTATATACTAACATTGCAGGACTTCATCATGAGTATAACCAAACAAAAAGGAAAGTTATTATTCATTGGGTTAAATGGTTGAGTTAACCACTCAAGAGTAAGTAATGATTCAGTTTTATACATCTTATTATATTGATTAGATTATGAGATTTTCACAACCATGGTTTAAACGATGGATTTTATTTTTATGTTTTAACATTTAAAGAAATTATTATAATTATGACCGATGTCGTGAACAAGTGGAACGTTGATTATAAATCCATTTTTGTAGATGAGTTGGGCAAAATCACTCGAGAGTAAGTGAATCTATTAATCAGTTAATACATATGATGAGAATGCATGAGTACCTGTTATATATACCTCTTATCTCAGTAATTTCTACTAAGATAGACGTGGGAAACAATGAGTAATAGAGATACTGTTATTTGCTCAATATTTATGACGATTTGCTATCCATGTACAACTATATGTTTTCTCAAATTGATTATTTTGTTAAGGGATAGATTATTGGAAACCTAGGACCAACATGAAATAAATATCGGTTAGTAGGATGCTGTAATCTTCTGACGTCCTTATGTTGCCACAAGGAATGTCTGTTTTTATTTATTATGTGTTAAAGAAACATTGATGACATGGAATTTGCAGGGTAGATCGGAAGTGATCTTGAAGACAGTAATCGAGGTGTAAGCTTTTATGAAACAAGTAAAAATGATGTTTGAACATATGTTATATGTACGATTGTTCTTACGATTTAATTACCTTGATATGACTAACACTTTGAATGTTGTGGTCAAACAAATGTTTTTTTTTTCCACACATCACTGCCGGACACCCATAAATGGGTAGATATGAGATATATATATATCGATTCGTGTATTATACTAATACATGATGATACAAGTAAACTGAAAACTCGGCAGATGAAGGTGAGCCATGCGGTCGCCTTTACAAAGGTACATGGTTATCTGTATAAGGTATGTAAGTTTGTTTTAGACAAGGGGTTATCTATATATGATGTAGGGTATACAAAAAGGGTGGTATAACTAAAATAGGAATTGCGTTGGAATGGTGAAAGTTAACATTCGAGGTTAAATGATCAAAATGTCCATAGATCATCATAGAAGAATGTTATATCGTGTTCAAAGCATTATGTAATCTTATAAGCTAGTTATGTGTGGTAGGAAATGACATCTTCGAGGATTACATATGGATATTTTATTAAGAAAGATGAATTTCTGTTTAAGGAAGGGATCTTCTTACAATATTTGATTTTGTATATAAATTGATACTAACAAGTGAAATTTGGCAGATGGTGACATTTCTGTGAAACTTGTGAAAATGAAAGAGCATAAATATTATGCATGGTAAAAATAAAGGGGTGAGGATTTAAGATCCACATCACAACTGTTACAGATTCTTTTAAAATTTTGATATATTTTCTCAAGAAACTCGACCGAGATTGGTCAGAGTAATCGTATGGTGCAGAATGTAACGTGACAAAATAAATCGATTAAACTGAAAGAGACTTTTCTAGACTCAAGCAAGACGGCTTGGGGAAAATAAATTCCGGGACTCAAGCGAGAAGGCTTGAGGGGAATTGTGTAAGGAATGTTGTAAAGGCATTGAAATACTCCCTAAAATCAGGGATTGAACAGCCACTAGGATTCTCGGTGAATCGGCTGGCTGTAAGACCTGGGCAAGCTATAAGAAAATGTATATGTGGGAGGCAGGACGCTGCTTAGTATGCATGAGAGAAAGAATTGCTGTGTGAGCACTAAGGTGTTAGGCAAGAAATCTCTGAATGAATTGCTGTGTGAGCACTAAGGTGTTAGGCAAGAAATATCTAAATGAATTGCTGTGTGAGCACTAAGGTGTTAGGCAAGAAATCTCTGAATGAATTGCTGTGTGAGCACTAAGGTGTTAGGCAAGAAATATCTAAATGAATTGTTGTGTGAGCACTAAGGTGTTAGGCAAGAAATCTCTGAATGAATTGCTGTATGAGCACTGAGGTGTTAGGCAAGAGTTTTCGGGATCAAGTGAATTTTGTGTTTTGGAATAAATGAGCAGGCTAAATTCTTGAAAAACACTGGATTTATGTGTGCTTGTGATGATAAACGATGACAAATATATTCCATAGAATGCAAATGTTATGTTACAATAAATGACTCAGTATTTACGAATATGAGTTTGATTATGAAGTTGAAGATAAGTTTTACGGTTTCTTTGAATTACGGTTTTATAATAATAATAGAAAAATGCAGGGTGATTCATAGTGAGCTACGAGAATATTCGTGAAAGACCAAAGAAGGTAAAAATAGAAATTATGAAGCAAGCAAAAAGGTGACTCAAGAAGAGAGGACGAACTGCTAGAATGTATCCACACCGAGGACGGTGTTATTTTAAAGGGGAGGAGGATGTGATATCCCTTTCTTTTGTATCCTATTGTTTGCAAACATGTCATAATTTGTAAGTGGCCCAGGTGAGGAGCCCAAGGCCAAGGCCCACCTGTGGACCTTGAAAAAATTTCTAAGTTTTTTCTTAAATGTTATTTCGGCTTAGGTGACTAAGGACATGACGCCACTTAAACAACGAGGAAGAGAACCACTAAGGGAGGAATATTGGCCACTTAAATTCTCAAAGATATAAGTGTCGCCTTAAAGCCCTAAAACAAAAGCTAGAATTATTAATAATAGCTTACTTTTGTTAATTATTTTACATGGGCAAGGAAAATACCAATGAACAGTACAAGTAAGTATTATATTCATGAGTATAAAGCAAAGGGAAAAGCTTAGCTTAAATTTATATATAGAACTTAACCTATATATATATATTTGGTTAAACCCATAAGTTTCGATATATTAGTTTCCAAGAAGATATTTAATTATTAGGATATTATTTGGAAGTTAATAAAGACTTTATTTAAATAAAGCTAAGATTGTATACTACAATCTCATATGTATATAGTTATAACAAATATGAAAGATATATTAAACGACAAAGAATGGTGTATGTATAGTATGTTTCACCTTATTTAGTATTTATAAACGTTTGCTATTATTTTGTCTCCTTGAGAGAAGCACTCATCGATTACCACATTTCTCTCCTGGGTGGAGCACTTGCCACGACAGAGCTATCGCCATTTAAAAGATGAGGCACTCCCTATTTTCGTAAAGAAGGAAAATTTATGTTTAGTTAGTGGTTGTAGTGGAGGTTTGTTAGGAATCTGTCTTCTGGAAAGAAATCGCAGGCTTTAAAATAGCCACTTGTGAACTTAGAGGAGGACGGTGTCTACGGAGGCTGCCAGTTGTTACTGTTCCACCTGCGAGATTTAAGGAGATTGTCTCCTTATTGGAGCTCTTGCATAATGTCACTATAACTATTTGATTAATGGGAAAGCACACCTACTACTTACCTTGCCACCTGGCCCATTAGAAGGCGCATGAATTCTAGAGTCACCACCGAGATCCTAGGGAGAGGTGGGGAAAAAAATCACCTTTTGGGATCTATTTTACGGGGGGACCTCTGAAATAGGAAGGGGGGAAAAAGTTTGTGAAGATTACTCTCGGCGTAAGGGTGAAGGAGAATATCTGTAGGAGAGCTCGGTGAGTAGGGTTATCGTGTTGCTCTACACATGTGAAGAGCTCGGCGAAACAAGATGATGGAGGAAACAGTTGTTACAATGACTGTAACCGAGATGCAAAATTTGCGATCAGAGTGTTGTGTCCAGAGGATCGCAGCTGCTGGATAGAACCTCGACAAACAAAGGGGCGACCTCGATGGATGCATTATGTACAGAATGAGTGTACAGATAAGTATCATTCGGTGTTCCTAATTCTCTTTTAGATCCATGGTTGGGGTTTCCCTGTTGTTCTCTATAGCATAATACATGAAAAGAAAATGTTACTATAAGAAATTCCTGCATGCATTTTGATCGTCGTGACAAATGGTATGCCATTTTCAGGTTTGTTTTATGATTCAATTTGTTGCTTATGATTATATGATAGAATTCTCCGATAGACGCCCTGCCTTTGAGATATCTCTTTGGGCTCTAATTTGTTTTTATACAAATGTGTTGGAGTGGTAGATCTTCTTACTTTGTTATTAAGTCTATGCCTATGTCCGATAATTACGTTTAAGATTGATCGGTCTAGCGATAAAACTTATGACTTGAGGTTGTTAGCAATTGTTTTGACCGACATTATTTTCGAATATATTACAATCTATGCAATATATATACTTCTGTGTTGAATGGCGACGAGTTAGATTCCTCAATCTTTAAGATAACCTCTGGAGTCTTTTTCTGTGCTATCCGTTCCATCCGGTTAATTATTCTAAATACCGTTTCTGTCTGGAAAATATATTTCTTTATGCTCTTTTCAGTATTGATCTAGGTTTTCTTATACCTGCGTAGATAGGACCTACACTTAGCGAAGGCAGAGAAGCGCCATACTCAGCCCATCCCTGTAGGTCTTGAAGAGATTTCCATTTGAACTCTACGACTTTAGTTCCTTTCGAGTAGAGCAGTCACTGCGGGTAGAGTATGGGAAGGGACGGCTCTATTCTAAGGAATGGGCCCGATCCCATAGAATAAATATTTTGCTCGATAGACAGATAATCGCTGCATATTTATATATTGTTTTTCTATTGGGTAGCTGGGCGAAAATCGCTTTCTATATATATTTTTGCTATGGGAAGGAAAGGCGGAGAAAGCCGATCCTTTGGCTAGTTGTCTCCTTTTTCAATTTCTAAATCTCTGCACATACATTTTATAGTCTAAATCGTGTTTGAAAGAATAGAGAGTCGATCCTCTGGGTTGTTGTCTCCTTGCATTATTTGAGCTCTGTCTATATTTTATTATTTTGTTGTGTACATCTTTTTGGAAGGAAAGGCTGAGAGAGCTCGGTCCCGTGAATCGTGTCCTTATGCAAATCGCTAAACTTGGCCCTTTTTCCTTGCTACATTAATGCCAAAAATACATGACCTTTATGTAGGGTTTGATCGGCAAATCACTCCTTATACATTGACATTATGTTAGTTATGATTTTTCTGGTGGCTTGATAAAATAGGGTTAAGCTTAGACCGATTATTGTCTTATTGTATTAGTCATACCTTTGTTAGGTTCTTGCAATTTTGCACGCATAGGAGAGGCGAGATCAACAATAGTAAATTGCTGCCTTATAATCTCTTACAACCTCTACTCGGCTGTCTCCCAGAACAATCGACACCTTATTAGGTTCTTTGGTGTTATTATACCAGTGTTGAATCCTCTACTCCTTGCCAATTGAGTATTTGAATCTATGATATGGTGTCGAAGGCCATGAAGGATTTGTGTCAAGATATTGTTATACCAAAGAATAGAGAGACCTTGATTTTAGCATTTTAATTTATGTATAAGACCATTTTTAGAGTCGTCGAGTTGGTTTAGAAATGGAAGTGACTATTCTTTGTACACTCCTGATATTTTTATGTTTGATTCATGAAAAACTCAATGTGGTAGAGGCTCGACGGAAGAAGGAAGAATCTTGTTGCAGCAACCATGTTGCTTATTGTAACCCTATCACTTTTGCTTAATAAAAATAAACGCACACACTTTTGTGGACTAGCCCGTGTACGGGTGAACCACGTTATATTTGGTCTCCTATGTTTCTATGGTGTTTCTCAATGTGTCTTATGTTTAAGTACTTGTTTTCTGTCCTTAAAAATGTTTATGACTATTTTGAAGTATCTGATCCATTAGAAAGTTGATTATGAGGTATATTGCTAATATGTTTCCCTTATGATTATGGTTATGTTGTTATAATATTGGTGCGATAAAAGATATACCTGTTTTCTAAAGATGTAGATTAAGACATAATGAAGTTTTTGTGTTCCCGCAAGATTTAAGAAATAATTGACGTATCAAGTTCATAATCCATTTAGTTGAAATTAAAACGTATACCTTTTTCCTTGATTAGCAAACGACATTATAAACAATAATAAGTGTCACAAGGTTTTAATTATTTTGTAAAGCAGTATTTTAAAGAAAGTGAAACTACACTTTATATTTCCGTGTATATTTTAGTGGCATTTTAGGCATTTAGAAAAGTTTTTTAAATTTCACGAAATTGGGTTCGTGACAGAACCATGTAAGAAACGATCAGGTTCCGTTTACATATGAGTTACCTTAAATAAGAAAGTTTATAAATTTATGATGAGGTTGACCTTAGTAGTAAAATCTGTAAAGGTGCATGCTGCAGGAGGAGTCATTATGAATTTAATATTTCTAGTTATGAGGGAAGCATAATTATATGAGGTTAAGCTTTTGTTTTATTCCATAAGTAGTATAGTTTGGCTAGACTAGGATGTCTGACTTCCTTGAAACAAAGAAATTGACTTTAATTGGTGTGAAGTTTTTCTATGACTAGGAAATTGTGAGATTTCAAAAGAGAAAAATGGTTAATAGTCTCCTTGCTAATCAATTTCATTCTAGTATGTAATTGTATAGGATAAGTAATTATAATACGATTTTTGTGACATTGAAACATGCTCGTACCCTTACATAGTTCAACAAAAGGAAAATAGTTATAATTACATATACATGTGAATATTAATCAGTAATATGAGAATGCATGAGTACCTTTTATATATACCTCTTATTACAGTAATTTCTACTAAGATAGACATGGGAAACAATGAGTAATAGTGATACTTTTATTGCTCAATATTTATGATGACTTGTTATCCATGTACAACTATATGTTTTCTCAAAATTCATTATTTTGTTAAGGGATAGATTATTGGAAACCTAGAACCAACATGAAATAAATACAGGTTAGTAGGATGCTGTAATCGTCTGACGTCCTTATGTTGCCACAAAGAATGACTGTTTCTATTTATTATGTGTTAAGGAAAACATTGATGACATGGAATTTGCAGGGTAGATCGGAAGGGATCTCTGATACAGTAATCGAGGTATAAGCTTTTATGAAACAAGTAAAAATGGTGTTTGAACATGTGTTATATATACGATTGTTCTTATGATTTAATTACCTTTATACGACTAACACTTCGAATGTTGTGGTCGAGCAAATGTATTTTCCCGCACATCACTGCCTGACACCCATCAATGGGTAAATGTGGGATATATATATCGATTCATGTATAATACTAATATGTGATGATACAAGTAAACTGGAACCTCGGCAGATGAAGGTGAGCTATGCGGTCGCCTTTACAAAGGTACATGGTTATCTGTATAAGGTATGTAAGCTTGTTTTAGACAATTGGTTATCTCTATGTGATGTTAGGGTATACAAAAAGGGTTGTACAACAAAAAATAGGAATTGTGTTGAAATGGTGAAAGATAACATTCGAGGTTAAATGATCATAATGTCCATGGATCAACATAGAAAGAATGTTATATCGTGTTCAAAGCATTATGTAATCTTATAAGCTAGTTATGTGTAGTAGTAAACGACATCTTAGATGATTACATATGGATATTTTATTAAGAAAGATGATTTTCTGTTTAAGGAAGGGATCTTCCTACAACATTTGATTTTGTATATATAAAATGTGTAATATCCCTCTCTTTTTGTAATTTTATTGTTTCGTAAATATGTCATAAATGGTAAGTGACCCAGGTGAGGAGCCCAAGGTCAAGGCCCCACCTGTGGGTATTGAAAATATTGTTATGTCATTTCCTGAAGTTGCAAATGTCATTGTAAAACCCAGGGACTAAAGGATGACGACTCAACTAAAACAACGGGCAACTGAGCCACTAAGGGAGAGTCTCATACTGACGACTAATGTCATCCTGGCGATAGTTAACAAGGTGTTAACTAATACTAAGAATTTTAAGGGAAATCCCCACGGATGTCCTCGATTTCCTAGTATGGTACTTAAACGCCAAATAAAATAAGTTATGTGTGGAAAATATCCTAAGAGAAGCTTCATAAAGTATCCTTAGGAAGTATACTACACAAAATAAATATTATTAAATAGATATATATATATATATTTATATACATATACCAATATATGTACATGAGAAGATGTTTATCCTATTCCTAGAAGAGGTTGGGTGAGAACATTATTAAAGCCAAATAAATGTAGCTGGATTATTAAGTATTTAGGAATCTTAACTTATTCGAATTATTTGGTAAGCTTAGCTTTGGTAAAGCTCAGTTTGTTTGAGTAAGAAAATTGTAATACTTGTTATAGGTGACTCCAAGTGGTACTTGAGCTAAAAACAAACACTTGATGTAGTTATAGATTATATTATGCGGGCACCTATATATATATAAATATTATAAAAAGAGAAGAAGTTAAACTTAGATCGAACTAACTTAACTTCATATTGGAGAGTTAGTTGAAGAGTACTCCTTGCGTCTTCAACCCCTAAGAGAGATCGTAGGAGGGTGGTCTCCTTAAAAGAGCACCAAATCTTACCCTCGCCATCTGCCACAAAAAGAAAAACAACACGCTAACCCTTATTACACGACGTTTGTCGCTTATGGAGGAGCTCTAACTTTACGAGCTGCCAGCTGCCATCGGGAAGGAAGCACTTCTTGTTACCTCCGTCCTACTGCAAGTGGCAGATGGGTATATATATATATTTCTGCATGGAGAATTGGGGGGGGGAAAAGAAAAACATCACGACTACGGGGTACATGGTGGTTATTCCGAGGAGGTTCTGCGACCTGCAGTCATAATGTTCTCTGCTAGCTATGGCGTAAGGAGGAATGGATGCGCCAGTTAACCATCAGGGAATATATCTTAGACTTAGATTTCCTTGGAGGTAAGTTTGTCTATGTTATTTTCCTCCATCTGCGTATACGCTGGATTCCGTTATGTATAGGGCATATGGAATAAATGTGTTGGGGTTTGCGATTTTTACTGTTCTCCTTCTGAACATCGTGCATATGTAATGGTTTATACTTATATATGATGGTTCTGCTTGTGGATATCCTGTTGTGGTTCCTTTGATAGAGGTTAGTTTAAGATAGATGCGAACTCTGCATCTTTTCCATTAAGAACAATGTATGTATTTAAATCCCGGATCTGCAAATGCTTCGACAGAATTTTAGGTTAAGGCAGATGCGAACTCTGCATCTTTTCCATTAAGAACAATGTATGTATTTAAATCCCGGATCTGCAAATGCTTCGACAGAAGTTTAGGTTAAGGCAGATGCGAACTCTGCATCTTTTTCTTTGAGAATAACGTATGTATTCAAACCCTGGATCTGCTAAAGATCTTTTAATGCTTTGAAAAAAGGGTTTAGTTTAGGATAGATGCGAACTCTGCATCCCTTCCATTGAGAACAACATGTGTATTGAAACCTGGAATCATTATTCCGTTCTGCGATCGATTAGCATCTAGATTCCTGGATCAACGACCCTTGGGATTGCAAGTAATAGTTTTATATAGGTTTATTTTTTTATGAACTATGCACGCCGAGATAAACTTGAACTCTGGTTAAGACCTTGTTAGTTCTGATCTATAGGAAGAGAAATCGTGAACGTTAAGTTTACTCTGTGGAGTTGATCTGTCTTATGTATTGATAATGCTGCATCTATTTTTTTGTTCCGCTACCCAGCCTACTCCAGATCCTTTTACACGTTTACACTCCAGTGTAAGTAGTTTATTTTAGGCGAACTCGGTGACCGGTCCCACTCCGATTTTTCATAGTCTATTTGTTCTATAAGGAAGCGAAGTTGTAAACCTGTAGATTTTGCATGAATATCCTGTGGGTAGGTTTATAGTTCTGAAAATCTAATCCTTAAATACGGGCTAACTGCATTAGCAGTGAAACTTGTGACCACGCTAGCGTGGAGAACAACCAGACACTTGTCAACCGGATTAAGGAAGATACCAACTAAAAACTGATTCGCATTATCTATTCATCGTTGTCTATAATTACTATGTTACTGTTAAATTATGATAGTGAAATCGCGGTCACAGTTATTTGCTTTAGCGTTTAATGGTTCAAGCATTTATAATTTGACACGTTTACTGAGGATGTATTTATATTATTTTATTTGTGCATGATTCACTACGCCTCACCTGTTCATTCCGATAGTAATATTACTGCTACAACTGCTGGTATTTGGGATTGCTCTTACTTATTGGAATAGTAGTAAGATACATAAAACTAGCCGTATTCCTAAGTTTTCGAGTTTTACGCATTATTTGAAGTGTTATCTTATACAGATGTTAAGCTAGGGTGCAATAGATTATCGAAATAATGTGATAGTTCAAGACGATGGTTCCGATGACCATCATATGATGGTTGATTTTAGTCTCTTACTTTACTAAAGTTCTTTTGTTTTATTTTAAAGTATTCAGCACTGATAGCTTACATAAATATTGAGAAGATTTGATGTCATAGTATATATTCAATTGCAATCCGCACTTATGACTATAGAAATGCCAGGTTATTATAAGCTTAAGAAAAGTGAATTCAAGGAGATGTATTCGGCATTCTAAGAACTAGAACTTAATAAAACCTACCATGACAAATTTTGATGAATATAGTCAAAGGAATCTATTTTTTTTTTACAAAGGAAGATTTCTACGAAGGGATCAATCTATAGTAGAATGAATTATGGATAATAAAGGTATGAACACTCCCTTATATATATAACGGGACCAAGTGATTTTTGTTAGCACATAGCAAAATACTATATCAATATATAATAGTGGATAAATTACCTACAAGTTACTTATCTAAGATATAGATTAAGATTTATAAAGACTAATAAGTTAGACTACAATAGTCTTTGTAAATATTTGAGAATGGTAAAGAAAATAACATTATATTTATGGTTGAAAGGATGCATTATAGAGTTAGTCATCTAGTACATAGTCTTTTGTGTTTCAAAAACATTTATCCATCACCTGTTTAGGGGATTGAGACTTAATTATTCATGTTAAAAGAAAATCCTGGAATAAGGCTCTATAAAACTTGTATGACGAAAATATCTCTAAGAGGGAGAGAGAATTCCCTGGAAAAAGTGAATTGCGACACTTGCAACAGGAGTGTTGTTAATAAGTTACTTAAAAGTTTATGATGTTACCCATAAACTTTTAAGGGAGTTTTTATTGTGGAAAATTCTCAAGGAAACTGTGTTACATTTGCAGCCTTATGGTGAAAGGTTTCGAGATTTTAGAAGGAGATGTATCGCAATAATATTGCTGGATTGTAATTCCCGATTTTTCTTTAAAGAATAATAAAAGATGCACACACACCTTTGTGGACTAGCCCGTGTACGGGTGAACCACGTTATATTTGTCTCCTATGTTTCCTATGATGTCTCAATGTGTCTTACGTATGAGTACTTGGTTCTGTCCTTAAAATTGTTGATGATTACTTTGATGTATACATTTCATATATAAGGTTGTTTGTTCATGTGATGTATAAGGCTTATGATCTTGTTATATTGACATTGCCAAAGTTTAATTATTTGTAAGCAATAACTTAAGAAAGTAAACCTACACTTTATATTTCTGCATATATTTAGTGGCATTTTAAGGCACTTAGAAAAGTTTTTAAATTTTATGAAAATTGGGTTCGTTACATATGGTATCAGAGCATTAGGTTACAACACTAGGACCTAATGAGCTCAACATGCGATAAGTGAGTATGAAGGTTGTTAAGATTACTAATCAATTGTTTTCGTTTCATTTTGGATGCATGGATTGTACTGGAGGAGGGAAAATGAATCTCAGAACTCGACTTCAAGTTTCTTCCGCCAGAGCGCAGGTTGCAAACACTCGGGCTTATTTGGGCTCAGTCGGGAAAAAAAAAAAAACATGTATGAGCTAGTCGAACTGGCGACACAAAACGCAATAGAAAAATTTCATGTCAACGGATCGACAACAGGTAGCTTACAAGTCGTCATTGAATTGCAAGTAAGTATGTTTCATTTGGTGAAAGCATTATAATGGCGCAGCATTGTTTGTAGGTAAGGATAATATATGTTTCATTATGGAGATGAACAATCTATTATTGGTAAATATTAGCTGATGAAAATATCCTCCTATTTTACAAATTAGAATTCATTGGACGATGAGAAAATAATCGTTAGCATGATAACGGTTATGGTTTTGTGGAATGAGTCTTCGTATATTGACAGTCATGTGCTAAATGGAGGAGCACTCCTAAATCTGTTGATTGGATAATTCGTCTTAAATACTTATATTACCTGCTCTACCATTATTGTTACTCTTAGGAGTGGATATCTTTCAGTTTCAGTAAACGCGTCATATGGGAGAATAGGGTTGATACATTTTGTTAATTGTTTCTGACTAATCGAATTCTATTGATCAATTCGTCCGGATTTCCGAATATGAGATTCAGATAGATAAAATAAACAACTTATATCTTTTAAGTCGTTTATAAAGTAAGTATATATGCTAAAACCTGACTAAAGAAGATGGTCTAAAGTTTTGATTATGTTAGGAACTGTCAAGTTCCTTTCATATATAAAGCTGAACATTTCTTGTGGAAGGTTAGTTCGGCTGTATGTATGTTACCAGAACTTCCTAGTTATGTCAACATCGTAAATTATCATTCAAAATGGCTTTATACATATGTTATATGTGGTGTCAAAATGATTATTTTGGTTAAGAAGTAAAACTATAGTTAATCATGTTGCTCACATAATGAATGCATAGATGTAATTAATGGTGAGTATGTGTTATTGTATGAATAAAAGTATTGGAAAACTAGAACCGCCACGGAATGGTAATACATGACACTTTAAATTCTCTGATGTTTTTATAATGACTGTTTTAAATCCGCAATTACTGTTTTAAAATCCGCATTAGGAGTTAAGGAAAAACCGTTAATATCATGGAAGTTCCATGATAGATCAGAAGTAATATTTAACAGTAATTGATGTATAAGCTTTTATGAAACCAGTCAAGGTGATGATTGACATATGTTTTATGCATGATTGCTCTTATGATTTAATTACAGTTTTTCTTTTACGACTAACATTTAATGCTGTGGTCGAGCGGAATGCTACATTCCCACACATCACTACAACAGTCAAGAGGTAAAAATGGGATATATAGATGCAGGTGATATTTAGTGTAATACTAATGTGTTATGATATAGGTAAACTGGTACCTCAACATAGGAGGATCTTATAATAAGAAGATATGCGGCCACCCTTACAAAGGTATATGGTTATCATTATAAGGTATGCAAGTATGTTTTAGAAAATTGGTGATTTCTATGTGATGTTGGTTGTATAACTAAATAGGAAGTGTGTTTGAAATGGTGAAGGATAACATTCGAGGTTAAGAAATCATCATGTCCAGGGGTCATCATAGGAAGAATATTATTTCATGTTCAAGGAATTATGTATTCCTATTAAGTAAGTTAGATATGCTTGGAAGGCGAAAAACGTTTACTTCAGATGATCAAGTATGGATATTGTAGTATGAAGAACGAATGATTTTCTTATTTACAAATATTTGAGTTTGTTATGTAAAACGTTACTAACAATTGAATTTGGCAGATGGCCAAAAACTCGGTGGAACTTGTCGAAAGACAAAAGCGTAATATATTATGCATGGTACAATAAAGGGGTGAGGATGAAAGATCCACATTGCAGCTTTTATTATTGTTAATTATTGTTGAATAAAACACTAGACCAAATTAGTCAGAGAAAGTGTATGGTTATAAAATGTAATATGACGAAATAATTGATGAATTTGAATAAGATTTTCCTAGACTCAAGCGAGGAGGCTTGAGGGGAATAGATTCCTGGACTCAAGCGAGAAGGCTTGAGGGGAATTATGCGAGAGTGCGTTAAAGGCACTGAAACACTCCCGAGAAATCAAGGAGTTGACACCCGCGAGGATTCTTGAAGGAATCAACAAGCGGTAAAGACCTAGGCAAACTATAAGTGAATGCATATTCGGGAGGCAGGACGCTGCTTAGTATGCATGAGAGAAAGTATTGCTGCGTGAGCACTGTGGTGTTAGGCAAGAAATCTGTGAAATAATTGCTGTGTGAGCACTGAAGTGTTAGGCAAGAATTTCGAAAGAATTGTTGTGTGAGCACTCGGGTGTTAGACAATAATTTTCTGGATCAAGTGAATGGTTTGTTGTGATTAAGTGCATAGTCTACATTCCTAGATCACTTGAATTATGTGTGCCTGTGATAATAAAAGCACAAACAATGATTAAAATATATTCCATAGACTGCAAACGTTATGGTACAATAAATGACTCAGTATGTATGAATATGAGTTTGATCATGAAGTTGATGATAAATTTTACGGTTTCTTTGAATTCCGGTTTAAAATAAAATGCAGGGTTATTGATAGTGACTTGCGAGGAATTCATGAAAGACCAAAGAAGGTAAGAATAGAAATGATGAAGCAAGCAGAAAGGTGATTCAAGAAGAGAGGATGAACTGTTAGAATATATCAACACCGAGGACGGTGTTAGTTTTAAAGGGGTGGAGAATGTAATATCCCTCTCTTTTTGTAATTTTATTGTTTCGTAAATATGTCATAAATGGTAAGTGACCCAGGTGAGGAGCCCAAGGTCAAGGCCCCACCTGTGGGTATTGAAAATATTGTTATGTCATTTCCTGAAGTTGCAAATGTCATTGTAAAACCCAGGGACTAAAGGATGACGACTCAACTAAAACAACGGGCAACTGAGCCACTAAGGGAGAGTCTCATACTGACGACTAATGTCATCCTGGCGATAGTTAACAAGGTGTTAACTAATACTAAGAATTTTAAGGGAAATCCCCACGGATGTCCTCGATTTCCTAGTATGGTACTTAAACGCCAAATAAAATAAGTTATGTGTGGAAAATATCCTAAGAGAAGCTTCATAAAGTATCCTTAGGAAGTATACTACACAAAATAAATATTATTAAATAGATATATATATATAGATTTATATACATATACCAATATATGTACATGAGAAGATGTTTATCCTATTCCTAGAAGAGGTTGGGTGAGAACATTATTAAAGCCAAATAAATGTAGCTGGATTATTAAGTATTTAGGAATCTTAACTTATTCGAATTATTTGGTAAGCTTAGCTTTGGTAAAGCTCAGTTTGTTTGAGTAAGAAAATTGTAATACTTGTTATAGGTGACTCCAAGTGGTACTTGAGCTAAAAACAAACACTTGATGTAGTTATAGATTATATTATGCGGGCACCTATATATATATAAATATTATAAAAAGAGAAGAAGTTAAACTTAGATCGAACTAACTTAACTTCATATTGGAGAGTTAGTTGAAGAGTACTCCTTGCGTCTTCAACCCCTAAGAGAGATCGTAGGAGGGTGGTCTCCTTAAAAGAGCACCAAATCTTACCCTCGCCATCTGCCACAAAAAGAAAAACAACACGCTAACCCTTATTACACGACGTTTGTCGCTTATGGAGGAGCTCTAACTTTACGAGCTGCCAGCTGCCATCGGGAAGGAAGCACTTCTTGTTACCTCCGTCCTACTGCAAGTGGCAGATGGGTATATATATATATTTCTGCATGGAGAATTGGGGGGGGGGAAAGAAAAACATCACGACTACGGGGTACATGGTGGTTATTCCGAGGAGGTTCTGCGACCTGCAGTCATAATGTTCTCTGCTAGCTATGGCGTAAGGAGGAATGGATGCGCCAGTTAACCATCAGGGAATATATCTTAGACTTAGATTTCCTTGGAGGTAAGTTTTTCTATGTTATTTTCCTCCATCTGCGTATACGCTGGATTCCGTTATGTATAGGGCATATGGAATAAATGTGTTGGGGTTTGCGATTTTTACTGTTCTCCTTCTGAACATCGTGCATATGTAATGGTTTATACTTATATATGATGGTTCTGCTTGTGGATATCCTGTTGTGGTTCCTTTGATAGAGGTTAGTTTAAGATAGATGCGAACTCTGCATCTTTTCCATTAAGAACAATGTATGTATTTAAATCCCGGATCTGCAAATGCTTCGACAGAAGTTTAGGTTAAGGCAGATGCGAACTCTGCATCTTTTTCTTTGAGAATAACGTATGTATTCAAACCCTGGATCTGCTAAAGATCTTTTAATGCTTTGAAAAAAGGGTTTAGTTTAGGATAGATGCGAACTCTGCATCCCTTCCATTGAGAACAACATGTGTATTGAAACCTGGAATCATTATTCCGTTCTGCGATCGATTAGCATCTAGATTCCTGGATCAACGACCCTTGGGATTGCAAGTAATAGTTTTATATAGGTTTATTTTTTTATGAACTATGCACGCCGAGATAAACTTGAACTCTGGTTAAGACCTTGTTAGTTCTGATCTATAGGAAGAGAAATCGTGAACGTTAAGTTTACTCTGTGGAGTTGATCTGTCTTATGTATTGATAATGCTGCATCTATTTTTTTGTTCCGCTACCCAGCCTACTCCAGATCCTTTTACACGTTTACACTCCAGTGTAAGTAGTTTATTTTAGGCGAACTCGGTGACCGGTCCCACTCCGATTTTTCATAGTCTATTTGTTCTATAAGGAAGCGAAGTTGTAAACCTGTAGATTTTGCATGAATATCCTGTGGGTAGGTTTATAGTTCTGAAAATCTAATCCTTAAATACGGGCTAACTGCATTAGCAGTGAAACTTGCGACCACGCTAGCGTGGAGAACAACCAGACACTTGTCAACCGGATTAAGGAAGATACCAACTAAAAACTGATTCGCATTATCTATTCATCGTTGTCTATAATTACTATGTTACTGTTAAATTATGATAGTGAAATCGCGGTCACAGTTATTTGCTTTAGCGTTTAATGGTTCAAGCATTTATAATTTGACACGTTTACTGAGGATGTATTTATATTATTTTATTTGTGCATGATTCACTACGCCTCACCTGTTCATTCCGATAGTAATATTACTGCTACAACTGCTGGTATTTGGGATTGCTCTTACTTATTGGAATAGTAGTAAGATACATAAAACTAGCCGTATTCCTAAGTTTTCGAGTTTTACGCATTATTTGAAGTGTTATCTTATACAGATGTTAAGCTAGGGTGCAATAGATTATCGAAATAATGTGATAGTTCAAGACGATGGTTCCGATGACCATCATATGATGGTTGATTTTAGTCTCTTACTTTACTAAAGTTCTTTTGTTTTATTTTAAAGTATTCAGCACTGATAGCTTACATAAATATTGAGAAGATTTGATGTCATAGTATATATTCAATTGCAATCCGCACTTATGACTATAGAAATGCCAGGTTATTATAAGCTTAAGAAAAGTGAATTCAAGGAGATGTATTCGGCATTCTAAGAACTAGAACTTAATAAAACCTACCATGACAAATTTTGATGAATATAGTCAAAGGAATCTATTTTTTTTTTACAAAGGAAGATTTCTACGAAGGGATCAATCTATAGTAGAATGAATTATGGATAATAAAGGTATGAACACTCCCTTATATATATAACGGGACCAAGTGATTTTTGTTAGCACATAGCAAAATACTATATCAATATATAATAGTGGATAAATTACCTACAAGTTACTTATCTAAGATATAGATTAAGATTTATAAAGACTAATAAGTTAGACTACAATAGTCTTTGTAAATATTTGAGAATGGTAAAGAAAATAACATTATATTTATGGTTGAAAGGATGCATTATAGAGTTAGTCATCTAGTACATAGTCTTTTGTGTTTCAAAAACATTTATCCATCACCTGTTTAGGGGATTGAGACTTAATTATTCATGTTAAAAGAAAATCCTGGAATAAGGCTCTATAAAACTTGTATGACGAAAATATCTCTAAGAGGGAGAGAGAATTCCCTGGAAAAAGTGAATTGCGACACTTGCAACAGGAGTGTTGTTAATAAGTTACTTAAAAGTTTATGATGTTACCCATAAACTTTTAAGGGAGTTTTTATTGTGGAAAATTCTCAAGGAAACTGTGTTACATTTGCAGCCTTATGGTGAAAGGTTTCGAGATTTTAGAAGGAGATGTATCGCAATAATATTGCTGGATTGTAATTCCCGATTTTTCTTTAAAGAATAATAAAAGATGCACACACACCTTTGTGGACTAGCCCGTGTACGGGTGAACCACGTTATATTTGTCTCCTATGTTTCCTATGATGTCTCAATGTGTCTTACGTATGAGTACTTGGTTCTGTCCTTAAAATTGTTGATGATTACTTTGATGTATACATTTCATATATAAGGTTGTTTGTTCATGTGATGTATAAGGCTTATGATCTTGTTATATTGACATTGCCAAAGTTTAATTATTTGTAAGCAATAACTTAAGAAAGTAAACCTACACTTTATATTTCTGCATATATTTAGTGGCATTTTAAGGCACTTAGAAAAGTTTTTAAATTTTATGAAAATTGGGTTCGTTACAAAATGATACTAACAAGTGGAATTTGGCAGATGGTGAAATTTCTGCGAAGCTTGTGAAGATGCAAGAGCATAAATATTATGCATGGTAAAATAAGGGGGTGAGGATTTAAGATCCACATCCCAACGGTTACAGATTCTTTAAATTTTGATATATATATATTTTTTTTTTCAGGAAACTCGACCCAGATTGGTCAGAGTAATCGTATGGGTACAGAATGTAATGTGACGAAATAAATTGATTAAATTGAAAGAGATTTTTGTAGACTCAAGCAAGGCGGCTTGGGGAAAATAAATTCTGGGACTCAAGCGAGAAGGCTTGAGGGGAATTGTGTAAAGAGTGTTGTAATGGCATTGAAATACTCCCAAAAATCAGGGATTGAACAGCCACTAGGATTCTCGGAGAATCGGCTGGCTGTAAGACCTAGGCAAGCTATAAGAAAATGTATATGTGGGAGGCACGACGCTGCTTAGTATGCATGAAAGAAATGTTTGCTGTGGGAGCACTAAGGTGTTAGGCAAGACATGAAAGAAATGTTTGCTGCGCGAGCACTAAGGTGTTAGGCAAAACATGAGAGAAATGCTTGCTGCGTGAGCACTAAGGTGTTAGGCAAGGCATCAGAGAAAGGATTGCTGTGTGAGCACTAAGGTGTTAGGCAAGAATTCCCTGGATCAAGTGAATGTTGTTTGTTGATTTTGTGAAACAATATACAATCATGGAGCGCTAGATCTATTCTAAATATTGCAAGTGATATGTGCAATAAAGAACTCATGATTTATGTTTCTGAATTTGATTATGAAGTTGATGACAAGTTGTTACTAAACATTGTTCTTTTGAATTCCAGTTCTGTGGTACAAATGATTGCTCCAAGAGAAGAGTGAACACCGAGGACGGTGTTATTTTAAAGGGGATGAGGATGTGATATCCCTCCTTTATGACCTATTATGGTAAAAAAATGAAAACATTGTTGTACACTTGGTTACTAGTCAGGAGCTCAATGCCAAGGCTCCACCAGTGGACCTGGAGAACGGTATTATGTCTATAAATGTTGTTATAAACTTAAGGACTAGGCACTTGAAGAAAAGAAAGGGTTATTTTCGACCTTAAGTTGGATATGTGTCATCCTAGGTTAACGTTAGTGGCTACTAACCTCGAAACCATTGTTTTGACTCCACTACCCCTTCTTTCGGCATAAAGGACTAATTATTACCCTAAAGGATTTGACTAAGTGATCTAGAAGTCTTCGTGATAGACGCTTAATACCTCGATCTATAGGTCTACACATGTGTACTTAATCTTTAGTATTTTAGCTAATTGATATTTTTATTTCCTTGTCAAATAAGACACCTCCAAGACATTCTATTAGTGCCTTTAAAAGGAAAAAAGGGGAGACAATTAAGGATACTCGTGCATCTATACATATGATATATATATATGTCATTCTTTTAAATACTATTAAATTTATAGTAGTAAATCATTATTGAATTTGGCTAGGGTGAAATAAACCTTGAAGTTAAAGGTTATATTCTTCTTGGATAGACTTAAAAGATTAAGTATTAAATCCTCATACTAAGTTTTATATATTTACATGTTGGAAGAGATTGAAAAATGCTTCCCCTACACGTATTAAGGTTATGACTCATAAGGGATGATCGACCTTGAATCAAGGGCAAGCACCACATTGAATATTTTATCCTCAAAACTGATGTTCAAAGTTAGTCAAGCATAACATTGTTACTTAATAAAATCCTACTAAGACAAGTGGCGGGGTATCTTCGTTAAAGATTACCACAAGCCAATCAACCCGATATTCGAGGAATGTTGTTGGCCTCTTTGAGAGGAGAGACTGAGCGCCCAAATATGAAACCCTGTACGTTGCCACTTGGCGATCTTATGTGAAGCAATCAGACGTAATCTTTGGAAGTGTGGCGGATTCCTCGAGGTAGTGGCTCAACCGTGGTGGGTTTTAATGAGGAGCACGACCTAGAAAAAGGGAGAAAACTAGACATTCGCGAATTGGCTGGAGGGATCTCTGGATATCTCCACACACTTTTGGGAAGGCGAGGGCAGCCGTAGGAGAAATCCAATATCAGGATTTCGGGGAAACTCTGCACATTCGTTTGGTAAGAGCCATCGCAACTGTAAGAGGAAGATCCGATCCAGGGTATGTTTGACTTCCTATTGTTATCTCTGCATCTGATAAATACATTTCATCTCTTCCTGGCATATGAATTTCTTGTTGAGAACAGAGTTCATATCTGCATTTGAAATAGATGCATTCCAACTCCACTATCGATCTCTGCCTGGCAAGTTTAATTAACTTTTTCGTTAGATTCTAGAATATCGATCTAACGATTCTTATGTTTCTGGTTCTATTATTAATATGATTGCAAATATATAATTCTGCTCCATTACCGAGCCAGAAATCTTATATCTTGACTCTGTTTCGCTTACAATTCCGGGATCAAAGATTGACTCTGTATTTTTAATTACAGTGTTCAATCGTGACCCGCGTATCAATTTATGTAGGAGACTGATTCTTATAATAAATTTTCGATGCTCAAATCTACTCTCTGTCTCGAACTTCAGAATTTTTATTCTAAATCTTCAGATCATATTCCTATCACATAGTTTAGAAATCCATGTTTCTCCATCCATCTCTGTCCTTGGAGTTTTATTATTGCGACTGTATGGGAATAGACGGCTGGTTAGCCAATCCATCTCCGTTTTTATTGCTATTGATGATGCGACTGCGTTTAGTGATAAGATATTTGTATATTTCTTGGAATCGCATGACTTCACTCTATCCCTACTTAAACAAATAGCTGCATATCATTGTTTATTGTGATTATATTCTGTTTGAGGGAATTGCTTAACACAATCTCTGTGCAAGCCGATTGATAGAATTAGTATAGATGCTTTCCATCTCTCTATTTCGGTAAACTCAATATATAAAGGTGTATGATTCTGCATTGTTCTCATAGTAATTTTAAGTACCCTGGTTGTTCAACGCCCTGGAGAGTGAGCTCTGCATTGTTGTATTTAATATCGATATGGTTGTAGAGCAATCTCTAGGCCGCTATCTTATTAGGTTCAGAGTACTATTGGATTGATCATTGCATCGCTGTCTGAATGGGTTCAAAGCACTGATTATGGAGAACGATCCCCGCACAGTAGCTTAAATAGGTTAAATCTTTATCGATCCATTGAAATCCATATTTGATGAACCTTCCATGCTGTGGTTTGAATTGAGTTAATTACAGCGTTTCCTTTTATTCATCTATTACATAGTAGGGTTGTAACAATTCTTGCACTATTTTGTTGATTGGGGAAAGAACATTGAAGGGTTAATTTTTATATGTTTTAAAAGGTAAAAATCTTATGTTACCTTTTGTTCAAAACTAAATAGGAGTATAACCATATTTTTAGAGTGGAATTATTTTAAATGGCTAAGTAATTCATATCCACGAAGATACATTGATGTATGATTCGAGCTGGAGAATTTTGTTTAAGTCTACTGAAACATGTGGATGCTAGATTGTTGTTTTGAGTCACTATGTTCATATCCACTAAGATAAGTTGATGCATGACAATGAGTTGAGAATTCTGTTTATGTCTACTGAAATACGTTGTTGCTAGATTTTTGTTTCGAGTCATTGTGTTCATATCGACTGAGTTACGTTTGATGCATGACTCTGGTTTGAGAACACTCTTATGTCTGCTGAGATACATTTGGTGATAGAAGGATGAATGGAGAATTTTGTTATTTATATCTTACTGATATTCAACATACCAGCATGGGATATAATTTCATTGTGTGGCTTTCATTTACCTGTTTTACCTCTACCATCCTAAGTCACATGGGAAGGGCCAGCATAAGCTTAATCCATGTATCTAAAACCTATACTTCTAAATGGTCCGTTGTGATCAGTATGGGAAAATTCTATAAACGCTTTGGGATAGAATTGTGATTTATTATATAAGGGAGACTTGAGAGGAATTATGTTAGTTTGTAATTATTAAAGATAGATCTTTGGAAATTCTGAATATGCTCTCTATCTAAAAGAGAGACCCGAGCAAGAGGAAAGCCAATGTTATATGGCAGATTGTAACCTTGAATTGGTGAATAATAATAAGATATGATCCTCTTTGGTGGACGTAGCCCCTCCTGGGCGAACCACGTGAAATATCGTCTCTCTCTTGTATGAAATGATGGTTGTAAAATGTTGGTTATGTACTATTGTGATTGTTGGTTTCCTTATATTATGTTTAAACTTTTCATGAACGTATCATGGTAGAGTAGTTGATTTGTAGTCTCATACGTTTGATTAATAAGGGTCCCCTTTATCGTGTAGTTATGATAACTTGGATTGTTATATGTTTTGCTCCTCATGGGTCTTATATTAAATAGATTGAGAGTTTTTAATTGATTATATAGAATGTTAGAATGTCCCATAGGTAGAATTGATAATGCATGAGGAATGTTTTTTTTTACTTAATCATTTTTTTTTACTCATGGAAGTATGGTAAGAATAGAATGATCTTTAAATCTACTACTTCAGTAACTCATTTAATTGCGTAGTTGTTACAGAGATGACCTTGCAGACTCGTTGTTCACTACCATGGGCAGTGTTGTTGTTGATGCGCATGGAGAGGCATCTAGACCACCTCCTCCACCTACAGAGCTAGAGATGGAGTATGTCCCTAGTGACATGCTCAGGATTCTTGATGGCAAGGCCCTACTGAGGTATGCTGAGTTAGCCTGAGATGCATACTTTCGTTCATATCGTAGATCCGTCGCTACAAGATAAGTATACTTTTGTACAATTATGTATATATGTTCTTCATGTTACATCATATTATATGTCGTAAATTGAATGGTTAATAATACTTAAGGGAGTGGTATTCTATTGCTTTATGCAGGGAAGCACATTCATGGATCAGCTCTTTTCCAGTGAGCCATCGGTTGGTCCATCCGCTCGTCCCAACCTGCGGGCGGCAATAGTCGAGGTAAGTTATAATTTATGTTATAATTTAATTTGAGTTTATTATTTCCCAATTTAGATCATTTATGTTTTATTTTTTAATTTTCGAGATTTTATGTTTTAGATCTTAACTTCAAATGAATTTCAAATTGTACAAGGTAAAGGAAAATTTGTAGATCCTCATGATGGACATGAGGACAGTGATGGTCCTCATGAGTCGGGTCGAGACACAGATGTGAGTTTTAATTTATGTTCCAATTCATGTTATTTAGTCACATTTAGCAATTGATTTTTGTACCTTATGTTTCAATTTTTGAATTATAACTTAAATTATGTTAAGTAGTTTTAATTTTTAATAAATCTAACTTATTACATGCAATGGCATATTACACAGGAATCGCTACAAGTGGGTGTCAATGTTGCAATGGATTTCACATATGATTGGGATGCAACTCGAGTACATGGTCCTGATGAAGGGCCATCTACCTGTATTTCTACCCAGATCCCGGATATCACCATTGACTCGACAGCTATGGATGTATTCATTCATGGTTTATTGTTTCAGAGCTAGCATCGGTCTACTACACACGAGGGTGGTCAGAGGGATGATCAAGGGCCTCATGGAGGTAGTGGCCAATGAGTTCATGATCTATACATTTCCATGTTTTGGATATTTTCATATTTTATATATTTTCATGTTTTGGATGATCTATATATACGTTATCATGTCTTGGATATGGATTTCTATCATTTATACATGGACTATTATCATATATGGACTTTGGATATGGACTTTTGGATATTTTGTATATTTTATCATATTGATGTCTTCATGTGTAATTTGTGTATGATTTGAAATCAATTGTTTTGTATATTAGATCTGAATATAGTTATTACAACTTTACAAATTTATTTTTCGTCATTTCAAATGCAAATTTAATGTGTAGTTACAATTTAGTTCAATTTAAAATGCAAATTTCGATTACATTAGAGAACATCTTCCAAAATTTAGAATTGAATACATACATTACGTTTTAAAATTGAAATTACAATTTAAAATTTCAAATTTAATGTGTAATTTCAATTCCAATTCAATTACAATTTAAAAGCTCGTTTTCAACTACATTACAATTGCATAAATGAAATCAACATATCAAATTAGAATACATTTGAAATTAATAATTGAAATTACAATTACATTATATTGTCTACACATTACAATTTACACATTCCAATTCAATTACAATTTAAAATTAAAATCTCAAATTTAATGTGTAATTTCAATTGAAAATTCAATGTGTTGCTCCAATTTACAAGTTCAATTTCAATTACATTACAATTGCATTTGAAATAGCAGATTTTAAATTAGAATACATTGTACAATCTAAAATTTAAATTTTACAATTTTACATTGTATATAGATGTATTTTAAATTCTCTTGATTGTATTTGAAATCAAAATTTAAAATTAGAATACATTTGAAATTGACATTTTGCATTATGTTTTCTACACATTACAATTCACTTACAATTTCCACATTCCAATTCAATTGTACGTTGAAAATTTAATGTGTAATTTCAATTGAAAATCAATGTGTTGTTGTATATAAGAATGTTTTTTAAAATTTAATGTGTAATTTCATTATGTTTTTGTATATAAGAATGTTCTTGGCAATGGGCATAACCACCTAGTTAATATAAGAAATGAAAATATGTTGATAGCAAACGCTTGTACAACTATGGTAGAAACTATGCTTGTACAACTATTTCATATGGTTTATCTTTAGATGACAAATGGAGATAATGGCACCATTTGATCCAACTAGGTAAGTTGCATATATGAAGGCATGTACAAGTTATTACGTTTTCAAGTTATTATTACGTTTACGTTTCAACTTTCATTATTACGTTCAATCCATGTCTATCAAAGAGATTCCATGCCTATGCGTGCAAAACTGCATGATAAAGATGGTTTTTGATGCATGTAATCCAAAAATTGATAATGTTTGATGGTTAGAAATTATAGTTAATGTTTGTGAGTTGTGCCAACAATGGGTATTGTTTGCATGAAAATATATTCAAAGATTATGTGTAAGTGCCCTTTAGTTGAATTGTACCCTCTATCTCCTATGTTATATTCCATGTAGCACCAAGTGCCAAGATTTTTATTAAATGGAATGAGAAGAGGCAAAAAAAAATGGTCCTAACTTTGATATGTTCTTGATAACAAAACAAATTGATTATTGTTGAATGAAACATTTTTTCAATACATTGGTATTTGATAATATTTTTATATAATTAATAATGAAATACAATGTAATTTATGACGAAATACAATGAATGGATTATAATGTATAAAATTTTACAAATTTGAAATCAAAATTTAAAATTAGAATACATTGTACAAATCACAATTTAAATTTTACAATTCCACATTGTATATAGATGTGTTTTAAATTCTCAATTACATTACAATTGTATTTGAAATAAAAAAATTAAAATTAGAATGTACATTACAATTTAAAATTGAAATTTTACAATTACATTATATTGTCTACACATTACAATTCAATTACATTACAATTAAGCTATCTATTAGATCTTTAATATTGTTTTTAAAGCATCTAAAAAAATATCTATAAAACTATTATGGATGAAGTTCATGGAGAATTGACCATACATTCAAGTGTATTCACATTGGAGCACCATGAGCCAAATTTAACAAAAGCCTCCCATCTAGTATTTGTATTCTTGGCATTAAAGCATCTACAAATATACATTTATAAAACAACCTCCACAAAAATATCCAAAAAAATATTACACAAGAAAACATGAAAACTATGCTAATGCTGCAAGTGGCATACATATAACTCATTCATCTGGTCAATGGGTGTAACATACCCTTTAAGCTAGAAAACATTTTGTGTTAAGAAACATTATGATAACTTTTATTATAAATTTTATGTTGGACAGGTGTCCAAGGATGACTGTAATTTGCCCAATATATTATTATTTAATAAATAAAATAGGAGACAAACACCTAAGAGGACTGTTGAAAGAGTTGTTACTGATCTAGTAGGTGAAATAGAATATGACGTAGAAGGCAATGGACAAGTGGCAGCATCATGATGCAACTAACTAGCTATTGGTATGGGAAAAATCCCTTGAAATGTGGTCATAGTGCCCTGAAAGATGGGACTGGAGCTTGAGGGTTATTTATTCCAAACTGACCACTAAAAGACCTAGGTAGTCTATATAATAACCATCAAATATTGAACTGAGGTTCATCACTTTTCCTAATGAGGAAATTTACCTTCGCGTTTTGCTGTGTTTGCACCCAAGAGATTTGATGAGGGGATATGCTATGTTGTTGATCATGTTGTGAGTCTGCGAAACTCTTATTGAGTTCAGGAGTTTGATGCTGAGTGGAGAATGAATTTTATTTCAGGAGGTTGATACCAAGTGGAGAAGGTATTTTTGAGTGCCTTGCTTCTACACAGATTCCACCCACTTACTGGATTAGTAATCAGGCTCGGGGGTTCATTAGAAGTCAGCAGTTGAGTTGCTTCTTCTGAAGAAGGTTGGGAGGAACAGGCCTCCTTGGGTGTTTGTCGGCCCTATTATCTTTTACAGGTTCTATGGTCTTATCTATTTTTATTTTTTTTAAGTTCTGTATCTATTTAACTTTTACTATTTAAGTTTTATTTAAGTTTTCTCAATGATTTAATAATTCTGTATCAGTCGAAATGATTGAATAAAATAGTCTCTGCATTTTTCCCCATGCAAATAGGTACATCCTCGTACTCTAGTACAAAGATAGATTAAGTAGAATAGAACAAGATATTCAAATTAGCCAAGTGAATGAGAAGATTAAATTTTTATAAATTTCTCAAGTTTCTACTTTCTATTTAATTTCTGCATATAAATTACAATGCCCTCATTATTATGTATTTTGAGCTAACTGTATTCTTAATTTACATACAATGTTTCCCTGTTTATAAATATCTTTGTTTTCAAATATATTATATTTCTGTTCTAACAGTATAGGATTGTTATCTATACTCAACAGTTAAAATATTCTTGTTAATACTAGGATAAATACAGATTTACTTTCAAAATATAGCAGAATGATATTTCTTCTACAGATATCAAGTATTTCCAATTATTTCATGCACACATTCATACATTGTTTTATACCATAACTACATAGTGAAAATCAAGGCATTTGTCATTACTTGCTATAACCCTAAACAAAGTTATTAATCACTAGTCTACAGTCAACATTTCCATTTCAACAACAAGTTTAACTTTATTTCTTTTTACCTATAAAAGCATGACAATGTAAGCAGGATCAAGATGTAATCTCAACATTTCACCATAGAAGACCTGGTTAATAGTATCGGTTTGGACAACATTCTGGTGTTCATTTCTATTAACAATAGACAAACCATTTCAAACAAAAGTATCAAGACAGGAAATCTCGATTGCCATTATCATATCAAGATCAAAGACAAGAACCAAATGTTTACACCATAAACCTACCTGTAGATCGATTAGTTAAGATTGAGTTATCAAAACGTCTATAGGAGATTTCAAAACAAAATAGTGAACACAGGTTTATGCCGAGACCTCCATTAAGAGCATTATTAAGCGTTATATTCCAAAACAAAGGCTAAACCCTAGCTCTGGGAATACTTTCCTATTCTTTTAAGAAGCAACAACATTGTTATAAATAAACGAAGTGCATATAGGCCTTAAGCCTCATCAATATTTTAATCTATCCATTTTTCCTATAAAAACAAACAGTCGTATTATTATCACACAAAACATTTATCCATCGTTTTATGGTTTTGATAAACAAAGAGGTCTGTTAAAAATAGTATACACTTTCACATTATCGATGAGTTATAGATCTTGTTTGCAGGCGAAGCCCAAAATCGACAAAAAGACACAACTACAACAACATGGGTTATAAAACATTCTTCTCAGATTTCAAACTTGACAGAGCTCGAAACTTAACCAACAAGATTTACATTTCACTTTCAAAACGACTTTTTCCTTTTGGGTCGAGGTATCATTTCTCCCCACTCCTTTGAACAAAGTTTACAAACCCTATCTCTACAAATTACAAAAATCTCTGAGTTATAAACAAAAACACAAAGACATCACACTAGTTGGCCATCATCTTCTTCTACACATAGTTTCAAGGAAACCATCGAGGATTACCGATTGGTATAGCTATAGCCAACCTATGACTCCCAAACAGGAGAGACCATCGAATCGTTTCCCTGTAAACAACAACATTAAGGTTGTGGTAAAAACATTTATATTTTCAAAGAAAACGAAACTCAATATTATTAAACAAACCACTACTGTGTTGAATGTTAAATGTGAAAGCTACAGGAGGGAGTTTTTGAATACATTACCTTTTTAATGGTTGATAAGTAACAACATCAATCACCAGACAAGTGCAACAACAACTAAAATCTACTCATATTACCAAGTGCCAAGACACAAGGAAACCCCACACAATGCATCAACTTTCAAACAAGCTAAACAGTGCTGAGACCTGGAAACAACCATGGCGAAGGGTTGGTATTCCCTTTTGAATTCAAAGTTCAAATAAACAAACCCTCAATAGATATGCCAGTCAAAAACACACCAAAGACAACACTAAGTTGTAAACCTTAACAGACATCTACTGCATAAAGGACTGGGAGTTCGGCTCTTTAATCCTCACGGGCCACAGGTTCAAAACCCAGGCCTCACAACTCAAAATGCACAACAGAAAGACCTACAAACCCTCGGCCCATCAGCCAGTTGCAGAGCCATCACCGCCATTTGCAAAATTCACAATAAACACGATAACCAAAACCAAAGTAGGGTTTAACTTACACCCATCATTACACTGCCAAGATCAACGGTGGAGATCACCGGGTAGACTTACATTGTGTAGTGCCCCTAGACTACTGTAGACATTGAGGGCACTTGCTTAGTGACCCGACTGTTTGAAACATTAATAAAATAATCCTTTGATTTTATTTTGAGTATATTTATGATTACGATTGATTGTAAATCAATAAAATAATGATTTATGTTTGTGAGAAATATGTGTAGCGACAGGTGAAACGGTTCACCGAAGGACACACAAAGGAATATGAAGGGTCGTAGAGTACGGGTAAATCACACACAGGGGGAGCGACGACGATGTCGACTTCCGACAAGAATACCACGCATGAGCAGATAAGCACTGATCCGCTTGCTCAAGAGGAATGCGTGAGGGCGTACGAGGTAGGCCACGACGGAGCTGGTCACGTACGAGTTGAGGGGCGCGCAGTGAGAACGGACTCACTCCTCAACGCCATTAGTCCCTAGATAGCATGTAGACGGAGGATGGATGGTAACGATTCCTAAAATCCCTACAAGAGTTCCCGCAAGTCAAAACGGAAAGATGGTGGCAGAAGGGCCCGACGATGCGGTACCCTGTCGAGAAATGAAAGAATGGACGCAAGGACCCAACGATGCGGTACCATGCCAAGGAATGGAAACCATGGATGACTGGACCCGACGGAGTGGTGCCATGTCAGAGAATTAAAGTTAAGGAACCAGGAGCCCAACGGCGCGGCACCATGATCCTAGTGAGTTTGATTGTTAAATTAAACTGTATAAAAACTTAGGAGAATAACTCTAGATTATTACTTAGCAAATGCATAAAAAAAAAATAGTTTAGACATTTGCACATGAATAGTTGTTTTTGTTGAGCATTTAAAATAATAGAAATCATTATTTAGGAGCAAAATAGAATCCTAAGATTAGACACCTAGTCAACTAAAAGATAGGTGTTGATTAAAATATCTGGGGGACAAACTAGAGCAAACTTAGGGATGTAGGTGCACTTCCCAGAGAAACTGACACTTGGATGGGTGAGTGTTTTAATTAAATAATTAATTAAAAAATTTAATTATGCATGAAGCGACATGTGTCGCAGGAGATTTTCCTTTATAAGGAAGGCTTAGGGAATGGGTAAAGGGCCCATAATTTGGACGATTGTCGTAATTTTCGAATGCCTCAAAGACTTGCTGCTATCTAAGGGTTTGGCTAAGAAATCCTGGTGGGAAGGGAAACCCAAGCTGGATTTCTGAAAAACGTGTGTGAGCTCTACGACCCAAAGCTCGGGGGAGGCCATGCGACTGAAAGCATGAGCCTATGGTTGGGTGGCGGAGCTAACGGTTGCTTCGCCTATGGTTAAACGAGCTTTGCTGGTTATGGTTATGGTTTGTTTTAATTTGCTAGTTTATTCATTTATTTAGTTTATTTATCCAGTCGTTATGCTTTCTAATCTCGTTTGTATCAAGTGGTTGAGTTTCAGGTTAAACAGGAAGGATCTAGAGGAGGGGCCCTACATTTGGTATCAGAGCCGGTCAAGCCTTGAGGGCACCGGACTCATATTTCTATCAGGGGTTTCAGTGAATCGTCAACAAGGTTTGATCGAATGACATATTAGCGCACTCACCTCGTACAGCTGGTCGTCTAAATCAGGTTTGATCAATTAGTTTATTTTCCTATGAATTCTTATTTGGAATAATGTAGTATGAATGCAAAATTTAACTATGAAATCTCTCTCTGATTATTGAAATTTGAAATTTCTGTAGAATAATTTCAATGGTGAAATTTCAGTGCAATTATTGAAGATTGAATTTTTGCGTATAACATAGAACGCAGGCTCGATGCCACTTAGTGAAATTTAGATTTAGTGTTCTGCTTTATACTAAGATGTAAGGGCCTCTATTTTACACTTTAGTTTAGTAACCGGCATATATAAACTAAAGATTTAGAATGACTTTTGTATTAAATTTTCTAGATCTCTATGTCATGTCATGTTTTCTGAAATGGTTATTGATATCTCTGCTCAGATATTTGCAAATAAAGATCCGATCTATGTATTCTGTGTAAAATTGGTTTAAGGTTCATAATCAGATCTATATTTTTTATCTTTTTTTTATATATATCATAGATCTCTGTCAAATGAACTACAAACTATTTCATTATATTTCTATTAAGAAAGTTCAGATCTTTTTTTTTTTGAGTCTTAGAAAAATTGAATTACACTTTATCTCTGTATTTTTAGTGAGACAACCTACAGAAAAATAAAAAAGAATCGCATCACATTTTATCACTGTGTTTTAATGAGCCAACTAACAGAAACCAAATCATATTGTTTTATCTCTGTATTTTATACAAGCTGATATGGCGCTCAGAACGTTCGGATCTAATCTTACCCAATTATATTCTTGTTATTGTTATAATGTCGAGGATCTGTAGAACAAATTTCCACCCCTGTTTCTAATATTGTTTTTCTGAAAACAAATAATGCAATTTTACCTCTTTCGTGGTTCTGTGGAAAATAAAATGTTTTGTTTCTGTTTCTAACATTCATTTCGAAATTCCAACAACGCGATTTATCTTGGTCGCTGCCATTCTGGAAATCAAGTAATGGCCTCCTTAGACTGAACGACCTACCCTGGAAGGAATCCGATCCTATAACGGCAGCTCTTCTCTGTACATGCAACTTGATTTCTAGAAGGAACTCGATCCTATAAACGCAGCTCATCTCTACATATGTATTTTGATTTCTAGAAAGGTATCCGATTTTATAAGTGCAACTCACCTCTGTATATGCATTCAAGCTTCAGAAAAGAATCCAATCTTATCATCATAGCTCATATCTGTATATGAGTTTTGTCTTCTAGATATGTTAAGAGCAACAAAACTCAAATCGCAAACCATCCCCGTATGCCTGAATTGATCTCCAGATCCAATAAAAGAAAAGGAATCCGATCTATAAACTCTATTCAGGTCGTGATCGATCTTTACCATTATACCCTATTTGAATGTGTTTACTCGATCTCTGTGTTGATTGTAGCGTGGATCTGTTCAAATGATTCTTTTAGATCTCTGTTGATCCTTATACAATCCAACACATACTCATCTCTGTAATAGTTTTAGTGAAGATCTGTGCAAATGTTTTTTTTTTTTAATATGGATCTCTGTAGTGAATAAAACTTTGCACGCCCAGATCGTGTAGATCCTTTACACTTCCAGTATGGTAATTTGATCTCCGACATATATATGAATCCTAGATCTCATAAACTTTAACCGCTCACAAACCAATTCTGCTAAAAGTATGATATTCAGAATGAAGAAGGAATCAATTTCATACACGCGTTAGTGTTTCCATTTCCGCTATCAATACGTTCTCCTTCACTCTGTAACCGAATGTGATTCGATCTGTGCTAAATATATGATCTCCAGGTTTTAAAAGAATCAATTTTCTTTATACTTTCACCGTGATTTCTGGGATAATGTTTCAGTGACAGTCGGGATTACCGTTGAAGAAATTTTGGGTAGGGTGACTTTTTACCGATTTGGTTGTTCCCGCAGATACTGCCACTTCTTCCACTTTTGAAGGGATCCTTACTCTCCTCTTCTTAGAACCATGGAGTATTCACTTGTGACATCGATGCATACACTGCTCTTATCGCTGGAAGAGCTAAAAATCTGAACGTATGCGATTATGCACTTATTTTTTTATTAGTGTTAAGAACAATGAAAGTATTCAATCATCCGTCAATTGTGGTTAGCATTTAGAGGTTAAATATATTTACATATTCCTTGATATAGATATATAATAAAAACGGGAATATACCAGCCTGTATCAAATATGGCGCGTTAATATCACAATGGGATACATCCAACCGTAGTGTATATTTAGTTTGTGGGGTAATAAGTTAACGAAAGGAAGAAAATTTATGTGCATAGTCTTTTAAATGGAAATTTGTGTATACCTGGCATAGAAACCTGGCATAGAACCATGGGATGAAGGCATCTACATTTCATTTAACTACAACACTCTCATTCCTCATAGAGTCGGTTGTTTGTAAATTATTCCCATTTAAACGAGAAAACCCATAGTTTGGACTGGATGTTGGAAACCTTGATAACAACTATCGCGAATATAGAATGACCGAGTGTAGATAACTGTGTTATGGATGCCAACAGCCTTGATCAGAAAACCATTTAAAATCGGTGATACTTGTGTATGGATATTTTGATTACATATAAGTTTATAGGGTCTGAGCTAAACCTTAAAGTATGATTAAAAGTGTTGAAGGCCTTAATAAACTATGTGGATAGGTGTAGCCCAGAATTTACTCGATCCGGCGACAGGAAATCCTGTATGATAATTCCAATGCGGTTAATATTTATGGACTTATACTTTTAGATAAGCAGAAGTCCATGTTCCTATATCCATGTAGTTAGATTTATGAGTAATTTCATATATATATATAAATATATATATATATATTGAAATAGTAGTATTAGTTGTTGAAATACTTTCACGATGATAGTAAGGTCTTGTAGTTATGTCCTTAGCTTAGTAATAATCTAAGTCACTGATTACTTCCAGTTCAACCCAGTAATATAGTAAAGTGGTTATTTAACTTCTTATTCCGTTTGTAATGGGACAAAATTTTAATTAGAGGCATGGAGAATAAACACAATTTCATAGGACATATATAGGTTTAGTGTTAAATGAATTTTATGACAAAATTATAATTAATTCCTGAAAATTTTACATGAATAATTCGGGTTGATTTAGAAAATAGTTAATTGCCCTTCAATATGGATTAAAGAGATGAATGGTATATTATAGTTGAATATAAAGCTTATATAAGTTTGCAAGGAAAGCAAACGTAGTTGTTTAGGCTAGTTATAAAATCATTACAATGTGTTACTTAGGAACATATGTTTTTTTTTTTTTTTTTTTTTTAAATGGTTGTAATTTTTTTATATATATGAGAGTTTTATCCGTTCGTTGAAAAAGAATAAATTGCAGTTAAATGAGTAACTTTAACGTAACGTTTTGCCTTTTTGTTAGATATATTTAAATATAAGATACGGGTGGTTATTTATAAAGAATAAATGACTCATATGTAATAAGACCTTTATACAACCACTTCTAAATGTGGAAAGCAATGTTATTTTATATTATATTGAAGAATTATGTTAAAGGCAATGAGTTTTACTTATGTTAAATGTTAAAAGAAAATAATTCCATATTTATAGGAAATAATGTTAATGGAAAGGAGTTTTACTTATGATTAAAATTTAGAATAAACGAATTTATTATTAGTATTATTGATAATTATTGTATTTATGTGTTAAAAGAAGTCATTTTCATTTAAACGTGAATTGAAATATAGGAATAGATTTGTATATTTATTTATAGGATTAAGAAAATAGTAATACCTTTATTGTGTCAAGAATTATTATGTTACATATTTAAAATTCTGATAGATATATCTTTTGATAGGATTTATCTAGTTAGGAACGAAAGAGTTTAGAGCTACATTAGAGATGTAGAGGAATTTCTTTTATAAATTACTTTTTATTTAGGTGATCATTTGTAATCATTGTACCAAAGTACACGAGAAGAATAGGGAATGATCATGGATTAATTATGAAATCACTATTAAGGAAAAGAAAAAAGAAAAAAATAGTGATACAGGTCCTTACTTTTGATAAATGTTAAAACAACACCAATTGATCTTTTGCCGAGAATTAGAAAGATTGTCGAAGGGGTCAAACAGACTCGGAATATAGAAAATATCAGTGTGACCAACATGATGACCTGAGTGTAATGACATTAAATTTTTTTTTTTTTTTAGAATGAAAATGAAAAACTACAAACTTGATATTACCATGATGGGGTAAATTGGGAAATTATAACTCGGAAGACCCGTCGAATGGGTCAAATAATGAATGTTTTTTGTAAAACAAAATATGGAGAAAATAAACTTGATGAGTTGAATGCAATGATGCTAACAATGTGACAGGGTGAATCCTCATCATCAAGACAAATAGTGCTTGAGATGGAACTTGATGAGGTTAAGAAAACACATCTGGTGAAACTTGAGGAGACTCTTGAAGAAATTCTATGACAACATAAACGATAAAATGATGTAAGAACATGATGAGATCCACAATTTGGACATGAAGGTACTGATGAAAAGACTAGGAAATAAAATTTATTATGTTCGACTAAGTATCTATATTACGACACTTTCCTATCGAATGGAGAATCAATTTTATTAGCAATCATGGAATTGGAAGTAGTCTTTTTCCACATTTGGGGATTGGATTTTGGAACATTTGGTAGTCACTCCTGATTTGTTAAAACCATGATTATATCTTACCTATCTATATTTGACTGTATGTCGTATGATGTTTACCTTCTCGTCTTGAAGGGAGGATAACCAATTAGATGGGAATCCTTACTTGGATTTGTATGCTGAATGATGATTTGATGAACTTTTGGGTGGCTATTGACACAATGCAACTTGTTGAAAAATTGGACATCGTAGACCTTCATGAATGAATAAGAGATATAGGAACCCTGTTGGGATTGACAATTATGAAACGTATTAACGAATTGATATGAGACGAAGTTGCGAGTAAGTTCCTGAGGGTGTATTGTAACCATACTAGATGATATAGGAACTAATGACTTGAAACACTTGTGCTTATAACCTTGTTTGTTGGAGAAAAATAGAAGAGAATGGAAAAAAGATGAGAATATGAAATTAAAATTTAAGCCTAATGTCGAAAGTACGAGACCAAAATTTAACTTCGGGACAAAGTTCTAAATAAGTAGGGGTGTATGTAGTGCCCCTAGACTACTATGGACTTTAAGAGCACCTGTTGAGTGACCCGGCGTAACAGACTTCAATAAAGTGGCCCTTCGAGTTAGGATGTGTCTTAATAAGGGAGAATCACCTGATGATGTGCATGACTATAGTTGATAAATAAATTAATGAATTGAATTATATGTGTGGACTGGGCTAATTGATTAATCAGTTCTTGCTTAAATGCTTAGCCTTGATTGGTCAAGTCAAAGTATAGTAGGACAGCTACAACCTTAGCTTTGTGACTTGGGAGGACACAATTGATATGCGTCATAGCTTTCCGCATTTATTCTGAACTTCGGGACGAAGTTCTAAATAAGTAGGGGTGTATGTAGTGCCCCTAGACTACTGTAGACATTGAGGGCACTTGCTTAGTGACCCGACTGTTTGAAACATTAATAAAATAATCCTTTGATTTTATTTTGAGTATATTTATGATTACGATTGATTGTAAATCAATAAAATAATGATTTATGTTTGTGAGAAATATGTGTAGCGACAGGTGAAACGGTTCACCGAAGGACACACAAAGGAATATGAAGGGTCGTAGAGTACGGGTAAATCACACACAGGGGGAGCGACGACGATGTCGACTTCCGACAAGAATACCACGCATGAGCAGATAAGCACTGATCCGCTTGCTCAAGAGGAATGCGTGAGGGCGTACGAGGTAGGCCACGACGGAGCTGGTCACGTACGAGTTGAGGGGCGCGCAGTGAGAACGGACTCACTCCTCAACGCCATTAGTCCCTAGATAGCATGTAGACGGAGGATGGATGGTAACGATTCCTAAAATCCCTACAAGAGTTCCCGCAAGTCAAAACGGAAAGATGGTGGCAGAAGGGCCCGACGATGCGGTACCCTGTCGAGAAATGAAAGAATGGACGCAAGGACCCAACGATGCGGTACCATGCCAAGGAATGGAAACCATGGATGACTGGACCCGACGGAGTGGTGCCATGTCATAGAATTAAAGTTAAGGAACCAGGAGCCCAACGGCGCGGCACCATGATCCTAGTGAGTTTGATTGTTAAATTAAACTGTATAAAAACTTAGGAGAATAACTCTAGATTATTACTTAGCAAATGCATAAAAAAAAAATAGTTTAGACATTTGCACATGAATAGTTGTTTTTGTTGAGCATTTAAAATAATAGAAATCATTATTTAGGAGCAAAATAGAATCCTAAGATTAGACACCTAGTCAACTAAAAGATAGGAGTTGATTAAAATATCTGGGGGACAAACTAGAGCAAACTTAGGGATGTAGGTGCACTTCCCAGAGAAACTGACACTTGGATGGGTGAGTGTTTTAATTAAATAATTAATTAAAAATATTTAATTATGCATGAAGCGACATGTGTCGCAGGAGATTTTCCTTTATAAGGAAGGCTTAGGGAATGGGTAAAGGGCCCATAATTTGGACGATTGTCGTAATTTTCGAATGCCTCAAAGACTTGCTGCTATCTAAGGGTTTGGCTAAGAAATCCTGGTGGGAAGGGAAACCCAGGCTGGATTTCTGAAAAACGTGTGTGAGCTCTACGACCCAAAGCTCGGGGGAGGCCATGCGACTGAAAGCATGAGCCTATGGTTGGGTGGCGGAGCTAACGGTTGCTTCGCCTATGGTTAAACGAGCTTTGCTGGTTATGGTTATGGTTTGTTTTAATTTGCTAGTTTATTCATTTATTTAGTTTATTTATCCGGTCGTTATGCTTTCTAATCTCGTTTGTATCAAGTGGTTGAGTTTCAGGTTAAACAGGAAGGATCTAGAGGAGGGGCCCTACACATTGCATCCATACCATCTACCACATTTAATGTGTTATCATTATAATAGCCACGAAGGAGCCAGTTCATCAACCGTTGAACTATTATGGTTACACATCATTGCAAGAAGGATCAATACCACCGTATTGGCACGTGAACAGACCAGCTATGCATCCATGATGGAATCCCACTATCTACAGTAGTTGTCAACATTAAATTCATTTGGAAGCGTTAATGGTTTCCAACATGTGACATTAAATTCACATTGCAACGTTTAAAACATAACACATTGCACTTGGTAAAGTCGAATTACATAACCTTGTCAAGGCATTAAGTTGGTATAATTATGCGCGAAGGTTTGTATATATTTCACATAGAACATTATTTGCATATATTTACTATGGTAACACTTGATCGCATAACATCACTTATCACATAGTATTATTTAGTGCATGTAATTCACATTGGTATAGTATTGCATTGTGCAAATAGTGTCACACAAATGCATAAGTGCCACATAGGGGCATCATAGTGCACACAACACACATACCATATGGGATATGTAATACATAGTTGAGCTTTGATAATATCACATATTACATCGCATTATAGGTCATATAAATAAATCAAAGAAACATACATTCTTTGTATAGTGACGCATTTCAACTGAACGGTGTAGTGAAAGTCATAATGACGAATTCAATCACTATCACCATTGTAAGATATAGTTCCTCGGAATAATATTAAACAACAATACATAGAATTTCTATAGTCTTCCATGAAGAAAGATAGAAAGTTATGTACTGTTCAACTTGAAATCAAATGGAAATTTCTTATAAATTTGAGTATAGAGCTGAGATACGATCACTATAGACCTTTTTATGATTTAATTACAAGCTTACAGTTTACAAAGATTCTCACCGGAAGAATGTCCACAGTTTTATCTCTTCAATTAATGACAAAAGAGATTCACAGTAAAAATGTTTATTTACTTGTCGAAACCTCAAACCCTTACCTGTAAACTGTCACAAGTACAAAATCACATGCTATAGCACGAATGCTAAGTAAGCCTCGGGGCGTCCAAAGGAGCCCTTCATCAATCAATAAAAGTATATTAGTCAAAGATAACTAATTCATAAATCATAACATCAATAGTAGAAGATGCAATAATATTGATAACATCAAGATATAAACATAATCTTGTTAGTCACAAATTCTTTACGGTAAATTAGCATGGTATTTATTACAATAGGATAACTTTTGATGCTTGTTTATTTTCCACATATATTAAAAAGCATTAATTGTCATGTAGAAAATTTTTAAATTTTTGTGATTTTTTTGGGATTTTACATGTGGTATCAGAGCGCAAGTTCAAACTCTAGGCCTGAATGAGGCTCATGCGCACAAACAAAAAAATAAATCAGAAAGTTTATGTTACTAACTTTTGTAATTTTATTTTATTTTTGCAACAGAACAGATTGACCTTTAATTGCAGGTGTGGAAATACTAGAGGAATCAACAGAGGACAGATCTCCTCGTAATGAACATATTAATCATAATAACACTGAAGGAATTTATGTTGAGTTAAACAACCAGTCTTCTAAAATTTTACGCACCGTACAGGATTTAAAATCTGAGTTAAAAGTTGTTAAAGAAAAAAATGAATGGATCCTAAAGGTACAGGAATAGTTAAAACAAAATTTAAAAGGAAACTGTCACAATGATGAAAGAGGTAGAAAATCAGAATTAAGGGTTGATTCTGAAATAATGTCCCACCAACATAAGCATAAGAAAACAAGAAATGATAAAAGGAACAGTTACTCATCTTCTAAATCTGATTCAAGTAATGAAGACATAAATTATGACAACAGTAATAGTGAATGCTCCTCTAAAAAGAGAAAACATAAGCATCATGAGCAGATTACTGGGGAATTTAAAAAGATTAAGCCAGCTACTTTTAATGGCAAAAGTGAGAAGGGTGAGATAGCAGAAGCTTGGCTATCTGGAATGGAAAAGTACTTTAATATTTATGAATACTCTTCTCAAATGAAAGCCAAGATGGCTATTTACAATATGACTGGGAAGGCAGATATCTGGTGGCAGGATCTTAAAAGAATTAAGAGCATAAAAGAAAAAGAATTAACTTGGACTATGTTTAAAAGTTTGTTTAAAAAGAAGTTTTTGTCGAAACAGTACTTTGAAGACAAGTCAAAAGAGTTTTACAATTTAAAGATGGGTACAATGAACATGAAATAATTGTGCAGCAAGTTCCTTAGCTTGTTGAGGTACGTACCCTACATGGTTGAGAAAAATCCTAAAGTGCAAAGGTTTCTCAGTTGTTTACCTTTTAATATAAAAGATCGTATTGAGTATGATAATCCTTCCACTTTGGAAGAAGGCATGAGGAAGGAAAATTTTTGTTTTGACCAAAAAAGAAAAAGAGAAGGAACAACTGGCTGGAAGAATAGTAAGACTAATCAGTATGACTGTAAAAATAAGAATTTTAATCAGAATGCTGGAGGTTTTAAGAAAAATTTTAATAACAGAAATTTTCCTAATAATTACCAGAATAATGCAACTCAGAACTCTACTACTGCAAGAAATGGACCTAATAATCACAACAATAATAATAATAACAATAACAACAGGTATGCTGAGCAGAAATGACCCATAAAGTGCTATCAATGTGGTGGACCACATAAAAGAGCAGATTGCCCACGCAACAAGAGGACAACCAACAACATACATACTATGCAAGAAGAACCTACAGTTGGAGATATCACAAGAGAAATGCCCAGGATAAATGCAGCATTGGAGAACCGTCAAGTAGAACATCAAACATCCATGGTCAAAATTGAAGGTATGATACAAAACAAGTCTATTTCTATTTTAATAGATCCAGGTGCAAATCTAAGTTATATTTCACCTACTTTAGTAAATCGTTGCAAGCTAAAAATAGAGAAATTTGATAATGCATGGTTAGTTCAGCTTGCAATAGGAACTAAAAGAAAGGTTACAGATTATGTCCAGAATTGTGAAGTATTTTTAAGTCAGCTGAAAACGCAAATTAATCTTAATTTTTTACCCTTAGGTTCATATGATCTGTTAATTGGCATGGATTGGATTGAATAGCATAGAGTTATATTGAATTGTTATGATAAATATTTTACTTGTATAAATAATGAAGGTAATTCATAAAGAGTAAAAGGAATTCATATGCAGATTTTAGTAAGGGAGATTTTTGCCTTGCAAGTGAAGAGAGCTGCTAGAAAAGGTTGTAAATTGTTTGATGTTAATGTTGTTAATTATGAATGCACATCTAAAGAAGACAAGTTAAAACTAGAGGACATTCCTATCCTTAGGGACTTTTCTGATGTATTCCCGGAAGAAATTTCAGGATTACCTCCGAAAAGAGAACTTGATTTCACCATTGAGTTAGTACCCGGTGCAGTATCAGACTCAAAGGCCTCCTATAAGATGAATATTCTGGAGTTAAATGAGTTAAAGTATTAGCTGAAAGAATTAATAGATAAAAACTACATAAGGCCCAGTGTGTCCCCTTGGGGAGCACCAATAATATTTGTTAAAAAGAAGGATGATACCATGTGTTTGTGCATTGACTACCATCAGCTTAATAAAATGACAATTAAGAACCGGTATCCCTTACCCTGCATAGATGATCTATTTGATCAAATAAGCGGAGCAGAGATATTCACTAAAATTGATCTAAGGTCAGGATATCATCAAGTCTGGATAAAAGACAAGGACATATTCAAAACTGCATTCAGAACGCATTATGGACACTATGAGTTCGTAGTTATGCATTTTGGGCTAACCAACGCATCAACAGTGTTCATGTGTTTAATGAACAACATTCTGCATAAATATTTGGATAAGTTCATAGTGGTATTCATTGATGATATCCTGGTTTACTCAAAAACTAAAGAAGAGCATGACGAACATTTAAAAATAATTTTACAAGTACTTAGAGATCATCAGCTTTACGCTAAGTTCAGTAAGTGTGATTTCTATAAAGATAAAATTCAGTATTTGGATCATATAATTTCTAAAGATGGTATTTATGTTGATCCTGATAAAATTAAGGCAATTAATGAATGGCCTGTCCCAAAATATGTAACTGATGTACGGTCATTGATGGGAATAACGAGTTATTATAGAAAGTTTATTGAAGGGTTCTATAGAATTGCTAACCCCATCACTTCTTTATAGAAGAAAAGGAAGAAATTCATATGGGATCAAAAGTGTCAAGACAGTTTTAATAAGTTAAAAGAATTGTTAACCACTACACCCATCTTAAAAATTACAGATCCTAATAAGGATTTCGTCGCATGCACAGATGCATGCAACGAAGGACTTGAAGGGGTCTTAAGTCAAGAAGGTCATGCAATTGCTTTTGAGTCAAGGAAGTTAAAAATACATGAAAAGAATTATGCTACTTATGATCTTGAGTTGGCAGTCGTGATACATGCTTCAAAAATTTGGTGTCATCACTTGATCGGCAGAAAATTCATTTGAATGACTGATAATAAGGGCTTAAAGTATATATTGGATCAAACAAATCTTAACGCAAGGCAAGCTAGGTGGTTAGATTTCCTTAGTGAGTACGACTTTGAGATCCATCACATTAATGGAAAGGAGAATAAGGTTGCTGATGCATTGAGCAAAAATGCTAGATTGAGTTTTGTGGCAGCAATCAGTACTTTTAAAACTGATTTGGAAAATCAGATCGAAGAAGGAATCAAGCAAGATGAAAATTACCAAAAATTACATGATAAAGTGGCTGAAAATTCATCTGAAAATGTTATAACAAATTACAGTATTAATAAAAAAGGCTTCTTAACTTACAAAAACAGAATTTATGTGCCTAATTTTTCGAAGGTTAAGTTGTTGATTTTAGATGAAGTTCACAAGAGTCCTTATTCAGGGCATCATGGTTATCAGAAAATGATAACTATGTTAAGAAATGAGTACTTTTGGCCCAACATGAAGAGTAAAGTTGTCGAATATATAGCTAGACGCTTTGACTGTCAGACTATTAAAGATGAACATCAACATCCAGCTGGGCTATTGCAGCCATTACCAATTCCAGAATGGAAATGGGAAATTATAAGCATTGACTTTATTATAGGTTTGCCTAAAAATCAGAAGCAGAATGACTCAATTATGGTTGTTGTTGATAAACTTAGCAAAGCTTCTCATTTTATTCTTGTTAAAACTACTTTCAAGGATTCTAACATTGTAGATATTTTCAGGAAGCAAATTTTTCGCTTGCATGGAATTCCAAAGGTAATTATTTCAGACCGAGACTCTAAGTTCACCGGTAACTTTTGGACAGCACTGTTTAAAGGATTAAATACTATGTTAAATTTCAACACTTCTTTCCACCCACAAACTAATGGTCAAACAGAAAAAGTAAATCATATTTTGGAAAATATGTTAAGATTGTATGTTAAAGATCAACCATCTAAATGGGAAGATTACTTGCACTTAGCAGAATTTGCCTACAATAATAATTAACAAGCATCTTCTAAGTTAAGTCCATTTGAAATTTTGTATGGAAGAAAATGTTGTACTCCAATTTCATGGGATAATCCTATAGACAAATTGATGTTAGGACCAAATTTATTGAAGGAAATGGAGCTAACCGTGTAACAGGTTCAAGGTAACTTAAAAGTTGCCCAAGATCAACAGAAAAAATATGCTGATTTGAAACGCATAGAAAGAGAATTTCAGGTAGGAGACCATGTTTTTATAAAGGTAAAGCCCAAGAAAAGTTCTTTGAAGCTTGGGAGTTGTGCTAAACTAGCACTGAGGTATTGTGAACCATTTGAAATCCTATCAAGGATAGGAGATGTTGCATATCAATTGGCATTGCCATACAATTTAAAAACCCACAATGTTTTTCAAGTTTATGTTTTAAAGAAGTATGTGCACGATGCTACTCATGTGCTGAATTGGAATGACATACAGGTGGAACCTGAAGGAGACTTTCAGGTGGAACCAGACTGTATTCTAGACCAGAGGGAAATTATGTTTCAGAATCGCACCATAGGGCAGGTAAAGGTGCAATGGAAGAACCTTAGCCCTGATGAAGCTACTTCGAAGCTAGAATGTAATATGCGAGCAGCATATCCAGTTCTATTTCATGAGGAAGTTGATGATGAATAAGCAACATCGAGGACGATGTTGAGCTTAAGAGGGGGTGTTTGTAACATACCCTTTAAGCTGGAAAACATTTTGTGTTAAGAAACATTATGATAGCTTTTATTGTAAAGTTTATGTTGGACAGGTGTCCAAGGATGATTGTAATTTGGACAATATATTATTATTTAATAAATAAAATAGGAGAAAAACACCTAAGAGGACTGTTTTGTAGTGCCCCTAGACTACTGTAGACATTGAGAGCACATGTTGAGTGACTTGACTGTTTGAAACATTAATAAAATAACCCTATGATTTTATTTTGAGTATATTTATGATTACGATTGATTGATATATGTGCATTTGGGTAGTTATTGTGAATGGAAGATTTCATGTTGTTTAATGATTAACTTTGATATGAATGATGCTTAATGACTAGCTGTTCAATTGATTATGTGATTAGACGAATGAGTAATGATTGAGTAAATTATAGATGCTTAATGAAGCAGCAGATTTATAAATCAAATTGTGATTATTGAGGACAATGCTACTAATTTACGTTTGTGACAATAGTGTGTAGTGATAGATGAAACGATTCACCGACGGACACACAAAGGAATATGAAGGGTCATAGAGTACGGGTAAATCACACACAGGGAGAGCGACGACGATGTCAACTTTCGACGGAATACCACGCTTGAGCACATAAGCACTGATCTGCTTGCTCAAGAGGAAAGTGTGAAGGCGTACGAGGTGGGCCACGACGGAGCTGGTCACGTACGAGTTGGGGGGCACGCAGTGAGAACGGAATCACTCCTCAATGCCATTAGTCCTTAATAGCGTGTAGACGGAGGATGGAAGGTAACGGCTCCTGAAATCCCTACATGAAGTTCCCACAAGTCAAAAAAGAAGGATGACGGCAGAAGGGCCCGACGGTGTGGTACCCTGCCAAGAACGGAAAGAGTGGACAAGGACCCAACGATGTGGTACCTTGCCGAGGAATGGAAACTACGAATGACTGGACCCGATGGAGTGGTGCCATGTCGGGGAAAATAAATTAAGGAACAAGGAGGCCCAATGGTGTGGCACCGGGGTCCTAGTTGTAACGCACCCAAAATTCGAGAAAATTTAAAACTTTTCTAAACGTCCAATCCTCTTTAAATGCTATGCAGAAGATAAAGTGTGTACACAACATCTATATTTGTCACATCCTTATAGCATCTTAACATTTCATCCCACCATGATCAATAATAATTTATCCTTTAGCAATGAAAACATTCTATATAATATGCATGTTCATAAGAAATGAATTCTATTAACATATTAATGTAACTAATATGAGGAGATCAGATATAACAACCATATCATCAACACTACCCAACGAAATAATCCATCAGAATCATGCACAACGAGACCACTCATAGGAGAACATATAAACATGGTTCGCCCAACTTATCCTTTATGTATAATAAATAACTTCACTCCCACCTATATATATATAAGGATGATTCTTGAAATAAGTTACATAAAATAAGTTACATACCTTTACTCCTAGATCAAGAACCCTATACAATTAGGATGTAAAAACATTTATTTAAAAATAATTCTGACCAACATTACTTTCCCAACTTATTCGGTTAAGCAACATTCTAAATCAATAATTCCAACCTTTCCTACTAGGAATCATTTATCAATCTCTCCTATTATACCTAGAACCATTGTAACATAAGTATATACATTTCCTCGTATAACATGTCCATCCATTGTAAATTGATTCAAGCACAATTGTACATAAGTATAAACATTTCTTCGTATAACATGTCCAACCATTGTAAATTGATTCAAGTAAAGGTTAACTATACCAACCACTTTTCATATTTAGATTAACTTGTATTGAATTTAACCATAGACATTATTCATAGTTTAAAACCTTACTTAGGATAAAACCCATCAAAATCATCATAATGCAAAGTCTCAATTAGAATAAGACACATCAAGCACAACCATGAGAGAGATGAATATAGATGGTTCACCCGAACTACGGGCTACGTCCACAAAACTGTCGAATCATATATTATTTAAACGAAGATCGGGATTACAACACAACAGTTGTAACATTTCCCTCTCCACTTCCTGACAGATTCTCTTAGAGATTCTCTCATAGAGACTATGCTCAAGACAAAACTCTAACAACAACAGTTTACAAAGGCCTATCCCAGGCATATAATAACCAGTAGAGCCCTTCTTAGGCATTCACATGCTAAAATATGAAATAAATTACAGAGGTTCCAAGCATAACAATTTACCTTTCAGTCGTTTATCTTTCAGGACTATTTGACACTGCCGGCTTAGATACGGGAGATCCTAAGAATTAAAATAAAGGGATCCCACTCATACCGAACTGCTTGTTCCTAGATATCTAATCTCTGGGATCTATCCACCGAATTACATGCAATACAATAATTAAATAAATAAAAGATACAACCAGAGATTCTGGCACTAGAATTTATATTACCGAACTATCAATTCATATGCACTCAAAAGGCTGAGAAAACTATTACTGAAATAGACTATAAGATAATTTAATAGATACTGACAGTATTAACCCTCCCGTAACAGTAATGTTCATAACATATAAGGAATATAGAAAGAAGACGCATAGATATGATGTGAGCCTAAGTTAACAAATTATGAGTACCGCAAAATGTTACAACTGTATTCCAAACTATACTCGTGTATCTACGATTTTCTTTTTATATGGCACACTCTCATTGTCATCCATCATAGAGCAAAGAAAATACAATATAGAATAAAACGCAAGAACGAAATCCACGATTTTCTTTAACTTTTAACAAAGTTCTACGTGATCAAATCCACCGATTCATATGCACTCAAAAGGCTGAGAAAACTATTACTGAAATAGACTATAAGATAATTTAATAGATCCTGACAGTATTAACCCACCCGTAACAGTAATGTTCATAACATATAAGGAATCTAGAAAGAAGACGCATAGATATGATGTGAGCCTAAGTTAACAAATTATGAGTACCGCAAAATGTTACAACTGTATTCCAAACTATACTCGTGTATCTACGATTTTCTTTTTAGATGGCACACTCTCATTGTCATCCATCATAGAGCAAAGAAAATACAATATAGAATAAAACGCAAGAACGAAATCCACGATTTTCTTTAACTTTTAACAAAGTTCTACGTGATCAAATCCACCGCGATCTAACCTGGTTTCAGGGGAGATCAAATAGCTATTTCAAGAAACAAGGACATACCCGCTTCTGCATGATTGATCTACAACGAAATTTTTCCACTGTTCCTAAAAGAACTAAACGCTAACAGAAAACGTAAGGACAGCACCACAATTTTTCCATTTTATCGAAGGTCTGTACTTTCGATTCTTCTAGTGTTGCATCTAACTCCAGAAACCGCAAGGAGACAAAGATTCTGTGAGTTCCCTCTTGATATAGAACAGGGGTCTATCCTTTAAATTCTCTCTAGAAAGATATCCAGCATTCAACCTAAATCAAATCTGAAGTGCGAGAGCATAGAAATATGAACGCAGTCTTAATGGCAAACATACATCTATTTTTTTGTTCTGTCAGGCGTTCTATTCATCTTACGGTGATCATCGACTGAGTTTTATTATAAATCCTTACCATGGTGCACTTGGTATATAGCTTAAACCCCCTTCCCAATCTCTCACATAAAATAAAATACCTAAAAATATTTGCAGACAAGGAATGCACGCCGATTTCATCGATCTGAAATAATGAGGTGGCAATTTCTCACATAAAATAAAATACCTAAAAAAATTTACTTGCAGACAAGGAATGCACACCGATTTCATCGATCTGGGAATAATGAGGTGGCATATCGGGTAGGAATTTAGAGAAAACAAACGTACCACATAACGTATGAAGACATCTCCGTTTTTCGAAAAGACCCGAGCAAAAACTTCTCCCGTTTTTCTGAGATCGCTAGCCATTATTTAGAATATAGCGTGATTGTTTATTGACTTCCATCGCAGGGACTTCTCGCCTCCTCAGCGCAGGGATTTTTCCCCCTCCCCTTATTCACATTCCTCCAACTCATTTATAACCCCGCATGCCCTTGGAGAGTCCGCCCAGGAGCCGTAGCTTCCCCTTAGAGGCTGCTGAAAGTAACTACGAGGACAGTCTGTTCCCTTCGTGGCAGTGTGGGAACTACACCTGTTAGACATGGAGCTCTAACCTTATTAATGCTCATCAAACAGTTGTTGTGGCAACCGCATATCACCGAGAATTAGGTGAGGTTGTCCTCCTGTTCTCGGCGCGCTTCTACATGAGAAGGGGTTTTACGCTTAACAAGCCTTAATATATGTATATATCTCTGAGTATTATATTATCTATATATATATATATATCTAATGTATCCTCCCTTTGTTCCCAAATAAAGGTGCAGTCACCTATCCTAAATGAAACTTTACTTCTCAACAATTAATAAGGGTATCGTAAATCATAGAGATTATCTCTAGGAAATAATTGTTCGTTTATTTAAAATACGATTATCTCTAAGGTTTATTACAATTTGCACTATATATCTCTATGTATATACCAGATTCCTTTTTCTAGGATTTTTAGGCTCATCCTTAAATATAGGACATGTCTCTCTCACATGACGGTAATTATTGGTTAAGATACGAAAGTGCGAGACATGATTTTCCCTCGGTGGGGATTTAAGTAGTATATATTCCATAAGGTAACTCAATATTCTCTAGTAGAAAATATCCTCATGTCACTAGTTTACGGTAGGTTTACTTAGGTGGACATTTTTGGTGTTTTGAGTTTTATCGTCTATTCACTTGACTTCAAAATCCTATGGGCTCAAGGTGACAAATGGTCTCTCTCCCTTCTATGGGATTCATGCTCCGTTGTCTATGAACAAATAAATAAATAAAAAGTTTGTCCGGTTTTTCTCATGGGGCCTTGGCCTTGAGCTCCTCATGAGAAACCAATAATCGTTATTATTTATAAAATGAGCCATAAAGGAGGGATATTACATCCTCCTCCCCTTAAACTTAACACCGTCCTCGGTGTTCATACTTTTCTGCAATTAGTCTTTTCTTCTAGAATCATCATTTTCTTGCTTCATCATTTTGTGTTGACTTTCCTGCACGTTATTATTGCTCGTAACCTGCATTTCCAACACCAAAACTGGAAAATATTGTTTGGTAAACACATCATTAATTCCATAATTAACTCTTAGAAGCATAAACAATGCGCCCCCCCTTTTTTATTACCACATATCATTTGTAATCTATGGAATATCTTTAGTGTTGGTTGGTGCTTTTATCAATACAAGCACACATAATTTCAGTGCTTCCAACAATATAGATTGACAATTAATTAAAAACACATCATTCATTTGATCCAGGGAATTATTGACTAGCACTCCAGTGCTCACCCAGCAAACCCTTCAGAAATTTCTCGCCTAACACCTCAGTGCTCACACAGCGATTCTTTCGGAGACTCTTGCCTAACACCCTAGTGATCACACAACAATACTGTCTCTCATGCATACTAAGCAGCGTCCTGCCTCCCGCATATGCATTATGTTATAGTTTGCCTAGGTCTTACAGCCGGCCGATTCTCCAAGAATCCTAGTGGTTGCTCAATCCCTCATTTTAGGGAGTATTTCAATGCCATTACAACATTTTTTACACCATTCCCCTCAAGCCTTCTCGCTTGAGTCCCGGAATTTATTTTTCCCAAGCCGCCTTGCTTGAGACTAGAAAAATCTCTTTCCATTTAATCAATTTATTTCGTCATATATATATTTTGTAACCATACGATTACTCTGACCCAAGTGAGTCTAGATCTTTATTCAATCAATAATTATCAAGCTTAAAGAATGAATAACAATTACGATGTGGACCTTAAATCCTCATCCCCTGATTTTTACCATGCATAATATTTATGCTCTTGCATTTTCACAAGCTTCACAGGAATTTCACCATCTGCCCAAATTTCACTTGTTAGTATCACTTTATACACAAATCAAATATTGTAAGAAGATCCCTTCCTTTAAAACGAAAGTCATCTTTCTTAAGAAAATATCCATATGTGATCATCAAAAGTGTCATTTCCTACTACACATAACTAGCTTATAAGACTTCATAATGCTTTGAACACAATATAACATTCTTTCTATGATGATCTATGGACATTATGATCATTTAACCTCGAACTTTAGCTTTCACCATTTTAACACAATTCCTATTTTAGTTATACAACCCTTTTTGTATACCCTAACATCATATAGGAATAACCAATTGTCTAAACAAACTTACATACCTTATACAGATAACCATGTACCTTTGTAAAAGCGACCGCATAGCTCACCTTCATCTGCCGAGGTTCCAGTTTACTTGTATTCATCACGTATTAGTATTATTCTTGAATCGATATATATATCCCACATTTACCCATTGATGGGTGTCAGGCAGTGATGTGTGGAAAAAAAATAACATTTGCTTGACCACAACATTCCAAGTGTTAATCGTATAAAGGTAATTAAATCATAAGACAATCGTATATATAACATATGTTCAAACATCATTTTTACTTGTTTCATAAAAGCTTATACCTCGATTATTGTCTCAAAGATCACTTCCGATCTACCCTGCAAATTCCATGTCATCAATTTGTTTTTCCTCCACACATAATAAATAAAAACAGTCATTCCTTGTGGCAACATAAGAACGTCTAAAGATTACAGCATCCTACTAACCTGTATTTATTTCATGTTGGGTCTAGGTTTCCAATAATCTATCCCTTAACAAAATAATCAATTTGAGAAAACATATACTTGCACATGGATATCAAGTCATCATAAATATTGAGCAACTAAAAGTATCACTATTACTCATTGTTTCCCACGTCTATCTTAGTAGAAATTACTGAAATAAGGGGTATATGTAAAAGGTACTCATGCATTCTCATGTTAACTGCTTAATATTCACATGTATATGTAATTATAACCATTTTCCTTTTGTTGCACTTATATGTAAGGGTACGAGCATGCTTCAATGTCACAAAAATCGTATTATAATTACTTGTCCTATACAATTACATACTAGAATGAAATTGATTAGCAAGGAGACTATTAACCATTTTTCTCCTTTGCAATCTCACAATTTCCTAGTCATAGAAAACTTCACACCAATTAAAGTTAATTTCTTTGTTTAAAAGAAACCAAACATCCTAGTCTAGCCAAACTATACTTCTTATGGAATAAAACGACAACTTAACATCACATAATTATGCTTCCCTCATAACTAGGAATATAAATTCACAATGACTCCTCCTGCAGCATGCACCTTTACAGATTTTACTACTAGGGTCAACCTCATTATAAATTTATAAACTTTCTTATTTAAGGTAACTCATATGTAAACGGAACCTGATCGTTTCTTACACCGTTCAAAACCCAAGACTGACCCAAACTATCAAATCTTTAATGGACGTTTTAACATAAAGACTTACTTTTGAGCTGATCTTAATGGATCTTTTAACAGATCTAAGTTGCTTTACATTTCCCATCTAAATTTCATATTTGGAAATCTAGACTATAGGTCAATCAAGTTTACTTAGTTATCTAAAGTCAACCAAATTAGGAGACTTCCTCAGCCTATAAACTTCACTGTGAAATAGCTAGGATAACTTACAATACGTGCTTTTACTCTACTTACAAGTACCCATTTCATAAGGACTTAACTCTAATAATCTAACTAATTAAAAGAGTACTTTCTTGTCATTCAATGAAACTAATTGTAGAGGGTGAGGAGATATTCATCGTCTAGTGTCATCCATAGGAGATCATTCAAATGAACTTATGTAATGTTCACAAATAGATACTCTAATTATAACTTTTCAGTAAACTCATACGTACTTACTTGCAATTTCAAGAAGTTTTGTCGCTTACCCCTTGACGATTCTTTGGAAGTGAACATTTTATTCTTGGCTTATAGAATGCAGCTCCTTTCTAGTCTGACCAACTTGTATTTGTTCTTCTCCAATTGAGCTCAATAAGCCCAAGTGTTTACAACCTATGCTCTGGTGGAAGAAACTTGAAGTCGAGCTTGGAGATTCATTTTCCCCTCCTCCGGTACAATCCATGCATCCAAAAATGAAACGAAAACCATTGATTAGAAAAATTAAAACCATTCACACTCAATTATCGCATGTTGAACTCATTAGGCCCTAGTGTTGTAACCTAAGGCTCTGATACCATATGTAACGCACCCAAAATTCGAGAAAATTTAAAACTTTTCTAAACGTCCAATCCTCTTTAAATGCTATGCAGAAGATAAAGTGTGTACACAACATCTATATTTGTCACATCCTTATAGCATCTTAACATTTCATCCCACCATGATCAATAATAATTTATCCTTTAGCAATGAAAACATTCTATATAATATGCATGTTCATAAGAAACGAATTCTATTAACATATTAATGTAACTAATATGAGGAGATCAGATATAACAACCATATCATCAAAACTACCCAACGAAATAATCCATCAGAATCATGCACAACGAGACCACTCACAGGAGAACATATAAACATGGTTCGCCCAACTTATCCTTTATGTATAATAAATAACTTCACTCCCACCTATATATATATAAGGATGATTCTTGAAATAAGTTACATAAAATAAGTTACATACCTTTACTCCTAGATCAAGAACCCTATACAATTAGGATGTAAAAACATTTATTTAAAAATAATTCTGACCAACATTACTTTCCCAACTTATTCGGTTAAGCAACATTCTAAATCAATAATTCCAACCTTTCCTACTAGGAATCATTTATCAATCTCTCCTATTATACCTAGAACCATTGTAACATAAGTATATACATTTCCTCGTATAACATGTCCATCCATTGTAAATTGATTCAAGCACAATTGTACATAAGTATAAACATTTCTTCGTATAACATGTCCAACCATTGTAAATTGATTCAAGTAAAGGTTAACTATACCAACCACTTTTCATATTTAGATTAACTTGTATTGAATTTAACCATAGACATTATTCATAGTTTAAAACCTTACTTAGGATAAAACCCATCAAAATCATCATAATGCAAAGTCTCAATTAGAATAAGACACATCAAGCACAACCATGAGAGAGATGAATATAGATGGTTCACCCGAACTACGGGCTACGTCCACAAAACTGTCGAATCATATATTATTTAAACGAAGATCGGGATTACAACACAACAGTTGTAACATTTCCCTCTCCACTTCCTGACAGATTCTCTTAGAGCTTCTCTCATAGAGACTATGCTCAAGACAAAACTCTAACAACAACAGTTTACAAAGGCCTATCCCAGGCATATAATAACCAGTAGAGCCCTTCTTAGGCATTCACATGCTAAAATATGAAATAAATTACAGAGGTTCCAAGCATAACAATTTACCTTTCAGTCGTTTATCTTTCAGGACTATTTGACACTGCCGGCTTAGATACGGGAGATCCTAAGAATTAAAATAAAGGGATCCCACTCATACCGAACTGCTTGTTCCTAGATATCTAATCTCTGGGATCTATCCACCGAATTACATGCAATACAATAATTAAATAAATAAAAGATACAACCAGAGATTCTGGCACTAGAATTTATATTACCGAACTATCAATTCATATGCACTCAAAAGGTTGAGAAAACTATTACTGAAATAGACTATAAGATAATTTAATAGATCCTGACAGTATTAACCCTCCCGTAACAGTAATGTTCATAACATATAAGGAATCTAGAAAGAAGACGCATAGATATGATGTGAGCCTAAGTTAACAAATTATGAGTACCGCAAAATGTTACAACTGTATTCCAAACTATACTCGTGTATCTACGATTTTCTTTTTAGATGGCACACTCTCATTGTCATCCATCATAGAGCAAAGAAAATACAATATAGAATAAAACGCAAGAACGAAATCCACGATTTTCTTTAACTTTTAACAAAGTTCTATGTGATCAAATCCACCGATTCATATGCACTCAAAAGGCTGAGAAAACTATTACTGAAATAGACTATAAGATAATTTAATAGATCCTGACAGTATTAACCCTCCCATAACAGTAATGTTCATAACATATAAGGAATCTAGAAAGAAGACGCATAGATATGATGTGAGCCTAAGTTAACAAATTATGAGTACCGCAAAATGTTACAACTGTATTCCAAACTATACTCGTGTATCTACGATTTTCTTTTTAGATGGCACACTCTCATTGTCATCCATCATAGAGCAAAGAAAATACAATATAGAATAAAACGCAAGAACGAAATCCACGATTTTCTTTAACTTTTAACAAAGTTCTACGTGATCAAATCCACCGCGATCTAACCTGGTTTCAGGGGAGATCAAATCGCTATTTCAAGAAACAAGGACATACCCGCTTCTGCATGATTGATCTACAACGAAATTTTTCCACTGTTCCTAAAAGAACTAAACGCTAACAGAAAACGTAAGGACAGCACCACAATTTTTCCATTTTATCGAAGGTCTGTACTTTCGATTCTTCTAGTGTTGCATCTAACTCCAGAAACCGCAAGGAGACAAAGATTCTGTGAGTTCCCTCTTGATATAGAACAGGGGTCTATCCTTTAAATTCTCTCTAGAAAAAGATCCAGCATTCAACCTAAATCAAATCTGAAGTGCGAGAGCATAGAAATATGAACGCAGTCTTAATGGAAAACATACATCTATTTTTTTGTTCTATCAGGCGTTCTATTCATCTTACGGTGATCATCGACTGAGTTTTATTATAAATCCTTACCATGGTGCACTTGGTATATAGCTTAAACCCCCTTCCCAATCTCTCACATAAAATAAAATACCTAAAAATATTTGCAGACAAGGAATGCACGCCGATTTCATCGATCTGAAATAATGAGGTGGCAATTTCTCACATAAAATAAAATACCTAAAAAAATTTACTTGCAGACAAGGAATGCACACCGATTTCATCGATCTGGGAATAATGAGGTGGCATATCAGGTAGGAATTTAGAGAAAACAAACGTACCACATAACGTATGAAGACATCTCCGTTTTTCGAAAAGACCCGAGCAAAAACTTCTCCCGTTTTTCTGAGATCGCTAGCCATTATTTAGAATATAGCGTGATTGTTTATTGACTTCCATCGCAGGGACTTCTCGCCTCCTCAGCGCAGGGATTTTTCCCCCTCCCCTTATTCGCATTCCTCCAACTCATTTATAACCCCGCATGCCCTTGGAGAGTCCGCCCAGGAGCCGTAGCTTCCCCTTAGAGGCCGCTGAAAGTAACTACGAGGACAGTCTGTTCCCTTCGTGGCAGTCTGGGAACTACACCTGTTAGACATGGAGCTCTAACCTTATTAATGCTCATCAAACAGTTGTTGTGGCAACCGCATATCACCGAGAATTAGGTGAGGTTGTCCTCCTGTTCTCGGCGCGCTTCTACATGAGAAGGGGTTTTACGCTTAACAAGCCTTAATATATGTATATATCTCTGAGTATTATATTATCTATATATATATATATATCTAATGTATCCTCCCTTTGTTCCCAAATAAAGGTGCAGTCACCTATCCTAAATGAAACTTTACTTCTCAACAATTAATAAGGGTATCGTAAATCATAGAGATTATCTCTAGGAAATAATTGTTCGTTTATTTAAAATACGATTATCTCTAGGGTTTATTACAATTTGCACTATATATCTCTATGTATATACCAGATTCCTTTTTCTAGGATTTTTAGGCTCATCCTTAAATATAGGACATGTCTCTCTCACATGACGGTAATTATTGGTTAAGATACGAAAGTGCGAGACATGATTTTCCCTCGGTGGGGATTTAAGTAGTATATATTCCATAAGGTAACTCAATATTCTCTAGTAGAAAATATCCTCATGTCACTAGTTTACGGTAGGTTTACTTAGGTGGACATTTTTGGTGTTTTGAGTTTTATCGTCTATTCACTTGACTTCAAAATCCTATGGGCTCAAGGTGACAAATGGTCTCTCTCCCTTCTATGGGATTCATGCTCCGTTGTCTATGAACAAATAAATAAATAAAAAGTTTGTCCGGTTTTTCTCATGGGGCCTTGGCCTTGAGCTCCTCATGAGAAACCAATAATCGTTATTATTTATAAAATGAGCCATAAAGGAGGGATATTACACTAGTAAAAGTTGACTGCTAAAATTAACTGCATTGAAACGTATAAGTTCGCACCTAGAACATTACTTAGAAATGTATTTGAGTACTTTAGGCATTTGCACATAATGATTACTTTGGCATTTAAATAATATTAAGTGTTATTTAGGCATTTGCACATGAAATGATACTTCTGATTATTTGAAAATATTATAAAGATTTATTTAGGAGCAAAATGGAATCTTAGGCATGGACACCTAGTCAACTCCACCTACACCACAAATCTAGGAGTTAAGTGAAATATCTAGGGGACAAACTTGAACAAACTTAGGGATGTTGGTGCATCTCCTAGAGAAACTGACACATGGATGGGTGAGCTTTAAATTAATTTATTAATTTAATAAAATGAATATTTTTGCATGAAGCGACACGTGTCGCATGAGATTTTCCTTTATAAGGAAGGAATTGGGAATGGGTAAAGGACCCAGACCCTGGATGACTATCGTAATATTGAGTTACCTCATGACTTGCTGATATTGAGGGTTTGGCTGAAAATCTTGGTGGGGGGGAAACCCAAGCTGGGTTTCTTGAGAATTGTGTGTGAACTTTACGAGCCAAAGCTCAGGGGAGGCCATGCGACTGAAAGCATGAGCCTATGGTTGGGTGGCGAAGCTAACGGTTGCTTCGTCAATGGTTAAACGAGCTTTGCTGGAGGGATCCTACGGAAGACGAAGACGACAATGGATCAGCTAGATCGGGTTGACAGGTTAAGGTTTTTCTTATTTTTGTTAAGTTATTCACGCTTTTTATTTATTTTTCCAATAACTATGATGGCTAATTTGTTTGTATGAAGTTGTTAAAGTTTCAGGTTTAGTTCAAGGGGACCCTAAAGGAGAGGTCTTACATGTTGAAAGAGTGGTTACTAATCCACTAAGTAGAATGGAATCTGGGGTAGAAGGCAATGGACAAGTGGCAGCATCATGATGCAACTAACTAGCTGTTGGTATGGGACAACTCCCTTGAAATGTGGTCATAGTGCCCTGAAATATGGGACTGGAGCTTGAGGCTCATTTATTCCAAACTGACCACTAAAAGACCTAGGCAGTCCATATAATAGCCATCAAATATTGAACTGAGGTTCATCACTTTTCCTGACGAGGAAATTTACCTTGGGGTTTTGCTGTGTTTGCACCCAAGAGATTTGATGAGGGGATATGCTATGTTGTTGATCATGTTGTGAGTTTGCCAAACTCTTATTGAGTTAGGGAGGTTGATTTTGAGTGGAGAAGGCATTTTATTTCAGGAGGTTGATACCAAGTGGAGAAGGTATTTTTGAGTGCCTTGCTTCTACATAGATTCCACCCACTTACTGGATCAGTAATCAGGCTCGAGGGTTCATTAGAAGTCAGCAGTTGAGATGATTCTTCTGAATCAGGGTGGGAGGAACAGGCCTCCTTGGGTGTTTATCATCCCTATCATCTTTTACAGGTTCTATGGTCTTATCTATTTTTATTTTTTTTAAGTTTTGTATGTATTTAACTTTTACTATTTAAGTTTTATTTCAGTTTTCTGAATGATTTAATAATTCTGTATGAATCGAAATGATTGAATAAAATGGTCTCTTCATTTTTCCCCATGCAAATAGGTACAGCATCGTACTCTAGTACAGAGACAGATTAAGTAGAATAGAACAAGATAGGCAAATTAGCCAAGTGAATGAGAAGATTAAATTTTTATAAATTTCTCAAGTTTCTACTTTCTGTTTAATTTCTGCATATAAATTACAGTGCCCTCATTATTATGTATTTTGAGCTAACTGTATTCTTAATTTACATAAAATGTTTCCCTGTTTATAAATATCTTTGTTTTCAAATATATTATATTTTTGTTCTAACAGTATAGGATTGTTATCTATACTCAGCAGTTAAAATGTTCTTGTTTATACTAGGATAAATACAGATTTACTTTCAAAATATGGCAGAATGATATTTCTTCTACAGATATCAAGTATTTCCAATTATTTCATGCACACATTCATACATTGTTTTATACCATAACTACATAGTGAAAATCAAGGCATTTGTCATTACTTGCTATAACCCTAAACAAAGTTATCAATCACTAGTCTACAGTCAACATTTGCATTTCAACAACAAGTTTAACTTTATTTCTCTTTACCTATAAAAGCATTACAATGTAAACAGGATCAAGATGTAATCTCAACATTTCACCGTAGAAGAACTGGTTAATATTATCGGTTTGGACAACATTTTGGTGTTCATTTCTATTAACAATAGACAAACCATTACAGACAAAAGTATCAAGATAGGCAAGCTTGATTGCCATTATTATATCAAGATCAAAGACAAGAACCAAACGTTTACACCATAAACCTACCTGTAGATCGATTAGTTAAGATTGAGTTATCAAAACGTCTGTAGGAGATTTCAAAACAAAATAGTGAACAGAAGTTTATGCCGAGACCTCAACTAAGAGCATTATTAAGCTTTATATTCCAAAACAAAGGCTAAACCCTAGCTCTGGGAATACTTTCCTATTCTTTTAAGATGCAGCAACACTGTTATAAATAAACGAAGTGCATATAGGCCGTAAGCCTCATCAATATTTTCATCTATCCATTGTTCCTATAAAAAAAAAATCGTATTATTATCACACAAAACATTTATCCATCGTTTTATGGTTTCGATAAACACAGATGTCTGTTAAAAATAGTATACACTTTCACATTATCAACGAGTTACAGATCTTGTTTGCAGGCCAAGCCCAAAATCGATGAAAAGACACAACTACAGCAACATGGGTTATAAAACATTCTTCTTAGATTTCAAACTTGACAGAGCTCGAAACTTAACAAACAAGATTTACATTTCACTTTCAAAATGACTTTTGCCCTGTGGGTCGAGGTATCATTTCTCCCCACTCCTTTGAACAATGTTTACAAACCCTATCTCTACAAATTACAAAACTCTCTGAGTTATAAAAAAAAAACACACAAACATCACACCAGTCGGCCATCATCTTCTTCTACACAGAGTTTCAAGGCAACCGTTGAGGCTTACCGATTCGTATAGCTGTAGCCAACCTATGACGCCCAAACAGGAGAGACCATCGAATCGTTTCCCTGTAAATAACAACATTAAGGTTGTGGTCAAAACATTTATATTTTCAAAGAAAACAAAACTCAATATTATTAAACAAACCACTACTGCGTTGAATGTTAAATGTGAAAGCTACGGGAGGGAGTTTTCGAATACATTACCTTTTTAATGGTTGATAAGTAACAACAACAATCACCAGACAAGCGCAATAGCAACTGAAATCTACTCCTATTACCAAGTGCCGAGACACAAGGAATCCCCACACAGTGCATCAACTTTCAAACAAGCTAAATAGTGCCGATACCTGGAAACAACCATGGCGAAGGGTTGGTATTCCCTTTCGAATTCAAAGTACAAATAAACAAACCCTCAACAGGTTTTCCAGTCGAAAACACACCAAAGACAACACTAAGTTGTAAACCTTGACAGACATCTACTACATAAAGGACTAGGAGTTCGGCTCTTTAATCCTCATGGGTCAAGGGTTTAAAACCCAAGCCTCACAACTCAAAATGCACAACAGAAAGACCTACAAACCCTCATCCTGTCGTCCAGTTGCAGAGCCATCACCAGTGTTTGCAAAATTCACAAGAAAGACGATAACCAAAACCAAAGTAGGGTTTAACTTACACCCATCATTACAATGCCAATATGAACGGTGGAGATCACCAGGTAGACTTACGATGCATCCATACCATCTACCACATTTAATGTGTTATCATTATAACAGCCACGAAGGAGCCAGTTCATCAACCATTGAACTATTATGGTTACACATCATCGCAAGAAGGATCAATACCACCGTATTGGCACGTGAATAGACTAGCTATCCATCCACGATGGAATCCCACTATCCATAGTAGTTTTCAACATTAAATGCATTTGGCAGCGTTAATGGTTGCCAACCTGTGACATTACATTCACATCGCAACGTTTAAAACATAACACATTGCACTTGGTAAAGTCGAATTACATAACCTTGTCAAGGCATTAAGTTGGTATAATTATGTGCTAAGGTTTGTATATATTTCACATAGCACATTATTTGCGTATATTTCCTATGGTAACACTTGATCGCATAACATCACTTATCACATAGTATTATTTAGTGCATGTAATTCACATTGGTATAGTATTGCATTGTGCACATAGTGTCACACAAATGCATAAGTGCCACATAGGGGCATCATAGTGCACACAACACACATACCATATGGGATATGTAATACATAGTTGAGCTTTGATAATATCTCATATTACATCGCATTATAGGTCATATAAATAAATCAAAGAAACATACATTATGTGTATGGTGACGCATTTGAACTGAACGGTGTAATGAAAGTCATAATGACGAATTCAATCACTATCACCATTGTAAGATATAGTTCCTTGGAATAATATTAAACAACAATACATAGAATTTCTATAGTCTGCCATGAAGAAAGATAGTCAGTTATGTACTGTTAAACTTGAAATCAAATGGAAATTTCTTATAAATCTGTGTATAGAGCTGAGATATGATCACTATAGACCTTTTTATGATTTAATTACAAGCTTACAGTTTACAAAGATTCTCACCAGAAGAATGTCCACAGTTTTATCTCTTCAATTAATGACAAAAGAGATTCACAGTAAAACTGTTTATTTACTTGCCGAAACCTCAAACCCTTACCTGTAAACTTTCACAAGTACAAAATCACATGCTTTAGCATGAATGTTAAGTAATCCTTGGGGAATCCAAAGGACCCCTTCATCAATCAATAAAAGTATATTAGTCAAAGATAACTAATTCATAAATCATAAGATCAATAGTAGAAGATGTATTAGTATTGATAACATCAAGATATAAACATGATCCTGTTAGTCGCAAATTCTTTACGAAAAACTAGCATGGTATTTATTACAGCAGGATAACTTTTGATGCTTGTTTCTTTTCTGCATATATTAAAAAGCATTAATTGTCACATAGAAAAAATTTAAATTTTTGTGATTTTTTTGGGATGTTACAATGGGTTATAGGAATGCAAGTCTCCATAATACGATCATGGTCAGCTTCTGTCATCTTCCATCTCTTTGGATCACCTCTCTTCACCTTTATTTCTGCTAGATGTATCCGAGTTGCCACCACTAAATGACTGTATTATCATGATATATATCCAGGCATAAAATCTCTGTAAATAATATGATCACCCTATTTTTTCACTTTTTCAAAAACATGTCCCATTAGAACCATGTCTCATGTTTGGTATGCGAACTCCCCATCTTGGCAGGGTCACACAAACCTACTTTTTATTTGTGTGCACCGCATCAAATAGTATGCCACATTTTCTTGGTTGTGGGGGGGGTGCAATGACAATGAACAAATCACCTGCAAGATACATTACAAATATTATTCAAATGTCCTACATGCATTTCTACAACATTTCTATATGTGTAATATATAATGAACTAATTAACTTAATAAAGACTCTTGTACCTTCCCTAACCATATCAGAATCTCGATCATGATCTAATGAGACCGTTTCCTCTTCAGTGTGCATCTCTTGACATGTTGGAATTGTATGTGGGCCCTTTGGATTAAGAGAGACATATTTCCATGGTTTCACATATACATCATTTTTACAGTGATCAAGCCCGCATGCATTTGCATCAATCCAAAAATCGCAAAAATAGGCATACTTTCTTGTTTCAATGGAAAATATGTCACCCATGTCTTTACCTTGAACGGAATGTAATTCCCTCATACCAGGGATGGTTTCACAATACGATGGAATGGATATATTAACATCTCCAAGGGAAACATCCCAATAGAACCTGAATGGAATTCAGTTTGTCATATGTAAATTCCTATCGAGTATGTGTTCTTGTGGAAATGATGATATTGAATGTTATTAGATTATTAATTGAGTTTGGAGTTTATTACCTGCACACTGGCCTTCCTTGTTCGCGACCTTGATGTCCCAAATGATGTGTGCACCAATAAACTACTTTAGTAGAGCATTTGAGTCAAGTTGCACCATGACTCATCTGGTACCTCCGAAGTGCTCATTTCACACATGCACCTGCGCCATCATGTTCACCCTTTCCATGCCCTGTCTCAAAAAAGCTCCAGGTGTGTCGGATTCCTGTCTCTTTGTGAAGGAGACTCAACCAATAAAATGAGCATGCCGATTTGAATTTCCCTGCACATCCATCTTACCAAATCCAGTGTTGAGCAAATGATACGCCTCTCTGCCTTAATGAATCATAAATCAACCCAAAGTAGTGTTGAACGAACAATGTGTCATGCTCATGATCATCCCTAACATAAAAATGGTACTCCTTGATCACTTCACATGACTGAGGGGTGCTATCCCTACCATCAATGTTCTCTTGAGCATGTCCGCACAATACATGTATGAAGATAGACACCTGGTTGGAGTGATAGTACTAATTCTGTATCTCTCTCTAAGGAGCAAAGCGGTAGTACTTTGCAAAGTCTACCACTGATAAGATTGTGCCTGGCTCAAATACCTCACGGGAATGTTTGAATTCTGAAGCTTTCCACCTAGACCTATGGGAGTGCTTTATGTATTTATAAATATGACTTTGAAACTTCTCCATGAAATCTGAAACAAGAATCTCATCGTCAAGGAAGTCGATCCTCTTGTATGGAATAGATGAAGAAGATGTTGGATTCATGGTGACGTACTCATACCTCTTCCACCTAATGGTGATATCTGACAATCCATGGTGTGTTGGATCGATAGAAAATTTCCTATGGAACAATGTCAAATCACCGTAGACATGGCATTTTATCCCACCTACACACCTCTTATTGAAAAACACGTGTTCAGGATTCCTGTTGCATAGTATCATACAAATAAAATCTCGCACTATGTGATGAGCTAGTACACCATTCCAGTGCCTTTTGCTAAAATCCAGAAATGTGTCAGAGTATAGTTGAAATTCAATGTGGTACCGACAACAACAAGTGTCGTAAATCATATTCAGCCTAATATACCATTGTTTCAATTTGTTGAACATGCTAAATGATATTTGAACACTAGGATTGGTTTCTTGGAATTCCTCGTAAAGTGCAACTCCCATCATCTCCATCACATGCTTACAGTGCTCCTGATAAATGCCTCTGGATAAAGGTTGTCGCAGGACATGCTTTCGATCTGGAATAGCATGAGAATGTCTATCCCAAAACTCTATCACCTTCTCTCTAATGCCTGCTACCATCATGCCTCGATAGGGTTCCCTACAAATAAGAGCCCAACAAGCAGCTTCATCATTTTCATCTATCCGGACCCTGAATTTAGTATATTTGAGCAATGTTCTTTTTGAAACATTGAGCAATGATGCCATTGTTGATACCATTCGATTTCTTGAGGTGCTTTGTGCCACAACAACCGTTGTAATTTCCCTACTGTAATGCCCCTAGAATGACTGTGGACCTTAAGGGAACCTGTCGAGTGACCCGGCTGAACAACTTCGATATAATGGTCTCTTGAGCCTTGTTATCTCTTAAATGATTGAGGAAAACCTAAAGATGGGAATGACGACAATAATTGATAAATGAATTAAGGAATTAAATTATATGTGTGGAGTAGGATAATTGATTGATTACATCTTACTTAATGATTAGCCCTGATTGATCAAGTCAAAGTGCAGTAAGACAGTTACAGTACTAGCTCTGCGACTTGGGAGGACGCAACTGAGATGCGTCATAACTTTTCATTTTTATTCTGAACTTCGGGACGAAGTTCTAAATAAGTAGGGGTGTATGTAGTGCCCCTACACTACTGTAGACATTGAGGGCACCTGCTGAGTTATGTAGTGCCCCTACACTACTGTAGACATTGAGGGAACCTGCTGAGTCACCCGACTATTTGAAACATTAATAAAATAACCCTATGATTTTATTTTGAGTATATTTATGATTACAATTGATTGATATATGTGCATTTGGGTAGTTATTGTGAATGGACGATTTCATGTTGTTTAACGATTAACTTTGATATGAAAATTGTACATATGAATGATGCTTAACGACCAGCTGTGCAATAGATTATGTGATTAGACGAATGAGTAATGATTGAGTAAATTATAGATGCTTAATGAAGCAGCATATTTATAAAGCAAATTGTGATTATTGAGGACAATGCTACTAATTTATGTTTGTGAGAAATGTGTGTAGCGATAGGTGAAAGGGTTCATCGACGGACACACAATGGAATATGAAGGGTCGTAGAGTACGGGTAAATCACACACAGGGAGAGCGATGACGATGTCGACTTCCGACGGAATACCACGCTTGAGCAGATAAGCACTGATCCGCTTGCTCAAGAGGAAAGCGTGAGGGCGTACAAGATGGGCCACGACGGAGCTGGTCACGTACGAGTTGGGGGGGCGCGCAGTGAGAACGGACTCACTCCTCAGTGCCATTAGTCCCTAATAGCGTGTAGATGTAGGATGGAAGGTAACGGCTCCTGAAATCCCTACATGAAGTTCCCGCAAGTCAAAACGAAAGGATGACGGCAGAAGGGCCCAACGGTGCGGTACCCTGCCGAGAACGGAAAGAGTGGACGCAAGGACCCAACGATGTGGTAGCTTGCCGAGGAATGGAAACTACGGATGACTGGACCCGACGGAGTGGTTCCATGTCGAGAAAATGAAATTAAGGAACGAGGAGGCCCAACGGCGCGGCACCGGGTTCCTAGTAAAAGTTGATTGCTAAAATTAACTGCATTGAAACGTATAGGTTTGCACCTAGAACATTACTTAGAAATGAATTTGAGTACTTTAGGCATTTGTACATAAATGATTACCTTGGAATTTAAATAATATTAAGTGTTATTTAGGCATTTGCACATGAAAAGATATTTCTAATTATTTAAAAATATTAAAAATATTTATTTAGGAGCAAAATGGAATCCTAGGCATTGACACCTAGTCAACTCCACCTACACCACAAATCTAGGAGTTAAGTGAAATATCTAGGGGACAAACATGAGCAAACTTAGGGATGTTGGTGCATCTCCTAGAGAAACTAACACATGGATGGGTGAGTTTTATTAATTTATTAATTTAATAAAATGAATAATTTTTTGAAGCGACATGTGTCGCATGAGATTTTCCTTTATAAGGAAGGCATTGAGAATGGGTAAAGGACCCAGACCCTGGATGACTATCGTAATTTTGAGTTACCTCATGACTTGCTACTATTGAGGGTTTGGCTGGAAATCTTGGTGGGGGGGAAACCCAAGCTGGGTTTCTTGGTTATTGTGTGTGAGCTCTACAACCCAAAGCTCGGGGGAGGCCATGCGACTGAAAGCATGAGCCTATGGTTGGGTGGCAAAGCTAACGGTTGCTTTGCCAATGGTTAAACGAGCTTTGCTGGAGGGATCCTACAAAAGACGCAGACGGTAGTGGACAAGATGGTATCAGAGACAGGTTATGGTTTGTTTTAATTTGCTAAGTTATTCATTTATTTAGTTTATTTATCTAGTCATTTTGCTTTCTAATCTCTTGTGTATCAAGTGGTTGAGTTTCAGGTTAAGCATGAAGGCCCCTACAGGAGGGGCACTACATTTGGTATCAGAGCCGGTCGAACCTTGAGGGCACCGGACTCATATTTTACCGATGGGTTGCTGGTATCTTTGTAAAGGTGGACATTCGAATCAGCTGCTGCCACAACCACATTAGATTTTCAGCTCGACCACCAAAACAGGTTCAATGTTATTTCAGCATTACATTCACATTGAGTATATAATGATTTTTCTTTGCTAGATCTATTATATATTTTAATTGAAATTTCTGTGTTGTATATAAGAGGATTATTTCAACCTAGATCGAAAAGCTAGATCTATTTTATAATATTGAAACCTCTGTGTTTAAGATTGAATCTGAATATCTCTGTATAAATCTATAACTCTGTTTTCATGATATATGTGTAATCCGAATTCCGGTGAAAGCGTAGAATATTGGATCTAGTTTTCTATAAGTTTTAACTCTGTTTTATCATACATATACTTTCGATCTTGGCTCTATGATATTTATGTATTCCGAATTCTGGTGGAAGCATAGAATATTGGATCTAGTTTTCTATACAAGATTAAACACTGTTTTCATTTATTTATACTTCGAATTACTGCGGATGTGTTGAGATTCCGGGAAGATAACAGCCGTAACCCTATCTGGTTTTCTTTACAATTACAAACTCTGTTATGGAATGGATCGAAAACTCGGATCACAGGGTACTGTATGGTCATGGTTTTAGACCGAACCACACCGAGTTTTGGTCAGGGTACTGTATTGTCATGATTGATTGGCCTTTTTCCCAGAATTCACAATAGAAATGCATTTCGATATCTGAAAATCTCTGTATTCAATTCGAAGGAATGTATTTCGATCTTTAAAAATTGTTGTATTCAATTCTAGAACTGCTTGGCGTTTTCCAAATCTATGGCGTAATTTGCAGTTTGATCCATTGAAAAATATCTGTGATATAATATGGATCAGCGCTTCCAGTATCATATTTGAAATTGTATTCGATTTATTCAAATCTCTGTCACAATTCAAAAAAAAAAAAAATTGATCAGCGTTTTCTCCCAGAATCACAACCCATTTTGTAAATTTGGTTCTCCATTATGGGTGGCGACCTCAGTTCCACAACTGCAATCTCAGATCTATCCCCAAAATCCATGGCGTTCCCTGAATTTTTTGTTTTGATTTAAATTGGACTTTAGAAATCTCTGTGAGTTTTAGTAAATTTGCGTTTTGGAAAATAAAAATTGGATCTAAACCCCTGCGTCTTGTGTTTACTCTGTTTGATTGATTATTTATTTGATTGCTGTATATAAATAGGATTTTAAACCAGGATCCGATTTATGGAGTCAAATTTAACGCAGACGAGCGTATCCAGTTCCATCTCGTGTATACTCTGTTTGATTTGTTGTGCTGTGGTGGTGAATCGACATGCCATTCGGTATATCTATAGCTATGTCTTCATTTAGTATTTTTTTTTTTTTTTTTTTTTTTTTACCTTCATACGATTACATGTGCAATCTATGCGTGGGTATTTAATGTGGATTCTCTGTCCTTTAAACGTGGAACCCGGGTGTGAATCATCTATTTCGAGCTCTGCGAATCAGGCCTTATCATAATGCTGTTGTTGAGTGTTGTTAATTGAAATCGTATTTTTGGGTTTCTGGATGCACGGTAGGAGAAAAGCGGGTGATCTCCCAACTGAGAATCGACCCTGACCTTGTTATATGTGCTTACACACCAGCCCTCTTCAAGTTCCTTTTCCTCGTATTACTGTGTGATCTAGAGACGAGCCCCTTGTTGGTTGCTTCCTTTTACTGTTGTGTAACCAGTGTTGTGAGCCTCATTCGGGCATTTACTTGTATACTCTGGTGTGACTTTTCCCTCAAATATTTTTCCCCTTGTGTAACTGCTCGCCAAAGGGAGTTGCGTTTTTTGAACTGTGTACTTGTTTTGGGACGGTTCCAATAGGAGCCCTTATGCGAATGCTGTGTGCGATTGAATGGTTCCAAGCGGAAAGGCTTTTATTTACTTCTTGTTGTGTTTGTGTGAAAACACCAAACCGATCTATATGATGAAAAGTTGTTGGATGAATTAGCTCAGCGTTTGGTGTAAGGATAGCGTGAATCTCTGTATTTCCCTTGTTCAGTAAGTTTTCAGACACAAATCGTGGTAAATATTTGTAAAGATAGATAGAACTCTGTCTGCCCGTATATTCTTAAGGTTTCTGTGTTGTCATTCATGGGTGAGCGATACATCTTCAGAGTTGTTTAGGGAAGGTCACATTCTGTCTTATTAATTAAAAAAAAAAAAAAAACCTGTTTATGAGTTCGTGGCTGTAAATCGTCCCGGTTTAAGCGAAAGAAAACCTCTGTATCCCTTTATTTTTTTTTAAAAACTGTGTCCATTTAAATTGGGATCTCTGTGGGTGAGCTCGCTGATGCAACCGTCTCAATTAAGTGAAAAGAATGTCTGGGTGTCGTCCTGTGAAGCCCTGTTGCAGAACCATGTTAGCCAAACGATTCTAGCCTGATGCCTGAAGTCGTCTTGTTCACGAGTCAGATAATTTTTTACCTGTGGATTTATTTCTATTCTAGATCTGTTTTAACAATGTGAAAGATAGACCGTCGAAACAGGTTACCCCTCTTAAATTACTATTTAAAATATTTTTATAGATCATTAAGCTCCGGTGAAGAGAGGCGACCTGTACTCTGCCCTATAATTTACTGTACACTCTTATGAGGAATCCAAGTTATATTTTTTTACTGTTTTAAATATTTTGATAGATCATCTAGGTTCCGGTGGAGAGAGGCGATCTACTCTCTGCCAATACGTATGCCCAGATCTGGTAACTGTATAGAATGGGTCAATCGTTTATTGAATTCTGAGATCCATCTATATTGCAACCCCTATGATCTCGTTGACTGTTTTTACTCAATGAAAGGAACAACCAGCCTCTGCCTAATATTGGTATTTCTATTCTAGATCTATTTTAACCATGCGAAAGATAGCTAAATTTTTACCTGTGGATTTATTTTATTCCAGAAGTGTTTTAACCATGAGAAAGATAGCTAAATTTCTACTTATATATTCATTTCTATTCCAGATCTGTTATAACCATGCTGAAAATAAATCGATTTCTACCTGTGGATCAATTTCCGTTTCAGATATGTTTTATCCGTGCTGAGAATGAATAGATCTCTTCCTATGATCAAGCTCCATTCCAGATCTCCTTATACGCGCATTAACCTTGGTATTTATATTTTCCCCTGCAAGTTATGATCATAATCATAATCACTCTGCATTCTCATCTTGCAAGTTAATCGTATAGAACCATTCTGCCTTTCGAGATATCTTTCTCTGTACAAGTTAATCACCAGAATTTATGGTTAAAATCGTAATCACTCTGCGTATTTATCTTTCTCGGTATAAGTTAATTACCAGCAAATTATGGTCCACCACTCTGCGATTCTCATTTGCAAACTAATCATCAGAAATACATGACCCCTATCATATTTGAGTCATTTCTGTGTTTCATAAACGAATTCATCAGTAATCCTATACGATTGATTATTCTGGGAAACTGAATCCTATACGATTGATTATTCTGGGAAACTGTGTTTTTGTATGGAATTCCAGATTAAATTCATAAACGAATTCGTCAATAATATTATATGATTTGAATGTATTTATTCTATGCAACTGTGCTTTAAATTTCTGGTAGAACAGATCAAACCCCATTTGATCCACTTCCATCTGCGTCTTGTTATCATATTTGATTCCTCTGAGAGCTGTGTACTTTAAATTATAGAAGAACAGATCAAGCTCAATCGGATCAATCCCATGAGAAGCTAATTAAGCCGCAAACCTCAGTCGAAGCTTGTTGTAACCGAAACCTCACTTAGCCAAGTGACTCATTCTAGTAGCACCTAGCTTTCTATCGGTTAGCACACCATTTGCGGGCTGTTACTTGTAGTTAGATCGGGTTTCCTTGGGTACTATGTCACATTTATGATCCCTGCAGTATTAAACGACTTACTACCCAGTTCAAAGACAATTATACTCCAAGCGCCCATGCCGCCATTAGATCTAATTTTGATATGATGATTCAGTGTAAATGGCAGAGTCAATAATTAGCTGAAGCGATCATTTAGATCAAGTAGTGACTTGCGACAGCCTGAAGGTTGAGACCATAGTAACCCTTGAGTTTTCACCTTAAACATTTAAGAATTATGATGATCTTATGCCTTATTTGACAACAGTCCTTTAATAAGAACTTTTGGTTTAGTTTTCTTTTATTTATTCTTTTATGAAGCCGATCTGTGTTGATACCAAGTGATTTTAAGAATTCTGTCAACCACCGTTAATTTCTTGCAGAAAGGCGTGAATTTATAGAGAGGGGAACCTCTACTTCTCTCGGCTCGCATGTGGATTCTCGGTCAAACCTGAGTCTTAGCTTTTGTTTATTATCATCTAACTTATAGTTCATCATTCATTGACTATTGCAACACCTACTCCCTAGACGGATATAACAAGAAGAGTTATAATTAGGGAATAAAATATAACCACTTTTCTTGGATGCGATTGTGGAATAATATCGGGAAATTGGGCGTATCCATTCGCAGTCTCATTAAAGATTAGGTATGTTATCTACATTCTAATTGTAAGATTTGTTTCTTGATCCACCCGTGACACATGAATGTTTGGGATTAGATCGTAATTATCAACTGTTAGTGACCGTAGATCCCATCTCTTAACCAGCGTTCACTGGAATGAACTTTATTATGAATGTCTTAATTATATAACTATGTGTATGCTGAACGAATTATTTATGAGAATAAAGTTATCTATTTACATGCATATTTAGTTATGTAATCATATGTCATTTTAGATCATGTATGTAGCCGTGTATAAATTTTAACTAAGAAGTGAAGGTTAAGATGTGTCTCATTGCATCAATAATGAAATAAATAAATAAAAGGTTGTATTTGATACGCAAATATGGAAGTGTATGTCTACATAGAAGTTAGTGAGGAATATATTGATACACACCATGATTAATTCCAAAAAACAAATGCAAGTGTGTGTGTTGTTACCTTAAGAAGCAAATCGAAAGAATAGGTAGAGTGTGCTAGTCTCAAGGATAAATGATGTTGTATTGTATAAATTATTCATATTTTATACTTTAACATTTCTATGAAGGATAAGTCAATAGTATTAATAATCCATGATAATTGTTTTGTACTTTATGATTAATGGCATTGTATATAACTAATTCTTATATTTCAAAAGGAAAGGAGGGGGTTAAGCATTGAAAGTTGTAAGTAATTTTATGCAAGGCAGCTTAGGATAGTGAATTTGATAATTGCTTGAATACAAATTTTGTTTTAGATATCATATATGTAAAATTGCTAATTTTGAGATGACAATGGGATAGTTGTCCTTTAGATTTAATGTTCATAAAGGTAAGTCAATTGTATGGATAAATATAGTCCTTATATATCAAGGGTTATTTTAGAATAAGTGTGTAGTGAAGTTTTATATATGACAAACAAAGATAATTCAATTAAAGTTGGGTTAATAAGTGCTTTTAGATATGATGATTAGAGGAAAATTAATAAGTTTTATTTACAAAGGGAGGTAGAAAGGAGAATTATTCTTATATTGATATCATAGGAATAAATTATAAGGGAATACCCTAATAGTTAAACTTAAAAAGTTAGTTGAGAAAATGTTTAGAAATTTTGATGATTATGACTATGAAAGAAATTAGTGGGCTTATATATCTATATATATCTATATCTATATATGCAGGTTGATTTTATGAAGATAATTTTATATACGTTATATATATGATTATTTTTAGGAAAGGAATTTTATGTGTCAATATATGTATGGAATTTTATAGATATATATAGAGTATATATTTCTAAGTATATATTAAGTGCTATTGTATTGAGATTATTATAAAAGAAAACTTGATTTATTTATGACCAATCAATAGAATCATGATTGAGGTGTAATTGTTATGTGTGTGTTTAATGGTTAATACTAAAAATAGAGATTTATACGGTAATCAACCATGGTTATTGTAGATAGCTACTATTGTTCATGAAATTATAGGTTATGTTTGAATAGACCTATGAACCTTCTAGTCGAAGTAGGAGATGCATAAATGACTTGGTAATGATGAATTATAACTCGGAAGACCTACCAACGAAACATACGTAAGAAGATATGATGAAAGGGTAGAGATTTTCTACTTATAAATTAAATAGTGGTGTTTTAAACTAAATGAAGATTTATTAGGTACATTAAAAGCAATTTTATGTGTCTATTACATGGGGATTCAAGAACCTTGTGAAAAGTAAAGGAAAGCATGAATCTAAGTTAGGACATTTAAAACTTTTTCTACATAATCATGATAAGAAGACAAGTGAACGAATATATTGGGTGGATTTACGAAATGATGGGAAATTGATAAATTTTAACTCATAAGACACCAAGATAATTAGATGGACGAGACTTTAAGAGATTGTCGAGGGAGAAAAATAGACATAAAATATGAAAATGAGATATCAGTGTGATTAGTATGATGAGCTGAACTCAACGACATGCATTTTGCATTATGACAAAACCATTTACGAAATACTCAGGACTACGAACTTGAAATTTAACCATGGTATTGAAATGGTCAAATGAAGACAATGTTTCGTAAAAAGAAGTATGGAAACGATTAGCATAATAAAATGAACGCAATGAAGCTAACATTGGGTCATGATCAAACTTGATGAAATGACAATTAACCCTCGAGATGGAACTCAATGGGGTTAAGAAAACACACATTATACAAATTGATGAAACTAACGAAGTGGTCTTATGGAAACATGAATGATGAAATGAGGTAAGGATGAGATAATCTCGTTAACCTCGAGTAATGATATTGATGAAAGGAATAAGAGATCAATTTTGATATGTTCGACTAAGTCACTAAGTCTCGATGCCTCGAATCCTATTGAATTGAGAATTGGTTTCTGAGTATTTGAGGGTCTCTCATGATTTGTTAAATCCGTGATTATAACTTACCTATTTTTAATTGATTGAATACTTTATGATGCTTACCTTTTCATTTTGGAGGGAGGATAACCAGATAGATTTAAATCCTTGCTCAGATTTGTTATGTTTGATAAAATTTTGGTGGTTGTTGATGCATTGCAGCTTGTTGAAAATTTGGACATCATGGACCTTCATGAATGAATAAGAGATATAGAAAATCTAGTTGGAACTCACAATTATGGAATGTATTATTTGATTGATATGATATGAAGTTACGATTAAGTTCCTGAGGGTGTATTCTAACCATACTAGATGATATTGGAGCTAATGACTTTAACCACTTGTGCTTATAGCCATGATTATTGGAGAAAACTAGAATACAATGACATGGGGATGAGAATATAAAAACAAGCTAACGCCTAGCGTCGAAAGTACAAGAACAAAAATTAACTTCGAGACGAAGTTCTATTTAGGAGGGGGTGTATGTAATGCCCCTAGAATGACTGTGGACCTTAAGGGCACCTGTCGAGTGACCCGGTTGAACAACTTCGATATAATGGTCTCCTGAGCCTTGTTATCTCTTAAATGATTGAGGAAAACCTAAAGATGGGAATGACGACAATAATTGATAAATGAATTAAGGAATTAAATTATATGTGTGGAGTAGGATAATTGATTGATTACATCTTACTTAATGATTAGCCCTGATTGATCAAGTCAAAGTGCAATAAGACAGTTACAGTACTAGCTCTGCGACTTGGGAGGACGCAACTGAGATGCGTCATAACTTTTCATTTTTATTCTGAACTTCGGGACGAAGTTCTAAGTAGGGGTGTATGTAGTGCCCCTACACTACTGTAGACATTGAGGGCACCTGCTGAGTCACCCGACTATTTGAAACATTAATAAAATAACCCTATGATTTTATTTTGAGTATATTTATGATTACAATTGATTGATATATGTGCATTTGGGTAGTTATTGTGAATGGACGATTTCATGTTGTTTAACGATTAACTTTGATATGAAAATTGTACATATGAATGATGCTTAACGACCAGCTGTGCAATAGATTATGTGATTAGACGAATGAGTAATGATTGAGTAAATTATAGATGCTTAATGAAGCAGCATATTTATAAAGCAAATTGTGATTATTGAGGACAATGCTACTAATTTATGTTTGTGAGAAATGTGTGTAGCGATAGGTGAAAGGGTTCACCGACGGACACACAACGGAATATGAAGGGTCGTAGAGTACGGGTAAATCACACATAGGGAGAGCGATGACGATGTCAACTTCCGACGGAATACCACGCTTGAACAGATAAGCACTGATCCGCTTGCTCAAGAGGAAAGCGTGAGGGCGTACAAGATGGGCCACGACGGAGCTGGTCACGTACGAGTTGGGGGGCGCGCAGTGAGAACGGACTCACTCCTCAGCGCCATTAGTCCCTAATAGCGTGTAGATGGAGGATGGAATGTAACGGCTCCTGAAATCCCTACATGAAGTTCCCGCAAGTCAAAACGAAAGGATGACGGCAGAAGGGCCCAACGGTGCGGTACCCTGCCGAGAACGGAAAGAGTGGACGCAAGGACCCAACGATGTGGTACCTTGCCGAGGAATGGAAACTACGGATGACTAGACCCGACGGAGTGGTTCCATGTCGAGAAAATGAAATTAAGGAACGAGGAGGCCCAACGGCGCGGCACTGGGGTCCTAGTAAAAGTTGATTGCTAAACTTAACTGCATTGAAACGTATAGGTTTGCACCTAGAACATTACTTAGAAATGAATTTGAGTACTTTAGGCATTTGTACATAAATGATTACCTTGGAATTTAAATAATATTAAGTGTTATTTAGGCATTTGCACATGAAAGGATATTTCTAATTATTTAAAAATATTTATTTAGGAGCAAAATGGAATCCTAGGCATTGACACCTAGTCAACTCCACCTACACCACAAATCTAGGAGTTAAGTGAAATATCTAGGGGACAAACATGAGCAAACTTAGGGATGTTGGTGCATCTCCTAGAGAAACTGACACATGGATGGGTGAGTTTTATTAATTTATTAATTTAATAAAATGAATAATTTTTTGAAGCGACATGTGTCGCATGAGATTTTCCTTTATAAGGAAGGCATTGAGAATGGGTAAAGGACCCAGACCCTGGATGACTATCGTAATTTTGAGTTACCTCATGACTTGCTGCTATTGAGGGTTTGGCTGGAAATCTTGGTGGGGGGGGAAACCCAAGCTGGGTTTCTTGGTTATTGTGTGTGAGCTCTACGACCCAAAGCTCGGGGGAGGCCATGCGACTGAAAGCATGAGCCTATGGTTGGGTGGCAAAGCTAACGGTTGCTTTGCCAATGGTTAAACAAGCTTTGCTGGAGGGATCCTACAAAAGACACAGACGGCAGTGGACAAGATGGTATCAGAGACAGGTTATGGTTTGTTTTAATTTGCTAAGTTATTCATTTATTTAGTTTATTTATCTAGTCATTGTGCTTTCTAATCTCTTGTGTATCAAGTGGTTGAGTTTCAGGTTAAGCATGAAGGCCCCTACAGGAGGGGCACTACACCTATGAGCAGCTCGGGTATCATTGTTTCTTGATTTTCTAAATGAAGATAATGCAGTTCTTACATTTTCTATTGCATTCTCGCATGTCTTTTTTGTTTTAACATCTTGAAAACCCAACAACTTTGTGGCATGTTTCAATTTTTTGTGTTTTATCAACCCATGTAGGATTTGAGCGTGTGCCATCATTGAATGTTGTTCAAAATATGACTTGATTATGTTATTGACATGCTCTCTAACTCTCTGACTAGGGATCGAGTTCCCAATCTCTTCTTGTGCAGAAAAAACTGCACAATCCCTTAGAAAATTTCCACCCCTCCCAACCCCACTACAACTCCCAAATATACTTTCAATGTGAGAGGGAAAGGTGTCATGTGATGGTTGATCAGGATCATGAGGGGGCACAGGGTCATGTGATTCTTGATCACCATGATGTGATGTCTGACCATAATCTCTCCCTACATAACATGTAAATTAGCAAATTGAAAATTGGCTACTTGATAGTTGTGCATTGAACTTTAAAATTGCTATTAACTTGGAATTTTATGTAGATATTGAAAAAATGAAAAATCGAAAATTGCATGTGAATTGAATTTTCCAACTAATACATTTAGCTTGAGAATTGTTCTAAGTAAAAATTGAAATTGCTAGTAACTTGAAATTTAAAGTTGCTCAAGTAACTTGAAATTGGTAACTTAATTAAACTTGAGAATTGTTCTAGAAGTAAAGTTTGAAATTGCTAGTAAAATTTGAAATTGCTTGTAACTTGAAATTGGTAGTAACTTGTATATTTAACTTTAAAATTGCTAATAACTTGAAATTTGCTGTACATGTAAATTAACAAATTGAAAATTGCTAGTGACTTGAGAAAAATGTACAAGTATTGAAAATACATTAAAACAAGAAAATTGTTTGTAACTTCATTTCAAAATAACTAAATATGTACATGCAACTTGAAATTGTACAGTTAGTTTGATAATTGCCAGTAAAGTTTGAAAATCAAGTATATATATATTTAACTCAAGATAATTATTAATAACTTGATCAAAATTATTGTGGGCATAAAAATTAATATCATTTATAATCATCACATTATATAATTGTGGGCAAATTTTCTTTATGCAATTTATGTCCATTTTACTTTTGCATTACAAGAATTTAATGTTATTTTAACTTTATGGTATAAAATAAACAAACAAATATTTAAAATTCAAATTGCAATTTCAACTTAAATTCCAATTTTGACATTCCAACAATTACATGACAATTAAAAATTTGGCAATTCCAACAAATATATGATTGAGGAGAAATTCATAATTTTTAATGCAAAATAAAATTTTCAATAGATGATGATTTTCCAATTTCAACAATAAACAATTATGGAAATTCTAATTTTTATCATAAGTTGCAATTTAAGGATTTTTTATCAATAATGATTCACATATCAATGCAAGGTTGCAAACATTGCAAATAATTATTTCCAATTTGTCCTAACAAAATATATGATTATAATTATTAATCTTATTATGGTGATATGTCATGTTATGTAAATAAAAGTACATGTGATAGATGGAATTTTTTAAAGTAAACATTATAATTAAATAGCTCTTTGAACATTCATTTGTATTCAAATATTCATTACTATGAAAATATTGCCAACAACCATAACTATGAAAATATTCATTCATTTGTTTTTAAATTGAATAAATTTTAACTAATACATAACTATATCACAACATGTTCATTTCTAAATATTCATTCATTTGTTTTGAAATTGAATTTTCTAACAAAACAAGATTTTTTTTTTTTGGTAGGTAAGAGAGAGAAATAGATCTATTATTAAGGTACAAATAGTACAAAAATATTACAAAATTCCATTAAAGGATCAGTACCAGCCAAAGACCCATCCTAGAGGGGAGGATGGAGACAAACCAAGTTTTCCACATCACCAAAAGGGCGAAACCAAAATTACAGGAATAAGCAAGGAAGTCCACAAAACCTTGAAAGGTTGATAATCAACACCAAGCTAACCAGGATAACAAAAAAGACATAGATACACAGACTTGAATCAGGCCTCGCTAAAGAGCCAAAGAAGAACTAATCAACGAGTAACACCGGGTCTAAGAAAAATAATAGCATGACTTAGCGAGAAAAAAACCAGAACAGTCAATCCAGACCGACCTACTGCTCAGGGCTTGAAGTATCAGAAACTCCATGACTGGCTTCCTGCGAAGGATGGATGCTAAGGTCTTCCACCAACGCTTCCAGAGTGCTAGTATTCTCCATTTCATTTTGTTGATTCTCCTTCATACCTGCAATGAATTCTTGCATATTACGAGCAATGTTCTCCTTGATATGTAATTCACGGGCAAGAAGAATCTTGCAGGCCCAGAAGGGGCTAGCCAGAATCTGATAACCCAACTGAGACTCAATGTAATGCCCCTAGAATGACTGGGGACCTTAAGGGAACCTATCAAGTGAACTAGCTGAACAACTTTGACATAGTGGTCTCTCGAGCCTTGTTATGTCTTAAATGATTGAGGGAAAACCTGAAGATATGAATGCCGACATTAATTGATAAATGAATTAAGGAATTAAATTATACGTGTGGCGTGGGATAATTGATTGATTACATCTGGCTTAATGATTCGCTTCGATTGATCAAGTCAAAGTGCAGTAGGACAGTTACAGTCCTAGCTCTGCAACTTGGGAGGACGCAACTGAGATGCGTCATAGCTTTCCATTTTTTTTATTCTAAACTTCGGGATAAAGTTCTAAATAAGTAGGGGTGTATGTAGTGCCCCTAGACTACTATAGACATTGAGGGCACCTGCTGAGTCACCCAACTGTTTGAAACGTTAATAAAATAACCCTATGATTTTATTTTGAGTATATTTATGATTACGATTGATTGATATATGTGCATTTGTGTAGTTATTGTGAATGGACGATTTCATGTTATTTAACGATTAACTTTGATATGAAAATTGTACATATGGATAATGCTTAACGACTAGCTGTACGGTGATTATGTATTTGTCGACGAAATGTATATTTGATTAGAAGTTTGAATAAATTATAAATGTTTAACAATACTTGATTTAAAAATCATATGATGATTATTGAGGACAGTGCTACTAATAAATTGTTGTGAGAAGTGTGTGTAGAAACAAGTGAGACGGTTCACCAACGGACACACAAAGGAACATGAAGGGTCGTAGAGTACGGGTAAATCACACATAGGGGGAGGGACGATGATGTCGACTTCCGACAAGAATACCACGCATGAGCAGATAAGCACTGATCCGCTTGCTCAAGAGGAATGCGTGAGAGCGTACGAGGTGGGCCACGACGGAGTTGGTCACGTACGAGTTGAGGGGCGCGCAGTGAGAACGGACTCACTCCTCAGCGCCATTAGTCCCTATATAGCATGTAGACAGAGGATGGATGGTAACGATTCCTAAAATCCCTACAAGAGTTCCCGCAAGTCAAAACGGAAAGATGGTGGCAGAAGGGCCCGACGATGCGGTACCCTGTTGAGAACGGAAAGAATGGACGCAAGGACCCAACGATGCGGTATCATGCCAAGAAATGGAAACCATGGATGACTGGACCCGACGGAGTGGTGCCATGTCAGGGAATTAAAATTAAGGAACTAGGAGCCCAACGGCGCGGCACCGTGATCCTAGTGAGTTTGATTGTTAAATTTAACTGCATAAAAACTTATGAGAATAACTCTAGATTATTACTTAGCAAATGCATAAAAATAATTTAGGCATTTGCACATGAATAGTTATTTTTGTTGAGCATTTAAAATAATAGAAATCATTATTTAGGAGCAAAATAGAATCCTAAGATTAGACACCTAGTCAACTAAAAGCTAGGAGTTAATTAAAATATCTGGGGGGACAAACTGGAGCAAACTTAGGGGTGTTGGAGCACTTCCTAGAGAAACTGACACTTGGATGGGTGAGTGTTTTAATTAAATAATTAATTAAAAATATTTAATTATGCATGAAGCGACATGTGTCGCATGAGATTTTCCTTTATAAGGAAGACTTGGGGAATGGGAAAAGGGCCCATAATTTGGACGATTGTCGTAATTTTCGAATGCCTCAAAGACTTGCTGCTATCTAAGGGTTTGGCTTAGAAATCCTGGTGGGAAGGGAAGTCCAAGCTGAATTTCTAAAATACTTGTGTGAGCTCTACGACCCAAAGCTCGGGGGAGGCCATGCGACTAAAAGCATGAGCCTATGGTTGGGTGGTGAAGCTAACGGTTTCTTTGCCTATGGTTAAACGAGCTTTTCTGGAGGGATCCTACGGAAGACGAAGGTGACAATGGTCCAGCCGGATCGGGTTGACAGGTTAAGGTTTTGCTTATTTTTGTTAAGTTATTCACGCTTTTTATTTTATTTTTCCAATAACTATGATGGCTAATTTGTTTGTATGAAGTTGTTAAAGTTTCAGGTTCATTTCGAGGGGACCCTAAAGGAGGGGTCCTACACTCAACCTATTCCAGCAAAGCAATTTCTAGGTATGTTATCTGGTTACCAATGGCTAATGGCATTTCGTCCAGATAGAAATGAGCCCAGTTGAAACGCTGCAGGTTAGCATTCTCACGGGGGTGGGATTGAGAGGAAGAACCTTCACCAGCATGTCTCCCCCTACACCCAGGATTTCTACCAGTCCCACGGCGAATTCTCATCCTGATTCGGGGATGCATAATTCACAGAAAAATGGACCTGGACGTCGTCGAGAAACCACCTTTGATATGCAGCCTATTAATCCACAAGTTAAACTCAAAACACATGTTGGGAGGAAAGGATAAGCAACAGATTTGTGGATTACAATTTTTGATCTTGTTGTCCTCAGTAATTAATTTATAATCCTTGTTCCTATGAGGAGAGCTGGGGAGAGCACCCTTCCATAAATTCTCATGAGTGCACGAATTAACCATTCTGTACTGATCCATGATCTCATCTGCTCAAAATATGATGAGCCTACAACATTTATTATTTTCATTCCTTTCGCCATAGCTGGGATCATAAATTCCTTCATCTCGGTACACGCCATTACCAATACTCATGATGGTATAATTACTCAGATCTTTCAGATTCTTGGGTGAATTACCACGAAAAAGACCTGATAAGCCTGTTATATAAAACCCAACGATTTACTACCTTCACTGCCTTAAGGTGAAAGGACATCAACTGGATACGTTGCATCAGGAGGGATAATCAAAATTGACACTCAATAGATTACCTTCAGCATGTGTCCTTTCGAGCCGAGTGCCATGTGATTCACAGTGCTCCGGGAAGGTGGTGTTCGAATTAGGGCTAAGATCAACGGCTACGATCAATTCACACCGATGACTCGCAATGTGATCGTCCATCTCGTGCAAGGTGCTAGCTCTGAAAGTTACACTTGCCTTAACCCCTATGTTGGCTAATTCATCAACTAACTTGTTTCCTTTTCTTCGAACACAAATGAAGTTGATGGACGGAGAGGTACTAAGGAGTTCCTGAAGCTGTATCAGTCTGCCTTCCCATCTCCAATTCAAAGAGACCTTCGAAACCGCCGCACCTCTTTGAATCCGGCATGCAGTGGAGATCAAAATGTTGGAGTCACCCTCCACAATTAGAGGTACCCATTTTTTTCCCATCACCTACTTGATGTGATTAACCATTCCTTCAAGTTCTGCTACATTGTTTGTTGTTTCACCCAAGTTACCCCCAAAAAATCCTATGACCAGGCCATGGGAATTTCTGATGGCTCCTCCAAATACTGTAGGCCCCGGGATACCTTTTGTTGCCCCATCAAAATTGAGCTTCATGGTGTCAGCTGGAGGTGGTTGCCAAAAGTCGGGGCTAGTGGATATTGCTCTGTGCTGCAACAATTCAGCATTGCCATTCGGTAAGTTATAAATACCCTAGTCATTCAAAATTATTCTTTCTGCAGGATCTACATTTCCATTTTAAGGGGAGGGAATTTCGGAGTATAACGTTTCCTTGATGTGCTTTTCTATAACCTTCCAAATTGCCTCTGTGTTTCTTTGTTTCTCCTCAAAATTTCACTGGTTTCTCTCCTTCCATATTTCCCAAACCATGAAACCCAGAAACAATTCCCAGATTCTGTTCAAAAGTTCATTTTTGAAGGGTTTAGTCTGCCAGTTGACCAGCGTAAGGTCCGGACGGCCCAAAACTCTAGTAGTTTATCTGAATCTTTCTTCCCCCCTATTCCAAAAGAAGGAGGCCAGAGAAAACACATCAAGTAGATGATTATAGGTTTCGCTCGCAGTAGTGCACATACTACAGCGAGAGGGTCCAATGAAACCCCTCTTAAGAAGGTTTTTCCAAGTCAAGATTCACCTGTGAATCAATAGCCAACTGAAAGTGGTGCTTTTGGGCCATTGGTTCGTCTCCCATAATTTTTTCCATTTGTCATCCCTGGGCACCCTTTCATGGCCATTCAAAAGGCCTACCACTTCTACAATGTTGAAGTTCCTTGTGTTAGAATAACCCCATCTAATTTTGTCTGGCCCAGTGGCCTGGGGTATTTTCCGTTTGGTAATTTCACAATAGAAATTGTGTAGATTTTCTTCGAGGGTTAAGGTCTTCCACCATTGAATTGATTTCCACTGTCTAAACCGTAGTTCCTTTGGTCCTGTTTCCCAAAAGTCCTTGATTTTCTCCCATGGGCTACTCTGTAAGTATAAAAACAGCTCTGGATTGTCCTTCCCATCAGAGAGTCTTCAGAATTGCTTCCAAGAATCATACAGAAAGGAAGTAGAGTTGCCGTCTCTTACCTCCCAGAAACTATGATTTTTAACTAAATCACAGTTCTCCTAGGCAAGCTTCCAACTACTGGATCCTAGTTGTTCTTCGCCAAATCTGATAAGGTCCTGTTTGCACCATCCAGGGGCATATTTCTAGTGCCAAAGTCATTCCCATGGTTCCTCTTTGTGTGTGATCCATCTCCACCATATTTTAGCTCCTATGACTTTATTAATACACACCGGATCATGCAGACCTAGGCCCCCCAATCTTTTAGGAGTGCATAGAGTGTCCCAATTCATCAAGGCCCATTTCCTCTGGTCAAGCGTGCCTCCCCACAAGAAGTTCCTCTGCAGATTACAAATCTTCTTCAAAACAGCTTTGGGTGCCACCATCGCAGAAAACAGGTAAATTAGCAAAGCCTGTAACACTGACTTGACCGAAATGAGGCGGCTCAGAAAATTTAGAGCATGAAACGTCCATAATTCCAATTTGGTTTTGAATTTATCCAGTAGATATTTCCAGGAGATTTGTCGGATAGTGGATTTCGTCAGGGGTTCCCCTAGATATTTCGATGAAAGGAGACCTTCAGAGAATTCCAAAATGCGGAGGATGTTTCTACGATGAATTCTGGGATTGTTGAAGAAATATACCTTCGATTTTTCTTTATTTATTTCTAGACCACTGCCCTTAAGGAAGGTATTAAGAATATCCTTGATATTTCTGGCTTCCTGAACTGAGGAAGGTTCCATCATCATAGTATCATCAACAAATTGTTGGTGGGTTTGAGGAATCAGTCCCCCCCCCCGGTCAAAACCCTGAATAACATTGTTCTCCTGGGTTGCCCGTATCATTCTTCGTAAACCTTCATCCATGATAATGAAGAGGAATGGGGATAAGGGGTCCCCCTGCCGAATTCCACGGGTCGCGGGGAATGGTTGTGAGGGAGTGCCATTGACCAAAATTGAAAAGAAAGGGGATGAATCAAAGGATTTTAACATTTCCGCCATGAACGTCCAGTTTAGTTTATCATAGGATTTTGATAGGTCAAGTGTTAGGAGCATACCTGGGATTTTATCTCATTTGAGCGAATGAATTGCTTCATGAACTAGAATAATTCCATCCATAATTTGACGGTCTTCCACGAACCCATCCTGCTTAGGAGAAATGATTAAAGGAAGAAGAGGCCGCAGCCGGTTTTCTATAACCTTGGTAATAATTTTATAGATCACATTGCAGAGAGATATGGGTCTAAACTTTCCAGGATCCTCAGTTCCCGTTTCCTTAGGGATAAGCGTGAGAAAGGTATCATTAAGAGCTTTGAGAATATTCCTGGTTCGCTAAGAATCTTCCACAATGGCCAAGACATCCCCCTTCAACCAATCCCAGCAAGAGTGGAAGAAGTTTGTAGTGAATCCATCCGGCCCAAGTGCTTTGTCATCCGCCATTTGTTTGATGGCTTCATCAAGTTCCTCCATGCTGATAGTCTCCATAAGGTGTTTGTTGTGGGCCTCTGTGACCAATCTCGGTATGTGGCCGAGAACCTTCTCCCTTTCTACTTGTCTATTAATATTTGGATCATTCAGAAGGTCTTCGAAGTGATCTTTTAGGGTCTACTCTAATTCAAGTTGCTTTTCCACTACAGTGCCATATTCCTTCTTGAGCCTAACCACCTTGTTCCCATGACGGTGTTCGATGGTGGCTTTGTGAAATAACTTGGTATTACGCTCTCCATCTTTTAGCCAGTGGCTTCGGGATTTTTGCGTCCAAAGGAGTTCCTCCTGGTGTTCTTTGAGAGTGAGTTCCTGCAAAAGATTTTGCTCCTGGGTTTTTAACTCTGTGGTATACCCCTGTTCCATAGCCTCCTTTTGAATTGCCTGAAGTTTAAGGTTGTAGTGCCCCTAGACTACTGTAGACATTGAGGGCACTTGCTTAGTGGCCCGACTATTTGAAACATTAATAAAATAATCTTTTGATTTTATTTTGAGTATATTTATGATTACGATTGATTGTAACTCAATAAAATAATGATATATGTTTGTGAGAAATGTGTGTAGCGACAGGTCAAACGGTTCACCGAAGGACACACAAAGGAATATGAAGGGTCGTAGAGTACGGGTAAATCACACACAGGGGGAGCGACGACGATGTTGACTTCCGACAAGAATACCACACATGAGCAGATAAGCACTGATCTGCTTGCTCAAGAGGAATGCATGAGGGAATACAAGGTAGGCCACGACGGAGCTGGTCACGTACGAGTTGAGGGACGCGCAGTGAGAACGGACTCACTCCTCAGCGCCATTAGTCCCTAGATAGCATGTAGATGGAGGATGGATGGTAACGATTCCTAAAATCCCTACAAGATTTCCCGCAAGTCAAAACAGAAAGATGGAGGCAGAAGGGCCCAACGATGCGGTACTCTGTCGAGAACGGAAAGAATGGACGCAAGGACCCAACGATGCGGTACCATGCCAAGGAATGGCAACCATGGATGATTGGACCCAACGGAGTGGTGCCATGTCAGGGAATTAAAATTAAGGAACCAAGAGCCCAACGGCGTGGCACCGTGATCCTAGTGCGTTTGATTGTTAAATTTAACTGCATAAAAACTTATGAGAATAACTCTAGATTATTACTTAGCAAATGCATAAAAATAATTTAGGGATTTGCACAGGAATAGTTATTTTTGTTGAGCATTTAAAATAATAGATATCATTATTTAGGAGCAAAATAGAATCCTAGATTAGACAACTAGTCAACTAAAAACTAGGAGTTAACTAAAGTATCTGGGGGATAGACTTGAGGAAACCTAGGGATTTAGGTGCATCTCCTAGAAAAGCTGACACTTGGATGGGTGAGTGTTTTAATTAAATAATTAATTAAAAATATTTAATTATGCATGAAGCGACATGTGTCGCATGAGATTTTCCTTTATAAGGAAGGCTTGGGGAATGGGTAAGGGGCCCATAATTTGGACGATTGTCATAATTTTTTAGTGCCTCAAAGACTTGCTGCTATTTAAAGGGTTTGGCTAAGATATCTCGGGGGAGGGGAAACCCAAGCTGGATTTCTGGATTATTGTGTGTGAGCTCTACGACCCAAAGCTCAGGGGAGGCCATGCGACTGAAAGCATGTGCCTATGGTTGGGTGGCGAAGCTAATGGTTGCTTTGCCTATGGTTAAACGAGCTTTGTTGGAGGGATCCTATGGAAGATGCGGATGGCAATGGACAAGATGGTATCAAAGACAAGTTATGGTTTGTTATAATTTGCATAAGTTATTCATTTATTTAGTTTATTTATCTAGTCATTCTGTTTTCTAATCTCTTTTGTAACAAGTGGTTGAGTTTCAGGTTAAGCATGAAGGACCCTACAGAAGGGGCCCTACATTTGGTATCAGAGCCAGTCGAGCCTTGAGGGCACCGGACTCATATTATTGAGGGGTTGTTGGTATCTACGTCAACATTGGATTTCTTTGGATAGCCGATTCAACCACTACTACAAACGGTTTCCAGCTCGACTACCGAATCAGGTTCAATACTTCTTAAATTTTTATTTCTGTGTCGATTTACAAATTCTATGTAGTATTTTAGTTTCCGTATTTGTTTGCATATTCTAGGAGTTATTTCAGTTCTGTGTAAACAGATATCTCAGAAATCAATAATTGTATTTCTTCCTTTGAAAGTCATGAATCGGTGATTTACTTTGTCTACAAAGTTATAACTCTGTTTTCATCATGCTGGAAATGTCGATTTGGTTTTGTTTAAAAAAGAATTATACCTCTGTTTCCATCATGCTGGAAATGACAATCTGGTTTTGCTATAAATTCTTTTTAAACTCTGTTTTCATTATTTACTTATTCTAGAATTCTTGTGAAAGCATGGGGATAATGGATCCGAATCTCTATGAAACTTTTGACTCTGTTTTCACTATACATTCCTCCGAAATCTGTTGGACGTCTTGTAATCAATTATTAGAAACTTGTGTATTCATTTAGTGATGGCATGGAGTCTCCAGATTTATAGTTTGCAAAGTTTGACCCTGTATCTCTTTAAACTCTACGTTCTATTTCGAAATGAGAAGGCATTTCTAGATCTATAGGGTTAATGATATTCTGTTCTTTTTTTAAACTCTCTGTGCCCTATTTCGAATTGGGGAGATTTTCTTTCTGTTTCCAGATCCACAAATTGTGATAATGTTTTGCTTATTTAAACCCTCTGCGTTAACTCCCCGGCTCTGCCACAAGAATCCTGTTCCAGATCCTATAAGTTGGTTTATAAAATCTCTTTAAGAACCGTGTTGATCCAACGCTGTGGCGCCGTCCAGAGTTTTGCTTTGTGATGTAGTATTGCCTTCCAATCTCTACTAGTTTAAATTCATAGCATTTTATTTCAAGATCCTGGCGTTTCGTTTTCAGATCTCAAGAATATTCGATACAGATCTTGGCTTAAATTCATAACATTTCACTTTAGAATTTTGGTGTTCCTTTTCAGAGCTCAAGAGTATTTTATTCAGATCCTGGCTTTAAATTCATAGCATTTCATTTTAGAATCCTGGTGTTTCGTTTTCAGATCTCAAGAATATTCGATACAGATCTTGGCTTAAATTCATAACATTTCATTTTAGAATCCCGGAGTTCGTTTTCAGAGCTCAAGAGTATTCTATTTAGATCTTGGCTTTAAATTCATAGCATTTCATTTTAGAATCCCGGCGTTTAGTTTCCAGATCTTCTTATCAGAAAGCCGATGGGTATAAATTTCTTAAACTCTATTGTAATTTACTTAGAGTTGCAGAATTGCCTCTCGACTGGAGTATAAATCTATTTTGCAACCCATTTTAGCGTTTCCAGATTTGTTCCTTTCAGAAGCTAATTGGGTATGATCCGACTCATTGTGACTTTCTGTGTAAAAAAAAAAGAAAGGGGTAAAATGGTGAATTCACCTTGTTCTGAGTATTAGCTTCTTCAAGTTTCATTTCATTTAAGATCTGGATTTTACAAATCTCATGAACGCTGATGTGACAGTGATCAGAATCTTCACGCCTCTCTGCCTATTAATTCATCCTTCTTTTAATCTGAGATCGAAATCGTATAGATCAAAATTTTATAATATTTATGAATGCTGTTCTGCGAATTCAGTTTCTTAGCACTTCAAATTTGAATCTCAAAATCGGATCAAGAATTTTGCCTTATAGGTTCTAGGTTCAGACTTTTATTGATGTGTAGTTTATGGACCTGCGTGAATATAAAAAAAAAAATTAAAAAATCGAATTCTTATTTTGTTGATGATTATTATGACCCTATGTGATTTTACGAGACCAGATTCCGATTGTAATGGTTTATCCTAGATCTGGTTTTGATCTAATTCTCCATCAAATCTGAAATCGGAGTCATTAGACCTTGAATGCTGTCATTGTAGATCACCTCACACTGCTCTCGATCAGGTTGGATTTAATTCTTCATCAATCAGAGATCAGAGGCACTAAGACGTTGAACGTTGTGCGTTAATGTTCAGTACTCTGCGTTCTCTTATTTAGGACTCTGTTTTCTAATTTGTGTATTTAACTCATTCTGCCAAAACAGTCCAGGTCACTTGAAAATCAATTTGTGCGTAGCTCCCAGTAATTCGGAGTATGGGTTATGTCAATTCTCTGTATCTCTATGTTAAAATATATTGGCGTTTAACCTATGCGCCTTCTCTCAGAATCACTGATAATTTCTTAAAGGATTCTGGTTTCCAAAAAAAAAACTCACACCGTTAAACTCAAGCTGCCAATCTGTCCAAGATTAATGAAGATGCTTGTAGTAATACCATCAAGAAATCCCTTGCAATGATAATCGGAAACTCTGAATTCTAAATTTATATATATATATTTCTTCGTTAAATTAAATCTTCCCTAAACCGCCCAAACCTCGCTCATTAATAGAGCTTTATGCTGACATGAAGATCTGGTGATTTCCGAGTTTTATAGTTGAATCGCATTGAGTCCAATCGAAGATCTCTGTGTTATACATGATTGGGTGATTTCCAGTTTTACAATTGAACAATATTGAATCTTTTGAGAGCTCTGTATTATAAATTGTCGTTTTCAGTTCATATTCCAAAATGTATCCTGATTCATTAAAATTGATCTCTAAATCCTTTGCATACCTCTGTCGAAGACTTAATGGTACTTCCATAAATTATATTGCATTCATAGCTGTAAGCCGTGGATCTCATCAAGGTATGAACCGTGCAACTTTTGTTTAATAAAAATCGATTATGTGTTATCTTTTGTGCTAAAATTGAGGGTCGATTGAAGAACTCTTTTGCCACCTTTTCAACGCTTAATTCAAACTCATGTCTACCTCCATAACCTTTGAGAATGTTATGTACTAACTCCTGTAATGTCTCGATCGCCCAGTTGAATTGATTCACTTGAACGGGAGCTGACCTAGCGAATAAAAAATTATTTATATCTTACATCTTACCAATCTATTAAAGAAAGTATTGCTTACCATTAGCGCTGCGATATTTAAATTTAATTTAATATAATACTTTTTTTTTATGTTATAGCATTCAGCAGCAAGTTGATCAAACGACAAGTGTCACGATTGTTTTAAACCAGCTGTATAAAATATCTCCTTTAAAGACAACATTTCTGATTACCTACTTGTGAAGTACCGACTCAACTACCTCTATTATGGAGCGAACCCGTGTCAATGATCATACTTTTGCACAGCTAAACACGTTGGTGGTTAAGTGGAAGGAATAAATTATATATATAGTCAAATTCATATATCTATATGAAAGCGACATCATAGGCAACACATCCTTTACATTAGATTATGCTCTTATATGTGTTCTTAATGGTAGAAAAATAGAATGAAACTTAGGTGTCTTAATATGCGAATAAGATATCCGAATATACTGAATATAGTTAGAAAGTATGAATGATATATTTGTGGGAATATATTACTGCTTAGATAAAAGGTTGTTTTCTATTTTTATTTTTTTTTATGTTTGTGAGACAATGGCAGTTGATTTAAGAAAACGAATTATACATTTCTTATTCTATGATAAATTTTCCTTTTATAAAAATATTACGGCAATACATGTATTTCTCTCAATTAAATGGAATGGTTGGTAAATTTCATATTTGGAATTACTATTTAGTTAAATGATAATGAAGTCCTTTATATAATTAAAATGAATGTATTTTACTGGATGAGTAGGATGATTTGGGAATGTATCATTGAAATTATTATTTTAGTTAAATGATAAGAAGTCTTTTATAATGGACCATTCCATGGAGATATGTGTATTTTGTTTAATTAGTAGGATAGTTGGTAAATATATTATTGACATTATTAATTAGTAAAATGATAATGATGTTTTTTTAATAGGATATAATTAAAATGAATGTACTGCATTTGAATGAAAGTGTATCATCGAATAATTATTTTAGTTATATGATAAGAAGTCTTTTATAATGGACCATGGAGATATGTGCATTTTATTCAATTAAATTGAATGGTTGTAAGTATGTTTTGGAAATATTATTTAGTTGAATGATAATGAAGGTCTTTTTTTTTAATATATTTTTGGACTAGAGTTGTGATAATATGTTGAAAATTTACATGTCGTATTTGTAAACCTGAGTGAAATTTCTTATTAATTCTAGACTTATATGTTTCATTTAAATGGAAGAAGAATTAGTCACGAATATATATATATATATATATATATATATATATTGTAAAACCGTAGAATCATTTAGACGAGTCCTACAACTAGGGAGAGGTGTATTTGAGAATCAAAAGATAATTAGAGTTGTTAATCATTAATAAAAGGTTTCACATACATCTCCTAGTGGCATAAGATACAAGGATTAAGCAAACGATATATGTTGATATATTATAAGAGATAGGGACAATGAATGTTTAGTAATCTTGATTACTTTTAAGTGTTTTTAATTATTGTGATGCACTTGTATGTGGAAGATAGTCAAAGACAATAATTATATGTATACTAAATTCGTATAGAAAACATAGATGGGAATTAGTGATACCTTGTACGAGAAAGAATGGTTAGCGTTTAGTAAATATTGCTTAGAGGAAAACATTATTTCATGTGTCTTATGTCGTAAGGAAGTGTGTATGTAATTTGAGATGAAAATTTTAGTAAACATGAATTTGGTTATCTATACTTACATAAGGATGAGAATTGGTGAACGACGAATTTTTACTTCTTCTCCTTCGGCAAGGACACTTCCAGCTTCTCGAACGGGTTAGAATTATTCTCCTCTAAATTTGCTAGTATGTAAGTTTGAATGGTATTCAGGGTTCATATACTTTGATGAGGGTTTTGTGTCAATAATTTTATTGACTGGTTGTAAATGGTTATTCTCTGAAATCAAGGCGATGGCTTTGTAGGTATGCACTACTAGGTTGTAATCATGCTTTGGATATTGTAGACCTTCATAGATGACAAGGAGGTATAGAAAATCAAATTTAGTACTCACAGTTATGAAGGAATTATTGGATCTGTATTACGCAAAGATACGATTAAGTCCTGAGGGTGTATTGGAACCATTCTAAATGATATAGAAACTAATGATTAGAACGACTTGTTCCTATGGCAGTGATTGTTGGAGAAAAATATAATAAAATGACATGAAGATGAGGATAGAAATTAAGATAAAGCCTAGCATCGAAAGTACAAGAACAAAATTTAAACTTCGGGACGAAGTTCTATACAAGAGGGGGTGTATGTAATGCCCCTAAAATGACTATGGACTTTAAGAGCATCGGTCGTGTGACCCGACGGAATAGAATTCAATAAAGTGGCCCTTCGAGTTAGGATGTGTCTTAATAAGGGAGAATCACCTGATGATGTGCATGACTATAGTTGATAAATGAATTAATGAATTGAATTGTATGTGTGGACTGGGATAATTGATTGATCAGTTCTTGCTTAAATGCTTAGCCTTGATTGGTCAAGTCAAAGTATTGTAGGACAGCTACAGTCTTAGCTTTGTGACTTGGGAGGACGCAACTGAGATGCGTCATAGCTTTCCGCATTTATTCTGAACTTTGGGATGAAGTTTTAAATAAGTAGGGGTGTATGTAGTGCCCCTAGACTACTGTAGACATTGAGGGCACTTGCTTAGTGACCCGACTGTTTGAAACATTAATAAAATAATCCTTTGATTTTATTTTGAGTATATTTATGATTACGATTGATTGTAACTCAATAAAATAATGATATATGTTTGTGAGAAATGTGTGTAGCGACAGGTGAAACGGTTCACCGAAGGACACACAAAGGAATATGAAGGGTCGTAGAGTACGGGTAAATAACACACAGGGGGAGTGACGACGATGTCGACTTCCGACAAGAATACCACACATGAGCAGATAAGCACTGATATGCTTGCTCAAGAGGAATGCGTGAGGGCGTACAAGGTAGGCCACGATGGAGCTGGTCACGTACGAGTTGAGCGACGCGCAGTGAGAACGGACTCACTCCTCAGCGCCATTAGTCCCTAGATAGCATGTAGACAGAGGATGGATGGTAACGATTCCTAAAATCCGTACAAGATTTCCCGCAAGTCAAAACGGAAAGATGGCGGCAGAAGGGCCCAATGATGCAGTACTCTGTCGAGAACGGAAAGAATGGACGCAAGGACCCAACGATGCGGTACCATGCCAAGGAATGGAAACCATGGATGATTGGACCCAACGGAGTGGTGCCATGTCAGGGAATTAAAATTCAGGAACCAAGAGCCCAACGACGCAGCACCGTGATCCTAGTGAGTTTGATTGTTAAATTTAACTGCATAAAACTTATGAGAATAACTCTAGATTATTACTTAGCAAATGCATAAAAATAATTTAGGGATTTGCACAGGAATAGTTATTTTTGTTGAGAATTTAAAATAATAGAAATCATTATTTAGGAGCAAAATAGAATCCTAGATTAGACACCTAGTCAACTAAAAACTAGGAGTTAACTAAAGTATCTGGGGGACAGACTTGAGGAAACCTAGGGATTTAGGTGCATCTCCTAGAAAAGCTGACACTTGGATGGGTGAGTGTTTTAATTAAATAATTAATTAAAAATATTTAATTATGCATGAAGCGACATGTGTCGCATGAGATTTTCCTTTATAGGGAAGGCTTGGGGAATGGGTAAGGGGCCCATAATTTGGACGATTGTCGTAATTTTCGAGTGCCTCAAAGACTTGCTGCTATTTAAAGGGTTTGGCTAAGAAATCTTGGGGGAGGGGAAACCCAAGCTGGATTTCTGGATTATTGTGTGTGAGCTCTACGACCCAAATCTCGGGGGAGGCCATGCGACTGAAAGCATGTGCCTATGGTTGGGTGGCGAAGCTAATGGTTGCTTTTCCTATGGTTAAACGAGCTTTGTTGGAGGGATCCTACGGAAGATGCGGACGGCAATGGACAAGATGGTATCAAAGACAGGTTATGGTTTGTTATAATTTGCATAAGTTATTCATTTATTTAGTTTATTTATCTAGTCATTCTGTTTTCTAATCTCTTTTGTAACAAGTGGTTGAGTTTCAGGTTAAGCATGAAGGACCCTACAGAAGGGGCCCTACAAAGGTCAAGGATCTTCTTACCTTGGAAAATATTTCCAAAGATGTCTTTATTCCACCGCTTTATTTTTCCTTTAAGGTATTTTAATTTTTGCTGGAACTGATACATCTTAGTTCCCTTGATTGGGTCACAAGTCTGCCACCACTGACGCAATTGATAAAAAAGAATCAGGGTGCAGAAGCCAGAATTGTTCAAACCAAAACGGTCGATGGAGGTTTTCTCCTATCCTGTGCCATTCCAGACAAACCGGTCAATGATCCTAGCCTGCCAATGGCAACACTACCGCAGTCAGATCCCCACCTCCCAGCATGATGGATTCAGAGACCAGAAACCTATCTAGTCTGCATAGTATGCTTTTGTATCCTCCTCTTTTATTATTCCATGTATACATGCCATTGGAGGTTTTGACATCAATCATCGCTAAATTTTCGATTACCTCTGAAAATTCCTCATTACTGGGATGAAGACAACGTTGACCTCCACGTTTCTCTTCAAGATGTCTGATTAGATTGAAATCTCCCCCTATTATCCAAGGCTTGTCACCAGTCTGTTTTTTAAGATTCCTGATGGAATTCAAGAAGGAATTCTTTTGGTTTGCCAAAGAAGGTTTGTAGACATTAGACAGAAAACCTCTGACTCTGGTTCCTAAAATATGAAAAGAAGCCGATAAGATAAACTTGGAAGCCATCCAATCATACAGACTTACTTCTTTAGGGTTCCAGAGAATGCCAACTCCCATGGCCGCACCGGTGGCATCTATTGCAACCACATTGCAATGCTTCCAGAGTTTATTCCTGATAGCTTGAAGCTCAATTTCTGAACACTTAGTTTCTTGGAGAAAAATAATAGTAGGTTTCTCTAGTTCAATTTTCCGTCGTAAGAGGCGGATTTTTAGGATACTCTTGCATCCTCTAATGTTCCAAGAAGTAATCAGTATTTTATAACCGATTGAGGTTGGAGGATGCTAGAGCCATGTCAATGGTTGGATACTGGCCCGAGGCCGCCAGGTTTCTTCCTATCATCTGAATTATTTGCATGTTACTTCACCTCCCTCTTTTCTCACCTCTGGTTATCTTTTTCCCATCGTTCTCTTTGAGAGATTCAGAAATTACCCCCAAGGGTTTGCAGTTCTTGGACTCAATAATCGCTTTCTCCAAGAATGAGACCTGATGAGTTGTGATAGGAATTGGATTTTCAACTTTACATGCCACCTTTGAACCTTCCAGATCCAGATCTTCCAGTTCCATTTCATCTCCGCCTTCCTCTTACGAGGATCCTACATAGCCTTGAGCGTCAGCCTCAGCTGTATGAGTAGTGTGGTCATCTTTGTGTTCTTTATTTGTTGCTTCGATGTTTCACTGTGTAGAAATAACTTCCTCTTCTTTTTCCTCCTCTCCTGATTGCAGGACCTCATACCTATTGTGGATCATGGTCTTCTTGTGTATTTCAAGGCCTCCGACCTTCCTGGATTGCCTTTTCTTGCTAGTAACTCTGTTGAATCCTTCTTGGTCTTTTCCTTCAGAGTCATTTTTTCCTGCTAGTTGTTTGTTAAGAGGACAATCCCTGAATAGATGCCCATGTTTATGGAATCACCTGCATCAAAACGGGATATGTTCATAATCAATAGCCTAGAACCAATCTTCATCCTCCCAGGTAAGGTCTATTCCTGCCGGCAGGTCTTGGGAGATATCCAAATAGAGGAATATACGGGCATAAGATGTATACCTCATCTTCTTGGTTTGTTCTGAGACTTTTACAAACACCCCCAACTCATTACCAATCTCTGTTAGTATTTCTTCCTTCTAGTATTCAGAAGGAAAGGAATAGAGTCTTATCCAGACCGGGGCAATGGTTAAATTTTCTTTGTCTGGGTTGAACCTTTCTTTACAGGGGCGAAGATACAGTCCCGCCGAATTAAAAAGGTATGGTCCATTGTCAAAAATCCTTGTATGGTCTTCTTCATTGAAGAAAATCATGGTAAAGAAACCTTTAGCTCCCAATTGGATATCATAATGTCCCTGAGGCTTCCAGGTTGTGTTGATCCACCACACCAATGCTTTCTCAGCTGGCTAGATCCCAACAAATTTTTCAATGAGGGCATGTTCTTTCATGTGTTGAATATCAGTTCTGATCCTCTCTGATTTTATCAAGAGTGTAGGAATTTTGAGCACCTTTGGCAGACATTGCCCAGGCTTTCAGGATTATATCGTTGTGTGCACCAGGGTGACCACACCATTGGTTCCTGCCTCAATGACCCCAGGCTCGCTTCCAGGGGAAGGATATTTGTTTGTCTATTTTCCTTTGTCCATGTTCCCAATAGAGGCCAAGGCCACACCATCAGTGGCAGTACCCATGTCCTTCCCATCCTGCATACCAAGGAGGCCCCCACAGAGACCCCACACCATTACCAAAAACAGAGAAACTTAAAATCACTGTAAAACCTTCCACCTGCTCTGCACTTCTTGGTGCCCTGTAACAAAACAAGAATTGAAATTACATTTAACTTGAAATTGTTAGTAACTTAAAAAATTGCAATTAGTTTAATATGTAGAATTTAACTTGAAAATAGTGTCCAAGTGTACATTTAATTTGAAAATTATTCTAATAACATTGAAAATTGTTAGTAAGTTTAGAAATTTGAAAGTAGTTAATATGTACATACATTTTAACTTCAAAATAGAATCTAAGTGTACATTTCATTTGAAAATTGTTAGCAACTTTGAAACAATTTGAAAATTGTTAAAACAACTTTGAAACAAAAGTTGAAAATTGTTAGTAACTTTTAAATAATTTGAAAATAGTTAAAAATATGTACATGTATTAACATGAAAATATAATCTAAATTTATATGTTTCATTTTAAAATTATTTCCAATTTAACATTTGTTAGCCACTTGAAAATTGTTCATTTAACATAAAAATTGTTGAAAACTTTGAAATTTAAATAACAAATGGATGAAATAAACAAGAATATCATTACAAATAAATATAAAACAAATTAAATTATGAAATTTAGTTAAATTTATTGGAAAATTGTTACTAATTTTGTAAATTATGTAGCATGATATTTAAATTATGATAGCATGTAATTCAATAATTTACCCTGGTTGTCCTCCATTGGAATTTGTTGCACCAAATATGCATCTTCTTCTTCTCTCAACCTTGCTCTTTTTTGTCCCATTCGTTCTCTGTTCTTCTCATGCTCTTCATTGTCATGTTGTTGTCTAGCATGTTTTCTCAAGTCTTTTTTTTTAATTCTCCATCAATCTACAATAAAAACAAACAAACAAAAAAATTCAAATTGTTATAGCAAACAACAATATGTTAGTATGAAATCTTAAAATATGCCTACAAAGAAATCTTACATGTCTAATGAGCTCTAATTCAACAACAAGAAAATGCCAAAGCTCTAATTCAACAAGATCAAAATGACAAAGCTCTAATGAGAAAAAAAAACTTGCAATGAGTAAATTTATTGTTTTTCATTAATTGTTTGTTGCTTATATACAGGTTGGTCGATATTTTTACGAGGAAAGGGTAGTTGGAAACATTAATTGTTTCCAACTCCTTTCCTGGGTTTGCCTAGGTTTGTTTTTATATTTTTTTTACACAGACAAACCCTAGATCGAGCTTATTTTAACAACCCTCAATCGAGCAAATACCTCGATCGAAGGCTTGAACATACATCGATCAAGGTCTTGTTAAATCATCGATCAAGATCTTGTTAAACCCTCGATTGAGGTGTTTTTAAACCCTCGACCAAGGTATTTTAAATACCTCGATCGAGCAAATAGCTCGATCGAGTGCTTAAAAAACAGGTCGAGAGCCCTTTTCACTGCAGAATCAAAGTTTTGTCTGCCTTCCACAAAGTTGAACCATGTCATTAAATGATCATTAATGAGTGGACTCGATACCATTGGATTCGTCAACGCATCCTCTATCTAGATACATAAAATTTACAATTTTTTATCTTCATATGTCTTTTCTTTTTAAATTTCTACTAACACTTGCCCTAAAAAACCCTGCCGACAACTTCGATTGAGCTCAAAGATAAATCCACAACATTCAAAATACACATCCAGAAAATTTGAAAAAATACACAAGCCCTAGATAAACGCGTCCTCTTGAAAAGGGTATTTTTAGTTTTGCAAATTATGTAAAAAATCAAAATATTTCGTCCACACACACACATGTGTACAAAATGCGACTTAAATATTCATTGGTAAGTTTCGAAAAATAATAATAAATATAATTTTCGAGAAAAATTAAAAGAAAAATATGTAAGCCCTAGTGCATTCTATCTAGATCATGTTCACATATTTCATTTTTTAAAATTATTACTTTAACATTAAATTATTGTGCACACACACAAACTACTTGTTAATTGCTCTTCAAATTTTTAAGTACACACGTTTCATTCAATGAAAATTCGACATGATATATGGCATTGGTATATTTCCAAAAAATAATCATTGGAAAGCCAACATAATTCTCTACATTTTGTTTTTCAACCGCATGTCAAAATTCATGTGGCAAGTATGAGTTTCGAGGGCTTCAATTTAATACATGGGTAAAATTTCTATTTTTCCCTGTCATATTTGGCCAAAAAGAGTTACCCATCTTCATGGAATCATCCTATTACATACTATGCAGTGATGTGAATGAAATGATTGTATTTTATGGTGTGTTGAGCATGGCCTCAGGAACACACGGATGACCTACGTACTAGGCAAAAGCACTGATGTACCTAGAGAAAATATTATGTACTGGGAGTAAGCCCTGATGTACATTGAGTGTTGGGCATAAGCTCTGGAACACTCCAAGTTTGATAAATGAATACCAGATATGAGGCCATTTAAATATTCTAGATGTGGCTCACAACCACATACGAGCACTAGTGTTGAGCAGGAGGCTTTGGAATTGCACTAGCATAATGCCCATGTGAGAGTGTTGAGTTAGAAGCTCTGAAGAGCACTTGGGGTTACTAAGTCTCAAAGTGTTCAGTCAAGACGACTCTGAATAGCACTTCTACTTTTCATCACATTTATTCGAATTGGTTAAATAAATATTTTCCTATCTATCATCAAGTACTGTTGGAACTACCATGTTAAACGAGGGAATCCAACATGCAAGAGAGAGACTAGAGGTGCCTATCCAAGTTTACCAAAAGACCGTCCAAAGAATTGGACCTTATCCTTAATGTTTAAAAGAAGTATCATGTGAAGATACATAATTAAATAAAAAATAATTACCATAACTTAAAGTATGGACTGACTAGGAATAGTCTTATGTGAACAAAATGCATAAAGGTCTCAAGGCTAATTATTATTATTAAGAGCTTTAATAATAATGATGTTATTATTTATTTATAAAATATATTTATTGTATATAGTTTATGAATAGTGGGATGCCACATTATTAAATATAGTTATTAATGTATTAATATCTAGGTTGAAATATTATTATTATTATTGTTGTTGTTGTTGTTGTTGTTATTATAATAAAGATTAAGTTAAAATCACTTATAGTTAAAACAAATGAAAAGTTCTAGTTCAAGAGGACTAGATATTTTAGTCAATAATATCTTTTAAATATTAATTATTTAATTTAAAAGAAACTAAATAAATATTCAACAGTCATAATTCAAGACTCCCCTACTTAAAGAGGGCAGATCCCAAGATTGGGCATCATCATCTTTTTCATTATCATTCTCTTATGGTAATCAAAAAGAACTTTCTGCTCCGAGAACTGAATCAGTCCCATATAAATTCCTAGATATGAACCAGCAGTGAACATAGGGCCTTTAACTCTTATTGCATGTTGGAACCAGCTCGGGGGGATCCAATTAGAACCAGGAATGGCCTAACGGTCAAGGTTGGGAGGAACATGGTAGCCCCAAATTTATCCAACTAAAGATTTATTACAATAGCTAAGCTAAGCTAAAAGATTTATGTGCTAACTATTGATTGTGTGCAGGCCTCTACAGGAGCACATCAAATCCCAAGACAACCAGGTATGAAATATCAAACTCGCTATTTCAAGTTATGTTGGAAGCTAGGCATTTAAATTATGTTCATTATTATAGTATTGCTTTCCCTAAACATTTACAACATTTAATCCTCTTATAGAGCAAGGGCATTTGGGCATAGGTATAGAACCTTGTACTCAAAATTTTAGTAACTCAGAAATGGCTTAGGAACCAGCAAATGGTTTTGCAGGTCTAGCCAAGCTAGCCTATGCTAGACAACCAAGCACATTGAAAACATTGAAAAGTGCATTTCTTTTAAATTATGAATTGTACATTGAAATTTGTTTTAAAAACATTGTCTAGCTAGGATTATATATATATATATATATATATTATCTCTTTTAGACCATTTCGTTATACTTCTTCCCAATCAATACAATCAATGCATTCAAACGTTTTTCATCATAGTATTACATTATATAATCCTTGACATTTTCCAACCATTCCCTAAACATCAAAATCGTAGACTTAGATCTGGGCCAGGGATCTTCTACATGTTAACGCAAATCGCAAACCTAGATCTAGAGCATTACATTATCAATTTTTTATATCTACGTTGACAACTTAGCAAACCCTAGATAGTAGCATTCTTTTGTCTGAATACCACACCCATCGAAGACCATCATTACGTTATCCCTACAGTATGACTACCAAGAACCAAAGGCGCAGGTCTAAGAACCCATCCCTCCGCCAATGCTAAATTTTATAGTATGAAAACTGGGATAGATTATCTAGGCAACTTGTGAAACTAGTGTAGTATCTATCCAAAGGTTACAGCTATCAGCTATGGATTTGTCTTATTAAAACGAAAAACATGAGAGTTTTATTAGATAGAAAACTTTCCAGAGATGGGCAGATCCACCATAGGAAACGCAGATATTTTACCTAACATTCCATTCCTACTTAAACCCATTAGAGAGGCCGACACATAGTTTATCCATCCTACCGATTCCTTAGAGAAAACAAAAGGGATATGTCTTTTCTGCCAACAATAAATGCCCAACATTTCACATTTAAAATACCAAGCACAACTACGCTACAAGCATTGCATACAAAATTTACAATCAGGTTCTCCATATAGTAATCACTATCAATCAGGTAGTCCCTTCAATCACCCTTACCTCTTGGCAATCATGCCGGTGGTATGTGGTACAATAACAAGTCTCCTAAGGAGTTACAACTTTTACCAACCAGTCCAACTTGCCTGAATGAGAACATTTAAAATAGTTTGTATATAAATGTGTATCTAAATATTAGAAGGAAGAACTGAACATTTGTGCAACCATACCTTAGAAGTTCTTCACCTATTTCTTTTTTTACTGCATTGCTTCCGCAGACATAAAGAATTAAAACTAGTAAGACCAAATTGTTTTAGGAAACCATAAAACTCTTTTCGATGCAAACAAAGTACCAATGTTTTTTTTCCCATTGTTGGAGTTAATTTATAATACATCATCTTCAATTAGCTTTTATTGCAATAATGGAAAATTTTAAATTTTTATTATTTTTAGGGACATTACAAGTGAAATCATTTCTTTTCCCCTAATTTTCAGTAATGGAGGCTCATAGGGGTTAATTTCCCTCCATTTTCCTTTTAATTCAAGCATATGGTTGCATTTACCTGGTTTTTTAGTTAATTTCAGGTTGATACCTTCTTAAAGCCATTAATTTCCAATAATGGAGGGAAAATTAGTGGCAATTTTGCCCTATGTAAAGGCTATTGTGATTCATGGTTCACTCATATTCAATTGCACTTACAAGGTAAAGGTTTTGGCTTATGAGATTCCACTTTTCATTCTTAGTTTTCTCAACATTTTAATCTTCACACAACATCTCCATTGTTGAAAGTTCAAGAGTTGAAGGGGCATGCGACACATGCAATTTATCAGAGAATACATACTCGCACTATGTTTTTTATCCAAAAATTAATATGGTGTTGTGGAGAACCTCCAATAATTAAATGATGAAAATGCACGATATATCAGAAATAGTAGAACATAGAAGGGATTTATTGATATCAAGCCACTTTGAGGGGGAAACCTCCTTTGAGAAAGCTCAATACAAATAACTTGTGAATGCCTTCATTGGCCTCAACACGTACTTATATACTAAGTCTAAGCTAAAAAACTATTCCTTCCCATGAATGTGGGATAATACAATATACTCACGGGATGACTAACAAAGCATATGTGTCCAACAACAATATACTAACAATGTGGGATAATACAATATACTCACAGGACGACTTACAAAGCATATGCGTCCAACAAAAATATACTAACAAAGTAAAGAGAAGGGTTGACACGGGTTCCTAACATCCCCTCCCCCTTAGAAAAATATGTGTCCTCAAAGCTTTAGATGTTGAAATTGTTGTTTAATATGAAGGAGTGGTTCCCATGTAGCATCCTCTAGTTTAATTTCGTGCCACTGAATTAATACCTATGTGATGGATCGAGAGCGAAGTTGACAAGTGCACCTATTGAAGATGGCCTTTGTGTCCAAAATGATGGATCCCTCATTATCCAGTTTTGGTAAAACAGTTTGTGCTCTGATGTTGGTGCCAAGAACTTTCTTTAGACAAGAGACATGAAATACTGGATGAATGTAGGAAGAAGGAGGAAGTTCCAATTTATAAGCAACGGACCCAATCTTTTGAAGAACCTTATATGGCCCATAGAACTTTTGATCCATCTTATGACACCCTTTGAGTTTCCGGGAGGATTTATTGTAAGGATGTAGATGAAGAAAAACCATATCACCTACTTGCAAAGTGCACTCAGAACATGTAATATTCCTCTTTCTATCCCCATCATATTTATAAATGTATGTTGTAAACTATGTATGAGGCCCTGGTGAGGAGCTCAAAGACAAGGTGAGGAGCTCAAAGACAAGGCCCCACCAGTGGACCTTGAAGGCATCGTCATTCTTATTTTTTTTCTAGGTTGTAAGTCATAAATCGTAAACTCTTAATGATGCAACTAAAACAACGTGCAAGTGTATCCGCTAGGGAAGAAGGATTTATTAGCTACGAAGCTGTGAGAGTCATCTGCTGGTATTAATCCTAAAGATTAATGGCTACTCCTAAGTAGGAATTTCGAAGACATATTTCCCATCGAGGGAAATAACCAAGAGCCTATGGCCTAATTATGATAGTCGACTAGTGTTAGCAATCTTAACTAAGACTAAGTATCCTATCAGAGAGGCTTACGTCCTAGTATATGTCTTATAAGCATATCAAAGGAAGGACAAATGCATATGTGTTATGCATAATAAATTATATCTATATACATAAGCATAGCAAAAGAGAAGGATAGTGAATATGTGTTATGCATATTATATATATATATATATATATTTATAACAAAGACACACTCCCAATGGAAAATAAAGTGGATATTAACCTTTATTAAATTAAAGGTTGGCAGTTGGATTCGAGATTTTCATAGAGAGATCTAAGGAGATTTTTCTCTCCTTAGAGGAACACCGAATTTACAAAGCTCACACCTGCTTTCGGGTGGGAGCCTTGTTTGCCCACAACTCATAGTTGTCTTCTTGTTGTGGAGATGGTGCATCCTTCTTAAAGAAATTTTGAACTCGAGTATTGGGGAAAAAGGGCCAGATCTTATTCTTACTAGTTGGCGGTTCTGCTTGGGGGAAACTATGGTGATTATCGTACTCAAGGAGATAGAGAAACCTTGACAGGAAACTCTTTGGGGAATTTCCCTTTTTCGTTGGTGCCGAGGAAAATTCCGTGATGGAGAAGTGACCGCGACAGAGGAAGCCTCCTCAATGGAGAGACAGATCGCCATGGTAATCTATATTTTCTCCACTCAGGTAAGTACAGGTGGCTCCTTTTTACAATCAATTGGAGCAACAAAAGATTCAGTCAGAAAGTGAACACAGACTACAGGCTGTTCAGATCACTGAGCTGATTCAAACCCAGGTTTCATCTCTCAAATAACAACATTTACAAGAAGTGTAAAAGTTAAAGAAAGAACATGAAACTATGATGGTTACTTTTGGCCTAAAAGAACATCAAGTTGAAACGTTGCAAGAAAAGTTACAATTACTGGAACTTCACTTGGAGGAAATAAATAAACTAGAAATTGATCTTAATGTTTAATTATAAAAGAGAATGTTTTATAGCCAATGAAGGTTTGAGGGAGGCCCAGCTAAATTTATATACAAATTTAGATGAAGTTCAACAATGCCATGATGACTTGATAAGGGTTTCATATCGGGTTGATTTAAATTAGAAGCAAGAAAAAGGCTCAGAATGCCTTTGATGAATTCATTGACTAACAAAAGCAATATAAGGAAGCTCCTGAATCCATCCCAAGATTTTATCAGAGATAAAAAGGTAACACCCAGTTTTTATTGGACTCATGGAAGATCAAATGTGAAGAGATAAATGATAACATCTGTATTGATACCAAATACGTTTTATACCGTGGAATTCATGCAAAAACTACCACCCTCAAGGTATTCTAGTCTTCTTATCTATTGACCGTAGATAGCATTGTTTCACAATTCATCATGGTATTTTGTTTACTATAATATTTGTGTTTTCTCAATGTGGTTGAGGTTGGCCTCTTGCCTCTTGATGTTACTTCATAACATCTCATGAATAGATTTTTCTAATGAGTTAATCATGGTTGTCTCACGATAGTCTCTTGACCAAGTACCTACGAACATGTCATAAATAACCCACTATGTTGTACTTACTAATTGGAATATACCATCTTTCCTTTAGTGTGATATATTATGTTTTGCTCTCCTTGGATATGTAAATTTCTTCCCATCATATGGGCAATAAACCTTCTGCTTCAATTTAACATTTATATAAAAAATATCCATCAAATAATTAGATGAAGATTCCTACATGCACATTGGCAATAATCTGATTACTCTACTATTTTAACACTATGTAAACAACTCTCGTGGTTCAACCTTTCAAATAGGGATTCTCGTTCCATATGTCTTCTTTAGATGTGCCTACGACATTTCCTTGTTTCACTTGCAATACGGCGTTCTTTTATTGCACCCCAAAGTACAATTGCTAATTAAAATAATACACAATTTTTTTTTTGTCTTAATTTGAAACAATTTACACAAATATTGTATCAAATATTATCTTAATACCCTATATGTGTAGTAGTGAAAACCTTTTACAAGTTACAGCTTTTCATTTTGAAAAAAAAATATCATTTCCTTAGTTGAAGTTAAATCTCAATTTATCTTACATATTTTATATTAAAATAAAATTATTTATGTGACATCTTATTGGTTCTGTTATGCTGACGTATGTCTAGGTTTTGTACCCGGTGAGTCGGTGGGATGAGCTTAGTGTCCTTGACATGCTCTTTTTCCGAGCGTCCAGTGAATTCTGAGCACAGTAAATAATTAATAAAAACTGTTAGCATTACATCGCTTTTTCCTTGTATCAAATACAGAACGCAAATGAAATATTCACGTTAACGTGATGAAGCGTGTAAGGGATAATCCAAAGCCAAATTTTAACAGGCTTGTAATTCAGAGTTTATGGAAGATAACTTACCTATGAGATGTTCTTTGAGGTTAAGAGAGGGTGAATTGATAATTTTTCATGGTATTTCTTTGGTGAAAAACATAAAATTTAAGAAATTTGTGATTATCTATTTTGAAAAAATTCAATAAAAAATTTTAAAAATTTTAATTACAGTTTTTAAATTTTCAAATTTTGAGTGTTGTAAGGGTTTTTAATGGTGTTGAATGGATTTTTATCATCAAAATCGTCAGTAAAAAAAAGTTAAATTCAAATTTTACAAAATAAAAAACACTAGTAAAACATAGTTAAATTCAGATTTTACAAAATAAAAACATTAAATTCGAATAAAAAACCACAACTCATTTTGAAAAATGTACATTTTTCACCTCTTGGCATGCTACCTCTTCACACTTCACATGCTAACTCTAACGTCCTATGTCCTTTTTGATATGATAGCACGGAGTTTTGCATTTGTTTCCACGTCGCTCTTAGATTTGTCAATCCTTATTTCACGCTAAGCTGATGACGTGGACTTGTTATTATTAATTTTCAATGTTTTACAGTTTCCAAAGGTCACAGACATGTTTTACAGTTTCCAAAGGTCACAGACTCGCAAGTTATAACTTGTAACTAAAACCGAAATTTGGTTGCATAAAGTGGTTACCAAATAGGTACTACACATGTTCCGTGAGGAAAGAAAGGTACTACACATGTTCAGGCCCCCAACTTGAATTCAGTGTGTGTTGCCATGTCAAATACGGTTGCACGCAGCGCAGCCTGCAGATGATATCCGCACGCCCGACCATCTAAGAGACAACGCCAGTAATCTACGTGGTAAATCTACGTCAATTTACCTTCGTACACAATGCGTTAATAACTTTTCAAGCAAGGTTACGTAAGGTAGGAATTTTAGACAGTATTTGATTGACAAAATGACCCATTACGGGCAATTTTTCCGTCAATTTCAACCCCACCTACCCCGTCTTAAGCTGTGCATGGCTGGAAATAAATTATTGTTACTCCCATTTACAATTTGCATATTGTTTTATTTATTTATTTATTTATAAGTTTTCTTAGCCTCTTCACTGAATCCGGATGACAACCGTTCAGAATGGTTAGATTACTATATGTGCAATGTTGGTTGCAATGTTGGTTGTTACTTATCTTAAGCAATTTTGGAAGGTGGCAGTTTGGCAGGTCTATTTTTTCCAGATGTTTTTAGAAAAGCTAAAGAATAAGTAGCTGAGATATGAAGAACAATATGTGATTACAATTAAACATGGAGAACAAGTAACAAATAACTTCTTCATACCACTTAACTTGTAACTTATAGATATTCACCTGCTATAAATTAACTAGTTATGCTAATTTTATTACTTCACAAAATTATATTAAAAAAATTTAATGTAAAACAAATTTAATCACTTTACTTTTCATCAAATGAAAATTAAAAGTATAAAATAAATTCAAATTAATTATTTTGAAAGAGAGGTTTTAAATATATGGGAGGTTTAAAAGATCTTGATTTAGTTGTTGAATGAATTGATTTTTACAACTTTTTAATTAGTTTTATTTTTATGGTTGTATTTTAATTGTTTATATTAATAATTATGTTTATTTATTTTATATAAGAAGTAAATTTTTTAATGACTTGGATTAATGTAAATTGGAAATAGACATTGTTTTAAATTATTATCAAATTTTTATTAAGAAACAAGATTAATTTATTATAAAATTAAGTTATTTTAAATAAAAATTAGAGGTTTTAAGTATTTTTATATAAATTATTTTTATTATATAAATTGTAAATTTTGTTATGTTTAAAAAATTAGAATTTTTAAGTATTTTTGTATCAATTTTTTTTATTATTATATACCAGACACATAAGTTTATCCATAATAATAATATATTTAAATTTATTAAAAAATTAAATACATGTAGATTTAGAATTTTTTTATGTCTTACTTATTAGTGAGCATTTCTAGGATTTTATTTCCTTTTAAAGTGTTAATATCAACTAATGGATCCGCATAGATCCATTTTAGACCTATATTTATTAAGCATAAGCACATAAAGTGATCAAATTTAAGATTAAAAAAAATTAATACCTCAAGCAATTGGATGCGTGGATTATTTAGATATATATAAACCATGAGTTTAGATAATTAGAATATGACAATTGTTGTTAAATTTTGGGTTTTTTTATTCTCATGGATTGTCCTTTTTTTTCTTATTTTACTCAAATCTATACATATTTTACAATATATAAATCAAATTCATAACATATGTATTTCATTTTCATTTGCATCCACATTTTAACTTATCAAAATATTTATTATAATGTTGTCCTTAATATTTTAAATATTTTAAGTTATCAAGATTTTTTTTTAAATTAAAATTTTTGAGACTTCTTAACCTTTTTAAAATTCCTTAAACCAAATTTATCTTAATAAACATTAATCATCATTATCATCAATATAATATAATACATTAGTTGAAAATTATGAAATTACTCTAATTTTTTATAACATGCACTATTTAATAATGAAAAAAATTATAATTACATGTATGACATATCTTCACAAATTGAATTATTTCGACTCTATAACTAACATGTTTTTTCATTTTTTAATGTTAAATGAAAAATAAATTAAAATTTTCTTGGAGTTTTAGTGTAAGCATAAATAATATAACTTTACATGAGTTTTTTTTATTCTAAGTATGAATAATTTATTATTTGTTCATATTTTAGGTAGGTAATTATTATTTAGATGTTAAAAAATTAATTAATTTTAATTTAAAAATAATAATTTATTAAATATCATTTATTAAAAATGTTTTTGAATAAGTATAATATAAGTATTAATGTAAGTAATAATAATAAAATTATATTTATTTAATTTAAACAATTTATATTTGTAATATAGGTATGAATTAGATGCCAATGTCCTATTAAAAGAGGGCCTTTTACTAACTACGTGAACAATTACATATATACAAAAAAAAAGATGAGAGACATCATTATTAGTACAAAAGTGAGATACTTGAAGATAGAAACTAAATATAATATGAAATACTCTCTGCAATAATGTTTCATGTTCTAAATGATCAATATGAAAAATAGAATACTTATTTTTTTCATGGAAACAAAAGGTATGAATTAGATTCTAAGAAATATAATCAATTGCAATAAAGAATATTTAAGATAATAAAAAATTGTATTTCATTTTAAACTACAAATTACATTTAATTATACTATTAATTATTTAAATAATTAAAAAAAATATTAATGGATTGTGTATGTTTTACTATTTCAAATTTATGTTATCATGTGAAATGTGATTTACTATATATATTTTTAATCAATTATATACAAATTTACTCCATGTAAACTTTGTGTAACTTAGTTTAATTTATAATATTTTTATAAATAATAAAAATAATTAATTTTTTAATATAAGTAGTTATTAATTTATACATGACATAAGAATATGATGATGACTCCTCAACAAATAGTAAAAAAATTAAAAAATTAAAATCATAAAGTTACTATTAAACATGTATAAATGAAAGTTAAAATTTACAATAAATGAGTCTAGTCTCCAATCTCTTCTAAGTTAGATATATTGTAGTCTATATTGAGCCATTATTAAGATAGGAAGGATGATCATAGTTGGAATTGATGATGTTTTTATAATTTAAAATAATTTTATTTTATTTTTAATATTTTGGTCACTTTGTAAAAATATATAGAAATATAGACACTTTATTTTTAATTTTCAATTACTAGTTTCATTACAAGAGAAGGTTTTATCAACTTAGATATTCCATAGTTTTAACTAGATTCCATGAGAAAAATGAGAAGGAATAATGTTTTTAATATGAAAATTGTAAGCACTAAAATATTTTTAGATTTAATTAATTTTATTCAAAATTTCAGCATATATGCTTCCATCCCAAACAGCATAAACCATATATGATAGTAGACATTAGGAGGGTATATAATTTTTTTTTATCCAAATGACAAAGCTACTTTATAATGGTCTTCTAATTGTAATATGCCTACATTAATAAGTGTTTAGAATCGGTTTTAATAATATTAGGTTTTGTCAAATTTTATGGTTAATTTTAGATCTAGACGTAAATTATAGTTTAAAAGAATTTTAATTTAATACTTATTATTATTGTTTATATTATTAATAATTATTAATTTGTAGTATTAAGGTTATTATATTAATAATGCCACCTTATATATGGCTTAGTTAATATTTAGTTTTAATAATCTCATTATCATTTTAATTCACATTTCTTTGTTTTTAATAAATGAAAATAATTTATCTTTTAATTATAATATTAGAAACGAGAACCTTTATTTAATTAGGAGCTATTACTGCTAATTAATTAACTCTCTTTTTAATAAAGGTCTTTACTAACTAGAAACCAATTAATAATCTTCTAATTATAATAATACTAATGTTAATGATAGTGAAGACCTATTATAACTTGATTTATAAATGATATTGATTAATATTTAATTATATAGTATTTCTACAATTAAATTTATTTATTATTCTTTTAGTTTTAATAGTATTTTTGTTATTAATTTTGTTTCCTTGTTTAATGTATCCAATGATAATTTTATTTTATTATTATCATTTTATTGTAATAATAATAATAAAAGTGAAAATTATTTAAAGGAGGTGAGTGTAATTTAGTGAAAATGTAGTAGAATAGGGATATTTGTAGTTTTTCATATTTTTATGGGGCATGATTGTCTTATAGTTGTGTACATTTTAGTTATCTTAATGAATTTTAAATATTAGTTGATGAAGGTCCTCTAGGTTGAAGGGAATGTAGAAATGGTTTTCAAGAGTCAATGAGCCTTGTGCTATCATCCCTATTAAGGCATTTTTGGTTTAATTTGATTTCAATTTTCTCCCTAACTTTTCTTTTTATTAGGTTGTTTTCCCTAGTTAGGAATTTAGCTAAATAGTTAAGTGTGCATATCACGGGAGCTGGAGTACACACCCTTGTATGTCCTGGGATCAATTGGGTCCTTTAAGGAATCAACCATATTCCTCGTAGTGTTGGGAGGGGTGGTACCTTTTATTTATGAGAGGAAGATTTTATTGTCATTGTTATCCTCTTTATTATCTTTAATCTTTTTCCTAGGTTTATTGGCATATGCAACAATCTTCATGAAATGTTTACCATTGTACCCATTCTCCTCAAACACTCCTTCCAAGTGATCAATTTCCTCTTTAATATGTTCTTTGTGTGAGATCCTAAGGGTTTTTATAACAAAGATATTGATCACACCAAATTTTTGAGGTGATCAATATCCTGGTTATAAGATTCCTTAGAATCTCAACAAAGAACATATTAAAGTGGAAATTGATCACTTGGAAAGATTGTTTGAGGAGAATGGGTACAATGTTAAACATTTCAGTAAGATTGGTAAACATTTCAGTAAGATTGTTGCATCTGCCATTGATCACACCAAATTTATGGAACCGTATAAAGTGTCGAATTGGAAAAGTTACTACAGTCGAGGAAAGTGCTCATTATCGTTGATAGTAATCTAGAATGAAAATTGTAGTCGATAGTTGTACTATTTTGATTTTGAAGGAACCGGCGTAGATTGTAGCCAAATGCAGCTCAACGTACTCTGCTCGAGAAAAACAAGAATTACCTGCTACCAAAATAGAGTCGGGCAGGTAAGAATTACCTGCTACGAAATAGTATTATGAAAGGAAAGGTATATATGGCGACACGTGTTATCCTGCTTTTTGAAAATTAGAATTCAAGGGTTTCTAATGGCTGGCGTGTGCAGTGTTCCTTTTCTACACTTTTTCTGTATATAGTCAACAATCCTGCGAAAGACAAGCGACGAGCCCATTACTCTGGAGTTTATAGTATTTAGGGTTTATAGAAGAAGATATCCCACATGGGTAGATCTCCTTGCTGCTCGAAGGAAGGGCTCAATCGTGGCGCCTGGACCGCCGAGGAGGATCTGATTCTGTCCGAATACATTCGACTTCACGGCGATGGTGGGTGGCAGAAACTCCCCGAAAAAGCAGGTGATTCTTATCTCTTATGGTATTGTTAATTCAAACCTAGATGTCCGTGGAAAGGCTAAATAAGTTGTCTTGCAGGTCTTAAACGGCGTGGAAAGAGTTGTAGATTACGTTGGCGGAACTATCTTTGTCCCGAAATTAAACGGGGAAACATTTCCTCCGATGAGGAAGAGCTCATTATTAGGATGCATCGTCTTCTTGGCAATCGGTCTAACATTTATTCACTCTCCAGATTTCATGCATATTTATTCACTCACCAGATTTCATTGATTTCCCATGTCAGGGTTTCTGGATTTAGAATTATTAATGGCATACAAAGAAGCTCCTCATTTATAAGTGGTCGCTGATAGCAGGTGGTCGCTGATAGCAGGACGACTGCCTGGGAGAACTGACAACGAAATCAAGAACTACTGCAACACCCATCTGAGACAAAACGGAGTACAATCTCAAGCCAAGGCGCTCAAGCTCAAGAGACGGCCAAAATCCCCTTCCCCCTTCCAAAACCATGTGTCGAGAGCCATCCCGGTGAAAATAAAACTGAACGGTTCTAACGGTTATGGCTGCAGTAATATTGCTACTTCAGATGTCTCCCTCAAATTTTCCAATATTAAAGAAACTACGAGTTGTTCCAAGTCAGGGGACTGCCTACTTGGGAACTATTCGATCATAGAAGATGATTCGAAGTGGATGGTTTTTGGGATGGTAGATGTTAATCTGGCTAAAACAGAAGATAGAAACTCTGCCAGTTCGATGTCTAGTTTAGCGGACCAGCACTCCCCGCGATCCAATGATCATTTTGACCTGTTGTTTCCCCATTGTAATATGCTCCCCTGGCCATCCGACAATTCTACAGATTCTGGAGTAGACGCGTTCTACACGGAACCGCCTACACTGGACAGAAAGAGGAATCAGTTTGAATATAAATGCTCTGATCAAAGCAATGTACAGTTCGTCAACAGTTCTACAGTCGCCATTGATGAAGGAATGGAAGAGATCGTCGATAACACAGAACATGTAGACTGGATTCATGACCTCGGCTATGTAAGCTGGAAAGTGAACTCCGAGTACATGTATGTTTTACAGTAATTAAGTTGACACGGAATACTTGCATTTGTTTGCAAAACCCTATCATTACCTATTAATTTATAGAAACGAAATGTAATCAAGCTAACCTTCTCAGGTTTGAAAATCGAACGGGAAGCCAGGGCAGGATGGATGTATTAATTTCGTGCATAATAAGGATGTGGCATAGATAAGATTAGTTTTATTGCGAGGTATAATTTGTAATATGTGTCATTATGTTATTATATAAATAACATTCGGTATTTCTAATTGGAATCTTTATATGTTTTTAATTGTAGTGTATTATGACATAAGTCTTAATTGTAATTGATTGTCTGAAAGCTATGAAAGCTGAAAGCTAGGGTGACTGTAGTGGTTTTTTTGTACCGGTACTTACGAAATCTTCCCATGTGTGAAAGTTATTACTCTTTCAAGTTTACAAATGTAAAATTTGTCAACAAAGAAACATATTGGAAGCTCAACTATGCTCAAACATAATCATTATTGAAAATAAACCATTGGATTATTTTGCTGTGAATTGTTGAAAAGAATTTTCGCACCTTTTTTTTCTTTTCAAAATGAAATAGTCCCACAAAAAACTATTCATGTTTAGAATAAAAAAACTATTAACTTACGTGGAAGCATACTAGTTGTCAACCCGTTAGTGTTTAAGGATATTTGCAATGTATCAACATAGCAAGGAATAAATTAAAATTTAGTTTTGCTCTATTGTTCTAGGCATCTCTAATAGACTGTAATATGGGAAAGGCCAATGTTGAGGTTCTTTATCCTCATTCCTTTTTGTCCATCATTGCATCGTTATTCCACTTTCATCAATGTCAAACCACTTTGAATATTCCCTCACACTCTATTCATATAGTATATTACCTCTCAAAATAATAAAATATAACACATTCAATATTTTTGGTGTTGAAGATGAATGAAATTGCCACAAAGTTCCTCTAGTTGAGAGCATCCTAAACAGAACCTGCACACTTATGGATACCAATGCCTCTCTTTTTGTCACTTTCCAGTCATCTTGGAGCTTTGAGTTCCATGCATTCACTCATGTCTTATCTAGGCGTAAGTTTTCTGATGGCTGCTTCTGGACAAGGATAATAGTAATATCGGGTGCGGAAGCCATATCTATGATATTGGGGCCTCATGGTCCCCTTTACAAGGTAGAGTCCTAATCTATTTATTAGGTATCTATAGTTTAATAACTGGTAAATAAATTTAGTAAAGACTCTCATTTATATTTGTTACTCTTACCACACCTATTTGCATAGGGAACATAACAGAAAAACAATGAGAAAGCCAAAGCTGTCCAAAGAAGCTGTGATAAAAAATTATGTAATCATTGCAAGTTCACTAGGCATTTGATTGAGAAGTGCTAGAAACTTCATCCTTAGCCTCATCCCTGAAATAATAAGCCCAAAGAAAAAAAAAAGAATGAAAAGCCAAGATCAAGAGGAGTGAAACATCAAATGCACCAACAAACAAAAGCACAACAACAAAAGAAGTTGTGACAAAGCTTTCCTAAAAGGAAGATAGAAGAGCAGAGCCGTCTATAAAACCAGAGGTTAGTATATTGTTGTTATGCAAGTTGGTAGGGCATGGCCTTTTCACTAAGTGGTATCTAATGAACTAGAGGGTTAAGCCTTGTTGGAGTGTCATGTGCCTCAAAATTCCATAAATTTAAAAAAATATATATGTAACTTGGTAAAAACATCATTTTTATATCGAAATATTATACAACATATCTATGTCTTTAGCAAGTAATGACTACGGCGATAAAGGTCGTCATGTGTGTAAAGTTGTTAACGCAATTTCATAACTGCTCTTTGTTAGGTTGCAAACAAAGTGGATACTTTACCGAATAAGTGGTGTGTCGCCATCATAATTTGAAGGTGATGTTTTACTGTTCTTGTTCATGTTATCAAATTGTAAAAGGCCTTGCTTATACCTAAGGCTAAGCTTGGATCTTTGATCCTTTCCTTAACTATATGCCTTAGCACTTTAGTTATAAATTTCGAAAGTTGGGAGACTATGACTATAGTCTTGATCCCAAAAATAAAGGTATCGAGGTCTAAAGACCAGCGCTAACCATTGTTCGAAGTGTATGTTTTTACCATGCAATGCACGCATTAATGTAATGAGGGCTATGGGGTGTTTACCATAGTCAAACTTTGATCTAAAATAAAAATAATAAGGTTTAGATTTCACTACCATTGTTTTTGGTGACCGTTGATGGTTTATAGTTGTACTATGGTTGATGGAAATTTTAATGAGCCACCCTAGATGCGAGTTGACAGCGCAGCCATGCCTTTATAGCTCACACTGGATGAGATCTCAATCGTCCATCAATGCATTGGGATTACTGTTGATGTATATGTAACTTCGGAATGTATTTCATATATATATTTATTGTACCCTTATAAGAGATGTGTTATTCCTCTATAAGGAAGTGTCATCATTTGTATTGACAAGTGTCGCAAGTAGATTAACTTGCCGATGGGTTATTAGACTACTTGATGTGGGTGTCGGCCCGATATATATGTAACTAGGGTTATTAGGCTGAGTTAGACAAGTCGGCCCCATAAGTAATTAGCCAAGTCAGGACAAGTATAAATAGAGAGTTGGGATTCTCTATTTTGATCATCTTGGAACTCACTCTTCTCTCACTCAGAAAGTGGCAACATTGGAGGAGGAGGATTAGCTGCCTAGTAGGAGACTATCTATTGTATTTTGGTTGTACTTTGGTTGAGCCATTGCTCTATCTATATCTGAGGAAGTTGTGGGGTTTTTCACCTTAGGTTTTTCCCCACAAAAAAAATGTGTGTGTCCATTGTCTCATGCTTTTGATTCTTGTGATGCTTGGCATACTTGATATGATTGTTATGCGTTGATATACTGTACATGTTATTCACTGTGCAGTTGCAGAAGCTAGGGCTTCTTGTTTTTGGGTTTCTCTCCACAAATTTTGGAAACAAAATATGATGTATTGACTCTCCTCAGCAAGGTGAATCTATCTGTCCAATCAGAATCCAATTCTAAGCACTTTTAGTTTTAGCCCTAAAAATTAGGGTTTCCTAAAAAATAGGCATTTCTGAAATCTGAAGACACAGCTGGAAGCTCATTGGAAAAACATAATTTTAGAGCTTTGGATCAAGATTTTTGGTTGTGTAGATCTCCGGGAAACGCAAACCCTAATCCGACACTAGATCTAGTTTTCAGCAATCAAGTGGTAAGACCTAAATCTTTTCTATTTCCATTTGAAGTACTCTTTAAGATGTCTCACCACACCAAGCTTGAGGATAAGCTTGAAGGAGCTGATAACTTCCGAGCATGGAAATACAGGATTAGGTTAATCCTTGAAGAGAATGAGTTGGATACTTATATAAGTGAAGAGGTCCCTGTCCCAGAGGGAGAAGAGGCTAAGGCTCTTCACAAGAGGAATTTGGTTAAGGAAAAGAGGATCATTGCTGATTCTATCAAAGATCATCTCATCCCCCATGTGTCATCCCTAAAGACACCAAAGGAGATGTTTGATTCCTTGACCAAACTATTTGAAGGCAAAAATATAAATCGGAAGATAACCCTGAGGAATCAATTGAAGAATATCAAGATCGAGAATGCAGAGACTATGCATTTATATTTCTCAAGGGTCTCCCAGATAAAAGAACAACTTGAAGCTGTGGGTGAAGTGGTAGAAAATGGAGAAGTGGTGATGACCACTCTTAATGGCCTCCCTAGGTCATGGGATTCCTTCATCCAAGGAATTTGTGCTAGAAAGAAACTTATCTCTTTTGCTAGACTGTGGGAAGAATGCTCACAGGAAGAAGCTTGAATTGTAGCCAGAGAAGAGAAGATGGGGAGTGAGGACCAAGCACTCAGAGCTCACTCCAAAAGGCATGGTGACAAGAAAGCTCACCATCATAACAAGAAAGGAAAATATCATAATCAAAGAGGTAGTCCCAGAAATCGAAGGGACATGTCCCATGTCCGCTGCTATACATGTGATGTTAAGGGACACTATGCCAGAGATTGTCCTAAGAATAAGAAAGAGGGTACTCACAAGAAGAAGAAATTCAAAAGAAGACATCATGCTCATGCTGCAGAGGATGATGAACCTCCCAGGAAGAGGGCTAGAGAAGATAGTGAAGATTCTTCAAGTGATGAAGAATATGTTTTGATTTCTGCTCTCACCGGAACCATTACCCATGGAAGTAATGTTTGGCTCATAGATAGTGGGGCTTCGAAACATATGACAGGATTCAAAGAATCCTTTGTGAATCTATTTGAACATGATTCACCCCACAAGGTGAAGCTTGGAGATGACTACCAGTATCCCATAAAAGGGAGTGGTGAAGCCTCCTATAAACTAGACTCTGGAAAGTCTATGGAGATGAAGGATGTACTCTTTGTTCCAGGACTCAAGAAGAATCTACTCTCAATCTCTTCATTGGATGCAAAAGGCATGAGAGTTGCATTTATAGATGGCCAAGTCCTAATGTGGCCTAAGGGTAAGACTATAGATGATGCAGTTGTGGTTGGAGAGCAAGAGGGAGGATTATACAAATTGAAGGGCCATCCAGAACAAGCCATGGTCCATGACTTAGTAGAGCCAAGTGAACTTTGGCATAGAAGGCTTGCACACATGCATTACAGAGCATTACCAATTGCAAGCAAAGCAGTAGAAGGTCTTCTTGAAATCCAGACAAAGCATGAAGGCATTTGCAAAGGTTGTGCAAAGGGAAATAATACAAAGAAGACATTTCCAAGCAGTGAAAGTAAGACAAAAGGAATCTTGGAGATTATCCACTCTGATGTATGCGGTCCCATGTCATCCAGTTCTCTGAGTGGGTATGTGTACTATGTCTCCTTTATTGATGATTTCTCTAGGAATACTTGGATCTACTTCTTGAAGAACAAAGATGAAGTGTTTAACAATTTCAAGCAATTCAAAGCATTGATAGAAAACCAAACTAACTTGAAGATCAAGATCTTCAGATCTGACATTGGCGAAGAATTTACTTCAAGAGACTTCAAGAATTTATGTAGTGATTCAGGGATTAAGAGGGAGTTGACTACACCTTACAATCCACAGCAGAATGGGGTTGCCGAAAGGAAGAATAGAACAATCATGGAAGCAGCAAGGGCAATGCTTCATGACCAAGACTTACTTATGCACTTATGGGATGAAGCAGCAAGGACAGCTGTATATGTGTAGAACAGAACACCCCATATGATACTTAACAACAAAACACCAGAAGAAGTGTTTACTGGTAAGAAACTAGAAGTGAGCCATCTCAGGGTATTTGGCTGTCCAGTATACACTCACATCCCAAAAGAGAAAAGGTCAAAATTGGATCCTTCAAGAAAGAAGGGTATATTCGTGGGTTACAGTGAAATATCGAAAGCTTATATAATCTACTTCCCTGGATTCAAGAAGATTGACATCAACAAAGATGTAACATTTGATGAAAATTCAGCTTACCACAAATCGAGAAAGACACCTGTTGAAGACAATGAAGAACCCATAATTTCTAGAACTCACGACACCACAATGAATGAAGCAGTTCCTGAAGAAGATCGAGAAATGGAAGATCCACAGGAACCTATGGATCCAACTCATGAGAAGAATCCTCACAAGAGGAAACCTACATGGGCTAGAGAGCTCATCCAAGATGCAGAGAGATTTGGCATTCCAGAAGAAGAACACAGAGAAAGGAAAAGGACTAGGTCACATACTAGTTATGTTGCTTTACTCTGTGACATCATGGATAAAGAACCTTCCAGTTATGAAGAAGCTGCAGAAAAGAAAGAATGGAAGGATGCTATGATCGAAGAATACTAATCTATTATGAAGAATGATGTTTGGGATGTGGTCCCAAGACAAGATGGGAAGTCTATGGTAACTTCCAAATGGATCTATAAGGTCAAGCATGCTGCAGATGGTATTATCGAGAAATACAAAGATAGGTTTGTAGCTCGTGGCTTCTCCCAGAAAGAAATAATTGATTATGAAGAGACTTTCGCTCCTGTGGCCAGATACACTTCCAACAGATCAGTACTTGCTCTGGCTGCAGTGATGAAATGGAAGGTACACCAAATGGATGTCAAGACAGTCTTCTTGAATGGTGTAGTTGAAGAGGAAGTGTATGTGGAGCAGCCACTCGGGTTTGAGACACATGATAGAGGAACACATGTGTGCAAACTGAAGAAAGCCCTGTATGGTTTGAAACAAGCACCCAGGACCTGGTATGGCAAGATAGATGGCTTCCTATCTAGTTTAGGCTTTACCAAGAGTAAGGCGGATTCCAACCTTTACTACAAGGTTGAGGAGGGAAATCCAGTGATTTTACTATTGTATGTGGATGACCTGTTTCTGACAGGTGAGGATAGACTGATTGCCGACACGAAGAGGAAGCTGGATGCCAAGTTCGAGATGAAGGACTTGGGTATGATGCACTACTTTCTTGGTATGGAGGTGTGGCAGAGTGCAGATGGTATCTTCCTTGGACAAGGGAAGTATGCAGTAAAGATCCTAAAGAGATTTGGGATGATGGACTGCAAGGCCATGGCCACACCTATGGCATCGAACCTGAAGCTTCTGTGTGATGCTTCTTCTGAGCCGGTTGATGCTACAATGTATTGTCAGATGATTGGATCCTCGATGTACCTGACGAATATGAGGCCAGACATTTGCTTTGCAGTGAACACCTTGAGCTAGTATCTGACAGATCCGAGACATGTTCACCTGATAGCTGCAAAGCATGTTCTGAGGTACCTGAAGGGTATAGTGGATTATGGGCTCAAGTATGAGGTGAATCAAAAGTTTAACCTGGAGGGTTATGTTGATTCAGATTTGGCAGGCAGTGCCATTGATCGGAAGAGCACTTCGGGGTGTTGCTTCAATTTGGGATCAGGTGTGATCTATTGGTTTAGCAGGAAGCAGTCCTATGTGGCACTAAGTACAGCTGAAGCAGAGTATGTCGCAGCTTGTTTAGCTAGTTGTGAGGCAGTATGGCTTAGGAAGCTATTGTCTGATTTGTTTGATCTCCAATTAAGTTCTACATGTATATATTGTGACAACCAGAGTTGTGTGAAGTTGTCAGAGAACCCAGTGTTCCATGACAGGTCGAAGCACATTGATATCAAGTTCCACTATATCAGGGATATGGTGCAGAGAGGAGATGTGAAGCTCTTGTATGTTGTGACAGACAAGCAGATAGTTGATGTGTTGACCAAGCTGCTTGCCAGAGTGAAGTTTGAATACTTCAAAGGGAGACTTGGTGTACTTCAGATCGAGATGCCTTCCAGAGGGAAGTGATGAAGTTCGGAGACACAGATGCACACTGGGCCATTCTTGCATGGTGATAGGTTGGTCCTCCCATGGCAGGATGTAAGGGCCGAGCCATTCTTACATGGTGGTAGGTTGGTCCTCCCATGGTAAGATGTAAGGGCTGAGCCATTATCACATAGTGGTAGGTTGGTCCTCCTATGGTGAGATGTAAGTGCTGGGCCATTCTCACATGGTGGCAGGTTAGTCCTCCTATGGTGAGATGTAAGTGATGGGCCATTCTCACATGGTGGCAGGTTAGTCCTCCCATGGTGAGATGTAAGTGTTGGGCCATTCTGACATGATGGTAGGTTAGTCCTCTCATGGTCATGATGTAAGTGCTGGGCCATTCTGACATGATGGTAGGTTAGTCCTCTCATGGTCATGATGTAAGTGTTGGGCTTTTCCGACATGGTGGTAGGTTGGTCCTCCCATGGTCGTTGATGTAAGTGCTATGCCATTCTGACATGGTGGTAGGTTGGTCCTCCCATGGTCGTTGATGTAAGTGCTGTGAGCCTTTCCCATATGGTAGTAGGTTGGTCCTCCCATGCTGGTGAGTGTAAGTGTTGTGTGTGTGCATTTGGGTTGTGCTCCGTGGACTACATGGTGATCTGAAGACATTGATATGACAGTTTGGTACATAGGTTTTGCAAAGGCATATAATCAGTTGTAAGATGCTCTTGGAGGTTTTGCCGAGGCAGTGTAATCAGTCCTGAGAGATCTTGTAGGTTTTACAGAGGCAGTGTAATCAGTCCTGAGGTGTATCTACTTGATGGCTTACTCACAGATTATGATGATGATCAAGTTGATCATGTGATGATATACATCAGTTGGATGTATGGTGAAGTATCGATTTGATACTCTATGGTCGTGGATAGGTTGTGAAGTGGCATGTAAAAGATCCTGAGAGATTCGAGAGGTTGAGTTGTGTGCTCGTAAAAGGCCTGGGATGCTCTTGCGAGGTTTTGCATATGCACATGATGAGTCCTGAGGATTCCACAGTATGACCAGTGATGATAAAGACCTACAGGTGGTGGGCCTACATCCAGTATGAAAAAGGACTGGCTCTGTAGAACTTCCTATGACAAGTAGATTCAGAGATTGGACGAGATAGTTGCAGCTGTGACGATGACGATGATCCAAAGAAGAAGACTTGTGCCCGATGATCTATGTCGAGAAATACCTTCCTAGTTAAGAGGGAGTGTTGATGTATATGTAACTTTTGAATGTATTTCATATATATATTTATTGTACCCTTATAAGAGATGTGTTATTCCTCTATAAGGAAGTGTCATCATTTGTATTGACAAGTGTTGCAAGTAGATTAACTTTCCAATGGGTTGTTAGACTACCTGATGTGGGTGTCGGGCCGATATATATGTAACTGGGGTTATTAGGTTGAGTTAGACAAGTCGGCCCCATAAGTAATTAGCCAGGTCAGGACAAGTATAAATAGAGAGTCGGGATTCTCTATTTTGATCATCTTGGAACTCACTCTTCTCTCACTCAGAAAGTGGTGCACATTGGAGGAGGAGGATCAACTGCCTAGTAGGAGACTATCTATTGTATTTTGGTTGTACTTTGGTTGAGCCATTACTCTATCTATCTCTGAGGAAGTTGTGGGGTTTTTCACCTTAGGGTTTTCCCCACGAAAAAAATCTGTGTGTCCATTGTCTCATGCTTTTGATTCTTGTGATGCTTGGCATACTTGATATGATTGTTATGCATTGATATACTGTACATGCTATTCTCTCAGTAAAGATCCTATAGCATATTGAATTAATGCTCAAAATCTAACAATTACAAAGGTTTTTGGAGTAAGGTTTAATGCTTCGTTTGGATTGTCTGAAACTTCATTATTGTTATCGTTGTTGGTTTGTGAGCTCTGCGAGCAAAGACTCTGAACTTTCATGGCGATTTTAGGGTTCTTGGGTAAAAATTACCCATGGTTTTGATGGCATTCTTCCTGGTTGCTTCCAAGGTGTACCTACGTTTGTTCAAGCTTTAAAGGCCACCTGTAGCATGTTATAACGTCTTCAACAGACCTAGCCATGAATTCCTGCTTTGATGCTTCCCTTTACGAGGTAAGAATTTCAGTTTACTCAACACTTAAGTTTAAGACACGGGCTATAACTTTCAGCTGTATGTTATATTGATATTGAGTTACTGGTTTTACAGGAAGGGGAGGAATAAGGGTGCCAGGAGGAGCCGACCCATGGCCTTCTCTACAATCTAGAAAGGTAAGCCATTACAATGCTTGTATTAAAGAAAATATTCATATTATTAAAGTTATTAACTCTCGGTCAGTTGGTTGCAAGGTTTAGAGCGCCGGAAGGATGGCGATAGGGTCACCTCCTCCCAGGCCCACATCTTAAGACTCCCAAGGTAAGGAATCTAGTTTCTTGTTATGCTTCAACATCATAATTTAATTTCTCAAAGAAGAATAATTAATAATTGTTCCTTTGTCTTACATAGGTGGCTTGTTGACTATGGACAGAAAAAGGGTCGCAATACTGGTGCAGGATCCAGCTTCGTTAAAGATAAGTCACCATATCTTGAATTTATCTTGAGGGTTTAAACCTAACTGGTAGAGGGATTTACAACTCCTCTTCTCCAGCATTGTATTTATATGTCATTTTGAAGTCTACTCACAGATTTGGCAAGGGTTTTGTGGCAGCCATCGTGGATGAATTTTATTCCCATGTGTAACTTAATTAGTTAATGGATTTTTATATTACTTCGGTCGTGTATGCCCTTAAATGGTCTGATGGCCACATGGTTTTGAAATCATGTTTTGCATCCTCGTTGATTTTATTTTTAAACCTTATTACGACCCATAGGGTCTTTGCGATTTTTGTGGGTAGTCCCGAATTGATGTTGTAGTTGTATACATTTTTGGTTAAACTCTATTTTGATCTAAATACTATACTTAATTAATATATCCATAAAAACTGAGCTATGATATTTGTTTATAGTTTAAGTGTTTCTGATCTGTAATTCAATTTTTATAAATGAATAAGTATATGCATAATCTCTCGTTTCCATTCTTCGATGGTCTTACTTCCATTCTTAAATCTATAAGGATTCATTGTTGCATAGATTCAAGTGTTTGACTTGTAGTATGGTTTTTAATTTAAAAATAAATCTGTAATGTCCCTTTTTATGAATTTATTAAAATGAAAAATTTTCACTTTTTTCCCTAGTTCAGCCTTTGACTAGTTTTGAGCTCTAGGTCTCCAATTTGCTCCAAATGCTCCCAAATATTCTGAGAAGGTGTATGAATGATATTAGTAATAGATTATTATGTTAAGGGATGATTTAGACCCATCAAAAGACTTCTGCAAACCCCTTTAATATTTTGTCCAAAGTAGGGAGTTTGACTAGCAATTTCTCTTTGACTAGTATTGGTCCCTTGGTCTCCAAATGACTCCAAATTATCCCAAATGGATGCAAAAGGTACTTGGAGGATATTAAGACATATTTCTAATTTTTATGGATTCTATGGAGTGTTCATATGACTTCTGCAACTCCTCTTTCAAATCTGGTCAAGATAGGGGTTTTTACTAGTAAATTGTGGTTCAAATCCCCTATGGGTAAATGATGAAAATGACTTTACAAATGCACTCAATACAAATCAAATTTCTGAATGGAAGTAGGGGACATATAAATGAAATCAAAATGAACTCATATTCATCACCATTAAACTTTTAATGTTTTCTATAACTCCCTTAAATCAGATGCAAAAGACTAGTTTCAACTTTGGGGGAAATGGCATTAAATTTTCTTCAAATGGTATTAAACTGATCAAAATGACTCCAAATGCTTAAGTACTGAACATGAAACTTGTGCATCTCATAAATTATAGTCCATGAATCATAAATACATCATAGTAATGATATTTCATTCAAATACATCAATGCATCATTGCTATACATCAAGGTAGTGGGGAAATGGCACCATTCTTTCATTAACAATCAGATTTATACATTTCCACTTGGAATTTAGACCTGAAACTTTCTGAATATTAAGAATAGAGTATTTAATTCATATTACAAAATAAATTGGGCATTAGAAGCTCCCCCAAAGAGTACAATAGCTCACCAAAAATTCCCTCCCTCAAGGAGCAAGAATATGCAATGAAAACTAGAAATGGTTGAGTGAGTGAGCTGCAATAGAAGAAACCACGAGTTACCCTGTAGCTTACACCTGAAAATAAATAATCCATTAAATCTCCATGAAAGACCTGAATGGACTCTCCAAACACTAACTTGGATGGGAATCTTTCACCCTCGAAATTGGCTAAGGCAAGAAACTAGCCATCCACTAGCTCCTCTCTCACAAATGCAATTGCAAATTATAAAAATGATCAAAATTTTCCTTAATTCTTTATTCTTGACATTTATAAAGTTTATAATCTCTCTATGGGTCGAATTCCTTCCAAGATATGCATTCCAACTCAAGTTGGGAAGAGATTCCAAAGGATGCCACTTGTACAACAATTCCTAGTCTCCCACTTCCACCAAATCACATGTGGAAGCATCTTAGCTGCCCTAACTCCCTTGAGCGCCCTATTGGAGGCTATTTTTATCCCTAACATGTCATATATGTCATATGTCAGCCTTCAGGTCTGATTTGTGTCATAGGTGTCATAGCATCTTCATCGTTGTTGTCATAGAGTTAGGGAATCTAGTCCATGTGTCTCACTAGCTCCAAAATGCCTCTTCCTCTTCCATGGGAGTTACTCTTCCATTCCAATTCGACCTTAATTAATTCATTCCAAGTATATTGACCTTCCAAATCATCCCAAGACCCTTGGGATTCTTATGTATTCTAAATGACAAGAGGAGGATGCCATGTGGCATAGAAAATCGAGCTTATGTGGGTCCCACTTCCTCCATGTGTCTTCATGGTCAAATGCCACTTTGATCTTCCCTTGTATATATTTATTTATCTCCTTTATTAAATATTTATGCTATTCTAATTTCCACACATCATTTATTATCCTTCTTATTTCAAATCCCAATGCTTCCACCCACAACCTAGGAAACTAGTAATTTTCCTCCTTGGCAATTATTTGACCCTTAACATTTAATTTGACAAACTCTCATGAATATGGCCAATGGGATTAGTTCATTGTGACACAATGCAAAATTTGGGACATGAAAAAACCTCCCTTCCCAATATTGCTTGTCCTCAAGCAATTTCAAACATGGGTGTTGAAGAACTTGCTTTTTGTATAATTCTTTGAAGTTGCCACTGAGTTTTCCAACTTTGAGTCTTCGAGATTCCATGAATATTTTAGAGAGGAACCACCATGCTTGCTTCTGCACTACTCTGATTAAAATCAATTTATTAAGTGGGTAATCCATCCCCCATACTACTTGTTTCCCCAAAAAATTGAAACCAGTGAGACTAAGAATTATCCCAAGGTCCCATTGCTTGTATTGCACTCCAAGAATTAGAAGTGCTCTCCAATTCATAGTTCCTGGATCCCATTTTCTTATATGCATTCTTCCAAACATCATGAGTGCAAAATATAAATCATCAAAGTACATAACAACATAATGAAAATAAACATCAAGAAGATGCTTCATCAAAGAATCATGAAAGTGCTTATACCTCCAAGCAAGTAGACCACCATTTTCCAAGTGCATACAAGCATCAAGTAACCAATCAAATCTACTCCAATGACATAGGTGAGGATCCCATGTCCTATCATGCTGCTCCAAAAGGATGTGATATGCATCAAAATATTCAGCCATGTATTCTTTCATCCAAGAAGTGAATGAAGAATCTCCACTAAAATATGAACCGAATGATGAGCAAGAAAAACAAGGAGACTTCAAATAACTCAAAGAAGTCTCACCCATACATCCATGAATGTGAGAATCATAAAGAAACAAAGTATGTGGCTTCCAACAAAAATGTTCTTCAATCATAAATCTATTCACCCAAGTGTTGGATGAAGTTCCTCCAACATCAAATGAACCAAGTGTTGAGCAAGAAAAACAATGAGTCTTCAAGTGACCGAAATGCATATCATAGGTGCATCCAAGTAGATGTGCATCATCATAAAGTAACAAAGGATTCTGTTTCAAATGTGAATAAGAATGTGCTCAAACCATGTCATCATAAAAAGTAAATCTAGGAGTTCCATACTCCTCACATGGCACCATCAAAAAGAACCCTTTCACCCATACTTCATTGGGACTAATGCTACGAAACATGTAATTGTAGGATGTAGGAGAATGAACTAAATCACCCAAATGATCAAAAAGTGCAGAATTTTCACCATTGGAAGGATCCATATGGGTAGTATCATGCATCTCCTTCAAAAGTGTGAAACCTTTGTCATAGATTGGTTCCAATGTAGAGGAATCATGCTCTTCTTTAAAAATTGCATAGCCTTTATCAAGAGACAATTCAAGTTCCTCTTCCACCACATCAAGTGTTTCGATCTCTTCAAGTTCATATTCAAACACATCAAGAACATTCAAATTTTCACATTTCTCATGATCCACCATGTCATGAGAATCCTCCAAACAATCTACCATTTGACAATCTGAAACATAGGAGGAAAAACAAGTATCTTGCAACTTTTCAAGAAGTTGCTCGTTTTGAATTGTGAGCTTATGATTGATTATCCTCATTATTCTTCAAGTATGCATCATGTAACAATTCATTAAGCTCAAACAAGTGGTTTCTATCAAAAATCAAAGACATGAAATTACCTTTGATGTGGCACATTGCTCTTTGAATCTTCTCCATGTCTTCAAGTAAGGATGTTTCCTCCAATGAAGTAGCTCTCCAACAAGAATTTGACACCAATGCTTGAGTGTCATGGAGAATGATAAGGGACTCTTGGATATTCTTTTCATTCATCTTTAAGGACCCTTCAATAAAATGAGGCTCTTGCAAATTAACCTCCTCATCTTCTTCCTTCTTACTTGGACCAACTTCATGAATCTCAAGTGGTGATGGGGAAGTTGATCTTGTTTCTTCTTCAACTGCTACAAGGTCTTCATTTTCATGCTTAAGTGAATTTTGACTTGCAGCAATACTGTCAAAAGTGATCTCTATGTCACCAACATAGATGTGTGAGAAACCATCAGTAGGTACTCCTTCATAGTTCAAGCATCCATCAGTAGGTGCTCCTTGACTCATGACCAAGGTAGAATGTGTCTCGAAATGATCTTCAATAGGATATTTTTCAAGTTCATGGGTAGCTTCATCTTTATCCTTCAAGAAATTTGATGTATTTTTCCCCTTGGTTTCCTTAATATCAATACCTTTGGAATATCCTTTTAAAGATTACCCAAGAAGTCTCTTCCAGATGGAAATACCTGCATTCCTTGAAGCTTCAGATTTTTTATTGCTCTTTTCACTCACACACATATGATTTTCTCTCCAAGGTATTTTACAAGAAAGGAATAAACCTTTCTTCACTAACTCCAAATCTTCATTTTTGGGTCTATTTCCAAACAAACCATCAGCATAGTATTCAAAAGACATGGCATTTTGTGTATCTTCCCTCGAAGCAAGATATGCATGATATCTTTGATATTGTTGGGGCAAGGTTTTATATGTTGCTCTCCATATTTGTAACTCATTCATAGAATCCTCCTTTGATGGTGTGTCATATTCATATTTATCATACATATGGTCATAATAATAATCTTCATTCCTCCTGAAATTGTAAGAAGTGTTGCATGATGGCACCTCTTCCTCACACCATTCACGTTCTCCTTCATATTGTTCACAATCATCTGCATATTCCTCATAAGAATTGTACTCATAGGATTCATCATAATAGTAAGAAATGGATGCAAATTATTCTTCAATGTATGATATTAATCCATGGGTTCAAGTACCATGCTCTGATACCACTGTAATGTCCATTTTTATGAATTTATTAAAATGGCAAAATTTTCACTTTTTTCCCTAGTTCAACCTTTGACTAGTTTTGAGCTCTAGGTCTCCAATTTGCTCCAAATGCTCTCAAATATTCTGAGAAGGTGTATGAATGATATTAGTACTTGATTATGATGTTCAGGGATGATTTAGACCCATCAAAATACTTCTTCAAACCCCTTTAATATTATGTCCAAAGTAGGGAGTTTGACTAGCAATTTCTCTTTGACTAGTATTGGTCCCTTGGTCTCCAAATGACTCCAAATTCTCCCAAATGGATACATAAGGTACTTGGAGGATATTAATACATATTTATAATTTTTATGGATGCTCTAGAGTGTTCATATGACTTTTTCAACTCCTCTTTAAAATATGTTCAAGATAGATATTTTTACTAATAAATTGTGGTTCAAATCCCCTATGGGTAAATGATGAAAATGACTTCCCAAATGCACTCAATCCAACTCGAATTTCTAAATGGAATTAGGTGAAATATAAATTAAATTAACATGAAATCATATGCATCACCATTAAACTTTTAATTTCTTCTATAACTCCCTTAAATCAGATGCAAAAAGACTAGTTTCAACCTTGGGGGAATGGCATTAAATCTTCTTCAAATGGTATTAAACTGATCAAAATGACTCCAAATGCTTAAGTAATGAACATGAAACTTTTTCTACTCATAAATTAAAGTCCATGAATCATAAATACATCATATTAATGATCTTTCATTCGAATACATCAATACATCATTCATATACATCAAGGTAGTGGGAAAATGGCACCATTCTTTCATTAAGAATCCGATTTATACATTTCCACTTGGAATTTCAACCTGAAACTTTTTGAAGATAAAGAAAAGAGTATTTAATTCATATTATGAAATAAATGGGGCATTATAAGCTCCCCAAAAGAGTACAATAGCTCACCAAAAATGCCCTCCCTCAAGGAGCAAGAATATGCAATGAAAACTGGAAATGGTTGAGTGAGTGAGCTGCAATAGAAGAAACCACAAGATTCTCTATATCTTACACCTGCAAATAAAGACTCCATTAAAACTCCATGAAAGACCTGAATGGCCTTTCCAAACACCAACTTGGATGGGAATATTTCACCCTCGAAATTGGCTAAGGCAAGAAACTAGTCATCTACTAGCTCCTCTCTCACAAATGCAATTGCAAATTCTAAAAATGATCAAAAGTTTCCTTAATTCTTTGTTTTGGACATTTATAAAGTTTTGAATCTCTCTATGGGTCGAATTCCTTCCAAGAGATGCATTCCAACTCAAGTTGGGAAGAGATTCCAAAGAATGCCACTTGTACAACAATTCCTAGTCTCCCACTTCCACCAAATCACACGTGGAAGCATCTTAGCTACCCTAACTCCCTTGAGCGCCCTATTTGTTGATGTATTTGTAACTTCAGAAGATATTCACTTGAATATTGTATGTATTACATTTGTACTTTATTGTATCCCCAACGAAGATGTATTATTCCTCCGATTGGAAGTGTCGTCATTTGTATTTGCAAGTGTCGCAAGTTATGTTGTAAGTTTCGTAACTTATATTTGATGGGTTATTAGACCACCTTAGAGGGGTCGGCACAGTATGAGTTAAAGGGTTATTAGACCAACCTAGTGGGGTCTTCCCAGTGACAAGTGGCAATGGATTATTAGACTCTCCTAAGGGAGGTCGACCCAGTTAGAGTAAAAGGCAAGTAAAGTTAAAGTATAAATAGAGAGGAGCACCTCTCTATTTATCCATTCATTCACTCACTCACTTCGCATTAGTGAGAGAGAGGAGGAATGTGCACAAGTGTAGGAGGAGAAGATGCTAGGAGACTATCTCTTGTTTTGGGGTTTGATCTTTGTGATCTTTGTATTGGTGCTCATTCTATCTCTGAGGAAGTTGCAGGGTTTTTTACCTTCTTGGTTTTCCTCGGTGAAATGCTTTGTGTCTCTTGTCTCTTATGTTTGATATGTTGTACATGTTGTTGTCTCAGTTAAGATCCTAGATCATATTGAATTAAATGATGAAAAAATAACATGGTATCAGAGCTAGCATGAAGGAAGGCATTGTATGGCATTTACAACACTTGTTGCACTTGCGACAAATTGGAAGCTAGAGCCTAGTTTAGTAAAAACTAGTCATCGTGGAACTTTCACTATACATCAGTTTTGGAGAAGGTTCAGGATCTGAAAATTTTACAGGATGAAGATGAAATGTTCATGTACCTTGTGTCTGAATATCATCCCCAGCTTCATTTTACTTTGTGAGATATGATTCGTACAATTTAGGGTTTTAGCCTCTTCCATAATGCATCCCTAAAAAGGTGACCTAGGAACAAAGGTCATATCTCGGGCTAGGAAGCTCCAAATGGAATTCTGTAAAACGTGGAAGTTAGGGTACAAACTGCAGTTTCATAGGTCTGGGTTTCAGAGTCCGAAGTTGAAACAGTGACACGTGGAACTCCGTGCAAGTTCGCTATGATGTTTCATCCCATAAACAGGTCATGTTACAACACTTGGAATATATCTCTCATGGAGAATCCATTGGAGCTCATATCTATGGGGTTGGAAAGATGACAGGTCATTCTACCACAAGCCAAAGTTTCAAACCCTGAGGATCCAAAATTTCAGAGATACATCAGAAACAATATGGCATATATTTCAATCAAAACATAATTGGATTCTGAGCACTTTCATTGTTGGCTTGTCACTGCTGCGGGAAATTAGGGCTTTTGAAAGAAGTAAAATTTTGGAGTGATCTCAGTATAGGATTTCTCTCCTCAGAAAAATCTAAATTTAGAGACCAAGATCAAATTTTTAGGTTGGGTAGAACCCCGGGATCCATCAAACCCTAGTTCGGGTTTTGGACCAAAAAACCAGAAAACCCGATTTTGACAAGAATTGCATATCCGAAATTCGTAGGTCATTTTTGGAGGGTTAATTTTTGGAGCTTTCAAAATATGAGCACACCATCTTTCTCACCTCAGCCAATTACATCTCCCTATCCAGATAGAAGGTTGAAATTCCAAGTTTGGATTTTTAGGGTTTCTCTGTCAAACCCTAGCTAGCTCCATATCCAGTTTCAGCGAATCAAAGTGGATTGGGTTAATCCTAGAAGAGGATGAATTGGAAACCTACATAAGTGAAGAGATTCTAGTTCCAGAGGGAGATGAGGCTAAGGCCTTACATAAGAAGACTGCAAGCATTCCCGACAGGTATGACTTGAGGAGATACAGGTATGTTTTGAAATCTTTTCATGATTAAGTTTGTCTTCATATTATTGAGGTTAGTACAATCTTGATCAATTTTAGGCTTGTCTTATCACCCTAGTTAAAGTATGAATGCATGTGAATGATAGAAGAGATTCATTGATTAGGGTTATAACACTTATGATTGTACTAATGCACTGTGGTTTTGTACGAGGATGATGTTGTCCGCTAACATGAAAGGTACATCAAGAAAGACAAATCAAGTTCTAAATCAAGAACATATAACCATGGTGACATGAAGACAAAGACTCATCCATAGACATTGATCACATAGAATCTCTACCTACGAGGTATGTGTAATTTGGTTCTACAATGCTTAACTTATGAGATATTCAGGTTACTAGCACAAGGTCTCTAAATCATTGAAGAGAACAAAGAAGACATTGTTTGGGTATGTTAGACATAAATCGCAAACATGATAATCCAAGTATGTTTTTCCTATATCGAGTTAGAATCCTACCTTGTGTTAGGGTCTCATATAAGTATACTTTTGTATGATTGATAATGAATATTCATGAAGTTATAAGTTTGAGTAATCACGGGCTTATGCATATTATGCTTCTTACTTTGATTAATGATATGACAAACCAGAAGAGTCCTATGGTCAAATAAGAATATGCATGAGTAAAAGAAGTCCTCTCTGAAACCTTGAATACTAAGGCTTGTGATAAATTAACTGTGTATGAAATGACCATGACCATACATGTTTAAGACTATTTAGAATCATAATATTTTGATAGTATTGAGATTATACTAATGAATGTATGATTATGTATGAGATCTTGAGGATGACACAATGATAACACTAGTGCACACTTAAGCATGCATAGTGGTCCAGGATGGATAGAAGTTCAAAGACATAAATGATATCATAAAGGAAGTAAAGATCAAGAGGGATCACACTCTAGTAGTTCCTGCAAGGAAGCAAAGATTGAGAGGGAGTCCACCCAACAACTAAACAAAGATAATTATTTGAATTAACATTTCTTGTATATATGATTACTTAAATGATGTTGTTCAGTCATGTACATACTTATGTTCCTAGATTTAGGATGTATATTATGCATATTAGAAAATTTGCATTAATGTACAAGATACTACTAATATACAAGTAATGGGTAAGTGGCCTATGGTACTGTACAACATTCCATTGCTACTTATATAGAATGAAACCTCTTTGTTGACATGTTCGGAGTTGTGCACACTCTTAACAATGTTCTAGTGGAGATGGAAGGCATCTAGAAAGTTACCGTATGAATATGGGATATGGATGAATGTTGTATTGAAGCATTTGGCTAAGATAATTGCATGACTGTATGACATATGTCGTTATGTGTAATATTTATTTCTAAAAACTATGAGATGTTTCTAATCATGCAATTGAATTTGACTTGTAGGAAAGATCGTGTACAATCACCTACAAAAGAAGGATAATGACATTTGTTCCAGCACCGAATTTCAAGAAACTACCTATTGAAGATATTGAAGAATCTGAAGTTCCCAGGATCAGGGATGCAGTAATAGAAGGATGCCATGATCGAAGAATACCAGTCGATCATGAAGAATGATGTATGGGATGTGGTCCCAAGACAAGAAGGGAAGTCTATTGTGACTTCCAAGTGGATCTACAAGATCAAGCATGCTGCAGATGGTAGCATAGAAAAATACAAGGCAAGGTTTGTGGCTCGTGGCTTCTCCTAGAAAGAAGGGATAGATTATGAAGAAACTTTTGCACCTATATCCAGATACACTTCCATCAGAACAGTACTTGCTCTGGTTGAAGTGATGAAGTGGAAGATACACCAGATGGATGTCAAGACAGCTTTCTTGAATAGTGTAGTCGAAGAGGAAGTGGATGTGGAGTAGCCACTCGGATTTGAGACACATGATAGGGAGTCTCATGTGTGCAAACTGAAGAAATCCTTGTACGGTTTGAAACAAGCACCCAGGACATGGTACAATAGGATTGACAGCTTCCTGACTAGTTTGGGCTTTACTAAGAGTAAAGCGGATTCCAACCTTTACTACAAGGTTGAGGAAGGCAATCCAGTGATACTCCTACTCTATGTAGATGACCTATTTGTGATAGGTGAGATTGGGTTGATTGCTGATATGAAGAGGAAGCTTGTTTTCGAGTTCGAGATGAAGGACTTGGGTATGATGCATTACCTTCTAGGTATGGAGGTGTGGCAGAGTGCAGATGGAATCTTCCTTGGACAAGGGAAGTATGCAGTAGATATCCTAAAGCAGTTCGGGATGATGGACTGCAAGGCCATGTCCACACCTATGGCATCGAACCTGAAGCTATTGAGTGATGCTTCATCAGGGTCGGTTGATTTCACGATGTATCGTCAGATGATTGAGTCCTTGATGTTCCTGAAAAACACGAGACCAGATATTTGCTTTGCTGTGAACACCTTGAGCCAGTTCCTGACGGATCCTAGACATGTTCACTTGATTGCTGTAAAGCATATTCTGAGGTACCTAAAGGGTACAGTTGATTATGGGCTCAAGTATGATGCGAATCAAAAGTTTAACCTAGAGGGTTATGTTGATTCAAATTGGGCAAGAAGTTCTGCAGATAGGAAGAGCACTTCGGGGTACTGCTTCAATATGGGATCAAGTGTGATCTCTTGGTTTAGCAGGAAGCAATCCTGCGTAGCACTGAGTACAACCGAAGCAGAGTGTGTTGCAACTTGTTCGGCCAGTTGCGAGGTAGTATGGATAAGGAAGCTACTGTCATATTTATTTGATCTCCAGTTGGATGCTACTTGTAACTTCTGTAACAACCAGAGTTGTGTGAAGTTGTCAAAGAACCCAGTTTTCCATGACAAGTCAAAGCATATCAAGATCAAATATCACTATATCAGGGATATGGTGCAAAGAGGAGCAGTGAAGCTCCTGTATGTTGCGATAGATGAGTATATTGTAGATGTTTTGACCAAACCACTAGCCAAAGTGAATTTTGAGTACTTTAGAGAGAGGCTTGGTGTTCTTCAGATAGAAGATACTTCGAGGAGGAAGTGATGGGACACATTTGCAGGATCCATTCCAAGCATGGTGGTAGGAGGATCCTTCCCATGGCTTTGGATGTAAGTGTTGTGTGAAGAGAGTCAGGATGATGCTATGTATGATGATGATCAGGATGATCATGTGATGATGATGTGCATCAGGATGATGCACTGTATGATGATGATCAGTATGATCATGAGAATCAGGATTATGCTCCGTGCGAGGATGATCATGTTGATCATGAGTATCAAGATGATACTTCGAGGCTGTGGATATGTGGAAGGTTGTGCAATATCATGTAATTTATTCCTGGGAGATCCAATAGGTTGATCAGTAAGCTTGTAATCAGTCCTGGGATACTCTTTCGAGGTTTTGTGAGGTAGGCATGTAATCAGTCTTGGAGATCCGATAGGTTGTGCTAGTCACGTCAAAGTCTTGGGATGCTCTTTAGAGATCTTGCAGGCCACAAGATACTCTTTTAAGGCTTTTCCTATTCACACGTAATCAGCCCTGGAGATCCGATAGGTTGTGCTAGTCATGTAAAAGTCCTTGGATGCTCTTTAGAGGTCTTATAGGTCGCAAGATGCTCTTTTAAGGTTTTGTGGAGATCACATGTAATCAGTCCTGGAGATCTGATAGGTTGTGCTAGTCATGTGAAAGTACTGGGATGCTCTTTAGAGGTCTTGTAGGTCGCAAGATGCTCTTTTAAGGTTTTGTGAAGGTTGCATGTAATCAGTCCTGAGAGATCTTATTGGTCGTGCTAAGGCACATAAAGGATCCTGGGATGCTCTTGTCAAGTTTTGCAGATGCACATAATCAGTCCTGAGATTCCACCTCTGTCAGGCCACTCACAGAGATGATGAAGACCTACATGAGGCTAGGCCTACATCTAGCATGAAAAAGAGCTGGCTCTGTAGAACTTCCTATGACAAGAAGAATTGAGAGATGGAACCAGTGATTGAGATGACGAGTACATCAGCAGTGATGATGATGCTCCATGATCCAGTGACGATGATCTAGCTCCAGTATTGAATACTTGTGCTTATATGTATTGATGACCTGTGTCAAGAGAATACCTTCCTAGTTAAGAGGGAGTGTTGATGTATTTGTAACTTCGGAAGATATTCACTTCAATATTGTATGTATTACATTTGTACTTTATTGTATCCCCAATGGAGATGTATTATTCCTCCGATTGGAAGTGTCGTCATTTGTATTTGCAAGTGTCACAAGTTATATTGTAAGTATCGTAACTTATATTTGATGGGTTATTAGACCACCTTAGAGGGGTCAGCCCAGTATGAGTTAAAGGGTTATTAGACCACCCTAGTGGGGTTGGCCCAGTGACAAGTGGCAATGAGTTATTAGACTCTCCTAAGGGAGGTCAGCCCAGTTAGAGTAAAAGGCAAGTAAAGGTAAAGTATAAATAGAGAGGAGCACCTCTCTATTTATCCATTCATTCACTCACTCACTTCGCATTAGTGAGAGAGAGGAGGAGTGCACACAAGTCGTGGAGGAGAAGCTGCTAGGAGACTATCTCTTGTTTTGGGGTTTGATCTTTGTGATCTTTGTATTGGTGCTCATTCTATATCTGAGGAATTTGCGGGTTTTTTTACCTTCTTGTTTTTCCCTGGTGAAATGCTTTGTGTCTCTTGTCTCTTATGTTTGATATGTTGTACATGTTGTTCTCTCAGTTAACATCCTATATCATATTGAATTAAATGATGAAAAACTAACACTCTTGGAGGCTATTTTTAGCCCTGACATGTCATATATGTTAGATGTCAGCCTTTAGGTCTGATTTATGTCATAGGTGTCATAGCATCTTCATCATTGTTTTCATAGAGATAGGGAATCTAGTCCAAGTGTCTCACTAGCTACAAAATGTCTCTTCCTCTTCCATGGGAGTTACTCTTCCACTCCAATTCGACCTTAATTGATTCATTCCAAGTATATTGACCTTCCAACTTATCCCAAGCCCTTGGGCTTCTTATGGATTCGAAATGACAAGAGGAGGATGCCATGTGGCATAGAAAATCTAGCTTGTGTGGATCCCACTTCCTCCATGTGTCTTCATGGTCAAATACCACTTTGATTTTCCCTTGTATATATTTATTTAGCTCCTTTATTAAATATTTATGCTATTCTAATGTCCACACATAATTTATTATCCTTCTTATTTCAAATCCCAATGCTTCCACCCACAACCTAGGAAACTAGTAATTTTCCTCCTTGGAAATTATTTGACCCTTAACATTTAATTTGACAAACTCTCATGAATATGGCCAATGGGATTAGGTCATTGTGGCCCAATGAAAAATTTTGGACATGACAAAATCCCACAGCTGGATTTGATCCAAGATCTAAATCGTCGATCGCCTTGGTTTTGGTTATTGACTTTTAGATTTAACAAAAGATTTGCAAAATTTTAATTGATCAATTTGATATATTAGATTTACCATGACTAGTATAATCCGTTATTGGATGTATATGTATTTTGATGGTTCCTTTGTTTTAAATTGAATTTATAATATATATATATATATATATATATATATGATTCGGGTGTTTATTGTAATCACGATGGATCCTGATCTATCTTTCTGTAAAACTAATATTTAGTTTTTAAACAGTAAATTCATTCCTCGATTATGATTGAGAATGGTTTTAGCAGTAAATAAATTACATATATTTAAATAATTAAATCTGGAGTTATACAACCATGAATAGAATATAGTATAGATGATCTAGTTGCAGTACTTACTATTCTATGAACAAAAGGAATTAATATAATAGGGGAATTTACTGAACTACAAAACTACATTCTACTTGGAGGCAATATAGGTCAATATTTTAAACAGATAACTAAAGGATCATTACTTGATTCATATACATAATAAATACATTTTCTGTCCAGATCCATAAAAAAATAATCTTGCTAGAGGTTAGATACGAAACATAATAGCAGTAACAATTCTACTGAAAATAATTTTAAACATATAAGAAACAAAAACAAGGAACTTGGCACCACTGTCGAGAAAACATAAATGATTTATCCATTCCTCCAAACCAACTCCTAGAGCATCCAAGACTCATGTAACGTCCTCGAATCTCCCTTGTGGCCTTCCGAGGCCACCGAAGACCCGGCGTTACTTTTTTTTTCTTCTTTTACTTCCAAAACCACACATAGCCGCACTAGACTCGGATACGCAATCTCCATTGTGATCTGCAGTCGGCATGGCATCTTTTCACAATCCACAAATGCATATTTCTACAATCCGCAACCCGCATTATGTCTTTCCGCAATCCACATTGCGTCTTTCCGCAATCTGCGATCCGCAATTGCGCCTTTCCGTAATCTGCAACTGCACCTTTCCGCAATCCGCAACTGCGCCTTTCCGCAATCTGCAATCCGCCTTGTGGAAGTCCAAAATGCAGAAGTCCAACTTCCAACCTTCGGAAACTCACCCTTTTGTAATCTGCAATCCACATTGCGGAAGTCCAACTTCCAACTTCCGGAAAACTCACCCTTCCGCAATCCACAATCTGCATTGCGGAAGTCAAAACTGCGGAAGTCCAACTTTCAACTTCCAGAAAACTTCCCCTTCCACAATTTGCAATCCGCATTGTGGAAGTCAGAATTGCAGAAGTCTAACTTCAAAATTCCGTAAACTTCCCCTTCCGCAATCTGCAATCCACATTGCGGAAGCCAGAATTGTGGAAGTCCAACTTCTCTTTCCAGTAGTTTACCAATGCAAACTTCTAAGGGGAATAACTTTCTCATCCATAATCCAAATGAGGCAAGGTTGGTACCATTGGAAAGCTCTTGGAGATCTCTATCCAATGGTAGAATCCCCTGCTCATATGAGGTATCTAACCTCCTAATTTTCTTCTCTGAAGTTATTTCTAACCTTCTAAGGTATCTTCCAACCCTTAAAAGGTCTCTACTTATCCCCTTCCATAACCCATCTTTCCTCTGTCCCACAGAGCGGTCTAGGAATACCCCAAGCCACATAACCATCCCCATGATTAAGTAAGGTTAAGCAGTCCATTATAAGGTTAAGTGTCTCATAACCAACACATAGAATAAATGAAACTAAGGCTAAACATACATCTAACACATGTAAATTAGAAATGCATTAAACTCATGCAACCGAATGAAGTATTCAACCTGTGCTAAGCCTTTCACTCAGACTTACACATGGTCTAACTATTATTCCCATTCATATAACATTCATTCAATATTCTTAAGCAAAATAACATAATAATAACACATGAAATAACATCATTCATTCCACATAATACTTATCTCTGTATCTTGAAGTTGCCCCAGCAATTGGCTAAGTGAGAGCAATGTTCCACCCAACCTTGGGTCTCTGTTCAACGTATACTCTTTCAGCTGAAAGACCACCCCCGAGATGGGCTATGTATCCACTAAGGAGGGCTAGACAGGCTCTCTAACAGTCAAGATCCACTTCCAATGCTAAGCCAACTTATAGTTTGGTTTATCAAGAAATCTAAGAAACATACTCATGCTAAGCCACCCTGCAATTGGGTTTATCGAGCATCCACATGCTAATCCAACCTACAGATGGGTTTATCAAGCATAGAGGGAAACATGGAGGATATTGCTAATCCAGTGATCTCAACCACAGAGCTACAGACATCACAATCTCTCAGCAAATAGGCACCCACGTTATCCACCTCACCCGACACAAGGAAGGCCCTCTTCTCTGCTACACAGTCCCTCAAGGCCCCTTCCCTTCCAGTACTATTCAGGGTAAGCATACGAAGGTCCTATTGCTAGTTCTATGAGATCACAATCTTCACTGGGTTTATCAAGCATTCCCACCTTAAACCCTATCTTCTACGTCTATTGAACAAGCTGGTTCATTCCAGGGTTGCAGACTAAACTCTGTCCTGCAACTCGACTCTCTGCTCGCGGAATTCCAGGCTTCACACAACTTTCTCATGCTATTCACACCCTGTAATCCCCTCTCAGATCGTCTTCAGGTTTCTACTCAAAGATCATGCATACATTTCATATCCCTCTAGTACTCGGTTTCTCTACTTCGGCTCTCTTTGCATCTTAGGGTCTCTCCCCAACCCAATGAATGTTAAGTTTAGCCTAATTTCACAAGCAAGATCACTGAAAGAAACACAATCACAAGATAGACAAAGATTTACCCTAGGAAACCCTCATGGGATATAAAACACAGCAAAGCTTTCCTCAATATAGATAATCAACCAATACAAGATGTAGTTCTCAACAAAAGCTCCTTATCCTCCTATGCAAACCTCTCTCTCTCCTATGCGCCAATCACAAGTGAGTGAATGAATGAGATAAATGAGGAACACACCTCCTCTATTTATACTCATGTTCTAACTGACTTTTCACCCTAATGGGGCCGACCTCTCCTAAGAGAGTCTAATAACCCATAAACAACTAACTCAAGGCCGACCTCACATGGGAGATCTAATAACCCTAGTTACCACACTCTCTCAGAGGAATAAACATCTCCGGATATACAATAGGGTCTCTACGAAGGAATGGAACATCTCCGGAATAATAAAGTACAAATATAATATTCTTAGAAGTTACAATATATCAACAATGAATCCTCCAACAAACTGACAGAATGAGTGAACTGAGTGCAAAACCCTCGAACCCAGATCTCAGCGCCATTTTTATCCCCTGCGAATATCCTCTGCAGGCTTTCCTTCTCCACGTTCTTTAACTGAATATGTACCCGTACAGGGAATCAAATCGGTTACTCCTACCCAAGTGGAAGGATGGGTCACCATCCCATGACCCCCTCACCTCTCCCTAGTGGATACCTTCGCCCCCTTCTCATTAGCTGCCTCACTTATCCAGTTTTGGTTATTTCATTGCAATATTAAACATTTACATTCATTACAAAATTTCATGGCTTAATAGCACATGCATAGTCCCATTGTCAAATACTTTCCTATGAAAGAAAACTTTAAACATCTACTAGTGGGGCCTTGGCCTTGAGATCCACACTAGGACCAACACACGTTGCACAAACATAATATTTACATTGAGGCCAATAATTACTAAGACTGGGTAGGGGTATTGCAACTCCCTCCCCCTTGGAACAACACCATCCTTGGTGTTCTCAAAACTAAACAAAAACAAGAATTCCAATCTCATGGCATCCTCCAGCTCCCAGGTCGCCTCCTCTAGACTAAGGTGCTTCCATTGCACCTTTACGTGTCTGATGGCTCGCCTCTAGAGTAAGGTAACCTTCCTGTAGAGGATGCATCTAGGATCTATTTGGAATTCTCCTTATGGTTCCACCTCTAGCACATGCCAATCAATGATGTGATTAGGATCATGTAAATATTTCTTAAGCAAAGAGACATGGAAAACATTATGATCTTTCATGTTAGCAGGTAATGCAATCCTATATGCAACTGGTCCTATTCTATCAAGGACTTCAAATGGTCCACAATATCTAGGTGCCAATTTGGCACAACTTCCCAACTTCATGGAGCTCTTCCTTAGTCTCACCCTCTTCAAATCTGCATAACTTTTCTTCATGTCATGTGCTGCCTTCAAATTCTACCTGATCTTAACCTCTTCTTCCATCTCTTCAATCATTTCTGGTCCAAGCACTACCCTTTCACTGGGCTGTCCCAATTTACTGGATTTCTACATCCTCTTCCATACAAAACTTCAAAAGGGCTCATTTTCGACGATGCCTGGTACCCATTGTTGTAGGAAAATTCTACCAAGTGTAGGTAGTCCTCCCACTTGGATGGTTTATCCATCACATACATCCTTAACATTTCTTCTAGAATCTGGTTTACTCTCACAGTCTAACCATCTGTTTGAGGATGATAGGCTATACTGAAATTCAACTTTGTTCCCAACTCCTGGAATAACCCTTTCCAAAAATTGAAAGTGAATTTTGTGTCCCTGTCTGAAACTATTGCCTTGGGCAATCCATGCAACCCGAATATCTCTCTCATGAAGATATTTGCAATTTCATTGGCCTTATGAGTAGGATTAACTCAAATAAAGTGAGCTACTTTTGATATCTTGTCCACTACAACCATAATGGAATCGTGCTTCTTCACAGTCATGGGAAAACCTATTATAAAGTCCATAGAAATCACTTCCCATTTCCACTCTGGAATGGGTAATGGTTGCAACAATCCTACTAGATGTTGATGTTCTTCCTTGACCTTCCGACACTTTTGACATTTAGAAATATAATCTGCTATGTCCTTCTTCATCCCATGCCAAAATTATTGTTTACTTACTGCGATTATAGTTTTCTAATACCCTGGGTGACCAGAATATGGCTTTTGGTGTATTTCACCCAAAACAAGCTCCTTCAATTCTGCACAATTTGGAATGTACAGTCTGGCATCTTGGTACATAAGGACATCATCCTCTTCAATCTGATATCCTGCACTCTTGTTATCTGCATTTCCTTGCTACAACTTCTCTTTGATTTGTAGGTAAACTTCATCACTATCTTGAACTTCAATGATCCTTGCTTTCAAACCTGATTTACAAACACTTAATGCTACAACATGAAATTTCCTGCTGAGCGCATCAGCAACCTTATTCTCCTTTCCTTTGACATGCTTAATGTCCAAATCAAACTCACAAAGAAATTCCATCCATCTAGTCTGGTTGGAATTTAGATTTGGTTGGTCAAACAAATATTTTAAGCTCATGTGGTTTGTTCTGAGTTCAAATCTTCTTCCCAAAAGATAATGCCTCCATTTCTTGAGAGCATGCACTATGGCTGCTAGTTCTAATTCATGCATGGCATAGTTCCTTTCATGATCCTTCATCTTCCTTGACTCATATCCAATTACAAATCCTTCTTGCATGATTACTCCACCTAATCCTTCCATGCAAGCATTTGTGCATACCACAAAGTCTTTATTTGGATCTGCAATCTTTAAAACAAGAGCACTGGTAAGCAACTCTTTTAACTTCTAGAAACTCCTTTCACACTTCTCAGACCATATAAATTTGACTTCCTTCCTTTGTAATGATGTAATTTGGGTGAGCTATCTTGGAGAAACTTTCAATGAATCTTCTGTAGTACCCTGCAAGGCCCATAAATAATCTTACATCTACAACATTTCTCGGAGTAGGACAATCCATTATGGCCTCAATATTCTCTGGGTCTACTACAATACCTTCTGCTGAAAAGATATGTCCCAAATATTGTACCTTCTGCTGATAGAAGTCACACTTGCTCAACTTTTCATATAGCTGGTGTTCTCTAAGGACTTGCAGTACCATTCTCAAATGTTCAGTATGTTCTTCTTCATTCTTTGAATACACCAGAATGTCATCCAAGAATACAATCACAAACTTATCCAAGTATTTGTTGAAGAAATTGTTCATAAGACACATGAAAGTAACAGGTGCATTGGTTAGGCCAAATGGAACCACGATGAACTCATAGTGTCCATATCTAGTTCAGAAAGTTGTTTTGTGAATGTATTCATCCTTTATCCTCACTTGATGGTAGCCAGACCTCAAGTCAATATTGGAAAACACTTTATCTTCCTTCATCTGGTCAAACAAGTCATCAATTCTTGGCAATGGATACTTGTTCTTGATTGTTACCTTGTTTAGCTTCCTGTAATCTATACATATCCTTAAGGTTCCATCCTTCTTAACAAACAACACAAGTGCACCCCAAGGATATACACTAGGTCTGATATACTCTTTTGCCATTAATTCTTGCAGCTGCATCTTTAATTCTATCAGTTCAGTGTTCTCATTCTATAAGGGGCTTTGGAGCTTGGTGCTTCTTTTGGAACAAGGTTAATGGAGAAATCAATGTCCATCTTGGGTGGTAGTCCTGGAACTTCATCTGGGAATACATCCTGGAACTCCTGCAATAGTTGAAAGTCCTCTAACTCTATACCTTTATCCTCTATTGAATATTATATATGCACATCATATGATTGACAACCCTTTTTGTAGAACTTTCTCAGTTGTAAGGTTGAAATCTGTCTTACTGAAACTTGTTTCGAAATTCCTTTAACCCACCTTGGTCTTCCTTCATCATCAATACACTCAAGTACCTTCTCATAGCATTCAAGTTTGGCCCTATGCTTCTCCAACTAATCCATGCCTATCAAGGAATCATAGGATCCTAAGGGTAGTACATTCATGTTTACCTTGGTGGGAAGTCCATTCAGTTCTACAGGACATTCCACCACTACTTCACTCACCTTTCTCTTGGTCCCAGTGGCTAGTTGAACTAACCAAGACTTACTATGTTTCACTTTACCAAGTGAAAAACTTTCAACCACTTTAGGGGACACATAACTATGAGTGGATCCTAGATCAATTAAAACAGAAATAGATTGCTTAGCAATCTTACCTTCAACTTCTACCACTGCTAATTGGTGGTCTTCCTGGTGATCATCCAATGCTGCATAGATTTGAGGTGTGGCTCTGGCCATATCTTCTACTGTGGTTGCTTCTCCCAAGTTGTGCAAGCTTCGTGGATTCCCTATTCGATTTGGGAAGTCTCTAAGCATGTGGTTGTCTCCACATCCCCAACACTAAAGTGGTCCTTTTGATGTCTTATCTGCTGTTACAACTGGTATGAACCCACTTCCTACGGGTTGTCCCTATGGAAAGTTTGAGGACTAATTCTTGAAAGGTGGTTTGAAACCACTTCTCCTTGGTTCAAATCCTCCTTTGGGATTTCCTTTCCATGCTAGTTGAGTACCCGTCTTCCCTTTATTCTACTCAGGATAGAGCATGGCCATTCTAATGGCTTCATCTAAAATTGGTGGATGGACAAACTCAATCCTATCCCTATAGTTTTGTGGTAGGCTTCCAAGGAAACACTGAATCTTCACCCTTTCATCTTTGATGTAGTCTACATACATTAACAGTTCCAAGAATTTATGAACATGTTCTTCCATGGAACTTTGCCCCAACCTAAGTTCATTGAACTCCTTTCTCTTGTTGTAATAATACCTAGCTGATAGGTATTTCTCCTTAAAGTATCTTTTAAACTGCTCCCAGTTGGTCCTCCTTTCACTGGTTCTCTTTACCTTCATGAGATGTTCCCACCAAATGGAAGCTCCACCATTTAGATTGTAAATGGCAACTCTAGCCTTCTCACTTTCTAAATAATCATGCATTTTGAAATAATTTTTCATTCCAAGAAGCCATGCCTCTGCCTCCTGGCCTGTATTTCTTTCTCCATCAAAAGTAGGAGCTCTTGCTTTCCTGAATTCTCCCCGTGGGATACCTCTGAACTCCCTTCTTCTCTTAGTTCGATTGTAAGTGTGTCTTGGACTTCTTTGAGAATCTATGGAGTGTTCTTACTTGCTGGAAGGAGATCCCGAAGAGGATGTCATGTTCCTTTTGCTCACGGCACCCCCTTTATGGCTTGGATTCCTCTTCCTAGAACAGACTCTAGAATGGTTAAGTGCATTCCCTTCTTCTCAGCCCATATTTCTTGGATTGGACCCCATGTTTACTTTCTAATGCATGTAAGTGAGGCTCTACAGAATGGCCGCATTGAGTTGGTGCTACTCTTCTTGCACCTTTATCGGCCTCTCATTAAAGCTTACCATGGTCTAAACCAAGTCCTGGGGAGTCACCCGCTCCCTTCTTCCATTAGATGGTGTTTATGTGTGCTCTTCTTGCACATTTTCCCCCAGAACATCCTCTTCTAAATCATAGGGATTTTGTGCATCATTATCGGTCACCATTATTGATTTCTGACACACGGCCTTGTTGTACGCTTCAACTATACCTACTGCAATCACTGTGAATGATATAAATGTTTATTAGACAACATAGAACTTGAAACATCCATCCAATCTGGAAATTACTCATTAAACCATTAATAAACAAGAGTTTTGTTAGTTCAAATAGTTCCACGGTCATTTTCTTACATGTGATTTCTTCCATGGTTCAGCCCTAACAGCCCCATTGTTAGTTCAAACAGTTCCACAGGTATTTTCTTGCGTGTGATTTCTTCCATGGTTCAGCCCTAACAGCCCCAGTGTTGTAATTGAAGCTCCGATACCACTCTGTAACGTCTCCGGTGTTGGCTGTATTAATTGTCTAATTAATTAAACAACTGATACTACCAGAAAAAAAAATTATCAACATGAGAAAGTCTTTTATTTCAAAGCTATCGTTCAATATCTATGCAAGCACAATTTCTACCTGACACTATTTATCTATGGTATTAAATCGAAACTCTTTGTAAACAAGATCAAACCTTCTTGAAAATAAATCAAACCTCAAACCTATTCATAAAACATAAATGTAAATCTAACTTAAAACAAAATCAACTCTTTATGAAGCAATGTCTAATTGGATGAATTCGAAAGAAATGCTATGTTGGCCAACGATCTATCAAAAGAAATTAAAATTAATAACAACGACTATAAATCTATTAATGAAAGAAAGCATTAACTAAATGATAAACAAATCTACATAACTACCATTAACACTATCAACATCTGCTCAGGGAAGAGGGCCCTTCCTCCACTGAGCAGAGCTGGATCTCCACAATGAAAGTCTACAACTCCAAAATTAAGAAACTGCCAACATGTATTATCAGAATGAAATCATTACAACAGAGTCTGGATCAAATCCTACAGCATAGCATTGCTTTCTCTCCTTCAATACATCAGAATGATTACATATTTATACATAAAATCCTCTCAGGATAATGAGAAACCGAATCCCCAACTTGTGATCTGTTTCAACCAATTGCTAATTTGTAAAACCAGCCGCAACAGTAAATCTGAAAATTACACGTTTAGAGAACCAACTATATATCTCAAACAGTGGCTTTGTTTGGAAATTTCCTCACAACTTGCGTAATTGAGGCCGTTATGCACAAAACCCATGTCCCATATTTTCAAGATTCTTCTCCATATGCCTGCAAATCGCGACGCAAATCAATGTGGTTTTATTTGGCATGCGTTTTTGGTTAAGGCCGTTTGATCATGAGCTGGAAGCTACCATGTTGGACTTGAGCACGAATTGAAATCACAAATCCACGTAATAGATCCTAAGAATGAAACCATGTTGTGAATCTTCATGCGGACGTGTGCTAGCATGCCAACTTTGGAGGCTTGAACCATGGCTGCTACTGCTGCTAATATGAAAAATCACTCCATAAACCATCATCAGTAAAATCATGCATAATAGTCTTCAATTCATCAAAAATAAAGGAAAATAATCATGACTAACCACTAAAGCATCAATGGAAGTAATATGGTATTTTATGTGCAGTTACAACAAATGGATGGAAAATGGAATGATAAATGGATAATAATAGGAAGAAGAGGGATGAAATATATGTCGATAGGTGATGAAAATATGGACAAATCCGTGACCCAACATCTCCCCCAAACTGAACTTGTTGCATGTCCTCATGCAACTAAATACCTGTGTAGCATCCAAACTAGAAGGACTCATTTGACTGTTGCTTTCATTTTACCATGCATAATGACCAAAATCAATCTACTTGCCCACTAATGATGCTAATGGAATATGATGCTTCTTTTCAAACAATACTTGAAACTCCTTCAAACAATGGTTGTTGCATTTCTCATCAAAGGATAATCTTCAAAAAATAGCCTTCAAATGATCTCTAGCAATTTTGATGGAGTTTCAGCAATTAGTGAAAATTTTAGTGAAAACTTTAGCAGAGAAGTTAGCGAAAAATTTGGCGGTGTTGGCTGAAATACATTCTGGGTTTGGCTAAAATTTTGCAAGCAAGTTACTGCAAGTCCAATGCATCTCCACACCAAAAATCAAAGATACGCACATCATGGATTTCGAGAAAAATGCAAATTGGATGTATGTGATGATGGTCATTTTTTCGCAATCCGTGAGGTATTTTTACCTGAAAATTGGTGAGTATCTTCCTCTTAACATATTGCTTCTGCTCCCCAAAGCTCAACTTCATATGATGCATGGATATCGAGATATAGGCAAAATGGCTGTAGGTGACTATGTTTGATTTCTCAGAAATTACGAACTGGGTTTTGCTGCAACTTTGATGCATTGTTCGTATTACCTTGGTGCATCTACTCATCAAATTTCACGAAGACCCAGATCACCGTTTGAGAGATATGCCCACTTCAATTTCTGCCCTGTTTTTAAAAAAACGTGTATGAATAAAACATGAACTAGCCATCATGATTGTTAATGTTCTGAGTGGCCACTAATCATAGATTCCACATTAAGTGTTGAGCTTGAAGGTCACTAATTGATTATCTTCGTTTAAACAGAGCATGCGATCCTTTAATGAGACAAATTAACTCCATACAAAAACTCAGCCATATTGCTAGCAAGAGAAATTATGGCAAAAAGAGAAACATAATGTTGATAGCCCAAATTCACAATTCGTTTGTATAATAGTGCTTTCAAACCAGCATCATATGTAATTTAATTTGTTCATTCTTGGTGTGCCAACTATGAATGCTTCAAAGTATCCTCAAGATAGCTCAAACCTGTGAATTTTAGCTTTGAATCTGTCCTCACCATTTAGAGAGCGCTTGGGAAAACAACAAATCTTGTCATCCTTATAAGAAATTCAGCCTGCAGTTATAGATCATAGAATTTGTTTGGCAGAATTTAAAGGCCCAATTCAACTCTTGACTGTCTCAACAAAATACCAAGAGGTGTATGAAGAAAAATGCATGGACAACAAGAAAATATGAACTCATGTATATGGTTTATACTCATGTGCATTCAGGTTGTTGGATAAGACACTCTCATCCATTCTGCCATCATCAATGAAAACTAAGGAGAGCTTTTGTCTGTCCACTATGATTTTGTTGCTTGAGAATTCCAATAACTGCAGGTCATGAAATACATTCATCTCCATAATAGTGGCACTGATTGACAAAGAAAACAAGATGCTACAGGAAATTAGCTCATAATATTTGCAAATAAATGGTTTAAGATTTGCAACCCATTGCTTAATGCAACCAACAAATTGATTGCACACAATTTCCAGTGATAAAATCCTTTAATACATCCAATTTGAGAAACCCATGAGGTATGGAAAACCTTATTGCAACCACAACAAATTTTCAACTTTTCTCACTATTGCATGGAGGAAACAAAAACATAATGTTCCAAAGTGCTTTGAATACCCATTGATCAAGTTGCAAATTAGATCTTGGAAATATAGGTTTGTCATGGAAATTTGGCAAAATTTTGGGTTTACCAATAATTTGCATTTTCATCCAATGATCTGCTTCACTTGGATTTTCCTGTAGCAGATATTGACCCTTGTAAAAGAAAGAAAAGTCTTACCTATAGGCTGCAACATTCAATCCGATTTCACCTCCATTCAAGGTAAATGATCCAACCCGTTTGTCTCTACCAAAATCTTCATCAACTAAATTGTAATCTGCCTCAATCTATGGATGGAAATATTGTGTGTATCATATTAATGCATTGAATGTTCAGTAATGAAAATATCATAGAGTGCACAATAATCCTTCTCCCCCAAACTGAATGCGGAGCATGTCCTCATGCATAGTTTCCTGATAATAGAGTTGGAGCATAATGTATGATTCAATTTGCAGCTATAGAATATTTGTAGTGCCCACATGCATAAAAATTCCCAAATCTGGAAAGGACAACCTTCAAGCAATAATATGACCATAAAATTATGAAGCAAAATACCATGTTCTGGTGCATGTTTGAGTGAAGAGGAAACCATGAAGTCCATGATGATCCATATGTGGGGGCTTAGAGTAATCTTAGCTTAATCCTTGTTAACAATAGCTCTTTATGCTGTAGTTTCTTGTGGCCAGCTTGTCATTTTTTTCCAATTTCCTTAGCATGTGTATCAGCTGCTTTATTTCTTCTCATTGTTGGTTTTTATGTGGTAACAAAGCATCTTTTATCACTGTTGGTTCTTGTGTGTCAGCATCAAGGCATCTTATTATGCTTGGATGTAGGAGATGTAGGGAAGGACTTGATTTGGATGTGCGTGAATGATGAAGTGTTAGAATTTAGTGGGCAAGGAAATGGATGGACATAAAATGCTATATAGAATATGGAAATGGAGAATGCTTAGTGGTTCTTCATGACATATTTATAAATCTTCAATAAATCAAAAAATCATGTTATTTTACCTCAAGTGTTACCTCTGTGGAAGCCTTGGTTAACTACTACTGAGAGATGTAGGTGGAAGCTAAAACTTATGAAGGCTGAATCTGGTCCATGATGAGGAACTATGCGAGTTGACTGGAAACAAATGCTGCCAACTGAATGAAAAGAATACTGCTGAACTGCTGGAACAATTAAAATATATAGTCTTCATCCAATATCCGTGCTTATGTACAAGTTAATCCATATGAATGAATGTTCTTGAAGTCGAACATGGAAAAAATTCGTTGGATTACCAATCAATAATGAAAATTGTTAACTAACACGAGACAACTCACCAGTGATGACAATGAGCTGTCAAGGTACAGTATTACAACCTGTCAGGTACGAATGCATGTGTTGAAGTCGAGTCACCTGTAGGATCTGAAAAACAAGAGACATTGATGTATTCCTTTGATCATCAGCAAGGAAATTTACCATTGATGCATATAAAATTCCAAGGTACTATACATAACTCAATTCTTATTGCCCAAATAGTGTGTTGAGGTCGATGGGATAAGACCATTGGAAGGTGGACCTTAATGAATTCCACATCATCCAATATGAGTACAAAACAAATGATTATGAAGAACTAGAGATGAAATATTTTCTCCAACAGGTAGGCTTTATTGGTAACATGAAAATGATAGGGGGTAACTCAGCATGTAAGAGAGATGAGAGACATTATTCATGGGTTAGGTGTGAGTGGAGTGGATAGTATTGGAGTGATGAAATGGAGCAGAAGGTCATGGAAGTGATGGAGTGGTGAAGGCAAGAAGGAAATGTATGGGCATAACACGGTGTTGGTGAATGAGCATGATGGACGAAAGGTCTTTTGGGAGGCTTCTTTAGTAGCAATTCATGTAGAAATGGAACTTGAATTATGGAACATTGGCCTTCATATGGCATACAAATTACTCAATTTTTGTTCTCAATCCATTTGCAAATTTGATAAAAAGTCTTCAAAATTCACTCATGCATACATTGACCTTCTTCTTCTAAGGACCTGCAAAAACCTAGCACTTGCTTGCAATAAAACATGAGATGATGGAAAAAGAGATATGATTGGTCTCTCTTCACCCAACACTTATGAAAAAAACAACAAGCAATTACTTATAAAACAAATCCAAAGAAAAATGAACGAAGCAAAATCCACTTTATACTTGTGGGAGATTGATGGCCATCTAGACTCACCAACAGTATTCTGATCATACCTTCTTCGTTCCTTGTCTGATTTGAGTGATTCAAAATCCAAATGAAATTAAATTCATAGGTATATGTCCATTAAAAACAGGTTTTAAAAATTCTATGTGATGATATTCCAATTTTCTCAGTAACAACCTGCATGACAAGGTGTTTTTCGAATTCTGGACTAGACCAACAATCACGATTTTAGGCATAACGTTTTCGTTTGATAACGGATTGGAGTGATTCCAATTGGATATGAAAGTAGATTCATGTAGGGATCTCCAATAGAAACAGGTTTTGAATCCAATAAGAGTGCATGAGTTGAACAGTCTAGGAAACTGAGTTTTAAAAATGTTGATTTGTGATAGGAAGTCGGTATTCTGGTCATAAAATTTGTGTACAATATCGGAATTGAGTGATTCAAATTTTTTTGTAAACTATATTCATAGGGGAATATACCAATGAAACAGGTTTGCAATATATATCCAATAAGGCATCCAAAACGTGACTGTCCCAGCTCTGTTCATAAGCTACCTGCTTGACACCCCGTTAGTATTTTGACCATAAATTTTTCGTTTGATGCCCAATATAAAAAATTCAAATTTTTTTGGAAACTAGATTCAAAGGGATACTTAGAATGTAAACAGGGTTTAAAAATAATTCCATTTGGTCTCCCAAAAACGGACTATCCCAACTGTGTCTTAGTAAAAATTTCAAGCCAAAATGCCCCAAAAATCCAATAAATGAAATTTGGCTCCCAAAAAGTGACTGAAAAAGGTGTGAATGTTTTTAATGATATAAATTTAAATAGAACACACACCCATACCAAAAATTTCAAGCATTGAGTACCTATATTGACTTACACAGTGTGTTGTAGCTGCAGCTGCAACTCTTAAAAACTGATATATTGTTGAAATAAAGTCTATGTATTTTTATGGATGTGTTATATAGAAATAAAAACTAAACACATACTATGATGATCGCATAAGTTTCAAGTTTGAAGGGTTCCATAATCGTTTGTCTCACTTTCCCGTGGAGTCTTCATTCACTAATGCTTCCTTCCTCTTACCAACTTCCTGAAAAAGAGAGATTAGTAATATGGGTGGTTCTTATTGCACCATTTGTCCAAGAGTTCTTATTCAAAACAAAATGATACTATCTATGAATCCTAGATCTAAGTGAAAAATTGAATGGGATATTACCAATTTTATTTATTTACACTATCCTACACTACTTGGAAATAACAATTTTTTTTCAAGTGTAGGGAAACTTCCAATGGAGCCACTTTCGAAGAAATGACTTAAGTATTCTCATACTCCCAATAGAAAAATATAACTTTATGAATGCTAGGATATGAGGGATCAACTTCCCTTGAAATGATGGTGCCAAGAATTGGTGAAGTATGGAATGATGCTGCAAACCAATGACAAATTGAAACCAAGCTTCAATGTAGTCTTCATTCCCTTGATTTATCATGGTTGTTACACCATGAAGCTCCTTATTAAACTGATCTTCCTGAATGCATAATAGATTCGGATCTAATGATGTGAAGGATGCTTCAATATTTGGTTCAAATGTCTGTTCTTCATCAAATTTGGTAATCTTGTTAACTTGTTGATGATGAAAAGAAACTTCACTTCCAATTCTTGGATTTAAAACATGTTCAGACCTCATATGGATTTGTTGAAACAGTGCACAGTCTTTTTGCAGCGGTGTAGGTGAGGTAGAACATGAGCGAAATGTAGGAAAATTTTGCAGTTCAGCACTGTAAGCATACTATATTGCTTTATTATGGTTAGGGTGGAGGGTGGATTGGACAGGAAATTGTGTTGGATACCAAAAAGTTTGATGAGAAGATATATGTGGTTGATGTAGAGGATAGGTTTGTGAGGTTGATATTGAAGGACCAAGTTGTGTTGCAGCATGAGGGAGAGTGGCCATGTGATCATAAAATAGACCATTCCAACCTTGTGGATAAGGTAGGTAAGTGTTAAATTGAGGTTGCAACAACTGCCATGGTGGAGGAATATTCAATGATTGAGTATGAAAGTAAGAAAATAGAGGGATAGAGTTTTGAACCATACATGTAGGCCACAGTTGCCATGACTGTTGCAATGAGTTTGCTGCAACTCCTAGATCTCTTTGATATGTTTCTTTCATCCTTGGTAAGGAGGGGAAACAATCTGTGGAATGCTTCAAGTCACATATACCACAGCTTTCAAGACTATCCAAAGGGAAATACCTTGCTTCTCTTAGCTCCTCCTTCTTTTCCTTAACCTGCAAAGCATCCAATTGTGAATCAGCTTTAGAAATTTCAAATAAATTGTTGATTTCAGCTCCTATAACTCTTGTTCTTGCAACAGATTGAAAAGATTGAAAAGAAGGATTACTAGAATTCTTACCAGTCTTGAATTTACCTCTTGAATACCTTCTACATAACTCACAAATATCATCATATTCTAACTGAAATACATCACCTGTTCCCATCATATTTAATATTTCTAAAGTTTCAGATTGGATTCCTTTAAGTAACAGTGTTTTCAAGGTCTCTTTCCCCAGTTTCCTTTGTTTGTATTTTTGAATATTGTATTGAAAGCATTCCATTTAATCCCCCAAACTCTCTTCTTCCGCTTGTATCATTTCGAAGATATCTTCATTGACCCTGCAATAATCTTGGTACCTTTTCAAGAATACATGTTTCATGTCTTCCCAATTTTGTATACAATTCCCACCGAGGCTCATGAACCATTGGAGGGATGTTCCTTTTAGAGTAAGGGGAAACACATTCAACTTTTGATCATTAGAAAAATAACCATATCCTCTACAAAGTACTTCGAATTGAAATAAAAATACATCAGGGTCTTCATTTTCCAAACCGTGAAAATTTTGTAGAACATGTGGGGGAATGCTTTTCGTTGGTGCCACTCTTTCTGAATCTTTGATGGGAAATTCGAAGGTAACAAATTCTGCATCTTTCTTACCTGCCATCTTCTCATTAGATTCTTCATGTGCTATCTTAAGGCTCCTCCTTCGAATGTTCCTGTCAACTTGTTAGTAAAATGGGTGGTGCTTACAACACCAATAAGTGGAATGATAAGATTTATGCTCCAAAAGTTGAAAATGAAATAAAATTGAATGCAAAGAAAGAAGAAAAAAACACTCAAAGCAAATTCAATAAACTGAAATGTAATCATGCAACCTACATGCCCTACTTTAACAATGCATCTAGAAAATAATGTCAAATGTACTTTTGCACCATTAATAACTTCCCCGACAATGGTGCCAAAATGTTGGTTGTGTTAATTGTCTAATTAATTAAACAACTGATACTACCAGAACATAAATTATCAACCCGAGGAAGTATTTTATTTCAAATCTATCGTGCAATATCTATGCAAGCACAATTTCTACCTGACACTATTTATCTATTGGTATGAAATCAAAACTCTTTGTAAACTAGATCACACCTTCTTGAAAATAAATCAAACCTCAAACCTATTCATAAAACATAAATGTAAATCTAACTTAAAACAAAATCAACTCTTTATGAAGTAATATCTAATTGCATGAATCTGAAAGAAATGCTATGTTGGCCATCGATCTATCAAAAGAAATTAACATGAATAGAAACGACTATAAATCTATCAATGAAAGAAAGCATTAACTAAATGATAAACAAATCTACACAACTACCATCAACACTATCAGCATCTACTCAAAGAAGAGGGCCCTTCCTCCACTGAGCAGAGCTGGATCTCCACAATGAAAGTCTACAACTCCAAAATTAAGAAACTACCAGCATGTATTATCAAAATGAAATCATTACAACAGAGTCTGGATCAAATTCTATAGCATAACATTGCTTTCTCTCCTCCTCCAATACATCAGAATGATTACATATTTATACATAAAATACTCTCAGGAGAATGAGAAACCGAATACCCAACTTGTGATCTGTTTCAACCAATTGCTAATTTGTAAAACCGGTCGCAGCAGTAAATCTGAGAATTACACATTTAGAGAACCAGCTGTACATCTCAAACCATGGCTTTGTTTGGAGATTTCCTCTCGACTCAAGTAATGGAGGCCGTTACACACAAAACCCATGTCCCAGATTTTCTAGATTCTTCTCCACCTGCCCGCAAATCGCGATCCAAATCAATGTTTTTTTTATCTAGCATGCGTTTTTGGTTAAGGCCATTTGATCATGAGATGGAGTCTGCCATGTTGGACTTGAGAACAAATTGAAATCACAAATCCACATAATAGATCCTAGGAATTAAACCATGTTGTGAATATTCATGCGGACGTGTGCTAGCATGCCAACTTTGGAGGCTTGAACCATAGCTGCTACTGCTGCTAATATGAAAAATCACTCCATAAACCATCATCCGTAAAATTATGCATAATAGTCTTCAATTCATCAAAAATAAAGGAAAATAATCATAACTAACTACTAAAGCATCAATGGAAGTAATATGGTATTTTACGTGCAGTTACAACAAATGGATGGAAAATGGAATAATAAATGGATAGTAATAGGAAGAAGATGGATGAAATATATGTCAATGGGTGATGAAAATATGGACAAATCCGTGACCCAACACCCGGATCACCTCGATGTCCTTCAGAGGCGATGGGAGACCCTAATACTTTTTTTCTTTAAAATGCTTCCATTCACGCCTCTCTGTAATTGCATCGTTGAATCCGCAATCCACAATTGCGGGTGCATAAGGTCAAACTCCACAACTGGAAACTTACCTTTCTGCAATCCGCAATCCGCAATCCGTAATTATGGGTGCGGAAGGTCAAATTCCACAACCGGAACTTACCTTTCCACAATCCGCAATCCACAATTGTGGGTGCGGAAGGTCAAACTCCACAACCGAAACTTACCTTTCCGCAATCCGCAACGTTGGATCCACAATCTGCAATATGCATTTGCAGATGCGGAAGTGCAATATTTTCCCATCAACAAACTTACCATTCCGTAATCCGAAATCCGCATTGCAGATGCGGGAATGCATAATTTCCCACTGGAAAAAACTTACCTTTCTGCAATCTGCAATCCACAATTACGGCTGCGGGCATGCGGAACCACACCCCTGCAATGGTAACTCTCCTCACAACTTCTGAGGGGCATAAATTCTCCATCCTTGGTCCAAATTAGACAAGGTCGGTACCGTTGGAAATATCTTGGTGAGCTCTATCTAGTCGTGAAATCCTTGCCCCATCTGAGCACTCATACCATGTTAAATTTCCCACTGAAGTTTTGTCCATAACTCCACTTAAAAGACTTAAACCTTATTCCTTCCAAAGTTCTGCTCCACTTCTGCCAAGTCTTTTCTCCTTCATCTGGTCCATAGGGTACCTATTCTCCTGATCACAGTCCTGACTGGACTAGATTGCACCACTTAGCCTTGAACTTAGCCCTATTCATCAAGAGGTAACATATGTAAGTACAACATAGTATAAAAAGGAAATATGCAGAAGCATGCTCAATAAATCATGTAGGAAGGTCAATACATCCATGAACACAAGGTACTGGAGCATTATCCACCCTTAGAAAGGGATTATACTTAGTTTATTTCCTCTTAACCAGATTGAGGAATGACATATAGGGATTTAGCCTTATTCCTCGAGAATGACTACCAGCATAACAATAAGATGCAAGGAGCAGAAGCAAAGCAATAACATGCCCATAACACAATACATAATACATAATACACAATGCTTGGGCATTCATCCCTATTAACCATCTGAACCAAATCATGCATTTGACATATATAACACACCCAAATCTAGCATGCATCCAGCATTCATCATGGCACAACAACAACTTCAAACACAATTCAGATACAAGGCATAAATATACAACCCTACTCATACAAAGCTTCCTATTGCTCCACTTCCATATAAATTCATTCAATCAATAACTGGTATGTAATAAGCAAGCCATAAACAAATGAGACATCCTTATTCAAACACCACAAGGAACTTATCTTTTAATTGAAAACCACCAGGCAACCGGCTATGGACTACAATGTTCCATCCCAACCATAGATCTCTTCCTAGCCTCTATTATTTCAACAATCAGAGATCACCCTTGATATGGGGCGATGTATCCACTATGGAGTATCACTCAGGCTCACTCACAGCATTGGTTCATAGCCGATCAAGGCATTCAACACACAGTGGTTTTGTCAAGCAAATGGGGAGGTAGGGACTGAGTTTACTAACACATTGAGCTCCACCATAGAGCTACAAGCATATCCCTTTGGCTTCAGACAGCCCAGGCACCCCCATCACCCCCACTCTCATCCTGAGTAAGGTTCCCTTCTCTACTACACAGTCCCTCGGGCGCCCCTTCCCTTAGCACTGATCTAGGCAGGTGTGGTTGGTCCTGACTTCTAAACCAATGGAAACTTGATATTTCACATGTTCCACTCTAGAATCCAACTCTTTGATCATTTTCCCACTTCAATCCACTCTTGGATCTTTCCAAAAATATGCCCCCGTGAATTCCCTCACAAATTCCACTATCCGCTTCTAAATCAAGGTTTTCTGGTAATACTTGGTTCTACAATTTGTGCCTCCACAGAGTTGCGACCTCTCGTTCTCTCCTCTCTGGTCTGTGGGTTCATGAATGGCTAGTGCGTGAATTGATCATTCCTCTGAATGAATGAATGTATCGTTTCCTTCAACCCATGGGTAGTCAAGCAGGCTATGCCAGTTTCAGACATTGAGTGTCTTTCTGGACAAGCAACCAGAGTCATGCTCTGCCATATGAAATCGTAGGCATGCTCCATATTCCATCGACTTCATGAGCCGATTTCTCAACCGCTCTCTTACAATTGCATTAATGGCATTATGGGAGGTCAAATGGGTTCATGAATGGACAAGTGGCAACATGGGAAACCAATCCCATAACCCCCTCACCTCTCCCTAGTGGATACACAGCCCCTATTTCTCACGCTGCCTCCATAGTCAGTCCCTTAGGTGTTTTATTGAAATGTTAATATTTATATCATTTACATTTCTTCATGGCTTAACATCCCATGAATAATAAACTGTCAAATACTTTCCTATGCAACTAAAACCTGAACATCCACTAGTGGGGCCTTGCCCTTGAGATCCACACGAGGGTGACACACATTGTATACAATATTTACATTGAAGCCAATAACCAAAAGGGTCAAGATAGGGGTACTACAACTCCCCTCCCTTAAAATAACACCGTCCTTGGTGTTCCATTACTTAGGATTACATTTACAATTTATACATATCCAAAATTGCAAAAATGTTGCAGGTTTTCCCCTGCATTGCATCCTTTTACTTGGAACTTCCAGGACCAAGTCCTTTGTCTTCCACAAGCTGTCCCAGTTGGATGCGATCTTCCAGCTCTACAGATGCGAATTGCTCCACAGTAATCCCTTATTTTTCCTTGCTCCTCAACTGATCTACAAGCCTAAAATATTCATGGCTTCTAGCTTTCTTGTTGCTTCTTGTTGGGAAGATGCGGAGGCAATGCTCTCCTTCACATTTCCAACATTTCTGTCGCTCATTTATCTTTACTTGTTCACTTTAATTGGAGCCTTCCTTCCTGGAACGTTTCTTAATGGGATGACTGGATGAATGCTTCTTCATCATTCCATTGTCCTTTCCACTGCTAATGGCTTCCCCTTTGCAGGAAAACAAAGTCATGCAAAACCTTGTGGCTTATCTCATTTTGTTGCCTTTTCATCTTGATCATATCTCCAAGATTTCCTTGGGTCTTGGCAATGGTTTGAAGCAAACTTTCAGCCAAATCCAACAACCTTTGGTCTGCTGCCATGGTTAATGTGCACAACATCCCACACTTTGCTTGCTAGCACCACTGTTCTTATAACATCTACAACCAATTGCTTTGATTTTCTCACCTGTGAAATTCATCATTGCAATTTCTGTTAGGCCAAGCATAATATAAACATTAATATCAGTCAATCACTTTCCAAATTGACATAGGGATTTCATGCTTTATCCAAACACTTCCACACGTTTCATGCTTTCCCAACATGCAAATGAACTCGCATGTTCATCATTTCACATGGAATTCATTAATTCAGCATTCACAATTATTTCCAACAATTAACACAATCATTTCAAGTCATGACATGCATCAAACAATTTTCTGTTTTTATAAATGCATCAATAGAAAGGAAAGAGAGAGCAGTAAGATTTTTTTCCTCTTAGTCTTGTTCCATTATGGAACCCACACCACCAATGTGGTTTTCATGCTCCTAGCCTCTTTCACTCCAACGTGAATGCTTGATTTTCCCTTTCTTGGCTATGACACTTAGTGTCTATGGTCTATTCTAGACCTCTCAACCATGGAGTCCCTCCACATGGCTTGTCTACAACTCTTGGCTACTAGGACCCACACCGTTCCACTAGCACCATCATTCATTCCTTGTTGCTCCTCATGCTGATCTCTTCCAGGACAGTCACATGTCCACATGCAACCTTAGGATTCCTTCATAGTCCTTGCTTCCAGCAATACCTACACTCAAACATTGAATCGATTCACATGTTTAGTTTATTTGCATAGGGTTTATCTTTAAGCAAGAGTTTAATATATCATAATCAAACCATATACACACATATGTTCATATTAAATAAGCAAAAAGTTGCAAGATAACCAAATACTTATATGTATTGGATGTCTTCACTTTATTCCATATGCTCCTTCTTTGCTTTACAAGCCTTGGATTTCCTGTGGCTACAATAATTAATGTTGGGCCAGCACGTAGGTTTCTCCACAACCATTCGAATAGGTAATGCCAAGCCAGTACGTCAACTAGGTTTATCAGACATCCCATTTAGAAATATGCTAAGCCAGTACTCCGACTGGGTTTATCAAGTATTTAAGGAATGTTTGTCCAGTACGTCGGCTGCTCCACAACATTAAGTAGTTAATGCCCAACCAGTTACTCTCTGTATTTACCAATCATTTGTAGTGTCCAACCAATTACTCTCTCGATTTACCAAGAATTTGTAGTGCCCAACTAGTTACTCTCTATATTTACCAAGCATTTGTAGCGCCCAACTAGTTACTCTCTGGATTTACCAATCATTTGTTGCGCCCAACCAGTTACTCTCTGGATTTACCAAGCATTTGTAGCCCTCTCAAGTTCCTTACTTCCCGCACTGGCCAAATTTTCCAACAAGAAATAGCAGTGTATCAGCTTAGCTGTTAGAAGGATTATACCTGAAATCTTCATTATTCCAAACAAGAATAAATGAAATTGAATACTTTTCTGTATTGTGCATTTTCTCTCTAGTCCACAGGGTCCTGCTTCACTTTTGCAATTTTTGGGATAGCCTATAGACTTGGATGTTTGGCCAGCACAAATGTTGCTCCACAACATCAGTTAGCTTATAGTGCCCAACCAGTACACCTTCACGTCGACTAGGTTTACCAAGCACTTGGTGGTGCCCAACCAGTCCCATACCTGGTTGGCCCTCTCCATTGCTGAGCTAGCACATCCGTCTGGGTCTTCAGCCAATGGAAGGAAACTGTGCCACCGACCATATAGGTCAAGGCTCTACTACTCTGACTCAGGCTTGCATCATCCTTTCACTCGTGCCACAACCCTTCATGCACATAACACCCTTCCCCACAACCCCTCACGACAACCTTTTCACTTTGCTTCTTTAGTGCGCAGCACCAATTGCATTTGTTCAAGTTGTCAACACAAGCTGGATAAACAAGGTCATCAGTGTTTCTGCTCCAAAATTGTAAACATATTTCATAACATTCACTATCAACTATTGAAGCACTAGGAATGCATCCATTCCCTTAGGGCGTAATCAATATTGACAACCCTAACATAACTAAGCATCAGAAAGTTATGCATCCCTTTCTATTGTGATCCATGTAGGCCCTAATCATACTTCAAGCAGTCTTCGATAAATAAAATCAAAACATGTTCTGCATAGTAATTCTAACAATTAGACATGCATATATATATATATATATATCATACAAGGTTTACATAACACTTCTCCATTTGCAGATGTAGTCTCTCTTCACTTATGAGGAATGGGGGCTCCCTTCTCTAAGTTAACAGTCCCTCGATTTTACATCCCATTTACTTTTTACATTTTGTAACCCACACATGTCTTGCTGACATAATATTTACAATCTCACTCGCATGGTTGACCACATGCAGTTCCGCTGAGATATCATAAAGATTCACAATGGTGTTTCACTTGAAACCCATTTCCAAAGTATGGGATCCTTCCCATGAATTTTTTCTTCTGTAGGCCATCACACATGGTCTTCCTGCAATGTGTCTTCCTGGCACACTTATAAAATAGCCAAGCAGTCATCAGCATTTAACAATCATATTCAAATATAATTTCCATAATCAATCAATGGCATTACTAATTAAATTCAAACATGAATTTACAGTTCTTTCTCCTACAGAATTGATTTGTTTAACCATGAGGTCGCCCTCATATTGTTTGGATCTTGTAAGTGGCATCACTCTGCCCATTATGGATTTATGTGTGCTACCATACATGAACATCCGCCTACCACATGCCCTCCTGACACAATTATATACAAGCCAACAATCATTAGTAATTATCAGCAAAATCACAAATCTTAAATTTACAAATCTGTTCATGCCAAAATTAGATTTCACATTGTCCCTACAATCAGATTAAAATTTAAATGCAGCCATATCATTTTTATGTAACTCTTTCCTTCCAACAGAGCACTTTGGTATTCCTCTCATCATGACTACCTTTGTGTAACCCTTCTCCTGCATTCACATCATCTCATGAAATGATCTCAGAATTACCACTAATTCCTCATTTCATCTATTATCTAATTGCAATGAACATACATCACAACCATGCATTCACACAATGCATCTCAACATGTGCACCCACACCTATGCATGCGCATTTACACAAACTTTCCATGTGCATTCACTTTATGCAACCATAGGTTTACAAATACTCTAATGCACACTTACCATTTCAAACACATATGGCCCTTACTTGCTTAGTTATTAAAATCATAACCAATCTATGCAAATGGCATGAGGTAATTTCATATGAATGCATTCTAACATTTATACAATAACATAGTAGAAGGTCCTCTGCCCTTACCACTTCATACCTTACCATGCCATGGGGGTATGGCATCCACATCAAGTGCATTCAACCATACATGCATACCAGCTTATGATTATAAAGTATAGTTCAAGGGATTAGGCTTACCCAATCCTTCAACACTTGTACCATCAGCACAATAGACCATACCTGCATGGTTCCCATCAGCATTCTTGATGTTACTTGGTCAGCTTGGGTTCAAGAATTACACAGTCCTTTCACCAATTGTCATGATCACAGATCTGCTGCACCAACCTTTCTTCACAAGGTTGTTGGTCACATGCAACAACATCATCAACATCTTCAGTCATGCTTCTGATGTCTTTGGTCCCTTTATCAAATAATGATTATCAATCACATTAATTACCATTAGTGACTCATTGCATATGTAAAACTCACTATTTTACCAATATGCAATCTCACACCCACACACCACACATTCACATGCACTATGCAGTGTCTATTAATGTGCTCTCTAGTGCATATTCATTTCATCTACATAATCTCTTGCATACTCAGCATCCTCATGCTATAATTTTTTATATATGAAAATTCAGAAATTATAATTATATCAAAAAGAGAAGAGTTTAAGGGTTCTTTCACTTTCAAATTCCTTAGCCCGCATGGGATTGCCTCTCCCATACCACAGTTGGTTTGCTTGTAACGCCTTTCCATCCTTCTGTAATTTCTTTTGAACTCAGCAACAACTTCGTTACACCCAGTTCATATGCTTGCAACTCATGCTTCGGCCCCAAGCAGCCCCAACGTTGTAACTGAAGCTCTGATACCACTTTGTAATGTCCCTGAATCACCTCAATGTCCTTCAAAAGCGATGGGAGACCCTGATACGTTTTTTTTCTTCAAAATTCTTCCATTCACACCTTTCCACAATTACATCACCGGATCCGCAATTGCGGGTGTAGAAGGTAAAACTCCACAACCGGAAAATTACCTTTCTGCAATCTGCAATCCGCAACATCGGATCCACAATTGTGGTTGCGGAATGTCAAACTCCACAACCGGAACTTATCTTTCCGCAATCCACAATTGCGGTTGTGGAAGGTCAAACTCCACAACCGGAACTTACCTTTTTGCAATCCGCAATCCGCAACGTCAGATCCGCAATACGCAATCCGCACTTGCAGATGTGGAAGTGCAATATTTTCCCATTGACAAACTTACCATTCCGCAATCTGCAATCCGCATTGCGGATGCAGAAATGTAGAATTTCCCACCAGAAAAAATTACCTTTCCACAATCTGCAATCCACAATTGTAGCTGCGGGCATGCGGAACCACACCCCTACAATGGTAAATCTCCACACAACTTCTAAGGGGAATAACTTCTCCATCCTTGGTCCAAATGAGACAAGGTCGGTACCATTTGAAAGCTCTTGGTGAGTTCTATCCAGTGGTGAAATCCCAGCCCCATCTCAGTACTCATACCATGTTAAATTTCCCACTAAATTTTTTTCCATAACTCCACTTAAAAGACTTAAACATTATTCCTGTCAGGGTTCTGCTCCACTTCTTCCAAGTCTTTTCTCCTTCATCTAGTCCACAGGGTGCCTTTTCTTCTGATCATAGTCCTAACTGGACTATACTGCACCGCTTAGCCTTGAACTTAGCCCTATTCATCAAGAGGTAACATATGTAAGTACAACATAGTATAAAAAGGATATATGCAGAAGCATGCTCAATAACTCATGTAGGAAGTTCCATACATCCATGAACACAAGGTACTGGAGCATTATCCACCCTTAGAAAGGGATTATACTTAGTCTATTTCCTCTTAAACAGATTGAGGAATGACATACAGGTATTTAGACTTATTCCTCAAGCATGAATACTAGCATAACAATAAGATGCAAGGAGCAGAAGCAAAGCAATAACATGCCCAGAACATAATACATAATACATAATACATAATGCTTGGGCATTCATCCCTATTAACCATCTAAACCAAATCATGCATTTGACATATATAACACACACACATCTAGCATGCATCCAGCATTCATCATGGCACAACAACAACTTCAAACACAATTCAAATACAAGGCATAAATATACAACCCTACTCATATAGATCTTCTTATTGCTCCACTTCCATATAAATTCATTCAATCAATAACTGGTATGTAATAAACAAGCCATAAACACATGAGAAATCCTTATTCAAACACCACAAGGCATTAATCTTTTAATTGAAAACCACGAGGCAACCGGCTATGGACTGCAATGTTCCATCCCAACCATAGATCTCTTCCTAGCCTCTATTATTTCAGCAATTAGAGATCACCCCCGAGCTAGGGCTATGTATCCACTAAGGAGTATCACTTAGGCTCACTCACAACATTGGTTCACAGTCACTTAAAACATTCAGAACACAGTGGGTTTGTTAAGCAAATGGGGAGGTAGGGGCTGAGTTTACTAACTCATTGAGCTCCACCATAGGGATACAAGCATATCCCTTTGGCTTCAGATAGCCCAGGAACCCCCATCACCCCCACTCTTAGCCTGAGTAAGGTCCCCTTCTCTGCTACACAGTCCCTCATGCGCCCCTTCCGTCAGCACTGATCTAGGTAGGTATGGATGGTTCTGACTTATAAACCAATGGATACTTGATATTTCACTGGTTCCACTTTGGAATCCAACTCTTTAATCCTTTTCCCACTTCAATCCACTCTTGGATCTTTCCCAAAATATGCACCCATGAATTCCCTCGCAGATTCCACTATCTGCTTCTAAAGCAGGGTTTTCTGGTAATACTTGGTTCTGTGATTTGTGCCTCCACGGAATCACGACCTCTCGTTCTCTCCTCTCTGGTCTCCAGCTTCATGAATGGCTAGTGCGTGAATGGATCCTTCCTCTGAATGAATGAATGTATCTTTTCCTTCCACCCACGGGTATTCAAACAGACTCCTCTAATTTCAGGTGTTGAGTGTCTTTCCAGACAAGCAACCAAAGTCATGCTCTGCCATACAAAATCGCAGGCATGCTCTATACTCGATCAACTTCATGAGTTGATTTCTCAACCACTCTCTTATAGTTGCATTAGTGGCTTTATGGGAGGTCATATGGGTTCATGAATGGACAAATGGCAACATGGGAAACCAATCCCATAACCCCCTCACCTCTCCCTAGTGGATACACAGCCCCTATTTCTCGCGTTGCCTCCATATCCCGTCACTTATGCGTTTTATTGAAATGTTAATATTTACATCATTTACATTTCTCCATGGCTTAATAGCCCATTAATAATCAGTTGTCAAATTCTTTCCTATGCAACTAAAACCTAAACATCCACTAGTGGGGCCTTGTCCTTGAGCTCCACAATAGGGTGGCATACATTGTATACAATATTTACATTGAGGCCAATAAACAATATGGTCAATACAGGGGTGCTACAACTCCCCCTCCCTTAAAATAACACCATCCTCGGTGTTCCATTACTTAGGATTACATTTCCAATTTATGCATATCCAAAATTGCAAAAATGTTGCAGGTTTTCCCCTGCATTGCATCCTTTTACTTGGAACTTCCAAGACCAATTCCTTTGTCTTCCACAAGATGTCCCAGCTAGATGTGATCTTCTAGCTCTGTGGGTGGGAATTGCTCCACAGCAATCCCTTCTTTTTCCTTTCTCCTCAACTGATCTACAAGCCTAAAATATTCATGGCTTCTAGCTTTCTTGTCGCTTCTTGTTGGGCAGTTGCGGAGGCAATGCTCTCCTTCATATTTCCAACATTTCCGTCGTCGATTTATCTTTACTTGTTCACTTTCATTGGTGCCTTCCTTCCTGGAACGTTTCTTAATGGGATGACTGGATGAATGCTTCTTCATTGATCCACTGTCCTTTCCACTGCTAATGGCTTCCAGAATGCTTTTTACCTCCCTTTGCAAGCAAACAGAGTCCTACAAAACCTTGTGGCTCATCTCATTTTGTTCCCTTTTCATCTTGATCATATCTCCAAGATTTCCTTGGGTCTTGGCAATTGTTTGAAGCACACTTTCAGCCAAATCCAACAACCTCTGGTCTACTGCCATGGTTAATGTGCACAACAACCCACACTTTGCTTTCTAGCACCACTGGTCTTATAACATCTGCAACTAATTGCTTTCAATTTCTCACCTGTGAAATTCATCATTGCAATTTTTGTTAGGCCAAGCATAATATAAACATTAATATCCATCAATCACTTTCCAAATTGACATAGGGATTTCATGCTTTATCCAAACACTTCCACACGTTTCATGCTTTCCCAACATGCAAATGAACTCACATGTTCATCATTTCACAGGGAATTCATTAATTTAGCATTCACAATTATTTACATCAATTAACACAATCATTTCAAGTCATGACATGCATTAAACAATTTTCTGTTTTTATAAATGCACCAATAGAAAGTAAAGAGAGAGTAGTAAGATTTTTCTCCTCTTAGTATTGTTCCATTATGGAATGCACACCACCACTGTGGTTTTCATGCTCCTAGCCTCTTGCAATCCAATGTGAATGCTTGACCTTCCCTTTCTTGGTTATGACACTTAGTGTCTATGGTCTATTCCAGACCCCTCAACCATGGAGTCTCTCCACATGGCTTGTCTACAACTCTTGGCTACTAGGACCCACACCGTTCCACTAGGACCCACACCGTTCCACTAGCACCATCATTCATTCCTCGTTGCTCCTCATGCTGAGCTATTCCAGGACAGTCACTTGTCCACATGCATCTTTAGGATTCCTTCATAGTCCTTGCTTCTAGCAATACCTACACTCAAACATTGAATCGATTCACATTTTTAGTTTATTTTCATAGGGTTTATCTTTAAGCAAGAGTTTAAGATATCATAATCAAACCATATACACACGTATGTTCATATTAAATAAGCAAGGAGATGCAAGATAACCAAATACTTATCTATATTGGATGTCTTCACTTTATTCCACAAGCTCCTTCTTTGCTTTACAAGCCTTGGAGTGCCCGTGGGTACAATAATTAATGTTGGGCCAGCATGCAGGTTTCTCCACAACCATTCAAATAGGAAATGCCAAGCCAGTACATCGACTGGGTTTATCAAACATCCCATTTAGCAATACACTAAGCTAGTACTCCGACTAGGTTTATCAAGTATTTAAGGAATGTTTGTCCAGCACGTCGACTGCTCCACAACATTAAGTAGTTAATGTCCAACCAATTACTCTCTGGATTTACCAATCATTTGTAGCATCCAACCAGTTACTCTCTTGATTTACCAACCATTTCTAACGCCCAACCAGTTACTCTCTAGATTCCCCAAGCATTTGTAGTGCCCAACCAATTACTCTCTGGATTTACCAATCATTTGTAGCGCCCAACCAGTTACTCTCTGGATTTACCAATCATTTGTAGCCCTCTCAAGGTCCTTGCTTCCTGCACTGGCCAAGGTTTCCAATAAGAAATAACAGTGTATCAACTTAGCTAATAGAAGGATTATTCCTGAAATCTTCATTATTCCAAACAAGAATAAATGAAATTGAATACTTATCTATATTGTGCATTTTCTCTCTGGTCCACAGGGTCCTGCTTCGCTTTTGTAAGCCTTGGGATAGCCTATGGACTTGGATGTTTGGCCAGCACACATGCTGCTCCACAACAGCAGTTAGTTTATAGTGCCCAACCAGTACACCTTCACGCTAATTGGGTTTACCAAGCACTTGGTGGTGCCCAACCAGTCCCATACCTGGTTGGCCCTCTCCATTACCGAGCCAGCAAATCCATCTAGGTCTTCAACCAATGGAAGGAAACGACGCCACCGACCATATAGGTAAAGGCTCTACTATTCTACCTCAGGCTTGCATCAGCCTTTCACTCGTGCCACAACCCTTCATGGACATAACACCCTTCCCCGCAACCCCTCACGACAACCTTTTCGCTTTGTTTCTTCAGTGCACAACACCAATTGCATTTGTTCAAGCTAGATAAACAAGCTCATCAGTGTTGCTACTCAAAAATTGTAAACATATTTCATAACATTCACTATCAACTATTGAAACACCAGGAATGCATCCATTCCCTTAGGGTGTAATCAATATTAAAAACCCTAACCTAACTCAGCATCAGAAAGTTATGCATCCCTTTCTGTTGTGAGCCATGTAGGCCCTAATCATACTTCAAGCAATCTTCCATAAATAAAATCAAAACATGCTCTGCATAGTAATTCTAACAATTAGACATGCATATATATATATATATATATCAGCCAAGGTTTTTAGAACACTTATCCATTTGCAGATGTAGTCTCTCTTCACTTATGAGGAATGGGGGCTCCCTTCTCTGAGTTAACAGTCCCTCGGTTTTCCATCCCATTTCCTTTTTACATTCTATAACTCACACATGTATTACTGACATAATCTTTACCATCTCACTTGAATGGTTTACAACATGCAGTTCCGCTAAGATATCATCAAGATTCACAATGGTGTTTCACCCAAAACCCATTTCCAAAGCATGGGATCTGTTATCACATATATAGTAGTCGAGCTACCATACATTATTTTTTTTATTCCAGTACACTATTCAAACAGTTCCCTTGCATTGAGATGCTGAGATGAGCATCTATTTGGATCACTATCAGATTTGGAGAGCAGCTGTATTCCCCATTGCCATGACCGAGTCTGAGGACACCCAGATAGATGACCGATGTAGCCATTATACCATTTGTACAGAGCAGTCAGTAGTGCCCAGAGTTTCAGCAGCAGTTTCAAAGGACAGATGATGGTTCAGATGATGAGCATTCAGGTATATGACTCAACAGTTATATCATGGTGTTGTGGTTATATTTCTTTTATATTTATTCTTATAGCATGTCTTAGCACTTAGTGTCATGATCTGGCGATCATATAGATATGTGGACCTGGTTGATCTTATTATATATACTATATTGTCCCTACTCAGACTTAGAAGTTCACTATTCATGATCATTCCACCATACCTTGGCTTGCTAGTGTTGGCTCCATTATTCATTGTCTTCATCCATCCATTGCCTACCTTATAGTTTATCACCCTGACTTACTACTTGACTAGTGACATGGAGGACCTTTTCCCCACTGTAGACTCTGTATTGGATGAGCTTCCCTGTTTATTGTGTCTCGGCTCTCAGTTGGTGACAAAACTTACCTATGGTGAGTTGGAGTTCCTTGTGAATCCCCCCTAGTCACTAAAGTTGTGTTGGCTAAACCTGAAACTTTTAGTGCTGCCATGAATACAAAATCTGGAAAAAATGAAATGTTATATCTTGTATGAAAAGCCCGTTCATGCAATTTGTTTTTCAAGACACATGAATGAAAGGCATGCCAAATGAAAATGGCCATGAAAATAAAATGTTATATCTTTTGGAAATGTAAATACCTAGGTAAACAAGTTGTCTGTGACACACCTAGAAGTGCTCAGGTAAACAAGTGCCTTAAAAACACACCTGCAGTAGAAATCCTCAAATAAATGTAAATCTATGCAATGTGTTTATAAACACACATAGATCAAAGGCTATGGAAACTTCAGGTCCAAAAATCAATGCAACTTAAATGCTATATCTAAATTATTTCTGGCCTCATTTGTATTATGGATTGTGTGCATCTGTTAAAGGTGAATAAACCCTCTTTGAACAACTTATCCATTTGTGAGACACTGCCATTCCCTGTGTTGTTTCTCATTCAGTATATACTATGGTGTGTATTCCCTTTCCCTTTTCCAAAGTGTCACAATGTTAAGTCATTCAAGTCATCCCTTAGCCTAGCCAGTTATTTTAGCCTTCACCCTTCACTAGCAAATTGATCACAGCTATGAAGTGAGTATGGTCTTGAAAGTCTAGTCTGAGTAATAATAATAATTAATGACATTATATATTTGGATTTAGATCGCCAGTAATGATTTCTTTGTGTTATAATTTTTATTTGAATAAGTTGTAGAGCATGCATTAACCTTTGACACTTTGCAGCAGCTTCTAATGACAGTCTGAGTTATATTTGGTCATGTTGACTTGGTTAAACCTAGTTTGACCAAGGTCAACCATAGGACATGAGATGGTTGGACCTTGCGATGATATGGATAGATGATATATGGTCTATGTACATGTACATGATGATTCTATGCATCAGATACAGGTTTATGACAATGATTCATGGTTTTCAGCATTTATTGATTATCTACAGATTATTATTATTTGACCTATTCCGGTATATTGGATATATTATATGATCATGCAGAGATTCATATGGTGTATGAGTACACATATTTGATATATTTGGACCTTCTGAGTCCAATGAGACAGTCTATTTTCAGTTCTGGGAACTTACAGTGATGATTGAGCCTCAGTAGGCTATCCCAGTGCAATTTTGGTATGTCGGAGACCCTCTCAGAGCAGAGATTATTTTTATTTGGTTGACCTAGGGTGTTTTGCTTGGAGGGGGTGGTCCAGCCACTTGTTTTTACCATATTACCCCCCTCTCGGACACACTGGTGCCCTCACCTTGACAGCGTAAGAACTCCAGGAGGCAGTTCGGGGCAGTTTCACGCTTCCCGAGGCATTTCAGGAATGGTAGAAATGGCTATTGAGGAATTCGATTTGGGCTACTGAGGCAAGGTCTTGGCATGGAATGATCAGTGATGATGGGTGGATGTCTTCCACACCTCCTCCAGCAGTTTCAGCTTCATCGGGGCCCACATCCATCACTTATGGCACTTTCTGAGGATTTCTGAGGCCTCTTAAGGCCCACGATTTGTCCATAGAGGCACGATTTGGTATATTGATGACTATTTTATTAATATTGTGCTATGGGGATTGACAAAGGGTGGCTAAAATTACCCCTTGGACCCACCATAAGCTTCTTATTATATTTTGTCATCATGATATGGTGGGATTCCCCTCTCCTAGGGCGATTTTGTCCACTTATGTTATATTTTATTAGTGATCCATGTATTTTATTGTTGATCTCATCTCAACCATTGATTAGACATTTGTATTTTTTAATCTTAGCCACTCGTTCAAAAAGTGGTTAGGATTTTGGTGCCTCTCCGATCTATTTAAAGGAGAGAGCCTCTCATTGTAAAGGGGACTGGTGGCTCTGGATTATTGGAATAGAAAATTATTATTGCATCTATCTCCAGTGTTGTGGTGAATGTTTTTTTTGTTCATTCGTTGGTTCTTCCTTTGCACTGAGTTATTGGATATCTTGTTTGGCCATATCTTTTGTACCACATTTTTGCATCTACAGGTGGAGGTCGATTTGCTTTGAGGACGAAGTATTGGTAGGGGAAGACTCTCCCTACTTCTTCTTTGGATCTCTTCGTTGGTAACAAGGAGTATTATTGTCCCAGGACCTTCTATTTCATGTTACTATTGCATTTCACTTGTATTTCCTCCATATTTGGTCTTACTGATTGAATCACTATTCCTTGGTTTGACAAGTAGAGGAGGTCGCACTTGTGGGCTAGGGAATCAATTTGGAAAGCAAAAATCAACCATCTCTCATTTGATCTCTGCGGGAATCTTCCTCAACATCAAGGCATCTCTCTTCATCACTCAGGTATGATCTCAAGGTAATTTCTATCTCCATGATCTATCCACTTGTCTTAAATATTTCAAACCCTAATTAATCAAAACCCCCATTGTTACATTTTCTTAGATCTACTGAGATCTAGTGGGTTGTTGGGTATAATGATGAAAACCCACCTCTATAGTATCCACGGCATCTCGGATCTATAGTTTGGTGAGGATTGGCCTTCATTAGACCCCCTTCCCAAGCCAACTTGGCTTCCCCAAGTGAGGGCGCACTTCTTGGAGAGTTGAGTTGACCTAGATCTAGTTCATGGGTAGTTGAGATTTTAATTGATTCATGATCTACACATCCTAAACCCTACCCCTAGACTCTTACTTTGGAAATTTCTACCTTGTGGGCCCTATTCCACATTTTAAGGGATTTAATCCCTATTTTGGCCCACTTGGTATCTTCAATCTCAGATCTAGTAAGATCTAGCCATTGTATTTACTTGAAATTGTAGATCCACACTCTCACTTGATCAACCTACTTGGATCTAAAATTTGGATGTCATTGGACTTGTCTTGATCCCCTTTATCCCACATTTTACCCTCCTTGGGAAAAGTCACACTTCCTTGGAGATTGGATTTGGTCCACTTATAGGACGTGGGTACATGAGATTTTAGTAGATTTGGAATGAGCATAATTCAAAACCTAGGTCTAGTTGGTCACTTCATCAAATCTTGCCTTGGGGATAGCATTCCTTGTTTTAAGGGATTGTGGTCCATTTAGGTCAAACCTTGAATCTCTAGATTTAGACCTATTCATCCATCAAACCTTTAATTGCCCACTTGTCTCATGCAATATGAGCCATCAACCACAAGTTAATTTCATTTGACTCCATTATCCCAATTCCCAAGGCACTGATCTCTCTCCAAGTCAATTTGGCTTTCCTAGATTGTTGGATTAACTTGTGGTTTGATCCTTGTTAGGTGGACTAAACCCTTTGATGTCATCATACTTCATGATCAAGCTTGTCACGTGTACTAGTTAGCCTCAATTCAACCCCTAAACTACCCTGCATTTGACATGGTTCCCAAGGTAGTGGATTTTCTCACATTGACTAGTACCATAATCCTGGATCTTATGTTCAAATACTATAAGTCACTCACACATCAACAATGAACCAAAGCTAAACTCATTGAACCCCTCACTTATCTTTTGACTTCATCCTTAGGTCTAATATAAACCATACACCTTCTTTCACTTAGTCTTAACTTGATTTGGTGTCTTGGTTTGATCTCTTCTGTCAGGAGTAGATCGGGTCTCCCCCTTTGTTGTCTGGGCTAGATAACATAAAGTGAAGGTTGCCTCGACTGGAATGAAAACCATCTATTGGAGGTCGAGGTGATCGTGGTTGCACCTTTTGAGTTGCCCGTCCCTATTGTGTTCCATTAATGGATACATCCATAGGGGTAACTACAATTTAGGTGATAAAATTTTGGCGCCATTGTCGGGGAGGGCATAGGCTTACCCTGGTTTGACATATATTTCCTAAAGTCCTACTCCCATTCTTTTTGCCTGACATTTTGGCGCTATAGAAGGCATAGGCTTACCTTGGATCAATATAGTACTCACTCTCTCCTGCATTTACAATGACACATATCTTGGTAGAAGAGTTTAGAAAAATCTACCTGGCAACTCCAAACCGTGACTCCGCTAAGGAGCGAGCTCATTTACATTCTTACAACACCTAGAACTATGCCTTGCATCACTTATTCAGAGAATGATATGATTTTGAAAATGATGACTGAAATGAGTGGTTTAATTCGAAACTTGAACGGGGTGGTTCTCAAAAAACAAAGTGAGAATATCAAACGTTATGAACCTTTCTATAAAACCTCTGAGGGTGTGTATACCAATGAATATCTTCAAACTAGGTCTACAAGCAAAGCTTCTGATGGTCGAGTAGTAACCAGGTCTCAAAAAAAGAATAACTCAAAAGATATAGATAATAGAAAAACTACTGTGAAAGAAAATTCCGTTGACCAAAGGAATATCACTCGTAGAGTCCCCACTCAAACTCCAAACATTCTTCCTAAAGGAATTCTAAAGAAAAATGATCATCCCAGAAGGTTGTCTCCTCAGGTCACCAAGAAGGTAACAAGTTCGAGCCCTGCTAAACCCCAGGCTAGGGAGCCAGTGCAAAGAAAACAAGTGAGTCCTCCTAGCAGCGAGTTTCCCCCTATAACGCAGGAAAAGATAAATTCAAATATATTGGGAAAACTCTCTGGATCCTCTATCATGATATCTTTGAAAGACTTGGTAGTTATCCCTTCTGTTAAAGCACAGGTAATGCATTTATTGGGTCTAAAGATAAATACCAAGGATCAAGAAAAGGCTTGCAATTTAAAGATTGATTTAAGTAATTTCTTATCCAAACCCAATATCCCTATGCCTTTGGACGAACTTTTAAAAATCCCTTCATACTTTAATCAGGCAACTAAATTCTTAGGAATCAAGCCTAAAGTCAAGAATCCTGTGAAATTAACAGCTGAGGAAGATCCCCCCGTTATGATTCAAAGTGTAGTTGATAAGGGTAGGGGTCATCCCCCTTTTTATATTGCTTTGGAGATCAACCAATTGATATTACATAACTGTATGTTGGATTCAGGAGCAGAAGTAAATGTTATGCCACTTAGGGTCATGGAACAGTTACAGTTGAAACCATCTCGGGAATATAAAAATGTGTGGGATGGACTCTAGGCCTGTTAAATCAAAAGGCATGATCGAGAATTTGAAAATGAAATTGGCTGCATATCCTGAAATTGAAATAACTATGAATATTTTGGTTTTAGACATACCTGATGCATGGGGAATGTTGCTATCAAGGGAATGGGCTTCCAAACTAGGAGGAAGTATCCAAATGGATTTATCCTACGCAACCATTCCTATTGGGGGAAAAGCTTCTTATAGATTGATGAATGAGAAACCTATGACAGAGCATGTAGAAACCCTCGACTATTTGTTTGAAGAGGCTATGTGTCCCACTGAGGAAGTTGGAAATTATATGGTGATGGCTAACTTTTGGGAAGATCCCCGGCAACATCCTTTTCCTCCTAGTCAAGTTTGGAAAATGCATTTTGATGGGGCTAAATCTAGGCATGGTGCTGGAGATGGGATTGTCCTTACATCTCCTTATGGGGAAGAGAAATTATTTGCATACCGTCTTGAATTTGAATGCACAAACAATGTAGCTGAGTATGAGGCACTGCTTCTAGGGTTAGAAATTTGCCGTGAACAAAATATCAAATGTCTAAACGTAACAGGGGACTCTGATTTAATTGTATCCCAAGTAAAGAACCAGTTTGTAGCCAAAATAATAGGCTTAGGGATTATCGAAATGTTGTTTGGGATACCATAGAAATGTTTGATGCCTTTGCAATACGAGCAGTCCCAAGAGAAGAAAATACCCTGGCCGATGCATTATCAATAATAGCATGCACTTTTGAAACCCCATATCATCTCAGGGATAAAGAATGTAAGGTTGAAGTACTTTTTAGACCATCAGTTCCTGATAATCAAGATCATTGGCAAATTTTTGATAATGATGCACAGATCATTGCATTCTTGCAAAGCACATAAAAGTTTCAAAATTGCAGTGTGAATTTGGAGGACAAGTTAAATGATTTTTCTCTTCAAGATGTTGATGTTATTAAGTTAGCAATACCCCTGGAGAAAAAATTTAATAGGCATGATGAGTACAAAGGTAAAAGAGTTGAACCCGTAGACGAGGTTATAGAACTCAATATTGGATCCTCAGTTTCCCCCAGAATGATTAGGATAGGAAAGAATGCTTCCCCAGAAGAAAGAAAAGCAATTGTAAGTCTAATTAGAAAATATAGAGATATTTTTGCCTGGGCATATGACAAACTCAAAACCTTCGACCCTGAAATCATTGAGCACACTATTCCTTTACATGAAGAAGCAAAGCCATATAGGAAAAAGTTAAGAAATGTCAATCCTAAACTTGCCCCCTTGATCAAAAAAGAGCTTGAAAAAATGTTGGCTGCTAGAATTATCTAACTTGTTCGACATACCTCTTGGGTGTCTAACCCGGTAATTGTAAGGAAGAAAAGTGGTGAAATTAGGCTGTGTATCGATTTCAGAAACATAAACCAAGCATCCCTTAAAGACAACTACCCTTTGCCAAATATGGAAAAATTGTTACAAAGTGTCAGTGGGGCAGGAATGTTGTCAATGTTGGATAGTTTTTCGAGATATAATCAGGTACGCATTATGAAGGAAGATAGAGACAAAACAACCTTTACCACTCCATGGGGAACTTTTCAATATATAAAAATGCCTTTTGGGTTGTTAAATGCTGGTTCCACTTTTCAAAGAGCTATGGATCAGGCATTTAGTGATTTGATTGGGAAAATTATTTCCATCTATCAGGATGACCTAACAGTGTTTTCCAAAAAATGAGGAGACCATATAGAGCATTTGAGAAAAGTCTTTGACCGTTGTAGAAAATTTGGTATATCGTTAAATCCAAAAAAGTCAACTTTTGGAGTTGATGAGGGTAATATTTTAGGACATATTGTGTCAAAGGAAGGTATCAGAATTGACCCTGAACGTGTCCAAGCCATTAATGCCATTAATGCACCCCATAATGTTTCATCTTTGCAGTCTTTCTTTGGTAAAATAAATTTTGTCTGAAGATTCATTCCAAATTTAGCTGAGTTACCCAAAACATTAAATGCCCTTCTCAAAAAGGATGTGAAGTTTGTTTGGGATAAAAATTGTGAGTCATCCTTCACCAAGCTTAAAAGGGCCATTTCAACTTCTCCTGTGCTGGCTTGCTCTGATTGTAATAAGGAATTCATGATTTATTCCTACGCCTCAGAAGATACTATTGCTAGTGTTTTGTTGCAAAAGAACGATGAAAACCACGAAAAACCTATAGCCTTTATGAGCAAAAATTTGAGAGATTCTGAATTAAAATATACCACAACTGAAAAGAAAGCTTACGCCTTAGTTAAAGCCTTGAAACATTTTAGAAATTATGTGGGATATTCCAAAATTAAGGCATATGTACCTTATCAAGCAGTAAAGGATGTTCTATCACAAGCGGATGGTATAGGTGTGAGAGGAAATTTGATTTCACGTATACAAGAATATGATCTAGAGATTAAGCCAATCAAGATTGTGAAAGGACAAGGGTTAGCCCAACTTTTAACTGAAAAGGGAAACAACATGGTAAATATGATAAGTGAAAGGAATCCTTGTATTCTAAATATTGATGAAGAGCATGAATGGTACAAAGTTATTGTATATTTCTTGAGAAACTTGTCATGCCCTGATCACCTGGTAGATCATCAAAAAAGGGCATTAAGGTTAAAAGCTGAGAAGTATGTTTTAACCCAGGATGGATTAGGATGGAGGAATCCCGATGGGATAATCCTGAAATGTGTTAACCTGGAAGAGTCCAAAACCATTATAAAGGCAATGCACTCAGGATTATGTGGTGTTCATTATGCCCCAAGAACAACTGCTGCAAAAATCATGAGAGCAGGGTATTATTGATCAACACTCTTTAAGGATGTGCATGGTTATATTAGGGTCTGCCAAGAATGTCAATTTTTCTCAAGAAAACCAAGATTACCTACCTTACCTTTAAATCTGGTAGTGGTTGAAGCTCCTTTTCAACAATGGGGTATGGATTTTGTAGGCCCTTTTCATAAAAATTCGAGCAATGGATATAAGTAAATGTTGACCTGCACTGATTATTTTACTCGTTGGGTAGAATCTATTCCAACTAAGAAGTCCACAGCTGAAGTTGTCGTGAAATTTTTGGAAGAAAATATTGTGTCAAGATATGGTTGCCCTATAAAACTAACAACATATAATGCCCCAACTTTCAGTAAAATAGAGATGTCTACCTTTTGCATGAATCATGGGATCACCCTCTCTCATTCTTTAAACTATTACCCCCAGGGAAATGGTCTCGCCGAATCAAGTAACAAAAATCTAATTAGGCTATTGAAAACAATGGTGGGTGACAATAAGAAAAGATGGGACATAAAGTTAAAATATGCTTTATGGGAAGATCGAACAACAGTCAAAAGGATTACAGGAAAATCTCCTTTTGAGTTAGTATATGAAAAAGACTGTAGACTACCAATAAATTTGCAAATACCCGTTTATGAATTATTATAGCAGTGCACCTCTGATGTAGAAGCAATGCAAGGTAGAATTGATAAATTGGTTGAACTGGATGAAAAGAGAAGGAATGCACTTGATAGGATGCCCATAGAACAAGAAAGGGTAAAAGGCACTTTTGATCAAAATACTAGAAGTACTACCTTTGGTACAGGAGATATAGTTTTATTGTGGGATAAGCATAAGGAGAAACCAAGAAATCATACAAAGTTTGAAATTTTATGGAAAGGTCCATATAAAATAAGTAGCTTGGCTAGAAAAGGATCTTTTGTCCTTGAAACTTTGGATGGAGATGAAGTTGAGTTGCCTGTAAATGGGAGGATGTTGAAACATTACTTTCCTCCTATCAACCTTGAATGACTAATCTTGCCTTACCTGGTAGATTAGAGTAGGTAGGAAACCAAATAAGCCTACTTGGGCAGTAGTCAGTCCTTTTAGGCCATTGAGTCTCGCACCTTTTTGTTTATCTTTCTCTAAGCTCCTTTGTAAGCTCCTAGTTTAATTGAGTACCTGTCATTTTTTCTTTTCCTGCACAATAACTTTCAGACTTTGCAAGTTATGTTAGTAGTTAAAATTACTTTATGCATTTATATTTCATGCATTTATATTTTTGTCATAGAATAGATGTTATTTCAGTTGGATTTTATATTTTTCCCATACATGCTGCATGAGGTATTTTGATGTTTGTGAATGCAGAAATAGGTGCAAAATAAAATAAGAAGCTGGAAGCAAAATGGTAGAGTGCTGGATCGAGGATTCAAGTAGCAGAGTTCGAGGACCAGAGATTCTGAGGTTCTCAAGCGCTCTTTTCAGTAGAGCACTTGTCCCATCCGGAGCTAGATGTTATCACATATATAGTAGCCAGGCTACCATAAATTATTTTTCTTATTCCAGTACACTATTCAGCCAGTTCCTTTGCATTGAGATGCTGAGATGAGCATCTATTTGGATCACTATCAGATTTGGATATCAGTTGTATTCCCCATTTCCATGACTGAGTCTCAAGACACCCAGATAGATGACCGATGTAGCCATTATACCATTTGTACAGAGCAGTCAGTAGTGCCCAGAGTTTCAGCAGCAATTTCAAAGGACAGATGATGGTTCAGATGATGAGCATTCAGGTATATGACTCAACAGTTATATCATGGTGTTGTGGTTATATTGCTTTTATATTTATTCTTATAGCATGTCTTAGCACTTAGTGTCATGATCTGGCGATCATATAGATATGTGGACCTGGTTGATCTTATTATATATACTATATTGTCTCTACTCAGACTTAGAAGTTCACTATTCATACTCATTGGTTTTACCCTCCTTAGGGAGAATAGAGGTGATAATTCCACCATACCTTGGCTTGCTAGTGTTGGCTCCATTATTCATTGTCTTCATCCATCCATTGCCTAGCTTCTAGTTTATCACCCTGACTTACTACTTGACTAGTGACATGGAGGACCTTTTCCCCACTGTAGCATCTGTATTGGATGAGATTCCCTGTTTATTGTGTCTCGGCTCTCAGTTGGTGACAAAACATACCTATGGTGATTTGGAGTTCCTTGTGAATTCCCCCTAGTCACTAAAGTTGTGTTGGCTAAACCTGAAACTTTTAGTGCTGCCATGAATACAAAATCTGGAAAAAATGAAATGTTATATCTTGTATGAAAAGCCCGTTCATGCAATGTGTTTTTCAAGACACATGAATGAAAGGCATGCCAAATGAAAATGGCCATGAAAATAAAATGTTATATCTTTTGGAAATGTAAATACCTAGGTAAACAAGTTGTCTGTGACACACCTAGAAGTGCTCAGGTAAACAACTGCCTTAAAAACACACCTGCAGCAGAAAGCCTCAAATAAATGTAAATCTATGCAATGTGTTTATAAACACACATAGATCAAAGTCTATGGAAACTTCAGGCCCAAAAATCAATGGAACTTAAATGCTATATCTAAATTATTGCTGGCCTCATTTGTATTATGGATTGTGCGCATCTGTTAAAGGTGAATAAACCCTCTTTGAACAACTTATCCATTTGTGAGACACCGCCATTCCCTGTGTTGTTGCTCATTCAATATATACTCTGGTGTGTATTCCCTTTCCCTTTTCCAAAGTGTCACAACGTTAAGTCAGTCAAGTCATCCCTTAGCCTAGCCAGTTATTTTATCCTTCACCGTTCACTAGCAAAGTGATCACAGCTATGAAGTGCGTATGGTTTTGAAAGTCTAGTCTGAGTAATAATAATAATAATGACATTATATATTTGGATTTAGATCGCCAGTAATGATTGCATTGTGTTATAATTGTTATTTGAATAAGTTGTAGAGCATGCATTAACCTTTGACACTTTGCAACAGCTTCTGATGACAATCTGAGTTATATTTGGTCATGTTGACTTGGTCAAACCTAGTTTGACAAACGTCTACCATAGGACATGAGATGGTTGGACCTTGCAATGATATGGATAGATGATATATGGTCTATGTACATGTACATGATGATTCTATGCATCAGATACAGGTTATGATGATGATTCATGGTTTTCAGCATTTATTGATTATCTACAGATTATTATTATTTGACTTGTTCCGGTATATTGGATAGATTTGGACCTTATGAGTCCAATTAGATAGTCTGTTTTCAGTTCCGGGCACTTACAATGATGATTGAGCCTCGATAGGCTATCCTAGTGCAGTTTCAGTCTGTTGGAGACCCTCTCAGAGCAGAGATGATTTTTATTTGGTTGACCTAGGGTGCTATGATTGGAGGGGGTGGTCCAGCCACTTATTTTTACCATATTACCCCCCTCCCGAACACATTGGTGCCCTCACCTTGATACCGCAGGTAATCCAGGAGGTAATTCGAGGCAGTTTCACGCTTCCCGAGGCATTTCAGGATTGGTAGAAATGGCTATTGAGGAATTTGATTTGGGCTACTAAGTCAAGGTCTTGGAATGGGATGATCAGTGATGATGGGTGGATTTCTTTCACACCTCCTGCAGCAGTTTCAGCTTCATCGAGGCCCACATCCATCACTTATGGCACTTTCTGAGGATTTCTAAGGCCTCTTAAGGCCCACGATTTGTCCATAGAGGCACGATTTGGTATATTGATGACTATTTTATTATTACTGTGCTATGTGGATTGACCAAGGGTGGCTAAAATTACCCCTTGGACCCACCATAAGCTTCTTATTATATTTTATCATCATGTGGTGGGATTCCCCTCTCCTAGGGCGATTTTGTCCACTTATGTTATATTTTATTAGTGATCCATGTATTTTATTGTTGAGCTCATCTCAACCATTGATTAGACATTTGTGTCTTTTAATCTTAGACACTCTTTCAAAAAGTGGTTAGGATTTTGGTGCCTCTCCGATCTATTTAAAGGAGAGAGCCTCTCATTGTAAAGGGGACTGGTGGCTCTGGATTATTGGAATAGAAAATTATTATTGCATCTATCTCCAGTGTTGTGGTGCTCATCTCAACCATTGATTAGACATTTGTGTCTTTTAATCTTAGCCACTCTTTCAAAAAGTGGTTAGGATTTTGGTGCCTCTCCGATCTATTTAAAGGAGAGAGCCTCTCATTGTAAAGGGAACTGTTGGGTCTGGATTATTGGAATAGAAAATTATTATTGCATCTATCTCCAGTGTTGTGGTGAATGTTTTTGGTGTTCGTTCGTTGGTTCTTCCTTTGCACTAAGTTATTGGAGATCTTGTTTTGCCATATCTTTTGTAGCACGTTTTTGCATCTACAGGTGGAGGCCGATTTGCTTTGAGGAGGAAGTATTAGTAGGGGAAGACTCTCCCTACTTCTTTTTTGGATCTCTTCATTGGTAATAGGGAGTATTACTGTCCCAGGACCTTCTATTTCATGTTACTATTGCATTTTGCTTGTATTTCCTCCATATTTGGTCTTACTGATTGAATCCTTATTCCTTGGTTTGACAGGTAGAGGAGGTCGCACTTATGGGCTAGGGCATCAATTTGGCAAGCAAAAATCAACCATATCTCATTTGATCTCTACGGGAATATTCCTCAACATCAAGGCATCTCTCTTCATCACTCAAGTATGATCTTAAGGTAATTTCTATCTCCATGATCTATCCACTTGTCTTAAATATTTCAAACCCTAATTAATCAAAACCCTCATTGTTACATTTTCTTAGATCTGCTGAGATCTAGTGGGTTGTTGGGTATAATATTGAAAACCCACCTCTATAGTATCCACGACATCCAGGATCTATAGTTTGGTGAAGATTGGCCTTCATTCGATCCCCTTCCCAAGCCAACTCGGCTTCCCCAAGTGAGGGCGCACTTCTTGGAGAGTTGAGTTGACCTAGATCTAGTTGATGGGTAGTTGAGATTTTAATTGACTCATGATCTACACATCCCAAAACCTACCCCTAGACTCTTACTTTGGCAATTTCTACCTTGTGGGCCCTATTCCACATTTTAAGGGATTTAATCCCCATTTTGGACCACTTGGTATCTTCAAACTCAGATCTAGTAAGATCTAGCCATTGGATTACCTTGAAATTGTAGATCCACACTCTCACTTGTTCAACCTACTTGGATCTAAAATTTGGATGTCATTAGACTTGTCTTGATCTCCTTTATCCCACATTTTACCCTCCTTGGGAAAAGTCGCACTTCCTTGTATATTGGAGTTGGTCCACTTCTAGGACGTGGGTACATGAGATTTTAGTAGATTTGGAACGAGCATAATTCAAAACCTAGGTCTAGTTGGTCACTTCATCAAATCTTGCCTTGGGGATAGCATTCCTTGTTTTAAGGGATTGTGGTCCACTTAGGTCAAACCTTGAATCTCTAGATCTATACCTATTCATCCATCAAACCTTTAATTGCCCACTTGTCTCATGCAATAGGAGCCATCAACCACAAGTTAATTTCATTTGACTCCATTATCCCAATTCCCAAGACATTGATCTCTCTCCAAGTCAATTCGACTTTCCTAGATTGTTGGATTAACTTGTGGTTTGATCCTTGTTTGGTGGACTAAACCCTTTGATGTCATCATACTTCATGATCAAGCTTGTCACTTGTACTAGTTAGCCCCAATTCAACCCCTAAACTACCCTGCATTGGACACGGTTCCCAAGGCAGTGGATTTTCTCACATTGACTAGTACCATAATCCTGGATCTTATTTTCAAATACTATAAGTCACTCACACATCAACAATGAACCAAAGCTAAACTCATTAAACCCCTCACTTATCTTGTGACTTCATCCTTAGGTCTAGGATAAACCATACACCTTCTTTCACTTAGTCTTAACTTGATTTGGTGTCTTGGTTTGATCTCTCCTGTCGGGAGTAGATTGGGTATCCCCCTTTGTTGTCTAAGCTAGATAACATAAGGCGAAGGTTTCCTTGACTAGCGTGACAACCATCTATTGGAGGTCAAGGTGATCGTGGTTGCAGCTTTTGAGTTTCCCTTCCCTATTTCCATCCATTAATGGATACATCCATAGGAGTAACTACAGTTTAGGTGATAACAGGATCCTTCCCATGAAGTTTGGCTTCTGCAGGCCATCACACATGGTCATCCTGCAATGTGTCTTTCTGACACACTTATCAAATAGCCAAGCAATCATCATCATTTAACAATCATATTCAAATCTGAATTCCATAATCAGTCAATGGCATTACTAATTAAATTCAAACATGAATTTACAATTATGTCTCCTACATAATTGATTTGTTTAACCATGAGGTCACCCTCATATTGTTTGGCTCCTATAAGTGGCATCACTCTGCCCATTATGGATTTATGTATGCTACCATACATGAACATCCACCTACCACATGTCCTCCTAACATAATTATATACAAGCCAAACAGTCATTAGTAATTATCAACAAAATCACAAATCTAAAATTTACAAATCTCTTCATGCCAAAATTAGATTTCACATTGTCCCTACAATTAGATTAAAATTTAAATGCAACCATATCATTTTTATGTAACTATTTCCTTCCAACAGAGCACTTTGTTATTCCTCTCATCATGACTACCTTTGTGTAACCCTTCTCCTGCATTCATAGTAGCTCATGAAATGATCTCAGAATTACCACTAATTCCTCATTTCATCTATTATCTAATTTTGCAATGAACATACATCACAACCATGCATTCACACAATGCATCTCAACATATGCACCCACACCTATGCATGCACATTTACAATATTTAAACAAACTTTTCATGTGCATTCACTTTATGCAACCATAGGTTTACAATTATTCTAATGCACACTCACCATTCCAAACACATATGGCCCTTACTTGCTTAGTTATTAAACTCATAACCAAGCTATGCAAATGTTATGAGGTAATTTCATATGAATGCATTCTAACATTTAGACAGTAACATGGTAGAAGGTCCTCTGCCCTTACCACTCCATACCTTACCATGCCATGGGGGTATGGCATCCACATCAAGTGCATTCAACCATACATGCATACCAGCTTATGATTATAAAGTATAGTTCAAGGGATTCTTACCTAATCCTTCAACACTTGTACCATCAGCACAACAGACCATACCTGCATGGTTCGTATTTGCATTCTTGATGTTACCTGGTCAGCTTGGATTCAAGAATTACACATTCCTTTCAGCAATCATCATGATCGCAAATCTGCTGCACCAAACTTTCTTCACAATGTTGCCAGTCACTGCAACAGCATCATCAACATCTTCAGTCATACTTATGATGTCTTTGGTCACTTTATCAAATACTGATTATCAATCACATTAATTACCATTAGTGACTCATTGCATATGTAAAACTCACTATTTTACCAGCATGCAATCTCACACCCACACACCACACATTCACATGCACTATGCAGTGTCTATTAATGTGCCCTCTAGTGCATATTTATTTCATCTACATAATCTCTTCCATACTCAGCATCCTCATGCTATAATTTTCTTTATATAAAAATTTAGAAATTATAATTATATCAGAAAGAGAAGAGTTTAAGGGTTCTTTCACTTTCAAATTCCTTAGCCCGCATGGGATTGCCTCTCCCATACCATAGTTGGTATGCTTGTAACAACTTTCCATCCTTCTGTAATTTCTTTTGAATGCTGCAACAGATTCGTTGCACCCGTTTCATACGCTTGCAACTCATGCTTCGGCCCCAAGTAGCCCCAATGTTGTAACTGAAGCTATGATACCACTTTGTAATGTCCTTGAATCACCTCGATGTCCTTCATAGGCGATGGGAGACCCCGATACTTTTTTTTTCTTCAAAATGTTTCCATTCATGCATTTCCGCAATTGCATCATCGGATCTGCAATCTGCAATCTCCAATTGCGGGTGCGGAAGGTCAAACTCCACGACCATAAACATACCTTTCTACAATCTACAATCTGCAACGTCGGATCCGCAATTGCGGGCGCGGAAGGTCAAACTACACAATCGAAACTTACCTTTCCTCAATCCGCAATCCGCAATTGCGGGTGCGGAAGGTCAAAATCCACAACCGAAACTTACCTTTCTGCAATCCGCAATCCACAACGTCGGATCCGCAATCTGCATTCACGGATGTGTAAGTGCAATATTTTCCCATCGACAAACTTACCATTCCGCAATCCACAATCCGCATTAAGGATGCGAGAATGCAGAATTTCCCACCGAAAAAACTTACCTTTCCACAATCTGCAATCTGCAATTTCGGCTGCAAGCATGCGAAACCACACCCCTACAATTGTAACTCTCCACACAACGTCTGAGGGGGATAACTTCTCCATCCTTGGTCCAAATGAGACAAGGTCAGTATCGTTTGAAATCTCTTGGTGAGCTCTATCCAGTGGTGAAATCCCTGCCCCATCTGAGCACTCATACCATGTTATATTTCCCACTGAATTTTTTTCCATAACTCCACTTAAAACACTTAAACATTATTCCTGTCAGGGTTCTGCTCCACTTCTTCCAAGTCTTTTCTCCTTCATCTAGTCCACAGGGTGCCTATTCTCCTTATCACAGTCTTGACTAGACTAGACTGCACCGCTTAGCCTTGAACTTATACCTATTCATCAAGAGGTAACATATGTAAGTACAACATAGTATAAAAAGGATATATGCAGAATCATTCTTAGTAACTCATGTAGGAAGGTCCATACATCCATGAACACAAGGTACTGGAGCATTACCCACCCTTAGAAAGGGATTATACTTAGTCTATTTCCTCTTAAACAAATTGAGGAATGACATACAGGTATTTAGCCTTATTCCTCAAGCATGACTACCAGCATAACAATAAGATGCAAGGAGCAGAATGTAACATCCCAAAATTTACAAAAATTTAAAATTTTTAGATATAGCTTTTAATACTAATTCTAACTATGCAAAAATAACATAAATGTCTAAATGTTGTCTTGCTATACTAAATGTTGTTGTTAGTTGTAAGTGAAATGTTGCGACTAGATAATTAGCATTTCACTTCGATGTTAAACTTACTCAACTGTACTTTCAGAGTCTTTTGTTTCTGTTCTCAAGATATAAGTTTATATGTGTTAACTATTGTTTCTTCTTGTTGATGATGAAGGGGTCCTACGGATGCCCCAAGGCTTACTTAGCATTCGTGCTAAAGCATTTGAATCATCCTTTTCGCAGATTACAAGTATAATGTTTACGACATGTGACCGAAGAGTTCTAAACAGTTTTCCGTGTCTCCCAAGAGTTAATGATTTAAGAGATATAATGTCGTAAGTGTTGTTGGTGAGATCTTCAAATAGCCTAGTTTGTAAAAATCAGACGTACGTCAGTTGTAATAATCAAAATCTCTGTGTTAACCTTTATTAATTTGTCTAGACAAAAGAATAGGATTCATAGACCAAGTTTAACTCTATGTATGAAATCATTGTGAGTTTCTATTTGATGTATAAAAGGAGATTACCCAATGTCTATACATAATGGCTAAATACAATTGAATACAATGTCGATATGCAATTCCTTATATATAATGTAGAGCCTAGGAATTATATGCATGAATTGATTAAATGCTATTCTAGGAATTATTGAAAATCCATGTCATAATATAATGCTATCCTATGCACTATAAACAATTCTTTTGAAGTTTTGATACTATATCAAAATATGCATATTCCAAACCTATACAAGGTGCTATGAACATAAAATATATGGTGATGTGTGTGCACACCTATGTGCCCCGATATAATATTGTGATTTCCTAACTATGCATTCGACTCTACCTTGACTTACCACAAGGTGTTAATACCAAGTCGAATGTCACATTTTTATGATGTTTTGTATGAAATATCTAATACCAACTCCATTGATGTATCGTGCTGGCAGGCACTTGGGATTCCTTGGCATTTAATACTCACCATTCCCGAGACAGTGGAAAACCTCCATGGATCTCGTCGTGGTGCTTAAGCACGTGATAGTGTGGTGATGTCTCATGTCTCGAGATGAGTTGTAAGTGTTTTGGTTCAAGAGTTATCTAAGATGGCTCCTCAGTGGCTATGGTAATGATGGGTCAATTAATATGGTTGTTTGCTTGGGTTACGTGAAAACCCTTCGGTGATATCCACCGTTGATCTAGCAAGGGTTTTGGTTGTTGGGATCTAACCCTACCTCCACTATGCTCACGGAGTTATTGTTTTCCTTAGCATTCGGCGTTGTGGCTCTGAGGAGAGGCTAACAGGACGAGAGCCTTCAGGGTTTTGATAACAGACTTTTGGTGGAGCATCCACGGTTTGAAACCATGACCTGTTAGTAGTTCATGAGCTGAGACCTTGAGGTGTTTTTACAGTAGCAGTTTTGTAATGTCAGTTCTAGGGTGTGTGATAAATTCTTAGTGATAGTTGGTTCGATACTTGGTTTTCCATGCATGTTCAATGGTGGTTTTCCAGAGTTGTTTTGCATACTTCTTTGTATTCGATGGTGGAGAATGGTTTCAGTAGGCACAGTCTTGGCATTTTCCTTCGGTGAAATTCTTTAAAGGTAAAGGATCTCGATTTAAAACCCTATATCTCCATTCTATTTTTGAGAGTTCAGTTACTGCTATTTCATATTCGATAATCTTTGTAAAACTTGTTTTGACCGCTACTGTATTTCAAATGGTAGGTACCTTCGTCAATGGCTTCTCAGTTTAAGTGTTTGGTAGCTAGCAACTGCTAAAAGACTAGTAAGCTTCGGTGGTTACTCGTTACTCCAGTTAGATGACTATTGGGTCTTTACTGTTTTCTTTGCTGAGACTATGTGTTTGTTGTGGCTCCGAGGGTGACCTTCGTTGAAATACTTGTGAGATTGTTTTTACAGTTGGGGAGGATGAAACCCTTGACCCATTCGTCGTTGTTTTTAGCAGTGCTTGTTTTTCTATTGTAAAATCCATAAGAAAATACTAGGAAGGGTTTCACCCTGCTACTGTTCTTGGTAAAAGAAGGATTTATGTTTCGTTCATCCTATGTTCGTAAATGATGATACTGTAAGCTATTTTATGTGTAAGAGGCGAAGCTTAATGTTGGCAATCTACTGTGTAAATGATAATACGATAACTTGTTTACCCACTTATTCGTGTTCGTTTTGTGTAAAGATTTGGGCTCTGGTTTGTATGCATTTGATGCTTTTAACGTTCTACCACTATGTATCTTAAGTAAAGCTCAATAGCTTAGGGTTTGTATCTGTATTAAAATTTTAAACCCTTAAGTGGGTTCTCGGGATTGTTCAACTATTATGGTATTTAAATGTTTAGTTTCGTAGGGTCGATGTCTTTAGCAGCTAATCGTAGGGTTTACTGTGTAATAGTTTTTCAATTGAAAGGGTTAATGTAGACTCATGACACTGCCTTGATTCCAATCTTTAAGAATGTAAATGATAATCGTTTTTGTGTCTAAGTATATGGAGCCGTGGGCTTCTCTTTGTTATTCTTTTCTGTTGATTTTTAAAGTATTGGCCGAGAGCCAATGTCTTCTAATCGTAACTGTGTATTGAGGTTGTATCTATTTTTTTGTTTTGATGTTGACTATAAATGTTTGAACCTTAGTGAAATTCTAAAACTGAGAGGTGGATGTTGATACTTCTAGAGTTGGTCGATGGAAACTCTGTTTGGATAAAAGAAATAATGATTCTTTGTTTTACTAGTTGTGATAACCATGGAAAATAATAAAAACATAAGATAGGGTTCTTCGAATCCAATGTTAAATGTGAATGGGATTTAGCTACAGTTGTTAAATAATTAAATAATGTGAAAGAAAAGAATGCAATGTTGTACATAAGGATTTGTGCAGAATAATTATGCATTGTTTGTAATAGAAATTAATTCTATGTACTTAAGAAATAAATTATTTGCAGCTGTTATTTCAAAAATTTGTGAAATAAAAATATAGTAAACCTAAAAATTCAACTGATGGAAAGAATGAATAATGAAAACGTAGAATTATATTATTTAACACAGAATGTTAATAGTAGGAGAAACTAATGAAATACAACGGTATTGATCTTTTCATTCATCTGGCAATCTGCCTATCAATTTATCTATCTTAATTTCTTCTCTGTACTAGAGTACGATGTAGACCCATTAGCATGGGGAAAAAATGCAAAGAAACATTTACTTCAATTCATCTTACTTATTCATTTCTAAACAGAATCCTAGTTAGAACAAACACTGAAATAAATGTATTTGTTTTTATAATATTCATGAAAACAGTAAATCAATATTCGCAGATAGGAACTTTAACTACTTAAAATTTGAAAAGACAAGTAGAACCTGTAAATGAATATAGGGATGACAAACACCCAAGGAGGCCTGTTCCTCCCAACCTTTTCCAGAAGAAGCAGCCAAAACTACTTGCTTCCTTTGGACCCCCGAGCCTGCTTACTGAACCACTAAGTAGATGGAATCTGTGTAAAAGCAAAGCACTTAGAAAAACAACTTCTGCACTCAGTAGTGTAACTTATGCACTCAAAATATGCCTTATGCACTCAGCAATATAACTTCTGCACTCAGTAGTATAATAGGCAAACTTACACCATGATAAAAAACTCAGCATATCCCCTCATCAAATCTCTTGGGTGCAAACACAACAAAACCGTAAGGTAAGTTTCCTTGTCAGGAAAAGTGATGAATCTTAGTTCATAATTTAATGGCTCTTGTATAGACTGCCTAGGTCTTTAGTGGTCAGTTTTAAATAAATAAGACTCAAGCTCCAGTCCCACCTTCCAAGGCACTATGACCACATTTCAAGGGAGTTGTGCCATACCAACAGCTAGTTAGTTGCATCATAATGTTGCCACTTGTCCATTTCCTTCTACCCCAGATTCCATTCCACCTAGTGGGTCAGTAACCATTCTTTCAACAATCCCCTTATGTGTTTGTCTCCTATTTAATTTATTAAATAATAAAATATTGTGCAATTAGAGTCATCCTTAGACACTTGTCCAATATAAAACTTTACAATAAAAGTTAACATAATGTTTCCAACATAAAATGTTTTTCAGCAGAAAGGGTATGTTACAAACACCCCCACTTAATCTCAACATCGTCCTTGATGTTGCTTATTCATCATCCGATCCTTCCTGGAATAGAACTGGATATGCTTCCCACATTTTACTTTCCAGTTCCTAGGTAGCTTCATCATGGCTAAGGTGCTTCCATTGCACCTTTACCTGCCCTATGGTACGATTCTGGAGCATAATTTCCGTCATGTCGTGAATAAAATCTGGTTCCACCTGAAAATCTCCTTCGGGCTCCACCTGTATGTCATTCCAATTCAACACATGAGTAGCATCATGCACATACTTCTTTAAAACAGAAATGTGAAAAACGTTATGGATTTTTAATTCAGATGGCAAATCCAATTGATATGCGACAGCTCCTATCCTTGATAGGATTTCAAATGGTCCACGGTACCTTGGTGCTAGTTTAGCACAACTCCCAAGCTTCAAAGAAATTTTCTTGGGTTTTACCTTTATAAAAACATGGTATCCAACCTGAAATTCTCTTTTAGTACGTTTCAAATCTACATAACTCTTTTGCCGATATTGGGCAACTTTTAAGTTACCTTGAACCTGTTTCATGGTTAGCTCCATTTCTTTCAATAAATCTGGTCCTAGCATCAATCTATCTATAGGATTATCCCAAGAAATAGGAGTGCAACATTTTCTTCCATACAAAATCTCAAATCGACTTAACTTAGCATATGCTTGATAATGATTATTGTATGCAAATTTTGCTAAATGTAAATAATCCTCCCACTTAGATGGATGATATTTGACGTACATTCTTAGCATGTCTTCTAAAATCTGGTTTACTCTTTCTGTTTGACCATCAGTTTGTGGGTGGAAAGAAGTGCTGGAATTTAGTTCAGTATTTAAAACTTTAAACAGTGCTGTCCAAAAATTTCTAGTGAACTTAGAGTCTCGGTCAGAAATGATTACCTTTGGAATTCCGTGCAAGCGAAAGATTTGCTTCATAAATACATCTACAATGTTAAAAGCTTTAAAAGTGGTTTTAACAGGAATAAAATGAGCAGCCTTACTTAACTTGTCCACAACCACCATTACGGAGTCATTCTGTTTCTGGTTTTTAGGAAAACCTATAATAAAATCAATGCTAATAATCTCCCATTTCCATTCTGGAATTGGCAATGGTTGTAGTAGTCTAGTTGGATGTTGATGTCCAGCCTTAATGGTTTGACATTCAAAACATCTGGCTATGTACTCAACCACTTCATTCTTCATGTTGGGCCAAAAATAATCCTTCCTTAACATAGTTATCATTTTCTGATAACCTAGATGTCATGAATAAGGACTCTTATGAACTTCATACCAAATTAAAAGCTTAACCTTTGACACATTTGGTACATAAATTCTATTTTTATAAGTCATTAAGCCCTTTTTATTAATGTTGTAATCTGTTATTAAATTTTCAAATGCATTTTCAGCAACTTTACCAAGCAATTTTTGATAATTTTCATCTTGTTTAATTCCTTCTTCGATTTGATTTTCCAAATCTGTCTTAAAGGTGTTGATTGCTGCCATAAATCTTAATCTGGGATTCCTGCTTAAGGAATCAGCAACTTTGCTTTCCTTTCCCTTGATGTTTTGAATCTCAAAATCATACTCACTAAGGAAAGCTATCCATCTAGCTTGCCTTGCGTTAAGATTTGTTTGATCCAACAAATACTTTAAACCTTTATTATCTGTCATTAGTATGAATTTTCTTCCAATCAAGTGATGGCGCCACATTTTTAATGCATGTATCATGGCTGCCAACTCAAGATCGTAAGTTGCATAATTCGTTTCATGGATTTTTAACTTTCTAGACTCAAAAGCGATAGCATGACCTTCTTGAGTTAGGACCCCACCAAGTCCATCGTTGCATGCATTAGTGCATACCACAAAGTCCTTGTTAGGATCAGCAATTTTTAAAATTGGTGCAATGGTTAATAATTCTTTTAACTTATTAAATATTTCTTGACACTTTTGATCCCATACAAATTTCTTCCCTTTCTTCTGCAAAGAAGTAATGGGGTTCGCAATTCTTGAAAACCCTTCAATAAAATTTCTATAGTAACCTGTTATCCCCATAAATGACTGAACGTCAGTTACATATTTAGGGACATGCCACTCGTTAATTGCTTTTATCTTATCTGGGTCGACAAAAATTCCTTCTTTAGAAATTATGTGACCTAACTACTGTATTTTATCTTTATAAAAATCACATTTACTGAACTTGGCGTAAAGTTGATGTTCTCTTAAAACTTGCAGAATTATTTGTAAATGTTTGTCATGCTCTTCTTTAGTTTTTGAGTAAATCAGAATATCATCAATGAACACAACTACAAACTTATCCAAATATTTATGCAGAACGTTGTTCATTAAACACATGAACACTGCCGGTGCGTTGGTTAGCCCAAAAGGCATAAGTACGAACTCGTAGTGTCCATATCATGTTCTGAATGCAGTTTTGAATATGTCTTCATCTTTTATTCTAACCTGATGATACCCGGACCTTAAGTCAATTTTAGTGAATATCTCTGCTCCACGTACTTGATCAAATAGATCATCTATGAGGGGTAAGGGATATTGGTTCTTAATTGTCATCTTATTAAGATGACGGTAATCGGTGCACAATCGCATGGTACCATCCTTCTTTTTAACGAAAATTATTGGTGCTCCCCAAGGAGACACACTTGGCCTTATGTAGTTTTTATCTATTAATTCCTTCAACTGAGATTTTAACTCGTTTAAATCCAGAATATTCATCCTGTAGGGAGCCTTTGAGTTTGGTACCACACCTAGTACTAACTCAATGGTGAAATCAAGTTCCATTTTCGGAGGTAATCCTAGAATTTATTCTGGAAATACACTAGAAAAGTCCCTAAGGATGGGAATATCCTCCATTTTTAACTTGTCTTCTTTAGATGAACACTCGTCATTAATAACATTAACAACAAACATTTTATAGCCCTTTCTGGTAGCTCTCTTAACTTGTAACGCGGAAATTTGTCTTACTGAAATATTCCTATGAATTCCTTTTACTGTTTCAGTTTTACCTTCATTATTTAGACAAGTAAATGATTTATCATAACAATTAAGCACTACTCTACGTTGTTCAATCCAATCCATGCCAATCAACAAGTCATATGACCCTAAGGGTAAAACATTGAGATTAACTTGGGTTTTTAGCTGATTCAAAAATACATCACAATTTCTAACAAAGTTTGTAACCTTTCTTTTAGTGCCTGTTGCTAGCTGAACTAACCAAGAATTATCAAACTTTTCTATTCTTAACATGCAATTTTTCACTAATTCAGGTGAAATGTAACTCAAACTTGCACTTGGATCTATCAAAACAGAAATAGATCAGTTTTGTAGCATACCTTCGATTTCGACCATGGACGTTTGATGGTCTGCTTGCGATTTTTCAGTGCTACATTTATCCTTGGCATTTCTCTTGCCACATCACCTACTGTTGGCTTCGCTTGTATGCTATGAATGTTGTTGACTGTCCTTTTGTTGCGTGGGCAATTTTCTTTCTTATGTGGTCCACCACAATCAAAACACTTAAAAGGTCCTTTCTGTTCAGCATACCTGGTGTTGTTATTGTTATTAGGTGCATTTCTTGCAGCATTAAAATTCTGTGGTGTATTATTTCTGTAGTTATTATTACTTGGAAAATTTTTGTTATTAAAATTTTTCTTAAAACTTCCAGAATTATGATTAAAGCTTTTCTTTTTATGCTCGAATTGATTATACTTATTGCTTTTCCAGCCAGTTATTCCTTCTCTTTTTCTATTTTGGTCAAAATATAAATTGGCTTTCCTCATAGCCTCTTCCAAAGTGGAAGGGTTATCATACTCAATTCTATCTTTAAGGTTGAAATGTAGACAACTTAGAAACCTTTGCACCTTAGGCTTCTCTTCGACCATGTAAGGTACATACCTTAACAAGCTAAGAAACTTGCTGCACAACTCGTTCATGTTCAAAGTACCCAATTTTAGATCATAAAACTCTTTTGATTTATCTTCATAGTATTGTTATGACAAGAAATTTTTCTTAAATAACTTTTTAAACATATTCCAGGTTACGTCCCTTTCCTTTATGCTCTTAATTCTTTTAAGGTTCTACCACCAGGTATCTTCCTTTCCTATCAGATTGTAAATAGCCATCTTGGATTTTAACTGAGAAGAGTAATCATAAATATTAAAGTACTTCTTCATTCTAGACAGCCATGCTTCAGCCGTCTCACCCTTTTCAGTTTTGCCATTGAATGTTGGTGGCTTAATCTTTTTAAACTCTCTAGTAATTTGTTCATGATGCTTATACTTCCTCTTCTTGGAACAACAATCACTGTCACTACTGTCACAGTCAGATTTATCATTACTTCGATTAGATTCAAATGAAGAGTAACTAATATTTTTATCATTTTTAACTTTCTTACTCTTATGTTTGTGAGACATTGTACCAGAATCAGAATTCACTTCTGATTTCCTTCCTCTTTCCTCGTGATGGTATTTCTCCAATAGAATTTGATTTAACTCTTCATGTGCTTTCATAATGCGTTCATTTTCTTCCTTAACAACTCTTATCTTAGATTTTAAATCTTTTACAGTATGAAGAAGTTCTAAAGATTGGTTATTTAATTCCACATATATTCCTTCATTATTATTGTTATTATGCTCGTTACGAGGAGATATGTCCTCTATTGATTCCTCCAGTATGTTCATACCTACAAATTAATATCAAATTGTTTTGTACAAAAATAAAATGAAAAATAAAAGTTAGTAACATAAACTTTCTGATTTTTATTTTATGTTTGTGCGCGTGAGCCTATTTCAGGCCTAGAGTTTGAACCCGCGCTCTGATACCACATGTAACATCCCAAAATTTACAAAAATTTAAAATTTTTAGATATAGCTTTTAATACTAATTCTAACTGTGCGAAAATAACATAAATGTCTAAATGTTGTCTTGATGTACTAAATGTGGTTGTTAGTCGTAAGTAAATGTTGCGACTAGATAATTAGTATTTCACTTCGATGTTAAATTGACTCAACTATACTTTCAGAGTCTTTTGTTTCTGTTCTAAGGATATAAGTTTATATGTGTTAACTATTGTTTCTTCTTATTGATGATGAAGGGGTCCTACGGATGCCCCGAGGCTTACTTAGCATTCGTGCTAAAGCATTTGAATCGTCCTTTTCGTAGATTATAGGTATAATGTTTACGACCTGTGACCGAAGAGTTCTAAATAGTTTTTCGTGTCTCCCAAGTGTTAATGATATAAGAGACATAATGTCATAAGTGCTGTTGGTGAGATCTTCAAATAGCGTAGTTTGTAAAAATCAGACATACGTCAGTTGTAATAATCAAAATCTTTGTATTCACCTATATTAATTTGTCCAAACAAAAGAATAGGATTCATAGACCAAGTTTAACTCTATGTATAAAATCATTGTGAGTTTCTATTTGATGTATAAAAGGAGATTACCCAATGTCTATACATAATGGCTAAATACAATTGAATACAATGTCGATATGCAATTCCTTATATATAATGTAGAGCCTAGGAATTATAAGCATGAATTGATTAAATGCTATTCTAGGAATTATTGCAAATCCATGTCATAATATAATGCTATCCTAATAATGCACTATAAACAATTCTTTTGAAGTTTTGATACTATATTAAAATATGCATATTCCAAACCTATACAAGGTCCTATGAACATAAACTATATGGTGATGTGTGTGCACACCTATGTGTCCTGATATAATATTGTGATTTCCTAACTATGCATTCAACTCTACCTTGACTTACCACAAGGTGTTAATACCAAGTCGAATGTCACATTTTTATGATGTTTTGTATGAAATATTTGATACCAACTCCATTAATGTATCGTGCTGGAAGGCACTTGGGATTCCTTGGCATTTAATACTCACCATTGTCGAGACAGTGGAATACCTCCGTGTATCTCATCGTGGTGCTTAAGCCCATGATAATGTGGTGATGTGTCATGTCTTGTGATGAGCTATAAGTGTTTTGGTTCAAGAGTTATCTGAGTTGGCTCCTCTGTGGCTATGGTAATGATGGGTCAATTAATATGGTTGTTTTCTTGGGTTACGTGAAAACCCTTCGGTGATCTCCATCGTTGATCTAGCAAGGGTTTTGGTTGTTGGGATCTAACCCTACCTCCACTATGCTCACGGATTTATTGTTTTCCTTAGCATTCAGTGTTGTGTCTCTAAGGAGAGGCTGACAGGCTGAGAGCCTTCAAGGTTTTGATAACAGTCTTTTGGTGGAGCATCCACGTTTCGAAACCGTAACATGTTAGTAGTTTATGAGTCGAGACGTTGAGGTGTTTTTACAGTTGCATTTTTGTAATGTCAATTCCAGGGTGTGTGATAAATTCTTATTGATAGTTTGTTCGACACTCGGCTTTCCATGCCTGTTCAATGGTGGTTTTCCAGAGTTTTTTTTCATACTTCTTTGTATTCGATGGTGGAGAATGGTTTCAGTAGGCATAGTCTTGGCGTTCTGCTTTGGTGCAATTCTTTAAAGGTAAAGGATCTCAATTCGAAACCCTGTATCTCCATTCTATTTTTGAGAGTTTAGTTACTGTTATTTCATATTCAATAATCTTTGTAAAACTTGTTTTGACCACTACTATATTTTGAATGGAAGGTACCTTCGTCAATGGCTTCTCAGTTTAAGTGTTTGGTAGCTGGAAACCGCTAAAAGATCGGTAAGTTTCGGTGGTTACTCATTACTCCGGTTAGATGACTATTGGGTATTTACTGTGTTCTTTGCCGAGACTATGTGTTTGTTGTGGCTACGAGGGTGACCTTCGTCAAAATACTTGTGAGCTTGTTTTGACAGTTGGGGAGGATGAAACCCTCGACCCATTCATCATTGTTTTCAGTAGTGCTTGTTTTTCTATTGTAAAATCCATAAGAAAATACTAGGAAGGGTTTCACCCTGCTACTGTTCTTGGTAAAAGAAGGATTTATGTTTCGTTCATCCTGTGTTCGTAAATGATGATACTGTAAGCTATTTTTTGTGTAAGAGGCGAAGCTTAAGGTTGGCAATCTACTGTGTAAATGATAATACGATAACTTGTTTACCCACTTATTCGTGTTTATTTTTGTGTCAAGAGTTGGGCTCTGGTTTGTATGCATTTGATGCTTTTAACGTTCTACCACTATGTATCTTAAGTAAAGCCCAATAGCTTAGGGTTTGGATCTGTATTAAAATGTTTAAACCCTTAAGTGGGTTCTCAGGATTGTTCAACTGTTATGGTATTTAAATGTTTAGTTTCATAGGGTTGATGTCTATAGTAGCTAAATATAGGGTTTATTGTGTAATAGTTTTTCAATTGAAAGTGTTAATGTAGACTCATGATACTGCCTTGATTCCAGTCTTTAAGAATGTAAATGATAATTGTTTTTGTGTCTAAGTATATGGAACCATGGGCTTCTCTTTGTTATTCTTTTCTGTTGATTTTTAAAGTATTGGCCGAGAACCAATGTCTTCTAATCATAACTGTGTATTGAGGTTATATCTGTTTTTGTGTTTTGATGTTGACTATAAATGTTTGAATCTTAGTGAAATTCTAAAACTGAGAGGTGGATGTTGATACTTCTAGAGTTGGTCGATGGAAACTTTGTTTGGATAAAAGAAATAATGATTCTTTGTTTTACTAGTTGTGATAACCATGGAAAATAATAAAAACATAAGATAGGGTTCTTCGAATCCAATGTTAAATGTGAATGGGATTTAGCTGCAGTTGTTAAATAATTAAATAAATAAAGAATGTGAAAGAAAAGAATGCAATGTTGTACATAAGGATTTGTGCAAAATAATTATGCATTGTTTGTAATAGAAATTAATTCTGTGTACTTAAGAAATAAATTATTTGCAGCTGTTATTTCAAATAAAATTTGTGAAATAAAAATATAGTAAACCTAAACATTCAACTGATGGAAAGAATGAATAATGAAAACGTAGAATTATATTATTTAACACAGAATGTTAATAGTAGGAGAAACTAATGAAATACAACGGTATTGATCTTTTCATTCATCTGGCAATTTTCCTATCAATTTATCTATCTTAATTTCTTCTCTATACTAGAGTACGATGCAGATCCATTCGCATGGGGAAAAAATGCAGAGAAACAGTTACTTCAATTCATCTTACTTAATCATTTCTAAACAGAATCCTAGTTAGAACAAACACTGAAATAAATGTATTTGTTTTTATAATATTCATGAAAACTGTAAATCAATATTCGCAGATAGGAACTTTAACTACTTAAAATTTGAAAAGACAAGTAGAACCTGTAAATGAAGATAGGGATGAAAAACACCCAAGGAGGCCTTTTCCTCCCAACCTTTTCCAGAAGAAGCTTCCAAAACTACTTGCTTCCTTTGGACCCCTGAGCCTGCTTACCGAACCACTAAGTAGATGGAATCTGTGTAGAAGCAAGGCACTCAAAAAAACAACTTTTGCACTCAACAGTGTAACTTCTGCACTCAAAATATGCCTTCTGCACTCAGCAATATAACTTCTGCACTCAGTAGTATAATAGGCAAACTTACACCATGATCAAAAACTCAGCATATCCCCTCATCAAATCTCTTGGGTGCAAGCACAGCAAAACCCCAAGGTAAATTTCCTCGTCAGGAAAACTGATGAACCTTAGTTCATAATTTGATGGCTCTTATATAGACTGCCTAGGTCTTTAGTGGTTAGTTTTAAATAAATGAGCCTCAAGCTCCAGTCCCACCTTCCAGGGCACTATGACCACATTTCAAGGGAGGTTTCTCATACCAACAGCTAGTTAGTTGCATCATGATGCTGCCACTTGTCCATTGCCTTCTACCCCAGATTCCATTCCACCTAGTGGGTCAATAACCACTCTTTCAACAGTCCCCTTAGGTGTTTGTCTCCGATTTAATTTATTAAATAATAAAATATTGTGCAATTACAATCATCCTTGGACACTTGTCCAATATAAAACTTTACAATAAAAGTTAACATAATGTTTCCAACATAAAATGTTTTTCAGCAAAAAGGGTATGTTACACAAAAGCAAAGTAATAACATGCCCAGAACACATTACATAATACATAATACATGATGCTTGGGCATTCATCCCTATTAACCATCTAAACCAAACCATGCATTTGACATATAACACACACACACATCTAGCATGCATCTAGCATTCATCATGGCACAACAACAACTTCAAACACAATTCAGATACAAGGCATAAATATACAACCCTACTCATACAAAGCTTCCTATTGATCAACTTCCATATAAATTCATTCAATCAATAACTAGTATGTAATAAGCAATCCATAAACACATGATACATCCTTATTCAAACACCACAAGGCAGAAATATTTTAATTGAAAACCACCAGGAAACCGGCTATGGACTGCAACGTTCCATCCCAACCATAGATCTCTTCCTATCCTCTATTATTTCAGCAATCACAGATCACCCCCAAGCTGGGGCTATGTATCCACTAAGTATTATCACTCAGGATCACTCACAACATTGGTTCACAGTCACTCAATTCATTCAGCACACAGTGGGTTTTTTAAGTAAATGGGGAGGTAGGTGCTGAGTTTACTAACTCATTGAGCTCGACCATAGAGATACAAGCATATCCCTTTGGCTTCAGACAGCCCAGGAACCCCCATCATCCCCACTCCCAGCCTTAGTAAGGTCCCCTTCTCTGCTACACAGTCCCTCAAGCGCCCCTTCCCTCAGCATTGATCTAGGTAGGTATGGATGGTCCTAACTTCTAAACCAATGGATACTTGAGATTTCATTGGTTCCACCCTGGAATCCAACTCTTTGATCCTTTTCCCACTTAAATCCACTCTTGGATCTTTCCCAAAATCTTCCCCTGTGAATTCCTTCACAGATTCCACTATCTGCTTCTAAAGCAGGGTTTTCTAGTAATATTTGGTTCTGTGATTTGTGCCTCCACAGAATCGCGATCTCTCGTTCTCTCCTCTCTAGTATGGGGGTTGGTGAATGGCTAGTGCATGAATGGATCGTTCCTCTGAATGAATGAATGTATCATTTCCTTCCACCCATGGGTATTCAAACAGGCTCTGTCAGTTTTAGGCGTTGAGTGTCTTTCCATATAAGCAACTAGAGTCATGCTCTACCATACAAAATCGTGGGCATGGTCCATACTCCATCGAATTCATGACCCAATTTCTCAACCACTCTCTTACAGTTTCATTAATGGCTTTATGGGAGGTCACATGGGTTCATGAATGTATAAGTGGCAACATGGGAAACGAATCCCATAACCCCCTCACCTCTCCCTAGTGGATACGCAGCCCCTATTTCTCACGTGGCCTCCATAGCCAGTTCCTTAGGTGTTTTATTGAAATGCTAATATTTACATCATTTATATTTCTTCATGGCTTAACAACCCATGAATAATTAGCTATCAAATACTTTCCTATGCAACTAGAACCTGAACATCCACTAGTGGGGCCTTGCCCTTGAGCTCCACAATAGGGTGACACACATTGTATACAATATTTACATTGAGGCCAATAACCAAAAGGGTCAATATAGGGGTACTACACTTGTGGCCTTCTGAGGCCACCGAAAACCCAGCGTTACTTTTTTCTTTTCTTTTTTTACTTCCAAAACCACACACAGTCGCACTGGACTCGTATCCACAATCCCCATTGCGATCTGCAGTCCACATGGTGTCTTTCCACAATTTGCAATTGCATCTTTCCACATTCTGCAACCCGCATTGTGTCTTTCTGCAATCTGCAATCTACATTGCATCTTTCCGCAATCCACGATTCACAATTGTGCCTTTCTATAATCTGCAACTGTGCCTTTTTGTAATCCACAACTACGCCTTTCCGCAATCTGCAATCTGCATTGTGGAAGTCATAAATGAGGAATTACAACTTCCAACCTCGAGAAAATCACCCTTCCACAGTCCGCAATCTACATTGTGGAAGTCGGGAATGCGGAAGTCCAACTTCCAACTTATGGAAAACTCACCCTTCCGCAATCTGCAATCCGCATTGCGGAAGTCAGAACTACGGAAGTCCAACTTTCAACTTCTGGAAAACTTCCCCTTCCGCAATCCGCAATCCACATTGCGGAAGTCCAACTTCAAACTTCTGGAAACTTCCCCTTCTGCAATCTACAATCCACATTACGGAAGTTGGGATTGCGGAAGTCCAACTTCTCTTTTCAGCAGTTTACCAATGCAAACTTCTAAGGGGCATAACTTCCTGATCCATATTCCAAATGAGGCAAGGTTGGTACCGTTGGAAATATCCTCAAGAGATCTATCCAATGGTAGAATCCCCTACTCAGATGAGGTATCTAACCTCCTCATTTTCTTCTCTGGAGTTCTGTCTAACCTTCTAAGGTATCTTCCAACCCTTAATAGGTCTTTTACTTATCCCCTGCCATAACCCATCTTTCCTCTGTCCCATAGAGTGGTCTAGGAATACCCCAGTCCACCTAACCATCCCCATGATTAAGGTTGAGCAGTCCATTACAAAGTTAAGTATATCATAACAAACACATAGAATAAATGAAACTAAGGCTAACCATACATCTAACACATGTAAATTAGCAATGCATTAAACTCATGCAACCGAATTAAGTATTCAACCTATGCTCAGCCTTTCACTCATACTTACACATGGTCTAAATATTATTCCCATTCATATAACATTCATTCAACATTCTTAATCAAAACAACATAATAATAACACATGAAATAACATCATTCATTCCATAGAATACTTATCTTTGTATCTTGAAGTTTCCCCAGCAACTGGCTAAGTGAGAGAAACGTTCCACCCAACCTTAGGTCTCTTTCCTGCCTATACTCTTTCAGCTGAGAGACCACCCTCGAGATGGGCTATGTATCCACTAAGGAGGGCTAGGCATGCTCTCTAACAGTTAAGATCCACTTCCAATGATAAGACAACTTATAGTTGTGTTTATCAAGCAATCCAGGAAACATAGTCATGCTAAGCCACCTTGCAAATGGGTTTATCGAGCATACACATGCTAAGCCAACCTACAGATGGGTTTATCAAGCATACAGGGAAATAGGGAGGATATTGCTAATCTAGTGAGCTCAACCACAGAGCTACAGGAATCTCAATCGCTCAGGAGGCAGGCACCCATGTTATCCACCTCACCCAACACAAGGAAGGCCCTCTTCTGATCTGTTACACAGTCCCCCAAGGCCCCTTCCCTTCTAGTACTATTCAGGGTAGGCATAAGAAGGTCCTACTGCTAGTTCTGTGAGATCATAGTCTTCACTAGGTTTATCAAGTATTCCCACCTTAAACCCTATCTTCTACTTCTACATCTACTGAACAAGTTGGTTCGTTCCAGGGTTTTGAACTAAACTCTGTCCCATAACTCGACTCTCTGCTCATGGAATTCCAGGACTCGCATAGCTTCCTCAAGCTATTCACGCCCTGTAATCCCCTCTCAGCTCGTCTTCAGGTTTCTACTCAAAGATCACGCATACGCGTCGGATCCCTCTGGTACTCAGTTTCTCTACTTAGGCTCTCTCTGCATCTCAGGGTCTCTCCCCAACCAAATGAATCCTCTAACCAACCGACAGAATGAATGAACTGAGTGCAGAATCCCCAACCTAGATCTCAGTGTCGTTTTTATCCCTTGCGAATATCCTCCGCAGACTTTCCTTCTCCACATTCTATAACTGAATCCGTACCCGTACAGGGAATCAAATATGTTACTCATGCCCAAGTGGTAGGACGGGTCACCATCCCATGACCCCCTCACATCTCCCTAGTGCATACCTTCGCCCCATTCTTAGTAGTTGCCTCACTTAGCCAGTTTTGGGTATTTCATTGCAATATTAAACATTTACATTCATTACAAAATTTCATGGCTTAATAGCACATGCATAGTCCCATTGTCAAATACTTGCCTATGAAAGCAAACCTTAAACATCTACTAGTGGGGCCTTGGCCTTGAGATCCACACTAGGATCAACACACATCACACAAACATAATATTTACATTGAGGCCAATAATTACTAAGGTGGGGTATGGGTATTACAACTCACTTGCTCCAGAACCCCCGAACCTGATCATTGAACCACAAGAGAAAAATCCACTCAATGCACCATCTCTTGCATTTTCATATTCAATCCCCATCCAATGCTAGCCTCCTACTGCTTATGGACATACTATTATATAGTATTTTTCCTAGGACTTGGTCATTTATGAGACTCATGCTCTTTAGCACTCAACTAAGAGTTGTGACCTGATTTTGGGGAAGATGCCTCTTGCACCTTGAGTTCTCACTCAACAGCTTCAGCCACTTGAATTTTTCTCTTGTGGGTCAGCAATCACTCATGCAACAGCTATTTCATTTATGTCCCCCCTTCAGTATTTTTATTAATAAAAGAATAATCCATTACATTGTTTTTTTTTACTTCTTGTCAAAAATATTTAAAAATAAAATAAATTAAAATATTCAGAAAAGTATTTAATAATGATTTATTAAATCCTGGTGTATTACATACGTCTCCTCTTAAAGGATAACACCGTCCTCGTTGTTATTATTTTTCTGTCTTTATTCTTCCATTTCTTCGTCCTGGAATAGGATTGGATATGCCTCCCACATATCACTTTCCAATTCCCAAGTGGACTCTTCTGGACTAAGGTGCTTCGATTGCACCTTGACTTGTATGATGATACAGTTCCGGAGTAAAAGTTCTCTTCTGTCGAGGATACGCTCTGGTCCCACCTGGAACTCTCCCTCGGGTTCCACCTGTATAACATCCTAATCAATCACATGAGTAATGTCATGAACATAATTATTTAAAATGGAAACGTGAAAAACATTATGTACTTTAATAATAGGAGGTAGGGATAACTGGTATGCTACCAACCCTACTTTAGCCAAAATTTCAAATGGCCCACTATACTTGGGTGCCAATTTTGAATACCTTCCCAGCCTTAGGGAGATTTTCTTGGGTCTTACCTTGATATACACATGCTCGTCTACCTGGAACTCTTGATGAGTTCTTTTTAAGTCAACATAGCTTTTATGCCTGTCTTGGGAAGCCTTCATATTTTGTTGTACCTGCTTCACGGTTAGTTCCATGTCTTTTAACAATTCAGGTCCTAACATTAATCGGTCCACCAGACTGTGCTCCATGAACTAGGAGTATTCAATTACATCCATACAGAATTTCAAAGGGACTCATACCAACTGATACATGAAAATGCTTATTGTAAGCAAATTCTACTAAGTGCAAGTAGTTTTCCCACTTACCTAGTTTGTCCATTACATACATTCTTAGCATGTATTATAGGACTTGGTTTACCCTTTCAATCTTCCCATCTGTTTGTAGATGATACGCAGTACTGAAATTCAACTAAGTTCCTAACCCTTTAACTAAAGCTTTCCAGAAATTTCCTGTAAATTTTACATCTATGTCTGAGATTATTACCTTTGGTAGGCCATGTAACCTGAAAATCTCTTTCATCAATATATATGCAATGTTAACAGCCTTATAAGTAGATTTTACTGGAATAAAGTGAGCTTCTTTGCTTAATTTATCAATTACGACCATGATTGAGTCGTGCTGCCTAAATATTTTAGGTAGGCTAGTTATAAAGTCCATGCTGATGATTTCCCACTTCCATTCCAGAATGGGTAGTGGTTTCAATAACCCGGCTGGGTGTTGGCGTTCTGCCTTGAATTTTTGGCATTCAATGCTGCGAGCTAAGTATTCTGCTACCTCTTTCTTCATGTTAGGACAAAAAAAGTCTTTTCTTATCATGGTGATCATCTTTTGGTATCCTGGGTGTCCTGAATAAGGTCATTTGTGTAACTCATTCATAACAGTTAATTTGACTTCTGGTGTATTTGGTATGTACAATCTGTTTTTATGCAGCAGTAACCTTCTTTCATTTAAATTGAAATTTTTTTTTATCTGGTTCTTTTCATTTTCAGTAGTCTTTTCCTTTAAATTTTGGTATTTTTTATTAGAATTTTCTTCATTTAAAATATGATTTTCTAAATCATATTGGTAACTACTGCTCGCAAATAATAAATTTGCATGACGATTTAAAGCATCATCAACTTTGTTTTCTTTCCCTTTTATACATTTTATTTTGAAGTCATATTCGCTTAAAAATGACAACCATATTTATTGTGTAGCGTTTAAGTTATGTTGATCAAACAAGTATTTTAAACTTATGTTTTAAGACATTAGTAAAAATATTATTCCAATGAGGTAGTTTCGCCACATCTTTTAACGCATGTATAATTGCAGCAAGTTCCAAATCATGCGTAGCGTAATTCTTTTCATGTTCTTTTAATTTTCTAGGTTTCTAAGCCACGACATGATTTTCTTGAATTATTGCCCCACCTAATCCTTCATTACATGCGTCAGTGCATAAGACGAAATCCTTAAAAGGGTCAACAATTTTTAATATAGGGGTGGTGGTTATCAGTTTTTTTAATTTATTAAAGTTTTCCATACACTTTTCATTCCAATCAAACTTTTTACCTTTCTTTTGTAGTGAAGTTATGGGGTAGGATATATTAGAAAATCCTTCTATAAACTTATGATAGTAACCCGTAATCCCCATGAACGATCTTATGTCTGTTACATTTTTAGAAACTGGCCATTCAATGATAGCCTTAATCTTGTCGGGGTCGACAGATATTCCATCCTTAGACACTACATGTCCGAGATATTGAATTCTATCTTTAAAGAAATCGTATTTGCTAAACTTAGCAAATAGTTGTTATTATCTTAAAATATGTAGAACTATTTTTAAGTCTTCTTCATGTTCTTCTTTATTCTTTGAATAAATCAGTATATCGTCGATGAAGACGAATACAAAATTATCCAAATAATTACTTAGAATACTATTCATTAAGCACATAAAAGTTGTAGGCCTGTTTGTTAATCCAAATGGCATTACGACAAACTCATAATGTCCATAACGAGTTCTAAAAGCATTTTTAAATATGTCTTCATATTTGAACTGTACCTGATGGTAGCCGGACCTTAAATTTATTTTAGAAAATATTGCTTCCCCTTGGAAATAATCAAATAGATCGTCTATCAAGGGTAAAGGATATCAATTTTTAATAGTCATTTTATTTAATTGTCGATAGTCTATGCATAATATTAAATTTTTGTCTTTCTTCTTTACGAATAGGACCGATGCTCCCCTAGGGGAAACACTAGGTAGAATGTACTTCTTGTCAATTAATTATTTCAACTGTGATTAAGTCCTATAAGTTCTATTATATTCATCTTATACAGAGCTTTTGATGTTGGTACCACCCCCAGTATCAGATCGATTGTAATGTCTATGTCACTTTTCGGAGGTAGTTGAGGGACTTCTTCTAGAAAGATGTCTTTAAAATCTTTTAAGATATGTATGTATTCCACTTTAAGTTTTTTATCTTTATCTTTATCATCTATTACATAAACAACAAACACTTTACATCATTTACGTACACTGATCTCTTCATTTGTAAGGCTAATATCTCTCTGATTGTGGTTTTTGGGGAATTCCTGTTACCTTAATTGTGCTTCCATTATTATCAATGCATGTAAAAATTTTGTCATAACAATTCAACATTACTCTGTTTTTTTCCAACCAATCCATTCATATCATCATACCATAGGAACCTAACGATAAAATATTCAGAATAGCATGCGTATTAAATTCATTCATCAATACTTCACAAATTTTCACATAACTAGTGACCTTACGCTTAGTACCTGTGGCTAACTGTACCAGCCAAGATTTTTCAAATTTTTCAGGTTCTATTTTACATAATTCAACAATCCTAGGTGATACATAACTTAAACTTGCACCTGGATCAATTAGTATGGAAACAGGTTGACTTTTTATCATACTTTCAATTTCGACCATGGAATCTTGATGGTCTTCCTGTCGATTCTCCAATGCAGCACTAATTCTGGGCATAGGTGATACATAACTTAAACTTGCACCTGGATCAATTAGTATGGAAACAGGTTGACTTTTTATCATACTTTCAATTTCGACCATGGAATCTTGATGGTCTTCCTGTCGATTCTCCAATGCAGCACTAATTCTGGGCATACTTCTCGCCATATATGCAACTGTAATAGCTTCCTCAATGGAGTGAACTTTATTAAAGGTTTTGTTTCTTACAGGACAATCCTTAAATTAATGTGGGTCACCACATTCCAAACATTTTAAGGGTTCCCTCTGTGCATTTTTTTTATTAAAATTAGCGGAAGGTTCTCTTTCTTTTGCTACATGGTGTTGTGTTTTAAAACCTTTATAATTATTACCTTGATACCCTCTGTAATTATTTCCAGAATTTTTTGTGAAATTTATTATTGTTATTATTTCTTCTTGGGCCAAATTTATCCTGTATTTTAGTGGTCCCATTAGGTACATTTTCTCTTTCATTTTTATTTTGTTCGTAACATTAATTCGCTTTTCTCATTACTTCTTCCAGCATCTTTGGATTGTCATGCGTCTCAATCCGCTCTTTAAACGGGGTAGGAAAGAAACTGAGAAAGCACTGTATTTTTGGTTTTTCATCTATTATGCAAGGTACATAACAAAGCAAACTTAGGAATTTACTGCAGAGTTCTTTCATGTTCAAAGAACCTAACCTTAACTCGTAGAATTATTTTGCTCTTTATTCATAGTACTGTTCTAAAAGATACTTTTGTTTAAACAGTTTCTTAAAGGTTTTCCAGGTTACGTGTCACTCTTTTATACCTTTTAATTTTTTGTTATCTTGCCACCAAATATCTGTTTTTCCACTTAAGTTATAAATGGCCATTTTTTCTTTCAGTTCATCACAATAGTTATAAATTTGGAAGTATTTCTTCATTCCAAACATCCAAGATTCTGCCTCTTCTCCTTTATCAATTTCACCATTAAACATAGGAGGTTTAATTTTCTTAAATTCTCCTGAAATTTCTTCATAGGGTTTGTACTTCTTTTTATCTTTATGACTGTCACTACTTTCACTAGAACCCTGATGTTCTTGTTTTGGTGGCTCCTCGCTAGAAGTTTTAGCCTCATGACTGGAAAATTCCATCTTTCTTCCCTTACGTTTGTAAGGTGTAGCTTTTAGCTTATCATCTTTAGATTCTTTTTTATCTTTTTCATTACTGTGTATTTTAGCCAGCAAAATGTTATTTATTTCTTCTTATGCTTTCATAATTCGTTCGTTCTCATCCATAACTCTTTTTAATTCTGACCTTAATTCTTTGACAGTTTGTTGTAATTCTGATGGATTGTCGGTTCTACTCTCATTTAAGTTTACCCAGATTTCACCTTTTTCATTGTTCACCGATATTCTAGGGGGTGATTCTTCTCCTTCAGGAATTCCGAACTCTGCCATAGTTTCCTGCAAAAATAATGTTTTATTCCTCTTCCTATTTAGTAAGAGAATTAAACCCAAAAATAAAAATTAGTTTTGTTTTTTAACAACTGCAATGTTGGGCCAGTTCAGGCCAAGTGTTGTAACCATGCTTTGATACCAGTATTTCATGTGCCTCAAAAATCCATAAAAAAAATTAAAAAATTTAAATATGTAACTTCGTAAAAACATCATTTTTATATCGAAATATTATACAACATATATATGTATTTAGAAGGTAATGACTATGGTGATAAAGGTCGTCATGTGTGTAAATTTGTTAACACAATTTCATAACTTCTCTTTGTCAGGTTGCAAACAGAGTGGATACTTTACTGAATAAGTGGCGTTTCTCCATCATAATTTGAAGGTGATGTTTTACTGTTCTTGTTCATGTTATCAAACTGTAAAAGGCCTTGATTATCCCTAAGGCTAAGCTTGGATCTTTGATCCTTGCCTTAACTATATGCCTTAGCACTTTAGTTATAAATGTCAAAAGTGGGGATACTATGAATATAGTCTTGATCCCAAAAATAAAGGTATCGAGGTTTAAAGACCAACGCTAACCATTGTTCGAAGTGTATGTTTTTACCATGCAATGCATGTGTTAATGTAATGAGGGCTATGGGGTGTTTACCATAGTCGAACTTTGATCTAAAATCATAATAATAAGGTTTGAATTTCACTACCATTGTGTTTTCTTATCATTAATGGTTTATAGTTGTACTATGGTTGATGGAAATTTTAATGAGCCACCCTGGCTGCGAGTTGAGAGCACAACCAGGCCTTTATGGCTCACGCTGGATGATATCTCACCCATCCATCAATGCATTGGGATTAGAATGTTTTTTGGAGTAAGGTTTAATGCTTCGTTTGGATTTTTCAAACCTTCATTATTGTTATTGTTGTTGGTCTGTGAGCTCTGCGAGCAGAGACTCTAAACTTTCATGGCGATTTTAGGGTTCCTGGGTAAAACTTGCCCATGGTTTTGATGGCATTCTACTTGGTTGCTTCCAAGGTGTACCTGTATTTGTTCAATCTTTAAAGGCCACCTGTAGCATGTTATAACGTCTTCAACAGACCCATCCATGAATTCCTACTTTGATGTTGCCCTTTACCGGGTAACAATTTCAGTTTACTCAACAATTAAGATTAAGACAAGGGTTATAACCTTCAACGGTACATTATACTGATATTGAGTTACTAGTTTTGCAGGCAGGGGAGGAATAAGGGTGCCAAGAGGAGCCAACCCCTGTCCTTCTCTGCAACCTATCAAGGTAAGCCATTACAACGCTTGTATTAAAGAAAATATTCATATTATTAAAGTTATTAACTCTCGTCCGGTTGGTTGCAGGGTTTAGATCGCTAGAAGGACGGCGACAGGGTCACCTCCTCCCATGCCCATGTCTTAAGATGCCCAAGTTAAGGAATCTAGTTTCTTGTTTTGTTTCAACACCACAATTTAATTTCTCAAAGAAGAATAATTACTAATTGATCATTTGTATGACATAGGTGGCTTGTTGACTGAGGACAAAAAAGGGGTCGCGATACTGGTCCAAGCTCCAACTTACTTAAAGATAAGTCACCATATCTTGAATTTATCTTTAGGGTTTAAACCTAACTAGCAGAGGGATTTACAGCACCTCTGCTACAGCATTGTATTTATATGCGTTTTTGAAGTCTGCTCAGAGATTTGGCAAGGGTTTTGTGGGAGCCATCATGGATGAATTTTATTCCCACCTGTAACTTAATTAGTAAATGGAGTTTTATATTATTTCATTCGTGGATTCCATTAAATCATCTTATGGCCACATGGTTGTGAAATCATGTTTTGCATCGCCATCCCAAATTGATGTTGTAGTTGTATACTTTTTTGTTAAACTAAAATCGTGAAATGATTTTAGTTTTAAATCTTATTATGACCCACAGGGTCTTTGCGATTTCTGTGGGTAGTCCCAAATTGGTGTTGTAGTTGTATACTTTTTTTGTTAAACTCTATTTTGATCTTAATACCATACTTAATTAATATGGCCATAAAAACTTAGCTATTATATTTTCTTATAGTTTAAGTGTTTCTAATCTGTAATTTAATTTTTATAAATGAATAATTATATGCACAATATCTGGTTGTCATTCTTCGATGGTCTTACTGCCATTCTTACATCTGTAAGGATTGATTGTTGCATAAATTTGATTGTTTGATTTGTGGTATGGTTTTTAATTTAAAATAAATCCCACGGCTGGATTTGATCCAAGATCTAAATCACAGATCGCCTTGGTTTTGGTTATTGACTAATAGCTTTAACAAAATATTTGCAAACTTTTAATTGATCAATTTGATATATTAGATTTACCAGGACTGGTATAATTCTTTATTGGATGCATATGTATTTTGATGGTTCCTTTGTTTTAAATGGAATTTATAATATATATATATGATTCGGGTGTTTACAGTAATCACGATGGATCCTGATCTATCTTTCTGTAAAATTTATATTTAGTTTTTAAACAGTAAACTCATTCCTCGATTATGATTGAGAATGGTTTTAGCAGTAAAATAAATTACAGATATTTAAATAATTAAATATGGGGTTATACATGCATGAATAGAATATAGTATAGATGATCTAGTTACAGTACTTATATTCTATGAACAACAGGAATTAATACAATAGTGGAATTTACTGAACGACAAAACTATATTCTACTTGGAGGTAAGAGAGGTCAATATTTTAAACAAATAACTAAAGGATAATTATTTGATTCATATGCATAATAAATACATTTTATGTCTATATGCATAAAAAAATAACCCTGCTAGAGGTTAGATATGAAACATAACAGCAGTAACAATTCTAATGAAAATACTTTTAAACATATAAGAAACAAAAACAAGGAACCTGGAACCACTGTCAGGAAAATAAAAATGATTTAGTTGTTCCTCCCAACCAACTCCTAGAGCAGCCAAGACTCACTTGCTCCAGAACCCCTAAGCCTGATCACTGAACCACAAGAGAAAAATCCACTTAATGTGCCATCTATTGCATTTTCATATTCAATCCACGTCCAATGCTAGCCTCCTGTTGCTTATGGACATACTATTATTTATTGTTTTTCCTAGGACTTGGTCATTTATGAGCCTCCTGCTCTTTAGCACTCAACTAAGAGTTGTGACCTGATTTTGGGGAAGATGCCTCCTACACCTTGAGTTCTCACTCAGCAGCTTCAGCCACTTGGATTTTCCTCTTGTGGGTCAACAATCACTCATGCAACAGCTATTTCATTTCTGTCCCCCCTTCAGTATTTTTATTAATAAAAGAATAATCCATTACATTGTTTTATTTTTTACTTCTTGTCAAAAATATTTAAAAATAAAATAAATTAAAATATTCAGAAAAGTATTTAATAATAATTTATTAAATCCTGTTGTATTACATGGAGAGTCGTGTATAAGAGGATTCTAATGAACTAGAGGCTTAAGCCTTGTTGGAGAGTCTTGTATAAGAGGATCCAACTAGTCTCAATAGGTAGAACAAAGAGGATAATTGCATGTCTAAAAGAAGGGTGACTACAACCATGAGCAAGCATGGGCAAGTTTCAAGCAGGACAAAATAGCATAAAAGGGGGCACAGGGTGCTATTGATGAATAGGATCTCAATATAGGCAATGATTTTGATGATATGTAGTTATTTGTTGTAGCATGAAGTGTTTTGGACTCTATAGGCTATCTAGAGCCTCTTTGTTTATGTATTTTAGGTCATATATGGATTGCAATCAATGATATTTTGGGTTAGATATGGATTGCACTCAATGATATTTTTGGTCATACATGGATTTCACTTTTGGCCCCTCCCTAAGAATTTTTTTTGTGAAGTCATTGCTTCAAATAACAAAAGTTGAATTCCATCACCAAAAAGCCCCAAGAGGATAGAAACAATGTGTTAGGAACTAAAATCCTATAAGAGGTAGCAACAAGATCGAGATTAAAGTTCTATATAATGAACAAAAATACCCAGATAGCTTTTTCGGAGAAAATATGATTCTATTTTCCCCATTTAGAAAGAGCGAAGATGTCCTAAAAGAAAACTATGGAACATGGTTTAAAGCATACTTATCACAAATGCTATCAATAGATTCCAATGAATCAGAGTTTATTGCTAAAACTAAAACAAATTGGGGTGACACTGACATAACATCTGAGATAATTGAGTCTAAGAATCAACAAATATTTGTCATTGAAGAATTGGAGGAATAGCTAACTAATTTTGTTAAGCAAGAAAAATACGACATCAAAAGTGACCTAATGCAAATGATGTTTTCTAGAAAACCTACAACTAATTCTAACAATGCACCTTTTTGTATAAAACATCCATATGTCATAATCAATGAAGAATAATATATCATTAGGAAAAATTAAACAAAGAGAAACAATCAATAACAAAATAAATAATAATGAGAAAGAGAGAGAATCTAGGCACACCGATTCATTTGTTCTTAACTAGAGGTGCAGGAACTGGTAAAACATTTCTAGCAAAAGCAATTTACCATGGTCTATTATGCTTTTACGACAATGATATCCATAGTGATCCTTTAATGAAAAATGGAATCATAGTTGGTTTTACTGAAGAGTTGCACATAACGAAAATGGTGTCACTATACATTCAACACTTCACTTGCCTTTGGCACTTTCAAACATGCTTCCTTTAGGATCTGAAACATTGGATCTTTTCACTAAAAATATGAACAACTTCATCTCTTTCTAATAGATTAAGTGTCCCTGATAATCTCTCATATTCTATGTAACATTAACAAATGACTATGAGAAATAATGCATACCCCAACATTTCCATTTGGAAACCTTGATGTCATATTCTGTGGCAACCTTTGTTAAGCACATCCTATAAGAGATGCTTGGTTTTTCACCAAGCCTCCAGTTCAATACAATTCCATATAACTTTTTGGAAAACAATGTCAAATGGTGTGATATTAAAGAAGTAATGAGACAATAAGAACCTTTGTTTATGTAAATCTTTAGCAGAATCAGAACTTCTTCACAAACAGAAATTCCATCGATCTCCACCAACGAATCCAACATTTCCATATTTGTTTTACAAAAACAAATATGTCGCGCAATGTAACAAAAAAATGTTGTTGATTGTGCAATCATAATCATATATATTGGAATCATTAGATAGAAAGATCAATCAAACTAAAACAAATCCCTATGGAAAAAAACAAAATGAACTTTCCATCTACAATTGTCCTTAAACAAATTATGCTCGTGGAATTAATTGGAGACAATTATTCCATTGACGATGGTCTTGTGAATAATGCAAAAGACATTTTCAGACACTACACAAAAGACAAAATTGACATAGTCGATATTGAATTTAGTACACCATCAGTTAGCTTGCTACAACGAGTAACATTGAAAGAATTTTTTTCACCTGGTATTCCACATACTTGGACACCTATATTATAAGAATATCTAGACAATTGACATCAACAAATAAGGCCCCTATTATTTGAGAACAATTTCTTGTGCAATTGGCATGTGCAGGAAGAATACACAGGTTTCAAGGGATCACAATGGAAAAAGACGCATTTGATCCAAAAGGAGTTGCGCAACATGGTCTTGTATACACTGCATTAACTTATGTTAGAATCCTGCATGGACTATATCTAATAAACAAACTACAAAAATCAAATTTTTATACATCACAAAAAGTCATTAGCAAGACACATAGGCTTCAGATCAATGCTTATTTGCAATTTCAATATGGCCTCTAGGAAATTCTAGACAAAGGTTTCTTAATCATATTCCCATTAAACACATGTAGTTCGCAATTGCACATTGAAAATATTGCTAGTGACTATGACCTTATGGGAATGATATATTGTGTTTATAAGAGACATGAACACAGTTTCTATAAAATGATAGCCCTCTTTCAAAAAACTATTTCTATGTTTTTGCATTCTATGTTCATGGCGTTCTCACATGTTATAAACAAAATATGGTAATCATGAAGTTGAACTATTACATAACAAACTCAATTTGAATTCGCCTTTATATCAATAAAATTGTTGTCAGATTAGGAAATGTTTATATTGCACCACAAATATATGTTCAAGAAATTTATTGTTTTGTGCAATATATCATAGAAAACATTCATCAAAAGGAACATATTGTGATTGTTGGTGATTTCAACTTTGACATAATTCATACGAACAATGCATAAAAAAAATTGCTCATTAATGGAAAATCACAACTTGAACCAACATACCACAAAAGAAACAACCTATTTTGGCTCTTTGCTTGATCATTTCTATCCAACTATGCTAACTTAGAACATTAGACTTCATATTTTGTAGGCTTATTGGACAGATCATGACAACATTTATGTTTTAATTCCTTTTGAAACATTCTCACACACATCATACTGAAACAATTTTTTATGTTTCCAAAAGCTTCCATTGCATAGCGAATTCATCTTTTCCATTTTCTATATACTAAAATTGTCTTCTTGTTCTATGCATTCCATTCATAGATATTGGCACAATCGTTCCATGCATTTGAAATAAAAGAATCCCACATTTTTTTGCTATTGATATTTATATACCAAAAAAAATGTTTCCTTCCTTGAACACTTATCACAAATAAATAAATATGTATTTATGCAATTGGAATGTCCCTATCATCCTTTTCTTTTTATTGTGTTATTTCAAAACTTTCAATGTTTTAATCTGGTGGATAAATACAATCAACAAAACAATGTCTTAAGGTATGGAACTTGTTTTTTTTTTTGTATCTTTGACCACATATCTTATATGCAAATAAAGTCAAATGATTTTCCAAACTTTAAAAATTCATAGCAAATACTTGAACATTAAGGAGCTCCTTTGCAAAGTGAAATTTTGCAATTGCAATTGCATTTTCATTATGGCTTCAAATAGTAAATATGGATACAAGATCCAGTCTAAAATTCCATGGTCACTAGAAAAGGACAAAACAAAAAAGTCATATATATTCAGTTCTTTTCACATAGATAGTATTGTATAATGACAGAAACAACCACTTGCTATGGAAATGGTTTTGTTTCTTGTTAACATGTTCGATGTGTTCTCTGTTATAGACTTAAACAATTAACAGAGCCATCATATTCTATTCTGCAACTTTGTTCAACAACATACACAAAGGTGTTTGAAGGAGATTCCCTCAACTTGTATGGACATGCATAAAGCAAAAATCATAGTTCACCTTCTAAATCACAACTGCTCCACATTGATTTGGTGGATAGGGACGACCAATTAACAATAAGAGTAAACATTAAGAAAAACTTGATACCTCGATTTGTTGACCACTTTTCTCCTAGTGCAAGTGTTTGCATTAAAAAATTTGCAATTAGATATAAAGGACAATATGGAATAGGCAATGCAAAGTTTGTCATTATGTTATAGGAATAGAGATCAATTGAAAACATAACACAGGCCTTCCAAAAGCGTAGGTTGGTACCAGACACACCTATATATGGAATTTCGATCTCGCCAAATGTATACTATTTTGGCTTTGTTGCAGCAATTGTCATTGCATGTAATCAAAATGATAGAAACTACGAATTGAACATCAAGGAGGGTGAAACAAATAATGATACTGCAACTGTATGTTTTTTTGTTATTTTCAAAAATTGTTCCTTGTTTTGAAATGAGTTTTCAAAACATCTTTTGTATCTTTTCAATTTTTTCGACTAGCAACTTCCAATAAAGATGTGTTGATTGCAAATGCAACTAAATCAATGCTTTAAGAGTCTTTTTTTTCCAAGATATAGGAGAAACTGGCCCTAGGAATTACACCAATGTACCTTTTCAAGAAATTTGTTAGAAATGGGCCAAGAGGATCTTAGATGATGTGGGTCTCATCATCAATATTTTTTGAAGTGATCAATGATTAAATTGCAACAACAAATTTTCTCTCCCTCATCCAGTCAAAGACCCGGACAAGTTGATATTTTCCATTACAACTCATGACCTTAAACCAATTTAGGTATCTTCATCTTGCCTTTTTTTACAATTTACATAGATCTTATTTTCTTGCAAAAATAAAAGAGAAAGCAAAAAAAAATCCAAAACATAAACATAAAGAAAGAAAAAAAGAGAAAGCAAAAACAAATCCAAAACATAAACATAAAGAAAAAAAAAAGAACTAGTCTTTACCTAAACAAAAGCAACAAACTATAGATTTATTTAAAATAATTGCTCTTTCCATAGCATGCTTGATTTTCTTGATATGCTTTCCTTAAACCTATTGACCTATATTTTTCAGACAAAATATTCCACACTATAGTAATTTGTAACCATTTCAACACATCAGAAGCTTGTTCTTTGTTTTTATAACACAACATCCATTGAAGACTCTTTCATTTTCAACAATCTTACATACTCCCAATAGTTTTTGTTCTTTACAAAAAATCCTTTATGGTCAATTTTAAATGGTCATGATAGCATTCTGGTCAACTCTTTGTTTCCCAACTATATTATCCACTTGACTCTCGATCTCCCTTAACATCCCAACATTAATCTTCTAGCTTCATCTAGATTTGCAGAGGTATTTAGCATTGCACTATGTACTCCCATGACATACAACATAATTAAGTGTAGTTTCCATATACAATAACTAAATAAAGCATGTTGAGTATCTATGTCCATTTTTTTCCAAGTTTAGTGTGTCCATTGTGTTTTCCATATAAAAGAATTTGTCCAAGTAATGAAACAATGATTTGATTCTTGGTTTCAATTTGTAATTTATTTTCTTTATTGCTATGTTTTATATTGAATTTGTTCATAGTTTTATTAGATAAGGCTCTTTTGGCCTCATTATTTAATTAATAAAAATATTATGTTATGTTTAGACATGCTTAGTTGTTTTCATTTTTTTACATATCAAACAAAATCAACAGGCAAGTTGTAAGTGGATAGGAATACCACCCTAATACACCATGTGAAGCATTTTTAGGTTAATGAAGAGTTGAAAAATAAAAAGACAAATCCAAGTCTGATAGTCCCATCTCTTGCTTTCCAATTCCCTATCCAAAGTTTGCTTGTCCATTGAAATCTCCTTCATGTTCCTTTTTCTTGTGTTTTTATGTAGATAGACTTAGATCGAATTTCCATATCTATAACTAGATCATTTTCCCATTTGTGCTACAGTTTCATGAAATATAGACATGCAAATTTGTCAACAACTCTCAAGCATCTTTATACCATTTTTTATAATCTGTCAATATCATTTTATAATATGATTCTGCTAAAAGTTGGAAGCTTAAAAATGATTCTATGTGATGCAATTGCAAAAATTGTTCAAACTTTTACATATGTATATGTTTTTCTTTATATATTTTTTCTTGTTATTCAAAAGTAACTACATTTGTGTTTTTATCACTTGTCAATGGATTGAAAATGAAAACAAAAATTCCCATGTTGCAAGTACAGGGAGAGGACTCTGCAATAAATGCAACCATCCCATGCTCCATAACTCCACTAGTTGCACAACATGCAAATAGGCCATGACATACAAGTACAAGCATTGCATAGAATGCATTCTAGAGAGAAATGGCAGACCAATCAAATGCACATTGCATATGCCAGAGTTGGAAAAATACTACCCAATAGTTACATCCAACTCTTATGAAGATTATGGCAAAATCATTTCATCAACAGTGCTCCATTTACATAGACTTTATCTAGAGGGCCTATTAACACTGACAATAGATAGCATCATTACCGAGATTAAAAAAAAAAATTGAAGCCATTGATAATTTGATATTGTTATCCAATAGCCAAGACAAATAAAAACTATAGATTATTGAAAAAAAATACATACACATATATAAATTGCACAATTGTGTATTTTGTTTTAGATCCATACTTTGAAGTATAATTGCTACCATGGGGCCTTCGGAATCTACAAAATTTTATGCTTGGAAGCTACTAAATTTCAAGTGTTAAGGACACCACCACCTAGTGGATGGCTCTTGTTCTTAAATAGTGTTTATAATTGAATGCTCTTAATTTTGGAATATAGGGATTACTATTGGTTAATGAATTTATTTATTAAATAATTTCATGATATATTTAAAATAAGAAATTTATATATTTACATGAGACTACATATCTTTTAGCCATCTCATCAAACATGTCGCAAGCCATATCTATACACCCACACTTTGCATACATGTTTGTAAGGAAATTGGCATAAGCATATAAAATACATTTCTCAATGTGTAAACATGGATCCACTTTGCTTCTTGTGAATGTCCATAATGGGAACATGCCTTGAGTATGTTTAATATGGTGACCATTTTAGGCGCCACACCATCCAATAGCATTTTATGAAATAGTTTAATGACCTCATTTGCATTTTTACTCTAAGCATACCGTACAATAATTGTACTCTATATTAACACCAAATTTCTTCTAGATATTTGGTTGAAAATTTTGTGCTCACTTCATATTCCCCTACTTGGTATAGATCACTATGATTTATCCATGTGAATCCATCTCAATCCCTCTTCTAATAGCATAATCATGGATTAGATTGTGCTATTATGATCTCCTAACTTAGCATATACATGGAGTACACTAGTCATGGATACAAGTTTGGGCTTCATGCTTGTATGCTCCATCTAATAAAAGAGTGTAAAGAAATATTGGGCATAGCCATTATCTGCATACCTTGCAATCATCTCATTTTAAGAGGCAATGGTTCTTTTATACATTCTATGAAAGATTGGATGCACAATCTGCATGCTCTCACATTTGGAATACAACGAAATAATCAAATTTTCTATATTGGCATGTGATTCAAACCCATTTTGAATTATATAGTCATGCATCATCTTTCCTTCTTGCAAACCTCCTAAAAGGGTACACTCCTAAAGAATGCTCACCATTGTAATAGGCATGAGCACAATGCCCTCTGTTTGCATTTGATGGAAAACTAAGTTACATATCAACTATGAGTACATGCAACTATAATCACATTCCATGAAATTAAATCTCTTTCAAAAAAAATTGTCAAAAATTTAACTTGAAACATCCACACACTCACACTTGGCATACATTAATACAAGTGAGTCCCCAACAAAATAATTCATCTCAACTTGAACATTGACTACACAACCATGAATCTCTTTACCCTTTTGCAATAGGCCTTGAGTATCAAAGAACATACTCAATCATGTAGGAGACAAAGAATCATATGAGTTGAGATCAATAGGAATGGGATGTGTGCTGGATCCAAACTACTTCAACTAACCATCCTTATTGCAAAGGGATTTGATGTTGATGGCTTGTCACTTGTCCTTTGAGTTTTGATGGCATACTCATGGAGTAATAACAACAACATTTACTTTTGTCATAATGAATGTTAATCTCATACAAATAGGTATATACACATTGATTTTGTGGTGGACAAGCTAAAATTATGAATCCAAGCATACTACAACTCATAGAACTTTGAGTAACCACATATCACATCAAGAATCAATGAGCAAGTAAACCCTCATTAATGCAACACTTGGAATTTTTTCTTTTCTAGGTGGGTACATTGCTCGAAACTTTATATGTATATTCTAAAGATCCATATCCACTAGAAGAGGTTTGAAGTTCCTTCGTCACTATATCGCATGTCTACTAACAAAGTGTTGAATGATAAACTAGTCCTTGATTGGTCAAGGATTCCATACTTTTATACATTTACTATTGAATATTATCTCCTTTTAAGCGAGTTAGTTTACGTCATTCTAAAAGTCGTTTATATAACAAACCGCTTAACATCTCCCACAAAAATTCAAATATTTTATTATTATTATCATAAATATATAATTTTATAAATTTTGAATAAATTATTTGTTAAACTTCTTTAAATGTTACTAATTTTTTTAGAAATTCAAAATTACAAATATTTTTAATTGAAAAAATATAAGTAAAAAGGTGAAATGCTAAATTATCTAAATTTCTTTTCTAGATATAGGGCAATCGATCATTGGTTGGGATTACCTTGAAAAGACCCAGATTTAGATTTAATGGTATGCCACTATAAACCATATGTTAGGTGCACTGACTTGCTAGCTACACCTAATAGGAAACTTGGGCCTTAATCTAGGACTAAGACATCTTACTCATGGAGCGCCTACCCTTTTAGCAAAGACACAAGAGGCCAATATATCATTGGGAATTTGAAATCAAGTGGAGAGATTACACCCCTCGACAAAATAATCTAAATTAATCACTATCTAATACTATGTAAAAGTAAAAAATTAAAATAAGGAGAAAATAACATTATTTTACTTAACTCAACACTTGGAATAGTCTTAACTCTTGGTTTATAACTTATACCTTTTCATCCATGTCTTATCAAAATTCATAGCAATAATGATGTTCTGATTGAATTCAGTGTAACTTACCCTTCGTTTACTTAAGTGGGGATTTGAGATAGTATTAACTCTAGGTTGATCATCTTATTATACCCATTAAAAGGCAAGGTATATTGCAATGAGATTGTTGTTGACTGCCTATTAGTTAGAAGTTGAATGATCTCATATGTGCATTATAACCAAAGTTATGAAAAACATTATATTTGAAATTATTTATAACTTATTTTGGTGAAATGTGATTGGCTAATACACTTGAACTCTTATTCTATGAGTGACAACGTAAGTGCTAGTAATATCATCATGCATTAAACTTCCACTCAGTTCCTTTGTTATATGTTTTGTCCATGAGGCATTCTCCTCTTTTTGCATACACCATGAACATGTACATGAGGTAGTTTGCATGGACTCATTATAGATAGTTGGCCTTAGCAAAATTCCCAACCCCTCAATTTCCCACACGGGTAGGTAATGCAACGTCAAAGTATATCCAAGAAACTATGATAATACACATATATGTGTTAGGATATTTTAATACTACATCCTTTTCCTACCTAGCATTATTTCATTTTCCTAGTAGTTGATGATGTCATTTTCCCCCTAAAGGTGTGCAGATGTCATCCATGATCCATCTACCACCTTATGCGCCCTGCATGAATCATTTTAGGACCACTTAAGTCAACTCCCTTTTTTTAGGATCCTACTCAGTGTTCCAGTTCAGTCCACCTAAGTTAGCTTACTCTTGTGGGGGGTTTGTGCTCCAAATGCCACTATTCATGGCCTCATGCACCCTTTTCTGAGTGATTTGCATGAAAAAATCACTGATGCGCCCTCCTTGGTCAGTTAACTGATTGTGTCTTCAATTAACTGAGTTTAGGATCGGTTTAGTTTAGTTTGGGTCTTCCAGAGCACTCCAGTAGTGACAATTCCTATGTTAGATCAAATGAGACTCAAATTATCCTGTGTGATTCGAATTCTCTCCATTGTAACATCATTGTTGACTATATTGATTATTGGGTCATGTGACATTATTATGTTCCTATCTAAGTTCTCATGCATGATTAATTGTCTGCTCATTTTTACTGCAGTTTTCACAATAATTCATCTTTTCTGCTCATTCTTTCTCTATGAGGTATACTCTTTGATCTGTTGTGATTTAGAATTTTACATGGTATCTGATCCATTGAGCATAGTTTGAGAAGCTAATTTCAGTAGTGCACTAGAAGCCTATGGATTTCCACAGCAAATCCTAGTTCCATTGCATTGAATTCATTGGGGAAATCCTTTGAGGTTTATCTGGGTGTGAAGGATCCGGAAAAATGTGCCTATTGTCCTAAAGCAATGCTCAGTAGTAGTATATATCCAAAATTGAGAGTTTTTTGCAGGTTATTCAAATATTTTCATTGCAACAGTAGCAACAGTACCACCTTGTATTCGCTCCAGCAGTTCTCATGGAGAATTCGAACTCTCCTCTCCCTCCCAGGATTCTGACACCCTTCAATTACCTTGATTGGAGGGTCGATATGCAGATGGTCTTGCACAACAAGTTACTATATAGGGTAACAATGGGAAAGGAAGTTGAACCTCAAACAGTTGTTGAGAAGGCCAAGTATCTGAATAGATTGGATGAAGCATTTGGTTTCATGTGTATTCATATATCTAGAGATCTACTTTTCCACCTCAATGGATTGAAGACTCCAATATAGGTATGGTTAAATTTGGACACCCTCTTCGGAAAACAAGATGAGCTAAGGGGCCATATTCTATAGAATGAGTTGATTTCTCTTCAACTGAGCAGTTTTGAGACCATCCAGTAATTATTTTCCAAATTCAAATCTTTGGTTATGCAATGCAAGTAGTGTGGCATTGAGAAGAATGATGAGAAGTTGGTGCTATCCATTCTGAGCAAGCTAGGTCCTGAGTTCTCCATCTTTTTATCTACCTTCCATTCAGAGTGAATTTCAATTCCTAGTTAGAAGATGTCATCCTTAGATATTTTCATTGAATATCTCATCCCAGAACAAGACAAATTGATCCATATGGGTGCCTTGAAGGCCTCCAAAAATCAAGCTCGTGTGGATGGAGAAGAAAAAAATGTGAATGGAAAGGGGAAGCACAAGAGAAAGGAGAAGAGGAAATTTGAATCCAAGCATAATGCCAAGTCAAGTCCATCAGAAGGAGCCTCCAGCTCCAAGAAGTACAAATAAAATAAATTTGATAAATCCAAGTGTACATACTGCAAGAAGGGTAATCATCCTCGGATTTCTTGTATGTAGAAGACCATAGATATAATGGAAAAACTCCTTGAATAGCATAACATTTCCCTCCTTGAAGGCGCAAGTAAGACTAATCAAGGTGGAAATTCATAATATCATGAAAGATGCAATGCATTGAAGGATGGGTTCTCTCAATCCCAAGATTTTCTTATTGATTTTGGAGCCTCCAACCACATGGTTGCCTCCAGAGAGCCATTTTCTTCATTAGATATCACTGATGGACCCAGCATACACATAGGAGATGAATCTCAAATCTTTGTTGAAGGGAAGGGTACTATACATCTTGAGCATGGAAGGTTCAACAATGTACTGTATGTACCTTATCTTGCACCTAATATGTTGTCTGTTTACCAAATGACACACACAGGTCCACCAAAGAAAGTAGTATTTATACCTAACACAATTGAGGTTGTTGAGACCTCATCTAGGAATCTGATAGCCAAAGGAGTTGCAAATCATGCCTCCAAGACATATGATTTCTCCTGATTCTTTCCATAATTACATCAAAGTCCTCTCTTGACTCATGCAATTGAGGCAAGCAACTTTGGCATGAAATATTCAAACACCTAAACTTTAAATACCTACAGAAGTTGCACAAGGAAGAGATGGTTGAAGGTCTATGTTACACCTAAAATCCTACCATCATGAGATTCAGTGTATACACCCCTGAAGTTCCATTGGCTAAGTCATTTACCTGGAAAGGACACCACTGCAGATTTTCCAGGTTTTGATAGGTCATCGCAAGATGTACTCATGCAACCTGCGACGTCGCACCTTGCTCCACTACAGGGTGCGACGAAGTCAGTTAATGGATGAAAATAGGCCTTTCGAGCTCATTCTCGAAGCCTACTGACTTGTATCCTTATCCTTGACCTCTTGGGGGAGCTAGCACTTGGTTCCTAACCTCTTTGAAGGATCCCCTATCTCTCTCCTACCATATCTCAACCTACCCTATCCATATCCTATCCACTTAGTCCTATATAAGTGAAGCTCTACCCCTCTCCAAAGGGAGGAAGTCTATAGTGTCTACATGTTGGTGAAATCATATTGGAGAGATCTCTAACTCATCCATTGGGAAACTCTACTTCCTTGGGAGGATATGGCAAATGGCTTGGATGCAGAAGGACTGTAGTGTTAAGCCTTGGTTGTAGTCTATTCTTTAGTATGTATTTCCCGATTTTACAGTAATACAAATGCTTTCCACCAATAGTTTTTATGTGTGATGATATTGAGTAGTTTACTTGCTTAACTGTTTACTTAGATCTCTTATTGTATAGATGTTCTTTACTCGTTTATGTTGTTCCTTGTGTCTCAATAGGTCTTGTAGCTGAGATCTAATGACCACGAGACGTGGAGTGAAATTCAAGAGAAAGGATTGCGAAGTTAAAGGTAAGACATCTAACACTTGATACTTAAGTAGATCTAGGGAAGTCATTTGTAGTCTATTCTATTTGTTCTAGACTCACTTTGAGCTAGGGAGATCTGGCTCGTGTCCGCTCGAGTGGATTGTCTGTCAAACAAATCTGGCGACCATACTGGGGAAGACATTGCTTTCTAGTTTTCATTTGAATGTTGTTTTTAGTTGATTTCTTGCCAAGCCATTCTATTTTGTCATTTTTTTCTTGAAGTTGATTCACCATCAGATCTTAACCTTGAAGAGTCTGATTAGCTTCCTTTGAGTTTGTACTTCTCATTTGCAAACCTTGTTTATGCTCATTTCCTAGAGAATTGGTTCATTTTTGAACTCAGATCTCGCCTGTCGCACCTGGTCAGTGTACCCAGAGCGACACTGTGTTGTTTTTTATCTATGTTCTTTTCATGTTAGTCTGTCATCGCATCCCTTCCATTGGTATGCTGTGACGTCATCACACTTCCTACACTGGTGAACTGCAACGTCGCACTGTGCATAAGCATAGAGTATGTTGATCTGCCATTTTTTCCATACAGGCATACCCTCTCCAATTCTATTATGAGTTTTGGTTTGTGTGCAGACTCCCTCTGTACTGTATGATCTAGTCAAAGATCCCTTTTTTCTTTGTGTGATTGAGTTGTTTGGTTTTTGTTTGGAGTTGTTTTGGGTTCCATCTTGGAAAAGTCTGAGATTTGGTAGTGGAGGACACTCTCGTCTCCCCCACCTGCATCCACTCATCTTTGCATTCCCTCCTCTCCTTCCTAGATCTGATCGTTGTGTTAGATCGGTTTCCAAACCTTGCTTGCATTCATTTTGTGAGTTTTGCTTGCTTTAGTGCTGCTTATTACTGAGTGATTTTGAGTGTTTGTATGTTTTCATTCCATTGAGTTCTCATCTCTTCTTGAGATTTCTGAGTTATTAAAGTGTTGCAATTAATCTTTTCAGTTCAAGTATTCATGTTTAAAAGCATAGTTGTTGTCAAAATGTCATTTTGATGCACTCATTGAAAGATCAAAAGTACTTTATTTTTGTCATTTTTCAAGCTCATTTGAAGAATTGTATAAGCATTGGAATGTCTCATTCATGGATCTTTTGGAAAAGTTGAAAGAAAATTGCATTATTTGTGTTTTTCATGAATTATGAGTTGCTCATCTTCTTGAAAAATTCGAATACAGATCAAGTTTTGCAAAAGTAATTCCGTGCTTTGGAAATTGCATTGTATCTTTTGGTTTCTGTGCTTTTAGGCCATCATAGTGAAAGTGAAAAGTTTGCGTACCTTAATTAGAAATTCTCTCTTTTCATTACTTTGCATCATTTTCATTTTGAAAAGATAAAAGAAAAGAAAAAACATGCTTTGATTTGGCTTAGTAGTGTTCTGAAAATTTTTGTGTTTCATTGAAAAGGCAAAAGAATACTTCATAGTCATGTTTTGGTAGATTTAGGATTGTCTTGCATTGCATTGCTTTGGTGAAATTGTTGGAAAGAAAAAGAAAACTTCTCCTTCCCATACATAGAGTTCATTGAAAGAAAAGTGTATTTTTGCATGTAGTTAGGGCCTGCATTATGTTTACGATTATGTACTCACCTCATGGATTCACCTAACCGTCCAGATAAAATTAATGGTAGAACTAGGGTAAAATATTTAGAAACTTGTGTGTAAGTTAAAGACATGTTCTGGCGTCTTTAAGCATGGCAGCTGTCTTTATTTCCAACACTGTATCCCAGGGGTATTGTAGTCTTCCACATACTTATCGGTATATCGAGCTCCTTCACATACCCACCAAGTCACCTTGAGTACTTGGCATATATCGAAGGGTGTGTCACATACTCGGTAGTATATCGGAAGGTCTCTTTCCAAACAGTTGTGCATTAGATAGCACCATGACGGATTTGATATCCCACATACCTTGCGTATATCAGGAGACACCCTTAGGATTCCTGAAACCAACTGAGTTAACCTTTTGGTTGTCTTGGCAGAGCAATACACCGAGAACAACACTTGGCGAGCTACTATGCATGTACCGTCCAGGTAATCGGGTATGCAGGAAAGGGTACAGTCCCAATCCTCCTTGTCATGTCATATTGTTGGACCCTGGTATATCGCGAGTTGCGAAGCCTTGACAATCTTGTGAGGTTCCAGACCATTGAATCCACTCTTATAACATAAGTTTTCTTGTGGCCTTAGTTTGTGTAGGGTTTTTCTGGTCTGCTTTTCTTTTAGTTTGCCCTTAGGAGAAACTTTTCATTTTAGTCACTCTGGATGACTTTCCTTGGAGAAGGTCTCGCAGGATTCATAATTTTCCACTCGAATATCCCCTTAATCAGGAGGTAATTTTGAGGGTAAGAATGGATCCACATGCCAGGGTCGAGTCACATGAAGTGGAAAACCCCACTTTGAATGTTGGAGGACTTTTGTTTCCTCATACTCCTCCAGATACAACTACCTTTCATCCCCCTCAGGGTGAAGAAGAACATATCCCCACTTCACAAGACTCCCCTCCCATTGCATCAGGAGAGCCTGGATCGTTGGAATGGATAAATCAACCCCAGGATGACCCTACAGCAGCTATTAGTCCTGCAACAGCTTATTGGACATCTTCTATGGGTCACCCAGTGGCCCATTTTGCCATTGCATCCCCACCCAGTTGGGCTAGTCCTGACGACTACTTAGCACCTTACCGCGAGCAATTAGCTCATTTACATGCTATGGGTGAGGAGTTTCGAAATCAAAATTTTCAAATAAGATTTGACGACAGACCAATCCCAGGTCGCTCTTTGTCTTTCGAGTCACCGGAATCATCCACGCAACACGTGACCACTACTAAAACTGGTCAACCATCCATCCCTGCACATGTATCTCCTAGATAGGAGACCAGTTCAGTACCTCCCATAACCCAACATGTTGAAGGACAACAGTCCAACACACCCATAACTACCACAGTTACGTCACCTACTCCTCCCCCACCCCAAACTTCACAGGGAGGATACTCTTTACCCCCTACCTTCTTTACGGGTAGTGGTAATCCTACGGTGAATAATCAACAACCAGTGTTGGGTCAACCTTTACCTAGTGGTCACCAAGTTGTTGCTGGGGGACAACCCCCGTCCCTTAACCATAATCCTGCAGCAAGAGTTCCCATTGGACCTTCCATTGGAAATTCCTTACCTCCTAGACCTTCCACTTCGGGACTATCCCATGTTGGTGGACCATCAATTCAAGCGTATCCAGGGCATCTTAACTTTGTGTCGGGTCAACTTAATCCCAAAGACACACTCTACAGGGTACCCTACCCCTGTAATCCTTACAGTCTATGGGGACAGCAAAATGTTTTACAACATGGACCCCCACTTATAGTTCCTCCACCCCCATTTGGTCCACCCCCACATCCCATTGGAGGCGGCGGGCCCCCACATAACTATGGAGGAGGCGTACCTCTACCTTCTGGCGGAGGACCACCCCACTTCGGTCATCATGGCCCACCCCCTCCTCTCGACGGAGGTGGGGGGGACCATCTCATCTCGGTGGTGGTGGAGGAGCACCACCCCCTCCCGGTGGTGGTGGTGGAGGACCTTCTAATCCTAGTGGTGGTGGTGGTGGACCCCCACTCTACTATGGTGGAGGTGGCAGAGGAGGCTATTACCCTTTTGGCGGTGGTGGTGGCCCACCACCCCCTCCCAGCGGAGGTGGTGGTAGTGGACCACCATCCCCTCCCGGTAGAGGAGGTGGCGACCCATCCTACCCTGGAAGTGGTGGTGGACCCCCACCATTTGGAGGTGGCCCACCCCCTCCCAGCGGTGGAGGCGGGTCCCCACCTTATGGTAACAGGCCACCTTATTATGGTTATGGACCACCTTACTATGGCGGCAGACCTACATTTGGTCCAAGCATCTAGTACCCCTATGGCAAGTTTCCTCCTGGAACACCCTATGGTCAGTCGATACAAGGTCCCACAGGTGCTTACACACCTTATCCGTACTATCAATACTCACAACCTAATCCACAGCTGCCCTTTTTGGCTACTTTGGATCTACCTGGCCTGTCTCGTTTAACTAATGACCCCATTTACCATGGAACTAATTGGCCACCCATTCCGGTAAAAATTTTGTCATATATCCCAAAATTTGATGGTAAGCCGGGTGAGGATCCTAAAAACCATGTGATGACATACCACTTATGGTGTTTATCCAACTCCTTGATGGACGACTCGATCCATCTCCGGTTATTCCAACAGACTCTCACTGGTTCGGCTGCCAAGTGGTACATTAAACTACCACCCCATTCTTTTCCTGATTTTGGTTCTCTTGCTATGAAATTTTTGACTCATTTCAGCTGCCTATACGGTATGAAACTGGTACAGAGCTTTTAACCTTGCTCCATCAAAATACCGCTACTCATATCTCATATCATATACATGAGTGGCGGAGGAGATGACGTCTCATTTAGGCTCCTCTTCTAGATCAGCTACTAGCAAATTGGTTTACGAAGTCTCTCATACCAACCATAGCACAAGATGTTTCCATGGGAGGTATCATCACTAAGGAACAAGCGATCGCACGTGCCCACTTACTAGACTTAGTCTATGCTCAATCTGGCGCGTTGTTTGATATTCTTCCTAATGCACCCCACAACACTTACAACCCCGCGAAGCCACCCAAGGGACCCCAAGCCGATGGCATCATTGGATCCCTTCACACCCACCCTTCTGCTCAAACTGTTGGTTTGTCGAACCCCCGGGGTTCTTCCCCATCACCAACACAAGCTGGTCATAGAACCACCAAATCATCCACTCCTGCTGTCACCGAAGAAGTGAATTCTATTTCATCAGCTTCACCTCAAAAGTCTGGTGGTAAAAAGAAGAATAAGGGGAAACCTAAGAAATGTTCCACCCAACAGGAACAAAAGAGCACCCCTGATGATACCAAACAATAAAGGAAGTTGAAGTATCCTTTCCTACTGTGTGGTGATGATCACTTTTCTAAAGAGTGCCCCCATAGAGACGAAGTTCAAAAGTTTCTTAAGGGTAAACTGTTACACCCAAAATCTACTCATCATAAGATTCAGTGTATACACCCCTGAAGATATCTTAACTAAGTGATCAACCATGGAGGATTTGCACCCATGTGTGCTAGTTTTTGAAGGGTCATCGTAGGCTGCACATTAGAAACATGTGACATCGCGCCTTGCCCCATTACAGCGTGCGACGAAATGAATTAGATGGAAAAAATAGCTTCTTCAAGGTCCTTCTCGAAGCTTGCTGACTTGGGACCCTATCCCTGACCTCTTGGAGGAGCTGAAACTCGGTTCCTAATACTTTGGAGAGATTCCTTAAGCCTCTCCTACCATCTGTCAACCTATCCTATCCATACCCTATCCACTTAGTCCTATATGAATGAAGCTCACTCCCATCCCAAAAGGAGGAAGTCTATGGTATCTACATGCTGGTGAAATCACCCTTGGAACATCTCCACCCACCTATTGGAGAACTCATACTTCCTTGGAAGGATATGGCAATCGGCTTTGTCGGAGAAGGGCTGCAGCGTTAAGCCTTGGTTTTAGTTCTATATCTCTATGTAGCTAGGGTTTTACCCCTAGCTTGTGCCAATGAGCACCTACTAAGGAGAATGGACTCCTTAGTAGCAGTTCAGTATATTAAACTAATTATGCAATAAACAAAAAATTAAATTATTTCTAATACAAGCATGAAGCATAAACACCAAAATGAAAGAATGTCTTTGTATTGATGTTACCTTGAGTGTCAAGGTTGGTGAAGCCCTTTGCAGTGTCCAAGAGGATGCTCCAAGCTCCAAGAATGCTCCTTCTCCTTCTCCAATGTTGGGGATGGGCCAAAGGTGGCTCTCAAGGTGAAACTAGTTCAAAGGTGGACTAGGGTTTCGAGAGAGATTTTGGCAGAGTAAGGGTGCTTGTGATTGTGGATTTGGAATAAGGGTTCTCCATCACCTATTTATAGTTTTTTGGTGGTGGAGTGCTGACCCATGGTTTTGGGAAACACATGGTTTTAGGCAGCTGTATAGGGTTTTTTCCTCCTTTTCCTCATTATTTTATATTTTTATTCCCTTTTTAGGGGATTTTTGCTATTTTTGGAGGAAAAGGGGGTTTTTTAGCCTTTTTTAGGCTATTTTGAGGGTTTTTTGGCCTTTTGGAGGCATTTTAGGCCTTTTGGAGGCTTTTTAATGGGTTTTTTGGGATTTTTAATGGAAATATGGTAGGAAAATGGACAAATGAGTCATATAATGTGGTAAATGAGCTAGTGAGCACTTTTTGGGTGTTAACAGATTGCCCCCTGATGTGCGAGGTCAGGAGCTCATCGTATGGCCGATGGACATCATAAGTCATGAATGGTTTTCCTGGGATGTGGAGAGAAGAGAAGAAACAAACTGAAGCCCGGAACAATGATCCCGAACAACTGCAAGAACTAAAAGTACATAACCTCAATAAAGGATGAGGAATCATCTGATCATATGGACGAGGCGGGCATTCCCATGCTCGTATCAGGATATAACATAATAACAACAATGGGGTCCAAAAATGGGGACCTGAAATATACATGACCTCAAATACTGACTGAGGAATAATCTCAATATATGGACGAGGCGGGCATACCCATGCTCGTATCAAGATATATAAACATAACTGTAAGGCCCGAAAAAAGGGGGACCTGTAAGATACATGACCACTGTGTACATCATAAGAGTCCAGAGGGGACACAAATCTGGGACATACTGCTGAGCGGATCATGTGTGAACTGCAGAACTGGTGCACCGGAATATCAACAGTGCTGCTGAATGTGGTACCAAAGGTGCTGATGAGCTGTTGGATCAGAGTGACAAGAGGTACACTCTCAATGGTACACTGAACTGGAACTGATCTGGAACTGAAACTGGGTACTCAAGGAAGCATGAAACTGGATGGCTTCCGAATACAAACGCCAACGCAGCCCGGACATCCACGGGAACATACGACTGGGCGTTCCGAAGTGACTCACCAATGTGCTAGAGTCGGGGGAAATCCGGGGTCTTCGACAAAAACTGATGGAATATAATCCTACGCGATCCTCAACGATGCGATCAAGGTGCTGAAGTCGAGCATGTGAGGAACAACCACTCGGAGAGGCAATGATGTCTCCTCTCAGAATGATCCGTAGGCACTTACCACAGATGGTGATAAGTCCAAGGCGTAGGGACCTCTGGGCCTATCCTCTGGAATAGAGGAGCTGTCGTCGACAGAGGGAGACCTGCCCCTATCAAGGCAATGATGTTTCCTTGACAGGAGCGCGAGGTACAAGACCGAAATGTGATAGTGCTGATGGCAGGACTGATAAACTGTGGGGGGACAACTGGGCAAGTAGAGTGGGTGGACTCAAACTTCCTTTGTTCAGAGTATGATAATGGAAATGATCTGGCAGCATATGAAACTGACTCAGGGGAAAGGGATCATAGCTGTAATGGATCTGAGGGAATAACTGGCTGAGGGAGACTCAAGCTGGTGTAACATGGCAGGAGACTGCAGAATACTCTGAACAAAGGCGACCTAATTGGGGGTGCTGCCGAGATGATCGATCATAGTGCCAGGAGGCAGAGGAGGGTACTTCTTCATGGGTTAAGGAACTAGAAGAAGTGTGTGTAAAATGGTACTGTCGTGTGGATTTTACGAGCCCAGGACAGTTCATGCTCGTGGTTGCTTTCAATTTTAAGGAGTCTGAAAGCGATAAGAAGACTCTGAAGTGATGGAATGGTACTGTCGTGTGGATTTGACGAGCCCAGGACAGTGCATGCTCGTGGTTGCTTTCAATTTTAGAGAGTCTGAAAGCAAGTAAGAAGACTCCAGGGGGTTGCTTTTTCGTAGATTTAGTCTCCAAGGCCCAAAGAAGCATAAAAGGATGCAATGAAGAACTCTTCTAGCCGGTGTGACTAGAGTATTCCTTTTTCGTAAGTAGTCTACCAGGTCCGGAAAAGGGTTAAACTTATACCAGATAGACGCCCTTTCAGGTACTTTAACGAGCGTGAAAGGAAGCAAGATTGCTCGGCGATCTTTTCATTCTTTTAGGAGTCAGAAAAGAGCTTAACGGAAACTCCCTAAGTGCCTTTTTCGTAAAGGAGTTGTCCGGCCCGAAAAAGGGATAAAATTATACCGAACAAAAGGAATGGCCAGGCAAGGAGGAAGTGTTCAATCAAGGTTGAGTAATGATGACCAAGAACGAGGGTAGGTGGGAACACTGATGGACCTCCTTGCGGGGTAGATGAAATGGTGGCAAAATAACGAAACATTTGCAGTATGACAGGAGTGAAAGGCTTATGTAAAAATGTGGAACAATCCGATGGCGGCCGATGTGGCACGCAAACCGAGGCAGCAAGGTGTTGGGACACAATGTTGAAATTGTATCAAGTGAGAGCGAGAAATGATCTCAAGCATCATCACGAGCTCGGAAAAATGAATCCGGCGATATAAAGGATGTCAAAAACGGGTGACGGCCGATGTGGCGCGCAAACCGAGGTGACGGGGGCATTTTGAAAAATGCCCGGAAAATCTGGAGGTGAGAGCGAGAAATGATCTCTAGCATCATCACCAGCTCGGAAAAATGAATCTGATGATATAAAATATATCAAAAACGGGCTGCGGCCGATGTGGCATGCAATACGGGGCGACAAGGTGTCGGGACACAATGTTGATATTGGTCCTGGTGAGAGCGAGAAATGATCTCAAGCATCGTCACAGGCACGGAAATATGAATCCGGCGGTGCAAATGGTGCGAAAAACGGAGGTCATAAAGACTCCGGAATGGTAAAAGGTGAGCCCACCAAGCCAAGGATGCAGTGGTGGGGAGAAATGATGACCCGTGGGGGGAGAATACTAGGTGTATCAAATCAAATCAAATCTACAAGTGATGTGTGACCTCAAAAATGGTTGAGATCACAAGTGTGAAAAAGTGAGCAAGGTTAATGACCTGCCCCCATGCTATGTGCATGGGGTTTGTGATTATGGATCACATATGTGTGGGTTTGAACAATGGGTTCATTGACGTGCTGAGATAGATGTGATGGGGAATGTTCAAAGTGATTGATCGTGCCCCCTATCCCAGGGTCGAGGTGATCTATTATGCCCCTTGACTTAGAGGTGTCAAGGTGGTGCTCTATAATGGCGGGGTCGAGACCGGGCATCTCAGTATAGGACCAGGCAAAGACATCACGGAATTCTTTGAAAAGGTGTATGTAGTCCTCAATCTCTTGTTTACTGCAAAAGGCTCCTAAAGTGATGAGTTCAGGGGCACGTCCTGGGGCAGCGATATCAACTTGGATGACAGGTGAGATGTTGGCCATGTTACCTTCCTCGAAGGCATCCGGAGCAGGAATAGGGTCCTTGAACCAGTCAACCTTGGTGGGGAGGAAGTCTTTGGATTCGACCGCGTATTGGGTAGCGGTGCTAGAGGAAGACGCTTCTGGGATGAAATAGGAACGGTGGTGCATATCATCCCAAGGATAATCCGGGGCAGTTAGGGCCTCAAGAATCTCCTCATCAGTACGGAAAGTCTTTGTCGTCAAATCGGTTGACGAGGTAGTGGAAGTAGTGGTTGAAGAGATCATGTAGATGGTATTAACCTCTCCGGAAGGTGAAGAGTCTGGGGGGTAGATCTCTTCAACGGTAGGTGGTGCCGTCTCAAGGTCCAGATTGTTCATCTCATAAAGAGCGGCTCTGTAATCCGGGAGATCAGGACAATGATGTGAATAGTGCCCGTAAATACCGCAGATGGCGCATGAGTGGTTGGTACGTAGGGACTTATCTTTAGGCTTAGGAGTGGGGTTTAATTCGACAGTTGGGACGTTGGGGTCATCATCGAGCATTTGCATGTGCTTCTGTAATGCGGGTAACTGTGGGCATTGGTGGGTCGCATGGCCCAACTCGTCACACAGCGAGCATTTGGGAGGAGCACGAAACACTGGAGGGTTCTTGACTGTCTTGGGAGGTGGGACAGCAGTGTAAGGTTGTGGACCTCTGCCCCCAGTGGGTTGAAGAGGGGGAGGAGGTGTCGTGGAGGACGAAGGGGTAGGGACCCCGGGAGGTGGGTGGGTGGTAGTAGCCATGGGTTGCACCGGCTGGAGGACGACATCAGGTGTCGGCGGGCGAACGGGAGGCGAAAGGTACCATACAGGTAATCCCAAGGTTAACCCAGGGAGGCTAAGGGTAGCCATGACCGGGGCGCTTACTACTCCTGCTGGAGGAACTAGGAAGGGGATCGTATGGATCGGTGTAACACCAATGTGACTAGGTACCAAGGGTGGTTTAGGCAACAAAGATGGCTGATTGTTAGGTGGTAGGATGTCATGGGACAAGGTACATAAGTCAGACATTTCGGGCGTAGATGATGGCGGAGGAATGGATTGAAAGGTGGAGGTCATCGGCGCGTCTGAGTAGACTCCAGGCCCCGTAGAGGAAACGAACGAGGTGGAGGCAGGAGAAACAGGTTGTTCAACCATGGGGAGAACATTTTCCGGTGCCGCGGGAGCACTGGGATCATAGTAGGTGAGCTGGTCAATCTTAACCACGCGTCCTTCATGGGGGAACATCATGGTGCGAAAGACAGAAGAGGCAACCGCCCGCATGGCATACATGTAGCTGCGGCCAAGTAGAAGGTTGTAATCCAATTGGGCATTGATTACCTCTATGTCAATAAGAACTGTTTTACCACCTAACTGGACAGGAACGTTGGGCAGGAGGCCTTGGGGCTGGGCCGAACGACCGTCATAGGCACGTAACGCAGTGGTGGACTGCTGGAGAGGAGGGGATCCTAGTTTCTGCCATACAAATGTAGACATAACGCATGTGGAAGCACCCTCATCAATGATGCACCGATGGATAACAAGATTCCTAACGGAGACTGTAACTTGGAAGGCTAAGCTGGAAGGTAGGCGTGGTTCAGACTGGTCTAAGTCAAACGCCATCAAATGTGAATCAGTTGGGTCAATCCCCCCGATGGCGGAAAGTAAAGTCTTGCGCTGGGCAGGGCAGTTCTTCAAGACTTCTAACGCAGACATGGCTGCGGGAGATTGGGCTAGGTCGTCTACAATGTTGTAGTTTGACGCAGCACGTGCATTAGGGTTATTATTGATTCGGCGCAGTGGGAAACGAGGTGCTTTCGCAGCGCCGTCTGTGGGAGGCGGAGGTATGCGTAACGCCTGATCGGTGGGGTGGGCGTTAGTAGTTTTATCCGTGGGAGTGGCTTCAGAGGTGGAGCCATATTGGTTCCGACGGGTCTGGAGGTTGACGTCAGCGGATGACATCATCAGTAAGTGGTGGGTACCTGAGTCAAACATGGGTTGATCAGGGGCAGCGTAGGTGATCTGTTGTTGTTGGGGTTGCACGTTAGCTTGAGGGGCCAACGGCTGAGTGTTCACCACGCCTTGGGTCGGTAAGGGGTTTTGCAGCACCAAAGGGGGTTGCTGAGGTTGGGGGGGGTTGGGCGGTGCTTGGGGAGCCGCATGCCCTTGGCGATGGGCCTCGTCAACCCAAAGCTGCCGAGCTCGCTCCAAGTGTGGGCAAGCATGGGTGTAATGTCCATAGACCCCGCAAATAGAACAAGGGTGGTTCGTTCGCAGATTGGGGTTTTTGGCCTGCTTGGGCGGGCGATCAGGGTTTTGATTAGCGGGGGCCGCATTGTTATTGTCAGGGGGATTAGCCGGTTGACCAGCTTGGTCTGCAGGTTGGTTGTTTCCCCGATTACGGCCCTTGCCGCGGTTCTGTTGGCCCTGGTTACGTTGGTTATTCTGGTTTTGCTGCGGGTTATGTTGGGCGTAAACTTGCCCTTGGGCAGCAGGTGGATTTTGAGGTTGCGCAGGTGCTGGAGCAGGCTGCGGAGGATGATATGCAGGTTGAGGCTGAGCAGGTGCAGCAACTTGAGGGGGTTGCTGATAGGACTGCGGAGCCGGTTGTGGATGTGCCGCAGGGGCTGCCTGGGGCGGATAATAAGCTGGTGGGGCTTGGGAAGGCGCAGGAGCTGAGGCAGCCTGCTGATGGTAGTAAGGCTGAGGGGCGACTGGAGGAGCATAAGCAGGAGTCGCATACCCGAAGCACTGTGGTGGACATGAGGGCCCATGGGAATGGTGATGTGTCATGGGAGCATATGAGTTGGTTGCTCCAGACTGTGAAGTAGCCCGCGACAGGTCGGGGCCAGGGGTAGGACGTGCTATAGAAAATGGTTGGGGATGCGAAGAAACACGGCCAATGATACCATCTGCAGCGTGGGATGCCCCCGGCGCATCATGATGGGAGGACTCGCCGCGAGGGGCGTCAGGTATAATGGTATAAAGGTAACCCGACTGGGCGTAAATGAGGTCGAACTGCTGTGCCTTAAGGATGGCCTCTTCTTCAGACTGGGGTCTTTCTGAAGCTACATCCTTAGCGATGACAGGAAGCAGGGACTTGAGGAACCAATCGAGGAAGATACGGTCATCTAGTTTAATCTTGCATAAGCTACGGCGTTTACGCCACTCATGGATGTGGTCCGTGATATGGGTAGCTGTGTTTTGTCTACAAGATAGAAGGATCTCAACGCCCGCGTCATAGCGGACTGGCAACTGGAAGAACTGCAGGAAGGTCGAGGCCAGGGAAGAAAAGGTGGCGTGGGTCCCATGAGGCTGCTCAATATACCACTTGGCTGCAGAGCCAGTAAAGGTGCGTTGTAAGAGACGGAGGCGAACAGAGTCATCCACAATGGAGTTAGAGGAACACCATAGGTGGAAAGACATGATGTGGTTCTGTGGGTCCTCACCGGCCTTACCCTCGAATTTAGGGATGTCAGAGGGTAGTTTGGTAGGCATATGAGGCCACATAGGGTCGTGTCGAATAGGATCGTTGGTCAATCTGGCCAGGTCAGGTAGGTTGAGGCTAGCCATGAATGGCAAACTGGAAGAAGGCTGCGACACAGTAGTGCTATGGACCAAGTTGGGGCCAGTGCCCCCAAGGGGAGGGACAAGATTTAGGGTGGTGCCCCCAAGTGGGGGAACTGAGGTAGTGGAGGATGGTCCAGCACCACCATGGGTAGTGTGAGCCACTGATGTAGTGGGGATAGGTATTCCTGCTGTGGGAATAGGTACCGTGAGGGGAACGGTAGATGGTTGCCCCATGGAGGGCATACCAAAAATAGGTGTAGTAACTGGTGTAGTAGTGGTGGATATGCCACCAATGGTCCCTATGACAAATGGAGTGGAAGTCGTACCAGCCATGGGGCTAGTAGGGGCAGTATAAATAGGGTTCTCAGACTCTTCGTCAGAATCAGAGGTAAAGTAAGGTGCGTCACTATCTGGTGACGGAGACCTACGTCGCTGACGGGTGGAGTCAAGTGACAAGGCTCTAGATCTGTGATGAGTGGTATCAACGGACAATGATCGGAATCTATGACGAGTGGTGTCGAGAGAACCGTGCTGTGGGGGCTCGCCCCTGAGGCGCCGAGAATGTCTCGGGGACTCAATGGTGACAGATGGTGTCTAAATCTCTGTGGGTTGAGGTGAGTATGAAAACAGCTCAAAAATCCTAATGCAACCGAGTGTGCAGAAGGAGAGCTAAAAAGTAAGGCACTCAGGCCAACAACCAACTCAAAACACCCACTGCAACAGCTGTGCTACAATAGGTGGAGTAACAACAAAGATGGTCAGAATACCAACAAGCAGCAGGCTTCCTAGAAAAGAAAAATGGTGGACTCACTAGACCAAGGGAGGTAAAGGAGCATGCAAACACCTAGCTAAAAGTATTCTGACTTAACTAAACATATCCTCTGCAAGGTGATGAAATCCAAGACAGACAATATGAGTAGGAAAGCCAAGTGGCTATGATATCCCCCTACCGGGAGGGATACCGGGTAGTCAATCCTAGAAGAATGGCAACTAAGATACCCCGTTCAGCACTATCACATTTCGGTCTTGTACCTCGCGCTCCTGTCAAGGAAACATCATTGCCTTGATAGTTGCAGGTCTCCCTCTGTCGACGACAGCTCCTCTATTCCAGAGGATAGGCCCAGAGGTCCCTACGCCTTGGACTTATCACCATCTGTGGTAGGTGCCTACGGATCATTCCGAGAGGAGACATCATTGCCTCTCCGAGTGGTTGTTCCTCACATGCTCGACTTCAGCACCTTGATCGCATCGTTGAGGATCGCGTAGGATTATATTCCATCAGTTTTTGTCGAAGACCCCGGATTTCCCCCGACTCTAGCACATTGGTGAGTCACTTCGGAACGCCCAGTTGTATGTTCCCGTGGATGTCCGGGCTGCGTTGGCGTTTGTATTCGGAAGCCATCCAGTTTCATGCTTCCTTGAGTACCCAGTTTCAGTTCCAGATCAGTTCCAGTTCAGTGTACCATGGAGAGTATGACCCCAGTCACTATGATCCAGCAGCTCATCAGTTCCTTTGGTACCAAACTCAGTAGCACTGTTGATTGTTCCGGTGCACCAGTTCTGCAGTTCACACATGATCCGCTCAGCAGTATGTCCCAGATTTGTGTCCCCTCTGGACTCTTATGATGTACACAGTGGTCATGTATCTTACAGGTCCCCCTTTTCGGGCCTCACAGTTATGTTTATATATCTTGATACGAGCATGGGTATGCCCGCCTCGTCCATATATTGAGATTATTCCTCAGTCAGTATTTGAGGTCATGTATATTTCAGGTCCCCATTTTTGGACCCCATTGTTGTTATTATGTTATATCCTGATACGAGCATGGGAATGCCCGCCTCGTCCATATGATCAGATGATTCCTCATCCTTTATTGAGGTTATGTACTTTTAGTTCTTGCAGTTGTTCGGGATCATTGTTCCGGGCTTCAGTTTGTTTCTTCTCTTCTCTCCACATCCCAGGAAAACCATTCATGACTTATGATGTCCATCGGCCATACGATGAGCTCCTGACCTCGCACATCAGGGGATAGTGGCAACTAAGATACTCCACTGGGGATAGTGGCAACTATGATATCCCCCCCCCCCCCCCATCAGCACTATCACATTTCGGTCTTGTACCTCGCGCTCCTGTCAAGGAAACATCATTGCCTTGATAGTTGCAGGTCTCCCTCTGTCGACGACAGCTCCTCTATTCCAGAGGATAGGCCCAGAGGTCCCTACGCCTTGGACTTATCACCATCTGTGGTAGGTGCCTACGGATCATTCCGAGAGGAGACATCATTGCCTCTCCGAGTGGTTGTTCCTCACATGCTCGACTTCAGCACCTTGATCGCATCGTTGAGGATCGCGTAGGATTATATTCCCAGTGGAGTCGCCAAAAACTGTAGTGGATATCTTAGTTGCATCGTTGATAGTGGCAACTAAGATATCCCCAGTGGAGTCGCCAAAAACTGTAGCTAGGGTTTTACCCCTAGCTTGTGCCAATGAGCACCTACTAAGGAGAATGGACTCCTTAGTAGCAGTTCAGTATATTAAACTAATTATGCAATAAACAAAAAATTAAATTATTTCTAATACAAGCATGAAGCATAAACACCAAAATGAAAGAATGTCTTTGTATTGATGTTACCTTGAGTGTCAAGGTTGGTGAAGCCCTTTGCAGTGTCCAAGAGGATGCTCCAAGCTCCAAGAATGCTCCTTCTCCTTCTCCAATGTTGGGGATGGGCCAAAGGTGGCTCTCAAGGTGAAACTAGTTCAAAGGTGGACTAGGGTTTCGAGAGAGATTTTGGCAGAGTAAGGGTGCTTGTGATTGTGGATTTGGAATAAGGGTTCTCCATCACCTATTTATAGTTTTTTGGTGGTGGAGTGCTGACCCATGGTTTTGGGAAACACATGGTTTTAGGCAGCTGTATAGGGTTTTTTCCTCCTTTTCCTCATTATTTTATATTTTTATTCCCTTTTTAGGGGATTTTTGCTATTTTTGGAGGAAAAGGGGGTTTTTTTAGCCTTTTTTAGGCTATTTTGAGGGTTTTTTTGGCCTTTTGGAGGCATTTTAGGCCTTTTGGAGGCTTTTTAATGGGTTTTTTGGGATTTTTAATGGAAATATGGTAGGAAAATGGACAAATGAGTCATATAATGTGGTAAATGAGCTAGTGAGCACTTTTTGGGTGTTAACACTCTATTATGTACTTCCCTATTTTTACAGTAATACAAATGCTTTCCACCAATATTGTTCATGTGTGTAATTATATTGAGCAGTTTACCTGCTTAACTGTTTACTTAGATCTCTTATTGTATAGATGCATTTTACTTGCTTCTCTTGTTTCTTGTCTTGACAGGTCTTGCAGCTTGGATCTGACGACCATGAGACGTGGAGCAGCATTCAGGAGAAAGGATTGCGAAGTGAAAGGTAAGACATCTAATACTCGATCCTTAAGTAGATCTAGGAAATGCATTAGTAGTCTGTTCTATTTGTTCTAGACTCACTTTGAGATAGGGAGATCCTACTCCCGTCCGCTCGAGTGGATTGTCCGATAACAAATCTAGTGACCATACTGGGGAAGTATAGAATTTGGTCAGTAGTTGTCAATCTGAGATTCATTTTCAGTTGATTGCTTGACACGAGCCTTTTTATTTTTGCCATTTACTTCTTGAAGTGGATTTCAATGTTGGATCTTCATATTGAAGACTCTAATCTGCTTCCTCTGAGTTTATATGACTCATTCCCAAACCATTCCATGGTTCATTGCTGAGAGATATGATTCATTTTTGAATCTATACTTCACCTGTTGCACCTAGGCAGTGGGAACAGAGCAACACTGTGTCATTTCTGGTCTTGGTTCTTTACCTATTAGTTACTTGTCGCATCCCTTGCATTGGTAAACTGCGACATCATCGCACTTCCCGCGTAGGTAAACTGCGACGTCGCATTGTGTACAAGCACAGAGTGCATCGATTTGTCAAAATTTGACATGCAGGCGTCTCCTTTCCATTTGACAGTCTGGACTTTGGTTTGTTGTATGAACTCCCTCTGTGTTGCAAGATCCAGCCAGGGATCCCACCTATGATTTTTGTTTTGAGTGTTTGGTTTTGTTTGGATTGATTTTGGGTTTCGTTTTGGACAAGTTTGAAGATTGGTAGTGGTGGATACTCTTGTCTCCTCCACCTTCATCTGCTCACCCTTGCTTACCCTTCCTTCCATCCCCGATCTGATCATTACATTAGATCAGCTTCCGGACCTTGTTTTCATCATTGTTTGAGCTTTGCTTGCTTGATTTTCTTGCTGCAGCTTGATTTTGAGTTAAGTGTGTCCTTCAGCTTGATTGAGTGCTTGTCTTCTCTTGAGTTTTCTGAGTGTACTAGTGCTACAAGTAGTGTTTTCTTTTCGTTCATTTAAATATGAAAGCTCAATTGCTATCAAGTTTATTCTTTGATGCATCCATTGAAAAGTTAAAAAGTGCTTCTTTCCCATCATTTCTTGAGCATTATTGAAGAAAATTGTTGTACATTGGAACATTTTCGTTTATGTTTTGGAAAAAATTGAATGAATGCATGATCTATTGTGTTTTTCTCGAACTATGAATCGCTCATTTTCTTGAAAGACTCAAAGTACGCTTCGATTTTTTGCAAAATTGATTCCATGCTAAGGAAAGATAGATGCATTTTTAATTTTTCTTGGTTTTAGACCATTGAAAGTGAAATTGAAAAACTTGCATATTCCATTTCAGAATCCTCTCTTTTCATTACCTAGTGTCATTTTGCTTTGAAAAGAAAAAGAAAAGGAAAAATGTTTTGATTTGGATAGTAGTGTTGTTTTTTTTGTGTTTCGTTGAAAAAAAGAAAAGAATACTTTCATAGTCAAGTTTTGTTTGAATTGGGATTGTGTTGCATTGTGTTGTTTTGGCAATATCGACGGAAAGAAAAAGATTTCTCCTTCCCATAGCTAGAATTCATTGAAAGAAAAGAATATTCCGTGCATGTAGCTAGGAATTGCATTATGTTTCTGATTATGTACTCACCTCATGCATTCACCTAACCATCCAAGATAAAATTAACGGTAGAATTAGGTAAAAATTTTAGCAACTTGTGTGTAAGTTAGAGACGTGTTCCAACGTCGTTAAGCGTGGCAGTTGTCGTTATTTTCCAGCACTGTATCCTGGGGGTATTGTAGTCTTCCACGTACTTATCGGTATATCAAGCTCCTTCATGTACCCACCAAGTACCATAATCCATACTTGGCGTATATCAAAGGGTGTATCACATACTCGGTAGTATATCGAAAGGTCTCTTGCCGAACGGTTGTGCATTAGACAGCACCACTACGGATTTGAGCTCCCATGTACCTTGCGTATATCGAGATGCACCACTAGGATTCCTAAAACCAACTAAGCTAACCATTTGGCCGTCTTGGCAAAGCAATACACCGAGAACAACACTCGGGGAGATTAGCACGCACGTACTGTCCAGGTAATCGGGTATGCAGTCAAGGGTACTATCCCAATCCTCCTTGTCACGTCATATTGTTGGACCCTGCATTATATCGTGGTTTGCGATGCATTGTGTAACATCCCCAACATAACCAAGTCGACTTTTAGTAAAAATTTATCAAACTTTAATTATATTCGTAAACTCATTAGTTTATCTTCAGAATAATATCGTCATCATTATGGTCCTTACTCATTAATGACAACATAGAAAATACTTAAACACATAATACATCTGACAATCTACAAGAATTAACAATTATCGAACATAAACATATATGTTGACAAGACAACAACACCATCATAAATGTCAAGTAAACTTCAAAACACATAAAAGGCTCACAAGAGAGAGAGACAATATTAGCGTGGTTCACCCAAAACCTCTGGGCTACGTCCACAAAAGATGTCGCAACATATATTATTTATAAAGATAACTTTACAATCGCAACACCCTAGTTGCATCATTCATCATCCACCTTCCAAGCCTCTCTCCTAGAGAGTGATTTCAACAATCAGAAGTATGTATACATCTTTGATTCAAACGAAGTTTTAAGGGCGTTTCATAATGAAAACAAGGGTTGATTGTCAATACTTCCTAACAACTTCAATGAGGATCACTCTATACACCATTAACCTAGATTGAGGTTTATATACATTCACGGATCCTCATGGATCAATATGATAGCAAAACTATATAGATATATCATCAAGGATCTAAGTAAGATCGATGCGGGCAGTTCATAAACACTTTTCTACAGTATCTACTTGAAAACATAATACAAGTAATGTATAGTCATAAAATAGAGATTTGAGATACCTAGGGATCGATCTCCGTTGTGAAAGCATCAATCTATAAGTATCTTATCCATAGTTGAAGTTATAACAAGAGAATCGAGATTCATAAGGATCAATTCCTAAAATAAATGGCATCATAAGTATAAACATAATCATGGATTGATCTCTATCTTTATGGCATGAAATCTTATAAATATTTATAGTGAGCTTAGATCATAAAACAGAGCACCGAGATTCATACTCTATCTATAATACATAAATACGATAGTATGTTAGGATATTTAGACACTTAGGAGTTAGTTAAGATCAACTTGTGTAATATATCCGTTAGGGATAGTGTGTTTCTTTAGTATGCATTAGTATGCATTTGTAAATACTTAATCCGACGGTCACGATATGTTTCCGACATAGAGTGATCCGACGACTCAACTTCTCTTAGATCAAACCTAACCTTGATCCGTGGCTTAACACCCGATTGGTCCATGATCTCTATTTAAAGAGCATGGAGGGTCATTGTTTATTTGATCGATTATGAGAAGCTCATTTGTAACTTTCTTTCTTTGCATAATAAATTGTCCCGTAGAAGCTATTTGGCCGGGGCCGTGGAGTGTTTCCCTCAAGAGGGTTTAAACCACGTCAAAACATCGGTGTGTTGATCTGTGATCTGTTTGTGTGAAGTGGTTGCTCTTGGTGTTTGGTCCTTTGGTAGTACCCTGTGTACCCGAACATGGTATCAGAGCTTTTATGAAGTGTCGCTTCCGGTTATGATCTAGATCTTGAACTGTTGTTGCCGAAACTCGAAAGGGTTTCTAGTTCTGGTATTTCTGTGCATTTCTGGGCTGTGGGAGGTATTCCATTGCGTCTGGAGCGTCGTTTCCATTGGGATATAGTTTTCGTTTGATCGAAAACGGTTCCCGGTTGCTCCAGAAACGCGTATTTCATCAGATCTGAAGGTATAATGTTACAGTGACGCATTTTTTTATTTCGTTTTTTAATAAGAAAAAAAATCTCATATTTCATTTTTTTTTACTGTTAGATTTTTTTTTGGGTTCGGATTGTTGCTTTCCCGTCTGCGTATGCTCTTTGCCGTGCACCTTGAGCAATCTCGGCAAATCAGAAACAGAAAGGGAAAGGGTTTTTCTCGGCTGCGTATGCTCTTTGCCGTGCACCTTTGCGCGATCTCGGCAAATCAGAAACAGAGAGAAAACGTAGACTTTCCGGGCAAGCTAACAAGATCTAACTCCACAAGTGTGGAAAAGTTTTTTTTGTTTCGTTTTGTGGTCTGTTTTGCAGGAAAAAAGGCAAGCACGCAAACCGAGCAAGAAGAGTAAAAAAAAAAAAAAAAAAACCCTTCCTCATTCCCATATTTTACATACCTTTTAATCTAGCTCACTTGGTTCAAAGTTGCTTTATTCCTTAATAGGTCTTGAGTTCAAGTCTTAGGAAGTTACTTTTAAAAGGAAAAGTGCATGCAATTTCTATTTTCAAGTTACTTTATTGTAAAAGTGCATCTCACTTAAATACTAAAAAATAAAAATACAAGTGAGCCACTTAAGTTTTTTATTTTGCACTATTTAAAAAGTAATATCATTGTAAAAGTGAAATCACTTATTTTACAAAAGTGATTCACTTAAAGCAACTTTTTTAAAGTGATTGTCAAAAGGTTCATCTTGGGAAGAGAGGAGTTCTTTTTTTTGCTGGACATTCTCTAGCTGCCACGTCACTATTGGGAACGTCTTCAACAGTTTCTTTGTTCAAGCATAACTTCATCATACAGAGTCAGTTTTCAGTGCCGTTTTTTTTGAAACCACCTATTTTTTCGAGCTCTTCACATCCAGACTATTGGTTTCTACTTTTACAGCCTCTACTTTACAAATATGGCCGCCCATTGTGATATTCTACTTAACAGTTCTAACTATTTCTCATGGAAATCTCGTATGGAGGATGTTCTACGAAGTAGGGGACTTTTCAGAATTACCACAGAGAAAGAAAAAGAACCCATTGATGATGATAAGAAAATAAAATGGGCAAATAGATGTGATGAAGCTCGTGGATTGATTGGGATGTCAATCTCTACTGATTTGCGATTCCACATATCTGGAATTGATGAACCTAATACTGCTTGGGACAAGTTGGAAACTGTGTTTGGTAAACACAATGAAATTCGAGGTCATCAACTCGAAAATGAGTTGATTTCTTTAAATCCAAGTGACTTTTCATGCATTCAAGATTATTTATCTAAGTACAAAACTCTCAAGCTTTTATGTGCAGAATGTAAGATTGAGAGGGAAGACAAACAGTGCATTTATCATATTCTTTCCAAACTTGGACCTGCATATTCTGTTTTTGTATCTACATTTTACTCCATGAAAGCATCCTTGAATGCAGCTAGCTATCAAGAGCCTAGTCTTGAATCCTTTTGTGATTCCTTGATTAGAGAACAAGATAAACTCATTCACCTTGGAATAATCAACAATGCAGATACATCTGGGAAAGCCTTATTATCCCAATAGAAAGAAAAGTCCAAGCCTCCTAAGAAACAAAATTTTCGCAATAATAAGTCAAACAAGGGTCCCAAACCCTCTCAGTCAGCTCCTTCTTTAAAAAATGACAAAGGATCCAAGCCAAAAGGCAAGAAGACTGAGCGGCATTGCAACTATTGCGGGAAAGATAATCATGATGAATCAAAGTGTTTCAAGAAGATGGCAGCCTTGGAAGCAGCAATGAAGAAGCACCACATCAGCCTAGATTCGCCATCAGAATCTACCTCTTATGGACATGCACTTTGTGCTTCTGGTTATTCTTATAATGCATCTTCTTCTTCTACTTCAAAAGAATGGCTCATTGATTCTGGAGCATCTTCTCATATGGCTAAGGATCAAGCCATCTTTTCTACTATGCATGAATGTAACACCAAACAAATATTTGTTGGTGATGATAGATCTCTAAGTGTTGTAGGAGCTGGAACAGTTCTAGTAGATAATGGTCATTTTAGTGATGTACTATGTGTTCCAAGAATTTCCTGCAATTTGTTATCAGTCTATCAGATCACTCATTCTGGTGAAGGTAAAACTGTGACCTTTACACCTCACCAAGTTGTAATCAAGGATTTTAAAGATCCTCAACAGGTTCTAGCTACCGGAATTGTTGATGATATTACCCAGTTGTACAAGTTTAACAACTTTGGGTCATCACCTTTCCCTTCAGTTTTTGTTGCTCATAGTGATAACTTGAGCAAACTTTGGCATGAGCGATTTGGTCACTTAAATTATCGCTCATTGCAACAACTATGTAAAGAAAATATTGTGACAGGTCTTCTGATGGTATCTTGCAGAGATGGTGTTTGTTCTGGTTGTGTACTTGGAAAACATCATCGGGACAGTTTTGACAAACGTGCCTCTTGGCACGCCTCGGTTCCCTTGGAGCTTGTGCATAGTGACTTGTGTGGCCCTCTTCCATCTGCTTCCTTTTCTGGTTTCAAGTATTTCTTAACTTTCATTGATGATTACACCAGATGCACTTGGGTTTATTTCCTAAAACTTAAGAGCGAAGTATTTAACATGTTCTTGGCCTACAAGGCCCTTGTTGAAAAACAATCTGGTCATCAAATTATTAAGTTAAGATCTGACAATGGAGGAGAATATGTTAACAAACAGTTCACTACTTTCTACACTGAACAAGGCATTCAACAACAGCACACTGTTCCATATACACCACAACAAAATGGTGTAGCTGAGCGGAATAACCGCACTTTAAAAGAAATGGATAATTGTATGATCCAATCTAAGGGACTAAGTCTTCAATTTTGGGCTGAAGCCATAAATTGTGCAAATTACATAGTTAATCGCACCCCCACAAAAGCATTACAAGGTATAACACCAGAAGAAGCATGGATTAAAATTGAACCTGATGTAAGTCACTTTCGTGTGTTTGGTAGTGAAGCATGGGCTCACATTCCGGATGAAAAACGGAAAGCATTGCAACCTAAAAGTGAAAAGTGCATATTTGTTGGATATTCTGAAGATGTAAAAGGTTATAGACTTCTTCAACCACATTCTCATGCTATAATCATTAGAAGAGATGTTAAATTTGATGAAAATATCTTGGCCTGCGAGCCTAACTCGGCGAGTGTGCCATCTTTGGCCTGCGAGCCTGATTCGGCGTTTGTGCCTTCTTCTTCTTCTTCCAACTTCCTTGACAGGTTTCCAACTTCAGTTTTTGATGATGACAGTGAGGATGAAAATCCACCTCCGCCTGCTCATGTTCCTCCAGTTGCACCAGCACAAGTGCTTCCTCGATGGGTCCGTTCAACATGTGAAGCAGCTGGTGATCTTGCCGGTGATCCTAGAGATCAACGTCGAACACGTTCTCAGTTTCAGCGAGCCTCTTCTCTTTTGGCTCAAGTTTCTGAGAATCATGATCCAGAAACTTTTGCAGAAGCTTCAGGGAATCCAGATTGGGATGCAGCCATGGATGAAGAATATCATTCCTTAATGGCGAACGATACTTGGCATCTTGTACCTCTTCCAAAAGGAAGAAAACTTGTCAGATGTAAATGGGTCTACACAACTAAGTATGCATCAGATGGAAGTGTTGAAAGACTTAAGGCAAGGTTAGTTGCCAAAGGTTTTTCCCAAGTTGATGGGATTGACTACAATGAAACCTTTGCTCCTGTCGCCAAAATGAACTCCATCCGCCTTGTCCTTTCCCTTGCAGCCTTACACAATTGGGAAGTCCATCAAATGGATGTCAAGTCTGCCTTCTTACATGGTGATTTACAGGAGGAAATTTACATGGAACAACCTCCTGGCTATGTTCAGAATAACTCTAGCCTTGTCTGCCGCCTTAAGAAATCCTTATATGGCCTTAAGCAAGCTCCTAGAGCTTGGTATGCCAAAATGGATAGCTTTCTCCTTGACACTGGTTTTTCTAGATGCCATTCTGACCCCAATGTCTATACCAAGAAAGTAGGAAACCATCTCATCATACTTGTTCTATATGTTGATGACCTTATTCTTACTGGTAGTGACCCTAATCTTATAACCCATGTGAAATCCAGTCTTAAACAAACTTTTGAAATGTCAGACTTAGGACATTTGCATTATTTTCTTGGCCTCCAAGTTCTGCAAACCAAAGAATGAATCTTTCTTTCTCAGTCTAAGTATGCTTGTGACCTTCTTCGTTGCTTTCACATGGAAGATTGTACACCAGCCCCTTCTCCCTTCCAGTCTGGAGTCAAACTTTCTGCCACTTGTACTTCACCTGAAGTAGATGCCACCTTGTATCGTCAGCTTGTTGGTAGTCTTCTATACTTGACTCATTCCCGTCCTGACCTTTCCTTTGCCGTTGGTCGAGTTGCCCGTTATATGTAGACACCTCATGAAAGTCACTGGAAAGCAGCTAAAAGAATACTTCGATATATTCGAGGTACAGTTCAGTTTGGGATTCATTACAGTACAGGGGGGAAACCTATGTTGGTTGGTTTCACTGATTCAGATTGGGCCGGCGATCCTGATGATCGAAAGTCTACTGCAGGTTATGTTTTCAGTCTGGGATCTGGACCTATTACTTGGGCTTGTAAGAAACAACAAGCTCTTGCTCTTTCTTTAGCAGAGGCAGAATATCGAGTAGCAGTTAATGCCAGTCAGGAAGCTTTATGGCTTCGACAGATCCTTTCAGAGTTTGGATTCGAGCAGCAGCAGCCTACTCCACTTTGGTGCGACAATCAAAGTGCCATCAAGCTTGCCAAAGATCCAGTTCTACATCAACGCAGCAAACACATTGAGCTACATATGCACTTCATCAGAAATCTTGTTCATGATCGTGTTCTTGAAGTGCTCTTTTGCCCTACAGATGATCAAGTTGCAGACATCTTCACCAAGTCTCTTACAGAAGCAAAGTTTTCTAAACTTCGATCTATGTTAGGAGTTCAGGAACTTGTCATTAAGGGGGGATAGGCTCTAATGCCTCCTTCCTTCTCCTAATAGTGTCACTTTTGTAAATCCTTCAATCCTATCCCAAGTTGTTCTTAAGGGGGGATGTTAGGATATTTAGACACTTAGGAGTTAGTTAATATCAACTTGTGTAATATATCCGTTAGGGATAGTGTGTTTCTTTAGTATGCATTAGTATGCATTTGTAAATACTTAATCCGACGGTCACGATATGTTTCCGACATAGAGTGATCCGACGACTCAACTTCTCTTAGATCAAACCTAACCTTGATCCGTGGCTTAACACCCGATTGGTCCATGATCTCTATTTAAAGAGCATGGAGGGTCATTGTTTAGTTGATCGATTATGAGAAGCTCATTTGTAACTTTCTTTCTTTGCATAATAAATTGTCTCGTAGAAGCTATTTGGTCGGGGCCGTGGAGTGTTTCCCTCAAGAGGGTTTAAACCACGTCAAAACATCGGTGTGTTGATCTGTGATTTGTTTGTGTGAAGTGGTTGCTCTTGGTGTTCGGTCCTTTGGTAGTACCCTGTGTACCCGAACATAGTAAACATCATAACTACGTTTTCAATATCCCAACAGAGGTCCTGAATTCAGAATCCCATTACAGGAAACCATTTTCACTTCAACATGCTCATTGATATCTATAATTTTGACAGCCATATTGAACAACAACATTACAACTATGTTTTATCTATAACACAGAGATCCACGATTGAGTAAATGTTTCAGCAAACAAAACATTCGTAAACTTAAAGTAGATCACCGGATCTACAACCTTGTTAGCAGCATACACACCAGGATTCCACGTTCTTGTTGGAAGCATAAAGGTATATACAGAGTTAGGATCCATCCTATTCTCTTCATTCCATATTCAACCTGTGCATATATTTTAATATATATATATCTATTCAACAACAAACAAATTACGAAATAGGAAAGTATGGATCGTTCCCTTTGCGGCCATCCTATCCTCTTCATTCGAAACATAGTTTATATATATATATATTTACATAAATATCAAATCACCCCATACAAATTTATGAAATAGAAAAGTATGGATCGAGCCCTTCGTGGCCGTCCTGTCCTCGTCATTCGATACCCATCCTGTGCATATATGTCGACCTATCCCAAGGATAAGAAAAGTACCAATCTAATAAACATACACCCACAGAGATCGTTGATCTCCGATGAAGGAAAAGTATAGCTACAGGACACAATTCCCCAGAGCTCTCTGAATTTTTTTTTGAGCAAAGAAATGGTGATGGTGCAAAATGCATTCATCAGCAAGTGTAATAGGGCATTGGAGCGGAATGTAATCAATCAGCAGTTAAGATTGTTATCTCTATTCAAGGGAATGTGCTGGTGCTATTTATAAATAGGTAAAGCAAAAAGGACCGGTTCTCTCCCGAAATCCTACACGATTTCTTAGTATAAAACACAGTGATTTGTGCCCAAGTTCAAACAGGCACCACACAGAAGCAGCACACCCACATTCCCATCCATCCAGTACAAAGAGGATTCACGCCTTTTCAAATGACAGATGTATAAAAGAAAGTGCAGAACATAACCTTGATTTATGACTTCATTACAAGAGATAGAACTACAGAAAGTGCAAACCTCAAATATGAGAATGGAAATGCATATCTAGGAACCTCAATTACTCTCCCTCCCATACCAATTCACTGCATAGCATCACACCCTAGATCTCCTTCTGTGTTTTCTGTCATGATGAGAAAATGCACATTGACCCCAATCGCCATCTAGAGCGAAGATTTCTCCTAGTAAAGAATACAATTTCGATTAGCCTCAGAACAGATCTATTTTCCAACCAAAACATCCCCCTAGCTATGATCGCATCCTCACTTCTTTTCGAAGATATTTCCCATACCTGAGCCAATCCTTACCATCGGCGTGGTAAAATAAAACAGCATTTACTATTCCAAACCAATACCGAGGTTATCTCAATATAGTCGTGACTCTATCTACCCAGCCATGGGAAATCATACCCTTAAAGCTATTACCCAGATATTTACACTCTGTCGAGGGCCACAAAAAGCTTTTACATACTACACAGGATTTTAACAATAATTCACAAAATGAAATAAAAGAAATTACTTATCTATAACGCATCCTGTTAACGCTCAACCTCGAGGTCGTATTTTCACTTCCCGGCTCCAACCCCCAAAAATCCTCCCCCCTTTCCTTCCCCAGAAACCATATATATAAATATTTTTAAGCTTAACCCGCTCTCCTTGTAGTGTCCGCCTCGGTTAGAGGAGTCACTGGGCAAATGGAGTTCTAACCCATAAATTAGGGAATTTGTTAGGTGGCAGCCAAAAGAGGAGATCCTCACATGTTTCCATAACTAACCAAATCGTAGTGGAGAATCTTCACTCATTGTTCGACTCTCCATCAACTATCGTCAATAAACTCAACATGTCATACAAACACTCTATGTTAATATTCTTACAAAATAACATACTATATGTTAATGTAGTATATATAACACTAATATATATTTATGCATGTGTGTTATTTATTCTCTAAGACGTAAATATCTTCTATATGTTAATATTCTAACATATAACACCAATATATATATATATATATATATATATATTATTCCAACACAATAACCTATAATATATCAATATATGATTATCTACCACCCTTGTGGTATCTTCTTTGAGAAGGATAATTACACAAGGTGAACTTTCATCCTGCCTTACATACAAGGTGGAGAAGGGCCAGTATATAAGGGTATGTCTTATTTAGAATTTTTAGTAGTATACATCCCTGGTATCTTTTCCACATCCTAAGGTAGTAATCATATCGATGGTACTGATTATTTTTTATTTATTTTTGTTTTACTTAGGATCTTTAACTAAAATCAACGCTTGTGTTAATAGATAACTTGTAGAAGCATGTCGTTATTCCGTAACTAATAATAACTCTTTCACAAACCTACCTAGGATTAGGAACTCCAGTTTAGGATTATCATTACCTACGATGATGCTTACGTCAAGTTTAACAAGTGAACATCATAGTTCAATAGTTTTCCGTTCTCATGGTACTGGAATGGTACCCATCGTCAAATCAAGGATTCCTATCCATTACCACGTTATCGTTGTTTAAGTTGTGTTATCGTTCTTAGTCTCCTAAGTTTATTTAATCTTAGGAATTAAACCATATGGGTTACATGATTTTTTTACGGGTGGGGCCTTGGCCTTGAGCTCCTCACCATGAACCGATACAATAATCAATTACAATTACAAATATATAGGTTATAAAGGAGGGATATCACATCCTCCTCCCCTAAAAATAACATCGTCCTCGGTGTTCAGGCTTTTCAGAAATTCGTCCTTTCTTCTTGAGTCTTATTTTTCTTGCATCATGAGTTTGGGTTTTGACCTTATTTGAACTTTCATGCTTTCTGTATGTTGTTATGGCTAATAACGTGGATTTTTATGCAACTAAAATCGGGATTCAAAGAAACTTTGTTCAGTGAAAACTATCATCAATTCAATAATCAAAAGTATAAACAATAAGCCCCTTTATTTCAACCTACCATTTGCAATTCACGGAATATTTTATTTTTCCTTTATTATCATAGCATACATAAATCCAGCATTCAGGAGATGTAGATTGTTATTTTACACAAAACACATCATTTACTTGATCCAGGAAATTCTTGCCTAACACCTTAGTGCTCACGCAGCAAACATTTCTCTCATGTTTTGCCTAACACCTTAGTGTTCACACGGCAACCATTTCATTCATGTTTTTCCTAACACCTTAGTGCTCACGCAGCAAACATTTCTTTCATGTCTTGCCTAACACCTTAGTGCTCACGCAGCAAACATTTCATTCATGTCTTGCCTAACACCTTAGTGCTCACGCAGAAAACATTTCGTTCATGCATACTAAGCAGCGTCCTGCCTCCCACATATACATTTTCTTATAGCTTGCCTAGGTCTTATAGCCAGACGATTCTCCGAGAATCCTAGTGGCTGTTCAATCCCTGATTTTAGGGAGTATTTCAAATGCCATTACAACACTCTTTACACAATTCCCCTCAAGCCTTCTCGCTTGAGTCCAGGAATCTATTCCCCTCAATCCTCCTCACTTGAGTCTAGGAAAATCTCATTCAAATTCATCAATTATTTCGTCATGTTACATTTTATAACCATACAATTTCTCTAACCAATTTGGTCTAGTTCTTTATTCAACAATAATTAACAATAATAAAAGTTGCAATGTGGGTTTTTCATTCTCACCCCTTTATTGTACCATGCATAGTATATTAAGCTTTTGTCTTTCAACAAGCTCCACCGAGTTTTGGCCATCTTCCAAACTCAATTGTTAGTAACACTTTATATAACAAAATCAAATATTTGTAAATAAGAAAATCATTCATTCTTCATACTACAATATCCATACTTGATCATCTGAAGTAGACGTTTCCTCCTTCCAAGCATAACTAACTTACTTAATAGGATTACATAATTCCTTGAACACGAAATAATATTCTTCCGATGATGACCCATGGACATTATGATTTCTTAACCTCAAATGTTATCCTTCACCATTTCAAACACACTTCCTATCTTAGTTATACAACTTCTTTGTATATACCAACATCACATAGAAAGAACCAATTTTCTAAAACATACTTGCATACCTTATAACGATAACCATATACCTTTGTATGGGTGACCGCATATCTTCTTATTATAAGATCCTCATATGTCGAGGTACCAGTTTACCTGTATCATCACATATTAGTATTACACTAAATATCACATGAATCTACATATCCCATTTTACCTCTTGACTGTTGTAGTGATGTGTGGGAGTATAACATTCCGCTCGATCACAACATTAAAGGTGTTAGTCGTAAAAAGAAAAAAAAATGTAATTAAGTCATAAGAGCAACCATGCATAAAACATATGTCAATCACCACCTTGACTTGTTTTATAAAAGCTTATACATCACTTACTGTTAAATATTACTTCTGATCTATCATGGAAATTCCATGATATTGAAGGTTTTCCTTAACTCCTAATGCAGATATAAAACAGTCATTATAAAGACATCAGAAAATTAAAGTGTCATGTATTACCATTCTGTGGCGGTTCTAGTCTTCCAATACTTTTATTCATACAACAACACATACTCACCATTAATTACATCTATGCATTCATTATGTGAACAACATGATTAGCTATAATTTTATCTCTTAACCAAAATAATCATTTTGACACCACATATAATTGTATGTGACAACAAATCATCATAAATCATGATCTCAAAAAAGTATAGTTTTATTACTACCACTCATAGTATCCCAACATCCATGAAGATGAGATCATGCATTTCCATAATATATTCTTTTACTTATCCAACTTTTCCCTCGCAGTCATAGGGAAAATTTTCAAACTCTCTTAGTTTGCAGTTAACATAATCTAGACTAGAAAGTCTACATTTCTTGTGGAAGGTTGGTTTGGCTATATGCATTTTACCAGAAACATCATAAATTTATCATTCAAAGTGGCTTTATATATGAAAGGAACTTGACAGTTCCTAACATAATCAAAACATTAGACCATCTTCTTTAGTCAAACATTGGCATATATAATTACTTTATAAAAGACTTAACAGATATAAGTTGCTTACTTTATCTATCTGAATCTCATATTCGGAAATCCTGACGAATGGATCAATAAAATTCGATTAGTCAGAAACAATCAACAAACTGTATCAACCCTATTCTCCCATGTGACGCGTTTACTGAAACTGAAAGATATCCACTCCTAAGAATAACAATTAAGGTAGAGAAGGTAATAAGTATTTAAGACGAACTATCAAATCAACAGATTTAGGAGAGTTCCTCAGTTTAGCACGTTCACAACTAGGAGGACTTTCAATATACGAAGACTCATTCCACAAAACCTTAACCGTTATCCTTCTAAAGACTATTTTCTCGTCGTCCAATGAATCTAATTGTAAAGTAGGAGGATATATTCCTCGGCTAATATTTACCAATAACAGATCATTCATCTCCATACTGAAGCATATACTATCCTTACCTACAAACAATGTTGCGCCATTACAATGCTTTTCCAAATGAAACATACTTACTTGCAATTCAATGACGACTTATAAGCTACCTGTTGTCGATCCGTTGAATTGAAATTTTCTATTGCGTCTTGTGTCGCCAGTTTGACTAACTCATATATATTTTCCCCGACTGAGCCCAAACAATCCCGAGTGTTTGCAACCTATTCTCTGATACCATATGTAACATCCCCAACATAACCAAGTCGACTTTTAGTAAAAATTTATCAAACTTTAATTATATTCGTAAACTCATTAGTTTATCTTCAGAATAATACCATCATCATTATGGTCCTTACTCATTAATAACAACATAGAAAATACTTAAACACATAATACATCTGACAATCTACAAGAATTAGCAATTATCGAACATAAACATATATGTTGACAAGACAACAACACCATCATAAATGTCAAGTAAACTTCAAAACACATAAAAGGCTCACAAGAGAGAGAGACAATATTAGCGTGGTTCACCCAAAACCTCTGGGCTACGTCCACAAAAGATGTCACAACATATATTATTTATAAAGAGAACTTTACAATCACAACACCCTAGTTGCATCATTCATCATCCACCTTCCAAGCCTCTCTCCTAGAGAGTGATTTCAACAATCAGAAGTATGTATACATCTTTGATTCAAACGAAGTTCTAAGGGCGTTTCATAATAAAAACAAGGGTTGATTGTCAATACTTCCTAACAACTTCAATGAGGATCACTCTATACACCATTAACCTAGATTGAGGTTTATATACATTCACGGATCCTCATGGATCAATATGATAGCAAAACTATATAGATATATCATCAAGGATCTAAGTAAGATCGATGCGGGCAGATCATAAACACTTTTCTACAGTATCTACTTGAAAACATAATACAAGTAATGTATAGTCATAAAATAGAGATTTGAGATACCTAGGGATCGATCTCTGTTGTGAAAGCATCAATCTATAAGTATCTTATCCATAGTTGAAGTTATAACAAGAGAATCGAGATTCATAAGGATCGATTCCTAAAATAAATGGCATCATAAGTATAAACATAATCATGGATTGATCTCTATCTTTATGGCATGAAATCTTATAAATATTATAGTGAGCTTAGATCGTAAAACAGAGCACCGAGATTCATACTCTGTCTATAATACATAAATACGATAGTAAACATCATAACTACGTTTTCAATATCCCAACAGAGGTCCTGAATTCAGAATCCCATTACAGGAAACCATTTTCACTTCAGCATGCTCATTGATATCTATAATTTTGACAGCCATATTGAACAACAACGTTACAACTATGTTTTATCTATAACACAAAGATCCACGATTGAGTAAATGTTTCAGCAAACAAAACATTCGTAAACTTAAAGTAGATCACCGGATCTACAACCTTGTTAGCAGCATACACACCGGGATTCCACGTTCTTGTTGGAAGCATAAAGGTATATACAGAGTTAGGATCCATCCTGTTCTCTTCATTCCATATTCAACCTATGCATATATTTTAATATATATATATATCTATTCAACAACAAACAAATTACGAAATAGGAAAGTATGGATCGTTCCCTTTGCGGCCGTCCTATCCTCTTCATTCGAAACATAGTCTATATATATATATATATATATATATTTACATAAATATCAAATCACCCCATACAAATTTATGAAATAGAAAAGTATGGATCGGTCCCTTCGTGGTCGTCCTGTCCTCGTCATTCAATACCCATCCTATGCATATATGTCGACCTATCCCAAGGATAAGAAAAGTACCAATCTAATAAACATACACCCACAGAGATCGTTGATCTCCGATGAAGGAAAAGTATAGCTACAGGACACAATTCCCCAGAGCTCTCTGAATTTTTTTTTGAGCAAAGAAATGGTGATGGTGCAAAATGCATTCATCAGCAAGTGTAATAGGGCATTGGAGCGGAATGTAATCAATCAGCAGTTAAGATTGTTATCTCTATTCAAGGGAATGTGTTGGTGCTATTTATAAATAGGTAAAGCAAAAAGGACCGGTTCTCTCCCAAAATCCTACACGATTTCTTAGTATAAAACACAGTGATTTGTGCCCAAGTTCAAACAGGCACCACACAGAAGCAGCACACCCACATTCCCATCCATCCAGTACAAAGAGGATTCATGCCTTTTCAAATGACAGATGTATAAAAGAAAGTGCAGAACATAACCTTGATTTACGACTTCATTACAAGAGATAGAACTACAGAAAGTGCAAACCTCAAATATGAGAATGGAAACGCATATCTAGGAACCTCAATTACTCTCCCTCCCATACCAATTCGCTTCATAGCATCACACCCTAGATCTCCTTCTACGTTTTCTGTCATGATGAGAAAATGCACATTGACCCCAATCACCATCTAGAGCGAAGATTTCTCCCAGTAAAGAATACAATTTCGATTAGCCTCAGAACAGATCTATTTTCCAACCAAAACATCCCCCTAGCTATGATCGCATCCTCACTTCTTTCCGAAGAGATTTCCCATACCTGAGCCAATCCTTACCATCGGCGTGGTAAAATAAAACAGCATTTACTATTCCAAACCAATACCGAGGTTATCTCAATATAGTCGTGACTCTATCTACCCAGCCATGGGAAATCATACCCTTAAAGCTATTACCCAGAGATTTACACTCTGTCGAGGGCCACAAAAAGCTTTTACATACTACACAGGATTTTAACAATAATTCACAAAATGAAATAAAAGAAATTACTTATCTATAACGCATCCTGTCAACGCTCAACCTCGAGGTCGTATTTTCACTTCCCGGCTCCAACCCCCAAAAATCCTCCGCCCTTTCCTTCCCCAGAAACCATATATATAAATATTTTTAAGCTTAACCCGCTCTCCTTGTAGTGTCCACCTCGGTTAGAGGAGTCACTGGGCAGATGGAGTTCTAACCCATAAATTAGGGAATTTGTTAGGTGGCAGCCAAAAGAGGAGATCCTCACATGTTTCCATAACTAACCAAATCGTAGTGGAGAATCTTCACTCATTGTTCGACTCTCCATCAACTATCGTCAATAAAATCAACATGTCATACAAACACTCTATGTTAATATTCTTACAAAATAACATACTATATATTAATGTTGTATATATAACACTAATATATATTTATGCATGTGTGTTATTTATTCTCTAAGACGTAAATATCTTCTATATGTTAATATTCTAACATATAACACCAATATATATATATATATATATATATATATATATATTATTATTATTCCAACACAATAACCTATAATATATCAATATATGATTATCTAACACCCTTGTGGTATCTTCTTTGAGAAGGATAATTACACAAGGTGAACTTTCATCCTGCCTTACATACAAGGTGGAGAAGGGCCAGTATATAAGGGTATGTCTTATTTAGAATTTTTAGTAGTATACATCCCTGGTATCTTTTCCACATCCTAAGGTAGTAATCTTATCGATGGTAATGATTATTTTTTATTTTTATTTTTTTTACTTAGGATCTTTAACTAAAATCAACGCTTGTGTTAATAGATAACTTGTAGAAGCATGTCGTTATTCCGTAACTAATAATAACTCTTTCACAAACCTACCTAGGATTAGGAACTCCAGTTTAGGATTATCATTATTTACGATGATGCTTACGTCAAGGTTAACAAGTGAACATCATAGTTCAATAGTTTTCCGTTCTCATGGTACTGGAATGGTACCCATCGTCAAATCAAGGATTCCTATCCATTACCACGTTATTGTTGTTTAAGTTGTGTTATCGTTCTTAGTCTCCTAAGTTTATTTAATCTTAGGAATTAAACCATATGGGTTACATGATTTTTTTACGGGTGGGGCCTTGGCCTTGAGCTCCTCACCATGAACCGATACAATAATCAATTACAATTACAAATATATAGGTTATAAAGGAGGGATATCACACCTTGATAATCTTGTGAGGTTCCAGACCTTTGAATCCACTCTGTCACATAAGTCTTCTTGTTGCTTTAGTTTGAGTAGGTTTTTTTGGACTGCTTTTCTTTTAGCATACCCTTAGGAGAAACGTCGTTTTATCCATCCTTGCTGATTATCCTGACGCTCTAGTGGATTTTCCCTAGAGAAGATCCCATAGGATCTTAAACTTATCACCCGAATATCCCCTTAATTTGGAGGTTATTTCGAGGGTAAGAATGGATCAGTCTAACACAGTTGTAGTTACTGAAGTGGAAAACCCCACTCTGAGTGTTGGAGGGATTTTGTTTCCACAAACTCCTCCGGATTCACCTGCCTCTCATCCACTGCAGGATGAAGGAGCACAAATCCCCGCTTCACAAGACCTTTCTCCCGTCATCTTGGGAGAAACTAGATCGTTGGAATGGATAAACCGACCCCAGGACGACCCTACAATAGCTGTTGGTCCTTCAACAGCTTATTGGACCTGTTCTACAGACCACCCAGTGGCTCATTTTTCCATCGCATCACCACCCAATGGGACTACCCCGGACGACCCTTTAGCCTACTTCCGTGGCCAATTAGCTCACTTTTGTTCCATGGTTGAAGAGTTTTGGTAGTCAAGTCTCCAACGAAGGATTAAACACCCATCGTTACCCCTTACCGACCCACCCCAGATCATCCAATATCTTTTGGATCACCAGAACAACCTTCCCACCACTAGACCACTAATAAGACTAGTCAACCCTCACAAGAGTCCGATCCTACACCTCAAGTGAACCAACCAATGGAAGGACAACAGTCCAACACACCTGTTACTACCACAGTTACTTTACCAGTTCCTCCCCCACCTCAAAATTCGAGGGGAGGATATTCCATTCCCATGGATTATCCCATCGGTAATGTTATTACTACGGTAGCTAGTCAACAACCTACATTGGTTCAACCTTTCAATAGTGGTCAACCTGTTTTGGCTGGGGGGCAACCCCCGTTTCCTAACCAGAACATAGGCGGTGGAATCCCCAACGGACCTTCCGCTGGACCTTCCCAACCTGCTGGACCATCCACCATGGGATTATCTCATGTTGGGGGGGCATCCAATGTAACCCTACCCTCATGGAGTCAAGCGTATCTAGGTTCTATTAACCCTGCGCCAGGCCAATCCAATCCCGGAAAAGCACTATACAGGATACCTTATCCCAGGAATCCATACACTCTATGGGGGTAACAACCTGTGTTGCAACACGGACCCCAATCGACTCTCCCTCAAGTACCACCAACCCCGATCGGTCCTCCCCCACCTCCTGCTGGAGGTGGCGGGCCCCCACCTAACCTTGGTGGAGCCCCACCTCATTTCACCAACAATATCCCTCACCCTTCCGACGGTGGCGGGAATGGTCCACCACCCCCTCCTGGAGAAGGCAGCGGGGGACCACCCTATCATGGTGGAGGAGGACATTTCCCTTCGGGTGGTTGAGGTGGCCCACCACCCCCTCCAAGCGGAGGTGGTGGAGGACCTAATTACTATGGTGGCGGCGGTGGTGGTGGAGACCGTCATCCTTCCGGCGACAGAGGTGGGGGGGGGCCATTCTTCTGGCGGTGGAAGTGGTCCACCACCCCCTCCAGGCGGAGGCGGTGGTGGACCACCTTATTACGGTTATGGACCCCCACCTCCTCCCGGTGGTGGCGGCAGACCTCCACCCCCTCCCAGTGGTGGAGGTGGACCCCCACCTTATTGGAATGGACTACCTTATGGTGGCGAATCCCATCATGGTCCGGGCGGCACACCCCCCTATGGCCAGTTTCCTCCTGGTACACCTTACGGTCATGCTGGTCCTTACATGCCTTATATGTATTATCAATATGCGCAGCCTAACCCGAAGCTGACCTTCCTGGATACTTTGGACCTACCTGACCTATCCCATTTAACCAACGATCCTATTTACCATGGATCTAACTCGCCACCAATTCCGATGAAACTTCCATCTGATATACCCAAATTTGACGGTAAGCCGGGTGAAGACCCTAAAAACCACATGATGACATACCACTTATGGTGTTCATCTAATTCCTTAATGGACGATTCAATTCATCTTAGATTGTTTCAAAGGACTCTCACTGGTTCGGCTGCCAAGTGGTACATTGAGCTACCACCTCATTCCTTTCCTGATTTTGGTTCTCTTGCCATGAACTTTTTGACACATTTCCAGCTGCCCATACGGTATGAAACTAGTACCGAGATTTTAACCTCGCTCCGTCAGAATACCGCCACTCATGTTTCTGATCATATCCATGAGTGGTGAAGGATACGATGTCTCATTAAAGCTCCTATTCCATATCAACTCCTAGCAGACTGGTTTACAAAATCCCTCATCCCTACCATAGCAAGAGATGTTTCCATGCGAGGTGTTGTAACCGAATAACAAGCCATCGCAAGTGCCCATGTACTAGACCTAGTATACACTCAATTTGGCACTTTGTTTGATATTATGCCTGACACACCCCGTGACGTTAATGACCCTGTGAAACCACATAAGGGACTCCAAACTGATGGAATCATTGGTTCCCTTAACACCCAGCCTGCTTCTAGCACTGTTGGATCATCCAACCTTCACGGTTCCTCCCCATTACTGACTCAGGCTAGCCATAGCACCACCAAATCCACCACTCCTGCTCTAACTGAAGAGGTGAATTCTATCCAATTAGCTTCATCTCATAAGTCTGGTAGTAAAAAGAAGAACAAGGGGAAACCCAAAGAGTCTCCTGCCTAGTAGGAACAAAAGAGCACTCCTGACGATACCAAGCAGAAACGAAAACTAAAGTATCCTTGTTTACTGTGTGGAGATGACCACTTCTCCAAAGAATGTCCCCATAGAGACGAAATACAAAAGTTTCTTAGGGGTAAACCAACTCCTGCAGTCCTCAATGATCCGTTTCCTACTCAGAACCAACATATGATTGCTCAAACCCCCCCATCCCAAGGGAAACCATCCAATACCGTGCATGTTCTCATGGTGCGTAACGAGACGATCAATTTGAACACTCGCTCGCGATCTTACGAATCGATCCCTTCGAAGGAACCCACTGGAAGTAATGTTGAAAAAGCTTCCAACTCCTTAACTAATGTCACTATACCATCAACTTCTCTCACCATTGAGAAGCCATCCTTAGACTCGATATTGCGACCACCCAAGAGTACGATTCAAAAAGTTGTTTTCAATCCTAACGCTCGGGCAGCACAAAATTACAATATCGTAGAAGACTTAGCACAAGCTCCTTGTGCCATGTCTACCCTAGAAGTTTTGCAGAATTGTCCTAATCAACGCAAAACTCTCCTTGTATCCATCGGTGCAGTTGACCTCGATTCCTCGAATACCATAATGTTTCGACTTGACCACTTCAAGCCGAGGCTCTCCCACCAGCTCGCATTCCAAGTTTCCACGAACATTGCTGGGAATATTGTCCATCGTACCCTGCTAGACAAAGGCACCTCCACTTCCGTCATGTCGATCGCCTGTTGGAGATCCATGGGCTCCCCTGAATTGAATCGTTCTCCTACCACGTTGAAAGCATTCGACGGGCGTTGCTTTCAACCTCATGGGATCTTACAAGCTCTTGCAGTTGAGTTGGGTGAAAAGATCGTAATCGTTAACGTGGAAGTGGTCTCGGCCCCAATAGATTATAATCTCTTGCTTGGTCGCAATTGGTTTTACGCCATGCAGGCGGTAGCCTCTTCAATCTTCTGCATAGTACAATTCCCCCACCAAGGACGAATTGTTACTATCGACTAATTAGATTTTTGCACACCAGACGCGACTACTCATCCTAGTGACCATGTTCCTTCCATTGTACAAATGTCATAACAGTATGAGAGTATATGGGTTGGCCTTTTGAAAGATTCATCTCTCATGGGCGTTTTTCTGGCAACGAACCCCCCTAATCATGTTGCTACGGTGAACATGATCTCCACAGAGATTTTATCTCACTCTACCGATACTTGGCTTGTACCAGATGAAGCCTCAACACACCTGCTTGGAGATATAATGCCTCTTTCACCTGTTGAACATATCTACGAGGCTATCCAATCATCACCGGAGGACCATTTAACCATGGCCTCTCCATCCTGTTCTCTATGATGGACATCATCTCTACCTGATCTCTTACTTTGGACTTTTCATTCAGACGAGTCCATCATGGAAGTTATGAACGTTGACGACGGTCCGTGGGATGATCTACACCATAGGTCATCTTTTCTTCCTCCTTTGGAGTACATAGAGGACAACATCCACACCCTCTTTTCACCAGACATCTACCCGTTCCCTCATTCCCCCATTCTTACATGTCTTACAAACACGGAGGGCAACTTGGCCAACATTGACCCCATCACCCCGATAGACATCTCAGTGAAACCTGGTATAGTGGAACACATTCGCATAGGCAAGAAGTGTTCCCCTAAAGAAATAGCTGTTGGCACGGCCTTATTCAAGCAATTTTGAGACGCATTTGCTTGGTCCTATGAGGAGATGCCTGGGATAGACCCCATGATTGTTTCTCATGAAATAAAACCTATCCCGACATCAAACCTGTACGCCCAAAGTTGCGACCAGTACACCCCCAAAATACGGTGGCAATCAAGGCTGAGATTGAAAAGCTCTTAAAGGCTAGTTTTATTTATCCTGTCCCATTGACAGATTGGGTCTCAAACATCATCCCTGTGAACAAAAAGTAGGGTACCATTCGTGTCTGTGTTGATTATTGGGACCTTAACCGGGATTGTCCAAAAGACAACTACCCGACCCCCTTCATCGACCAGATTATCGACAATTGTGTTGGAAGAATCATCTTCTCATTTATGGATGGCTCTTCTGGTTACAACCAGATTGAGATCAACCCCGCCGACCAACACAAGACGGTTTTCATCTGCCCGTGGGGAATGTTTGCATACCGCAAACTCCCGTTTGCCTTAAAAATTTTGGCACCACGTTTCAGCAGCCTATGTCGTATGCCTTCCATGACATTAAGGATTTTGTGGAACCTTACCTAGACGATATCCCTGCTCACTCAAAGCGGCGCGAGTTCCACATTGATCATCTGACAGCCATTTTCCTCAGATGCAAATGGTACAATATCCATCTGAATCATAAGTGTATATTTTGCGTTGAGTCCGAACACCTCTTAGGATTTATCGTTTCAAAGGATGGGATCTGCATTGATGCCTTAAAGGTGGAGGCCATCATCAACCTACCACCCCCGACTGATGTGACGGAACTTCAAAGTCTCCAAGGGAAGGCAACTTATTTAAGACGTTTTGTTTGCAATTTTGCGGAGAAGACTCAAGGGTACATGAGACTGCTCAAGAAAGAGGTCCCATTCAATTGGGACGACCAAGCTCAAAAGTCCTTCGACAGTATCAAACATGCCATCACGCATGCCCCCGTGCTCCAACCGCCCAATTATTATCGAGATTATATCTTATATCTTGTTGCTTCTGCTACCACTATCACCATGGTTTTGGTACAAGAGGATCAAAACACCCAGGAACATGTAATATACTATACAAGTAAGGGTCTTGCTGACGCTGAAACTAGATATTCACATGTCAAAAAAATTGCATTCGCGGCGGTCATCACCGTCCAAAAGTTCCGGCGCTATATCTTGCTCCGCACCACCACCATCATCGCATACTCGAACCCCATGTACCAAATCCTGACACGTCAAGTGCTTGGGGGAAATTATTCACGCTGGATCATGATACTGCAAGAATTTGATCTTCTTTTCAAGAAAGCCAAGTCAAAAAAGTATTTGGTGTTTGTCGATATGATCTATGACCTTCCCCGTCCTAATGCAGAAATTGAGCACAATGACTCTTTTCCGGATGAATCATTGTTTCTCATCAGTACAACTGATCCATGGTATGGAGATATCTCATTATATCTTCAAACGCAATGCTTCAACCCTCAATTGTCTCATGACGACCGTCGTAAGATACGTCACCATGAGAAGTATTATTTAATCATCAATGATACTTTGTATCGTCGTGGCATTGATTCAATCCTTCGACATTGTCTAACTCACGATGAGGCCGAACGCATTCTCAATGACTGTCACGTTGGGGCATGTGGCGGTCACCTCTCTAGGATGGCTACAGCCCAGAAGATTCTGTGTGCAGGATATTATTGGCCTACTATCTTCAAAGATTGTGTTGAGGCCATAAAAAAATGTCCTCCTTGCCAACACTTCCATACGAAGAAGCGCACCCATCCCGCCCCATTACACCCGTTTATTGCTGTGGGCCCCTTCGCAAAATGGGGCATCGACTTTATGCATTGTAAGCCTACCTCAGCCAGGGGGCATAGTTACATCATTGTAGCTATGGATTACTTTACAAAGTCGGTCGAGGCTATGCCTACATACCAGAACGACGGCAAATCCGATGCACTCTTCATGTTCAATCATGTAATAGCGCGGTTCGGAGTTCCTTAGGCAATTGTTACCGATCATGGTTCCCATTTTCAGAACCATATGGTTGATGAACTGAGCGATAGGTTGGGTTTTCGCCATGAAAATTCAACACCCTACTACCCGCAGTCCAATGGACAAGTCGAGGCCATTAATAAAGTCTTGAAAACCATGGTCCAAAGGATGGTAGGTACGCAGAAATCCAATTGGCACAACATGCTCTTTTCAGCATTATGGGCCTACAGAACCTCCGTTAAAACCGCCACAGGTTTCACTCCTTTCCAACTAGTCTATGGATTGGAGGTTGTCCTACCTGTAGAGTGCAAAATTCCGTCTCTACAACTCGCTGTTGAACTTCTTCCTAATACTACTGCCGAAGAAGAACGTCTCCTGCACTTAGCAAAACTTGACGAGTCCCACCGAGATGCCGCTCTTGCTAATGAAGAGCACAAGAAATGCATCAAAGCCCAATACGAAAAGTCAGTTGAACCTCGTATCTTTAACAAGGGTGACCTGGTCCTCACTTATGATCAGAAGCACGACAAACTAGGAGTAGGAAAGTTCGAATCCATGTGGCATGGACCTTAGATTGTCAAACGTGTTTTGGAAAAGGGAGCTTACGAGCTTGAAGACTATGATAGAATCTCTTTGGGTGAACCCCGCAATAGGATTTATTTGAAGAGATACTATGCCTAAACTCATCACGCTTAGACTTTCTTGTATATATTGTACATGGCCTGTTTTTTGTGTTTTAGTGTGTTGTGAAGCTTTTTTTTTTAGTGTCTTTAGATCTTGTTTCCACTCCTTATACCATGTTCTGTCTGCATGTGCAGATGGCAACATGCTATGGATTTGAGGACGGCACCAGCCGACATACCCGTAACCTTGGTTCGGCAGCCTGGGTACTATATTCCCCAACAGGTGAGCTCATAGCTCAAGAGGAAGTTTCCTAGGGTTTGCGACCAACAACGCCGCAGAATATCAGGCAGTAATCGGAACCCTATATAACGCCATTTCCTTGGGTATGAACCACATTGTCATCCACATGGATTCTCAATTAGTGGTTTCCCATCTTAACCGGGTTTACACCATCCGTGATCCCACCTTACTCTGTCTCTTTAGACGAGTACGTCTCCTGGAAAGGTCATTTGAATTCGTTCAGTACCTACACATTCCACGAGAGTTAAACACAGTTGCTGACTCGATGGCCAACTTGATTTTGGATTGGTACATCACACACACATAATATTCATAATATGTAAAAGCATTCACGACATGTAAATAATGTAATGTATAAAAGCAAACATGTAAACAAGATCACATCACTCATCATTTTAAAACACATAATGTATAAATCGCCGGAAATGTCTGTATATATATATATCATTCAAAATTAGTGCTAGTACAAAATCTGAAGCATGATGGCTTTCAGTGAGTCTCTACAAAATCTGAAGCGTCGTAGCTTTCAGTAGTACAAAATATGAGGCCTCTAAGCTCTCAGTATAAGTATAATAGTGTCATCAGGCCTGACGCCTGACCCATACACCACCCCTAGCATGGACAACCCACTGTCACTGCGTAAGGAAGCAATCCACGGTCCTCGCTACCTTGTGGAATAGGGCATTGAAGCATACGGATGCTCCAGCCCCAAACCTCTGCATAGGTCTCGGCAGGTCATCTACCGCTGGCTCAAGGACCTCTACTGTCAACTGGGACAAGTTCCTGTATACCTTCTCCATCTCCTCGATGGCAGCATGAGAACCTAGGGGCACAACTGCTTCCCCACCTCTGTCTCTCCTCGCTAGAAGGGAAAGTCCTACCGACCGTACAGGCCCCACGTCTGCACACACATGTTACATACTTGTCAGTACTGCATCAAAAAAATGATAAATATGCAAAACTAAAAGTACAAGGGTTTTTTTTCTCACCTATGTCAACCCATGTTGCACCCTCAAGCAGCACTAAGTTAGGATCCTCTCTAAAATCCATACCACCATACGGGAAGTCCTCGACCATGAGTAACTGGCCTTCCATCCAGCTGAAGAAATCAGGACCAAAGCTGATGATAGGTCCTCCACCATGGCGGGTCATCACCTCAACCCATCTGAGCATGTAGGGATCTCTAGGCTCCCTGTCATCTAGTACTATCTATGGACACAAGAGAGGGATCCACTCCAAGAGGAAAAATACCACGATCAATCCATAACCAAACTTCTTGAGCTCTCCCCGTCGACACTTGGTCAGCTGAGCTCCGATGTTTGTGAGGAGACCCTTGCACCAATTGAAAACCATGGGGGACATGCAGTCCTCTACATAAATCATCTGAGCCCGAGTGGCCATATGTGGGTCTTGGCTTCCCACCACTCTAGTGATGGTAAACAATATGTTATGCAGTGGATGGCTCACCACATCCCTAATAGGAATCTTCCCACTGGAAGATCGAGCAAGAGCGGTACAATGTTGTGACACCATGTCATCGACTGTGTAGTCACTGGCCCGTGTTCCAGTAAGAGATACAGGGTCCCCTCTCTAGGACAAACCTGTGAGAAAATAGATGTCCTCAACATCTATTGTGAGGATGTGCTCACCAATCACAAAATGTTTTTGGGCCGCATCCCAACTCTGGAGCATGTGTGATAGAAATGGGATTTGGGATCTCATCCCCTGAATCTAAAAGAACTTGAGCAAACTATAGTTCCTCAAGGAATCCATGCATTGTGGATCATTGGTAGCTTGTACATCTTCTACTTTGTGTTCTCTTTCCCACCACTCTAAAACCATGTTGGCTTGCTAGCAACCTGCCAAAAGGGACATTTAAACACTGTTAGATCCTACTTCAACCATAGCAAATTCTTTTTTTGAGTTTATTTTGATGTTTGGGAAATGCATCTCCGTTGTCACACTATACTTTTGCATACAGTGCTATGTCGTCACACTTCACTCATTCGAGACTTGCGCCGAGTCGGTCTCGTCGCAATTCCTGAAAGGGCCAACTGCGACGAGCTGAGAGCGCAATAGCCCTCCATGAATTCATCAAAAAACCCAAAAAATGAACCTAAAAACAAAATCTAATCCACTGGAAAGTTGTTGGATGAAGTTTAGGCTTACCTGCTCCTGACGATGGGTGAAATGGCGGATTGTAGCTCTCGGAATCAGCAAAGGAAATTTTGGCTCCAAATTGGTACTTCTCCTCCCAAATTGGCAAATGAAACAATGAAAACTATTTTTGGTCCATTTTTCTATTTATAAATAGAATAGAATATTCATTTTTAAATCTTTTGATGCTCTTAGGCCATTTATCATAGTTTTTGACCATTTTTGTCGTATTTGGGGCTATTTAACACATTTTCTAGTGTGCAGGAGTTGTAAGTAGTCTTTTGTGTCGTTTCTCGTATCACAACAGTCATCATAGGTATGAACACTCCCTTGAATGTTTTGTCATTATTTTTGCAATGGTTAGTTTGTAATTATTGCATGATGATGATTTTACTCTTCATTTGTTCTCGTACTCATGAAACTATGAGAACAAGTTTCGAGTTATGATTTATCACTTTTCCGAGCTCGTTAAACTCCCACGGAAAAGGACACCCTCCAGAGTCTACCATTAAGCTATTTTCAGGCTCTCGAAAAATGAAAAGATTGCCAAAAGAACTTGTCGCATTCACACTTGTTAAAGTATTTGAATGGTCGTCTTCCTGGTGATAGTTTACCCATTTTTTGGACCAGGAGACACTAATTACAAAAAAGGTATACTCTATCCAATCATGACTGGAAGAGTCCCCTCCCGCGTTGTTTTACCCTTTTTCGGGCGATGAGGCTAACTTTACAAAAAAAGGACCATTGGAATCTTCTTTAGTTCTTTTCAGACTCTCTAAACATGAAATGACGACCGAGTTTACCTTCTATGTACTCGTTAAAATTATCGCATTGAAGGGCCCGTCATGGGACGAACCCCTCCTATACCAGGTTTGGAAAATATTTGGGATTGGACTCATCTATGAGATGAGCTATACTGAGCATCTGGTTACCCTCATCAAGCTCGAAAAAAACACATGAGGCATTCATCATTCATGATGGGGAAAAAGGAAAGCAATTGTGTTACATACCTTGTTAGTGGCAGTATGTAATCATTCTTGAACATGGCTCTCATCTGCATTTGCATACAGCACTTGGATCATCCGTTTGTCCTTGAGTTCCACTTATTTCCAGATTCTCGTTACTCCTTTGAATCATTCAAATAAAAGCTTCCATCATCAGTTGCTTTGAGAGTTTGTGTCGCACTCGTCGTGTCAATACTACCAAGTCATTCCATGCCCATGTTCAAGAATATGTCTATCATTTATCATCTATAGCCAGTACACCCGCCATCACGTCGGTCTACTCTGAGTCAGTCTTGCATGTTATTGTACTGTCCGATCTACTCTATACATTTTTTTCGTGTTTCGTGTCGATTGATGGGGGATTCATCATGGCCCTCCGTCGACGGATTCATCCTTGTTGACTTCAACACATCATCTGAGGATTGAATCTAGAAACTAATCAAGTACCTTGGCCTTGCATGCCTCAATGGCAGGTTATCTCGCTTTCATCATGAGTTTACATCATTGACTCTTAATTGAAAGATTTCATCTTGCATTTGACTTCAACTCATTTATTCACGCTTGATGATATGTTTTGTGATACCTTGGGAATCATTGACATCAATGGTGATCTCCCTCGCACTTGTTAACGGTTTACATCAATGGCCGGTAATCAAGTGGTTTCTACCATGTTCGACATCAAGACATTTATAATCACATGGATAGATTTGTATCATTGCGGGTTCAACTTGAAGACCCTGGGGAGTCATTTTTTACCCAGGTTGCGATGGAGTTTGTATTGAGTTATATCACATGGATCCACATTTGTATTGGTCATGGCTATGTTATCATCTCATCATGTATCTATGCTTGTGTCTATTAGCCATGATTGTGTCCAGTCGGTCATTACTACCATGGATCTGCACTTTATTGGTCGGCAGCCATGTTGCACTTTATATGAGATTGTCAGTTCAGAGTCAGTTGTACTGTAGCAGTTTCATCCGACAAGTCTATTTCCATTACTTCTATCAAAGCACTTCACCTGTCTATCTTCAATAGCTTCATGCTTTGGGGAGCATTCTGTTACACCCAAAATCTACTCATCATAAGATTCAGTGTATACACCCCTGAAGATATCTTGACTAAGTGATCAACCATGGAGGATTTGCACCCATTTGTGCTAGTTTTTGAAGGGTCGTCCTAGGTTGCACATTAGCAACATGCGACATCGCACCTTGCCCCATTACAGGGTGCGACGAAGTCAGTTAGATAGAAAAAATAGCTTCTTCGAGGTCCTTCTCGAAGCTTGTTGACTTGGGACCCTATCCCTGACCTCTTGGAGGAGCTGGCACTCAGTTCCTAATACTTTGGAGAGATCCCTTAAGCCTCTCCTACCATCTCTCAACCTATCCTATCCATACCCTATCCACTTAGTCCTATATGAATGAAGCTCACTCCCATCCCAAAAGGAGGAAGTCTGTGGTATCTACATGCTGGTGAAATCACCCTTGGAACATCTCCACCCACCTATTGGAGAACTCATACTTCCTTGGAAGGATATGGCAATCGGCTTTGTCGGAGAAGGGCTGCAACGTTAAGCCTTGGTTTTAGCTCTATATCTCTATTATGTACTTCCCTCTTTTTACAGTAATACAAATGCTTTCCACCAATATTGTTCATGTGTGTAATGATATTGAGTAGTTTACCTGCTTAACTATTTACTTAGATCTCTTACACAACTACATTTTGACCCAAAATCTGACGGCAAAACTGTCTGATATGTGACACTTGTCTGTCGCATATATGTCATTATCATTTTGTTTTAGCCGTATGTGGTTTTCTGTAGGTTATCCGACACTGCCTTTGACTGTCGGTTAATCGATGGCTTATTGGTACCGTCGATGGTGCTTTAACTGTCAGTTGTGCGACGTGTATTTCTTATTTTAAAGAATGAAAAACTTAACGAAGGCGTTGCTTCTCCGATGCAATGTCAATTTCTACGCGTCGGTTAATAGACGCCTTAAGCCATTTTTTAAAACAATATGACGGTAACCTGCCGTTGCAGGTATAGCAAGGCTGTCGGTTTACTATGTCACGGTGGCGATTAACCGATGGTCAGCTACCATCGCATTATAACATATCCGTCGGTTAACCGACGAATATGTAGTTTTTAAAAACAAATATATTTCTCAAGACGTCGAATAAGCGACAGCCTGTAAATAAAAAACAAAAAAAAAATGTGGCCTAATATTGTGGGAGATTTGTATGGAATTAAACCTTAAACCACAGTCATGCCTAAATGAAAATATCTAAACTAAGAGAAGTTAGACGATGATTATTTTCTATGCTTATCCTCAAACTGCATCTATTTGTTTTTTATTGTTTCCCTCAACATATTTGAGCCGATGATGCCTACAAGGGAAACAACTTCCAGATTGTTCTTGGTGGAGTACAACATTCATTAACTTGTCCCATCTTGGCAAATAAATAAAGGAATACCTCATACGACATGAGGTATGAGAGTACATGGAGGTTTGGCTCCATTAATTTTGGATTAAGCCTTTCCCACATTGCTTGCCACTTGTCCTTTGCGATTGTTTGCTTCATACTTAGCTATGAGTTTAAGGTATGATTCATGGGAGGTGACATAGGATTAACCCCCCCAAAAAAAATATATATGTATATATATATATATATTCTCATCATTATGAGTTGTAGATTATAAGCTTCATTTTCTTTCTCATTTTTTGAGGAGTTACGCAATCTCGAGACACGATAAATATCCATGAATTCAAAACTCTTTGCTATTTTTTGAGATCTACTTATGAACCTATTGAGCTAAGGTTCATGAGGAAATGCTTGATGGACCATATGATGATATTGAGGAGTCCCTTATCATCGAAATCAGAATTATCCTTGTTTGTTTCAAATTCAACATCCCTTATATAATGTCAAATCTTTTGCTTGATTATTGGTAACCTTGTCTAATCCCAACAAAAAAATAGTTTCATATTTCCCTCAATGTCGAGAATAATCCCTCGCACTTTCCATCGTTGTAAAATAGTGTAATTATACTATTCATCATTAATCTACATTTAAATTCACATTAAGAAAATTATGGATACTTATAAAAAAATCTTCCTCCTAATCGATGGTTCCCTTATAACCTGCATATAAGTATATACTACAAACTTTTTCCAAACAATACTCTAAATTAAATCTACACCACTAAAATTTGAAAATGACAAATCATCTTTGCTTTGAAAGACTAACTAAATAAAATCAAAACCATAAAATTTGAAAATGACAAATCATCTTTCCATTTGAAAAATTAACTTAATAAGCTCAAAGACTTCAACTATGACTAAAATGGGAAACCACATAAAGAGGATTTGGGCACCCATTGAATCAAGCCTTAGGAAAATCCCATGCTACTAAACACTCAAGTTAACTAAGTCCCTCCAATATCTTAAAAAAAACACTACACTAATAGAATAAACAATTACATACACCTACATCGAAATATCTGAAAAAAACACTACACTTACAAAATAAACAATTACATACACCTACATCGAACTGGTCAAGAAGTACGCCACTGGCCCCATGCTCACAACATCATGTTTAATTGCATTGCAATCAAATCTCATAGACCAACCCACCCATGAAAGTGACCATCTATCATAAGACGGTTTTGGGGCCAATGGGACTTCATGTGATAGTGACAATACTGACCATCTGAAAGTGAGAATACTGACAAATCTGTTTCAATGTAACATCAGTGATTTCCATACAACTATGTATGTGTGACATATTCATATACATGTGAAAATAGGTCTTTACTTACTGTCTTGGGATTTGGATCCAAAACTCTTGTTATCAAATCTTTTGCACTTGAAGGTAAATGTGAAGGACAGGTGAAATCTACTTTACTAATCTGTAACTCATTTGCAAAAGTTCAGTCATAGGAATGTTCTTTGTCAACAGAGTTACAATACTATAAAACAACTATAATAAAATAACTTGAAATCAGTACTATGCTCACCTTTTTGTACAAAGTAATAAGATTTTCCTCATCAAAAGGTAAACATCCTGTCAATAAAACATAAAGAATAACACCACATGACCACAAGGCTGCCGTTGCACCATCATAACTTTTATCATTGATGACCTACACAAAACACGCGAAAAATGGGTGACCACCAAAAGATTGAGTTTTCTAGTTAGGGATTAACATAGACATAGGAAATCCGAAAACATCATACTTTAAAGTGCAGATTGTATGCCAGATCACTAATGGAACTAATATCAATACCTCGGGAGCCACATAGTTTGGTGTTCCACATGTTGTGTGAAGTAAACCATCCTTCTGCAATGAATCAATTTTAAACATCAATTTTGCCCATTTTCTCTTCTTCCTAGTGGAAACCAAATGCAACACTATTGAAAATCAATATTGACAAGGACAGCACTATGCAAATTTTGAAACCCTTGCTGTATGTTGTATGTTTTTCTCCAGGTACAAGTGAGAGTAAAGATCAATATGTAAAACAATCTGTCTACTATTCAAAATTTTGAATGCATCATTATTTTACTTGTCATTATGCAAAATTTGGAAAATTAGAATAAAAAATATAGTGTTCTCTATTAAATGATTGAATTGGAGTTTTTACTTCCAGTATGTGTACCCTAACTTGCTGAGGCAGTGCACTCAAGCCAAAATCTAAAATTTTAAGATTCCCATACTCATCCAAAAGCAAGTTTTTTTGCTGCAAAGGCCATGAAAGGAAAATTTACAATTAGAACATGTTAACACACAATTTGTTTTCCTTAGAAATTGTAAATTGATTCTAAGAGGAGGAATAGAGATGATACAGATGCACAAAAATAAATTTGCTAAATGATGGAATATGAAATCAGTCCAAGGTTTACCTTCAAATTTCAATGGTAAACACCCCTACTATGGCAATAATCTAAAGCATTAATAAGTTGTTGAAAATATCTCCTTGCTTCAACTTCCTTGAATCTCCCATGGCCAGTCTAAAATTTTAAAGTGATACAATCAATCATGAGATGTTCTAAACAGTGGATATTTAGTCTATTACAATAACAAATCCAAATAATACAGCCCACATATATTCAATTTTGTGGGAAGATCATCAAGACATGGAAAACTGTTTAACTATCATTATTCACTAGTGAACAGGAGACCAAAAATTTTACACCCTATTTGCAACCTGTATTTTGCAAGAGCTGTTAGTTACTCACAATTTTTTCAAAAAGCTCACCTCCAGCAACCGTCTCCATCACAATATAAATCTTCGTCTTACTGGCCAACACCTGTAAAAATCAGAAGATGGCTTTAAAATTCAGGACAACAAGGAAGATGCTATTATTGCAATGTCTTTCATAGATGTAAATTGCATTTCCAAACACTGCTGCAGCCCAATCTCACTGCCTACATATTCAACAGAGCCCTAGAGAGAGGCCAAGAGATCCTCAGCTTGAGGATACAACTAGGACAATGGGATGGCATTGCATTTCCTATTTTTCATTAATATAGGTCGTACCCTCCTTCGAGGGTCTTCTCCCTTGCCTTTTGTGGCCTTTGGGACTTCATGTATATTGCAGTGGGATGTAATCCACAACCCCCCTTTGACTCACTACTCTATGCATTTGAATTTGTATACATGCTATTATTTCTACTCAATTGGCTCTTAATTTTAGAAATTTTAAGATGAAGTGTGAAGCTCTGCCCATTCTGTTACATCCCCACACAAAACAATTCCCATGAATAATAAAATAGTAAATTGCAACTTCAGCATTGTTCAAGAGCCTTAATTCAAAGAAATGAATGGATATGTTCATAATAAAAAGAAAAAAAATTAGAAATTAGAGAGGTAAATTAAAACCATTTAAAGAATGGCAACCTAAATTAAATATAGACTTCCATCTTGCAACAAATGCAAGGTTGGATGGCATTAAATATAAAAAATTGGGCAAGAGGACTGGGCCAACGTATCCCTGCATTATGAAGAATGAAGGTTTTATAAATATGAATAATTGACAAAAATCTATAATAAATATGAATAGAAGAGCATTTTAATTACCTTATTGAGCTCCTATCTGTTTCGAGAATAGTTTAATATTCTCTACTAAACAGGGCCAACCATGTGAAGGTGGAAGCTCATATGGCCCCTCCCCCCCCTCACATCACTCTCAATTCCCCATACCCAATGCATGTGCTTGGAAATAAATGATTTTTTGTGCGAACATCGTGAGTTTCTTGTCTTAAAGGAATTACGTGCATTCGATCATTAATTAGTTTATAGAATTCATTCATTAACTCATTCATTCATTCACACGTAGGAAAAGAAATAGTTGAAGACATTACTCGATAATATCAAAAATAATATCCGAGGACAATGCATACAAAAATAATGTAATTGTGTGCTTATTACAATCACTACTTTTTTTTACGCTTTTTTTTGTCCACATATTCTCTAAGAGTGACATCCTCTTCTACAACTTGTTTTTTGTTTCTTATGCCCTCTACAGCTGCCTGTGATCTTGTTTGTCGCGTCGTGTGCTCACGATGTGTACGCGGCTGTTGTAAGGTGCCTGGATCTACCGGAAAAATGAAGAAATATTAATTACTTGACGTGTTTTTATTATTTCATTATAAGTCCTTCATTAAGAAAAAAACATTAGACCGGTAATTTTTAATTGGCAACTGGGCCACATGAATATCATGTGTTTGCTCTTCTTCTGTTGCTGCCTCAAGTTGTACATGAGGACCCTCTGCATTAAAACATCAACACTTACAACACTATAGTATTTGCAATTTAATATTTGAGACTTTAATCCAGACTAGGTTTTTTTTTAACAGAGGAATACGTTAATTACCTAGATGTCGCTCAACTTCAACTTCAATATTTCGTTCTCCTTCATCCTCCATAGTTTGTCTACTTTCGTTGGGAAGATTAATACAAAGAGACTCAATATTTTATGGACTAGTTTATTAAGGAATAGAGAACACAATGAATTAATCTTAAATAGAATTTGTTTATTGTAGTTACCTGTGCGCAGGATGGATTAATGGAAGACTTTGTTTGGCTAGCACTTTTGCTTGTTCGATGTTCAACAACACCTAAAAACCTGCGTTGGTAGCCAATCCTTAGGTCTTCCTCCATGGGCACTTCTTTGAATTTTTCGGCTTGTAATTTTCAATTAGATCATCATTTTTGTTTTATATCGTCATGAAAAAAAATTTAAATGAAATCTATAATAATTTCTATACAATAAAATAATTATTGATACTTACAAATCGTGCTACCAAATTTGAATATCCACCAGGCCCAAGCTTATGTTGCCCATGTTTCTCTACTCTTTCCTGGGTGGCCTTCGAGGTATCTGGTAGCCTATAAAAGTAATTTTAAGTACGTTAGACGTTTCAAAATAATGGGAAATAAAGTGTAATGATGATATAATTGCATTGCTGAAAGTATTGCATACCTTTTTGCACCTGGTGCTAGCTTTCCCTCTTTACCCATAGTGATCTCCCTTCCATCATCCATCAAGGCTCTCCACTCCCTTGTTGGAATCATCGGAGAGCGCTCATACTTTGGATGCTTTGCTAAGTTGTTCCTATATTGCTCCCTTTCAATGTGTAAATGTTGGCCAGCTTTTTCGAGGACCTTTTTATGGTTGAAGGTTTCAACACCAAAAAACCCAACCATGCGAGCAATAAGGTCATCTTTCAAAACTTTACTTTTTCGGTTCCACCATGTGCAGATGGTGGGCCCAAATAGTTCTAAAGACCAATCATTTAGATGTATGTAAAAGACATCATTTCCTGCATAAACGAGTATGTGTTAATTAGTGTAAAAAGAATGATTCATAATTACATTCCAATAAAATTATAATAAATAGTTAAAACATTTTGTAAATAGTACCTGGAATATTACTCATCTTATAGGGAACGAGATTTTCATCCACCAAAAAAGTAGTCTCAACTATTCCCGTGCTAGTGACACAGAAAGATCCAGGAAATGCATCGGGGGTAGTATCACTGTCATACTCTTCTGCATGTACCCCCTGATCCTGGTCGGCACTACTTGTCATGCTTGGACCACCAGAGGGTGTAGTACTCTGATGTTCTGTCTCGGTTGCCTCAACTTGCATTCCCGACTGGCCAGACAGCAAAGATACATGATCAGTGGTGGTGGGGATTTCATACTCAGTGGTACCAGCATGCCCCTCACCAGTAGTACCGGGGAAAAAAAATGCATGTAGAAACAAATAATAGTTTAGTTACTCATATACGAATAGGAAAAAAAAATGCATTTGAAACAGACTTATAATTAAAGAGTTTGCATCTTACATCCAAGCACTGTACTCTAAGCAACAGAAGATCTATCTTTGCTTTAGTCTCATCCGTTTGCGGATGAGATATTAGCAGACAGACGACCTCATCATTTAATTTTGCTTTTCCTTTCTCAAATGCCTCCTGGATATTCTTTGAATTCAAGAGGTCAATATCGATGGCAATGTTCCCCGAATCCATATTCCTCGGATCCTGTGTCGATAGATAAGTATCATCCAACATAAAAATAGAAAACATTAATATCAATTTGAAATCATTAATATAATTACAAAACATAATGCTTAAATACAGTTTCTAAAATTCACAACGTGTTATATACCTGCTCATGACCCGATGAGTGTGGCATGCTAACACTATGATCCATTGGGGGCCATCCCCCATCGGATGACTGCAACACAAGAATTGAAAACATTAATTTCAAAGTGAAACATCCAATACATTGATAAAATCTTAATTAAAAACATATTTTTTATATTCAATTTCGAAACTTTACAATGGGGTATACCTGATGTGACGTAGTTGATGCATCTGTCCTATCACCTGTCATGGGGCTCTTGCCCCGATCCTCAACCTACAAACAAAATATTGACCATGTTGATATCATAATTAAACAAATGTACTTTCGAAAGAAGCAGATAAGTAAAAATGTGGTATATATACCTGTCGCCTGTAGGGCGTTGTCGGCCTCCAAGGCTCCAATATTGGGGACTTTCCCAGATCAGCTAACTACAACAAAGTAATTGAAAACATTAATTTCGAACTGAAACCAATACACGGGGAAGATCTTATTTAAAAACATATTTAAAAAAAAATTATTTGAAAACATATTGCGAAATTAATAACATAAACAAAAACGAAAGATACTATATTCATTGATTACAGGTTTGGTGAAATGTTATATGTACGACTCTCAAAGTATCTGCATATGTATCTATCCGATTCAGATTGTAACTGATTAGCAACTCTTCCCCTGATGCTATTGATTTTATAGCACAGACGAAAACACGGTTTCCTTCATACCCCTCGAATATGCAATTGGGTTGTTTATTTGTAGACCCGGGTTGTGTGCTGTTTATAAACCCCGCAATATTACATGATGCTTTGGGCCTTTCGTCAATGTACATACTCGCTCCTTTACTTTGATTATTGTGTTTTAACTCTAAATAATTTGCAGACAATTCGTATCTACGCATACTGCGTGTATATTGGACCAACCGCATCCAATCTCTATAATTGTAGCAGGTTCCGACATACTCCATCAATTCGGTACATCTGTCGTAACCCACCTTTATGCCATCCATGCAAAACAACCCCAAACCGTGTAGTGACGAAGGTGCAATCCGAAATATCCTCTCGTTCACGCAAAAATCTATGTTTAGAGGAGGAAGATCCTTCGGTACCCATTGTTTGACTAAATTTTTGTACCTCAAGGGCACATCAATGTCTCCTATGGTCTCATCATCATAAGAGCATGAACCTCCTTGAGCGAGAAAAAATTCCATTCGTTTATTGAATTTACTTCTAATATTTTGACATCTAGTTGATCTCGCTCTTTTGGGCCTACTAGATGTTTCACTTTCCTCTAGTCTTGTTGATCTTTCCTCACTCGAGGATGACAGATCCGACAAATACCTATTCGGTTGTACCTACACTCCACCAAATAAGAGAAATAGTTAGCAAACATTCGTAGAATGCTACAACAATCTCATGTATCAAAGGCAAATCATGCATACATCATTGATAAATGATGATCACTCTCGGCCCAATAGTACGTGCATGAGGCCTAGGCTCACAGGTTTAAGAAGGCACTCTAATGGGTTGAAGTAGGCATTGTTTTCAAGATTGAATTGGCTCTGTGACTGAGTGTAATGTCTGTACGAACTTCTGAAGTAAATTCTTTTTATTGTAATCTTTATTCAAGAAGATAAATAAATCTCCCTCTTACTAGTTTTATTCAAGGTGTGGGGTTTTTCCAGAGTCATGGTTGACCAAACATTATGTGTCTAAATGCTCTTTACTGCATGCCGATATAATTTATTGCGCATGATCTTTTAGGACAGTCTATTGTAAATTATTTGTTTCCACTACTAAATTCACTTTTAGTACTGTATATCAGCTACATGAGTAATTTATTAATCATTGTATGTGAGACTATGTGAGCTAGACCAATATTCCTTTGATTAGCTTGTGGAATCCATGGAGGAATTAGCAAAGGAAGGTATAAGCCAAGTTTGTGAACGGACAATCAAACAACAAAAGTTGATCTCACAATTTGTATGGAATCAAATTGATCTCACAATTTGTAGATTGAGTTGTTAACTGGCAAAACATTATATTAAATAGGCTCTATGGGACTGCTAAGTATATCAGTTAAATACTCGGTTTTAATAAGAGACATGTCTATAGATACTTGTACAAACTTTCTCTGGGATCCACTTTACAATTGCGATATCATACTTTATCTCAAATATTAAAATCTAAAATTATATGATAAGGAAGGGACAATGGTTGTTCATTAGAGGTTGCACACCTCTAGTTGATAGTTGGAAGACAAGTGCACCTTAGTTGATAATCATCACAATAAAAAATATTCCATTATATTCTTGGTTAGGTCTTTGTGGAGGGATGTCACTCAACGTTAGGCATGATTCTCTTAAGCCTTCTCCATTGAAATATGTTATTATTAGATCTGTTATCCCAAAATTAAAGGTTGAGTTGTCAATAGCTAATACGACATTGAAACTCTTTAGTAGGGATAGGCAACTTTAAAGGAGTGTGGGAAACTTTTAAAATGATACTGCCCAAATGAATTACTATTCATTAAAACAACATAATAATGATAAAACTTTGTTCCATATATTTTTTCATTGTTAATGTATTTGTTGATAGACAATGCATATAGTGTTCAATTTTGTTATAGTGTACGCAGGGTTGACTTAGCACCAGGAGAATTGTACTAACCTGTCAATGATTCCTTATGAGGCTTATAACTATTTGGGTATGGCATCGAAATGGAACTGGAAGAAAGCTAATACTCGTCATCATCGTTCTTGTTTAAGTTTTGCATAAGGTATCATGCCCTAAAAAAATTAAGTACATGCATATCATTTTCATCATTGCTACATTCTAGGCATATAATATTTTTTACTAGTGGAATACCAAGAGTTATGTCTAGCTTAAGTATAGTTACTTACAACGAAAATAATATCTAGATGGAAAATACATATATATTTTTTTAGTATAAATTAAACAATAGAAGATGAAATCCAAAATTTCATACCAACAAACAATAGTTGATTCTCTAAAGGATCATAGATGATTCTTTGGTACTAACTTCTTTGACTATGCTTAGTTTTCTTCTTCAATTATCATATAAGTTGGTGGTTGTAAATGTTACCTAGTAGAGTGTCCATATATTTGAGTACCCTCCTCTTGATTTCTTTGACCTTCTTCCATGAATGGTCTTTGTTGAATGCTTTAAATGTCAGAATAATTTCCTTCGGAAAACTCTGCATCCCCTATTCAAAGTTTTCTTGTTGTTGAGATTCCAAATCCTCTCATTCCATAGAGAAGATGAACACATTTGAAACTCTACTACATTATTAATTTCATGGTCAAGAAAATAGAACAATGATTCATTGGACATCAAATACATGTTTCAAGGGAATGCCATGGGTTGATTTAGTTGGCCTGTGAAATTATATATGTCAATTAAAAGATTGAAGTCATGATATTATTGATGTTATTATTGTGTCATGAGTAACTTCAAAATCAATACTGATCAATCCAATCAAGTAATTATTGGGCTCATCTTACCTTATAACCTTAGAGATTTATTGGCTTACAAAGAGTGAATATGGGAAAGGAACAATTTATCATACATCCCCGCTTGCCTATTAATTTACTGCTTGGATAATGCTTGGATGCAAAGCAGCTGCTAGGTGCTCAAGTGAAGCTTCGATGATGGGATCAATTCCAATGGGAACTGATGTTGTGGCTTCTTTGGACCTTAATCAACTGGTGGATAAATAAGATCAAAATCTATAATTCCTACTATTATGTATTGTTATCTGCAACACTCTGGGCAGAGTTGTAGCACTTTAACCCAACACTAGAATTTGAACTTTGCATATGTATAGACAAGAAAAACCAACATAGAGCTCAAAAAGAGGTTACCAATGCCAACTCCCATTAACCTTTCTTCTTTGTTGACTAAACTATATTAAAAACATATCTTCTTTGCAATGTTGGCCGCTCACAAGCATAAGCAAAACCAACCTCTCCTTTACCATAGTTTTTGTGAAATTTAATAATCGATTCTTGGTTCCCCATATAATCAAGGTTTCTTTCAATCTGGTATTGAAGCTCATTTCACTATTTTCTCATGATGATTTGGCTTTTTAGAAAAGTAGGACATGAATTCATTGATAGGTGCTAGAGCTAAATCTTTGTTTATTTAACTTGCTTATATATCCCTTCCCATCCTCAAGAGTGACCTTTACCAACACCCATTCTTGGAAGCATACATAACATTGAAATAGAAGCATTTTAGACTAGTTGATTGGGATTCCAATCCTTCTTGTTCTATATACCAGTGCAGAAGAGAGGGTTCAATACAAACAAGAAGATTATTACTCTTAAACATGAGAACACCTAGTTTGGCATGAGAGACAAAGTGTCAACCTGCTGTTGAAAGAGATTGAGATAGGAATCTGCAAGGCTGTTACAGTTTGATAGTCATACGTTCCACTATTACAATTTCCAAAGCATACATAACAAATTTCGACACTTACATTAAATATTGCATGCAATCCTGATGGAAACTTAGTAAAACAATATTCTATGTTATACAAGTGTTTAAGAATACAAAATTGAAGGTTTTTGTCTCGGTCTGCATGCCTGGATGAGGTTTGTTTTTAGACATACAAATCATACAAGTGGAGACAACAAATAAGATTTAAAGACTAACCAGAAAATTCATTGAAATAGATTTATGAATAAATCAATGTGCAAACCTGCTGCTCTGGAAATTTAAACTGACTGGGGTCTATGATCCACGGGTTTTCCAGAACCTGAAATTGATCACCACAAATTCATTCCTCATCTTTGTCCAAGAAATTCATTGGGGTATTTGCAGTTGTTTTTCAATTCTTCATCATATCAGAATTTTTCTCTTAGGTATTGGATCGGATACAGGATTGTTTTTCTTCCTCTTCATAACTGCCAAAGGTCTACCCTAACTTCAACGGGGTTATCATCATTCCAATCAAGGTTGTCATCTTCTACATGACTGGTTTTTCTCTCTTCTAAGGTTGTTGAGGGTTTAGGAAGGGCTTCCAAGGGTAGCCAAGGGTTCAGGAAGGGATTCCAATGGAAGTTGAGGGTTCTGGAAGGGCTTCCAAGGTTAATGCTAAAGCTAAATAGAGTTGTTGTGGTCTGTTACGGCTATCAAATCAGATCTATGTTAAAAATTTAACAAGATAAACATGGACCCTCGGTTTTTTCAGAATGATGAAGGGTTTGAACTTACCGATGTCATTGTGGGACGATTTTGTTGACAATCTTGCTTGTTGAATATGCTCCTGAAGCCACGAGTTGCAGATGTCGAACCAAAAAATGAGTTGCAGACATAGAACCAAAAAACCTCAACTTGATGAACGATGATCGGGTGCCAAGGAAATGGTTAGGGCACCATCAGGGAGATGGGAAACCAATAAAACAAACCCTCATTTTCCCCGAGTTGCAGATGCCGAACCAGCGAATGAGTTGCAGACACCGAAATGGTTAGGGTACGAAATGGTTAGGGCACCGTCAGGGAGGTGGGAAACCAATAAAAAATCCCTCATTTGCCCCGAGTTGCAGACGCCAAACCACCGAACGAGTTGCAGAAAAACCTCATCTTGATGAACTGATCGGGTGCCAAGGAAATGGTTAGGGGCACGAAATGGTTAGGGCATCATTAGGTAGATGGGAAACCAATAAAAAATCCCTCATTTGCCCCGAGTTGCAGACGCCGAACCACCGAACGAGTTGCAGAAAAACCTCAACTTGATGAACTGATCGGGTGCCAAGGAAATGGTTAGGGGCGCACGAAATGGAATGGAAATGCTTATTTTTTGTTTTTAATTTTTTGTTTTGATTTTTTTGTTTAATTTTATATTTTATATTTTTTAATTTTTATTTTATATTTTTTAATTTTTATTTTATATACTTTTTAATTTTTAATTTTTATATTTTTTAATTTTTATATATTTAATATATTATAATTTTAATTTTAATTTTTGTTTCTCAACAATGCACACAATGGGGAATTCTAATATCTCTATGGTGAGTGCACCCCAAGCTAAGAGATTAATCAACTCGACCAACTAGTGTGTACTTCTTTTCCTGAGATATAACTAGAGATACACCTATTCCATGGGTGTGAAAGGATCCTTTGAAGGATGTATGAAAGAGCATAAGTGTCATTTGGATTAACATTCCCAGGAATAGATAGAGAAGTGTTCCAATATCCAAAAGAAATGCCACCCAAGAGGTAAGGGAAGTGGAGCATGTGATACACTTACTTGTAAACTCTTTATTGATTGAATATTAGAGTTCACAAGAAGTGAAGTAGTTGCAGGAATTATTGAAGCAAGGACTCCCAAGGCCAAGTACCTCAACATGCATTTCCTTGATCATTTTGGTGCCAAAGAAGGATTAAACTCAAAGAACTTGCATTTGTTGCATAGCTCTAAACAAGATCGTTGTCAAGAATTGATAACATTCACCACATATAATTGAGTAATGCACCAACTAATTTGATGTGCCTCATGAATGATGTGTTCTATGCATTCCAAATTCATTTTCCATAGTTTATTTGAATGAAGTTTTGATATTTATCTCTAGTTGGGAGGAGAACATGTTACATATGAAGCAAGTGTTAGAGATATATTTAAGGAAACATCAATCTAACGTCTAACATAAAGAAGTATGAGTTTGCTAAGTATTCATTGGTGTACTTAGGGAATTTAATTGGTGGAGGTGAGTTGAAGAATGATCCTAGAAAGATAAATTCCATCCTCAATGGGGAACTCGTACTAATGCCACATAGGTTAGGAATTTTCTAGGAGTTTCCCAATATTTAATAAAGTTCACACAATCATATTCAACTATGGAAACACTAGTTCACTCTATAACAACTAGTATTGAGAATTTGCGAGTTTCTAATAGGGTAATAATTGATAAAAATCCTTTAAATAACTAAAAAAAATATATTATTCAATCCCAAGTCCTACCACTACCTAACTTTCATAAGTATTTCGAAATAGAAATTGATGCTAATGGGTATGTTAATTATATGGGAGTGGTACTGATGTAAGGGGGGGACCTATCTACAATCATAGAGATATTCCATGGAGCAGTGTTGAACTATTGTACATAGGAGATGTATGCCTTACTATCTATTTGGTAATGATACCATCATCCATACTAACCACTACCCTCCACAATACTTGAAGGCTCAAAGTAAGCTCCAAAAGGTAATAAAAGGATATAATTTTTGCAACAGTTTTATCTAATTATTAAATATAATAAGGGAGCAACCAACAAGTTGGTCAAATTCTATTTACGGCACCAGCACCCAAAAAAATTCGGAGCCATTAGTCACATGGTACCATTTTTCCATGAAGCCTGTAAAGAGTAGTATGTATAAGATGAGGACTTCAAAGGGTTGTATCAATAGCTAAAAGTACAAACTAATTGTGATATATATTTGTTACCATCTCCAATAAGCACAAATGTGCATTAACCTTAACGAGCTTCCCTTTGTTTCAAGAATATCTTAATATTCTCTACTCAACAGGGACAACCACGTGAAGGTGGAAGCTCATCTGCCCCCCCCGCACATCACTTAGAAATATTCAATGCATCTGTTCAATGCAATTCATCATCGTATTCTCCATCCAAGTCTACATCTGTATCATCTAATCCGGATTCAACATTATAAGGATTAAAGGCCATATCATCATCGTCATCACTGTAAGTTTCGATAAAGTGATCATCGTCAATATCATCTTCATCATGAACACTGTCTCTTACATCATATGCTTCAACTAACTCCTCAACATCTTCCTCCAGAACATTATGATAATCAACATCTAACTCATGTTGATCCTCTACATGATCACCTTCTTCTTCAACACCCTCTTCATCTTCCTCTACAATATTATACTTTACCGGCCTTCCTCTTGGATCATGTCTAATAACAAACGACCAACCCTGTCTACCAGGAACTTCTGAGTAAAATACTTGTTCACATTGACTTGGAAGAACATAGGGCTCTGACGTTCGTGACTCAAGCGACCTTGTATTGACCATGGTAAATCCATTAGCATGTTCAATAACAGTTCTATCGGGATCAGATCGATCGAGTCGTAGCCTGTACCATTTCACAACGAAAAGAATTATTTTGAATGATTTAAAGTCACAGTCAATGATATCTTCCAAATACCCATAATATCTATTTTCTGACAATTATGGATGTTTTTCGCTTCTAAAGGAAACATTAGTGACCTCAAAGACTGCAGTTATCCTAGAATCACATGTTTTCCTTGTTTCATCCAACTTTTTAATGCGATATTTACGGCCGTTGCACCACATAGCCTTGTGGTGTTTTACCTACAATATATTGCAAAACATGTAAATTAAATGATCAGTACATCATCAATTGATAATGAACAGCTAGTAAGTATTTTATGTTCTTAAAGTACTATGCAAAGAAAATGAAATAAATCAAGATGAACATGAATATCATAATTGAAAATATTGTGGCTTATATTTATATTAATATCATGCTAATTACATGTTTATCTTTTAAACCATATGCTAAATCGATCTCTCTTTCTGTTAGATTGCCATCTCCATTGCGATGTGCTTCTTTAACCAATGAAGCCACACCTTCCCATGATAGTCCTTGACCAGATTGATTACATCGTTCAATCCATACCTTCATCCAATCAATATTGTTTGCGACGTACAAATGTAGTGCATCCCACTCGCGGCCAACTGCATGAAAAAAAAATTACAAAAATCAACTCAGAAAAATAATTAACGCGATATAACATTATAATATTAGTGATGCATATAATTAATGAATATTAAAAATGAAATAATTAAGTATGATATTATTAAAATGTATTAACATTATTAATCTACACCAATATTTAATAATTACCTTTGACCTTCCTCGATCTACCTTTCCCCAACAAGTACTCTCCTTCGAATGTCTTAGTCGAGTTTGGATCACCATTGCATCGATCTAATTTCGTCTTAATAAACGCCAACCCTGGAAGATATTCAACAATATACACCATGGCCTGAAATACCATATATCCCTCCACCATAGAACCCTCTGGACGTGCTCTTTGTCTAACTAAAGCCTTCATAAATTTCAAGTGCCTCTCAACCATCCACATGGACCTTGCGTGTATAGGTCCACACAATTCAATCTCCTCAACTTGGTGTATGAGGTAGTGTTCTTGTGCATTGAAAAATTCCGAAGGTAGAAATCTCTGCATTTGACACATTAAACGAGGAATTTCTCTCTTCCAATACCTTATATCTTCTTTGTGGATTTATTTAGATGACAACCATCTACATGTGATGCAAGAAAATAATGATATCATTTAACGACGGAAATTAAACATTGTAGTACAAATCTACATGATTGACTAAAAAAAATGTCATAATTCATATAAGTTATACAATGGATTAAACAAATTACAAATTTAGCGTGAAAAAAATTATTTCTAATTACCTCATGTATTTTCCAAGATCATATATGACCTGTTTGACATTATTGTCAAAGTTGTTTGGGAGAGATACAGGTAGAACATATTGTAACAATGAACACGTTTCATCAATATATTTTTCAAAATTAGGCAAAGAAGTAAACCAAAAACATGCAATATTGTGATATAGCAATATATAATACCAGAAATATATAATTACCTTAATGAAGATATGCCAATCATGCGTTTTTTCCCCGCCAAAATCACCTTTCCTTGTTAAGATATTCTTTATGTTCGAACAAAATCCTGTGGGAAATTTCATTTTTTCTATCACTTCTTTTACCGCATTGCTTTGTTGCTCAATCAATAACCATGGAAGTGACCTTATATTGATTTGGTCTCCATCATTGTTTAAATGTTCAATGATATCTTTCATTGCATGATTGGAGTCCTGAATGTCACTGCAAATTTTGACAATGTTTTCTTTGTCACTCCTTCCATCTAATATTCGCCATAGTGTTTTAGCTACATTCTTTCCGATATGCATTATATCAAACAAATGAACAATTAGTAAGTGCTCATAGTAGGGCAACCTACTAAATTGTTTGGGATAAATTTTCATTCCTCATGGAAACCCATTTACACCTTCATCATGTTCATGACCATCACTATTAATCAATATATAAGCTAAAGTAGTAGAGATTAAAATGTCGTATATTACAATAAATAAAATCAAATATACAATCGGCCAAAACAAAACATTAAAAACATATCAGAGATGATCAATATGAATATATAAGATAGACAAATTGATTCATACCTTGATGATTTCTATTATATTGCAACTTCCATATGTGAGGTGTCATTCTCTGTGGTTTTAATGCGGTCTCCTCTTTCCCATTGAAAAGATGTTTTTCGGTAGTTCGATACCTATGATTCTTAGAGAGGAAGTGCCTATACTCATCAAACACTTCCTTTGACAAACTCTTTGAATGACGAGATTTCATCTTGGGACCACAAACTGGACATGCAAATTTTCCCTTTGTTTGAAGACCTACATGGATAAATTATGGTAAGCAAAATATATTTTATATAATATCATGCTAATTATTTAAAAAACATACGTATAACTGATTAGTATATCACTAAATAAATTAAAAACTATCTTAGTGCAGTACGTTACAATTACATACCACAAAAATGTGTTAGCCCTGGAGCATCATGAATTGTCCAGGTAAGCATTGCATGGAATTGAAATCCCCTTTGCCCTATTGGTCTAGAGACATCATACATAGTGACGCCATTCCATAGCTTAAGTAGTTCATCAGCAAGAGGCTCGATATATACATTCATATCTTTAACTTGGTACTTACTTAAAAGAAAACAACAAATACAATACATATAAGTAAATATGCAACAAATATCACAAATTAAATACCAATCATGCATATTTAAAAAAGTATTGTTCTAAAGTACAATATATACCTGGAACAATCATTGCCAACATTATATGCTCCCTCTTTATTGACATCCATGGAGGAATGTTATTGTTGATAACAAAAACAGGCCAGACCGAGTAAGTAGATCTCATCTCTACAAATGGATTGACACCATCCGCTGCCAAAGAAAGTCTTGCATTACGAGGTTCTTCTTTAAAGTGTGACCATTTTTCCTCCATGTCTGTAAATGCAGAACCATCTGCAAGCATTTGAAGAATATCATCTCCACTTCTATTCTGTGCATGGTAATCCATAAATTGTGCTATGTTTTTGCACCTAAACATTCGTTGCAAGCGTGGAATAATAGGAATATAACGAAGAACCTTACAAGACACCTTTTTGGTTACTTGATCTATTTGATATCTACTTCTATGACATATAGGGAATTCTGTTGCAAATTCATACTGATTATAATATAAAATATGATCATTAGGACATGCATCAATTGCTTGATACTCCATTCCAATATATTTCATGATGGCAGCTAAATCTCGGTATGTGCGAGGTAAAATATTTGATGGTGGTAACAAATATTCACCTATCAACCTGTTACAACAAATTTAAAAAATAATGGTTGATATAAATATTTCAAGAATATATAATTAACGACAAAAATTTCATCCTTATTACATTTTTTTATGAACTTATAACTAGAATAGAAATATTATAGAAACATAAATATATGTAATTTATCGTGATCATATATATGCGATCGATGAAAAATATAATCACATACCTTAACAACTACGTGATGGATGTGTTTGAAAAACCATTCATAACCTTCAAGTTCATTATCAGCAACACAGTAGAGAGAAGAGTTATGTGGGAGCCTTCAAAAAGGGGATCGTTTGCCTTCTCAAGTATAGGTAAATCATGAAGATCATCAAAGTCGTCATGATTTTCATGATGTTGATCATCCACATCCATTCTAACATTAAATGCATCATTGATTAATGTATTTGCACCATCATCCTCAAATATGTTATCATCATGATCATCGTCTAATTCCATATTATCATTAACTTGATCATCAATATTCGCAAGACCTGCATATTGTTCCTCCGGTGCTAGTTGTTCCGCAATTACCACATTCTCCATGTTCAGAACTACCCTAGGAGGCCCTTCCTTTATAATTACAATTAAAACATCAAAAAAGGAACATTAGTCATGTCGATTAAGTAACAAAAAAAAAATGATACAATATACAATTACAAAAACTCTCAATATAAAGACCTCATATATAATATTGAATTAGGACTTACCAATGGATGATATTCATGCCGCCCCTCAACATGTCCATGTTCCCTATAATGTCTTTTAGCTGTTGAGACCAGTAACCTTCTCGGATTAAAGCCCCTACACCGACTATAAGGACAATAACATTTTCCATCACCCCTTCTTTGCACTCCATCCCACAACCTAGCAAGCAATTGTCAATTTTGTTCTTGATCTTGATGACTTGTAACATTATTGTTACGTGGCATTTTATTACTCAAACCTAAGAACAAAGTACGAGCAAACCCACGTAGAATAAAATATGCCCTAGACAGATTTCGGTTGGCCTGCTTCTCTTTACCTTATGCGCATGGCCTAAGAGAAGAGGAATCACAAGTGAGATTATGTAATTGGCCTACTTCTCTATTTATATCACTTAAGCGTTAGATATTCGATGGCGGCTCAAATCATGGAATAAAATATTAATATAATTAAAAAGTTTACCAAAATTTAAGGGTTGACCAACGGTCAAAATTTTCACTATAGTCGAAAATCTGACGCCCCCTCAGATAACTGTAGCAAAACCAATGGTTGTTAAACGCGCCATCGCAAAACCGACAGTCGGGGCCATTTTTAAAAAAAAATTACAAACTTGTGATTTTTGATAGGTAAAAATAGACAGATCGACACGCCATCGGATTTTCCCGTCAGTTTTTAAGTCCAAATGTAGTAGTGTTATTGTATAGATTCCTTTTACTTGTTTCTCTTGTTTCTTGTCTTGACAGGTCTCGCAACTTCGATATGACAACCGTGAGATGTGGAGCAACATTCAGGAGAAAGGATTGTGAAGTGAAAGGTAAGACATCTAATACTCGTTCCTTAAGTAGATCGAGGAAATGCATTAGTCGTCTGTTCTATTTGTTCTAGACTCACTTTGAGCTAGGGAGATCTTGCTCATGTCTACTCGAGTGGATTGTCCGATAACATAAACCCACACAGGCAGTTCTCAACGATCCCTTCCCTGCTCAAAATCAGCAGTGATCACTCACACTTCTTCTTCCCAAGGAGAAGCATCCACCACCGCACATGTTCTTGTGTAACAAAACCATCAACTTGAACACCCACTCTCGTTCGTATGACTCCGTTCCAGCTAAGGAACCTGTTGGAAGTAATACTGAAAACGCTTCCACTTTGATGCCCGACGTCACCATGCCCACTGCTCCTCTCACCATAGAGAAGCCCTCCCTCGAGTCAATGTTGCGTCCGCCCAAGAGCACGATTAGAAAATCAGTTTTCAATCCTAATGCTTGGGCTGCTCAAAACTACAACATTGTAGAGGACCTAGAACAAGCTCCTTGTGCTATGTCGACACTCGAGGTCTTGCAAAACTGTCCAAATCCACGTAAGACTCTCCTCGCTTCCATCGGTGCAGTTGACCCAAATTCATCGAACACCATTATGTTCCGGCTGGAGTATTTCAAACTGAGGCTCTCCCATCAATTATCATTTCAGGTTGCTACAAACATTGCTGGGAAGATAATCCATCGTACCGTTTTGGACAAAGGAGCCTCTACGTCAGTCATGTCAATCGCCTATTGGAGAGCCATTGGTTCTCCCGAGTTGAGTCGTTCCCCTACCACTTTGAGAGCCTTCGACAAACGTGGAATTCAACCTCATGGGATGTTACAAGATTTACCAGTCGAGTTGGGGGGGAAGACCACAACCATTAACGTGGAGGTAGTCGTTGCCCCGTTGGATTATAACATTCTTCTTGGTCGTAATTGGTTTTACGCCATGACTATGGTTGCATCATTTGTCTTCCGCATAGTACAATTCCCCCATCAAGACCAAATTATCACAGTCGACTAATTGGATTTATGCACACCTGACACCACTTCTCACCCGGGCGATAACATTCCTTCGATTGGACAATCTTCGTAGAAGTATGAGAGTGTGGGGGTTGGCCTCCTTAAGGATTCATTCCTTATGGGCGTCTTTCCTACTTTGGATCCCCCAAATCATGTTTCCACGGTGAACATGATCTCCTCGCAGACTACATCTATCCCCAACTCTGTTGATTCATGGCTTGTACTTGATGAAGCCACCACACACCTGATTGGAGACACTATGCCTCTATCACCCGTTGAACTCATGTACGAGGCTATCCAATCAGCACCTGAGGACCACTTAGCTGTGGCCTCCATTTCCTGTTCTCTACAATGGACATCATCCGATCCTCTGCTACGAAATTTTCATTCTGACGAGTCCATTATGGAAATCATGAGCGCAGATGATCCTCCGTGGGAAGACCTCCATCATCGTTCATCTTCTTTTCCCATGTTGGATACTATAGAGAACAACATTCACACCATCGTGACACTGGATATCTATTATGGGTCTCAGTCCATGATACTTACATGTCAAACGGACTCCGAAGGAAACCTTTCCAACATCGAACCCACCATCTCAATGGGCATTTCGGTTACCCCTAGTGTAGTGGAACACATTCATTTAGGCCAGAAGTGTTCCCCTGAAGAAGTCATTGCTTGTACGGCCTTATTCAATCGATTTCAAGACGTTTTCGCTTGGACCTACGAGGAGATGCCTGGGATAGATCCCTCCATTATTTTACATGAGATTAAAACCTATCCCGACATCAAACCCATCCGCCAAAAGCTACGATCGGTACACCCTCAGAAGACTGCGGCAATCAAGGTAGAGATTGAGAAATTCTTGAAGGCTGGTTTTATTTACCCTATCCCATTGACAGAATGGGTCTCAAACGTCTACCTGTTACTAAAAAACAAGGTACCATTCGCATCTGTTTCGACTATCGGGATCTCAATAAAGCTTGTCCCAAGGACAACTACCCGACTCCCTTTATTGACCATATTATCGATAATTGTGCTGGAAGTGTCATTTTTTCATTCATGGATGGCTTTTCTAGGTACAACCAAATTGAGATCCACCCCGCCGACTAGCACAAGACTGCATTCATCTTCCCTTGGGTAATGTTTGCATATCATAAACTTCCGTTTGGTCTTTAAAATGTCGGTGCCACTTTCCAGCGGGCCATGTCATATGCCTTCCATGATGTGAAGGACTTTGTGGAACCTTACTTGGATGACCTCCCTGCCCACTCAAAGCAGCGTGAGTTCCACTTAGATCATCTGATGTTCATTTTCCTCAGATGCAGGTGGTACAATATCCATCTGAATCCTCATAAGTGTATTTTTTGTGTCGAGTCTGGACACCTCTTAAGGTTCATCGTCTCTAAAGATGGGATCCGCATTGATCCCTTGAAGGTGCAAACCATCGTCGCTCTTTCACCTCCAACTAATATTACAGAACTTCAGAGTCTGCAAGGACGTGCGACTTATTTAACACATTTTGTTTGTAATTTTGCACAAAAGATGCAGGGTTATATGAGATTGATAAAAAAATACGTCCCGTTCATTTGGGATGATCAAGCTCAACAATCTTTCAAAATTTTGAAACATGCCATCACGCATGCCCCTATGATCCAACCGTCGAATCATTATCAAGATTACATTTTATATCTCACAGCTTCCGACACCACTATCGCCATGGTTTTGGTACTGGAAGACCAGAACACCCAAGAACATGTGATATACTATGCCAGCAAAGGTCTCATTGACACTTAAACTCGCTATTCACATGTTGAGAAGCTCGCTCTCGCGACAGTCATTTCCATGCAGAAGTTTCGTCATTACATTTTGCTCTGCACCGCCACTATCATCGTTGATTCGAACCCCATGTACCACGTTTTGACTCGTCAGGTACTTGGAGGCAAGTATTCACATTGGATCGTGATACTGCAAGAATTCGATCTTCTTTTCGAAAAATCCAAGTCGAAAAAGTCTTTGGTGTTCGCTGAGCTCATCTGCGACCTCCCCTGTACTGATATAGAATCTGAGCCCAATGACTCATTTCCATATGAGTCATTGTTTCTTATCAGTATGCCTGATCCATGGTATGGAGATATCACATTGTATCTTCAAACCCAACGTTTCATCCCTGAATTGTCTTGGGACGACCGTCGTCGAATACGCCACCATGCAAAGTATTATCTGATTATCAGTGATACTTTCTACCGTCATGGCATCGATTCTATCCTTCGACATTGTCTGACTCATGATGAGGCTGAACGCGTTTTGAATGACTGTCACGCTGGGGCATGTGGCGGTCACCTTTCTGGGATGGATACAGCCCAAAAGATTTTGCGTGCAGGATATTATTGGCCATCTATCTTCAAAGATTGTATCGAGGCCGTAAAAAAATGTCCTCCATGTCAACATTTTCATATGAAAAAGAGCACCCATCCTGCCCTGTTACACCCGGTTATTGTCGTTGGCCCCTTTGCTAAGTGGGGCATCGATTTCATGCATTGTAAGCCTACCTCGGCCGAGGGGCATAGTTATGTCATTGTAGCTATGGACTATTTTACAAAGTGGGCCAAGGCAATGCCTACATACACGAACGACGGCAAGACCACCGCACTCTTCAATTTTAACCATGTAATAGTGTGGTTTGGAGTTCCTCAAGCGATAGTTACTGACCATGGTTCTCACTTTATGAACCATATGGTTGACGAGTTGAGCGATAGATTGGGTTTTCACCACGAAAACTCAACACCGTACTACCCACAGTCAAACGGACAGGTCAAGGCCATTAACAAGGTCTTGAAAACTATTGTCCAACGTATGGTGGGTACGCACAAGGCCAATGGCATAACATGCTATTTTCTATGCTTTGGGCTTATAGAACCTCCGTTAAAACCGCCACCGGATTTACTCCTTTCCAACTAGTGTATGGATTGGAGGCGGTCCTTCCCATTGAGTGCGAGATTCCATCTCTCAAGCTCGCCATTGAACTTCTCCCAAACACTACTACCGAGGAAGAACGCTTCCTCTACCTAGCTAAGCTCGACGAGACTCGTAGAGATGCCACTCTTTCCAACGAAGCTCATAAGAAATGCATCAAAGCACAATACGACAAGTTGGTAGAACCTCGCACCTACAACGAGGAAGATTTGGTCCTCACATATGACCAAAAACATGATAAGATGGGGGCAGGAAAGTTTGATTCCATGTGGCATGGACCTTACATAGTGAAACGCATCTTAGAGAAGGGAGCTTATGAGCTTGAAGACTATGATGGGATATCTTTGGGTGAGCCCCGCAACGGGATCTACCTGAAGAGGTACTATGCCTGAGTCCTTCACACATAAGTAATTTTGTATATACTGTACATGGTGTGTGTGTGTGTTTTCTGTGTGGTGTGATGCTTTGATTTCTTGCGTGTTTAGGCCTTGTTTTGTTTCTTATACCATGTTATGTCTGCGTCTGTAGATGGCAACGTGTTATGGATTCGCGGACGGCGCCAGTCGGCATACCCACAACCTTGATTCGGCAGCCTGGGTACTCTACTCACCTACCGGTGAGCTCATCAACTCAAGGGGAATGTGTCTAGGTTTCGCAACCAACAATGCTGCAAAATATCAAGCAGTCATTGGAACCCTAACTGACGCCATTTCTTTGGGTATAGACCATGTTGTCATCCACCTGGATTCTCAACTAGTGGTCTCTCATCTTAACCGAGTCTACGTCATCTACGATCCTACCGTCCTCCATCTCTATCGACGAGTTCGTCTTCTGGAAAGATCCTTCGAGTCCATTCAGTACCTGCACATTCCATGAGACATTAACATAGTTCTCAATTCTATGGCCAACTTCATCTTAGATTGGTACATTGCACACACATAAGCATATATTCATAAATTGTTAAAAGTAGACATAGCATGTGAATAATTTATTTTATAAGCAAACATTAAACAAGACCACATCATTCATCCATTTAAAACACATAATGTATAAATTGTCGGAATGTCTGTATATATATATATATCTCAAAAAGTAGTGCTAGTACAAAAATTTGAAGCACGACGGCTTTCAGTGAGTCTCTACAAAATCTGAAGCCTCGTAGCTTTCAGTAGTACAAAATCTGAGGCCTCTAAGCTCTCAGTACATACATAGTAACAACGTAAGGCCTAGTGCCTGGCCCGTACAACCCTAGGTGGTCTAATAGCTCTGGCCTGCTGAGGGTGGAAACAGTCAAATGCTCTCGCAACCCTGTGAAGCAGTGCGTTGAAGCGCGCAGTCGCTCCAACTGTGTACACCTGCATGGGTCGCGGCATCTCATCTACCATCGGCTCAAGAACATCTAACGTCAACCCACTCAGGTTGGAATAGACCCCGTCCATCTCTGCAATGGTAGCATGTACAGCAGGACCAATGACTGCTCCCTCTCCTCTCTCTCTCCTCGCAAGAAGAGAGACTCCCACTGGTCGTATAGGGCCCACGTCTGCACACACATGTTGTTTACTTGTCAGCACTATATCAAAAAAATCATAAATGCACAAAACTTAAAAAATACAAGGGTTATTTGTTCTTATCGAAGTCTCCCCATGCTGCTGCTTCTGGCAGCAGCAAGTCTGGGTCATCTCTGAAGTTTGTACCACTGTACGGGAAGTCCTCCACCATCAGTAATTGGCCCTCCATCGAAGTGAAGAGCTCTGGACCATATCCAATAATGGGACCCCCACCATGACAAGTCATCACCCCTGTCCATCTAGCCATGTGTGGATCCCTAGGATCCTTATCCTCCAGTGGTACCTGAGGACACAAGAGGGAACCTATTCCAATAAGAACGAGATCACTATCGAACCATAGCCAAACTGTTTGAGCTCTCCCCACCGACACTTGGTCAGTTGAGCTCGCATGTTTGCGAGGAGTCCCTCGCACCCGTTAAAGATCTTCGGAGACATGAAGTCCTCTGCATATAGCATCTGTGATCTAGTGGCTAAGTGAGGAGCATGGCTCCCTTCCATCCTCGTAATGGTGAAAATTATGGCACGCAATGGACGTTCCCACACATATTTTATGGGAACTTTCCCACTAGAAGCACAGGTGTTGGGAACACAGTGTTGTAGGATCATGTCACCCATAGTCCGATCACTTCCATGTGATCCAGTCAGAAGCACATTGTCCCCTCTATGGGACAATCCAGTCAGGAAATAGATGTCCTCGACATCTATGGTAAGCACGTGCTCACCGATCACGAATTATTGTTGGGCCGCATCCCAGCATCGGAGCATATGGGTCAGTAGTGGAATTTGGGACCTCATCCCCTGAATCTCTAAGAACTTGAGGAGCCCACAGTTCCTCAGTGACTCCACACATCGTGGATCATTTGCAGCCTGTTCATCATCTAACTCATGCTCCCGTTCATGCCACTCCAAAACCATTTTGGATGCTTGGAACCTGCCAAAATGAGAGTTTTAACATTGTTAGAACTTGCTTCAACCACCAAAAGTTCCTTTTTTGAGCTTGGCTTGAGTTTTGGGATGGACGTTTCCATCGTTGCACCCCATTTTTGCAAACAATGTGACATCATCGCAGTCCAGTTATGCGACCCTTGCGACGAGTCAGTCTCGTCGCGGTTCCCGAAAGGGCAAACTGCGACGAGCCGAGGGCGCAATGGCCCTTCCCAAACCAAGCCAAAACTCAAAAAATTGAACGAAATTCAAAAATTTAAACCACTGCAACTATGATGGATGATGTTTAGGGTTACCTGCTCCAGACGGTGGGTGAAATAGTTGCTCGTAGCTCCCAGAATCGACGAGTGAAGTTCTGGCTCCAAAAGGCACTACTCCTCCCAAATTTGGCAAATAGAACAATGGTGACTATATTTGGTTTTTATTTCTATTTATAAACAAAATGGAATATTCCTTTTTCAAATATTTGAATCCTTTATGCCATTTTCTATAGTTTGGATCGATTTTATCATATTTGAATGTTCGATTGACTATTTGACCTAGTTTCCGAGTGTGCATGAGTTATTAAGTGTCTTTTTATGTCATTTTCGCATTGGAACGGTCATCTCAGGTATGAACACCCCTTGTGAATTTTTGTCATTTATCTTTTCATTCATTATATTGTAATTATTTAATGATTATGAGCTTACTCTTTGTTCTTTCCCATGCTCTTGAAACTATGAAAATACATTACCGAGTTACGATTTATCACTTTTTCGGGCTCGTTAAACTCTTACGGAAAAGGAACCCCCCCAGAGTCTATCTTTAAGCTCTTTTCAAGCTCTCGAAATATGAAAATATTGCCAAGCGAACTTGTCACGTTCACACTTGTAAAAGGATTTGAATGGTCATCTTCCTGGTGATAGTTTACCCCTTTTTCAAACCAGGGGGCACTACTTATGAAAAAGGTATACTCCAGCCAATCATGACTGGAAGAGTCCTCTCTCGCATTATTTTACACTTTTTCGGGCGATGAGTCTAACTTTACTAAAAAGGACCATTGGAGTCTTCTTTAGTTCTTTTTAGACTCTCTAAACATGAAATGACGACCAAGTTTACCTTCTATGGACTCGTTAAATTTTCACATTGAAGGGCCCGCCATGGGACGAACCCCTTTTATCCCAGGTTCGGAAAATATTTGGGATTGGACTCATCTATGAGATGACCTATACCAAGCATTTGGTTACCCTCATCAAGCTCGTAAAAAACACATGAGGCACTCATCATTCATCATGCGGAAAAAGGAAAGCTTTTTTATTACACCTTTATCTGTGGGAGTACTCAGTCGTTCTTGAACATGGCACTCATCTGCATTTGCATACAGTACTTGGATTGTCTGTTTGTCCTCGAGTTCCGCTTACTTCCTGAGTCTTGTTACTCCTTTGAGTCATTCAAAGAAAGCTTCCATCATCAGTTGCATTAGGGATTAGTGTCGTACTTGTCATGTCAATACTTCCAAGTCGTTCCATGCCCATGTTCAAGGATACTTTCACTATTTATTATCTGTAGTCAGTACACCTTCCATCATGTCAATCTACTATGAGTCAATCACGCATGTTACTGTACCATCCGATCCACTCTACACATACTTTAGCGTGTTTCGTGTCGATGATGGGGGATTCGTCATGGTCCTCCTTCGACGGATTAATCCTTGATGACTTCAAATAATCATCCAAGGATTGATTCTAGAAACCAACCAAGTACCTTGGCCTTGCATGCCTCAATGGCAGGTTACCTCGCTTTCAACATGAGTTCACATCATTGACTCTTGATTGAAAGATTTCATCTTGTGTTCGACTTCAACTCATTTATTCACGTTTGATGATATGTACTGTGATGCCTTGGCAATCATTGACATCAATGGTGATTTCCCTCGCACTCGTTAATGGTATACATCAATGACTGGTAATCAAGTGGTTTCTACCATGTTTGACGTCAAGACATTTGTAATCACATGGTTAGATTCGTATCATTGCGGGTTAAGCTTGAAGACCCTGGGGAGTCATGTTTTACCCAGGTTGAGATGGAGTTTGTATTGAGTCATATTAAATGGATCCACATTTGTATTGGTCATGGTTGTGTTATCATCTCATCATGGATCTATGCTTATGGTTAGTAGCCATGATTGTGTTTAGTCAGTCATTACTACCATGGATATGCATTGTATTGGTTGAAAGCCATGTTGTACATCATATGAGATTGTCAGTTCAGAGTCAGTTGTACTGCAGCAACGTCCTTCGTCTAACAAGTCCATTTGCCATTCTTTCTATCAAATCATTTCACCTATCCAATATTTAAACAGCTTCATGCTTTGGGGGGCATTCTGTTACACCTAATATCCTACCATCATGAGATTCAGTGTATACACCCCTGAAGTTCCATTGGCTAAGTACCTGGAAAGGACACCACTGCACTTTTGCTATGTTTGGAGAGGTCGTCGCAGGCTGCACTCATGCAACTTGCGATGTCTCCCCTTGCTCCACTACAGGGTGCGACAAAGTCAGTTAATGGACGAAAATAGGCCTTTCGAGCTCATTCTCGAAGCCTGCTGACTTGTATCCTTATCCCTAACCTCTTGGGGGAGATGGAACTCGGTTCCTAACCTCTTGGAAGGATGCCCTATCTCTTTCCTACCATATCTCAACCTACCCTATCCATATCCTATCTACTTAGTCCTATATAAGTGAAGCTCTACCCCTCTCCAAAGGGAGGAATTCTATAGTGTCTACATGCTGGTGAAATCATATTGGAGAGATCTCTAACTCATCCATTGGGAGACTCTAATTCCTTGGGAGGATATGGAAAATGGCTTGGATGGAGAAGGACTGCAACGTTAAGCCTTGGTTGTAGTCTATTTATTCTTTACTATGTATTTCCCGATTTTACAGTAATACAAATGCTTTCCACCAATATTGTTTATGTGTGATGATATTGAGTAGTTTACCTGCTTAACTGTTTACTTAGATCTCTTATTGTATAGATTCTCTTTAATCGTTTATGTTGTTCCTTGTGTCTCAACAAGTCTTGCAATTGAGATCTGACGACCGCAGGACGTGGAGCAGCATTTAGGAGAAAGGATTGCGAAGTTAAAGATAAGACATCTAGCACTTGATCCTTAAGTAGATCTAGTGAAGTTATTTGTAGTCTGTTCTATTTGTTCTAGACTCACTTTGAGCTTGGGAGATCCGGCTCACGTCCGCTCGAGTGGATTGTCCGTCAAACAGTCTACCAAAGATAAAATTCTCTCAAGGAATCTTCAAAGGTCACTTGGTAGGGAAGCACCCAGAGCGAAAGTATGATGTTGGGAAGGCAAAGAGAGCTTCCTCCATCCTAGATATGATTCATAGTGATGTTTCAGGACCGATTCCCACTTATTCAATTAATGGATCTAGATACGTTATGACCTTAATTGATGACTACTCTAGGTTCTGTTGGATATACTTTCTCAAACAGAAATCTGAGGTGTTTGAAAGCTTCAAAATTTTCAAATCCTTAGTTGAGAACACTACTGGAAGGAAGATCAAGGCACTCGGATAAGATAATGGATGGGAGTACATCAAGAAGGAGCTACAGTAGCTGTGTGCTTCCAGAAGGCATTCAGATGCAAAATTTTGTCCCATACAAACCAAAGTAAAATGGTGTAGCAGAAAGGAAGAATAGGACATCGAAAGAGATGGATACCTGTTTGCTTGAAGCAAGAGATCTCCCATCAAATATTTGGGAAGAAGTAGCGAACTCCGCCACATACATTTAGAATAGGGTACCCCACAAATCTATTGATGGGTTCACTCCATTCGAAGCATTGAAGTGACACAAAGCTGATGTCTCTCATCTAAGGGTTTTTGGATCCAAGGCATGGGCCAGAATCCCCTCCAACAAGAGGAAAGCACTCCAACATCAAAGTAAGGAATGCATCCTTCATGGATATGCAAAAGATGCAAAGGCTTACAAGCTGATGGAGATTTTAACCAAGAGATGCTTCATTGAAATAAGTTTGAAATTCAATGAGGATTCATTGCATGATCTACAACCAGTTCATGAAAAAGGTATAACTTATCTACCTCTTCCATTTGCTCCTAATGATGTTTCTACAGGTGATCCACATTCAGATTCTGAAAAAGAAGGTCAATATGATTTAGATCTAGATATTGAGCATGAAGATATAGCAGATCTGGATCTAGATCCAACGCCTAATCCTAATACAAAGCCTAAATGGTCTCAAAAGCTTATTGAGGAAGTTGGGGACATTGTTGGAGATCCATCTGACTACAGAAGAACAAGATATCAATACCAACATGAAAACATTGCACTTTTCCATACAGATCCACTTCTCCTTGAGAGGTGCTTCATGATGGTGGGGTCTGATCCACAGTCTTATAGAGAGGCTTTCCATGATCCGATATGGCAAGAATCCGTGGATGAAGAACATGAGTCACTTCAAAACAATGGAACATGGGATCTTGTTCCTCTTCCACCAAGGAGGAAACTAGTTCAGTGCAAATAGATCTACAAAACAAAGCTTGCATCTGATGGATCTAAAACCAAGTACAAGGATCAGTTGGTTGCAAAGGGGTACTCACAAGTCCAATTCTTGGACTACAATGGGGCATTCGCTCCTATAGAAAGAATGGATTAAGTGGGGGTTGTTTTTGCCATTGCAGCTTCATATGCATGGGAGATACATCACATGGATGTAAAGAGTGCCTTCTTGCATGTTGACTTAGAAGAAGAGATCTACATGAAACAACTTGAGGGGTACATTGATGATCCTTCCTTGGTATGTAGACTGAGGAGATCACTATATGGGCTCAAGCAATCCCCAAGGGCATGGTGTGCCAATATGGATTCCTTCTTACTGTCACAAAAGTTTGAAAGATGCAAATCTAATTCCAATGTGCACATGCAACAGAAGGGAGGATGTCTATTGTTGACTGTTTTGTATGTGGATGACTTGCTCATCAACGGTGGATATTATACAGGGTTGAAGCACATCAAGTCTTCCTTGAACAAAGCATTCACTATGATAGATCTAGGATTGTTAAGACAATTTATTGGTCTTGAAGTAACTCAAAATTATTCAGGGATCATGATTTCACAGTCAAGGTATGCATTTGATTTACTAAAAAAGTTTCATATGGCTAATTACAAAGCCACATCCTTTCCCTTCCTATTTGGAATTAGATTGGAAGAAGGTGGTTCCACACCCTTGGTTGATAGCACTCTTTACAGACAACTGATTGGTAGCTTGTTGTATTTGACACATTCGAGACCAGATCTATCATATTTTGTTGGTGTTGTGGCTAGGTACATGAAGGAGCCACATGAGCTACATTGGAAAGAAGCTAGGAGGATATTTCACTATGTGAAAGGTACGAGAGAGTTTGGTATCCATTATTTTGTTGGTGCTCCACTAGATCTGGTTGGTTTTACTAACTCAAACTGGGCTGGAGACAGTACTGATAGGAAGGATACTTTAGGGTATGTGTTCATGATTGGATCAGGACCAATTTTTTGGTCAACGAACAATAAAGCAACACTTCCACTTTCTTCAGCAGAGGCAGAGTACAAAGAGGTTGTGAATGCAGCCATCCAGGTAGTTTGGTTGCATGGGATCTTGACTGAGTTTGGCATTCGCACTTCTCCTTCAGATGACTTATTTTGAGATAATCAAAGTGCTATCAAGATCTCCAGTGACTCAGTACAGAAGCAGAGGAACAAACATATTGAGGTTCACATGCACTACATCGGGTAGCTAGTGCACAACAGGACCATCTCACTGCATTATTTTCATACAGAGGAGATGATTGCAAACATATTCACTAATTTTTTCACTCATAAGATATTTGTGTATCTCAGATCTCTACTTGGTTTGAAAGTTGTTTGAGCTTCCTGTTGTCCTATTTTTTGGGGGGGTTTCCCATGAGGTTTTCCCCATTTCCTTGGTTCATGGACATTTCTTTTATTTTTTATCATTTATTTGATTATATGGGTGACCTTTGGTCTTAGTAACCAGGGCCCGAGATGCACAAGTATGGATTAAGGGGGGGTGTTAGGATATTTTAATACTCCATCCTTGTCCTTCCTAGCATTATTTCATTTTCCTAGTAGCTGATGATGCCATTTGCCCCATAGTGGTGTCTAGATTTCATCCAAGATCTATCTACAACCTTATGTTCCCTGCATGCATCATTTTATGACCACTTAAGTCAGTTAGTTATTTTTTAGGAGCCTACTCAGTGTTCCAGTTCAATCCACCTAAGTTAGCTAACTCTTGTGGGGGATTTATGCTCTGAATGCCATTGATTGTGGCCTCATGCGCCCTTTTCTAAGTGATTTGCATGACAAACTCACTGATGTGCCTCCTTATTCAGTTAACTGATTGTTTCTTCAGTTAACTGAGTTTAAGATCAATTTAGTTGAGTTTGGGTCTTCCGGGGCACTCCAGTGGTGAAAATTCCTATGCTAGGTCAACTAAGACTCGAAATATCCTGTGTGATTCGAGCTCTCTCCATTGTAACATCATTGTTGATGGTATTGATTATTGGATCATGTGACATTATTATATTCATATCTGAGTTCTCATGCATGATTAATTGTCTGCTCATTTTTACTGCAATTTTCACTGTAATTCATCTTTTCTGCTCATTCTTTCTCTGTGAGGTATACTCAGCTCTTTGATCTACTGTGATTTAGAATTTCACAATATGCTTGCAATATAATTACAAATAGATAATCATGAGTTGGGGCAAATACGTAACTATGTACAAAGCAAACATATCCACTAACAACTAGTCCTAAGGAAAGGGGCTAGGGAAAGGACATAACTGTTGGAAAAACTAAGTGTAGAGGGAGAGATATGGACATAGAAAATATAACCTATCATATTTCTTGTATAAATATAGATATTTGTCTACCCTCTAGGTATTTTATTGGAATACTAGGGAACTCATACATCAGTTGGAATAGCTAATGATAGAACGATGTTTTTAGATTTTACACCAATAGCTAGGAAAACGGCAATGACACTGACATCATGAGCAACATTAGGAGAATCGATGACAATACTGAAGGAAACACTAGTACAATCAATGGCCAGAATAGCATGAAATCTAGAACAAAAACTCCAACAATCAGAACAACTCGCTAGAGGAGTGTTCATCAACAATTGGAACTACTTAGGAGGAACATCACCGCCATGATCAAAACTGATCGCCAAAATAGTTGGAACAATAGTTGAAACTTAAAATAAATTGCTATGAACTTTAATAGATTCATGAACAATCGACTGGATCCAAGTGTGAAATTCTAAATCATAGCAGATCATGGAGCTGAGTATAGAGCTAAGTATACCTCCCAAAGAAAGGATGAGCAGAGAAATTGAGTTACAATGAAAATTGCATTAAAAAAAGCACACAATTGAACATGCATGAGAACTCATATAGGAAAATAATAATGTCACACGATCCAATAATCAGTATAATGAACAATGATGTTACAATGAAGATAATTTGAATCACTTGGGAGAATTCAAACTCGGTCTTTCTAGCATAGGAATTGTCACCACTGGAGTGCTCTGGAAGACCCAAACTCAACTCAACTGAACCTAAACTCACTTAAATGAAGACACAATTAGTTAACTGACCAAGGAGGGTGCATTAGTGAGTTTTTCATGCAAATCACTCGAAAAAGGGTGCATGAGGCCACAATAAGTGGCAATCGGAGCATAAACCCCCCACAAGAGTAATCTAAATCACATGGACTAAACTAGAACATTGAGTAGGATCCTAAAATATAGGTAACTGACTTAAGTGGTCGTAAAATGATACATGCAGGGCGCATTAGGTGGTTGATGGATTCCTAGTTGCCATTTACACACCACTAGGGGGGAATGACATCATCAACTACTAGGAAAAAAAATAATGCTAGGTAGGACAAGGATGGAGTATTAATTATCCTAACACCCCCCCCTTAATCCAAACATGTGCATCCTGGGCCCCAGTTACTAAGACCAAAGGTCACCCATACAATCAAATAAATGATGAAATTAAAATAACTATCCATGAACCAAGGAAATGGGAAAAACCTCACGGGAAACCCCCCCTCAAAATAGGACAACAATAGGGAACTCAAATAACCTTCACACTAAGCAGAGAAGGAAAAAATTTCGTGAGTGAAAGCCTTTGTAAAAATGTAGCCAATCTGCTCCTATGTAGGATAGAAATGCAGGTGTTGGATCTATATCTGGATCTGGATCTGCTCCTCTAATGTACCTCCCACTGTATCAAAGTTTTATTTTTCAAAAAAATTCTTCTAGGAACCCTTATTTCTACTGCAACGAATGGCTCATTGTAGTCCAAATCATGAACCTTTGAGTACCTTTTTTCAACCAACCGATATTTGTACTTGGTTGTAGATCCCCCATGGCAAGTCTCTTCAAGATATAGTGGATCGAACCCCACCATCATGTAGAACCTCTCTGAGAGGAGTGTATTTGCATGACATAGTGCAAGGTTTGCATGATACTAAGATCTGGTGGTTCTATGGTTAGATGGATCCCCAACTATGTTCCCAGCAACTACAAGGACTTTGTGATCCCATATTGGCCTAGGAGTAGGTGTTGAATCTGGATTTGGATCTGCTTGAAATTTATTCTCAACATCAAGATCTTGATCCTCATATTCATTAGAAGATATATCACTCTGATCTTCATCAGATGCCAATGGAGTAAGCAAAGAGTATGGGAAAAAAATGAGAGAATTCATATTCCTTTGAGGCATGGTTTTCAAACCCTTTCGCTATAATCTTCCTAGAAGAGAACTATGCAATCTCAACTATGTCAGGACCAAAGAAAAATTTATTCGGTGAACTTGTGTGATTCATTTGATAAACATACAACAACATTGTTGAAAAAGAAGGCACAAATAGAACATTTTTGAACTTTCCATGCTCCAAATGTACTATTCCCTTCACTTCAATAGAGATTTGAGAATTAACTCCCATGTGAATAATCGGACCATCATTGAGATCTAGAGAAGAAAATTATTCTATGGAGGAAACCATGTGGTTGGAGGCTCATGAATCTATGAGGAAGGCTTGTGATTGTGAAAATCCAGCCTTCGATGCATGGGATCTCTCATGACCATCAAACTCACTTCTAGAATCAGTCTCTCTTGCGCCTTCTGGGAGGGAAATGTTGTGATGTTCAAGAAGTTTGGTCATCGGATCTATCTTCTTCTTCATGCATGAACTCTCTAAATGGTTTCCTTTCTTACAATAGGAACACTTGGATTTCTCAAATCCCTTTTGCTTATCTTTCTTGGAGATGGAGGCTCCTTCCGATTGATTAGACTTTGGATTCTGCGTGGTTTCAGATTGCCTCTTCTCTATGCCCTTGTGCTTCCCTTTTGCATTCACACTTTTTTATTCTCCAACCATAAGAGCTTGATTTTTGGAGGCCTTCAAGGCACCCATCTGGATCAATTTGTCTTGTTCTTGGATGAGAGATTCAGTGAAAACATCTAAGGATGGAATTTTCCAACTAGGGATTGAAAATATCCCTGAATCAAAGTTAGAGACAAAGATGGAGAAATAGGGACCTAGCATTCTCAGAATGGACAGCACCAACTATTCATCCTTCTTCTCAATTGCACACTGCTTTCATTGCATGACCAAGGATTTGAATTGAGTTACAGTGAAAATTAAGCAAATAAATTGAGTTACAGTGAAAATTGCAGTAAAAAATGACCAGAAAATTGATCATGCATGAGAACTCATATAGGAACAGAATAATGTCACATGATCCCATAATCAGTATAATGAACAATGATGTTACGATGGAGAGAATTCAAATCACTTGGGAGAATTCGAGTCGCAATCTATCTAGCATAGGAATTGTCACCACTGGAGTGCTCTGGAAGACCCAAACTCAACTCAACTAAACCTAAACTCAGTTAACTGAAGACACAATGAATTATCTGACCAAGGAGAGTGCATTAGTGATTTTTTCATGCAAATCACTCAGAAAAGGGCGCATGAGTCCATGATCAGTGGCAATCGGAGCAAAAACCCCCACAAGAGTTATCTAACTCAGGTGGACTGAACTGTAACACTGAGTAGGCTCCTAAAATATAGAGAATTGACTTAAGTGGTCCTAAAATGATGCATGCAGGGCACATTAGGTGGTTGATGGATCCTAGATGAAATCTGCACACCACTAGGGGGGAAATGACATCATCAACTACTAGGAAAAAATAAATAATGCTAGATAAGACAAGGATGGAGTATTAATTATCCTAACACCAAGATGGGTCTTTAATAGATTCTCCCACCAACAAGCTATTTAAACCTAGAAGGAATCCCATCCAAATGAAGACTGACTGGATAAAGCGAGTCTGAGTGAATATATAAATATCCTACAACATAGAACATGGCATTGTTCACATCTTAAGAGTTACATGATGTCCACTTGAGCCAACTCTTTGAAGGAACCAAAATAATAATCATAAAGATATTATAACATTGTAACATTAGATTGATTTAACACATAAGTTAGCTTTGTTGCTACTACTATCAATGCACCAATGGTACAATGGTGTTAGGTAGGGGGATTTGGAACTAAATGTCCTTTCCTTGGCATCCATCACTATCACATACCAAACCAAAAACAAAAACCATCCACAAACTAATACAAATAAATAGTTTTAATTATATGTTTGAGGTGATACTCTCTCCCTCTTATAAACATGTAAATTGTGAGGTAATTCAACATGTTAGATGCCTTCCTCCGCATATATTTTCCCATTACTCTTGGTTTTCCACATGTTAGATGCCTTCCTTCACTGGCTTGGTTTTCCACATGTTAGATGCTTTCCTCCATTGGTATTTTTAAATGTATTTTTGATAATAATAATAAGAGGGATGAATTCAACTCACAAGCTCCATTTCATTCCATTTTTTTGAACTTTTGTCTTTTTTCTCTCTAAATTTCATGAATGAGCATAATTGGCCATTGAAACCTTTTCCAATCATCTTTTTTAACTGTTCGATATGTTGTTTATCACAGTGTTGTTGCAAGATATATAAGTGAAAAGTTGGTTAAGTTTACAACATAAATATGAACTTGGCCATCTCTATAACAAGAAGGAGAGTCTATGAGGAAGCCACTTTCAACTGGATTCTAACAAGTTCGAAAAGTGGGGAGTGTTGGTAGAGTGATTAGATAAAAGGAAATTTTGGAGAGGAGTGATCCAGCAAAACATAGAACCTTAACCTTAAGTTGTTATGAATGATTGATTTAGAAACATAGAAATTGAAATAGAAATCCATATAAAAGAAAATAATGCAAATTTACAGACATAGAAATGAATTCAACCATCCCTATTTTAGGAGGGAAAGTATGCGAGGAAAGCAATTTCCATGACCTAACAAGTTCTAGAATGCAAGAGTGCTAAAGTGATCAAGTGAAACAAAATTGGGTAGAGTGATCAAACAAAATGGAAAGGCTTAATCCAACTTAATCCCTAGTTGTTATGCTTGATGAATTAACATCTCTTAAAGGAAAAAACACGTTAGAATGATATCTTTTGAATTCACTTGCTAGATTCCAACTTACACTGTAGATTCCAACCTACATTGTGGTGCTTCTTCCCTTATATTTCACTCTATTTATTTATATAAAGTGGCAATAAGAATGCTATTCTGAATATTTGATAGCAATATAGTTTTCATTGCTTTCCATGACTAAAACGACACCTTAAACACTTAAATTACTACATAGCTGTTATAAATTCCAATCTTTAAACTTTCTTGTAACAATTTCATGTGAAAGATATTTATAAAATATCAAAGTTTCATAAATTTATGACAAGTTTTTTTTAGTAGTTGATGTTTTCCAACTAAAATCAATGTAATTTTCTTATTATATCCCTCAACATATAGGGACCGAACGGAAGCATTACCTTGTCCATACACAAATGATTTTTTCCTCCGCCAACTTAAAGAAAAGGCTAGATTTATTTTTATTAAAAAAAAGTATTCCTAAATTATTTTTCTGCTATGTTATTGGATGTTGGTCGTTGACGTTTTACTTGATATTTGGTCCAGTGGGCTTGGAAGCGAGAAGATGTCATTCTTCTGGAGATGTCAAAAGATTGTAAATGTAATACCCCCAATTTGACCCTTAGAATATTTATTAAATCCGTTATGGAAATGCCTTTTTATTTTGAAATGTGTGATTGGCTTATTAGGCTAATCATAATGTAGTGTAAATATTATGATGTTAAATAATATGAATGGACCAAGATGGTTGTGTAAGGTGCACCAAAGGGGCTACTATTCCACTAGAGGGGAAGAGGAAAGGGAGATTATGGAAGACTGAATCCTCAATTGCCAAGCGTCAACCATAGATCTATCCAATCCAATTGTTGTCATGAGCCTTGAATGAACCAATTACTACCTTTTTACTATTTCACCAAATCATTTAATTTTTGTGTGAGGTTAGTGGGAGAAATCCCTTCGCGTAGTTAAGAAAGCATGGGGATGCAAGTCCATTTGTGGCAGTTGTAGGATTCTTTTTTCCCCATGATCAAAATCTATGTCAGTGAGGCCAGATGCTTCCCCTCTATCCTACCTTGGGAGTCAAAACCGCTATCTTCCCTTCACGCTTGCACGGTCGCAGACCCAATTTTGAGTCATGCATCAGTTCGCCCATACTCTCATGTGAGAGTTATGTTCCCCTGAGACTCATTCACATATAGATCCTCAAATATTCACTCTCATTTTTACCAAACCTCAATCATAGACAGGACCTTCGCATACACAAAGAATTACCCCAACAACATCATTAAGACTCATTCATGCACGGACTCACCGGATTCATTTACACGGAGACCATTGTTGTAATACCCTGGTTGTTAAGCCCCAGACATATGCTATTATTTTGTTTATTATTTGCCACTAGGTGTTGGGACTATGGACTTTGGACATTATTATTATTATTATTATTTAATTAAATAACTATATTCAATATGGACAACTAACAAGAATGGGGGGCCATGGATTCCACTTGTGAGGGGGTTGGGGACTATGATTTGTTGACCTCCCTAACATTACTTGTAACTTGTTGGACCATATTTTTTATTATTATGGTTTATGGAGATACTATTGAGTCCTCTTTGATGATTGGTGGGGCCTACTTGGCTAGTGCGCCCTCCTTAGCCTCTTGTGATGCTCTTCATCCACTCATTCGCCCACATTGGATATTTTTAGCCTACACTCTTCAGAAAAAGTGTAAATCCCTCCTTACTCCACCTTTTGCTATTCTGGGAAGGAATCTCATGAATGAGTAACTCCTCTCTCTCATCAATTCGATTTGGCATCTAACCTTTGGAGTTACCACTCTTGGAATTGGAGTCACTCACTTGGGGAATTCGAATGGCTATTTGTGTATGGGAATTATTTTTCTCTCATTCTCTTCTTTTTTTTTTCCCTTGAGCTCTCCAGTGCATTGGAATGCTCTCTTGTCTAGAAAAATACATGCTCTCAAATAGGAGATGCATTGTATTGTTGAATATCGAAGGCCTTTTAATGAGGTTTGAAGACCCTATAATGGGGATTGAAGATTGACTATGTAGAACACAACATGAGTCCTTATCCCATTGCTTGTCCTAGTTCGAACCTAGCACGTGAGTCCCGACGGTGGATGGTGATGTCCTGAGGAACTTGAGTAGTGAAGGGAATCCCATTGCACTAGGTAGTGTAGATGTTAGGGAAATTTTAGATGGAGAAAGGTGTAGTTGGGGTTTTTGATAGTGTGAAAGGGCACAACCATATGTTCAGGTTCAACTATTTTTTATCATTTATGGGTTGTGAGACATGTTCCATTGCATCCGTAGTGACCTTTACAGTAAGGAACGCTTTTTATTTTATTGAAAAAAGTTTCCATATGACTGAGATACAACTATTTTTGTGTGGCAGTGTTCCCAGTGCTGAGATGAGCGCACCATGCCTGTTGGTTGAGAGTACCTCTCCTGTGGATCTATGGCCTCAGATCAGGGGTGACTTTCATGTTGAAATATGCATGAGCATGGAATGTCTATGGCAGGGTTGAATGTTGCCTCTTTCACCCTCCTTCCCAGGTTGTTATCCTCCATATACACTCATCAAATTACCCTTGCACATAAGACATTCTTACCTTCATGTGTTGTCACCGACTTGTCCCAACACCAAACTATTTTCCACCCTATGATTCTGATATTTAGATTGAGAGAGAGAGAGAGAATTGGTTGTAAGTGAGGCCTGAGGCCTGAGATCGACCCTCTGAATTCTGCTACTCACACATGCCCGAGAAGCCATGAATGAAAGTGATATGTATATCCCCAGTGTGATGCAAATTTTTCTATGCACACACTAGAAGCACTTGGAAAGACATACACTCAAGGGGCATGTATTGGTGAAGGGGATGGTTGAGCTTGGAAAGTGTTGTGTGGGGAAGGTATTTTGGAACCAAGGGTATGCTAGTTATTTGAGTCTGTTGTAGATATTTGTGTGAGCATATGGATTGGAATAGAGGAAAAAAAGGGTTTTGGACCAAGATATAGAAACTTGTAGGTGTTTCCTTCGGCCTAGTGGACTCATAGCTCAACTTACGGGTGGACTCTCAACAAAAATAGTATATGTTTGACAAATTACCTATGATTGGGTGAAAAGTTGCACTTACAAAGCCAGTTTCTTAGATCCTTATTTGAGATAAGTATTTCTTTGGGTTTGAATCTAAATTTTTTTTTTTTTAGCAGTGAGTCATGTTTATGCTTGTGTTATATTATGCTAGTAAATGCATGCATAAATGTGCATAGAATGACCTTTATTTCCAATGTGTTTATTATTATGTTTTTTCACACTATTATTCTCAATAAATTTGTATTCGAGGTAAATTAAGAGAAACTAATTGTTCATATCCCTCTCTGAGTAGTTTTTCTTATGGACGAGGACGTTATAGAGTGGTATCGGACATCTAGCTTGCAACACCGGAGCTATATGGGTCGGAAACCCACATGCACAGGAAAAACCAGAAGAAGCGTCAAGCATAAAAGAAGAAATTTTGGCTAAGTTTCAAGGATCCTAGAAACCTCGATGGAGAAATCCCGACAACAAATTGGAGGACGACAAGTAGTAGCAGCCAATATGGTGTCATCATAGTATATTGGGGGTGTGAACCAAAATGTTGTGGTGAATCCCCGATAAATTTCGTTAGACAGACAATCAAGAGTTGAAATGTGGCAGTAGGATATTGGGCATTGGAGGTCGCTCGTCAGAGTTGAAAACAAAGTATCCATGATGAATGCTCGACTGGAATCCCCAATATGGTGAAACATGGTGAAATCCCACTGGTCATTCGAGCCTAATATCGGGGATGAGAATGGTGACACTCAGGATAAATATTGATAGTTGAACCCCTCCATGGTAATAAGTAGCAGGATCCCAATGGTTGTCGAAGTTCAATATCAAAGTTGAGACCAGTGACACCAGGTAGGAACCATTAGAGTTCTGGTCCGACAACATATCGAATATGGACACTTGTCATCATTTTAGAGCTTTACATTGGAGTTATCTTACAATGTCACAGCTAAAAGGTCTTATGGGAAAGTCCGATGGCGAGTCCCGATGGGACACGTGTCAATGGATCAAATTTCCTCGTTGGAGTTGTCCTAAGAAGTCATGAAGAGAAAGTTCTATGGGAAACCCTAATGGAGGACACACAAAAACACATCAAAGTTCTGTGACAGAGTTTCTTTAGGGTGGCACAGGAAGACGGGTTGATGAATGAATTTTGATATCCAATCATATTTGAGTGAAGATTTAGATCGTGAGCATTCGGATGCATCAAGATCAACGTTTGTGTGACATAATGCATCCACTACTTGGATGAGGTATAATGACAGGTGGGCGAGCCGTTGGGAGGAAACTGCCTAAGTACATGTCAATTTCTCACTAGCTGTAGTGCCAAACAAAACTTTTCAGAAATCACCTTCACACCGAGTTGTTACTATTTATGGTAATAGAATACTAATGACACTTTTCCGCCCAAGGAAGGATCTGACATGGACCAACCACAAGGGAATGACGTGGACCATCCATGCACAGAGAAGTTTTTTGTACCATAGTGCAAGGGTATGGCCGCAAACTACTTAGATTAGATCACACAAGTTTCAAGATCATATCATGGCCATCCACTCAAGTCAAGGTGTGTGGAAGATAATGAAGGTACCCCTGTCATGAACAGTCGAAATTGAATCATGCACATTTGGGCGGGTTGATCTAAATCGTTGATGCAAGGTGCTAGAAGAGTGCAAAATATGGGTGAGTTCGACAATTTTTGAAGGGCCATAACGTTTTACTCTGAAGTCAAAATCCATGCTTATAGTCATTAGGAAGCTTATCCAAGAGAGAACAAATGCACACAATTAAATTCTAAAGAATGGTTTTGATGTTTTAAAAATCATAGTAGAAAGTGCATATAGTTGTAAATACACCAAAAATCGTCAATATGGATAAATTCCCAAAACGGATGAAATTTATTTATTTTCTTTATTATTTCTTAGAATGTAATGAATTTAATAAACATTTTTATATGAATAATTTTGTAGATTCAATATCCCATCAAACACCACCTTCAATATTGTGCAAGTTAGGATTCTTCATTCTGTTAATCCTAGAAGCTCATTATCATGGAAGATGCCCAGGATCCTTGGGAAGCTAAAACATATGTTATGGGGGGGTATTCAAATTGAGAATGCAAAGACAGAGTCCAACAACAGGAGAAATCAAGTAACTCTCCTTGAAAATTGCAGAAACCACAAGGATCCTAAGAGTGGAGATGCAAAACTATAGAGCATACAATGACAAGTTGATTAGAGCCCAGGAAGAGCATAATCAGTTGAATGCATTTATGCTCCAAAGCCTAATTGATATCTAGAAGAAGTTTCAATCAGGACAACACTTAGGAAATTATTCAAAGAGCAAGAGGTCCCATAGTTTGAGAATTTCATCTAGAGGAAGGTTATGTACTCTAGACATCTCTTCTATTGAGTCCTCTAATACCAAAGACTCCACCAAAGGTTCAAAGCCCTCTTCTCATGGGAAAAAGAGGAAGAGGCCATCCAAAGACAAATCTCATGGAGAATTTGGGAAGGCAAATACTCCTACATTTGATGTTGAATCAAATTATGGATACGAAGCCGAGGCTTGTAGGCTTCTTGGGAAGAGGAAGTATATTCAGATCCAAGATTACTCAGGTAACTTGAAAGCAAGGGTGGCCATATTCAATATGAATGGAAGAGCTTCCATATGGTGGGATCACCTCCGACAAGTGAAGAAGATTAGTGAAAGGAATATAGTGTGGAAGCAATTCAATAATTACTTCAAGCAAAAGTACCTCTCCAATAGGTACTATAATGGAAAAATCAAAGAATTCCATGAGTTTAAGTTGGGACAACTAACCATAGAAGAATATCCCAAAATAAGTTATTGAAACTGTTGAGATATGTCAGATATATTTTAGATGAGAGGGTTAAAATTCATCGTTTTCTCAATGGGTTACCCCAATCCTACAAGGATAAGATCGAGTTTGATGAACCTTGAACTCTAGAGGTAGCCATAAGGAATGCCAAGTATTGTTATGAGAAAAATAAAAGCATGTCAGAATTCGAAAAGGCCTGAAAGGACAAGAAAAAGGAGAGGTTTGACCAAAGGAAGAAAGAGTTCGAGCCTCCTCAGCTCAGAAATCAACAAAGACGACCACCACATGGTATGGCTAAACTAGCTAGGATGTTGGGAAACAAGCTAATAGAGCAGAGAAAACCACTTCAATGTTGGGAATGTGGAGAATACCATAGGCTTAGAGACATCCCACGTTGAAATGGGAGTGGGAAGCAAGTTTACTACATCAAAGAGGATGAAATCTTGGACTAGGTAGCAAAGATTGTTCCCAAAATTTATGCAGCACTAGAGGACCATCAATCATACCATCAAATATTTCAAAGCTATATATTTCCATTTTGATTGACCCTAGCTCTACTCATAGTTACATCACTCCTAGAATGGTTGGGCTTTGATATTTAAAAAAAACAAAGCATGGAATATCATGGTTGGTTCAGCTAGCCACTGGAACCAAGAGGAAATTCAATGAGCTAGTGAAGAGTGGTCCATTGGAAATGGATAGACTTTTCACAAAGGTAGATTTGAACATTTTTCCACTTGGTTCTTATGATGTTCTTATTGGAATGGATTGGTTGGAACACATACCTGAGTGAATATTGACTACTATAGCAAGACCTTCGAGTGCATTGATGAAGAAGGACACTCCAAAACAATAAGAGGCATTCAAAAGGATGTTTCTATTAGAAAATTTTCAGCCATACAGATGAATAAGTTTTGTATAAAAGGATTCCAATTCTACGCAACTTATGTATAGGATATAACAGAAAATGAATTTCCAAAGTTGGAGGACTATCAAGTCTTGCAAGAATTCAAGGATGTGTTCCCTCATGAAGTGCCAGGACTTCCTCCAAAGAGGGAGATTGACTTCCCAATTGATCTTGTGCTAGGAGTTGCATGAGTGTCTAAAAAACCCTATAGGATCAATAACCTAGAGCTATTGAAGCTGAAAATGTAGTTGCAAGAACTGTTAGAAAAGAAATGTATCAGGCCAAGTGTGTCTCCATGGGGAGCACCTATACTATTTGTGAAGAAAAAAGATGGAACGCTCAGGACATGTATTGACTATAGATAACTAAATAAATCCATAGTGAAGAACAAGTATCCACTACCTTGAATCGATGATCTCTTTGATCAAATGAGAGTGGAAAGATCATTTTCGAATATTGACTTGAGTTTGGGTTGTTGGTTGTGGAACCAGATCTTCTAGTCTCATAGATGATATTGTATTAGCCGTGTTTGTACCCCAGTTCTATATGATGTGTAGGTGGACTGTACACTCACCCCAGCGGGGGGGTGTGGGGGGGCATCGCCCCCCCATGGGGTTCCAGGGGGGATGGGGGCCCATGGTTTTGCGGGCCCATGGTTTTGGGTATCCCGTGGTATTTTCCCATTGTATTTCCCTTATAAAAGAAAGACATTGTAATACGGCTAGGGTTGATGTATTAGGTTTTATGCATTGTAAATATCTTTGAGATCTGGAGAGAGACTGTAAAACAGAGAAGAGGAAGTGCAGCGGTTGTGCTGCAGGTTGTATCCCTTCGACTTGCTGGATGGTAATAATAATAAGGACTGGCAAATTCAGTGTGGACGTAGCCCAAGTTGGGTGAACCACGATATATCTGTGTCTCTCTTGTAATGTGTATGTGTGATTATATTTGCATTTTTGTTTATTGTTATTGCTCTGCGATCCTGTTTTTCTAACATGGGTTACCATTATGTCAAAATTAAATAAGAAGATATCCATAAGACAACTTTCAAAATGCGATACAACCATTATGAGTTTACAATGGGGCCATTTGGTCTCAACAACACACCAGCTACTTTAATGTTCCTCATGAACTGTGTGTTTAGTTAGTGATTGGATAAATTCGTGTTGGTGTTCTTGGATGACATTCTCATTTACTCCAAGAATGAGAAAGAGCATAAGGAGCATCTGAGAATAGTTTTGAAATTGCTTAGGAAGCATCAGTTGCATGCAAAGATCAACAAAATGTGAATTTTACAAGAACCATATTCATATTTGGGTCAATGTATTAGAAGAAGGTATATCAGTGGGCCCCAAAAAGATTGAAGAAATTGTGAATTGGCCAACTCCAAGGAATGTGACATATTTGAGGTCTTTTATGGGCCTTGCAGGTTATTACTAGAGATTCATTGAGGGATTCTCCAGGGTCACACACCAGATCACTTCTTTGTAGAAGAAGGGGATTAGGTTTGAATGGATGCAAAAGTGTGAAGGAAGATTCTATATATTGCAAAAGCTTCTCACCAGTGCGTTGATATTGAGAATTGAAAAACCAGAAAAAGGTTTCGTGGTATGCACATATGCGTGCAAGTAGGGCATAGAGGATTTATCATGTAGGATATCCATGTGGTATGTTATGAACCACGGAATTTGAAGGAGCATGAGAGGAATTATGCTACCCAATATTTGGAGTTCACTGCCATAGTGCATGCATTGAAAATTTGGAGGCACTATCTAATAGGTGGGAAATTCGAGTTAAGAACAAACCATTATCGTTTGAAGTATTTATTTGAGCAGTCAATTTTAAATGCCAGGCAATCTAGATGGATAAACTTTTTATGTGAATTTGTTTTTGAGATCAAACACATAAAAGGGAAGAAAAATAAAGTGAGTGATGCACTTAGCAAAAAAGTGCATGAAATGCTTGTGATGACCATTAGCAATTGCCGACTAGATTTGAGGCAGCGGGTTGTTGACTCTATTGTCGAAGATGAACATTATCAGCATGTCAAGGATGACTTGCAACAGTCGAAAGCTAAGAAGAAGTATCAAGGTTACCATATGGAAGAAGAAGGGTTTCTTACCTTTAAGGGTAGACTATACATTCCTAATGTCGGGGATTTGAGAAGGATTGTTATGGAGGAGATTCATGTAGCGCCATATTTTGGTCACCCAAGATATCATAAAATTATTTCTACAGGTCGAGAACAATACTTTTGGATAGGGATAAAAAAAGGATGTTGCTAGGTATATTTATAAGTGCATGAAATGTTAGCAAGTGAAGGATAAGCATCAACAACTAGCACATTTATTACAACCATTTCCTATACCTGAATGGAAATGGGAAGTAATTTCCATGGATTTTATTACAGGGTTTCCAATGATAGTGAGGAAACATGTTGTGGTGGACAAATTGTCAAAATTAGCACATTTTATACCTATTAAGTCAACTTATAAAGAAGTTGGCATTGCAGGGATTTTCATGAAGGAGATATTCAAGTTACATGGATTTCCTAAGGTCGTAATTTTAGATAGGGATACCAAGTTCACCTTCAATTTTTGGAAAGGCTTGTTCCAGGATCTAGGAACTCAATTAAATTTTAGCACAGCCTAGCATCCATAGATAGATGGGCGTATAGAAAGAGTGAATCAAGTGCTTGAAGACATGCTTCACATGTATGTTGTAACACCCTATTTTTAACCCTAGAATATAATAATGTAAATATTAATGAAAGGTCTACAAGCCATATATGTATGGTCCAGAGTGACCAAGATAAGTAAATTTTTAAATTTCCACTCTTTAATATAAAAATTCATGACTGTTGTAGACTAAAGGACAAAAGAAGAGATGGGGGAGTATGTAACTCCCGCCTTGATACAATTGATTGACTAGAATATTGAGGGCACTGATATTGAAGTGACCTAGTTAAATAAACTTGAACAATGTGTTATGCTTTATTATTGTTGAATGAAAAAGTGTTGAGTGACAAGCAAATAATTATTATGCTCGAGTGATTGAGAAATATGGTGATGTTATGAATGAATGAAATAAATGATGCTTTTGATTCCATAGATGTGAATAAATGCCCTTTGTTTAAATCGAATTGAATAAAGATGAAAATGCATGATGATATAATTTATATGTTGCAGCACTACTAATGTGTGCCTTGAGTGTGTACAGTAGCAGGTAAAACGAATTACCGACTGACTCCCAATGGAATAAAAGGGGGTCGTAAAGAATGAGAAATATACATAGGGGTACGATGACGGACTATCAAACCTAAAATAGCATTCCAGGCACGGGTCGGAAGCCCTATTAACTCACCCGGGGAAGCGAGTGTCGTATGGGTGAGACCACAATGATTTGGTCGTGTACGATGTGTTGAGGGGTGCACAATAAGGAAGATATTATTCCTCATTCACCATTAGTCTCCATGGAAATGTAGTCGGATGATTACGGTAACGATTCATGATCACTACATAGAACTCCCCACACGAGGACAAGGACAAGGAAGTTGTCAAAAGGACCCATAGAAGTGGTACCTAGACAATGGCAGGAAATGGAAACATGTGCACTATTGCACTAAAACATTTAGGTATATATTAAATTTTGCATATGTAAATGTTAAATTGAAAATAATTGAATGAAAGAGTTTTAAATTAAGAAATTATTGAAAAGGGGATATTTGAGGTAGAAATTATGTACATCCATGGATTTAGGAAAATGTGCATTAGATTAAAATAGAAAATAAATAAATTAGAGATAATTGATTTTGAAGCAAATCTAGATTAGAAAATATCTAGAATTTAACTGCGCATGCATCCACTGATCTAGGGATTGGGATTTTAGACTAAGGAGACAATTAAGAGAGAATTGAGGAACTTATGTGCACTAGTGTGTGAGAGTGACACTTGTTGCATGAGAATGAATATTAGAGAATTAATAAATTAGAGTAAATTTTGCATGAGACGACACATGTTTTCCAAGACTTTTCTATGTAAGAAAGGGAGAATGAAGAGAAACAGATCTCTTGCTCCCTAATGCTGGATGGATTTTGTAATGGAAGTTTGAGATTGAGTGTGGTCCATGTGAGTTTGGTTGATAACTTCTTCGGGGATTGGGAGATCTCATTTGAGGTTTTAGGATTGTATGTTCTTTGTGACCCCCAAATTGCTCAGGGGACTGGGAGGAAGAATATTACTCCTAGTATGGTAGGGAGGACAACCAAGGAGTCTTTCGGTGGTTGCATCAAGAGCTGATCGGATTGGAGCGGAAACAACCTCAACATATTCATCAACTACTAGATCAACCATCATGGAACATGTTCATTTCAAAATTTGTTATAATTTTTATATGAATATTTAAGAAATATTTTATTGCAGTGATTTATTTGATGATGCAATTTAACTTTTAGTTATGGTAAACTATATATTTGTTTCAAGTTCTGGTTAGGGTCCCGAGGAGGACCCTACAGACTATCCTTCCACAAAAAGGGAAATAGGTACCCAACCCATTCCTTCCACTTGTCCAAATCTCCATTCCAACCCATGCATGCCACTTGTCCAACTCTCCATAACACTTGTTCATTTTTGTGCCACTTGTCTAGCCTCTAGCATGCATATAAATAGAGAGAGGTAGTCATCTTTCCATTCATTCCTTCATGCAAGAAAGAAGTCCTTATGGCTGTTAGACCTGAAATATCTACTTCAAAACCCTGACATCGATAGTACCGTAGGGTAGCAATTCGTACCATTTCATAACACCATCCCCCTTCTACACACATATAACTAGATAGAGAATAGCAGAACTTCCTCAAGCCCTGGGAAAGGAACTAGGAGTAACAAATTTGAGATACTCTTACATCAGAGAAGGGAGCCACATTCTTTGTGGAGGGATAGTTGTAGTTAGAGAATTTAACACCTTCTTGTGGAATGATAGTCACAACTCGGGGGTGGCCTGTCAAAGTAATATATGGCTTGACAGAGCCTATGGCTGGGTGGAACATCCTTGGTCTATAGACACTCAGCTTACATTTCCACATAAGTATTCACTTGTGTATGAAATGTGTTAAATATTATTGAATTATGCTTAACATAATTATTGTTGAATGTTTATTTAATTGTATTCATTACTGTCATCGTATGAATTATGGAACATAATTAATAGCAATATAAATGCATTCATATGGAGATAGCTAGCAGAACCTCCATATATGAATTATAATCATTTTCCGTTGCAATTATATAATTGAAATCAATAGAAAATTGAAATTATATATATCAGTAGTAAAAATGCATCCATAGATTCAGTACCCCTTGGTTCAAAGTCAACATGAGGTCACCGGGTTCGTGACAATTTGGTATCAGAGCCCAGGTTGCAGCACTAGGACTGCATGGGTCATATTCAAATTTTTCAAGTGTAAATCTAGGATGAAGAGGAAGTGTAGGAAAAAATGCATATGATAAAACATTGGGGAAATTCATGTTTAAATCTTTCACGGTTAAGTACAGGTGAAATCCATTGTGAAAGACTCTGAATTTCAGTCGAATTTTGGTTAAATATATGCATTAGAGCCAAAATAAAAATTATACATTCTGTTAATAAGCGGACAATGCTATTTTAAATAGCCTAGATCACAGGTGATCAAATCAACGACTCATATAATTTCAAGCTCGTGAAAGTGCTTGAACTTTATTTCAATAAGCATGAGTCTGAAAGAAAACCACTTGAGACACGTGTCATCATCTAACTCACTCAGGATCCCAAAAGCAGTTTGTCCAAACCTCTTCACTGTCGATCCTGAAACCACCAAACCACCTATTAAGCGTCAAGTTTTAAATTCCAGCTAGGTTGTTCAATCAACTCGGAATGGCGCATATGGTTTAGTGATGTGATGTGATGGGACGGAAAGTAGAGACATGTCCCTATCAGAGTTGCATGACAATCAACGTGGGGGCATATCTCAAGGTGGAAGATCGACGGCCCGTAAGCATTCATGATTGTGAAGGTGACCAAACTTTAATTGAAGATGCATGATCTTGAAAGGAAACCACTATAGGCACGTGGCATCATTGCAGGAGTTTAGGATCGAAAAATATGTTTTACTAAACCACTCCTTTGTTGATCATGAAACCATTTACCAGCAGGAGGTTACAGGACTACGTCATGGGGTGACAGATGGGACTTTATGACACCTCAAGGGATAGTTGTCCTATCTTATCAACACCCTACCACATCAACAGAAAACCAAAAGGTTTAAAAAAAAATAGTATGGAGCCAAAATCTTGTTTTGGGCATAAAAGGAGCATATTAAATCAGAAAGTGATGAGATTTGCATCGTTTCGACGCCATTAACAAAGGCTACGGGATCACCAGTGATGGACAAGGGCCCATTCTGCTCATATTAGACAGAAATTTTAGTTTAATGGTTTTTGAAGGTGTGTAGCCCGAGGATAGATAGAGGCCTGATTGAGGCTCGAATTGTTACAGCAAAGATGTGATCTAGGAAAATATATGGCTATGGATCCATGAGGTCAAATTCAAAAATATGTGAACTAGGGGCTTGAAAGAAGGCCAAAATCCACTATTTGGGTGTGCAAGTGTGATTTTTGAAAACTTGAAGGAGGCAAAAGTGGCCCCATAACTCATAACTAGGAAATTTATTGATTTCAACATTTGTTCTACTCATCAAGATGAACAAATTTGCTTAGAGGAAAATTTTCAAAAAATGCATAGTTTGGGATATAGCAATTTTCAGAGAAAATTCCAAGTCTAAAAAAAAGGTGTAAAAATTAAAAGTTGTTGATTCCATAATTTTATAAAATTTGGTGGGAGCATCAGAATTGAATAATGAAAGCATCTAGGTCATCAGCATCATATGGGCTATCAGTACCTGATATAAAAAAAAATCCAGTTCTTTACTAATTTTCTTCTATACGTTTCAGAAGATGGTCTTGCAAAATAAGTGCAACTACAGGAACAGTGTAAAATTGGGTAAAATTGTTGATTTTGGAGAGTTGAAATTTTCAGCTCTAAATTCAGTAAGGGAAATGGGAGTAGTCATCGAAAAAGTATCAAAAGGATATTAACAATAGTGAACCGGATTATTAATCAATGTCTTTTATCCTTCCAAGAAATTTATCAGAAAAGAAGCTTGCAGCCCAATTTGATAATAATAATGATAAAAAGATTATTATCAAAATGGGTACTTTTCATAATTTCTCATTCACACATGAAATTGTTATGAAATTAAGGGAAAATAGATTACCTAACATATTGCTTGCAAGATAAAGTTTCACATAGCAGGTATAGGTCTCAAGAGTGGGTATTATGAGAATCAAAATTAGATACAAAAAAGAAGTAGTACTGGGAAAAAGTGCTAATTTGAGAAAATGGAGTATGATGATAATGGAGTATGACAAGTAAAGGGAATTAGTATGAATGTCTGAACATCATAGGTGCACTTTCATAGTGTGGTGGAAGCACAATGGAATGATTCAAGTATAGTTCAGTTGTGTGATGAAAATTAATGTGGATCTCTTGGTTGGTGTAGTTGTTATTTGATACAATAGCATAAAGACTGATAGAGGTAGGAGATGTAATAGTTGCAGAAAATGGTATTTTTATGCATAAAAGAAGGGTGTAAATCATTTAACCCTTGGGATAGAGAAAGAAAACCATGTAATAAAGGTTGTTGAGCATGGGAGGCATGATGTCTTCGCAAGAAAATGACCAATAAACAGGCTTGGATAGTAGATGGTATCTACTAGGAGGAAGAGTGCATGTCCCCATAGATGAGATGGTGAGCCACCATAAAAAATAAGCTTGATGCATGATATATAGAGTTGCAGAGTATGAACCAATCACTTATATGTAGAGAATGTGAAGTGAAGAATGAACTTCAATTCATCTGGAAATATCTATCACAAGAGTAAAGCACTCTATTATGTAGGATTGGCTTGTGAAGACAGAATTTGTGGCATTGTAGAATTGGACAATAATTTCCAAGGAAGGTAGAGGAAGTTTCTAGAATTGGATAAGGTTAGAAGCAACTCTGGAAAAGAAGATGTCAAGTTGGCTTAGCTATGATTCATTAAGAGAATTGGAGTAGTAGACTATGGAAATGGGTACAATACAAGGGTGAACCAAAGCATCAAAGAAGTTGTAAGGATGCCAAGAATTGGGTAGAACAATAAAAGGCGCATGTGGAAAAAAAGGAAGAAATATTAATGAGGTAGATTTCCTCACCATAAATCTCTATCTTGTTTTTAAAATAGAATTGTATATTTTTGAAGTCACAAGTATAACTTAAATATGAATTAATTATTTCTTTTTGGGTGAGAGTATTGTATCCAATGAACTATTATTGAATTGGAAGAGAGACCATGGAAGAGATCAATTAAGTTGTGGAGACCATACTATGAAGGGGAATAAAGAGGGAGAACTTCCTTGACTCTCCTTTTGAAATGTTTATGTTTCTTTATGCTAAGAAAATAGTTGTGTGTAGATAGTTCTATGGATTAAAAATGAAAGAGTGTAACATAAGTGGAATGCATATGCACTAATAGGCATATTGAGAAATAATGTGTGATAGAATTCATGAGAATATACTTGAATGCTTGTATGTAAAATTACATATAAGATATGAGTGGTATCATGTTATGCAATGAGTATGTCATGATGACTAAGTATGATTTATGATATGTTGTATAACCAGCAAGGGTTGAGGATCTGACTGGAGATGTTGATGGTGCCACCACTTATGGAGATCAATCTTACATTAAAAGAGAACAAGGAAAGAGATTTTAATGAGGTTGATGGTGGGAATCATATGAATTTCATGAAGCACGAGTTGATCAGGTAACATTTAAGGTGTGGATGGAAACCATACATGTATGGAATTGATCATGCCTATGCTATTGAGTGTTGAAGAGAATTGAGCAATATTACCTTCAATCATGATTGATATATTCATTAATATGTTCATGATGACATTTGAATACATGTATGTCATCAATATATAATTAAGATAAGGATGAAGACTTGGGTTAAAAAGAACTTAGAATCTTTTGATGCATTCATGAGTTAGTGTGTCAGAATTGGAGTGATTAAGAGTTAATAAACAACAAAAAGGAGTATTATACTCCTACTTGGAAAATAGATGTTGTATGAGATAACCAAGTAAGAAGTCATGTGTTGCTAGAAATTGGGAATACTATAGTGCTACACAAGTATTCAATAATTCCCTTTCTTATGATTAATGTCTTAGATTGCAACCTCTTTGCCAACACTAAAGAATCATATTCTTAGTGTTGTGTTTGGCTTGAAGAGGAGGGTATCCAGATGATCAAAAAAGTAATTGTGAGGTAGATGGATGATGTGTTGAGGTGTTGTTTGAGTCCTTCAACTGAACATGAAAGATCATGAGTTGAAATTATGGCATTCTTGAATTGCATTGAGTAAATATACATAAGTAGATTATGTGAATGTGCATGTTGGCACAAATTTTAATTGCATTATGGGAATGTTTGATGTGTTGGTAAAGCATATATAGTGAATGATGTTTCATTGCATATAAATGTTGGTAGCTAAGAATGATTGAATTATTGATGCTATAACTCTAAAATAATTTCATGACTATTGGGAGTAATGCAATGAAATGTAAATGATGAAATCACTAATGGTTTTTTGCTATTTGAAAATGATTTCAGGAGTACATGTTGTAGGTGGATGTCCAAGTTATGGCGGTAAGCATAAGATCATAAATAAGGACAACGTGCTACCACCTACAATATCCAAAAGCTAAGAGAATGACCTCATAGTTAGCTAAAATTCTAATGTCCATGGACACAATGAAAGGAACCATGAGTTGTGATCTGCAAGGGCTAAAACAACAATGTCTTGAATTGGAGTTGTTGTGGATACATAGAAAGAAATGCATGAAAAATATTCACATTGGATGGAATACAAGAATACTCTATGGAAAGAATAGAGTTGTGTAAAAGAAGAAGATGTCTTAGATATGGTAGTAAAAGTTGTTAAATTTTCATAATTTACTTCAATCTGATCTAGGATCTTAACTGAGAGAACAACATGTACAGCATATCAATCATGGACATAATAATGCAAGCACACAAGAGACACAGATTTTACTTGGGGAAAACCATAAAGGTGAAAAACCCCAATAACTTCCTCAGAGATAGATAGAGCAATGATACAACCAGAATACAAGAGATAGTCTTCTCCTAGCAGCAGAGCCTCCTCCTCCATAAGTGCACCACTCTCCCAAGTGTGAGTGAGAGAATAGAATGTGTAAAATGAGAGAGACGCACTCTCTATTTATACACTAACTTGACTTGACCTTTACTCAACTAGGTCGACCTCAACTTAACCACTTAACATAATGCTGACTGGGCCGAACCCCACTAGGGTGGTCTAATAACCCTTTGACCCACATGTCCGACCCCCAATAGGGTGGTCTAATGACCCTTTGACCCACATGACTTATACAGGGACAACCCCAACAAGGTGGTCTAATAACCCATCAAGTATAAGTTAAGACACTTACAATATAAATGACGACACTTCCGTATAAAGGAATAATAACATCTTTATAGGAATACAACCACTTCCGTATAGAGGAATAATAACATCTCTATAGGAATACAATATACATATATGTGAAATACATTCCGAAGTTACATATACATCAACACTCCCTCTTAACTAGGAAGGTATTTCTCGACACAGGTCTTCTAGCACAAGTCATCTTTTCTGGATCATTGTCACTACTGCTGCTATCTCAATCAATCTCTGAATCTACTCGTCATAGGAAGTTCTACAGAGCCAGTCCTTTTTCATACTGGATGTAGGCCCACCACCTGTAGGTCTTCGTCATCACTGGCCATACTGTGGAAATCTCAGGACTTATTACGTGCGTCACAAAACCTTAAAAGAGTCTCTTGACTAGCAAGAACCCTAAAGAGAATTTGAGGCCTTTTTCATCCTGTCCATATCTCCAGGACTTATTACATGTGACCCCACCACAAAACCTCGAAAGAGAATCCCAGGACTGATTACGAGCACAAGGCTCAACCTATCGAATCTCCCAGGGCACAAATTACATGTGGTCACCACCAAACCTCGAAAGAGCATCCCAGGACTAATTACGAGCACAAGGCTCAACCTATCGGATCTCCCAGGGCACAAATTACATGTGGTCATGGAAAAACCTCGAAAGAGCATCCCAGGACTGATTACGAGCACATGGCTCAACCTATCGGATTTCCCAGGGCACAAATTACATGCCATAGGACAAAACCTCAAAAGAGAATATGCCAGATATCCCAAGGCACAAATTACATGCCATTGGAAAAACCTCTAAAGACTATCTGTAGATCTCCCAGGGCACAAATTATATGTCCTCCCAAGAAAAACCTCGAAAGAGCATTTGCCATATATCCCAGGGTACAAATTACATGCCATAGGAAAAACCTCGAAATACTATCTGCAAATATCCCAGGGCACAAATTACATGCTTATCTGCACAACCTGTTCCACGGCCACAGAGTATCAACCTGATACTCACCATACATCATCCTGATGTACACATGATCATCCTGATCATCATCATTGCAACATCCTGCTGCATGTCATCTGGAGCAACATCCCGAAGCTCATCATCCATGATCATCCTAATCATACAATGCATCTACCTGATGCATACCAAGTATCTACATAATACATATCATCATACATGATCCACCTGATCATATAGTGTATCCACCTGATACAAATACAAATACATGATACATATCACCATACATGATCCACCTGATCATACAATGTATCCACCTGATACATATACAGATACATGGTCCAAGCATTAAACATGATGCATATACAAAAATACATACAAGTGATCCAACTGATCATATCCAGCATCCAATATGATGCGTACATACATATAAATGTTCCAACTGATCATATCCAGCATCCAACATGATGCGTACATACATATAAATGATCCAACTGATCATATCTAGCATCCAACATGATGCGTACATACATATACATATAAATGATCCAACTGATCATATCCAACATGATGCATACACAGAGCAGTAACTGGAGCATCGTCCTGATGCTCATCATCCATGATCCTCTTGATCATCATAGCATCGTCCTCTTCAGATCATCTCATCGTCCACGAAGCACAAACCAGATGCACATCATCCAACACTTACACCACCAACATGGGAGAACACATATACCGCCATTTGGGGAAGGCTCCAGCCCTTACTTTTTCACCATGGGAGAACACATCTACCACCATGTGAAAAATGGCTCGGCAATTACATCACGACCAAGGGAGAACACATAAACCATGTCAGGAAAGCTCATGTGCATCTGCATCTTCCGGACTCATCACTTCCCTTTGGAAGGAACCTCGATCTGAAGTGCACCAAGCCTCTCTCTGAAGTACTCAAAATGCACTCTAGCCAACGGCTTGGTTAATACATCTGCAACCTGCTCATCTGTCACAACATACTCTACTTCGGTTGTACTCAGTGCTACGAGGACTGCTTCCTGCTAAACCAAGAGATCACACCTGATCCCATACTGAAGCAGCACCCAAATGTGCTCTTCCTATCTGCAGCACTGCCTGCCCAATCTGAATCAACATAACCCTGCAGGTTAAAATTTTGATTCGCATCATACTTGAGCCCATAATCAATTGTACCCTTTAGGTACCTCAGAATATGCTTTACAGCAACCAGGTGAACATCTCTCGGATCCGTCAGGAACTAGCTCAATGTGTTCACCGCAAAGCAAATATCTAGTCTCATGTTCGTCAGGTACATAGAGGACGCAATCATCTGACGATACATCGTGACATCAACCAAATCAGATGAAGCATCACATAGAAGCTTAAGGTTCGATTCCATAGGTGTGGCCATATCCTTGCAGTCCATCATCCGGAACCTCTTTAGGGTCTCTATTGCATACTTCCCTTGTCCAAGGAATATTCCATCTGCACTCTGCCACACCTCCATGCCAAAAACAAATAGTGCATCATCCCCAAGTTCTTCATCTCGAACTTAGCAACAAGATTCCTCTGTGTGACGGCAATCAATCTATCCTCACATGTTACAAACAGGTCATCCACATAGTAGTATCACTGGATTGCCTTCCTCAACCTTGTAGTAAAGGTTGGAATCCGCTTTATTCTTGGTAAAGCCCAAACTGGATAGAAAGTTGTCTATCCTGCCATACCAAGTTCTGCACATATATGACTCCCTGTCATGTCTCTTGGAACCAAGTGGCTTCTCCACATACACTTCTTCTTCAACTACACCATTCAAGAAGGTTGTCTTGAAATCCATCTGGTGTATCTTCCACTTCATCACTGCAGCCAAAGCAAGTACGGATCTAATGGAAGTGTATCTGGCTACAGGTGCAAAAGTCTCTATGCTACCACCTGCAGCATGCTTGTTCTTGTAGATCCTCTTCGAAGTCATTATAGACTACCTGTTGGGACTGCATCCCAAACATCTTCATGATCGACTGGTACTCCTCGATCATGGCATTCTTCCCAGATCCTGGGAACTTCTATATCTTCAATATTTTCAATAGATAACTTTGTTGCTAAACAAATGTTGTAGTCCTTCTTTTTGTAGGTGATGGTATACGATATTTCCTACACAACAAGTTAAATTGCATGATTAGAAAACATCTCATAGTTTTAGAACAAATTCTTACACATAAAGAAATATGTCATACAGTCATGTAATTATCTTAGCCAATGCTTCAATACAACATTAATCCATATTCTGAAACTTCCTAGATGCCTTCCAATCTCTACCAGAACATTGTTAAGAGTGTGCACAACACCTAACATGTCAGCAAAGAGGTTTCATTCTAGATAAGTAGCAATGGAATGTTGTACAGTGCCATAGGCCACTTACCCATGTATATTAGTAGTATACTGTTCATCAATGCAACTATTCTAATATGCATAATACACAACCTAATTCTAGGAACATAAGCATATAGATCATTGAATAACATTATGTAAGAAATGACAATTCAAATACTTATCTTTGTTTGGTTGTTGGGTGGACTCCCTCTAAATCTTTGCAGCTCCATTCTGATGTGGATTGTGAGAAGTGGTCAACTCCCTTTGAATATCTGCATCCTTGCAGAAACTACTGAAGTGTGTTCCTTTGCTTTCTTGTAGGAACAACTGGAGTGTGCTCCCTCTTGATCTTTGCTTCCTGGATTACCTGTCCTTGAACTTATATCCATCCTTAATCACTATGCATGTTTATTAGTATCATCATTGTGTTATCATTGAGGTCTCATACATGATCATACATTCATTAGTATATTCTTAATACTATCAAAACACAATAATCTTAAGCATGTATAGTCATGATCATTTCAAACAGAAATAATAAGCATTTCAAGGTTTATATAGGACTCTTATGGTTAGTCATATTAAAGTAAGAAACATAATATGCCTAAACCCATGATTACTCAAACCTATACCTTCATGATTCTTCTGGTTAGTCATATCATCAATTGTGGTAAGAAGCATAATATGCACACAAGCATGACTATTAAAACCTATGACTTCATGAATAATCATTATCAACAACACAACAGTATAAGATCCTAACACAAGGTAGGATTCTATCTTGATATAGGAAAAACATACCTGGATTATCTAGTTATGTCTAACATACCCACATGATGTCTTCTTCAATGACTTGTGCTAGTAACCTGCATATCTCATAGGTTAACCATTATAGAACCAAGTTATGCATACCTCGCAAATATATCTTCTAAGTGATCCATGACAATGGATGAATCTTTGTCTTCATGTCACCATGATCATATGTTCTTGAAGTAGAACATGATTTGTCTTTCTTGGTGAACCTTTTATATTAGCGAACAACATAAACCTCATACAACATCACAATGCATTAGTATATTCATAAGTGTCAAAACCTTAATTAATGAATATCTTCTATTAAGGTGATATGACAAGTCTAGTAATTAATCAAGATTGTATTGTAATGATATAAAGACAAACATATGATAAACTTAACCATGAAACATACCTGTAAGCCATACCTGTCAAGATTGCTTGCAATCTTCTTATGGAAGGCCTTAGCCTCATCTCCCTCTGAGACAGGAATTTCTTCACTTATGCAGGTGACCAATCCATCTTCTTCTAGGATTAACCCAGTCCACTTGATTTACAAGAACTGGACCTGGAGTTGGATTAGGGTTTGAAAAAGAAACCCCAAAAATTCAAACTTTGAATTTCAAACTTCCGAAAGGATAGAAATATGCGCCTTGATGAGCTGATCAAGTTGGTATATTCAGAATTTGAAAACTGCAAATTTTCACCCCTCGAAATTGCTTTTTAGATTTCTGGATTCACTAGGGAGGACCCTGAATTAGGGTTTGAGTTTCCCGAAGCTTCACCCAACCAAAATATTTGATTCAAAGCTCTAAGATTCGATTTTTCTGAGGAGCTTCTAGCCGTGGTCACAGATTTCCAAAATTCCAATTTTTGCAGAAGCCCTAATTTTCCATCTTTCCGATCAAAGTCCCGAACTAGGGTTTGATCAAGCCCGGCCTTCTGCCCAACCAAAAAATCTGATCTTGGTATCTAAATTTCGATTTTGATGAGTAGCATCCATCCATGGTCTCCGATTACAAAAAATCCAACTTTCTCTGAAGCCCTAAATTCCGGAAGCCATGAATGAAGGTGCTCAAAAATAATTTTGTTTTGACAGAAATATGTACCTGATTGTTTCTGGTGTAACTCCGAAATTTTCAATCCACAGGGTCTGAAAACGTTTTCTGAGATATCCCAACCTGTTATCTTTCCATCTCGATAGGTCTGACCTCAATTGTATTCTCTGAGAGAGATTTATGCCAAGTGTCGCAACGTGACCTGTTTATGGGATAATACAGAAGAGCGAACTTGTACGGCGTGCCACTTGTCACTGGTTCAACTTTGGCCTCTGAAAACTTTTCCTGAGCTAGTACAGTCTATGTACTACCTATCACTTTTTATGAAATTTCATTTGAAGCTTCCTATCCCAAGTTATGACCTTTTTCCCAAGGTCACCTGATTTTGACTCAGATCTGGAAGAGGCAGAAACCCTATATTGTACAGATCATAAATCATAAAGTACAATGCATTATAGGCTATCCTTTGGACACAAGGCACATAGGGATCTGATATTCGACCTGTAAAAGTTTCAGATCTGAAAACTTTGCCAAAATGGATATATAACGAAAGTGCTACGATGACTAGTTTTTGCTATATCAATCCCTAGCATCGTAAGTGCAACAAGTGTCATACATGCCATATCATGCCTTCTTTTAGGATAGCTATGATACCATGTTAAATTTGCAGAATTTACTTCAATCTGATCTAGGATCTTAACTGAGAGAACAACATGTACAGCATATCAATCATGGACACAATAATACAAGCACACAAGAGACAAATTTTACTTGGGGAAAACCATAAAGGTGAAAAACCCCAATAACTTCCTCAGAGATAGATAGAGCAATGATACAACCAGAATACAAGAGATAGTCTTCTCCTAGCAGCAGAGCCTCCTCCTCCACTAGTGCACCACTCTCCCAAGTGTGAGTGAGAGAATAGAATGTGTAAAATGAGAGAGACACACTCTCTATTTATACGCTAACTTGACTTGACCTTTACTCAACTAGGTCGGCCTCAACTTAACCACTTAACATAATGCTGACTGGGCCGACCCCCACTAGGGTGGTCTAATAACCCTTTGACCCACATGGCCGACCCCCAATAGGGTGGTCTAATAACCCTTTGACCCACATGACTTATACAGGGCCGACCCCAACAAGGTGGTCTAATAACCCATCAAGTATAAGTTAAGACACTTACAATATAAATGACGACACTTCCGTATAGAGGAATAATAACATCTCTATAGGAATACAACCACTTCCGTATAGAGGAATAATAACATCTCTATAGGAATACAATATACATATATGTGAAATACATTCCAAAGTTACATATACATCAACAAAAGTGAGCCATGAAGAAGACATGTGTATGGTAAATCTACTTATTATGATCCCATGATGAAAATTTTCAAGAATGGAATATGATATGCTAAAGTTAGAAAGACGAGAAGAAGAAGAACCCTATAAATTGTGCTCTACTTGTGCAAGAAAACCTTGGAAAATAATAGATCGCTCGAGGGACTGTTAAATCAGAGAAGGGGATGCCTAAGACAAAAGGGTGTGTGTCTATAGAGAACATACAACTGTAATGATTTAACTAGGAGAAACCCACATGAAAATGAATTGGGGTAACAAACCCGAGGTACTGTTAAGTTAGTGAAGGAATCCCGAGGGACTATTAACTCGGAGAAGGGAGCACCATTCCTTGCTTTTTGAAAGAGAGTTGGGGTAACAAACCCGAGGTATTGTTAACTCAGTGAAGGGATCCCAAGGAACTGTTAACTTAGAGAAGGGAGCCCCAATCCTCATATGATGCAGACTAATGAAAATAAATATGCATGCAGATAAGTATTGGATACCGAATACCTACTTATTTTATGAAATGAATTTGTGTTTTTACAATTTGATTGGAAAATTGTTATAGACAATATGACTATTTCATGAGAATGGTTATAACATGCATTCCTCTTCTTAAAAATTGTCATAGGTACATGTAGAGGTGCTCAGACTAGAAGAAAAACTAAGGAAATGAATGATATATGTTGGTACATTCAAGATAGGATGGTCGACAAATATACCAAATTGCAAGGACCAAAAACACTGACTGAGGAAGAAGCTTGCAAACTAATAGAAGTCGTGCAACAATATATTGTGCACTGAAGAGACTTGTCTGGGAAGGACAAGTAATGGCCGCTATCAAAAAATTGCAAGGAGGATTACCACTGTCATTGAATATCCTAAATGTTTGATAAACCCATCTATGTGTTGGCCTAGCATTGTGATCTGTGAGTAGCTTGATAAACCCAGTTGTGGGATGGCTTGGCTATGGAGTCAATGGACAGATGGGAAACAATTAAACCTCTCCTGCGGAAGCCATGTGAAGCTGGAACATATTCATGAAGATAAGTATTGGGATAATATGCATTCTCATCTATTGGATTTTTGCTACAGTTATACATTTAAATTTTTGTTACAGAATGCTTTGCTTGTGATGACTATGATATGCAAGATTCCATTATTTACTTATGTAGGTAATAGCTGTGTTTAAGATGGTAATAGAAATTATGGATATTGCTACTGAAAGATAGCCATCAGATGCAAGATGGAAACGAAGAAAACAACATAATATGTGTTGCTGAAAGTGAGAGATGTGGTCTCTTAGAGATGAACAAGAATGACGGAAAAGCATTGCTTCCTAGAAGGCACATGAAATATAATTTTGTAACATGTGTTTTTAATAATGAAACACCATGGACGGTGTTTGTATTAAGGGGGGCGGTGTTTGTATTAAGGGGGAGGGGAATGTCACAACCCATTTTTTATCTCGGAATAAAATAATGTAAAAATTAATGAAAGGGCTACAAGCCATATATGTATGGTCTAGAGTGACCAAGATAAGTAAATTTGTAAATTTCCACTCTTTAATATAAAAATCCATGACTGTTGCAAACCAAAGGACAAAAGAAGATATGGAAGACTATCCTTCCACAAAAAGGGGAAAATGTACCCAACCCATGCCTGCCACTTGTCCAACTCTCCATTCCAACCCATGCCTACCACTTGTCCAACTCTCCATGTCAACCCATGCCTGCCACTGTCCAACTCTCCATGCCACTTTTCCATTTTTGTGCCACTTGTCTAGACTCCAACATGCATATAAATAAATAGAGGTAGCCATCTTTACATTCATTCCTTCATGCAATAAAGAAGTCCTTTTGGTTGCTAGACCTAAAATATATAATTCAAAACCCTAACATCGATAGGACCATAGGGTACCAGTTCGTACCATTTCGTACCACCATCCCCCTTTTGCACACAGAGAACCAGACAGAGAATAGCAGAACTTCCTCAAGCCCTGGGAAAGGAACTATGGGTAACAGGTTTGAGATACTCTTACATCATAGAAGGGAGCCACATTCTTGGTGGAGGGATAGCTTTAGTTAGAGAATCCAACACCTTCTTGTGGAATGACAGTCCCAGCTTGGGGGTGGCCTATCAAAGTAAGATATGGCTTGACAAAGCCTATGGTTGCGTGGAACATCCTTGGTATGCAGATAGTTACTTTACATTTCCATATAGGTATTCACATGTGTATGAAATGTGTTGAATATTATTGAATTATGTTTAACATAATTATTGTTGAATGTTTTATTTAATTGTATTCATTACTGCCATCGTATGAATTATGGAACATAATTAATAGCAATATAAATGCATTCATATGGATATAGCTAGCAAAACTTCCATATATGAATTATAATTATTTTATGTTGCAATTGTAAAATTGAAATCAATAGAAAAATGAAATTATATATATCAGTTGTAAAAATGCAGCCATAGATTCAGTACCCCGTGGTTCAAAGTCAACGTGAAGTCACTGGGTTTGTGACATATGTGATGGATAGACCATCCAAGTGGGAAGATTATCTACATTTCATTTAGTTTGATTATAATAATGGGCATAAAACATCATTGGGAATGAGTCCATTCTAGGCTCTATATGGAAAAAGGTGCAGGACACCGGTTACTTGGGATAGTCTAGTGAACATAGTTGTTCTTGGATTAGAATTGCTTAAGGAAATGGAGCAAGAGGTTGCAAGAATTAGGCATAATTTAAAGGCAACACAAGATAGGCATAAAATCTATGCAAATAAAAACATAGTGCACAGGGAATTCAGTGTTGGGGATCATGTTTACCTCAGAGTGAGGCCAAGGAAGAGTTCCCTGAAGCTTGGGATTGGTACCAATCTATCACCAAGATATTGTGGGTCATTTGAAGTGCTTGGGAGGATAGGGCCAATCACTTACCGAATTGTATTGCATGTTAAAACTAGATCTCATAACGGTTTTCATGTTTCTTTACTGAAGAAATATGTACATGGTCCTAACCATGTGATTAATTGGGCTGTCATTTAGGTGGAACCCGAGGGATAATTCCAAACCGAGCCACTATGTATCCTAGACAAGAAGGTGACATTGCTCCATAACTGATCCATTGGACATGCAAAGGTGCAACAGAAGCACTTTGGTCCTTGGGAATTAGAGGATTCCATGAGAGAGGCATATCCCTTTTTTATAGTTTTGAGAAAACACCAAGGACAATGTTATTTCAAGGGGGGGGGATTGTAATACCCCTAATTTAACCCTAAATATATATTAAATCCATTATGTAAATGCTTTCTTATTTTGAACTGTGTGATTGGCTTATCAAGCAAATCAGAATGCAATGTAAATATTATGATGACAAATAATATGAATGGACCAAGATGGATGTGTAAGGTGATATGATACCACTAGAGGGGAAGATGAAAGAGGTCCTATGGGGTATTGAATCCTTGATTTCCAAGTGTCGGCCATATATCCAATCTAATTGTTTTCATGATCCTTGAATGAACCAATTACTCCCTTTTTACTATTTCACCCAATCATTTGATTTTTGTGTGAAGTTGGTGGGAGAAGTCCCTTCACGTAGTTAAGGAAGCATGGGGATGCAGGTGCTTCTGCGGAAGTTGCAGGAGTCCTTTCTTACCATGATCAGAAGCTATGTCAAAGAGGTATATTCTTACCCTCTATTCTACCTTTTGAGTTAGAACCAGTATCTCCCCTTCACGCCTGCACACTCGTGGACCCAATTTTGATCCATGCATCAGGTCGCCCAGACTCTCCAGTGAGACTTACACGCCCCCAAGATTCATTCACATGTTGAACCTCATACCTTCACTCTTGTTTTTCCTAGGCCCCAATCACAGACCGAAACCCTCGCAGACCTAGAGACTTACTCTTACACCAATGGTGAGACTCGTTCATGCATGGATTCACCCAATTTGTTTACATGGAGATCGTCGCCCGGTTCACCCTTGTGCCCAGTTTATTACCCTATGTAGACACTTGATGATTTATCCTTGCATGTCAAACACTCTTACCTTGTTGCATTGTCGTCAACTTGTCCCGACACCAAACTCTTCAACACCCTATTATTTTGATTTGCAGACTGAGAGAGAGAGAGAGAGAGAGAGAGAGAGAGAGAGAATTGGATTTAAGTGATCCCTGAGGCCTAAGACCAACCCCATGAGTTCTACTACTCGCACATACCTGCGAATCCATGAATGAAAGCTACATGTAGATCCTCAGTGTGATGCAACCAATTACACTCTTTCTATGCACACACTAGAATCACTTGGCAAGATGGATTTCCTAAGGGACCTGGATTGGTGAAGGGGATGCCTAAGCCTGGAAAGTGTTGTGTGTGGTAGGTATTGTGGATCCAAGGGTATGTTAGTTTTTTTAGGCTACTATATATCCCTATGAGAGCATCTGGCTTTCCATACCGAGTATAATGGGTTGTGGGTCGAGATATAGAAACCTGTAGGTGTTTCCTTCACCCTGATGGACTCATAGCCTGACTTGGGCATGGACTCTCAATATAAATAGTATATGTTGGATAGATTACCTACAATTGGGTGGAAAATTGCACTGACATAACTAGTTTATTGCATCCTTGTTTGAGATAAGTATTTCTTTGTGTTTGAATCTGAAATTTTGTTGTTTGTTGAGCAATGAGTCACATTTATGCCTCTGTTATATTATGTTGGTCAATGCATGTATCAATGTGCGTAGAATGACCTTTATTTTCATTGTGTTTATTATTATTCTTATGCACTTTGATATTCTCAATAAATTCGTATATGTCCTTCGAGATTAATTAAGAACACCTAATCCTTCATATCCCCCTCTAAATGGTTCGTCCGATGGATGTGGATGTTACAACAAATCAAATGGTTTCTGATGTAATTCATATGTGTTTATTTTTATGTAGAAAATATATAGGTACATATAATTTTCATAGGTGGAGAATTCATTGTTAATGAAAATAGGCTTTTACATCACCCTTGATTTTTCACCCGCCATTTCATTTTTGTGCCATAGAGTAATAAATAAAATTACACTTTTGTGTCAGAGGAGTAAAGAGCATGGTAATTTGTAGAAGTGATTTCATTAAGGCTAAGGGATAATTTGTCTTTTAAGTGCACATTATTCATGCCAGAGTACAACCTCATATCATGTATCTTTGATCTAGGCTTCTTGCACCAAGGATAAAGTGGAAAATATGCTAGTGGAAAATCTACGTAGGTGGAGAATTGATTGTCAATGAAAACAGGATTTTGCATCACCCTTGATTGTTTTCCCACCATTTCACTTATGTGTCAGAGAGTAGTAAATAACATTCCACTTATGTACCATAGGAATAAATAGAATGGTAGTTTATTCCATTTTATTTATACCCCATCTTCAATTTCTATGTTCCCCTCTTCGCTTTTATTGTCTATCTGCTTCAGAGTTGCTATTGGACTTTTCTTGCATATTTTCTATTTTCACTATGATGTGAGCCAATATATGTTTTTTATATTCCTGCTTAAATTTTAAGAGGTTGAGTTGTATTTGTGAATATATGTTGCATAGGTTGGCTTTTGGTAGGTTTGCACTATTGAATATGGTGCACTGTGGCAACGAGAATTATTTTCCAGGCGCAAACACTCTTCTTCAGTTGTTATAGTGCTTACAACTTGTTTTGCTCGTGGTATTGTGTGCATTTCATGATATTTGAACTCATGTCCATCTCAAAAGTTACATATCCTTTTTTTTAATAAGAACGAGAAAATGTATTAAGATATAGAAAACATATATACAAATCCCCCACAAGCCTCCAAGAAAAGTATCAAAATTAGAGTTGTGCAATACATTTATGTGTTTTTCCGAGCTCCTGTATGCTCTTTTTGATAAACAAAAATATTGTTTCTGTCAAAACCTATGCTTCTACCTTTTACACTGTAAACTTAATAAATTGATTACATAAGAAGATATAAAAAAACATAGCATATATATATATATATATATATATATATATATATATATGGGGTAGGAGTTTGGGACTTCATTCCTGAGCTTGATTAATTGTATCATTCGGCTACATAGTGGAGAATTCTTCCATCGAGGAGGCCCCATCCTGTTCCCGCTTGGGTTCATTATTATCAAATCAAATCCTTTCCAAATATTCCTTCACTTCACTAAGAATTTCTTTCAACTAGATGAAATGATCTCCATTTCTCTCATTTGCATTCATCTATTGTTCCTGAAGATAACATTTAAGATCAACAACTGTAACTCACACCTCAGCCCATCACTCGTTTTGACTTTCTTACATCCTCTACTAATGTCCTCAACCTCACCATTCAGGACCCAAGAGCTTCCCTCGACATCATAAATATAGGTTTCGATACAAGTGAGGTCAGCAGAGATCCTTCTATTTTCCTCCAAAGCCGTCGTGGAGAGCTCATACAAATAGTGAAGCATATTTTTATAGTCCACCATAATCATGTTTAGCTCCCTTATTTCGACCAGAACCTCCTCCATAACATCTTTCTTCATGAAAAATACCAAAGAACTATGCTTATCAACCATCTTACACCTCTTTTGATAAAGGAAGACAACAACTCCAAGACTCCTCCCAGAGACATTCAAATACCGGGAGCCCTTCTCGACACTTCCAGATCGGACATGCATGAGATCACATGAAATATTGACCAAATTCATACTCCTAAAATTCATGTGGGAACCACAACAGATCATATGAACGAGGATGCTGAGAAGTAAAGAGATCACCAAGGGGAAATAAATGCAAGTTTCCATCCACCTTGATCAATCTCCATCTATTCTAGGGGGAAATGAGGCCACCGCAAATAACACTTCCATCCCATCGCCACAAATGGGGGTCCAGGTAGGCCTGGACCCTCCCAAGGGACGTGCAAGTCCTAGGGGCCATGAGACCCCCAACGTTCAAAGAGATAAGTCTTAAAAACATGAAGTCCATTTAGTTGGGGGGGGGGGGGGGTTATCCACCTTGATTTCACCTTGTCTTAGCTTGCATCCAAGGTTGGAAATCATGTCAGATACCTTGTTATTATGGAATTTAATATGAAAAAACTCAACCCTAGAGACATCAAGGATAAAGCCCAGGATTCTTCTTTGGATCCTTCCAATCTCTTTACCTTTTTTGGCAAGAATGTATTGCATTTTTTGGATAACAATATGAGAATTACCAAAGACTTCTAGGGTTCCAATTTTTAATTCTGCCATCATTTCCATTCTTTGCATCAAGGCCACCCATTCAGCCTGATTATTTTTCCTCTTCCCCAAACCCTAAGCAAAGGTATGAATCTTTTTTCCTCTCGAGTAAAAAATAACCCAACCCACACCTGCATCCCCTTTATATATCCTAATTACTAGATACAATATCTTTATTTTTTACTTGCATAAAAAAATTCCTTCTCCAACTCAAAAGTTGTCTTTGGATGTGCTTGTGGGTAGAGTAAACCCTTGTTTTCTCCTGGTTGGTGGGTCATTTTATTATAAAGGATCGTGGATTTTTTTTCCTACGAACCATGAATATATATTGTTTTTAATGGCTCGTATGTCTCTATGAATTTTTGTTGTTTATCTCTCGATGTATCAAATGTTAGATTTCCTACAGCTAGAGTAACTACCAAATTCTTTTGTGTCTCAATAGTCTATGTTTTCAATTTTGGGAGCATGCGCCTTTTATCAACACTTTTTTCAGTAGTAATTCTGCGAGGTTATTTGATTCCAAATTACTTATGGAGAGAACGTTTTATAATAATTTACTACATGTTGCATGGAAAATTTGCTTAAGACTTCCTTAAATTTTTGAATTCCATATTTAGTGGATATGAGTACATGTTTCCTGGAAAATTTGCATAGGACTTCCTTGATTATTGAATTCCAGCTTCAACATATATAAACTGTTGTAGCTTATAGGACTTTTATTTCCACCATTCCTATGGATTACTAGAAGTACCAACTGTTTCCAAAATACCGTTTACTAATATTTGAGACATTAGATTTATTGTTTTAAAATACTTAATCGGTTCAAAGATAAGTGTTGTGTCCCTTTATCCCAGACTCAGGAGGAGAACCTGGCAGTTTTTGGGTTGGATCTCTATTGAGCTACACAAATTACATGATCGTTGATTTACACATATTTTAATTTAAATAATCTTCCTTTTCATATAAACCAAAAACCCTTTAATTAACTTTTACCTATAGACTTGATCATAAATCAATTTGAATTTTCTTTTCTTTTGTACATTAATAACTGAAAACACCATGGTCAAGAATAGATCTTAGTATTTGCTTTCATTTGTACGAGGTAGTTTTAGTTCACTTGTTAGTCCATAGTTAAAATATTTAGTAAAATTATTGTGAGAGACAAGGTTTATCTTTCTCTTTATGCCAACTTTGCAATTAAAATTTCTTCAGCAAGACAACAATGGGGTTTTATTATTCACTAACTTCTCCCACCTGGGAAAAGGCCTAAATGAATCAAATCTTTCAGTGGATAGATGGGAATTGTACCATGTACATTCCTTATGATGGCCCATAGGTTTGTTTAGCACATCCAGTTGGGAGTACCTATACTTGTGTACTAGCTCACTTCCCATGTGCATCCTTCCTCGCCAGCCCCAATGATGCTAGAAATCCTTGGGAACATAAAAAATTTCATACATATATAAGATTAGTGGTTTCTATAAACCCACCCACCATTAGCTCAAGTTCCTCAAAGGACCACCACTAGATACTTATTCATCCCATTTCCTTCCAATCAAATTCCACCCCTTCCTAGCTTCTCTTATTTATCTCCCACTCATCTCATTCCTTTCTCTAAATCACTTTTTAGTGTGTGAGCGTTCTAAGTATTCCACTCCGCTGAGAGGGAATCATTCTATGGATTCCACTAGGTAATATTTAATTCTAAGGTATTTGAGTCGTTATTCCATTTACTAAGAACTAGTTGAAATTGCTTTAATAGATGTATAATTAGTTTATCCTGGCTTAGTAATAACACCTTGCCCATCGAGAGATACGGTAAGGGTTCAACTCCATGCTCACTGATGGGTTACCGGTTTTCCAGAATAAGGAATAGGTTATGTTTGGTCCACCTATTAGCAATTATTATATAAAAAATAAGGATCAAATGTGGCATCTCATCGGGAAGAGATTCCCCCCTACCTTCCCTGAGCAATGTTTTGATTGTGACTCGGGCTAGTCTGCATCCATATAAACTAGACCTGTCTATTTACATGTGAAAGAAAGGGATGGGTAGGGTTTTTTCCTTTTCAATAAGCACGATAATAAGTAGGGAGACATATTCACTATATCCAGATAAATATCTAGAGGGCGGTCTAATCCCATATACCTCAAGCGGGAACTAGAGAAATACGTTTTTTCTAGAGTCAACCAATAAGTCCTCATCGTCTAAGTAAGGTAGGATGGGCTATTGATTTCACCAACCTTATTGTTTCCTTTTCCACTTTCCCTCTGCGTTGAATATTTGGTAATAAACCTACTTGAGGAATGAATGAAAGATAACTCGAGCAACCTTACCTATATATTTCAAAAGTATCTTCACCCATACATTAGAGAGAAATGTCTCTCTAAGAATAAAGGAATAGTTATTCAAGGTTTTTTGGTACTTAACTACTTTTATCTCTAACTAACTTCTCCCATCAAACAACACAAAAAGGGGTTGGATGCTCTAGCTATTTTTAGTTAAGGAATTGAGATCCTAAGACTAAGCTAAGCTTTCCTTGTTGGTTTGAATGCCTACCTTGCCATTCCTTTATTTAGGAAATACTATCATGTTATATTCCACCCAAACCTTTTTTTATGGCTTCCCTTCCAGCCTTACCCAATTGAATGAAACCTTCCATATCCCCCAACCCTTTTCCATATAATTTATGGAATCAAGAGGGACTAATAGTAATAATAGAAAATTTACTATGATTACAAATAATATGACCAATATCTATTTAGAACAAACCCTTCTTAGTTTTGAGCTTATTTTCGAGGGGGGACTTACTCACCTTAATAAAATGAGTAGGGTGAATAATAATAGTAGGCTTGTACCAAGAAGTTTTAGATATTCCCATAAATTGAGGTTATTTATAAAACGGTAACATTATTTCCATGTTTATTCCACAATGAAATGGGAAAAAACAAACACACTCAATAGCATTCATGAGCAACATGTTTTAAGGATATGGGTTGAAATAAGGATCTTTATTATAGTATACCTACTTTGGATCCTTCCCTTGGGTTGGTGCATGCTCATGATTCATAGATATATACAGGGTCTTAGGGTGCCTCACACACACACACACACAACTACATACATGTAGTTGGGTTAGGACACCTTAGATGACAAGGATTACCTCTCCCTCCTTGACCATAAGAAATTGGTCGAGCTTGAGTGTTTGAGATAGCCCACCCTCTAACGTGGAACTTTATGGTGAGTGAGAAACAAGTGAACAAATATATACTATATGTACTGGAAGGGAAACCCTTATATATAATAATTCAATCAATTCGAATCAACTACTGGTAATTCCCTTTCCCTCGATGTCTCCTCTATTGCTCCTCCACTTGGATAAGACATAAATTTTGTTTGCTATGTCCCCTCATTCCTTGTTTCTTCTCCTGAAGCTTCTAATGGCCTTCCCTTTTCCGACTCTACTGCTGGAAGTCTTGATTTGCAATGGAACCATTTTTCCTTATCTCTAGTTTTTAATTTTAGAAAAAAACGTCTTTTTCTTTCTTATTTCCTACTAAATCTGTTTTCATGAAACAATTCCTCTAATCTATAGTTTCATCCCATATGTGTATCTTTGTGGAAATTATACCAAATTCATATTAAAAAAACACTTAGATTAGATTGAGCTTCCTCCTCTCCTTTCAAACTTTCATTTGTCTAGGTAGAAAAACTAAAATATATTTTTCAATAAAAATCCTACTCACTTCTTTATTACTGGGATTTCAATAATTTTGAAACCTCAATATGAATGAATAAGTTGTTTCCATATTGCATCTCTTGTAATTATTGAAAGACACGTTTACCTAGCATTGAATTATAGAATGTGATTATAAATGCAATTATTTTATTGTTTTATTAATTAGAAAATATTACATGAGCTACAATAATGTAACATGAATATTTGATGACAAGGTTTTCCATCTAAATTTTAAACAAAATAAAAATATGAATTTATTTACGGCATGAACAGAAGGCTCTTCCCTTGCATTATAGTGGTGGAAATACAACGTTAATTAAAGGTATGCGATAACTATGTTACTATTGGAGAACTAATTACCCTTGATTTTGTGCCTTCCATTTCGCTTCTATGTCAGAGAGTAATAAATAACATTCCACTTCTGTGTCAGAGGAGTAATGAGCATAGTAGTTTTTGGAAGTGACTTCATTAATTTTGAGGGATGAGTTGTATTTTAATCAAGTGTGCATGATTCATGTCAGACTACACCCCCACATAATGTAGCTTTGATATGGGATTCTTACAACAAGGATAAGGTGTAAAATCTGCATAGGTGGAAAAATGATTCTTAATGAAAATAGGATTTCGCATCACCCTTGATTGTTCAACCGCCATTTCACTTCTGAGTCAGAGAGTAGTAAATAGCATTCCACTCTTATGCTAGAGGAGTAAAGAGTATGGTAGTCCGTGGAAGCCATTTCCTACTTTTCTTGCTTGATCCCTTCTCATGATACAATTCCTTTAATCTATAATTTTATCCCGTCCATGTATCTTTGTTGCAATTATACTAAAGTCGGCTTAATCAACACTTAGATTAGATTGAGTTTCCTCCTCTCCATTTAAACTTTCATTCGTCTAGGTAAAAACTAAAATATATTTTTATTTAAACTTTCATTCATCTATGTAAAAAAACTAAAATATATTTTTCAATAAAAATCCTCCTCTCACTTCTTTGTTACTAAAACTGCAATAATTTTGAAACCTCTTTATGAATGAATAAGTTGTTACTAAAACTACAATAATTTTGAAACCTCTCTATGAATGAATAAATTGTTACTAAAACTACAATAATTTTGAAACCTCTCTATGAATGAATAAGTTGTTTACATATTACATCTCTCCTAATTATTCGGAGAAACGTTTACCTAATAAATTATAGAATGTGATTGTAAATTGAATTTTTTTTTAAGTAATTTTGAAACCTCAATATGAATGAATAAGTTGTTTACCTATTACATCTCTCCTAATTATTGAGAGACACATTTACCTAGAGTCAAATTATAGAATGTGCTTGTAAATGTGTATATATATATATATATATATATATATATATATATATATATATATATATGATTTATTTCTCACATGCTTCATAATACACATAATAAAATTCTTAATCATACATTTTACAAATATACTATATGATTTGAATCGAAAAATGAATATTCGATGATAAGTGTTTTCATCTAAATTCTAAATAAATAAATAAAATAAAAATTGAATTGAATTGAACACGAATATTTGATGACAATCTTTTCCATTTAAATTTTAAACAAAATAAAATTATGAATTTAATTATGGCATGAATAATAAGTCCCCTCCCTTTCATTTTAGTGGTGGAAATGAAATGTCAAAAGGTATGTGATAACTCTGTTACACTTGGAGAATTAACTATCCATATACTCATATTTTATATAACTTCACTGTCAAAAAAATTGTTGCTCGCCTATTTGAAATTTGTTTCATTCAAATAATATGATAAGATTGTCTAAAATGTTAATTCAATATATAATCAATTAATTGAATCCAATTTACATGTTGCGTGCAATTCTAGATTTCTTCCATTCCCTTCTCACTAGAAAATGTGATGTTATTAACCTGCTGCATATGTCTTTGGTCATACCACACATATTCAATCACATTCATATTTGTTCCTAATGTAGCAGGGCCACTGTAGAAGTCTTATAATCCAAAATATGTTAATAAAACAGATTGAGAAGGAAATATTTCCTTCAAATCAAATAAACTCCAGCCTAATGTGGCTGCTTGTCTTGCAAAGTAATCAGATTGTGGTAATTGTTGGTAAGCTAAGTTCAACATAGAACACCGAGAGTTTGTGGGTTTTGGTTCAACCAGATTACGCCCATACCGAAGGCCATGCACTCAAAGTCATTGTTCACAACTAGGTTGCACGATGACTGTGAAGAATGTGTGTTTTCTTTACTTCTACACATTTTGAAGGTAAGATATGCACTATGGATTTCATTGTATCTATGTACCTTACAATTTTTTGGCTCTACTAATTCACACTACCTCATCGCCATTATTTTTATGGGGTGGCTCTTTCCACACAGTTTTGTATGGGAGGAGGAAATTTTGACATTTTGTTGAGATTAAGCTTGCTCGATTTGGGTTGGGAGTTTTTCATTGACATCAACATCTTGCTAAAGATGATAGTTGCAATAGTTTTTTGTTTTGTTGTCTATTCGCCTAGGCAATCATCCAACAATGAGTGACCACTTGCACACATATATATAACTGAGTTCATACTTTCTCCGACAATGGGGAGTCGTTGATCAATTCTTCTAGATATATATCACTTACATCACACTTTTCACCATGCAATTCGAACTATGCCAACATTTCTAAATATGGATACCCCCACAATGTAAACTAATGAATATAAATTTATGAATAAATGACATTCAATAATTCTCAAACACTGATTGCTAAGAAGACGATCCAGTTGAATAATGAGATCCTCCTCGTAGGGGGGAATGTTTCCAAGTTTAATGCTAGGACGAATATAGTTCAATCATCATGTTGAAAGTGGATGTCATTGATGTCAAAGGAGATCAGTAATGACAAAGGAATAACCAAGGACATGATGGCAGGGAAAACTGAGTGGAAGACAAAGGAACAACAAAGGAAGTGATGATATGGCATGAATGATGATGTGGCATGAGTGATGAGGATGAAAATCCACCTAATGGTGTTCTAGTACATTCATGATTTCATTATTACAATTTGACCTAATTATATAGATATTTGTCAGTTTGGAGAAATTCTGGAAAATGGCTAAGTGTTGGAAAATTGGTCCAAGTAGCCTTGGAAAAATGCCCGCCATACCTCATAGAAGAGAGATAAAAATTATCTGAAAATATCATGCTATAACTTTTTCAAGAGGCTATCTTACCATGGTGATGAGCCCAGGATATAGGTACTCCATAGACTCCTTTTATGCCACACATAAGCGAAGAAAGGATAAGAAACACCTATTTTTGTAGGGGAGAATGCATTTTGGTCTATGATTAAATGAAGTAATTTAGCGATTATCTTTTCTTATGTTTTAGTGTTTTTATTTACTAATCATATGAATGAATACATGTGTGGACAAGGCGCAGGTGACCTGGAAGAATAACAAATTACCAAGCTCCAAACTGAAGATCACAAGAGACACAACGATCCCATTTTCTCCTGATTTATAGGAAAGAATATTGTTATTCGGGATCGTGATTTTCAATGTAAATAAAGGTTAGGATTAATGATAAATAGGTACCTCTTGATTAGCAGGGGGTCTGGAGACATTTTCTAAAAAAAAAATCTTTGACATTTTCGTAGTTGAGACAGCTTTGTTTTACGTTTTCTGTAGCATGGATTTATGAACTGATAATGAAAGACCAACGTTATCTTAATCTCATGAGTTCATAAGTTTCATTTCCTCTTGAGATACATGTTGGGGAGGGACCCCTCAATACGTATATCAAGAGTTATGTGCTTTGTTTCAGGTATTTCTCATGCATTCTACTAATTATTTCTATCATCGTGGTGCATGAATTAACTTCAGCATTCGTTCAAATATCAGATTTTGATTTCAGCACAAGCACTTTTCTTTCCATAGTTCAATAACATTGCGTCTATAGTTCTATAGTACATCTGAATTTCCATTTTTTATAGCATTTCCAGATAAATACCAGATCTATGTTTTCGTGTTTCCAAGATAATAATTTGTGATTACTGATAGAATGGATCTTTTTTTTAGATTAGATTCAAGCTTCTTAAATCAAAGTGATGCATGGTTCCCTTTCTTGATTTGATAAAATAATATTTATCAGCATTCAGCATTTGATTTGATAAAATAGGATTTATCTGCTTTCTGCATTTGATTTAATAAAATATATTTTCTTTCATTTCCTGCTTTGATAAGATAGGATTTACACGCTTTAATTTCCTGCTTTAATAAAATAGATTTACATGCTTTCATTTCTTGCTTTAATAGAATAGATTTACATGATTTCATTTCCTATTTTGATCAAATAGCTTTACATGCTTTCATTTTATGCTTTCCAAGTTTTCCTAGAACAATATTTCTTGCTTCCTTAGAATATCCTTTAGAATACATAGGACACTTAGAATGACAAAGATTATCTCATAGTGCACATACAGTGTTGAGTACCTCTCAAGTTTCTAGGCTCCCTGGTCGATATTTAAAGTATACTTCTGGTATATATACCTCAATAGGGTACACATTCCTGGAGTCCACCACTTTTTGATGTCATTGTCGAGGAGGTGCTTAAACTATAGGAGACATCTTATTAAAAAATCATAAAAAAATACCATGAGTGCCTCGATGAAAGAGGGATGAATTTGGGCGTTTTCGGCCTAACCACCCTATGAGCAAAAGCAGTTCTGAACACTCTCAATTTGAATTCCTCAACTCTGACGAAGAAGCTAATTCCAGCTATGATCCAAAGCGTGATAACTTCTTCACTAGCTCTAGCTCAAACAAAACTATGGTGGAGGAGGAAGATGAACACAGAGAACTGTTTACTTTCCCTATTAGTGTACCTCTTGGGGATGCTAGAATGAAAAATATCAATCCAAATAATCTGCCAAAATTCCATGGCCTAATCTTAGAGGACCCTGACACATTCTTATTTGAATTTGAGGTGGTCTGTAGGTCCATTGGTTATACCACTGATGCACAAAAACTGATACTCTTTCCCTCTACATTAAAATATTTATCACTCAGATGGTTTATGAGTCTGGAAGGAAACAATATCTTCACATGGGACCAGATGAAACAATCCTTCCTGGAAAAATACAGGGATTACTGTAAAGAAAAAGACACAAGAGATGAAATTTTCAGGATGCAACAAGGAGAAAAAGAATCCCTAGAAGACTATGCACAACGCTTTCATAGTTATAAACGGGCTAGTCACTGTACCCTGGATTAGGAATCATTGAAACTAGTACTTGTTAGAGGAATCAAGGAGGAATAACTAGAATTCTTGAACCTATTAGGTGATGGGGATATATTCCAGAAAACCTATGATCAAATCCTGCAAATCTTCAAGAACTATTCTAAATCCAGAAACGGTAAAAATGGAATACGGGATACACATCCATTAGTAGGAGGATCATCCTTTTCAGGCCCAAGCATCACAAAGTATGACTTAGGAAACCTTCTAGACGATATGAAAACATAAATCCTTCAGTCCTTAGCAATGCGGTTAGATGCACTCCAAATAAAAAAGAAACAAGACGAGATCAACCAAGCATTAGCTGTATTTTGCCCACGATGTAGAAAGAAACATGAAAAGGGACAATGCCCATTAAATGCAATATAGATCTGTGGGCTTTGCACTGATGATCATACCATTGATAAATTCCCTTTTCTACCATCATGCAAAGCGGCCATACAAGATCCCACATCAGAAGGTACTATGGAACAACTTTGTTTTGTTAACCAATGAAGGAACAATTTTAATAGGCCCTTCTATCCCAACAACCAAGCATATTTTAATTAAGGGAGTAATCAACAGAATTTGAAGCCTTCGGCATCAAATACATGGACACCACAAGTAGCTCCAAGCCAATGGCAGCAAAACCAAACACCATATCAACGGCCATATTATACCAAGCCTTATTCTCCATACCCCCACCTTTTTCTCAGCCACAAGTGAATTATGGAAATCCATATCCATATTCAGAAAATTGGAGGGCTCCATTGTAACAACCACTCATAATGTCACCTACACAGAACCAAAATCCCCCCAAACCACCTCCAATCCCTTCCCACCCGGTTCCAAACCCAAATAACAATAGAACAAGGCAGCAACAACCCTATAACAATGAAGTGGTGCAATTTCCTAACTACGTCATGGATGAACTAAAATTAAATGAAATCAATCTTAGATCTGGCAATACATTGCAGGGCCCCCATCCATAAGATAATCAAGAACATATATCTCAGGAAAAAACCACATATCCCAAACCACAGCAGCCAACAGTGACACACTCTCAGGAAGAAGAGAATCAACCTCAAATACCAAACAGAAACCCTCCATTCCTTGAGAAACTGATACAAAACACCAAAGAAGAGGAGGATAATGCTATACTTACTGAATTAAAAAATTTAAGCATACAAATCCCCATTTTGCAAGCAATAAGAGACGTGTCAATATGTAATAAGTTTATAAAAGAAAATTGCTTAAAGAAACATGGGCGAAGGAAACGAGATTCACCAACTATAAGTGTTGTAGGCCAACTAGCAGACTTGATGTTAGATATCATTGTTAACCCTAAATACCTCGACCCAGGCATCCCTATTGTCAATGTAACCATAAACAACAAACCTATTTCAAGCAATCTAATCGACCTAGGAGCTGCAATCAACGCAATGACAAAGGATACAATGATAGCCTTAGGTCTCCAATCACTAATCAGACCAACCAATACTATACTACAGCTTGCTGACACCTCCACTGTCAAACCTGAAGGAATGCTTGAGGATATCATCATCAATATAGAATGCTGGGAGTATCTGACCGACTTCATAGTTATAGAAGTCAAAAGTAAGTTCAGTGGGTACCCAATCATCCTAGGGAGGACATGGTTGGCGACAGTAGATGCCTATATAGGCTGTCGATCTAGAAATATGACAATCACAAGTGGCCAAGATAGAAAGAAGATCACAATATATCTGCCAACAAGAAGATCTACATACATAGAATATCAAAATTAGACGGATGACTATGACGATATAAATGACCAAAAAATACAACATGTTCTCACCATAGAAGCAGCCCTAACTAAAGGCTACTGATGAAGATGTTCATTAAGCTAGATTTATTCAGAATTAATCTCCTAATCATGATATTCTTGTAGAAATTTTTGAAACATATCAATAGTAGGAAGTTATGGATTCTCCCCACAACACTGAAAGAATGTGGGCAGAAGTGCTCTCACTTGAACAACAGCCACGACAAGTCAAAACAGTCAAGATTCTGCCTAGGAAAACAATCAATATTAACTCAAATTTAGATCCAGAACAGGAGCAACAACCCATAAAATTACTCTCAAAAAATAGCAAGGCTTTTGCATGGACCTATACTGATATGAAGGGCATACACCCAGATATTTGCAAGCATTATATATATATCAAAGAAGGTGTTGTACCCAACAGAAAACCCCAAAGAAGAATGAATCCAGCATTGAAAGATATAGTTAAAGTGGAACTACAAAAGTTATTGGATGCAGGGTTCATCTACCGAATCTCAGATAGTGAGTAGGTCTCACCATTGGTAATAGTCCCTAAGAAAGGAGGGAAGTGGAGGATCTATGTAGATTACAGAGAACTTAATAAAGCAACTAAAAAATACCACTTTCCTCTACCATTCATTGACAAAGTGTTGGAAACCCTAGCTGGAAATAAATTCTTCTCATTTTTGGATGGATTTAGTGGATACAACCAAATCCAAATCCACCTTGCTGACCAGGATAAAACCACATTTACCTTCCCATGGGGCACATATGCATATAGAGTGCTACCTTTTGGGCTCTGTAATGCCACAACTACCTTCCAAAGGGCCATTCTCAGTATATTCTCAGACTTCATCAATGACCAGATGGAAGTCTACATGGATGACTTCACACCGTATGGGAAAAATTTCTACCAAGCATTACAGCATCTAGAATTGGTTCTAAAAAGTGCATTGAAATGATTTTATGCCTTAGCAATGATAAATGCAGAATGCTCATGCAAGAAGGAATTGTTCTGGGACACCATATCTCCCAAAGGGGTATTGAGGTAGATCAAGAAAAAGTCATTGTCATTAAAACACTTCCCCCTCATGTCAAACAAAGGGATGTGTGCAGCTTCCTTGGGAAAACAGGATACTACAAATGGTTTATAGAATGTTACAGCAAAATTGATGCACCTATGTTTTCCCTTCTAACAAAAGATACAGAATTCATCTAGACCAAACATTGTATGTTATCATTTGATCAACTCAAAGAGAAGACAATCACGGCCCCAGTCCTTCAAGGACCCAACTAGACACTACCATTCCACATCCATTTGGATGCTTCTAACAAATCCATCGGGGCAGTCCTCGGGCAAGAAGAAGAAAAGAAACCTTATGCAATCTAGTACATTAGCAAAAACTTGGCAAGATCGGAACTCAATTATATAGTCATAGAAAAATATTTTTTGGCTGCCATGCATTCTATAAATAAATTTAGGCACTACATCACTGGGTACCCAGTCTTTGTCCATACCGATCATTCTACAATCAGGTACCTCATGAATAAACCAAATACTAGTGCTAGAATTATTAGATGGTTACTCCTCTTGCAAGAATTTGACATAACAATCCTGGACAAGCCAGGAAAGCATAATGTGGTAGCCTATTTTCTGTCTAGACTAACCCATGGAAAAGACAATGAGTTGGTAAATGATCACTTCCCTGACGAACACCTTTTTGAAATATCAACACAAATCCTATGGATTGAAGATATAGCAAACTACTTAGTATCTGGAAAATTTCCACAACATTATAGCTATCAAGAGAAGTGCAGAATCATAAGGCAAAGTGAAACTTATACATGGATACAAGGAATGCTTTTTAAGAAAGGGCCAAACCAAATCTTAAGGAGATGCATCAGAGAAGATGAAGTCCATGATATACTCCATGCTACTCACAATGAGCCTTGTGGAGGCCATTATGTTGCAAAAAGAACAACCTATAAATTACTGCAAACTGGATATTACTATCCAACACTGCACAAGTACTCCTATGATTATGTATCACATTGTGATGATTGTCAACGGATGGGGAAGCCTACACAAAGAGAATAAATTCCTCTACATCCCCAAATATATTTGGAAGCATTTGAAAAGTGGGTATTTGAATTTGTTGGTCCATTCAATCCCCCGTCAAATCAGAAAAAAATAATAATAATAATAATAATAAAAATAATAAAAATAAATAAATAAATATATATATATATATATATATATATATTATTACACTTTAGTATGCACTAACTACCTTACAAAATGGGAAGAAGTGGCTTGCGTCAGCAAATGAAACAAATGTAGCAAAATTCTTTACATAACGAATATTCCACATATTTGGAGTTCCCAGAGAGTTAGTTTCTGACCAAGGAAAGCAGTTTACATCCAGCCTCATTGAGGACCTACTTCGAAGAAACAAAGTTAAACATCAAAGGTCCTCCTCCTACCACCCACAAGCTAATGGTAAAGCTGAAGTTAAAAACATAGAGCTTGAAAGAATTATGACAAAAACAGTGCAGTTACATAATAGGGATTGGGCAGACAGGTTAAGTGAAGCATTTTGGGCTTATAACACAACATGGAAAACAATAATAGGATTTACCCCCTATGAGTTGGTATATGGGAAAAAAGTAATGCTCCCCATTGAATTTGAAATAAAAACGTTAAGAATTGTAGCACATCTAAACATGCAACTTTCATAAATTCAAGAAGAGTGTCTGCTCCAACTAAATCAGTTGGATGAGCACCACCGAAAAGCCCTCTCCCACTTTGAAATTATCCAGCAATAGAGAAAGAAATGACATGACAAGAACATCAAACAGAAGAAATTCACAGAAGGTGATTGGGCACTACTATATGATTCTCGGTTCTAAATGTTTCAAGGCAAACTCACCACCAGATGACTCGGACTCCACATCATTGATACAATTTATGACAATGGCGCAGTCATAATCAAGACCATAGATGAGACAGAATTCCCCATGTTGGTGAATGGACATAGACTCAAATTATACAGGAAACCACAGTCAAGGGAGGAATTCACACAAACACTCTATCAGAAAAATATAATGCTGATAGAGGACATAGATAATCACTTATTATTTTTGAAAAAAAGAAGAGAAAAAAAAATACATATATATATATATATATATATATATATTAAAAATTAAAAATTAAAAAAAAGAGAGAAAAAGAGAAAGAGAAAAAAAAATAAGAAGAAAAAATAGAAAAAAAGAAGGAAATAAACAAATCATCAAACGAGCCAATAGAAATTCAAGAGAGCAAGCGAGCCAACGGCAATAAAACCAAGCAACCAAGCAAATAAAGATTGAACAAAATCAATTTTCAAGCCAGCCAACAGCAATACAACCAAGCAACCAAGCAAATAAAGATCGAACAAAATCAATTTTCAAGCGAGCCAACAACAAATTCAGCCAAGCAAAAGCAAACATCAAGCGAGCCAGCACAAAAATGAAGAATCACAATTCATATAAGCAAAAGAAAAATCAAGCGAGGCAGCAAAAGAAAATCATAAAAGCGCAACTACAGATATACCGAAAATAACTACATACAAAGAGATAAACTACTACGAAACCCTGGGTCCATACGAAGACACCCACATCAACAGCTAAGGTATGCTAAGCATAAGAGGTAATCACTAAAATTTTTGTTTGCATTTTCAATCAAATCATTCTCCATACAAAAATTAATATTTCTCAGCTGAGGACAACTTTCAAGTATATTCAGCGACACGGTTCAGAGTAGCCCTACTAGATAATGATGACTGACCACAAGTAACCATACTGGGTCATGATGACTTACCACATCCAAGTCAAGAAAATGACGACCTCCATATATCGCCGCCATATCCTTTGATAATCAAAGCACCAACAAGAACAATGATGAGAGTGAATGCATAAAATAGTAAATAAGATAGAGAGGGATAAGTAAGAAGATCCAACTGGCGATATGAGTTTTCTCAGAAAATTAAGGATACAGAAAGAAGGACTCAACACTCAGCCAACAAAACAACGATCGATCCCGAGCAGGAAAGTAAGCCATTTGCCCCCAATATTTGTGGTTTGATGCTATTCGGAAATTACAGAAAATGACAAAGGGTTTAATAAAAGTGAGCCAGAAGATCATACACCCATATATGAAAAACCTCAGGTATTGACCATCCTCCGCACAGCAGGATGGATGTCGTTTATTATTGTCCTAAGAGGATATAACACAGCAATAGCCTTAGAGTTCACCCAAAACTTGAAACATATAAAGGAGGAGCAATACGTTACTCGGGTAAGGGGGTTGTGCATCAGATTAGATGAGGAGTCAATTGAAAAACACACATGCTTTCCAATGGGGTTGCATTGGGGAAGGGATGACAAAGAATCCAACCTGAGGGAAAAAGCAAATTTCTTTGGGCAGGGTGAGAGCTACGAAGAGGATAAGAACGGTGTTAAAAGAGATACTATGCCTAGACCATTGGATGATGTGGCTGCCATCATCCTGAAATATATGACATGCACGGGAAGGCTCAGCTACATTCCAACTTTTCACTTCATAATTTTGGACCTCCTAAGGAATAGGGGACACATCAGGTTGAACAACAACATCAGTATCCCCTTCTACCTTCTGCAGTCCCTTTGGGAGATGAGCAGGAAGTTAGTACAAGAAAAAGAGGACACGTTGGCTCATCACGGACTAATCAAGATGATCATTTACAAATAGTTGAAGGTTCAAATCCCAGAACTCTCATGGGAAGAATTCATCCTGGTCTCGACTGAATATGTCCAAGGGATGAAAGGCATATTGAATATAGGCACAACCCTTACCTCAGGATCAAAGGAGAAAAATTCCACCACTGCATCAGGATCCAAACGAAAAATCGACCTAGACAGTGATAATGAGGTGATGGTCGAAACTCTTATCAAAATAAAGCACTCCCGGGACACCTCCCGCTAGAAAACCTCAGGGACACCTATTGGAAAGCAAAGGTTGAAGCGGAAGAGCAGGAGATTAGTACAACAAGCCAGATCCAAGCAGATGAAAAAGAAAGAAAAATAAACAAGCCCCATAGTATAGGACCTGTCGGACTCTGAAGATAACGGGGCATAACATGAAAATCCTTCTACACCTTCCAGCAGAACTTTGTGAATGAGGAGATGAACACTGAAAAGGATGATCAACTGAATGAAGCATTGACAGAGCTGGCAAAAGTTGGAGAGGAGCTGGCCGCCATGAAAATCGAAGCATGACTCCACAGAAGCCATACTGTTTCACCGACTTCACCACCATTCATGCATGAAAAGACCCAAATCCTAAAAATGCAGCATGCGGTTCAATTAAAGCAGATGGAGCAGCAGAATTTGGCACTGAAAGAAAAATTAGGCCAAGCCCAGGAGGAATTGACCCAGAAAGACCAACGAATCCTGCAGTTAGAGGACACTCTAGCCATCATTGCCAGGATATATGAAGAAATACTGGGGTACAGGCCACCATCCCGGGTCTACACAGTCTATCTAAAGGAAAAATGGGGTCGGTTCCAATTGCAAAGGCTGAAGCAGGGTTTTCCCTTGGGGTTAACCACTCCTAAGCAATTTGTAGACACCTCCCTAGCTTGAACTGAGTTAGAAAAAGACCAGTTATGTGAATTCTCCTTGCACAATCTAGTGGTACCAAGCTCGCCAAATTGGTCACCAAACCCCTACATGGGTGATTTCCAACTGAGGGCGTTGTGCTCTTGGATGAATCATGAAGTAGAAAGAACCCAGGATGTTCATATCTACCAAGCAGAAGAATGGCATAATCCGCTATGGATAAGGTTTGAAGATACACATCCCGAGAAGGTGATTCAGGATCACTTTGTTATAACCTTCGATGAGGATCTTATCCCCATCCTTCTCAAGAAGCAACATGAAGCAATATCACACTTCGACAACACCACCCATAGCACGTTCAACGAAATTCAGGAAGCTATCAATGATAGGTGAAAAATAATTTCAAAGGACTTGAAAAAGCAGGAGCCTCACTCCCCCCATAGGCTGGAAGTCGCACTCACCAGAACAAGGTTGTACATGGAATCCTTGATAAAGAATCAACTCAAATGGATAGGAATGAAATTAATCCCACCTTTCTTTCTTCCTCTGGCCATTAAGGAATAGATCGATGAGGATGAGGAAAGGAGGACTTGGGCCATAGAAGAATAGAGCCAAGTTTATTACAGACAGGCAGTGGCTCCTAGAGTTGTTGCCCGAGATATCAGGGAGGCCATTGCGGAGCAGGATGAGTCACCCAAGGATGGGTAATATCTTCAAGTTCGGGGGAGATGATGAGCCCAGGATATAGGTACTCCATAGACTCCTTTTATGCCACACATAAGTGTTTATCAGACAATCCACTCGAGCGAATGCGAGTCGGATCTCCCTAGCTCAATGCAAGTCTAGAACAAATAAGACAGGCTACGAATGCATTTCCTAGATCTACTTAAGGATCGAGTACTAGATGTCTTACCTTTCACTTTGCTATCCTTTCTCCTGAATGTTTCTCCACATCTCACAGTCATCAGATCCAAGTTGCAAGACCTTCCAAGACAAGAAACAAGAGAAACAAGTAAAGGGCATCTATACAATAAGAGATCTAAGTGAACAGTTAAGCAGGTAAACTACTCAATATCATTACACACATGAACAATATTGGTGGAATCATTTGTATTACTGTAAAAATAGGGAAGTACATAGCAGAGGTATAGAACTACAACCAAAGCTTAACGCTGCAGCTTTTCTCCAACAAAGCCATTTGCCATTTCCTCCTAAGGAATCTTGAGTCTCTCAAGGATGAGTAGGGATCTCTCAAGAGTGATTTCACCAACATGTAGACACCATAGACTTCCTCCCTTTGGAGAGGGATAGAGATTCTCTTATATAGGACTAAGTGGATAGGGTATGGATAGAATAGGTTGAGATATGGTAGTAGAGAGATAGGGGATCCTCCCAAGGTGTTAGGAATCGAGTACCAACCCCCCTAGAGGTTAGGGATAAGGCCCCAAGTCAGCAAGTTTCGAGAAGAAACTCGAAGAAGCTATTTTTTCCCATTAACTGACTTCGTCACACCCTGAAATGAAGCAAGCTACAATGTCGCATGTTACATGAGTGAAACCTGCGACGACCTCTCAAAACCTGGTACAACTGGGTACAAATCCTCCCAGGTTAATTACTCAGTCAAGATATCTTCAGGGATGTATACATTGAATCTCGTGATGGTCAGATTTTGGGTGTAACAGAATGCCCCCCAAAGCATGAAGCTATTGAAGATAGACAGGTGAAATGATTTGGTAGAAGAAATGGCAATAGACCTGTCGGATGAAGGACACTACTGCAGTACAACTGACTCTGAACTGACAATCTCATATGAAGTACAACATGGTTTCCGACCAATACAATGCAGATCCATGGTAGTAATGACCGATTGAACACAATCATGGCTACCAGACACAAGCGTAGATCCATGATGAGATGATAACACAGCCACGACCAATACAAATGTGGATCCGTGTGATATAACTCAATACAAACTCCATCGCAACCTGGGTAAAACATGACTTCCCAGGGTATTCAAGCTAAACCCGCAATGATACGAATCTATCCATGTGATTACAAATGTCTTGATATCGAACATGGTAGAAACCACTTGATTACCGACCATTGATGTAAACCATTAACAAGCGCGAGGGAGATCACCATTGATGTCAATGATTCCCAAGGTATCACAGTACATATTATCAAGAGTGAATAAATGAGTTGAAGTCGAACGCAAGATGAAATCTTTCAATCAAGAGTCAATGATGTAAACTCATGTTGAGAGCGAGGTAACCTGCCATTGAGGCATGCAGGGCCAAGGTACTTGATTGGTTTCTAGATTCAATCATCGGATGATGAGTTGAAGTCGACAAGGATGAATCCGTCGAAGGAGGGCCATGATGAATCCCCCATCAATCGACACGAAACACGACAAAAATGTATAGAGTAGATCGGATGGTACAATAACATGCAAGATTGACTCAGAGGAGACCAACATGATGGCGGGTGTACTAACTGCAGATGATAAATGATGGACATGTTCTTGAACATGGGCATGGCATGACTTGGCAGTATTGATAGGACGAGTGCCACACAAATTCCTAAGGCAACTGATGATGGAAGCTTTCTTTGAATGATTCAAAGGAGTAACAAGACTCAAGAAATAAGTGGAACTCGAGGACAAACGGATGATCCAAGTGCTGTATGCAAATGCAAATGAGTGCCATGTTCAAGAACGACTACATACTGCCACTAACAAGGTACGTAACACAAAAGCTTTCCTTTTTCCCCACCATGAACAATGAGTGCCTCATGTGTTTTTTATGAGCTTGATGAGGGTAACCAGATGCTCAATATAGCTCATCTCATAAATGAGTCCAATCCCAAATATTTTTCGAACCTGGGATAGGAGGGGTTCGTCCCATGGTGGGCCCTTCAATGTAAGAGTTTAACGAGTCCATAGAAGGTAAACTCGGTCGTCATTTCATGTTTAGAGAATCTGAAAAGATCTAAAGAGGACTCCAATGGTCCTTTTTCGTAAAGTTAGCCTCATCACCCGAAAAAAGGGTAAAACAACGCGGGAGAGGACTCTTCCAGTCATGATTGGCTTGAGTATACCTTTTTCGTAATTAGTGCCCCCTGGTCCGAAAAAGGGGTAAACTATCACTGGGAAGACGGCCATTCAAATTCTTTTACAAGCGTGAACGCGACAAGTTCGCTTGGCAATCTTTTCATATTTCGAGAGCCTGAAAAGAGCTTAAAGATAGACTCTGGGGGGTTCCTTTTCTATAGGAGTTTAACGAGTCGAAAAAGTGATATATCGTAATTTGGTAACGTATTCTCATAGTTTCAAGAGCACGAGAAAGAACAAAGAGTAAGCTTATTAATTGCAATCTACAAAAAAATGGGTAAACGACAAAAACTCACAAGGGGTGTTCATACCTGAGATGACCGTTCCAATATGAAAATGGCGTAGAAAGGCACTTCACAACTCCTACACACTCGAAAACTAGGTCAAATAGTTAATCGAACGTTCAAATACAATAAAACTGATCCAAACTATAGCAAATAGCATAACGACATCAAATATTTGAAAAAGGAATATTCCATTTTGTTTTATAAATAGAAATAAAAACCAAATATAGTCACCATTGTTCTATTTGCCAAATTTGGGAGGAATAGTGCCATTTGCTGCCAGATCTTCACTTGTCAATTCCGGGAGCTACGATCAGCCATTTAACTTGCCATCAGGAATAGGTAACACTAAACTTCAACCAACAAAATTGTAGTGGTTTACAATTTTGATTTTTAGTCATTTTTTGGGGCTTTGGCTTGATTTGGGAAGGGCCATTGCATCCTCGGCTCGTCACAGTTGGCCCTTTCGGGAACTGCGATGAGACCGAGTCATCAAAAATGGAATATACATGGACTCCGACGATGTTTCCCTATTTGCAAAAACAGGGTGCGGCGACGACGACGTCCATTCCCAAACTCAAACAAAACTCAAAAGAAGGACTTCCAGTGGGTGAAGCAAGTCCTAACATTGTTAAAAAATTCCTGTTGACAGGCTCCAAGCATCCAAAATGGTTTTGGAATGGAGGGAAAGGGAACATGAATTAGATGATGAACAAGCTGCAAATTATCCACATTGTGTGGATGCTTTGAGAAACTGTGGGGTTCTCAAGTTCTTTCGCATTCATGGGATGAGATCCCAACTTCCACTACTGAACCCTATGCTCCAATGTTGGGATGCGGCCCAACAGTACTTCCTGATTGGTGAGCATGAGATTCACATAGATGTCGAGGACATCTATTTTCTAACTGGTTTGTCCTGAAGGGGGGACAATGTGACACTCACTGGATCACGTGGGAGTGATCGAACCGTGGAAGATTTGATCCGACAGCATTGTGGTCCCAATGCCCGTGCATCTAGCAGGAAGATTTGCATTAAATATGTACAGAAGCACCCATTGCGGGCCATTTTATTCACCATTACGAGGATGGCGGGGAGTCAAGCTCCTCACCAAGCCACCAGAGCACAGATGCTTTATGCGGAGGACTATTTGTCTCCAAAGAACTTCAACTGGTGCGAGGGGGTCCTCACAAATGTGTGAGCTCAGCTGAAAAAGTGTCAGTGGGGAGAGCTCAAACAGTTCGGCTATGGTTCTATAGTGATCTCATTCTTGCTAGAACGAGTTCACCTTTTGTGTCCTCAAGTACCACTAGAGGATAGGGACCTCAGAGATACACACATGGCCAGGTGGACCAATGTGATGGCTCGACATGGTGGAGGTCCTATCATCGGATTCCCCCCTGAGTTTTTCACTTGGCTGGTAGGCCAGTTACTGATGTGTTGATGCCTCGGATATTGTAGCATCAATCAGAAAGGGATTCTCCCCGAGAGATGGTCCCAGTTAGACTATCTCCCGTTTGGTGTAGGGAATCCGTCCGGTTAGCAGTTCCGGCAACCGTGGGTTTGGAGTTTAAATCCGATTCTATCGGTTATGGCCCGATCCACCTTTCTTTTGGATTTTATGTCTTTTAAATGATATGCAAATGCCCAGTAATATTTGATCTAGATGCTAATACAACAGATATAAGTCTAGAAAATGAAATAAATCTACCTATCCTTGCAGGGAACACGTTTTAGGATGAGCAATAAGTTGTAACAAATAACGTAAGGAAAGAACAGATAGCTGCTAATTCTCACAATTAAAGCTACAACAAGATAAAGATCTTTAGAAGATAGCTTCTAATTCGATATGGAACGCATCTATTGCTCACAAAAAAAAAAAAAGATTATTTAATCTACGTAGAAAGAATAAAGAAACAGATCTAAATGTGAACAAACTGAAATTAAATTTAAAGATCCCTGCAAGGAGCAAGTTAAAGGCATGAACAATGAGCCATACGAATTATCTTGAAGAAAGAACAGTTAGCCGTTTAATCAAAAAGAGAATTCTACAGCAATGGTGAATATATCAGCAGGTAGCTCCCGATTCACTATGAAATGCATTCATTGTTCACAGAAAAGAGAAAATCGCATGCACAGGAAGGAGCAAAATCATTGATACAAAGAAATAGTTCAGATGGTAAGAATGATCTCGCATTACAGAACAGCAGTCATTAGAATAGTCCAACATACATCCGTCCAACATCCCATGCAAAACGTCCATCTCCCGTGGCTTTTATTAGAAAATTCAATTTTACAGAAACGATACAAGATAGCTCGTAAAGGTTTCAAAATTTCCTTCCCTGCCAAAAGTCCCCTTGAATGCCACGTAGTGGATGATAGGGATCCACTGAATTTTATACACTGTGCCACCGGGCATGCCGAAGATTGTGCACATCATTAAAGCGATCAATCTGAAAGGAGCTCTCAGATTCTGTACGTCATATTCATCACTTCCTTTCTTTCTCAAATGTTTGCCTGCCATTAGCAGCTTCTTGGCCATCTCGACGTTATTCATCTGGCTCAACCATTCATCAATCAGAGCTTGTTGGACACGGGGAAATTTGTAGGCTGTCGCAATATACGCGGGTTGAAATGAGGCAATAGCCACTTTCCCGCTATCATTTATCACTCTCCCTTCAGCATCGGCATGTTGGAGTATCCATCCGATCACTTCAGCACAGGGGAACAGCTCAGGGCCGGTAGCGGCTCTAGTTATGCCTGAGGCTCTGATATTAAGATAAATCGGTCCTTCCTCTAGCAACATATCTGGGATTTCTTGGTCCCAGATCATTCTGTAGATGTCACCCCATCTAATTTCAGGAGGGACACCGGTGGTGCACCTAGTGTCCTGGAGTGAAGTTTCAGTTTTGAGTGGCGCAGGCTTCTTTTCTGTCATCTTAACCTTCTTCTTACCGGTTTTCGGCATCTTGACTTATCCCTAATAGCACCCATATACAAGTCATCATGAACTTGAGCAACATACTGTGAGATTTCAACAGAGAGCATCATCGTTTTTTAATATGAGAATGTGAAACTGTATGTTTAGGAAGCAAAATACACCATTTCAACCTAAAATACAAATTAAAACATTTGAATCTTTAAAAGGGAAGAATTTGGAATGCTCCCGAGAGGATAGGTGTATCGCGGAACAATCCGCTCTCGGGTTGCCCTGGGAGAAATGATGATCTTCGTTTCAGCAGGAATATGATTATCAATTTTGGCCATCCTAATTCTTTAAAGGGGTCGGTTTGGGATGCTCCTGTGAAGATAAGCGTGCTGCGAAAGCAGCGTACTTTCGGTTTAGCACTGGGGAAGAGGGTAACTTTCGTCACTGCTGCGGTTTGAAAGGCTAATTGCGGGTAAGCTCAGGTTGGAAAGACTCTGTGACGAAAAAGGAAACCCCTTTCGTATTTACGACCCGGCGAGGGCTTCGAATGTTATTGTTATTTATGGCACTTGCCGATGTGTTCTATGGGAAATTTTAGTTCGAGTGAGGGTAATGGCGCCGGAGACATACTGACGAAACAGCTCGGGTGGCCATAGTTTCGGGTTTCGGCTCGCGTAACTTAAAAGCTCACGGGCTTTGGGTGACTTAACAAGCTTAACTATGAGACCAGGGAGGAGCTCCTGCATTAACACATAAGCGGGGTTTTTCAGTCCCAATGTCGTCGTAATTTATAATAGAAAGGGGCTTCCTACGGCTGGTTTGATCAGGGGCGATGGCGCCCTTCTCTAGTTTAAAATGGGTAGCAGCTACGCCAAGACCGAGGTTTATAAAAGCCCGGGGCTACGTTTTAGCTTACGGCTGGGGACACAAAAGGTCCATGGGGCTTTCGCAGCTTTTGAAATAACGAGGCACGCGTCCCGGGGAGGAAAATGGGACAGGTTTAACCGTCCAAACTAGTTGTCTCTACCCACAAACGTTTATTCTCTCTCTGCTTTATATGACGAGAAGAACTTGATTCAAACCGTATTTGACGGGAAAAAATCACCCATGACGGGCGTTTTGCCCGTCAAACCCCACCAATGCCCATCATTTTCAAAAGAAAGGTAACCCAATAGCAATACAACGTGTAGGGGAAAAAATTTACGGTTAAGATCCTACCTGGCACCGTCGAGAAACGCTAATTGAGGTGGTCGTGAACGTGGTTGAGAAATCCGAGCTGGGGCAGTTTGCGCGGCGTCCAACAAATCGTCCAATTGGAGAATTAACAATGCGTTGGCTCGTACCCCCACCGCCTATTTAAATAGAACCGGCACGTGCGGAATTTAGTTTGGTGGGTGGGGCAATTAGTCGTGGTTTAAATATCGGTACGTCGGCGGTCACGTCAAGCCGTCTCGGTTTGCGTGCGACCGCCTCTTGCGGGACAAAATGGTGAACCGCTTCCGTCGTTTCGGGGAACGAAGGCGAATGGCCCCGCAAAAGGCCTCCGCGACGTGGAAGAGAAAATGTTCCGCAAAGCTCATCTCATTCGGGAGGATATCGCGGAAGCTTCCGCTGTTTCGGGAGAGAGTGGTGAATTGCTTCCGCAAGAGTCTTCCGCGACGTGATTAAGTTCTTTTGGCGGCCTCTTCGGGATGAAAACGTGAAGGCTCCCGAAACTGCGGAAAGCTTTCGTAAGTAGCTTCCGCAGTTTCGGAGGACTTCCGCCAACACTTCCGCAAAGGTCCTCGCGAAGAAATTTTTAAGTCTTTTCGGGCGGTTTAGACGAATGGCTCCCGCCGTTTCGGGAGCAAATCTTGAACTCTTCCGCAAAATTTTCTCGTAATCATTTCGAAAGCCTTTTCCGAGCGGTTTATGTGATCGGCTTCTGCCGTTTCGAAAAGGTAGCCAGGGAGCTTCCGCGGTTTCGGGAGCAAAGGCTGAAAGCTTCCGCGACGCTTCCTTGGCTTGTTTCGCAAAGTTCTTTCAAAAAATCTAAGTTCCTTTCACAGTTTCGGAAGAAGTTCAGGAATTTCACCGTGGTATTTCGGAAAGCTTTTGTGGATGGCTTCCGCCATTTCGGGAGGAAAGCCCGAAGGTTTCCGCAGGTTTTCGAAAGTTTTCTAAGTCTCTTTTCGGAAAGCTTATGCGAACGGCTTCCGTCGTTTCGGACAACTTCGCTGAATTCTTCCGCCATTTCGGGGGGCTTTCATCAGAAGCTTCCGCGATTTTAACAAAATATTCCAAATACTTTCGGGCATCTTTCCCAAGTTCTCCCGCCGTTTCGGGAAGAAAACCCCAAGGTTTCTGCAATTTTCCTTCTCACGGTCTGCGATTTGCAAACAAAATCTAAGTCCTTTTCTCGGAAAGGTTTTAACACACGTTTCCGCCCTTCTGATGATAAACCCAAAAGAGACACTACTGCGGGAAGATAGTTTGAGAGGCTCCGCAATTTCTTGGAAAAAATTTAAGTTCCGTTCCGGAAGGCTTAACAAAAGGCTTCCGCCTTTCGGGATAGAAACCCAAAACACTTCGCGTTTGCGGAAGGTTTGAACGGAGGACTCCGCCGTTTCGGGAAGGATTTCCCAATGGTTTCCGCGTTCTTCCAACAAAAATTTTCTAAGTCTTCTTTTGAGAAGCTTATGCAAGTTGCTTCCGCAACTACGGGGAGATAACCCGAGAGACTCCAAAACGTCGGGAAAAAATTCTAATTTCCCTTTAGGTTCCTTGGGGGAAAAATGGAAAGGTTTATGGCCATAATTTTCGTTGGGAAACAAGATTTCATGCTGAAAAACATAGATAACAGCTGGGATGGCTTCTCAAGGCAAACTTTCTACAAAAATGAGAGGAGGGGCCCCAATATGTACAAAAAAAATTGGGGGGGTGTTGCTGCAACAACAATGGCGAGTCGCTGGCGAACACAGATCTCTGAAAAATTTCTCTTCATGGTCCGAAACCTCATCAAAGACATCCATCTTGGCTGTACTACTCAGCTGAGCACTTTATTGTCATGTGAGGGGAAGAAAGCACTTTACCTTCCAGCCATTGGGGAAAAGGGGAGCTTTGAACGAGACATCTTCACCACTCTCAAAGGGCCAATATATGAGATTCATTTTAGGAGGGTCATCTTTCAGATGGTCACTACTACCAGACTCCACAGGATTTGCAACACCTTCTCATGGACATTATGGCTCTTGTTCCTCATTCCCATGCTGCTTGCATCCTTTGGGATGTTTGTATTTTGGAAAGCTTACCTGTTTGAGCCTTCCAGGGATATTTTCTTTTGGACATGATCTTTGCTTTAGGCTCCTCAATCCATAGTGCCCTTTTGTGTGAGTTAGATATTTTATTGATTTTATCAAACTTCACGGATGGAGAGGAGCCCATTTTGGGTTGGGCCTTTTGGACAACCTTCTTGATTTTACATGTCTTTTGCTCTTGTCTCAGCCATGATTTAATTGAGGCGAGAATATCTGGAAAACAGACTCTTGAATGTAGGCCATTTTGGCTGTTAAATTTGCCGCATGGAGTCATTTCAATACCCTATGTCCTCAAGAGGTGCTACTTTCCATGGGTCCAACTTCGGTAACCTTCTTGAGATGCCTTTAAAGTGTGAGAGTGGGTGGAGCCTAACGATAGTAGTGAAGATGGTCATAGGTCTCTGCTATTAAACAGGGTTAGTGTGACTAGCAGGGTAGGCTTCCTTCCTTCTGAACAATTCAGCGAGAGCACAACAGACCGGATTTACTTGAGCAGAGTTCCAGACTCATGGGTCGCAAGTTTTCTTTGAGAGAGTTATCTTCAACGGGGATCTCAACCAAAAGGGCATTCGAAAAACAAAACTTGTCGCAAAAGTTCAAATAACAAAGAGAGAAACAACATGGCCGAAAAAATAAAGCAACTAAAGGCTAAAGCAAAAAGAAAACTTTATTTATGTACAGGAAGTCTCGAAGAGACTATGCGAAGTATTGTTTCAGAGCGAGGCCATTGAGAGGAAGAGCTACTTCTTCTCCCTCGAGATTTGTCAATTTGTAAGTGGATGGGCCTAATTTTGCAGAAATTTGGTACGGGCCTACCCATAGATGTTGCAATTTCGTATGCATTCCTTTGCCTTCACGATTATGGTCCCATTTCAGGACTAAATCCCCAACTTCAAAATCTCTCTTACCGGATTTCCTCTTATCGAACCATCTCTTAACTATGTCCTGGTGTTGATGGAATCGGTCTTTAGCTTTGTGTCGGGCTTCTTCCAGTTGAAGCAGGGCGTTGATCCTGGATTAAGGCTTGGCTACCAGAACCCCGAGAGGCTTGGGACAATTGCAAGGATGGTAGTAAGATGTTTGGGGCGAGGATGGCTTCCTTGCCATAGACAAGAGTGAAGGGGGAGACACCTAAAGCGTTCTTCGGGGTTACCCTATCTGCCGATAAGGCGCTCGGGAGAGCCACATGCCAACTTCTCTGGTTTTCTATCACAGTCTTCTTAAGAATTCGAATCAGATTCTTGTTTGAGGATTCAGCTAATCCACTCCCCTGAGGGTAGTAATTGGTTGAATAATGCAACTTAATTCCCCATTCATAAACAAACTCATTTATCTTGCAAGATGAAAAATAAGTAGCATTATCAAAAACAAGGGAAATTGGAACCCCAAACCTGGTTATGATGTTCTCTTTCAAGAAGCTGATGACTGCGTCTTCATTGATCTTGCGCAACGGGGTGGCCTCCGTCCACCTAGTGAAGTAGTCGGTAGCTGTCAGGATGTATCGATGTTGCAATGAAGAATTTGGATTGATTTCTTCGATAACATCTATACCCCATTGTTCAAAAGGTTCAGAGATGATGACCGGCTGCAATGGTCCTGCGGCCTTAGGTAACTTCCCAGCACTTCTTTGACATACGTCACAGTTTCGTGCATACATGTGGGCATCTCGGAACAAAGTGGGCCAATAATAACCAACTCTTAGTATCTTGTGTGCTGTTGTCTCACCCGAATAATGTCCGCCTGCGGGGCCATCATGCAATTCTTTGACAACTTTGTTTGCATCTTCCTTTTCTAGGCATCTGAGAAGAACTCCATCATAATTCTTCCTGAAAAGAATCCCATCAATGATTTGATAAGGTGTTGATTTCAAGCGGAGTGCCCTTCTTTGCTTAGATTTCCAGTGTTCAGGTAGATATCCCTACTGCAAATAGTGTACCAGATCCCTATACCATGACTGGGGAGCTGTGAAGATATGACACACCTCAACCGAATTTAACTCTGCCTCATTCTTCCAATGTTGTTCTTCATCAGTTGAGTTTCCCGCAAGTAATTTGCATAGGCCTTGCCCTTTGATGATTGTAGCTGGTTTAAATTCCAAATCATACTCCCGCAGAGCTGTGACCCAGTTCCCTCTCCTTTCTCCCAATTCCTTTTGAACGAAAAGGGATCTAACAGCCGGATGGGGAACTATGACTTTAGTTCTGTTCTTCAGAATGTATGGCCTAAACTGCTTGACCGCTTTGAAGACCGCATACGCATGCTTGTCAACTACGCGGTAATTCAGTTCAGCCCCCTGCAGACTAGTGCTCATAAACGAGATTGGGTATTCATCCCCCAACTCCACCTTTTGCGTGAGTACAGCTGCGAGAGAGTCATCTGAAGCAAAGGTATACAAGATGAAATCCTTATCAAAATCTGGGCTTCTTAAGGAAGGAACCTTAGCTACAGCTGCCTTGATATCTCTAAATGCGTCCTTCTCCAAATTTGTCCACTTGAATTGTATGCTTTGTTTAACCATCTGTTGCAATGGCTTAACAATTTGTGCGAAATCCGGAACAAATCTGAGGACAAAATTGATGGTGCCCATAAAAGACTGCATAGATTTCTTGTTGTGAGGCATTGGAATCTTATTAATAGCTTGGACTCTTTCTTGATCAATTGACACTCCCCTTTTGGAGATGATATGACCTAAGAGCTTACCTTCGGGAACAGCAAACACACTCTTCTTGGGATTCAAGGAAATACCATATTTCCGGCAGCAATCAAAAATATGCTTTAGATGCACGACATGATCTTCCCTTTTCTTTGAAAAGACTATCACATCATCTAAGTAAACAACAACACATTGCCCACCCAATCCTCGGAAGGCAATATCCATCGCCCTTTGGAATGTAGCTCCTGCATTTATCAAACCAAATGGCATTCTTCTGTAGGCGAAATTTCCCCACTTAGTTCTGAAAGTAGTCTTAAGGCGATCTTCTTCGGCTACTAACACTTGATTGTAGCCAGAGAAACCGTCGAGGAGAGAAAACAGTTCGGATCCCGACACCATTTGTAGGATCTGCTCCATTGAAGGTACGGGGTAGTTGTCTTTATCCGAGGCTTTGTTTAAATTTCTGAAATCTACACATAGCCTTATTTCTCCTGACTTCTTTCTTACGGGAACCAATTTTGCAACCCACTCGGAATGCCGAACTTTGAAAATTATCTTAGCGTCTAGGAGCTTCTTTAATTCCTTTTGGATCAACGGTTCTAGAGTGGGATGCATTCTTCTTAACTGCTGCTGAAATGGTTTGACGCCCACTTTCATTGGTATAACATGCTGAATAATGTGGACGTCATATGTTTTCAGATCTTCATAGGTCCATGCAAAAACATCCTTGTATTGTTTGAACAGTTTAATGAACCTTTCTCTTTCTCCTGGTGAACAACACTTGCCAAGGTTGACAAATCTTGGTTCTGCCTCGGTACCCAAATTAACCAACTCATGTTGCATTGACGAGCTATTAGTTTTGGTATTAGCTGGCCTTTTGAACTTATTTTGAAGATCGAACAGCATTTCGAGGGACCTTACCCCCTTGGGCATGAAATTTCCCTTCTCCTCATCCTTCTTCATCAAATCAGCATCGTGTTCTTCCTCATCTATTGCAGCCCCTTGAAAGCTATCTTCGTTTGTTAGGAAGCTGATAATTTGTTCATCATCATCGAAGACTCTGAAGTTCGTGATGTTATCGGGAACGGAAGGCCTGAAAATCAATTCAATTGAGCATTTATTATTTGATGGCACCAATCTAGAAGCAGATGTTGCTAACAAATCAGCAGCAGAATTTTGCAATCTAGGAATTGATTTTATATTGAAAGCGTCAAAATGCATAATTAAATCCCATACCTCAGCCTGATAACCCTTCAAATGAGGTGAGAGGCAATGAATGGTGTCCCTTACCTGTCTCACAACTATCTCGGAGTCACCAAAGACCTTCAGGTACTTAACATTTAAGCCAATGGCTTTCTTTAATCCATGCACCAAAGCTTCATATTCAGCGGTGTTATTAGTACAATCGAATTCTAATCTACAAGACAAAAAATACTTGTTTCTTTTTGGATCCATTAGAACACAACCGGCTCCGGATCCTTCCAGAGTTTTAGAACCATCAAAGTATAATGTCCAAAAGGTATCTTTAGATTCAACTAAGTTAGTCTCTTTGTGATCTATGTCAGTAACTAAATTGACTATGTTACAATCAACATCATCAGCCCGAGAGAAATGAAGGAGATCGGACCGTTTATCTGATTCATGGCTAATGGTTTCAGATTGATAATTACCCGGATCCATTTCTAAGAAGTAATTCCCTAGAACCGAGGATGAGAAGGCTACAGCCTCATTCTTTTCTTCTAACTGAGTTACGTTTTGTTTCATATGAGGTTCCCTAAGAACTTTAATCTGATTCTGTCTGTTCTGATAAGGCAGCCATAGGTGTGACCAATCAGTAGAAAAATAGCCACTTAGCTTGGTAGACCAATCCCTACTTAAAATCAGCCCATAGGCTTCAGGGATATCGACCACCATTATGTCAATGAATTGACAGACTCTAGGGTCAACTGATAGTCTAATTAAAACATCTTTCATCTCCCCAATAACCTTGACAGCAGTCCTATCTAATTGGATAATTTGAGCTGGAGATGGCACGGGATGCCCATTAATTTTCCTACAAATTGACAGTGGCATAACGTTTGAGGATGCTCCAGAATCTACCAAACAGTTGTGAACATTATGGTTGAAAATTTTGAACGTCAATAGGAATGGCAAAGTTTGAGATTTAGACTTCCCACCGATGCTAGCCTCGTTAATTTCGGGACTGTTTTGAGAATCTGTTAATGGAATGTTGGTCTGAGGTTGCAGAACATGCAGCAGTTTGTCTCGTTGATGGGGCAAGCTACACATGTCAAATATTGACACATTGGCTTTGACTTTCTTGATGTCTCCGATAATATCGTATCCTATGTTAGATTCGTTTCCAATTCGAGCTTGCTGATCTGTTTTGCTCGTTGTGACCTTAGGTGGTTGAACTATGGAGTCAGCGCTTGGCTGTTTGGTCACTGTTTGGCTAACTTTGGGTTGTTGTGGGATAACTATTATATGCCTCCTAGGCGGCTCTTTTGAGACTTTAGGCTTATGAGGAGCTATGCTTGGCACGGGATCGGCAATAGGGCCTTTGCTACGAGTAGCAACATTTACGGTGGAGGGAGAACTATCTATGGGATCCTCTTTTTCTAATTCAGTCATAGGTACCTAATCCCATAGCACCATAGTAGTGTCCGGGGTTGGTTCCTCAATCTCAGGGCTCGACTCCTATGGAGAAACATCCTGGTCTGGGATCTAAGAATCTAACATTTGGTTCATGACCAAGCTCATGGAATTGATCCATTGCGGGCAGCTCTTTTCCGAGTGCGGTTCTTGGTGAAAAGTGCATAAATTTTCCATCCCAATCTCATTCAAGTTTAAAACAGGGGCAGCGTTCATTGGTGGATGAGACTGTTCCCCGTCTTCCCTTCTTTTATAAAATGGCTTGAAAGGTTTCCTAGATGTGCTGGCAGCCTTGTCTTTCTCGAGATCTATGATTTTGTTAGATAATTTCTGCATCATCTTGACTACATTTTCCATGTCTGTAGATGGCTCTTCTTTACCTCTAGTGAGCAGCAAAGGTTTTTTGCTAGCTGCTGGTTTTGGATCTACATCTAAGGCATGTTTAGCGATGCTATCAGCCTCTTCCTCTACCTTTCTAGCTTCCTCAAAGTTCTCTATCAGGGTAGTTTTCTTGGATCGTTTTACGAACATTGCGATTGGTCCTTCAAGAGATGTTGTGTAGTATTCAATCAGAGACTCCTCTGCTGGTTTATTAGCTTCACTGAATTTATTTAACAGCGTGGTGAATCTTTGATTAAAGTCTTGGACCTTTTCTTTCTTTTCCATTCTCATGGATAAGAGTTCTTTCATAAGCGTGGCCACAGTCTTTTGGTTTCCGTATTTCTTTAAGAAACACTTTTCGAATTCGTCCCAACTAGAGATTGAGCTGGGTTGTAGGCTAAAGTACCATGACGATACTTTTGGCTCGAATGTGTACGGAAACAACCTGGAGACTACGTCTTCATGTTGTACATTCAAAAGGTTCAGAGCTAAGTAAAAACTCTTGAGGTGATCTTCCGCCGAAATGGCTTTCCCTGGATCGTACTTAGGCAAGACCTTTTCTGGGTTTTTAGGAAGATTATGGAATGGTCCAGCTAAGTTCAGCGCTCCCCTTGCTCTCCAAGCAGGTACAACCATGTTTGGATGTGGAGACCTGGGTGGAGAATTGTATGGTGAATTGTGAGGAGTACTTTTGGGAGTGGTAATTTCTTCAAGGTTTTCTTGGTCTGAAATTTTGTCTGAGTTTTCCAGATCTGCCTTGTTAAGAGTGTCAGAGATTTCTTCCAAAGTCAGATTCACAAGTTCTTCGAAACTTTGAACAAGAACCGAATCTTGGGTGTATTGTGGCTCCTTTCTAGGGGTAGTTTTCTTGGGGAGGAAATTGATAGCGTTAAAACCACCTAGCTGTTTAACGTAGGATCTGGTATGTCTCCTCAAATCCTCTATTTCTGCAAAAGGGACAGCGTACAAAGATTCTTGAATCTCGGGGTCAGAAATGAGGCGTTCTTGATTTGTTAATCCAAGATCTGGGCTGTTCGAAATGCTGTCTTTTAGCGGGTTTTCAGTGTCCTCTATGGCAGTGGGAGATTTTCCTCTATCAGCCATGCACTTTCAGGCCCTCCTTCTAGCGCCAAAAACTGTTGATGCCTCGGATATCGTAGCATCAATCAGAAAGGGATTCTCCCCGAGAGATGGTCCCAATTAGACTATCTCCCGTTTGGTGTAGGGAATCCGTCCGGTTAGCAGTTCCGGCAACCGTGGGTTTGGAGTTTAAATCCGATTCTACCGGTTATGGCCCAATCCACCTTTCTTTTGGATTTTATGTCTTTTAAAAGATATGCAAATGCCCAGTAATATTTGATCTAGATGCAACTACAACAGATCTAAGTCTAGAAAATGAAATAAATCTACCTATCCTTGCAGGGAACACGTTTTAGGATGAGCAATAAGCTGTAACAAATAACGTAAGGAAAGAACAGATAGCTGCTAATTCTCACAATTAAAGCTACAACAAGATAAAGATCTTTAGAAGATAGCTTCTAATTCGATATGGAACGCATCTATTGCTCACAAAAAAAAAAAAAAGATTATTTAATCTACGTAGAAAGAATAAAGAAACAGATCTAAATGTGAACAAACTGAAATTAAATTTAAAGATCCCTGCAAGGAGCAAGTTAAAGGCATGAACAATGAGCCATACGAATTATCTTGAAGAAAGAACAGTTAGCCGTTTAATCAAAAAGAGAATTCTACAGCAATGGTGAATATATCAGCAGGTAGCTCCCGATTCACTATGAAATGCATTCATTGTTCACAGAAAAGAGAAAATCGCATGCACAGGAAGGAGCAAAATCATTGATACAAAGAAATAGTTCAGATGGTAAGAATGATCTCGCATTACAGAACAGCAGTCATTAGAATAGTCCAACATACATCCGTCCAAGATCCCATGCAAAACGTCCATCTCCTGTGGCTTTTATTAGAAAATTCAATTTTACAGAAACGATACAAGATAGCTCGTAAAGGTTTCAAAATTTCCTTCCCTGCCAAAAGTCCCCTTGAATGCCACGTAGTGGATGATAGGGATCCACTGAATTTTATACATTGTGCCATCGGGCATGCCGAAGATTCTGCACAGCATTAAAGCGATCAATCTGAAAGGAGCTCTCAGATTCTGTACGTCATATTCATCACTTCCTTTCTTTCTCAAATTTTTGCCTGCCATTAGCAGCTTCTTGGCCATCTCGACGTTATTCATCTGGCTCAACCATTCATCAGTCAGAGCTTGTTGGAAACGGGGAAATTTGTAGGCTGCCGCAATATACGCGGGTTGAAATGAGGCGATAGCCACTTTCCCGCTATCATTTATCACTCTCCCTTCAGCATCGGCATGTTGGAGTATCCATCCGATCACTTCAGCACAGGGGAACAGCTCAGGGCGGGTAGCGGCTCTAGTTATGCCTGAGTCTCTGATATTAAGATAAATCGGTCCTTCCTCTAGCAACATATCTGGGATTTCTTGGTCCCGGATCATTCTGTAGATGTCACCCCATCTAATTTCAGGAGGGACACCGGTGGTGCACCTAGTGTCCTGGAGTGAAGTTTCAGTTTTGAGTGGCGCAGGCTTCTTTTCTGTCATCTTAACCTTCTTCTTACCGGTTTTCGGCATCTTGACTTATCCCTGATAGCACCCATATACAAGTCATCATGAACTTGAGCAACATACTGTGAGATTTCAACAGAGAGCATCATCGTTTTTTAATATGAGAATGTGAAGCTGTATGTTTAGGAAGCAAAATACACCATTTCAACCTAAAATACAAATTAAAACATTTGAATCTTTAAAAGGGAAGAATTTGGAATGCTCCTGAGAGGATAGGTGTATCACGGAACAATCCGCTCTCGGGTTGCCCTGGGAGAAATGATGATCTTCGTTTCAGCAGGAATATGATTATCAATTTTGGCCATCCTAATTCTTTAAAGGGGCCGGTTTGGGATGCTCCTGTGAAGATAAGCGCACTGCGGAAGCAGCGTGCTTTCGGTTTAGCTCTGGGGAAGAGGGTAACTTTCATCACTGCTGCGGTTTGAAAGGCTAATTGCGAGTAAGCTCAGGTTGGAAAGACTCTGTGACGAAAAAGGAAACCCCTTTCGTATTTACGACCCGGCGAGGGCTTCGAATGTTATTGTTATTTACGGCACTTGCCGATGTGTTCTATGGGAAATTTTAGTTCGAGTGAGGGTAATGGCGCCGGAGACATACTGACGAAACGGCTCGGGTGGCCATAGTTTCGTGTTTCGGCTTGCGTAACTTAAAAGTTCACGGGGTTTGGGTGACTTAACAAGCTTAACTATGAGACCAGGGAGGAGCTCCTGCATTGACACATAAGCGGGGTTTTTCAGTCCCAACGCCGTTGTAATTTATAATAGAAAGGGGCTTCCTACGGTTGGTTTGATCAGGGGCGATGGCGCCCTTCTCTAGTTTAAAATGGGTAGCGGCTACGCCGGGACCGAGGTTTATAAAAGCCCGGGGCTACGTTTTAGCTTACGACTGGGGACACAAAAGGTCCATGGGGCTTCCGCAGCTTTTGAAATAATGAGGCACGCGGCCCGGGGAGGAAAATGGGACAGGTTTAACTGTCCAAACTAGCTGTCTCTACCCACAAACGTTTATTCTGTCTCTGCTTTATATGACGAGAAGAACTTGATTCAAACCGTATTTGACGGGCAAAAATCGCCCATGACGGGCGTTTTGCCCGTCAAACCCCACCAATGCCCATCATTTTCAAAAGAAAGGTAACCCAATAGCAATACGACGTGTAGGGGAACAAATTTACGGTTAAGATCCTACCTGGCACCGTCGAGAAATGCTAATTGAGGTGGCCGTGAACGTGGTTGAGCAATGCGAGCTGGGGTAGTTTGCGCGGCGTCCAACAAATCGTCCAATTGGAGAATTAACAATGCGTTGGCTCGTACCCCCACCGCCTATTTAAATAGAACCGGCACGTGCAGCATTTAGTTTGGTGGGTGGCGCAATTAGTCGTGGTTTAAATACCGGTACGTCGGCAGTCACGTCAAGCCGTCTCGGTTTGCGTGCGACCGCCTCTTGCGGGACAAACTGGCGAACCGCTTCCGCCGTTTCGGGGAACGAAGGCGAATGGCCCCGCAAAAGGCCTCCGCGACGCGGAAGAGAAAACGTTCCGCAAAGCTCATCTCATTCGGGAGGATATCGCGGAAGCTTCCGCTATTTCGGGAGAGAGTGGTGATATGCTTCCGCAAGAGTCTTCCGCGACGCGATTAAGTTCTTTTGGCGGCCTCTTCGGGATGAAAACGTGAAGGCTCCCGAAAATGCGGAAAGATTTCGTAAGTAGCTTCCGCAGTTTCGGAGGACTTCCGCCAACACTTCCGCAAAGGTCCTCGCGAAGAAATTTTTAAGTCTTTTCGGGCGGTTTAGACGAATGGCTCCCGCCGTTTCGGGAGCAAATCTTGAACTCTTCTGCAAAATTTTCCCGTAATCATTTCGAAAGCCTTTTCCGAGCGGTTTATGTGATCTGCTTCCGCCGTTTCGGAAAGGTAGCCCGAGAGCTTCCGCGGTTTCAGGAGGAAAGGCTGAAAGCTTCCGCGACGCTTCCTTGGCTTGTTTCACAAAGTTCTTTCAAAAAATCTAAGTTCCTTTCACAGTTTCGGAAGAAGTTCGAGAATTTCTTCGTGGTATTTCGGAAAGCTTTTGTGGATGGCTTCCGCCGTTTCAGGAGGAAAACCCGAAGGTTTCCGCAGGTTTTCGAAAGTTTTCTAAGTCTCTTTTCGGAAAGCTTATGCGAACGGATTCTGTCGTTTCAGACAACTTCGCTGAATTCTTCCGCCGTTTCGGGCGGCTTTCATCAGAAGCTTCCGCGATTTTAACAAAATATTCCAAATACTTTCGGGCGTCTTTCCCAAGTTCTCCCGCCGTTTCAGGAAGAAAACCCCAAGGTTTCCGCAATTTTCCTTCTCACGGTCTGCGATTTGCAAACAAAATATAAGTCCTTTTCTCGGAAAGGTTTTAACACACGTTTCCACCCTTCTGATGATAAACCCAAAAGAGACACTACTGCGGGAAGATAGTTTGAGAGGCTCCGCAATTTCTTGGAAAAAATTTAAGTTCCGTTCCGGAAGGCTTAACAAAAGGCTTCCGCCTTTCGGGAGAGAAACCTGAAACACTTCACGTTTGCAGAAGGTTTGAACGGAGGACTCCGCCGTTTCGGGCAGGATTGCCCAATGGTTTCTGCGTTCTTCCAACAAAAATTTTCTAAGTCTTCTTTCGAGAAGCTTATGCGAGTTGCTTCCGCAACTACGGGGAGATAACCCGAGAGACTCCAAAACGTCGGGAAAAAATTCTAATTTCCCTTTAGGTTCCTTGGGGGAAAAATGGAAAGGTTTATGGCCAGAATTTTCGTTGGGAAACAAGATTTCATGCTGAAAAACATAGATAACAGCTGGGATGGCTTCTCAAGGCAAACTTTCTACAAAAATGAGAGGAGGGGCCCCAATATGTACAAAAAAAATTGGGGGGGTGTTGCTGCAACAACATGATGGTGGAGGACTTTTTATATAGTGGCATTGGCTTCACAGATGACCCAGACTTGCCGCTGCCTAAGGGAGCAGCATGGGGAGACCTCGGTAAGAACAAACAACCCTTGAACTTTTTAATTTTTGTTCATTTATGATTTTTATGATATAGTGATGACAGGTGAACAATAGATGTGGGGCCTATACGACTAGTGGGGACTTCTCTTCTGGCTAGGAGAGAGAGAGGAGAGGGAGCGATGGTGGATCCAGCTATGCATGCTACCATCGTGGAGATGGACAGAGTCTACGCCAACCTGATTGGGTTGACACTAGCTATTTCTGAGCCGACGGTAGATGAGGTGTCGCGGCCCATGCAGGTGCACACGGTTGGAGCGACTGCTCGCTTCAACGCACTTCTTCGCAAGGTTGCGAGAGCAGTGGACTGTTTCTAGACTCAGTCGGCTAGGGCTGCTAGACCACCTAGGGTTGTACGGACTAGGCAATAGGCCACATGTTGTCATTTTGTGTGTACTGAGAGCTTAGAGGCCCCTAAATTTTGTACTACTGAAAGCTGCGAAGCTTCAGATTTTGTAGAGACTTACTGAAAGCTATCGGGCTTTAAATTTTTGTATCAGCACTACCTTTTTGAGATTATATATATATACAGATAGTCCAATGATTTATACATTATGTGTTTCAAAAAATAATGATGTGATCTTGTTTATATGCTTGCTTCTATACAGTGCATTATTTACATGTTGTGAATGATTTTACATGTTATGAGTATCATGTGTGTGCGATGTACCAATCTAGAATGAATTTGGCCATCGAGTCAGCAACTGTGTTTAACTCTCTTGGAATGTGCAGGTATTGAATGGCTTCAAACGACCTTTCCAAGAGACGAACCCGTCTAAAGAGACGAATTAGGGTAGGATCACGGATAGCGTAAACCCGGTTAAGATGGGAAACCACCAATTGAGAATCCATGTGGATGACAATGTGGTTCATACCCAAGGAAATTGCATCAGTTAAGGTTCCAACTACCGATAGATACTCTGCGGCATTATTGGTTGCAAATCCAAGGCAACTTCCTCCTAAACTGATGAGCTCACATGTTGGGGAATACAGTACCCAGGCTACGGAGGCAAGGTTATGGGTATGTCGGCTGGCGCTATCCACGAATCCATAGCACATTGCCATCTACACATGCAGACAGAACATGGTATTAGAAGAGAAAACAAGATCTAAAGACACTAAAAAAAAAGTGCGTCACACCACACAAAAACACACAAGCACGCAATGTACAGTATATACAAGAAAATATATGCATGAGAGGGTCAGGCATAGTACCTCTTTAGGTAAATCCCATTACGGGGTTCACCCAAAGATATTCCGTACTCTGCGGCATTATTGGTTGCAAATCCAAGGCAACTTCCTCCTAAACTGATGAGCTCACATGTTGGGGAATACAGTACCCAGGCTACGGAGGCAAGGTTATGGGTATGCCGGCTGGCGCTGTCCACGAATCCATAGCACATTGCCATCTGCACATGCAGACAGAACATGGTATTAGAAGAGAAAACAAGATCTAAAGACACTAAAAAAAAAGTGCGTCACACCACACAAAAACACACAAGCACGCAATGTACAGTATATACAAGAAAATATATGCATGAGAGGGTCAGGCATAGTACCTCTTTAGGTAAATCCCATTACGGGGTTCACCTGAATATATTCCGTCATAATCTTCAAGCTCGTAAGCTCCCTTTTCCGAAACATGTTTGATGATGTAAGGTCCGTGCCACTTGGACTCGAACTTTCCTGCTCCTAGTTTGTCATGCTTCTGGTCGTATGTGAGGACCAGGTCACCTTCGTTGAATATACGGGGTTCAATTGACTTGTCGTATTGAGCTTTGATGCGTTTCTTGTGTGCTTCATTAGCAAGAGCAGCATCTCAGCAAGACTCATCAAGTTTTGCTAAGTACAGGAAACGTTCTTCCTCGGAAGTAGTGTTAAGAAGAAGTTCGACAGCGAGTTGCAGAGACGGAATTTCGCACTCTATAGGAAGGACAGCTTCCAATCCATACACCAGTTGGAAAGGAATGAAACCTGTGGCGATTTTAATGGAGGTTCTGTAGGCCCATAATGCTGAAAAGAGTATAGTATGCCAGTTGGACTTGTGCGTACCTACCATCCGTTTGACCATAGTTTTCAAGACCTTGTTAATAGCCTCGACCTATCCATTGGATTGCGGGTAGTAAGGTGTTGAGTTTTCATGTCGAAAACCCAATCTATCGCTTAGTTCATCAACCATATGGTTCTGAAAGTGAGAACCATTATCGGTAACTATAGCCTGAGGAACTCCAAACCGCGCTATTACATGATTGAACATGAAGAGTGCGGCGGTTTTGTCGTCGTTTTGGTATGTAGGAATTGCCTCAGCCCACTTTGTGAAGTAATCTACAGCTATGATGATGTAACTATGCCCCCCGGCCGAGGTAGGATTACAATGCATAAAATCGATGCCCTATTTTGCAAAGGGTCCCACAGCAATAACTGGGTGTAACGGGGCAGGATGAGTGCGCTTCTTCGAATGGAAGTGTTGGCATGGAGGACATCTTTTCACGGCCTCAATACAATCTTTGAAGATAGTAGGCCAATAATATCCTGCGCATAAAATATTCTGGGCTATAGCCATCCCAGAGAGGTGACCGCCACACGCCCCAGTGTGACAGTCATTCAAAACGTGTTCAGCCTCATCGTGAGTTAGACAACGTCGAAGAATGGAATCGATGCCACGACGGTACAAAGTATCACTGATGATCATATAATACTTAGCATGGTGACGAATTCGACGACGTTCATCACGAGAGAGTTGAGGGTTGAAGTGTTGGGTTTGAAGATATAAAGAAATATCTATATACCACAGATCGATCGTACTGACGAGAAACAGTTACTCCTCTAGAAAGGATTCATTGTGCTCAACTTCTACATCAGAACGGGGAAGGTCACAAATAAGCTTAGCAAACACCAGGGATTTTTTGGACTTGGCTTTCTTGAAAAGAAGATCGAATTCTTGCAGTACCACGTTCCAGCGTGAACACTTGCCCCCAAGCACCTGACGTGTCAGTACGTGGTACATGGGGTTCACGTCTGCAATGATGGTGGTGGTGCGGAGCAGGATGTAGTGTCGGGACTTTTGCACGGCGATGACCGCCGCGAAAGCAAGTTTTTTGACATGTGAATATCTAGTTTTAGTTTCAGTGAGACCCTTACTTGCATAGTATATTACATGTTCCTGGGCGTTTTGATCCTCCTGTACCAAAACCATGGAGATAGTGGTAGCAGAAGCAACGAGATATAAAATGTAATCTCGGAAATAATTCGGCGGTTGGATTACGGGGGCATGCATGATGGCATGTTTGATGTTGTCGAAGGATTTTTGAGCTTGATCATCCCAAATGAACGGGACGTCCTTCTTAAGCAACCTCGTGTACCCCTTAGTCTTTTCCACGAAATTACAAACAAAACGTCTTAAATAAGTTTCCTTCCCTTGGATACTTTGAAGTTTCTTCACAGTGGTGGGAGGTGGGAGGTTGACAATGGCCTCCACCTTTAAGGGATCAATGCGGATCCCATCCTTCGAGACTATAAATCCTAAGAGGCGTCCGGATTCAATGCAAAAGATACACTTGTGAGGATTCAGACGGATGTTTTACCATCTGCATCTGAGGAAAATGGCCGTCAGATGATCCATGTGGAACTCACACTGCTTTGAATGAGCAGGGAGATCGTCCAGGTAAGGTTCCACAAAGTCCTTAATGTCATGGAATGCATACGACATGGCTCGCTGGAATGTGGCACCAGCATTTTTAAGGTCAAACGGGAGTTTGCGATATGCAAACGTACCCCAAGGACAGATGAAATCCATCTTATGTTGGTCGACTGGGTTGATCTCAATCTGGTTGTAACCAAAAATGGCATCCATGAATGAAAAGATGACGCTTCCAGCATAATTGTCGATAATCTGGTCAATGAACGGGGTCGGGTAGTTGTCCTTTGGACAAGCCTTGTTAAGGTCTTGATAATCAACACAGATGCGAATGGTGCCCTGCTTTTTTTTCACAGGGATGATGTTTGATACCCAATCCATCAACGAGACAGGATAAATGAAACCAGCCTTTAAGAGTTTTTCAATCTCTGACTTGATCGCTGCAGTCTTCCGGGGGTGTACCGGTCGCAACTTTTGACGTACAAGTTTGATGTTAGGATAGGTTTTTATTTCGTGAGAAACAATCCCGAGGTCTATCCCGGGCATCTCCTCATAGGACCAAGCGAATACGTCTCGAAATCGCTTGAATAAGGCCATACCAATAGTTATTTCTTTAGGGGAACACTTCTGGCCTATGAGAATGTGTTCCACTACACCAGGTTTTACCGATATGTCTATCGGGGTGGTAGGCTCAATGTTGGCCAAGTTACCCTCAGTGTCTGAAAGACATGTAAGTATGGGAGAATGAGGGAACGGGTAGATATCTAGGAAAAAGATGGTGTGAATGTTGTTCTCTATGTACTCCAACGGTGGAAGAAAAGAGGACCTATGGTGAAGGTCATCCCACGGGCCATCATCAACATTCATAACTTCCATGATGGACTCATCTGAATGAAAAGTTTGAAGTAAGAGATCGGGTAGGGATGATTCCCATTGTAGAGAACAAGATAGGGAGGCCATGGTTAGGTGGTCCTCCGGTGCTGATTGGATAGCCTCGTAAATACGTTCAGTGGGTGAAAGAGGCATTACATCTCCAATCAAGTGTGTTGTGGCTTCGTCCGGTACAATCCAAGTATCAGTAGAGCGAGATGAAATCTCTGCGGAAATCATGTTCACCGAGGCAACATGATTAGGGGGGTCCGAAATGGGAAAAATGCCCATGAGAGATGAATCTTTCAAAAGGCCAACCCCTATACTCTCATACTGTTTTGACGTTTGTCCAATGGAAGGAACATGGTCACCAGGATGAGTAGTAGTGTCCGACGTGCAAAAATATAATTGGTCGATGGTAACAATTAGTCCTTGGTGGGGGAATTGCACCATGTGGAAGACTGAAGAAGCTACCGCCTGCATGGTGTAAAATCAATTGCAACCAAGCAAGAGATTATAGTCTATTGGGGCGGAAGCCACTTCCACATTGATGGTTACGGTCTTTCCGCCTAGCTCAACTGTGAGAGCTTGTAAGATCCCATGAGGTTGAAAGCCACGCCCGTCGAATGCTTTCAACGTGGTTGGAGAATGATTCAATTCGGGAGAGTCGATGGCTCTCCAATAGGCGATCGACATGACAGACGTAGAGGCGGCTTCGTCCAGAAGGGTACAATGGACAATTTTCCCAACGAGGTTTGTAGCTACTTGAAATGCGAGCTGATGGGAAAGCCTCAGCTTGAAATGGTCAAGTCGGAACATGATGGTATTTAAAGAATCAGGGTCAATTGCACCAATTGCTGCGAGGAGAGTTTTGCGTTGATTGGGACAATTCTGCAAAACTTCCAACATGGACATGGCACAAGGGGCTTGTGCCAAGTCTTCTACGATATTGTAATTTTGCGCCGCCGAGCATTAGGATTAAAAACAACTTTTCTAATCATGCCCTTGGGTAGTCGCAATATCGAATTGAAGGATGGCTTCTCAATGGTGAGAGAAGTTGATGGTATAGTGACATCATGTAAGGAGTTGGAATCTTTTTCAGCATTACTCCCAATAGTTTCCTTCGAAGGGACCATGTCGTATGATCGCGAGCGAGTGTTCAAATTGATCATCTCATTTCGCACCATGAGAACATCCGCGGTATTGGATGATTTCCCCTGGGCTGGGGGAGGTTGAGCAATCATCTGCTGGTTTTTAGCAGGAAATGGGTTGTTGAGGACTATGGGAGTGGGTTTACCCCTAAGAAACTTTTGGACTTCGTCTCTATGGGGACACTCTTTAGAGAACTGATCATCTCCACACAGTAAACAAAGATATTTTAGCTTCCATTTCTGTTTGGCATCATCAGGAGTGCTCTTTTGTTCCTACTTGGCCGAATATTTCTTAGGTTTTCCCTTATTTTTCTTCTTACTGCCAGACTTCTGAGGTGAAGTTGATGAGACAAAATTCACTTCTTCAGTAGCAGCAAGAGCGGATGACTTGGTGGTGCTAAGACCAGCCTGTGTTGGTAATGGGGACGAACCCTGGGGGTTCGGAGAACCAACAGTTTGATGAGGAGGTTGGGTGTGAAGGGATCCGATGATGCCATCGGCTTGGGGTCCCTTAAGTGGTTTCGCAGGATCATTAGTGCCACGAGGTGCGTCAGGAAGAATATCAAACAAAGTGCCAGATTGAGTGTAGACTAGGTCTAGTACATGGGCACTCGCGATGGCTTGTTCTTCGGTGACAGCACCTCGCATGGCAACATCTCTTGCTATGACAAGGATGAGTGACTCTGTAAACCAGTCTGCTAGGAGTTGATCTGTAATGGGAGCTTTGATGAGACAATGTCTCCTTCGCCACTCATGGATATGATCAGAAATATGAGTAGCGGAATTTTGACAGAGCGAGGTGAAAATATCGGTACCAATTTCATACCGTATAGGCAGCTGGAAATCAGTCAAAAAGTTCATGGCAAGAAAGCCAAATCCAGGAAAAGAGTGGGGTGGCAACTCAATGTACCACTTGGTAGCCGAACCGGTGAGAGTCCTTTGAAACAATCTAAGATGAATTGAGTCGTCCATTAAGGAATTAGATGAACACCATAAATGGTAAGTCATCACGTGGTTTTTAGGATCTTCACCCGGCTTGCCGTCAAATTTCAGGATATCAGACGAAAGTTTCACCAGAATAGGTGGCCAATTAGTTCCGTGGTAAATGGGGTCGTTGGTTAAACGAGATAGGTCAGGTAGGTCCAAGGTAGCCAAAAAGGGCAGCTGTGGACTAGGCTGCGCGTATTGATAATACGGATAAGGCATGTAAGGACCAGTATGACCATAAGGTGTACCAGGAGGAAACTAGCTGTAGGGGGGTGTGCCGCCCGGACCGTAAGGGGGTCCACCACCATAAGGTGGTCCACTCCAATAAGGTGGGGGTCCACCTCCACCACTGGGAGGAGGTGGAGGTCCGCCACCACCAATAGGAGGAGGTGGGGGTCCATAACCGTAATAAGGCGGCCCACCACCACCTCCACCTGGAGGGGGTGGTGGACCACCTCTACTGCCAGAAGGATGGGGGCCCCCGCCACCTCCACCGTCGGAAGGATGAGGGTCTCCACCACCACCACCGCCACCATAGTAATTAGGTCCTCCACCGCCTCCGCCTAGAGGGGGTGGTGGACCACCTCCACCACCCGAAGGGAAATGTCCTCCTCCACCTGGAGGGGGTGGTGGACCATTCCCACCACCGCCAGAAGGGTGAGGGACATTGTTGGTAAAATGAGGTGGGCCTCCACCAAAGTTAGGTGGGGGCCCGCCGCCTCCAGCAGGATGTGGGGGAGGACCTATTGGGGGGGGTGGTGCTTGAGGGATAGTTGGTTGGGGTCTATGTTGCAACACAGGCTGTTTCCCCCATAGAGTGTAGGGATTTCTGGGATAGGGTATCCCGTATGGTGAGTTTCTGGGATTAGATTGGCCCGACGCAAGGTTAACAGAACCTAGATACGCTTGACTCCATGAGGGTAGGGTTACATTGGATGGCCCCCCAACATGAGATAATCCCATGGTGGATGGTCTAGCGGGTTGGGGAGGTCCAACGGGAGGTCCTTTGGGGATTCCACCACCTATGTTCTGGTTAGGAAACGGGGGTTTCCCCCCAGCCAAAATAGGCTGACCACTATTCAAAGATTGAACCAACATAGGTTGTTGATTAGCTACCATAGTAACAACGTTACCAATGAGATAATCCGGAGGAATGGAGTATCCTCCCCTCGAATTTTGAGGTGGGGGAGGAGCTGGTAAAGTAACTGTGGTAGTAATAGGTGTGTTGGACTGTTGTCCTTCCACTGGTTGGTTCACTTGAGTTGCAAGACAGGACTCTTGTGAGGGCTAACCAGTCTCATTAATGGTCGCGTGGTGGGAAGATTGTTCCGGTGATCCAAAAGATATCGGATGAATTGAGGTATCTCTATACCCGAGTCTTTGCTCGAGACTTTGTCTTCGAAGTTCATTACCCTTAATACGTAACCGATCTAAGCATTCTTGAATAGGTGCAAAGATTTGGGCGGGGTCGGGCATGTAGAAGGGTCTAGACAGCTCTGGAGTAGTCCAGTTGGGTGGTGATGCGATGGCAAAATTAGCCACCGGTTGACCAGTAGAAGATGTCCTGTAAGATGTTGAAGGACCAATAGCTATTGTAGGGTCGTCCTGGGGTCGGTTTATCCATTCCAATGATCCACGTTCTCCCAGGATGATGGGAGAAAAGTCTTGCGAAGTGGTGATTTGTGCTCCTTCATCCTGCGGGGGATGAGAGGCAGGTGAATCCGCAGGAGTTTGTGGAAACAAAAGTCCTCAACATTCAGAGTGGGATTTTCCACTTCAGTGACTACGACCTTGTTACGCCGATCCATTCTTACCCTTGAAATAACCTCTAGATTAAGGGGATATTCGGGTGATAAGTTTAAGATCCTACGGTATCTTCTCTAGGGAGAATCCTCCAGAGCATCAGGAAAGTCAACCAGAGTGGCTGAAACAACATTTCTCCTAAGGGTAAGATAAAAATAAAAGCAGTCTAGAAAAACCTACTCAAACTAAGGCAACAAGCAGACTTATGTGATAGAGTGGATTCAAAAGTTTGGAACCTCACGGGATTATCAAGGCATCACAAACCGCGATATACTACAGGGTCCAACAATATGACGCGACAAGGAGGATTGGGACCGTACCCTTTCCTGCATACCCGATTACCTAGACAGTACATGCGTGATAATCTCCCCAAGTGTTGTTCTCGGTGTATTGCTTTGTCAAAATGGCCAAATGGTTAACTCAATTGGTTTCAGGAATCCTAGTGGTGTCTCCCGATATACTCAAGGTACGTGGGAGCTCAAATCCATAGTGGTGTTGTCTAATGCACAATCGTTCAGCAATAGACCTTCCAATATACTACTGAGTACGCAATACACCCTTCTATATATGCCAAGTACGGATTATGGTACTCGGTGGGTATGTGAAGGAGCTCGATATACCGATGAGTACGTGGAAGACTACAATACCCCCGGGATACAATGCTGGAAAATAATGACAACTGCCACACTTAATGACGTCGGAACACGTCTCTAACCTACACACAAGTTTCTAAATATTTTACCATAGTTCTACCGTTAATTTTATCTTGGATGGTTAGGTGAATGCATGAGGTGAGTACATAATCGGAAACATAATGCAAGCCCTAGCTACATGTACGAAATATTATTTTCTTTCGATGAATGCTACCTATGGGAAGGAGAAATCTTCTTTTTCTTTCCAATGACTTTGCCAAAGCAATGCAATTCAACACAATCCCAATTCTATCAAATCTGATACCGAAACATTCTTTTCCATTTTCAACGAAACACAAAAAATCACAACATTTTTCCTTTTCTTTTTCTTTTCAAAGCAAAACGACACTAGGTAATGAAAAGAAAGAATTCTAAGATGGAATATGCAAGCTTTTCAATTTCACTTTCAATGGCCTAAAAGCAATGAAAAATAAAAAAAATGCACCTATCTTTCCCTAGCATGGAAATACTTTTGCAAAATTGGAAGTGTAGCTTGAGTCTTTCAAGAAGATGAGTGATTCATATTTCAAGAAAAACACAAATGATCATACATTCATTCAATTTTCCAAAAGATTGATAAACGAAACATTCCAATGCAAGAACGTTTTTCTTTCAAAAACACTCAAGAAATGATGGGAAAGAAGCACTTTTTAACTTTTCGATAGATGCATCAAAGAATAAACTTGATAACAATTGAGCTTTCAAATCTAAATGAATGAAAAGAAAACACTACTTGCAACACTCGGTGCACTCAGAAAACACAAGAAAAGACAAGCACTCAATCAAGTTGAAAGACACACTTAACTCAAAATCAAGCAGTAGCAAGCAAACCAAGCAAGCAAAGCTCAAAAAATAATGTAAACGAGGTCTAGAAGCTGATCTAATGTAATGATCAGATCAGGAATGGAAGGAAGGGAATGCAAGGGTGAGCAGATGAAGGTGGAGGAGACAAGAGTGTCCACCACTACCGGTCTTCAAACTTGTCCAAGACGAAACCCAAAATCAATCCAAACAAGCCAAACAATCGACACACAAATCAAAGGTGGGATCTCTGGCTAAATCTTGCAGCACAGAGGGATTTCAAACAGCAAACCAAAGTTCAGACTGACAAATGGGGAGGGGATGCCTGCATGCCAAATTTTGACAAATCGGAGCACTCTGTGCTTGTGCACAGTGCGACGTCGCAGTTTACTTATACGGGAAGTGTGACAACGTCGCAGTTTACTTATACGGGAAGTGTGACGACATCGCAGTTTACCAATGAAAGGGATGCGACAAGTGACTAACAGGTAAAGAACAGAGGCCAGAAATGACACAATGTCGCTCTGTTTCCACTACCCAGGTGCGACAGGCGAAGTCTAAATTCAAAAATGAATCAGATCTCCTAGCAATGAACCATGGAATGGTTTGAAAATGAGTTGTATAAACTCAAAGGAAGCAGATCAGAGTCTTCAATATGAAGATCTGATAGTGAAATCAAATCGAGAAGCAAATGGCAAATAAAAGGCTTGTGTCAAGCAATCAACTGAAAATGACTCTTAGATTGACAACTACAAAATAAGACAATATATGTATTCCCTAGTATGGTCACCATATTTGTTTATTGGACAATCCACTCGAGCGGACGCGAGCTAGATCTCCCTAGCTCAATGGGAGTCTAGAACAAATAAGACAGGCTACGAATTCATTTCCTCGATCTACTTAAGGATCGAGTACTAGATGTCTTACCTTTCACTTCGTTATCCTTTCTCCTGAATGTTGCTCCACATCTCACGGTCGTCAGATCCAAGCTGCAAGACTTGTCAAGACAATAAACAAGAGAAACAAGTAAAGGGCATATATACAATAAGAGATCTAAGTGAACAGTTAAGCAGGTAAACTACACAATATCATTACACACATGAACAATATTGGGGGAAAACATTTGTATTACTGTAAAAATAGGGAAGTACATAGCAGAGATATAGAACTACAACCGAGGCTTAACGTTGCAGCCCTTCTCCAACAAAGCCATTTTCCATTCCCTCCTAAGGAATCTTGAGTCTCTCAAGGATGAGTAGGGATCTCTCAAGAGTGATTTCACCAACATGTAGACACCATAGACTTCCTCCCTTTGGAGAGGGGTAGAGATTCTCTTATATAGGACTAAGTGGATAGGGTATGGATAGGATAGGTTGAGATATGGTAGGAGAGAGATAGGGCATCCTCCCAAGGTGTTAGGAATCGAGTACCAACTCCCCTAGAGGTCAGGGATAAGGCCCCAAGTCAGCAAGTTTCGAGAAGAAACTCGAAGAAGCTATTTTTGCCCATTAACTGACTTCGTCACACCCTGAAATGAAGCAAGCTGCAACGTCGCATGTTGCATGAGTGCAACCTGCGACGACCTCTCAAAACTTGGTACAAATCCTCCCAATTTAATTACTCAGTCAAGATATCTTCATGGGGTGTATACACTGAATCTCATGATGAGTAGATTTTGGGTGTAACAATAAGCAAAGAAAGGATAAGAAACATCTCTTTATGCAGGGGAGAATGCATTTTGGTTGATGATTAAATGAAGTAATTTAGCGATTATATTTTCTTATGTTTTAGCATTTTTATTTACTAATCATATGAAAGAAGACATGTTTCGATAGGGCGCGAGTGACCTAGAAGAATAACAAATGACCAAGCTCCAAACTGAAGATCGCAATAGACACAACGATCCCATTTTCTCCTGATTTGTAGGAAAGAATCTTGTTACTCAGGATCGTGATTTTCAATGTAAAGCTAGGTTACGAGTAATGATAAATAGGGACCTCTTGAGTAGCAGGGGGACTGGAGACATTTTCTAAAAAAACAATCTTCAACATTTTCGTAGTTGAGACATCTTTGTTTTACGTTTTCTGTAGCATGGATTTATGAACTGGTAATGAAAGACCGGTGTTCTCTTAATCTCGTGAGTTCATAAGTTTCTTTCCCTCCTGAGATACGTGTTGGGGAGGTCTCCCTCAATACGTAGATTGGGATTTCCATGCTTTGTTTCAGGTATTTCTCATGCATTCTATTAATTATTTCTATCATCATTGTGCGTGAATTAACTTCAACATTCGTTCAAATATCATATTTTGATTTCAGCACTGTTGATGTATATGTAACTTTGGAATGTATTTCACATATATGTATATTGTATTCCTATAGAGATGTTATTATTCCTCGATACGGAAGTGTCGTCATTTATATTGTAAGTATCGTAACTTATACTTGATGGGTTATTAGACCACCTTGTTGGGGTCGGCCCTATATAAGTCATGTGGGTCAAAGGGTTATTAGACCACCCTACTAGGTGTCGTCCATGTGGGTCAAAGGGTTATTAGACCACCCTAGTGGGGCTCGGCCCAGTCAGCATTATGTTAAGTGGTTAAGTTGAGGCCGACCTAGTTGAGTAAAGGTCAAGTCAAGTTAGTGTATAAATAGAGAGTGTGTCTCTCTCATTTTACACATTCTATTCTCTCACTCACACTTTGGAGAGTGGCGCACTTGTGGAGGAGGAGGCTCTGCTGCTAGGAGAAGACTATCTCTTGTATTCTGGTTGTATCATTGCTCTATCTATCTCTGAGGAAGTTATTGGGGTTTTTCACCTTTATGGTTTTCCCCAAGTAAACTCTGTTGATGTATATGTAACTTCGGAATGTATTTCACATATATGTATATTATATTCCTATAGAGATGGTATTATTCCTCTATAAGGAAGTGTCGTCATTTATATTGTAAGTGTCGTAACTTATACTTGATGGGTTATTAGACCACCTTGTTTGGGGTCGGCCCTGTATAAGTCATGTGGGTCAAAGGGTTATTAGACCACCCTATTGGGGGTCGGCCATGTGGGTCAAAGGGTTATTAGACCACCCTATTGGGGGTCGTCCCACTCAGCATTATGTTATGTGGTTAAGTTCGAGCCTACATGAGTTAGGTAAAAAGGCAAGTCAAGTCAAGTATAAATAGAGTGCGGGAGGCACTCTATTTACTCACTCACTTCTCACACATGCACTCAAGGAGGAGTGGCGCACTTATGGAGGAGGAGGATCTGCTGCTAGGTTATGGCTATCTCTCTTAGTTGGTTGTATCATTGCTCTATCTATCTCTGAGGAAGTTATTGGGGTTTTTCACCTTTATGGTTTTCCCCAAGTAAATCTTTGTGTCTCTTGTGTGCTTGCATTATTGTCTCCATGATTGATATGCTGTAGATATGCTGTACATGTTGTTCTCTCAGTTAAGATCCTAGATCAAATTGAAGTAAATTCTGAAAATTTAACATGGTATCAGAGCTAGCCTGAAAGAAGGCATGATATGGCATGTATGACACTTGTTGCACTTACGATGCTAGGGCTTGATATAGCAAAAACCAGTCATCGTAGCACTTTCGCTATAAATCTGTTTTGGCGAAGTTTTCGGATCTGAAATTGTTACAGGCCGAAGCTAAGATCTCCAGGTATCTTGTGTCCAAAGGACAACCTCTAATTCGTTGTACTTTGTGATTTATGATCTGTACAATATAGGGTTTCTGCCTCTTCCAGATCCGAGTCAAAATCAGGTGACCTTGGGAAAAAGGTCATATCTTGGGCTAGGAAGCTCCAAATGAAATTTCGTAAAAAGTGACAGGTATTACACAGTCTGCACTATCTCAGAAAACTTTTTCAGAGGCCGAAGTTGAACCAGTGACACGTGGTACGCCGTACAAGTTCGCTCTCCTGTATTATCCCATAAACAGGTCACGTTGCGACATTTGGCATAACTCTCTCTCAGAGAGTCCAATTGAGGTCAAACCTGTCAGGATGGAAAGGTAACAGGCCGAGCTATCTCAGAAAACGTTTTCAGAGGCCGAAGTTAAAACAGTGACACGTGGCACGCCGTACAATTTTGCTCTCCTGTTTTATCCCAAAACAGGTCACGTTGCGACATTTGGCATAACTCTCTCTCAGAGAATCCAATTGAGGTCAGACCTGTCAGGATGGAAAGATAACAGGTCAGGCTATCTCAGGAAACTTTTTCAGACCCTGTGGATCAAAAATTTTGGAGTTACACCAGAAACAATCAGGTACATATTTCTGTCAAAACAGAATTATTTTTTGGTACCTTCATTCATGGCTTCCGGAATTTAGGGCTTTGGAGAAAGTTGGAATTTTTGTAATCGAAGACCACGGCTGGATGCTACTCATCAAAATAGAAATTTAGAGACCAAGATCAGAATTTTTGGTTGGGCAGAAGGCCGGGCTTGATTAGACCCTAGTTCGGGACTTTGATCAGAAAAGTGGAAAATTAGGGCTTCTGTAAAAATGGGAATTTTTGAAATCTGTGACCACGGCTGGAAGCTCCTCAGAAAAATAGAAGCTTAGAGCTTTGGATCAAACATTTTGATGGGGGAAAAGAGTGGGCTTCATCAAACCCCAGTTCAGGGTCACGTCCAGTGAATCCGGAAGTTTTAAAGGCAAAATTGAGGAGTGAAACTTTGCAGTTTTCAAATTCTGAATATACCAGTTTGATCAGTTCATCAAGGCGCATATTCCTATCCTATCGGAAGGTTGAAATTCAAAGTTTGAATTTTTGGGGTTTCTCTGACAAACCCATATCCAGCTCAAGGTCCAGTTCTTGCAAATCAAGTGGATTGGGTTAATCCTAGAAGAAGATGGATTGATCACCTGCATAAGTGAAAGAAGTTCCTGTCTCAGAGGGAGATGAGGATAAGGCCTTACATAAGAAGATTACAAGCGATCTCGACAGGTATGACTCATCGAGGTATGTTTCGATATTTGTCCATGATTAAGTTTATGGTATGTTTGTCTTCATGTTATTACGGTTAGTACAATTTTGATTTTAGATTTGTTGTATCACCTTAACAAAATTATGAATGCATGATAGAAGATATTCATTGGTTAGGGTGTTGACACTTATGATTGTACTAATGCATTATGGTGTTGTATGAGGTTTATGTTGTCTACTAACATGAAAGGTACACCAAGAAAGACAGATCATGTTCTGGTCCAAGAACATATGATCATGATAACATGAGGACAAAGATTCATCCATTGTCATGGATCTCATACAAGATCTATTCACGAGGTATGTATAACTTGGTTTTATAATGGTTAACTTATGAGACATGCAGGTTACTAGCACAAGTCACTGAAGAGAACCAAAAGACATTATACGGGTATGTTAGACATAACTAGCTAACATGATAATCCAGGTATGTTTTTCCTATATCAAGCTAGATTCCTACCTTGGGTTAGGATCTTATACGATCGTGTTGTTGATAATGATTATTCATGATGGTATAGGTTTGAATAATAACAGGTTTTATGCACATTATATCTCTTATCTTAATTGATGATTCAACTAACGCAAAGAGTCATAGGTTTGAGTAATTATAGGTTTAGACATGTTATGCTTCTTATGATTTGACTAACCATAAGAATCCTACATAAACCTTGAATGCTAATGCTTATTATTTCTGATTGAAATGATCATGAGTATACATGCTTGAGATTATTGTGTTTTAATAGTATACTAATGAATGTATGATTTTATATGAATCATGATACTAATAAGCATGCATAGGGACCAAGGATGAATATGAGTTCAAGAACAGGTAATTCAGGAAGCAAAGATCAAGAGGGAGCACACTCCAGTTGCTCCTACCAGAAAGCAAAGGAGCACACTCCAGTTGTTCTTGCAATAAAGAAAAGGAGCACACTTCAGTAGTTTATGCAAGGATGCAGATATTCAGAGGGAGTTGTCCATCTCTCTACATTCCACAACAGAAAGGTATAGAAGAAGTTACTTCAGATTAGGACTCCAGCAGCTCCTGCAAGGAAGCAAAGACTCAGAGGGAGTCCACCCAACGAACAAAGAAAGATAAGTATTTTAATCATCATTTCTTGCATATTTGTTTGTTTAAATAAAATTGTTCAATGATGTATATGCTCATGTTCCTAGACTTAGGATATGTATTGTGCATATTAGAATAGTTGCATTAATGAACAGTATACTACTAATACACATGGGTAAGTGGCCTATGGCACTGTACAACATTCCATTGCTACTTATCTAGAATGAAACCTCTTTGCTGACATGTTGGGAGTTGTGCACACTCTTAACAATGTTCTGGTAGAGATTGGAAGGCATCTAGAAAGTTACGGGATATGGATAAATGTTGTATTGAAGCATTGGATAAGATAATTGCATGACTGTATGACATATTTCTTTATGTGTAAGAATTTGGTCTGAAAACTATGAGATGTTTTCTAATAATGCAATTTAACTTGTTGTGTAGGAAAGATAGTATGCCATCTCCTACAAAAGAAGAACTACAACATTTGTTCCAGCAACAAAGATATCTATTGAAGTTATTGAAGTTCCCAGGATCTGGGATGAAGAAATGGAATGCCATGATCCGTCGATCATGAAGAATGATGTTTGGGATGCGATCCCAAAGAGCTAAAGGGAAGTCTATTGTAACCTCCAAATAGAACTATCAGATCAAGCATGTTGCAGATGGCAGCATTGAGAAATACAAAAGTGATGAAATAGAAGATGCACCAGATGGATTTCAAGACAGCATGGTGTAGCCATATATGTGTGCAGAACTTGATATGGTAGGATAGACAGCTTTCTATCCATCTTGGGCTTTACCAAGAATAAAGCGGATTCCAACCTTTACTACAAGGTTGAGGAAGGCAATCCAGTGATACTACTTTTGTATGCGGATAACCTGTTTGTTACAGGTGAAGATAGATTGATTGCTGACACGCAGCGGAAGCTTACTACCGAGTTCGAGATGAAGAACTTGGGGATGATGCACTATTTGTTTTTGGCATGGAGGTGTGGAAGAGTGTAGATTGAATCTTCCTTGGTCAAGGGAAGTACACAGTTGATATCCTGAAGAGATTCGGGATGATGGATTGCAAGGCCATGGCCACTCCTACGGCATCAAATCTGAAGCTTCTATGTGATGCTTCATCTGAGCCGATTGATGTCTCTATGTATCGCCAGATGATTGGGTCCTTGATGTACCTGATGAACACGAGACCAGACATTTGCTTTGCTGTGAACACATTGATCCAGTTCCTGACAGATCCGAGGAGTGTTCACCTGGTTGCTGTAAAGCATATTCTGAGGTACCTAAAGGGTACAGTGGATTATGGGCTCAGGTATGAGGCGAATCAAAAGTTTAACCTGCAGGGTTATGTTGATTCAGATTGGGCTGGCAGTGCTGCAGATAGGAAGAGCACATCTGGGTGTTGCTTCAGTATGGGATCAGGTGTGATCTCTTGGTTTAGTAGGAAGCAGTCTTGCGTAGCACTGAGTACAGCTGAGGCAGAGTATGTTGCAGCCTGTTCAGCTAGCTGTGAGGCAGTATGGCTACGGAAACTACTGTCTGAGTTATTTGATCTCCCGTTGGAGGCTACTAGTATCTTCTGTGATAACCAGAGTTGTGTGAAGCTGTCCGAGAACCCAGTGTTTCATGACAGGTCGAAACACATAGAGATCAAATATCACTATATCAGGGATATGGTGCAAAGAGGAGCTATCAAGCTCCTGTATGTTGCGATGGACGAGCAGATTGCAGATGTGCTGACGAAGCCACTATCCAGAGTGAAGTTCGAGTACTTCAGATAGAGGCTCAACGTTCTTCAGATCGAGGACACTTCAAGAAAGAAGTGATGGACACATTTGCTAAAGCCATTCCAAGCATGTTGGAAGGAGGATCCTTCACATGGCTGTGGATGTAAGCGCTGGATGATGGGCATCAGGATGATGTTCTGGTTTCTGCTGGATATGATCAGTTGGATCATTTTTATGTATGTACACACCATGTTGGATGCTGGATATGATCAGTTGGATCATTTTTATGTATGTATGTACGCATCATGTTGGATGCTAGATATGATCAGGTGGATCATTTATGTATGGATGCATCATGTTGGATGCTGGATATGATCAGTTGGATCATGTGTATGTATTTTTGTATATGCATCATGTTGGATGCTTGGACCATGTATCTGTATATGTATCAGGTGGATACATTGTATGATCAGGTGGATCATGTATGGTGATATGTATCATGTATCAGGTGGATACATTGTATGATCAGGAGGATCATGTATGATGATATGTATCAAGTAGATACTTGGTATGCATCAGGTGGATGCATTGATAATCAGGTGGATCATGCAGCAGGATGTTGCAGTGATGATCAGGATGATCATGGATGATGAGCTTCAGGATGTTGCTCCAGATGACATGCAGCAGGACGTTGCAGTGATGATGATCAGGATGATCATGGATGGTGAGCTTCAGGATGTTGCTCCAGATGACATGCAGCAGGACGTTGCAGTGATGATGATCAGGACGATCATGAGTACATCAGGATGATGTATGGTGAGTATCAGGTTGATACTCTGTGGCCGTGGATCAGGTTGTGCAGATGAGCATGTCTGGGAGATCCTATAGGTCGGATTTGTGTACCCGTAACAGCCTGGGATGCTCTTTCGAGACATTGCTCTGGGAGGACATGTACTTTGTGCCCTGGGAGATCTCAGGTCAGAGTTGTGTACCCGTAACATCCTGAGATGCTCTTGCGAGGTTTTGTCCTATGGCATGTAATTTGGGCCCTGGGAGATTTCAGGTCGGAGTTGTGTACCCGTAACATCCTGAGATGCTCTTTCGAGGTTTTGCCATGACCACATGTAATAGCGCCCTGGGAGATTTCAGGTCGGAGTTGTGTACCCGTAACATCCTGAGATGCTCTTGCGAGGTTTTGTGGTGGACCACATGTAATTTGTGCCTTGGGAGATTTCAGGTCGGAGTTGTGTACCCGTAACATCCTGAGATGCTCTTTCGAGGTTTTGTGGTGGGGTCACATGTAATAACGCCCTGGGAGATCCTACAGGTCGGAGTTGTGTACCCGTAACATCCTGGGATGCTCTTTCGAGGTTTTGTGACGCACGTAATAAGTCCTGAGGATTCCACAATATGGCCAGTGATGACGAAGACCTGCAGGTGGTGGACCTACATCCAGTATGAAAAAGGACTGGCTCTGTAGAACTTCCTATGACGAGTAGATTCAGAGATTGATTGAGATAGCAGCAGCAGTGGCGATGATGATGATGACTCGATGACGATTATCCAGTGACGATGATCCAGAGAAGATGACTTGTGCTAGAAGAACTGTGCTGAGAAATACCTTCCTAGTTAAGAGGGAGTGTTGATGTATATGTAACTTCGGAATGTATTTCACATATATGTATATTACATTCCTATAGAGATGGTATTATTCCTCTATAAGGAAGTGTCGTCATTTATATTGTAAGTGTCGTAACTTATACTTGATGGGTTATTAGACCACCTTGTTTAGGGTCGGCCCTGTATAAGTCATGTGGGTCAAAGGGTTATTAGACCACCCTATTGGGGGTCGGCCATGTGGGTCAAAGGGTTATTAGACCACCCTATTGGGGGTCGGCCCACTCAGCATTATGTTATGTGGTTAAGTTCGAGCCTACATGAGTTAGGTAAAAAGGCAAGTCAAGTCAAGTATAAATAGAGTGCGGGAGGCACTCTATTTACTCACTCACTTCTCACACATGCACTCAAGGAGGAGTGGCGCACTTATGGAGGAGGAGGATCTGCTGCTAGGTTATGGCTATCTCTCTTGGTTGGTTGTATCATTGCTCTATCTATCTCTGAGGAAGTTATTGGGGTTTTTCACCTTTATGGTTTTCCCCAAGTAAATCTTTGTGTCTCTTGTGTGCTTGCATTATTGTCTCCATGATTGATATGCTGTAGATATGCTGTACATGTTGTTCTCTCAGTTAAGATCCTAGATCAAATTGAAGTAAATTGTGAAATTTAACAAACTCTGTGTCTCTTATGTGCTTGCATTATTGTGTCCATGAATGATATGCTGTAGATTTGCTGTACATGTTGTTCTCTCAGTTAAGATTCTAGATTAGATTGCAGTAAATTATGAAAAGTTAACATGGTATCAGAGCTAGCCTGAAAGAAGGCATGATATGGCATGTATGACACTTGTTGCACTTACGATGTTAGGGCTTGATATAGCAAAAACCAGTCTTTGTAGCACTTTCGCTATAAATCCATTTTGGCGAAGTTTTCGGATCTGAAACTTTTACAGGTCCAAGATCAAATACCCATGTACCTTGTTTCCAAAGGAAAACCTCTAATTCGTTGTACTTTGTGATTTATGATCTGTACAATATAGGGTTTCTGCCTCTTCCATATCTAAGTCAAAAACAGGTGACCTTGGAAAAAAGGTCATAACTTGGGCTAGGAAGCTCCAAATAAAATTTTGTAAAAAGTGACAGGTAGTACACAGACTGTACTATCTCAGACAACGTTTTCTGAGGCCGAAGTTGAACCAATGACACGTGGCGCGCCGTACAAGTTCGCTCTCCTGTATTATCCCATAAATAGGTCACATTACAAAAGTTGGCATAACTCTCTCTCAGAGAATTCAATCGAGGTCATACCTGTTGCGATGGAAAGATAACAGGTCGAGCTATCTCAGAAAAAAATTTCAGACCCCGTCGATCGAAAAGTTCGGAGTTACACTACAAACAATCAAGTACATATTTCTGTCAAAACAGAATTATTTTTTAGCACCTTCTCCAAGGTGGTGCGACTTTGCCCAAGGAGGCCTAAAAGTGGGATAAGTAGGGTCAAGACATGTCCAATAGCATCCAAACTTTATATCCAAGTAGGTTGATCAATGGGGAGTGTGGATCTACAATTTCAAGGCAATCTCATGGCTAGATCTTACTAGATATGAGTTTGAAGATACCAAGTGGTCCAAAATGGGGATTAAATCCCTTGAAATGTGGAATAGGGCCCACAAGGTAGAAATCAGAAAAGTGACAATCTGGGGGAAGGTTATTGGATGTGTAGATCTTGAATCAAGCGGGATCTCACCTACCCACATACTAGATCTAGGTCAACTCACCAAACTAGGAATTGCACCCTTGCTTGGAGAGGCTAAATGCCTTGGGAAGAGGGTCAAATGGAATCCAATCCTCACCAAACTATAGATCCGGGATGCCATGGATACTATAGAGGTGGGTTTTTAATATCTTACCCAAGAAGCCACTAGATCTTAGTAGATCTGAAAAAATGTAAAAATGGAGGTTTTGATTAATTAGGGTTTTAAATGTTTTAGACAAGTGGATAGATCATGAAAAGAAATTACCTTGAGATCATACCTGAGTGATGTGAATGAGATGCCTTGATGTTGAGGAAGATTCCCGTAGAGATCAAATGAGAGATTGTTGATTTTTCTTTCCAAATTGATGCCCTATCCCACAAGTGCGCCCTCCTCTACCTGTCAATCCAAGGAAAATCGATTTCAATCAGAGAGGTCAAGTATGGAGGAAATACAAGTAAAATGCAATGATAACATAGAATAGAAGGTCCTGGGATAGTAATACTCCCTGTTAGAAACGAAGAGATCCAAAGAAGAAGTAGGGAGAGTCTTCCCCTACCAATACTTCCTCCTCAAAGCAAATCGACCTCCACCTGTAGATGCAAAAAATGTGGTACAAAAGATATGGAAAAACAAGATCTCCAATAAATCAGTGCAAAGGAAGAACCAACGAACGAACACCAAAAAAATTCACCACAACACTGGAGATAGATGCAATAATAATTTTCTATTCCAATAATCCAGAGCCACAAGTCCCCTTTACAATGAGAAGCTCTCTCCTTTAAATAGGAAGGAGAGGCATCAAAATCCTAACCACTTTTTGAATGAGTGGCTAAGATTAAAAGATACAAATGTCTAATCAATGGTTGAGATGAGCTCAACAATAAAATACATGGATCACTAATAAAATATAATATGAGTGGACAAAATCGCCCTAGAAGAGGGGAATCCCACCAAATCATGATGACAAAATATAATAAGAGGCTTATGGTGGGTCCAATGGGTAATTTTATCCACCCTTGGTCAATCCCCATAGCACAATAATAATAAAATCAATATACCAAATCCTGCCTCTATGGTCAAATCGTAGGCCTCAAAAGACCTCAAAAATCATCAGAAAGTGCCATAAGTGATGGATACGGGCCCCAATGAAGCTGAAACTGCTGGAGGAGGTGTGGAAGACATCGATCCATCATCACTGATCATCCCATGCCATAACATTGCCTCAGTAGCCCAAATCGATTTCCTCAATAGCCATTTCTACCAATCCTGAAATGCCTCGGGAAACGTGAAACTACCCCAAACTGCCTCCTGGAGTGCCTGCATTGTCAAGGTGAGGGCACTAGTGTGTCCGGGAGGGGGTTAATATGGTAAAAATAAGTGACTGTACCACCCCCTCCAAGCACAGCGCCCTAGGTCAACCGGATAAAAATCACATATGCTCTGACAGGGCCTCTGACAGACCAAAACAGCACTAGGATAGCCTACTGAGGCTCAATCATCACTGTAAGTGCCCGGAACTGAAAACAAACTGTCTCATTGGACTCATAAGGTCCAAATACATCCAAGATGTGTACTCATACACCATATGAGTCTCTTCCTGATAAATATACATATCCAATATACCGGAACAGGGCAAATAATAATAATCTGTGAATGGTCAAATACTGTTGTAAACCATGAATCATCATCATAACCCTGTAGCTGTTGCATAGAATCATCATGTATGTGTACATAGACCATATATCATCTATCCATATCATCATAAGGTCCAACCATCTCATGTCCTATGGTTGACCTTGGTCAAACTAGGTCTAACCAGGTCAACATGACCAAATATAACTCAGACCATCATCAAAAGCTATTGCAAAGTGTCAAAGGTTAATGCATGCTCTACAACTTATTCAAATAACAATTATAACACAAATTAATCATTACTGGCGAACCTAATCCAAATATATAACGTCATTAATTATTATTATTACTCAGACTAGACTTTCAAGATCATACTCACTTCATAGCTGTGATCAATTTGCTAGTGAAGGGTGAAGGCTAAAATAACTGGCTAGGCTAAGGGATGACTTGACTGAATTAACTTTGTGACACTTTGGAAAAGGGAAAGGGAATACACACCATAGTATATACTGAATGAGCAACAACACAAGGAATGGCAGTGTCTCACAAATGGATGAGTTGTTCAAAGAGGGTTTATTCACCTTTAACAGATGCGCACAATCCATAATACAAATAAGGCCAGCAATTGTTTTGATATAGCATTTAAGTTCCATTTCTTTTTGGGACTGAAGTTTCCATAGCCTTGGTCTATGTGTGTTTATAAACACATTGCATAGATTTTCATTTATTTTAGGCTTTCTACTGCAGGTGTGTTTTTAAGGCACTTGTTTACCTAAGCACTTCTAGGTGTGTCATGGACAGCTTGTTTACCTAGGTATTTACATTTCCAAAAGATATAAAATTTTATTTTCATGGCCATTTTCATTTGGCATGCCTTTCATTCATGTGTGTTTAGAAACACATTGCATGAATGGGCTTTTTATACAAGATATAGCATTTCATTTTCTAGATTTTGTATTCATGGCAGCACTAAAAGTTTCAGGTTTAGCCAACACAACTTTAGTGACTAGCGGGAATTCCAAGGAACTCCAACTCACCATAGGTAAGTTTTGTCACCAACTCAGAGCCAAGACACAATAAACAGGGAAGATCATCCAGTACATAGGCTACAGTGGGGAAAAGTCCTCCATGCCACTAGTCAAGTAGTAAGTCAAGGTGATAAACTAGAAGGTAGGCAATGGATGGATGAAGACAATGAATAATGGAGCCAACACTAGCAAGCCAAGGTATGGTGGAATGATCACCTCTATTCTTCCTAAGGAGGGTAAAACCAATGAGTATGAATAGTGAACTTCTAAGTCTGAGTAGGGACAATATTATGTATATAATAAGATCAACCAGGTCCACATATCTATATGATCGCCAGATCATGACACTAAGTGATAAGACATGCTATAAGAATAAGTATAAAAGCAATATAACCATAACACAATGATATACCTGCTGAATCATATACATGTATGCTCATCAACCTGTACCATCATCTGTCCTCTGAAACTGTTGCTGTAACTCTGGGCACTACTGACTGCTCTGTACCAATGGTATAATGGCTACATCAGTCATCTCTCTGAGTGTCCTGAGACTCAGTCATGGCATGGGGAATATATATTGCTGTCCACAATCTGATAGTGATCCAATATAGATGCTCATATTAGCATCTCAAATGTAAGGGAACTGGATGAATAGTGTACTGGCATCAGAAAAATAATGTATGGTAGCCCGGCTACTATATATGCGATAACATCTGGCTCCGGCTGGGACAAGTGCTCTGCTGAAATGAGCGCTTGAGAACCTCAAAATCTCTGGTCCTCGAACTCTGCTACTCGAATCCACGATCCAGCACTCTACCATTTTGCTTTTAGTTCTTATTTTGCAACCTATTTCTGCTTCACAAACATCAAAAATACCTCATGTTGCATGTGTGGGAAAAATATAAAACCAACTGAAATAAAATCTATTCTATGTCAGAAATACAAACGCATGAAATATAAATGCAGCAAAAAACTAAACGACTAACATAATTTGAAAAATTTGAAGTTTATTGTGCAGGAAAAAGAAAAGTGACAGGTACTCATGTAAACTAGGAGCTTACAAAGGAGCTTAGAAATACAACAAGGTGCCAGACTCAATGGATGAAAAGACTAACTACTACCCAAGTAGGCTTATTTGGTTTCCTACCTACTCTAATCTATCAGGCAAGGCAAGACTTGGTCATTCAAGGTTGATAGGAGGAAAGTAATGTTTCAACATCCTCCCATTTACAGGCAACTCAACTTCATCTCCATCCAAAGTTTCAAGGACAAAAGATCCTTTTCCAGCCAGACTACTTATTTTATATGGACCTTTCCATAAACTTTCCAACTTCGTGTGATTTCCTAGTTTCTCCTTATGCTTATCCCACAATAAAACTATATCTCCTATACCAAAGGTAGTACTTCTAGTATTTTGATCAAATGTGCCCTTTACCCTTTCTTGTTCTACGAACATCTTATCAAGTGCATTCCTTCTCTTTTCATCCAGTTCAACCAATTTATCAATTCTACCTTGCATTGCTTATGTATCTGAGGTGCACTGCTGCAATAATTCATAAACGGGTATTTGCAGATTTATTGGCAGTCTACAGTCTTGTCCATATACTAACTCAAAAGGAGATTTTCCTGTAATCCTTTTCACTGTTGTTCGATCTACCCACAAAGCATATTTTAACTTTACATCCCAACTTTTCTTGTTTTCACCCACCATTCTTTTCAACAGCCTAATTAGATTTTTGTTACTTGATTCGGCGAGACCATTTCCCTGGGGGTAATAGTTTGAAGAATGAGAGAGGGTGATTCCATGATTCATGCAAAAGGTAGACATTTCTATTTTACTGAAAGCTGGGGCATTATCTTTTGTTAGTTTTACAGGGAAACCGTATCTTGACACAATATTTTCTTCTAAAAACTTCACAACAACTTCGGTTGTGGCCTTCTTGGTTGGAATAGCTTCTACCCAACGAGTAAAGTAATTCGTGCAGGTCAACATGTACTTATATCCATTGCTTGAATTTTCATTAAAAGGGCCTACAAAATCCATACCCCATTGTTGAAAAGGAGCTTCAACCACTACTGGATTTAAAGGTAAGGCAGGTAATCTTGGTTTTCCTGAGAAAAATTGACATTCTTGGCATACCCTAATATAGGAATGTACATCCTTAAAGAGTGTTGACCAGTAATACTCTACTCTCATGATTTTTGCAGCAGTTGTTCTTGGAGCATAATGAACACCACATAATCCTGAGTGCATCTCCTTTATAATGGTTTTGAACTCTTCCAGGTTAACACATTTCAGGATTATCCCATCAGGATTCCTCCATCCTAATCCATCCTGGGTTAACACATACTTTTCAGCTTTTAGCCTTAATTCCCTTCTTTGATGATCTACCAGGTGATCAGGACATGACAAGTTTCTCAAGAAATATACAATATATTTGTACCATTCATTCTCTTCATCAATGCTTAAAATACAAGGATCCCTTTCATTTATCATATTTACCATGTTGTATCGTTTTTCGGTTAAGAGTTGAGCTAACCCTTGACCTTTCACAATCTTGATTGGCTTAATCTCTAAATCATATTCTTGTATACGTGAAATCCAATTTCCTCTCACACCTATACCATCTGCTTGTGATAGAACATCCTTTACTGCTTGATAAGGTACATATGCCTTAATTTTGGAATATCCCACATAAGTTCTAAAATGTTTCAAGGCTTTAACCAAGGCATAAGCTTGTTTTTCAGTTGTGGTATATTTCAGTTTAGCATCTCTCAAGTTTTTACTCATAAAGGCTATAGGTTGTTCATGGTTTTCATCATTTTTTTGTAATAACACACCAGCAATAGTATCTTCCGAAGCATACGAGTAAATCATGAACTCTTTATTGTAATTAGGACAAGCTAACACCGGGGAAGTCGAAATGGCCTTTTTAAGCTTGGTGAAAGATGATTCACACTCTTTATCCCATACAAACTTCACATCCTTTTTAAGAAGGGCATTTAATGGTTTGGCCAATTCTGCTAAGTTTGGAATGAATCTTCGGACAAAGTTTATTTTACCAAAGAAAGATTGCAAGGTGGCCACATTATGGGGTGCTGCAATAGCATTGATGGCCTGGACACGTTCTGGGTCGATTCTGATACCTTCTTTTGACACAATATGTCCTAATAACTTACCCTCATTTACTCCAAAAGTTGACTTTTTGGGATTCAAAGATATGCCAAACTTTCTGCAACACTCAAAAACTCTTCTCAAATGTTCTATATGGTCTCCCTGTTCCTTGGAAAACACCGTTAGGTCATCCTGATAAATGGAAATGATTTTCCCAATCAAATCACTAAATGCCTGATCCATAACCCTTTGAAAAGTGGAACCGGCATTTAATAACCCGAATGGCATTCTTGTATATTCGAAAGTTCCCCATAGAGTAGTAAAAGTTGTTTTATCTCTGTCTTCCTTTCTAATACGTACCTGATTATACCTCGAAAAACCATCCAACATTGACAACATACCTGCCCCAGTAACACTCTGCAACAAATTTTCCATATTTGGCAAAGGGTAATTTTCCTTAAGGGATGCTTGGTTTAGGTTTCTGAAATCAATACATACCCTGATTTCACCACTTTTCTTTCTTACAATCACCGGGTTAGAAACCCAAGTAGTTTGTCGAACAGGTTGGATAATTCCAGCTGCCAACATTTTCTCAAGCTCTTTCTTAATCAAGGGAGCAAGTTTAGGATTGACATTTCTTAACTTTTGCCTATAAGGTTTAGCTCCTTCATGCAAAGGGATAGTATGCTCAATAATTTCAAGATCAAAAGTTTTGAGTTCATCATATGCCCACGCAAAAATATCTCTATACTTCCTAATTAGATTTACAATCGCCTTTCTTTCTTCTGGGGAGGCATTCTTTCCTATCCTAATCATTCTGGGAGAAACTGAGGTTCCAATATTTATCTCTATAACTTCATCTACCGGTTCAGCTCTTTTACCTTTGTATTCATCATGCATGTTGAAATTTTTCTCCAAAGGTATTGCTAATTTCATAACATCAAAATTTCGAATAGAAGAACCATTTAATTTATCTTCCAAATTCACATTGCAAATCTGAAAATTTTCAGTGTTTTGCAAGAATGCAATGATTTGTGCATCATTATCAAAGATTTGCCAATGATCTTGATTATCAGGAACCGATGGTCTAAATACTACTTCAACCTTATACTCTTTATCCCTGAAATGATTTGGAGTTTCAAAGGTACGTGCTATTACTGATAATGTGTCGGCCAGGGTATTCTCTTCTCTTGGGACCGCTCGTATTGCAAAGGCATCAAACATTTCTATGATATCCCAAATAGCATTTCGGTAATCCTTAAGCCTATTATTTTTGGCTGCAAACTGGTTCTTCACTTGGGACACAATCAAATCAGAGTCTCCTGTTACATTTAGGCATTTAATATTTTGTTCGCGACAAATCTCTAACCCTAGAAGCAATGCCTCATACTCAGCTACATTGTTTGTGCACTCAAATTCAAGACAATATGCAAATAATTTTTCTTCCCCAGAAGGCGATGTAAGGACAATCCCCGCTCCAGCACCATGCCTATATTTATCCCCATCAAAATGCATTTTCCAAACTTGACTAGGAGGAAAAGGATGTTGCTGGGGCTCTTCCCAAAAGTTGGCCATCACCATATAATTTCCAACTTCCTCCGTGGGACGCATAGCTTCTTCAAACAAGTAGTCGGGGGTTTCTACATGCTCAGTCATAGGTTTTTCATTCATTAATCTATAAGAAGCTTTTCCCTCGATATGAATGGTTGCGTAAGATAAATCCATTTGGATACTTCCTCCTAGTTTGGCAGCCCATTCCCTTGATAGCAACATCCCCCATGCGTCAGGAATATCTAAAACCAGAAAATTCATACTTATTTCAATTGCAGGATAAGCAGCTAGTTTCATCTTGAGATTCTCAATCATTCCTTCTGACTTAACAGGCCTAGAATCCATCCCACACACATTTCTATATTCTCTGGATGGTTTTAGCTCCAATTGTTCCATGACCTTAAGAGGCATAATATTTACTTCTGATCCTGAATCTAACATACAGTTATGCAATATCAATTGATTGATCTCCAAAGCAATATAAAAAGGCCGGTGACCCCTACCTTTATCAATTACACTTTGAATCATAATGGGGGGGTCATCCTCAGTTGTTAATTTCACAGGATTCTTGACTTTAAGCTCGATTCCTAAGAATTTAGTTGCCTGATTAAAGTATGAAGGTATTTTCAAAAGTTCCTCCAAGGGCACCGGGATATTGGGTTTGGATAAGAAGTTACTCAAGTCAATCTTTAAGTTGCAATCCTTTTCTTGATCCTTGGTATTTATTTTTAGGCCCAATAAATGCATTACCTGTGCTCTAACAGAAGGGATAACTACAAAGTCTTTCAAAGACATTGTGATAGAGGATCCCGAGAGTTTTCCCAATATATTTGAATTTAGCTTTTCTTGTGTTATAGGAGAAATCTCTTTGCTAGGAGTATTCACTTGCTTTCTTTGTACTGGCTCCCTATCCTGGGGTTTAGTAGGGCTCGGACTTATTACCTTCTTGGTGACTTGAGGAGACAACCTTATGGGTTGATTATTTTTCTTTAAAATTCCTTTAGGAAGGGTGTTTGGAGCTTGAGTGGGGACTCTACGAGTGATATTCTTTTGGTCAAGGGAATTTTCTTTTACAGTAGTTTTTCTTTTATCTATATCTTTCGAGTTATTCTTTGCTTGAGACCTAGTTACTACTCGACCATCAAAAACTTTGCTTGTAGACCTAGTTTGAAGATATTCATTGGTATACACACCCTCAAAGGTTTTATAGAAAGGTTCATAGCGTTGATATTCTCACTTTGTTTTTTGAGAACTACCTCATCCAGGTTTCGAATTAGACCACTCATTTCAGTCATCATTTTCAAAGTCATATCGTTCTCTGAATAAGTGACGCAAGGCATAGTTCTAGGTGTTGTAAGGATGTAAGTGAGATCGCTCCTCAGTGGAGTCATGGTTGGGAGTCGCCAGGTAGATTTAAACTCTTCTACCAAGATATGTATCGTTGTATATGCAGGAGAAAGTGAATAAAGACTACTAGCTTGTCCGAGGTAAGCCCTATGCCTTCAATACCAAAATGTTAGGCAAAGAGAATGGGAGGACTTTAGGAAAGGTATGTCAAACCAGGGTAAGCTATTGCCTCCTTGGCAACAGCGCCAAAATGTTGTCACCTAAACTATAGTTACCCCTATGGATGTATCCACTCATGGATGGCAATAGGGAAGGGAAACTCAAAAGGTGCAACCACGATCACCTCGACCTCCAATAGATGGTTGTCACGCCAGTCGAGGCAACCTTCACTTTATGTTATCTAGCCCAGACAACAAAGGGGGAGACCCGATCTACTCCCGACAGGAGATATCAAAACCAAGACACCAAATCAAGTTATTTCTAAGTGAAGTAAGGTGTATGGTTTATCCTAGACCTTAGGATGAAGTCACAAGACAAGTGAGGGGTTCAATGAGTATAGCTTTGGTTCATTATTGATGTGAGAGTGACTTATGATTTGTGAAATAGGATCCAGGATTAAAGTACTAGTTCAATGTGAGAAAATCCACTGCTTTGGGAACCGTGTCCAATGCAGGGTAGTTTAGGTGTTGAATTGGGGCTAACTAGTACAAGTGACACGCTTGATCATGCAGTATGATGGCATCAAAGGGTTTAGTTTAGCACACAATGGTCAAACCACAAGTTAATCCAACAATCTAGGAAAGTTGAATTGACTTGGAGAGAGACCAGTGCCTTGGGAGTTGGGATTATGGAGTCAAAGTAAAGTTAACTTGTGGTTAAGAACTCCTATTGCATGAGACAAGTGGGCAATTAAAGTCTTGATGGATGAATAGGTCTAGATCTAGGTTTGACCTAAGTGGACCACAATCCCTTAAAACAAGGAATGCTATCCCCAAGGCAAAATTTGACAAGGTGACCTACTAGACCTAGGTTTTGAATTTTTCCCGTTCCAAATCCACGAAAATCTCAAGTACCCATGTCCTAGAAGTGGACAAACTCCCTTCTCCAAGGTGGTGCGACTTTGCCCAAGGAGGCCTAAAAGTGGGATAAGTGGGGTCAAGACATGTCCGATAGCTTCCAAACTTTAGATCCAAGTACGTTGATCAATGGGGAGTGTGGATCTACAATTTAAAGGCAATCTGATGGCTAGATCTTACTAGATCTAAGTTTGAAGATACCAAGTGGTCCAAAATGGGGATTAAATCCCTTGAAATGTGGAATAGGGCCCACAAGGTAGAAATCAGAAAAGTGACAATCTGGGGGTAGGTTATTGGATGTGTAGATCATGAATCAAGCGATATCTCACCTACCCACATACTAGATCTAGGTCAACTCACCAAACTAGGAAGTGCGCCCTTGCTTGGAGAGGCTAAATGCCTTGGGAAGAGGGTCAAATGGAAGCCAATCCTCACCAAACTATAGATCCGGGATGCCGTGGATACTATAGAGGTGGGTTTTTAATATCTTACCCAAGAATCCACTAGATCTTAGTAGATCTGAAAAAATGTAAAAATGGGGGTTTTGAATAATTAGGGTTTTAAATGTTTTAGACAAGTGGATAGATCATGGAAAGAAATTATCTTGAGATCATACCTTAGTGATGTGAATGAGATGCCTTGATTTTGAGGAAGATTCCCGCAGAGATCAAATGAGAGATTGTTGATTTTGCTTTCCAAATTGATGCCCTAGCCCACAAGTGCGCCCTCCTCTACCTGTCAATCCAAGGAAAATCGATTTCAATCAGAGAGGTCAAGTATGGAGGAAATACAAGTAAAATGCAATGATAACATAGAATAGAAGGTCTTGGGATAGTAATACTCCCTGTTACCAATGAAGAGATCCAAAGAAGAAGTAGGGAGAGTCTTCCCCTACCAATACTTCCTCCTCAAAGCAAATCGGCCTCCACCTGTAGATGCAAAAAATGTGGTACAAAAGATATGGCAAAACAAGATCTCCAATAACTCAGTGCAAAGGAAGAACCAACAAACGAACACCAAAAACATTCACCACAACACTGGAGATAGATTCAATAATAATTTTCTATTCCAATAATCCAGAGCCACAAGTCCCCTTTACAATGAGAAGCTCTCTCCTTTAAATAGGAAGGAGAGGCATCAAAATCCTAACCACTTTTTGAATGAGTGGCTAAGATTAAAAGATACAAATGTCTAATCAATGGTTGAGATGAGCTCAACAATAAAATACATGGATCACTAATCAAATATAATATGAGTGGACAAAATCGCCCTAGAAGAGGGGAATCCCACCAAATCATGATGACAAATTATAATAAGAGGCTTACGATGGGTCCAAGGGGTAATTTTATCCACCCTTGTTCAATCCCCATAGCACAATAATAATAAAATAGTCATCAATATACCAAATCGTGCCTCTATGGTCAAATCGTAGGCCTCAAAAGACCTCAAAAATCATCAGAAAGTGCCATAAGTGATGGATGCGGGCCCCGATGAAGCTGAAACTGCTGGAGGAGGTGTGGAAGACATTGATCCATCATCACTGATCATCTCATGCCATAACATTGCCTCAGTAGCCCAAATCGATTTCCTCAATAGCCATTTCTACCAATCCTGAAATGCCTCGAGAAACGTGAAACTGCCCCAAACTGCCTCCTGGAGTGCCTGCGCTGTCAAGGTGAGGGCACCAGTGTGTCCGGGAGGGGGTTAATATGGTAAAAATAAGTGGCTGGACCACCCCCTCCAAGCACAGCGCCCTAGGTCAACCAGATAAAAATCACATCTGCTCTAACAGGGCCTCCGACAGACCAAAACTGCACTGGGATAGCCTACTGAGGCTCAATCATCACTATAAGTGCCCGGAACTGAAAACAAACTGTCTCATTGGACTCAGAAGGTCCAAATCCATCCAATATGTGTACTCATACACCATATGAGTCTCTGCCTGATCAATATACATATCCAATATACCGGAACAGGGCAAATAGTAATAATCTGTAAATGATCAAATACTGCTATAAACCATGAATCATCATCATAACCCTGTAGCTGCTGCATAGAATCATCATGTATGTGTACATAGACCATATATCATCTATCCATATCATCATAAGGTCCAACCATATCATGTCCTATGGTTGACCTTGGTCAAACTAGGTCTAACCAGGTCAACATGACCAAATATAACTCAGACCATCATCAGAAGCTGCTGCAAAGTGTCAAAGGTTAATGCATGCTCTACAACTTATTCAAATAACAATTATAACACAAAGTAATCATTACTGGCGATCTAAATCCAAATATATAATGTCATTAATTATTATTATTACTCAGACTAAACTTTCAAGATCATACTCACTTCATAGCTGTGATCAATTTGCTAGTGAAGGGTGAAGGCTAAAATAATTGGCTAGGCTAAGGGATGACTTGACTGACTTAACTTTGTGACACTTTGGCAAAGGGAAAGGGAATACACACCATAGTATATACTGAATGAGCAACAACACAGGGAATGGCGGTGTCTCACAAATGGATGAGTTGTTCAAAGAGGGTTTATTCACCTTTAACAGATGCGCACAATCCATAATACAAATAAGGCCAGCAATTTTTTTGATATAGCATTTAAGTTCCATTGCTTTTTGGGCCTGAAGTTTCCATAGCCTTGGTCTATGTGTGTTTATAAACACATTGCATAGATTTTCATTTATTTTAGGCTTTCTGCTGCAGGTGTGTTTTTAAGGCACTTGTTTACCTAAGCACTTCTAGGTGTGTCATGGACAGCTTGTTTACCTAGGTATTTACATTTCCAAAAGATATAACATTTTATTTTCATGGCCATTTTCATTTGGCATGCCTTTCATTCATGTGTGTTTAGAAACACATTGCATGAATGGGCTTTTTATACAAGATATAGCATTTCATTTTCTAGATTTTGTATTCATGGCAGCACTAAAAGTTTTAGGTTTAGCCAACACAACTTTAGTGACTAGGGGGAATTCCAAGGAACTCCAACTCACCATAAGTAATTTTTGTCACCAAATCAGAGTCGAGACACAATAAACAGGGAAGCTCATCCAGTATAGAGGCTACAGTGGGGAAAAGTCCTCCATGCCACTAATCAAGTAGTAAGTCAGGGTGATAAACTAGAAGGTAGGCAATGGATGGATGAAGACAATGAATAATGGAGCCAACACTAGCAATCCAAGGTATGGTGGAATGATCACCTCTATTCTCCGTAAGGAGGGTAAAACCAATGAGTATGAATAGTGAACTTCTAAGTCTGAGTAGGGACAATATTATATATATAATAAGATCAACCAAGTCCACATATCTATATGATCACCAAATCGTGACACTCAATGCCAAGACATGCTATAAGAATAAGTATAAAAGCAATATAACCATAACACAATGATATACCTGCTGAATCATATACCTGTATGCTCATCAACCTGTACCATCATCTGTCCTCTGAAACTGCTATTGTAACTCTGGGCACTACTGACTGCTATGTACCAATCGTATAATGGCTACATCGGTCATCTCTCTGAGTGTCCTGAGACTCAGTCATGGCATGGGGAATATATACTGTTGTCCACAATCGGATAGTGATCCAATATAGATGCTCATCTCAGCATCTCAAATGTAAGGGAACTGGATGAATAGTGTACTGGCATCAGAAAAATAATGTATGGTAGCCCGGCTACTATATATGTGATAACAGTACACCAAGAAAGACAAATCATGTTCTGGTTCAAGAACATATGATCATGATGACATGAGGACAAAGATTCATCCATTGTCATGGATCTCATAGAAGATCCCTTTACGAGGTATGTATAACTTGGTTCTACAATGGTTAACTTATGAGACATGCAGGATACTAGCACAAGTCACTGAAGAGAACCAGAAGACATTATGCGGGTATGTTAGACATAACTAGCTAGCATGCTAATCCAGGTATGTTTTTTTTTCTATATCAAGCTAGAATCCTACCTTGTGTTAGGATCTTATACTGTTGTGTTGTTGATAATGATTATTCATGAAGTCATAGGTTTGAATAGTCATGGTTGTATGCATATTATGTTTCTTACCATAATTGAGGATATGACTAACCAGAAGAATCATGAAGGTTAGGTCTGAGTAATCACGGGTTTATGCATTGATGATTTAACTAATCAGAAGAGTCCTATGATCAAATAAGAAGATACATGAGTAAAAGAAGACTTCCCTGAACCTTGAATACTAATGTTTATTATATGTGTTTGAAATGATCATGACCATACATGCTTGAGATTATTGTGTTTTGATAATATTAAGATTATACTAATGAATGTTTGATTATGTATGAGACCTCGAGGATAACACAATGATGATACTAACAAACATGCATAGGGATCGAGAATGAATATAAGTTCAAGAACAAGTAATCCAGGAAGCAAAGATCAAGAGGGAGCACACTCTAGTAGTTTCTGCAAGGATGTAGATATTCAGAGGGAGTTGACCACTTCTCACAATCCACATCAGAATGGAGTTGCAAAGATTCAGAGGGAGTCCACCCAGCAACCAAACAAAGATAAGTATTTGAATTGTCATTTCTTACATAATGTTATTCAATGATGTATATGCTTATGTTCCTAGAATTAGGTTGAGATAGTTGCATTGATGAACAGTATACTACTAATGTACCTGGGTAAGTGGCCTATGGCACTATACAACATTTCATTGGTACTTATCTAGAATGAAACCTCTTTGCTGACATGTTGGGAGTTGTGCACACTCTTAACAATGTTCTGGTAGAGATTGGAAGGCATCTAGAAAGTTACGGGATATGGATAAATGTTGTATTGAAGCATTGGCTAAGATAATTGCATGACTGTATGACATATTTCTTTATGTGTAAGAATTTGTTCTGAAAACTACAAGATGTTTTCTAATCATGCAATTTAACTTGTTGTGTAGGAAAGATCATATACCATCACGTACAAAAGAATGACTACAACATTTGTTTAGCAACAAAGTTATCTATTGAAAATATTGAAGATATTGAAGTTCCCAGGATCTAGGAAGAATGCCATGATCAAGGAGTACCATTCGATCATGAAGATGTTTGGGATGCAGTCCCAAGACCTAAAGGGGAGTCTGTAGTGACTTCCAAGAGGATCTACAAGACCAAGCATGTTGCAAGTGGTAGCATAGAGACTTTTACTCCTGTAGCCAGATACACTTCCATTAGATCAATACTTGCTCTGGCTGCAGTGATGAAGTGGAAGATACACCAGATGGATTTCGAGATAGCCTTCTTGAATGGTGTAGTTGAAGAAGAAGTGTATGTGGAGAAGCCACTTGGTTCTGAGACACATGACAGGGATTCATATATGTGTAGAACTTGGTATGGTAGGATAGACAGCTTTCTATCCAGTTTGGGCTTTACCAAGAGTAAAGTGGATTCCAACCTTTTCTACAAGGTTGAGGAAGGCAATCTAGTGATACTACTATGTGGATGACCTGTTTGTAACAGGTGAGGATAGATTGATTGCCGACATGCAGCGGAAGCTTGCTGCCGAGTTCGAGTTGAAGAACTTGGGGATGATGCACTATTTGTTTTTGGCATGAAGGTGTGGCAGAGTGCATATGGAATATTCCTTGGACAAGGGAAGTATGCAGTAGAGATCCTGAAAAGGTTCGGGATGATGGACTACAAGGCTATGGCCACACCTATGGAATCAAACCTGAAGCTTCTTTGTGATGCTCCATCTGATCTGGTTGATTATGGGCTCAAGTATGATGCGAATCAAAAGTTTAACCTGCAGGGTTATGTTGATTTAGATTGGGCATGCAGTGCTACAGATAGGAAGAGCACTTCTGGGTGCTGCTTTAGTATGGGATCAGGTGTGATCTCTTGGTTTAGCAGGAAGCAGTCCTGCGTAGCACTGAGTACAGCCGAAGCAGAGTATGTTACGACGGATGAGCAAGTTGCAGATGTATTGACCAAGCCGTTGGCCAGAGTGCAGTTTGAGTACTTCAGAGAGAGGCTTGGTGCACTTCAGACAAGGTTCCTTCCAAAGGGAAGTGATGAGTCCGGAAGATGCAGATGCACATGAGCTTTTCTGGCATGGTTGATATGTTCTCCCTTGGTCGTGATGTAATTGCTAAGCCATTTTTCACATGGTGGTAGATGTGTTCTCCCATGGTGAAAAAGTAAGGGCTGGAGCCTTCCCCGAATGGTGGTAGATGTGTTCTCCCATGTCGGTGGTGTAAGTGCTGGATGATGTGCATCTGGGCTGTGCTTCGTGGACGATGAGATGATCTGAAGAGGACGATGCTATGATGATCAGAAGGATCATGGATGATGAGCATCAGGATGATGCTCCAGTTACTACTCTATATATGTATATATGCATCATGTTGGTTGCTTGTTATGATCAGTTGGATCATTTATATATATGCATCATGTTGGATGCTTGGACCATGTATCTGTATATGTATCAGGTGGATACTGAGATCATGTATGTTGATATGTATCAGGTGGATACATTGTGTGGATCATGTATCTATGTGTGTATCGGGTGGATACATTGTATGATAAGGTAGATCATGTATGATGATATGTATCAGGTAGATACTTGGTATGCATCAGGTGGATGCAATGTATGATCAGGATGATCGTGGATGACGAGCTTCTCCAAATGACATGCAGCAGGATGTTGCAGTGATGATGATCAGGATGATCATGTGTACATCAGGATGATGTATGGTGAGTATCAGATGATACTTTGTGGCTGTGGATCAGGTTGTGCAAATGAGCATGTCTGGGAGATCCTATAGGTCGGAGTTGCGTACCCATAACATCCTGGGATGCTCTTTCGAGACATTGCTCTGGGAGGACATGTAATTTATGCCCTGGGAGATCTTCAGGTCGGAGTTTTGTACCCGTAACATCCTGAGATGCTCTTGCGAGGTTTTTTTCTATGGTGTGTAATTTGCTCCTGGGAGATCTGGACAGGATGAAAAAGGCCTCAGATGCTTCAACCAGGTTTTTGCCATGACCACATGTAATTTGCTCCTGGGAGATCTGGACAGGATGAAAAAGGCCTTATATGCTTCAGCTACGTTTTGTGGTGGACCACATGTAATTTTCTCCTGGGAGATCTGGACAGGATGAAAAAGGCCTCAGATGCTTCAGCCAGGTTTTGTGGTGAGATCACACGTAATGTGCTCCTGGGAGATCCGACAGGTAGAGTTGTGTGCTCGTAACAGCCTGGGATGCTTTAGCCAGGTTTTGTGATGGGTCACATGTAATGTGCTCCTGGGAGATCCGACAGCTAGAGCTGTGTGCTCGTAATAGCCTGGGATGCTGCAGCCAGGTTTTGTGACGCACGTAATAAGTCCTGAGGATTCCACAGTATGGCCAGTGATGATGAAGACCTGCAGGTGGTGGGCCTACATCCAGTATGAAAAAGGACTGGCTCTGTAGAACTTCCTATGATGAGTATATTCAGAGATTGATTGAGATAGCAGCAGCAGTGACGATGATGATGACTCGATGACGATTATCCAGTGACGATGATCCAGAGAAGATGACTTGTGCTAGAAGACCTATGTCGAGAAATACCTTCCTAGTTAAGAGGGAGTGTTGATGTATATGTAACTTCAAAATGTATTTCACATATATGTATATTGTATTCCTATAGAGATGTTATTATTCCTCTATACGGAAGTGTCGTCATTTATATTGTAAGTGTCGTAACTTATACTTGATGGGTTATTAGACCACCTTGTTGGGGTCGGCCCTGTATAAGTCATGTGGGTCAAAGGGTTATTAGACCACCCTATTGAGGGTCGGCCATGTGGGTCAAAGGGTTATTAGACCACCCTAGTGGGGGTCAGCCCAGTCAGCATTATGTTAAGTGGTTAAGTTGAGGCCGACCTAGTTGAGTAAAGGTCAAGTCAACTTAGTGTATAAATAAAGAGTGTGTCTCTCTCATTTTACACATTCTATTCTCTCACTTACACTTTGGAGAGTGGCGCACTTGTGGAGGAGGAGGCTCTGTTGCTAGGGGAAGACTATCTCTTGTATTCTGGTTGTATCATTGCTCTATCTATCTCTGAGGAAGTTATTGGGGTTTTTCACCTTTATGGTTTTCCCCAAGTAAACTCTGTGTCTCTTCTGTGCTTGCATTATTGTGTCCATGAATGATATGTTGTAGATTTGAGGTACATGTTGTTCTCTCAGTTAAGATCCTAGATCAGATTGAAGTAAATTCTGAAGAAAAGTTAACAAGCACAAGCACTTTTCTTTTCGTAATTCAATAGCATTGCGTTTGTAGTTCTGTAGTACATTGTCTGTAGTCCTGTACATGCCATCCGCACAGGAAAATTTCACATCTGAATTTCCATTTTTTATAGTATTTCTGGATAAAGACCCGATCTATGTTTTCGTGTTTCAAAGATAATAATTTGTGATTACTGATAGAATGGATCTTTGTTTTTTAGATTAGATTCAAGCTTCTTAAATCAAAGTGATGCATGCTTCCCTTTCTTGATTTGATAAAATTCGATTTATCAACTTTCAACATTTGATTTGATAAAATAGGATTTATTTTCTTTCATCATTTGATTTAATAAAATAGATTTGCTTTCATTTCCTGTTTTGACAAGATAGGATTTACATGCTTGGATTTACATGCTTTCATTTCCTGCTTTAATAGAATAGATTTACATGCTTTAATTTCCTGCTTTAATAGAATAGATTTACATGCTTTCATTTCCTTTTTTGATAAAATAGATTTACATGCTTTCATTTTATGCTTTCCAAGTTTTCCTAGAACAACATTTCTTTCTTCCTTAGAATATCCTTTAGAATACATAGGACACTTAGAATGACAAAGATTATCTCATAGTGCACATACACTACTTAGTACCTCTCAAATTTGTACGCTCCCTGGTCGATATTTAAAGTATACTTCTAGTATATATACCTCAATAAGGTACACATTCCTGGAGTCCACCACATGGTCTCAGTTCGCAAAGAGGGTGTGTGACAAAGTTAACAACCTGCCAAAACAAGGTTTCAGGTTGTTTTTGCACACTGGTAGTAAAACTGCGTACTTGGCCTCAGAAAAATGCTTTCCATAATTCATAGGTTAAATTAAATGCCCGCACCATATGGTCAGGTTGTATCTTGTTTATTTGTCTACCTGACCATGGTCTCAGTTTGTCTTGAGAGTGTCTGAGGAGGAAGTTATAGGCATTCCAAAACAAGGTTTTAGGCAATTTTGCACCAAGTTCAGTAAAATTTCCACCTAGGGCAAATGAAGATGAGTCTGAGAGTGAAATCAAATTGGGTGTGCTTAGTATGGTGTACTACATCATCTAGTGGCATTGGTTTAGTATTTGGTGAAATAAAAAATCCACCTTAGAAATTGCACAATTTGTCTATGTATAAAAATGCTGGTAAAAATGCCTAAGTGACCTCAATAAAATGCCTGCCATTTCCTGTGGTTGATGTCTTAAAATATTTTGAGAGTATGGGTCTCTAGAATGTTGATTGTTGCATCCAACCATACCCTTGGTTTTTCCAAAGAGTCTCTGTAGGTGAATATATTGATATACCAAAAGTGCCTCCTATCTTGATTTGCATTGCTCCAGTAAAATGCCCACTGAGGAGAGAGAAAGAGGTTTCAGAGGATGAAAGTGACTTGGATGGAATCAACAAGTTGTGCCCTATGCTTTGGATGTCTCATTTTTCCAATTTGGTGAAAATAAAAATCATCCAATGTTGACTTAGGGTTTGACAATTTTGTGTGTCAAATCAACAATTTAAAAGGCTATTTTCAAATGCCCGCCATATGATGTGTTTGTATCAACGAATTTAAAAGGTGACATATATTTGTTCCTTGTCAAAGTGGTTATCCATCCATGCTTTCAGTTTTCCTTATGGTGGTCACATGTGCAATAAATCAATCTTCCAAAGTAGGAAAATATTGTTTTGCATATTAAGAACATAAGAGATTTGGCTTAAGTGTTAAACTCACAAGGCTAAGGGGCCATTTGGAAATGCCCGCAAGGAGGTGTCCTTCTGCTGATAGAGTTCATCAGTTTGCATGGGATTGTTCTTTGATGAACTGGTCATCTAATCATGGGATCATATTTTCCTCTGGAGTTTACATGTGTGAAATACAAGCCTGCCAAATTGAGAAAAAGTTTGTTTTGTTGTCCAAATGAAGGTCGAGAGGCATTTGGAAATGCCCACCATAAATTGTACTTGAGCTGATAATTTTATCAGATGGCATGGGTTTGTTCCTTGATGATTTGGACATCTATTCATGGTCTCGTATTTTTCTCTAAAGGTTACACATGCGAAATACAAACCTGCCAAGTTGAGAAAAATTATGTTTTCCTGTTAAAAATAAATAAAATTCGTCTTAGTGTTAAACACATGAAATCTGAAAGGCCATTTGGAATGCACGCTAGAAATTGTGGGTGTGTAGATAAATTCATCGAAAGGTGTGGATATGTTATTTGGCAATTTTTCCATCTAGCCATGGTGTCAGATTCTTCTTTGGACGTCACACATGTGAAAAATCAACCTCCCAAGTTGAAGAAATTTTTTGTTTTACACAAAATATGAACATGCTAGTAATAAATCTGAAAATATATGCTAACAATTATTTTTGTTTAAATTGCCCATCTAAGTCAATTTAATAAGGAATAATTAATATTTTATGAAATAGAGGAAATTAACTACCAGCTATTTATCAAGGCAAATTAATTAATCCAATAAGTATTTTTTTATGAAGTGGTGCGTTTTGATAAAAAGACAATTTCCATATTTGAAGGACACAATTATTGAAAGGGTGTGATGTTGAAAAGGCATGATGATAAGCTACAAGAATAAACTAAAGGAGGTAGAAGTTTATTAAATAAAACAGAGTTTATTCTTTAAGAAAACAGAGTTGATCTTTAATTTAAAAAACAGGGTTTGCTATTTATCTAATAAACATAAAGTTAATCTTTTTGAAGAGGCGCCAGTGGGAAAAGGAACAAGTCCAGATTGAAGAGAAGCAATGGTTAAAGGATGAGTTAGATCATATATAAGCAAGCATTTGAGATGGAAGGAAGGTGTCTCATGAGCCCAGATCAGAGAAGAAGAAAGATCAAACAGAGACTAATAAAATGAAGAACCCGAATTGAAGAAAAGAAGTTCTAGAAATTTGAATAAGACAAAATAGGGTGGAAGGGTGGTGCTAGGGCAGGTTGCAGCTTGATAAGGGTGTTGGTGCATCCATTCAGTTGTAGCTGACAAAATAGGGTGTTGGTGCATCCTTCAGTTGTAGCTGAAAAATTGGGTCCTGGTGCATCCAATCAGTTGTAGCTAACAAAATAGGGTGTTGGTGCATCCTTCAGTTGTAGCTGAAAAATTGGGTGTTGGTGCATCCAGCAAGTTGGAGCTTCCAAATAATTGGTAAATATAATTTTGCAGTAATAGAAAGTTTTGGTGGTTTTCCCAATTGGGTTTCCACGATAAAATTGTGTCTTCTATCTTCTTTGTTGATTTAGTTTTTAATTGTGATAAAATTTGAAAAATAGTGTAATACTGATTCACCCCCCCCCTCTCAGTATTGCTTGATATTCCAACACATCGTAATCTACATCTCTTTCTAGGTCATTTAAGACCCGTTAAGAAATTTTTCTATGATTATTCCCTATTAATGCATATTTACATCTACATTAATATACTAGTATAACAAGTTTCTAAAGATTCATCTTATTTTGGGGGGAGTTTTCCCCATCCATCATCGCCATGAATTCGAATGTATTCCAACATAATCATATCCTCCTTGGTGTTCCAGGCTCGTAGTTCAACTCTTCGTTGAGTAGCATGGAGATCTACCCATGTTATATCTTCTTCTTCTGTAACCTGTAAAGACTAACTCCACAACTAATGATTTGCTACACTAGAAACATGTAGACACAATGTTGATCTCCTCGAAGGGCCAATAAGTATATATAGAAACAACAATTCGGTTGCTCATTCTCAAAAATCTTACTATAGTAAATCTTTATTGGCTGCATGAATTCTAATTTATGCCTTTGACTTGGATAGCTCTAGCATAATCCAAAGAGCATTTCTTGCACATATTTAGCGACTTTTCATCATCGGTTTTCTATTATTTTTTCATTGGTCTATGTTTTTAATTCATAAAAAACTAGATCTTATAATCAAGTGTGAATGGCACGTATAAATTCCATGCTTATAAATCTATATTTGAAAATATTAAAAATGTGTTAATTAATATGCATTGCATCGATAAGTGTTTTCTTCTCTTAAAAAAATCAAGAAAACATTCAAATCCTAAAATTAAGATATATACACTAAAGAATCAAACCTCAATCACAAATTAAAATGGATCAATTGACAGTAACCTTATGAAACTATATTCAATGTAGTTGTTCACATGTTCTTCTACATTATTTGTTATGTCTCTAGACATATAGGGACCTCGTGGATGCATTACTTTGACCACATGGAAAACAATTTCTCCTATGTTTGGAGTATGAGAGCAAGGGCTAGATTTATTTTTATTAAGAGAAATTATTGGTAAGTTTTTTCCTGCTATGTGATTGAATGTTGGCCATTGAAGTTTTCCTTGGACTATGGTATGGTGGGTTTGACAGAAAATAGGCGTCATCCTTCTACAAGTGCATTTAGTTTCACCATTTCATTTATAGAATTCAATGCATCTAGTATGTGCAAGGATTTATGCTATTTCATTTATACCTCATTTCCCCTAGACGAAATGCACTAAATCCTATAAATATATTGCTTATCGATAAATAGATTTCTTATCCAACAAATGAACTAGACTTTGTAAGATAGCTATATTTGGAATCCCATTTTAACGTGTGATTTATTATAAAATCTTTGGCTTCCTTCAATGCAATACAACCATTTTCTTGATAAATAATGTGCTTATAATTATTATTTGAAATCCAAGATTTTATAAAACCATTTCTCATAATGCATCTACCTTGTCTACACTTATATTTTCAATTACTGACTTTTCCAACTTTTAATATATTCTTGTATAAAATAAATCTTAACTTTTCATATCTACCAATTCCTCTTCAGTAGTCCTTAGCAACATGTAATCAACAAATATTTAGTGAAAAAAATTTGATTGGATGGGATCCAAACAGGGAGAACTGATATACGGGATCTTACAAGTACGAGATTAGATTTGAGAGTACTAGATTAAGAAAAATTGAAGTACGAGATTTGAAACATAGAAAGTTAAAATAGTATCTATGACAAGGACTTTTTTTAATTTCATCCCCCTATTAGTTAATGTCTGGAATTCTGTAATTGAGACTTTGCTCAAGTATGATCATTGTACTCGAATTCTATAATTGGGACTTGTTCAAGTATGATCATCATAGATTTATGCACTAGCTTGAAAAAATTACCTTTGAATTAGTAGCATTGTTTGTCAATATCTTGATCACTGGTTAGTGTACATATCCTATGATTAGGAGTTTGTTAGAGTAAAATCATCATAGATTTATATATTGTTGATGTTGACTAATTAATTTAATTTTAGAGACCAAACTAGATTCACTTGATGGCCCTCATCGTCATCATTAACAAAATGATGAGGAGTGTGGGCGTTGCTTCTCAAATTGCACCTCAGTTGCATATTAGTCATTGGATTATTAGAATTCTTTACATCACCTTTCTTCAAACTTTAATCATGTGCTCCAATATTTTTCACAGATATTGAAAATTGAAACATGTTTTAAAGGTTCTTCTTAAACTTGAGAGTTTCACTTTTTTCATCTTGGCTTATATAATTTTTGTATATTTGTATCGATTTTTCACCTTCGGCTTTGTTGTTGTTGGTGCAACTGTTGCTATCTGCATTTTCCGTATACAAATCTAATTGAAATATCAAAGTGTTTTGAGATTTTTGTCATAGTATCACATTGGTTTATAGAATCTACATTGTTGAATATTTACCCTCCTACAAAATGGTATATGTAGATCAATGAGAGGAAACTTTCAATCAAGCAGTTTATTTCACTGAACCAAATGCTTTTGCAATACATGAATCGAATGTCCAGGAAATTGATTGTCTGTTAGATAAGTTCCATTTGTTTCAATTGAAAATTTTCCACTATAATCTAGGTGATTGCTTATTTGATGCATCGGTAGTTTTGATAAATATCGTTACACATCTATTGAGATAAGGCAAGGAATAGTTAATCACTTTAGAGATAGCTTGGGTCGTCAAGACCTTGAAGCTCTTCTATTAATGAGAATGGATTTGAATAGTGGTTTTTTAGAAGAATTGCACAATGTAGGGGGTGTCGATACATATTTTCATAGAATGTATTTACCTACTTCTAGGTTGCACAAACATTCTGAACTTGGCCTATGGGGTGATCTTTTCTACATTAAATGGTTTTCCAAGCGGTTAGGTCTTCCAGTATTTGTTTGGTCATTTGAAAAAAGAAAAAAATACCTTCGTTTCAGTATCGACAAACCTAAATATGGATGTAACCTTTTGTTCCATGAGCAAGACCCATCACGTGGTCAGTTTGAGCCACTTTTGTCATACAAATAAATAAAGGAAATTAAATCTCTATATGAACTAGTTACTACATGTGCATATGCAAGTCATCTTGCAATTGTTCACTTGGACATTTTTTCTATTGAGTAAGCACTTTTAGAAAAAGAACTCTACATAGTCGATACCATTTCCAATGATCTCCATGACTCATTGTTTGAATCGATTTGTAGATTAACATCATGCTTTGATGTGCCTTCTCTGAGAAAGACAATGGCACAAACTTTTTCCAATTGATTTATTACAAATGATATTAGGGCAATCAAGTGCTTGAATCAATATATTGTTGATAATATTATTATAAAAGGACAATTTATTGCTAATAGGGAAGGATATACTATCAATTTGTCAATGTTGTATAGATATGGAAATGTAGAAGGAGGAAAATTTGCAATCCAATGGTTTTGTGAATTCCTGAGCACTAACATATACATTTGGAGCATTGAATCACACACAATTGCCTGGAGATTCCATCAAAGGCATGCTTCCTCAAAGATATTATATCTTATGTGTTCTTCTGAGTTCTTCACACACATATTTTTTTCATCCATTGCTTCCAATGGAATCCAGAGAAATTGCCTCAACTGCATTTTTTGAAAGAACAAATACTTCTATTCAAACTCATATAGATGTTGTAGAGAAAATCCTGAACTTAAGCTATAGGTCAATAACATCACCAAAGACAATGTTGCTCAAATGCCTACTCAGTAAAGCCATGCAACTAGAGATAAAAGAGTCTCCATAAAAAAGAGAAGTGTTCAAAAAATAAAGTAAAAAATGACAAAAGAACAAAACATGCATTTGCAACAATTTTAACAAGTACCCAAGAAAGCACTGAAAACTAGTTACTTCAAAATCCCCAAAATAGATTTACAAGATTACACCACCTAAAACAAGAAATGCAAAAACAAGAATCCTTTGCATTTGAAAGAGAAAAGAATAATGCAAAAAAAAAGCAAATAAAGCATATTTGGAGTCAATTAAAGACACGTCGACTCATGCATGTGTTATATATGAATGAATGCAATTCCAAACATACATGCATGTCATTTATAATATCATGGTATTGAATTTTGCATATTTAACAATTGGCAATCAACCAAAAGTCATCCACGTCAACGAGGAAATTTGCAAAAAAGTGCTTTGCAATAAAAAAATTCTTGTCTTTGTAGCACCTTCACAAATTTGACGTAATAAGAAACTAGAATTTGTATCAACCTTGACACCTTTAGAAGAAAGGCTAGTGTTTCCAAGGAAGGTGCTTGCACAAGTAGGGGGAACTTGGATACAAAAAGGCACAAATTTCACTTATTGGTACAATCATAAATGTTCCTACAAATTTGGATACAGTTCAAAAGGCATTGCCTAGAAGCTTACTTGACTCAATGACAATTGTAATAATGTTAAAAGGAAAATTGGAATATAATAATGCCTAATCATTTGGTAATGTTCGACCAATAAATGTCATAATCGTTCTCACTGACTTATGCAACACTTCACTTTAGAGAGTTGAATGTATTGTGATTGATAATGAATGGGAAGAACTTTTCAATAGAAGCATTGAAAGACACATTCATGATTTATTGAACACATAACAGTTGGACAATATTGATAAAGATGAAGATCTAGGCCTTTTCTCTAAAACAATACTGCATGGGTATGGAAAATATCACCTAATAGTTGACTTGGACAATTGAATCATACAAATTGCACCTTCTAAAGGATTCAAACCATTGGGCATTTTTCAAGACATGTTTTCTGGAGAACTAAATTTCCTACACTATTTTGTGGATCTTGTCAACTAGATGACATTACAAATCGATTTTCTTATCAACAAATAAGCAAATAACACAATGATAGCTTTTACACAAATGATAGCTTTTAGTCGAGGGGGTTGCATTGTTACCAGTGATACATAATATATATAAGCAAGCACGATACATATACAACAAGACAAGAAGATGGAGAGAACAAAAGCCTTTTATTACTCAGCAAGATGCAGAACAGTACATATAAGAACAAATCTAAGTTAACCCAATGGTTTGGCTCACCAGCCTATTTATATGCTTTACATGCAATTATGTAACAGCTTGTCGGTTCAACCGACCGACCTAGCCTGACATGTTCTAGTCGACGCAATTGTTGACATGTCTTACAATGAGTCCGCCGAGGACCTTGTCAACAGAACGACTTAGGCTATTCCAACATCTCCCCCACCTCAAAATTTTCCTTCGTCCTGAAGAAATGAGGAGATGAAAAATTGTTAACTGTGCAAAAATAACAGATGTAGTTGTTACTGTTGTCCATGACTGGAACTGGCCGCTGCTTGCTGATGGGCATATACTTCGACGATTGATTTGGCAGAGAGAGACAATTGGTGTTGAAAATCTTCCGAGGTGCGCAACATGTTTTGAATGTCGATGGTTAATGTGGTTAAGCTTGATAAGTTTTCCATTTTGTCTTGAGTTGACTTGTTTTGTAGGTTAATCAAGTCGTGACCAAAAATATTTACTTTGTCATCAGCAGTTGAAAGTAATCTTTGAAGATACGGTCTGATATTTTCAAGTTTAAAGAGGCTAGTCTGGACTTGACTCATCCATTGGTCTTCATGTTTTTCCAATTTTTCCAGCTTCCTATTTTCCATGATAATTTGGTCGTTGATATATTGGGTTAGAGCTTCATTCGCTGCTTGTCGTTGCAGGTGCAAATTTATAAGTAGCTCGCGCATCCATTGCATTTCTTTAAATACATTGTCGTAATGAGTATACCAGTTGTTGAGGAATTCGACGACTGTGGATGCTCAATCATTGTACTTTCTTAGATGGCTCTGAGCTAAGGTGAATGTTGTGTATTGCATTGCCAGTAAGGAGGATTTTTCTATGGCCTGTTCTTGTCAATTCTTGGCGAGTTCAACTTTTAATGTCGACACGACAATTGCAAGTATTTGGCATGCTTTGTCTAGTGTACTTGTTGCGTCGGAATTCAACGGAAACGAGACAACTTGTTGTGCTAAGTCTTCACACTTAGCCAGAAATGATGCTTAGTCCTCCTGGAGTTTTTGGATGCGTTCTTGAGTTTCAATGCGTCTATGTCTTTGTTCATGGTTAACCGCATATGCAAGTAAGTCAAGCTCCTCCTGTGTTGCATCTTACAGGTTGTAAGTGGAGATTGGCCCTAATTGATCGAGGTGCACAGATAGGTGAATCTCTTGTTGAATATACTGAAGGTGTTGTTGTTGTCTCTGCCATTAGAGGAAATTTGAGGTCTAAAATGGGCCTCCTAAGGAAAATAATAAAATAATAGTTAAAATAATAAAATAATATTTATTAATTTTGGAGGAAGAAAGAAAAAAACTATTTTTTTGTTTGTATTTTCAACATATCTCCCTGTGTTTTTACTCAAATTTCAAGCGGGAGAACTTGTTGGATGCGGAATTAAATTCCACATCCAACGAGTACCCACACCGCATACTTTTGACGGTCCCTGCTGCCCCAAAAATAAGAAATACCTGAAAAAAACACGATGATGATGTCAAGGAGTACCCAAACTGCATACTTTTGATGGGCCTCATTGCCCCAAAAACAAGAAATACCTGAAAAAATGTGATGATGTTTCATCACATTTTTCAGGTATTTCTTGTTTTGGGGGCAGCGGGGTCCATCAAAAGTATGCAGTCTAGTACTCGTTGGGTCTCGAAAATGTATTTTCTTCGACTGCTTCTGTCGAAATCCTGGTGAAATTCTGCTCTATTGAGATTTCACCTCTTCCCGGTGGTTTCGATGAACTCAACGATTCAGTCAATGATGGTAGTGGTAGGGGGGGTGATTTTGAATGCTCTGAATAGAGTAGATGAAAACTTCTGTTGGAAAACTCGGGCTGAAAAGTCACCTAGTTTTCATCTTCCATCCAGTCAATCAACAATTTGTCAACTTCATCGCTTTCATTACTTCGTCGACTCCAAATGCCTGACTATCCAGCATGAAGTCCTAGATCTTCTCCGACAATATCCTGCACTCGGGCACTCTGATTTAGATGCAGCGGAGAAGGTGGTGTTATTACCTCGGGTATATGGACTTGGAGAGCACTACCACGCTTTATCCACAAGTATTCATCCATTGATGACAATTCTTTGTTGATTCCGCTTTCATCTCGGGATCAACTTGACTCCGGAAGATTTCCTTCTCCATCTGTCATGACACCTAGTCCTCGTTTCTTCTGAAGCGCACTAGCCTGCTCCTTTAGTTCTTCTTGCCTTTTTCTCCTATTCTCCCACTCGATCTTTTGGATATCTGGAGTGCTTTTGTGACTCATTGCGTGATCTTTGTCGAATCTGTTGGATCTTTCACTGCTAGTCATGTCTCTTTTTCATCCGTCAAACTTTCTTCATGCATCTACTCCATGAGAACATGTTTGGATACCCCCCCAATGCCGGCCCGAAGTTCTCTAGGCAATTGGGGAAGTATGGGACTTCATTTGCTCAAGAAGTATTCCCACTCGCACTCTTGTATGAATTTCTTCCACGCTCGTTCTTTCTCTTCCCAATTTGAGTTTGGGAGCGGCGGAAGCAACAAGGGTCGAGTCTCGACAATATGCAGAGTGCCTTTGTCGATGAGGAACTTGAATAAGAGTGTCGGAAAAGAGCACAAAAATTGGTCGGTAAGGTCGGTGAAAAATGGTTTCCTCACGTCGTCAACAGACACTCGTTCTTCAATCGCATATTATTCAGAGAACTCGTCGGAAATATTCTTACACCATTCCAACAAATTTGTATGGCCTCCGTTAATCAGCTTCGAAATCAGTTCGTGCTCCTATTCATCTGGTTGTCTTCTCATCCAAGAGATTTTTCAACACGAATGACACAGATTCTAGGAACTTCTCATGGGTCTCAGAAAAGAATTTATCTCTTGCTTGAGCAATCGCCAGCTTGTTCCTTCTCGCATAATTTTGCAGGTAGTTAGCGATCTTTCTCTCCCACCAAATATTAATATCCTGCTCTGATATCATTGATCATGCTCGCTCTTGCTTCAAGTATGCATCACCGGAAATGGAACCAATGTTGTGGTCGAGGGGTTTGCATTGTTACCAGTGATACATAATATATATAAGAAATCACATAAGATACAGATACATCAAGACAAGAAGATGGAGAGAACACAAGCCTTTTATTACTCAGCAAGATGCAGAACAGTACATATAAGAACAGATCTAAGTTAACCCAAGGGTTCGGCTCACCAGCCTATTTATATGCTTTACATACAGTTATGTAACTACTTGTCAGTTCAACCGACCGACCTAGCCCAACATGTTCTGGTCGACGCAACTGTCGACATGTCTTACAATGAGTCAGGCGGAGGACCTAGTCGACATGCTGACTTAGGCTCCTCCAACAAGACTTCACAACACATATTACAAATATTTTTTCAAATCAATCTGAATTCTTATAAACCAAGTTTCAAGCTCAACTTGGATCTCTATTCGCAAGGGAGAGATGAAAGGAATAAACTTAGTTGCAAAAGATGTAAATTATAAAAACAGCCTTGAAAAGGTATTGAAATCCCCAATTGCATATCGCTCTCTCAAAAGAATATGCACATCACTTGACTATTTTGAAAACATAAGAAATAATGTTTTTGCAATGATATGACAACTTGGGCCCCCAACATTCTTTGTGACGTTTACTAGTGTTGAGAATCTTTGGCAACCATTGTGCCATGCATTGCAAGAAACTAGAAACAAGTCTTTAGACAAAAAAGGAAATTTTTCTTTTGACAAAAGTATTGAATCATTGATGAGAAAGCATCTTGTCGTTTTTAGCCTCTACTAGATACATAAAATAGCATCATTACAAAATTTAATTTCAAGCAATAGTGAACTACTTGGAGAAATAGAAGACTACTTCTTCATTATTGAATTCCAAAGTAGAGGCAATGAACATGAACATGGGTTTCTTTCGATCTGAAATGCACTGGTCGGTTTATCGACAAGCTTCTAATCTTGACATTGTGGCATTTGTTGATATATATATATATATATATATATATATATATATATATATATATGTATTCATCATTGCTTGGTGATGATCTGATTAAGATTCAAACTCATCATCACACATGAAGCTGCAAGAAATATCAATGCTCCAATTGTAGATTTAATTTTTCACTTCTTCCATTGAACAAAACTAGTACTTTGCTTCCTTTGGAGGATGATGAGAACATAAATACTGAAAAATAAAAAGAAATATTTTTCCTTTTAGAGCACAAAACCTATTCTAAAAACATAACATTCCCTTTGATACAATATTATCTGACTTCAGAGTGACTAGATATGAGTACATTCTTCTCTTGCGCTCTTCTCTTTTATGCCATACTTTGTTACTAAAGAGAGCTCATATGATGTATGGATTGTTGCATTTGCCAAAGAAGTTCCAAGCCTATGGCATGAAAATGTAGATGCACAATTTACCATGGATTATTGTGTTCCATATACATACTGTAGCTCCTATGTTACAAAAATGGATCACACCATGACTAGTGTTTTCAAGAAAATCAGAGATCAATGTCTATCTAGCAATGATGGAAAAATTGAAACCATCCACAAACTTGTAAATGCATTTATTAACATGCAATAAATGTCTAGCCAACAAGTTGTGCACATTGTCCTCTCCTTTCCATTATACTCAAGCTCTAGAAAAACAATATTCATTAACATTGCACCATTGAACAAAAGAACACTCATCTTAAAAAAACCCAAACTCTTGCAACAAGAATTTGAATATTCTGAAGACATTATATGTGCTTAAGTTGTTGACAAGTATTTTCAAGTCATATTCAACTTTAACATATATGTTTAGCAGAATATTCCTCTTAGTACTCATGTTCAAATTCAAATCTTAAGAGAAGAACATGTACATGTGTCATACAATACATTCGCTACAATGAACAAAAAAAAATTGGAGAATTTTTTTATATAGAAAAAATGATTCTAGAATCTGAAAACATTCTGAAAGGAACATGTAAAACATGGTCTGAAGCATACTTGTCCCATAGAAAACCATTATACTAGTGTCATTCAATCCATTAGACAACCATTTGTTTTAAGCACAAAAAACTATTATGGAATTACAAAACAATGTTAAAATTTGGTTGTCATTGATGTTAACTAATGTCAAAGAGGAATCAATATTCATGTGCCAGTTTGAAGAAGTATATGAAATCCACTTTGAAGAAGTATATGTAAGCAAGTTTGAAGAAATGTATGGATTCTAGTATAAAGAAGTATATCTAGAAGTACATCAAGCATATTGAGTTTGAATAAGTACATAAGGAATACATCCAATACATATGGTACATGCCAGATCTCAAGTCCACTTATTCATACTCCCTTAAGGTAAAAGACAAAGAGTTGATTGGACAAGGTTCGGGAATGTGCAAGCAAGCCAAAAATTTGGTTGGATGAGGTTCGAGAGTGTGCAAGTAGCTTGGAACAAGAAATGGTTGAATAAGATAGAAGTCCCGAAAGTGCGCAAGACTCACCGATCAAAAGAAGCTTTCGGTTATTGAAGCGTGTACAAGTACCAAAAAGGGAGTAGCAGTTGAACATGCCAAGTGCGCAAGACCCACAAGCAAAGATACATTAAGGGAACAATACCAAATTGTAAGGGCACGAGTTCCACCAGCCAAAGGAGCAAGTATGTGCAAGACCCATAAGAGATGACACCTCATTGGCACTGAAGATGACAAGTAGTGGAAGCATGAAGTAAGCAAAACCTTGAAGCAAGGAAGAAATAACTAAACTTGTGGACACCACCATCCACGTAGCTCAAGTATAAATAAGAAGCCGAGATCGATAATTGAGGAAACCTTGACGTATGGAAATTTAAGGAAAGTTGGAAGATACATATTTATAATTCTCAGGGCATCAAGGGCTCGTGGAACCAAAAAAAAATGATCTGGCCGAAGAGCTGAGTGCGAAAAAGTAGAGGAATGTAAAAACTAAAGGTGCGCAAAATGATGTAGTAAATCTATGTCAGTTGCACGGAGATAGAAAGGAATAACTACATAAGATGTGCAAGTGCGTGAGGACTGAATAATAGTATTGAAGACAACATGCATGCGTGAGGATTGAATGATAGTATCGGAAAGATCACGCAGATAGTCACAGATGTTCTAAGACAGAAGCACAAAGACATATTTGAAGTATATATTGTGATGCATGAAGTGAAGAATTGTATATGATGCATAGAGATTGAGTTGATGTGTGGGAAGTAAGGAAGTCCATCAGATACGCAAAGTTAGATTTACAACACAGTCAAGGATGCGCGTTATGATGAGAGTGATCTGAGACAAGTGTGTTAAACATAAAGGGCATATCATAGATATTGCATAGTTTGTCCCAAATTATATAAAGGCTATTGCACCAAGACAAAATGGACATATCTCTGAAGGTGCATAGTTCCATCTGATACTAGTGCGTGAATTCAGAACAATAGGTTATCAATTGATGTGCAGTATCAGTTGAGATTGCATATGTGTAGTAGAATAATGGAATATTGAACCTTGGCGTAGACTGCAGATTTTGATGAAGCATCACAGAGTATATGACGTGCAACATCAGTTTATGTAATGTGTTGAGTGTGAAGTCAAGTAATGTATGTAGCACAATAACAACAATACTACAACATACAAAAGATGTGCACAGCAGAACAAACAACAGAAGATCTGAAGTGTGCACCAGTGACTAGAAGTACAAAAAAGCAATATCTTATTTTTATATATCAGGGCGGTAGGACGGGGCAAGTAGTAGGGGGTCAGTGCCTCCTTCCATTTGAAGCTGGTAAATCAGGGAGTTGGTGCTTCCTTCATGTTGGTTCCTGTCAAAACCAGGGGGTCAATGCCTCCTTCGAGTTGGTGCTAGAGAACTTAGGAATTTGGTGCTTCCTTGAATGTAATCTTTATATTATAAGAGAGAATTCTGTGGTTTTCTCCCGTTTGGGTTTCCACATAAAAATTATGTGTATTTTGTGCATATGTGGATGAATGTTTTATTTATGGTGGATGCATAATTAAATTTCATATTAATCAGTTAAGAAGTTAAAAATTGTTCATAGTTGTGCTAATATTGATTCATCCCCCCTCTCAGTATTAAATAGATTCCAACAATTAGTTTCAGAGCACGTGTCTTTAGTAACAGCTTAACCCAGAATATAGATCCGTGCGCAGATATGGAAACATAGGAAGGCTTCTCCACCAACAGAGCACCAAGGTTTGATGGCACCAACTATACCTTCTGGAAGGTCACGATGGAAATATATTTGCAATCTCTCGGAGCTAATGTCTGATAGTCCATTGTGGATGGTTACAATGTCCCAGTAGTTGCACTTGTTGACCCAGCTGAGAGGAGACTATATGAGTGCAATGCAAGAGCCAGAAACACACTACTTTGTGGGTTAATGGACACTGAATTTATTAAGGTCATACATTGCGCCTCAACCAAGGATGTATGGGATAATCTCATAGGTGTCTATGAAGGTGACGAGAAAGTAAAGAAGGAAAAGCTGCAGAATTATTTTGGGCTATATTAATCCCTGAAAATGAGAGATGAAGAGAATATTGCCTCTTACTTATTGTGAGTTGATTAGATAGATAATGCTATCAAGAGCCTTGGAGTTACTCTAGAAGAAGAATCAATTGTATAGAAGATACTAAAAACTCTTCCTTCAAGATTTGATGCAAAGGTATATGTGTTAGAAGATAGATCCAATCTTGCAGACTTGAAAAAGGACGAGCTTCAAGGGATATTGACTACATATGAGATGAGAACCGAGAAATAAAATCCCATAAGAAAATAAGCAGTCTTTAAAGCCACTGGAAAGGATAAACATGAGCATGGAAAGGACTCTTGTAATGAATCAGATGAAGAGGAGTCAAGCTTTGTAAGGAAGTTTAAAAGAGGACGTGGTAAGTACAAAAACAAATTGCCTTTCAAATATTTCAAATGTAGAGGAATATGCCATTTTGCTTCTAAGTGTCCTAACATGGAAGATGGAGACAACAACAATGGGGAGGAAGCTAACTTCCATGAACAAAGAACTGCGCGCACTTAGAACGGACCTGAAAAATAAAAAATAAAAATTCCAAAACGGAGGAAGAGTCTGTATACTGAGGAAGACAACAATGCATATGAAGGAAGTGACTTCCATAAGAAGCCAAAAGAGGTACTTTTCATGGCCTTTGTGGAAGACGAAAGCAATGATGAAAAGAAGAAGAGTTGTAAAACAATCAAGAAGAACACACTAGTTGTGCAAAGAAAACTAGGATAACTAGATAAGTATTTCTTTAGTGGATCCTTCAATACACCTTCAAAATATGACGCAAAATTTAAATCTGATAGTCATTCTGAAGAAGAAGAAGTTGCAGAGGTTAATTGGGAAGGTGACCTGGTTAGTGCCCTGATGAATTAAAGAAGTCAAGAAAGAAGAGTAAACTCTTACAAGACCAACTGCCAAAGTCTGAAGAATAGGTCAAATAAGATAAAGAGGTTTAAGAATCTCATGATAAACAAGTCAGTGAAAAGATGATGGATTGCAAGAAATAATTGAACTGCACAGTTGAGAAGATCAAAATACTTAAAGAAGAGAAATCCATGTTGAATAATTATTTGGAAGAATTAGTGCAGAAAAAGAAGATGTTGACAAGTCAACTTGAGTTGAAGAATGAATAGCTATCTCACTTAGAAGACAAGTTGATCGAGATAAGAGGAAAGAAACAAGTTCAAGATCACACCACTAGTGATACTCCGATTTGCACACATTTAGGAAGTAAAAAGATTGGTCTTGATGATGACATGAAGAACAAGTTCAAAGTTAGAACATCAATTCTGAATAAGATTATGAACGCTCAGAGATCACCAGAAGACAAGTCTGGACTTGGTTATGAAAAAACATCTAGTAAGGTCTGAGATAGTGAACATTGTCCAAGTCAATTAAAGTAATTCATGTATGAAAATTCCTTCAATGATTACAACTCTTTTCATTATACTAACCAACAAAGGATCAACGGAATGAAGTGCCCAAGGTGCAATCGCATTGGTCATATTGCGAAGTATTTTCAAACTGTGAGAAGCTATGCATGTCATGACTTTGGACACATGGCTATGTACTGTCTAAAAACAATAAACTAGCTTGATGAAAACATGTTGTGCAAAAGAAATCACAATACAAGGATCAAAAGGGAAGGCGTCCAAGTGAAAAATCAGAATGGAAGTGCACAAATGAAAACTTGGGTAAGGAAATCTCCTAAACAATGCACAGAAGAAGCTGGCAATCCAAGTACATCCAAAGCACCAAGTAATTGTTTCCCCTCTTGTTGATCTCCAAGAGATTAAGTGAGACCCTTGAATTCAACGCGATGCATATTAGGAATTCAAGGAGTATGTTAGTGAAGGTTACCGATTGAAAATGTATGTCGCATAAATGTTAAGTGTTGCAAAATTTATATATGTTGAGTTGGATTGTCGCATAAAATATCTTCAGTATTGTTGATGAACAAAGATATGTGTATAAGACAAGTTATTGCACAAAAGGCACTTGCATGTGAATAGAATAAAGGTAAAGTACACACAAATAGTATTGAGAAGTAAATATGAGTGTGCGCAAAAGATATGTACACATAAACATAATTTGTATTATATTCAAATTTGTGCATTTGCAAAATGCATGAGTCTTATGTTGCTAAGAACATAGCTGAATTACAAATGAGACTTCATGCCAAGGCCAAAAGGAAAATCCAAGGTGACTATGGAAGTTGTATCAGACAAAATTGAGAATCACAGGGAAATTTAATGCTGCAATTCAAGGTCTAACTCCGGGTCTGGTTGTTATGCAAGATGAAGCTCCAAATCCATTGGAACCGACTCGTTATACTCAGAAGTTGGTTGCAAGGGATAAAGGTGTAGAGTTGCAGACAACACTTGTTCTGCAGAATGCTTAGCCCAAATTGAATTCAATTAGTCAAGAATTCACTGATGTTGCTTCTCCAGGAGTTCTACACGTTTGCTCATATTAGAAAATCCTTTCGCGTTGTTGAGATTCACTTGGTACTTAACGTACCGATGGTTAAATTCAAACTCTTTCATTTGGCATTTCCAAATGCCCATGTTGACTTTTAGTCGAGTGAACTCGGATTTCTACGACTGAACAACAAGGCGCACACTGTCAAGAGAATCATTGAATTTCTTGAAGAAGGAAGCCATGATTAGAGAAGATGAAAGAAAAAGAAGCAATGTGACGTAAAGCAAGATGGCATAAGAATAGGGATGATGAACCAGGCATTTCATAGTCCTCTTATAGAATTGGATGGTAGTTTTCTACGTGCGCAAAATTAAATTAAAGAGACGTGGAATTAAATCGCATTCATACTCACGTGATTTGAAGCTAGTCATGGAGTAGCCAAAAGTAATTGCACAAATTAATGAGTTTAGTCAAAAGGACGAAAAGCGGAAATCTAATTCATTGTTTCGTGCGACGGGAATGATGTTTCCCTAAAAGCTCAAGTACGATTGTGACACGTCAAAAGGTGCCACACGAATGGTTTATCATATCGCTTTATGGGCAAGTTCGCTGACAGGTGGAAATGCGTGCAAAAAATTTGATTGTCGTGGTAAGATATGCAACGCCAGAAAATGCAACAATTATTAGTGACAACGTAGTAAATGTGACAAATGGAATAGTTAGACATAGGAATAAATCGACGGGAACACAATGTAGAAACAAACGCAGATAGAATTAAGCAAATGATATGGAATATTATGCAAGAAATGATAAATGATCGATGATTGATATAACAGGAACAGGAAGCAAGATAGTAATTGTATAGGGGGAGTGTATCTGAGATGGCTATGAAAATAGTGTATAGATTGCAAGGCATCGATGCAGAAACCCCAACAAAACATGAAGCATGAAGACAGGGGGAGTTATTTCGACAAGCAAATGAATGAAAGCCAACAAAAAACAAAAGAAAGAAGAACCTATAATTGCGCAGTGATGGATCCTCTTTGCCATTTATTTCAAGGGGGGAGAAAGAGCATGAAGTTGATCATGAAGCATGCGATCCGCGCAGAAGTAACGGAAAGCAGAAAAAACATTGATAACATAATGTGCAGATAACAAAGGTTCAAACCGACAAAGAACACAAGGGAGTACTGTGACAAGCACAAATGAAGCATACAAACTTCAGGATATGATTATGCACAACTTCATAAGGTGTTGACATCAATGCCAAAGGGGGAGACTGTTGAAATTTGGTTGTCATTAATGTCAACTAATGTTAAAGAGGAATCGATATTCATGTGCCAGTTTGAAGAAGTATATGAAAGCCACTTTGAAGAATATATGTAAGCAAGTTTGAAGAAATGTATGGATGTTAGTATAAAGAAGCATATCTAGAAGTACATCAAGTATATTGAGTTTGAAGAAGTACATAAGGAATACATCCAATACATGTGGTATATGCGCAGATCTCAAGTCCACCTAGTCATACTCCCTTAAGGTAAAATCCAAAGAGTTGATTGGAAAAGGTTCGGGAATGTGCAAGCAAGCCAAAAAGTTGGTTGGATAAGGTTCGGGAGTGTGCAAGCAGCTTCGAACAAGAAATGGTTGTATAAGAAAGCAAGTCCCGAAAGCGCACAAGACTCACCAATTGGAAGAAGCTTTCAGTTATTGAAGCACGCACAAGTACCAAAAAGGGAGTAGCGGTTGAAGATGCCAAGTGCAAAAAACCCACAAGCGACAGTACATCAAGGGCGCTCAAGCGACGATACATCAAGGGCGCATGACCAAACCGCAAGGGTACAAGTCCCACCAGCCAAAGGACCAAGTATGCACAAGACCCATAAGAGATGACACCTCAGTGGCGCAAAAGATGACAAGTGGTGTGTTATGCATCCAAGTCACAGATATAGAATAAAAATAGCATAAATATACTAGAAGAAAGTAATCCACACCTTAATAAGGAAGAATTGAGATGAATAACAATCCTCTTCGAGGGAGGAACCTCCTTACACAATGTACCAAGTACATAAGACAAGACAAGATACAATGATGACTAATATGAAAACGTCTCCTTCCTACATATAGGAGACAAAGGGGTACAATAACAAAGAATAGACCTAGTAATAGACCCAAGCTGACATCAATGACATGTAATGTGCCATAATAAAGGGGGTAATGTGCCAATATTTAGGGCTTAACATCGCAGAAGCATGAAGTAAGTAGAACCGTGAAGCAAGGAAGAAATGACACCCCAACTAACTTGTGGACACCACCATCAGCACAGGTCAAGTATAAATAAGAATCAGAGGTGGAGAATTGAGGAAAGCTTGAAGTATGGAAAGTTAAGGAAAGATGTAATATATAGATTTATAATTCTCAGAGCATCAGGGGCTCGTGGAACTAGAACAAAATGATCTAGCCGAAGAGCCGAGTACACACAAGTAGAGGAATGGAATAATAGAATGTGTGCAGAATGATGCATTAAATCTGTGATAGTTGCGCGAAGATAGAAAGGCGGAACTACAAAAGATGCGCAAGTACGTGAGGACTGAATGGTAGTATCGCAGACATCACACATGTGAGAGAACTGAATGACAGTATCGCAGACAACACACAAACAGTCACAGATGTTCCAAGACAAAAGCACAAAGATAGATTTGAAGTATATCTTGTGATGCGTGAAGTGAAGAAGTTTATCTAATGCACGAAGACTGAGTTGATGTGTTAAAAGTAAGGTAGTCCATCATATGCATAAATTCAAAGTTGCAGCATAATCAAGGATGCGCATTATGATGAGAGTGATCTGAGACAAGTGTACTAAACAGAGAGGACATATCATAGATGATGCATAGTTTGTCACAGATGATCTAGAGGCTGTTGCACCAAGACATAATGGACATATATATGAAGCTGCGCAATTCCATATGATACTGGTGCGCATAGTCAAAACAACAGGTTATCAATTGATGCACAGTATCAATTGAGATTGTAGATGCGCAAGTAGAATGGAATATTGAACCTTGGCACAGACTGTAGATTTTGATGAAGCAACACACAATATATGAAGTGCGACAACAATTGATGTAATGTGTTGAAAGTGAAGTCAAGTTATGTATGCAACACAAAAATAGAAATACTACAACATACAAAAGGTGTGCAGAACAGAACGAACAACAAAAGATATGAAGTGTGCGCTAATCAAAAGTACAATAAAGCAATATCTTATTTTTATATATCAGGGCGACAAGACGGGACAAGGAGCAGGGGGTTGGTGCCTTCTTCCAGTTGAATCTGTCAAATCAGGGAGTTGGTGCTTCCTTCGGGTCGGTGCCTGTAAAACCAGGGGGTCGGTGCCTCCTTCCAGTTGGTGCTGGATAAATTAGAAATTTGGTGCTTCATTGAATGTAATCTTTATATTATAAGAGAGCATTCTGTGGTTTTCACCCGTTTGGGTTTCCACGTAAAAATTATGTGTGTTCTATGTATTTTGTGCATATGTGGATGCATGTTTTATTTATGGTGGATGTATAATTAAAGTTCATATTAATGAGTTAAAAAGTTGAAAATTGTTCATAATTGTGCTAATAATGATTCACCCCCCCTCTTAGTGTTAAATATATTCCAACAAAAAATTCAACAAATAGCAACAAAGAATAACAAAAGAAATCACATTGAGGAAGAAAAACAACCCAACCACACAGATTCATTTGATTTTTACTGGAGGATTAGGAACATGAAATACATTTACAACAAAATCAATTTATCATGGTTTTCTATGCTTCTACAATAAAGATATCCACAATGACTCTCTAAAAAAAGGAATAATAATTGCATTTATTGGAAAAGTTGCATACAATGGAAGTGGCATTACTAGACATTCAAATTTTCACTTCCCTTTGAAACTATCAAGCATGCTTTTGTTGAGCTCTAGTGGCATTGGATCTATTGAAAAAAGAATATGAACAACTTCTACGCTTGCTCACAAACAAAGAATCATTGATAGGTTCTTGAATGCTCTACAACATTGATAAAAGGCTGCACGAAATTTTGCACGCTCCAACAACACTTTTCAGAAATCTTGATATCATATTTTGTGGTGACCTTTGTCAATCACAACATGTACAAGGTTCTTGGATTTTCAAACAACTAGGTTTCCACTTTGGCACACTTCCATATAGATTTTGGACCAACAATGTCAAATGTTTTGAGCTCAAAGAAGTGATGAGACAAGAGGATAAGGTTTTCATATCCAATTTGAATAGAATTAGAACATGCTCCTAAATAAATTATGATAATTATTACCTGAACAAAGATTGTTATAGATTCCCACCAAATGATCCAAGATTTATGTACCTTTTTTGACAAAAACAAAGATGTCAAAGAACACAATGAAAAAATGCTAGTTCTTGTGCAATCATAAACATATACATTAAAACCATTTGATAAAAAAATAGATGCAATGGAAGCAAATACTTATGGAGACTAAAAAATAAATTTGACTTCTACAATTATCCTCAATGAAAATATGCTTGTACAATTAATTGGAGACAATTATGCCATTGAAGATGGTCTTGTAAATGGCACAAAAGTCATTTTTAAACATTGCACAAAAGACAAAATTGACATAGTTTGGATCGAATTTCCGTCACTATCAATTAGCTCAATGCAATGAGCTTCGATTCTCCACCTATTCACACCTAATATTACCCATAACTGGACACCTATCACAAGAATTTATAGGAAAATGACATCAAGACTAGTTCCCTATCAAATTGGCATGTGCACAAACAATACATAGATCATAGGGCCCTACTATGGATAGGTTGGCATTTGATCCAAAAGGGGTTAAACAACATGGACTTGTCTACACTGCACTATCTTGCGTTACAAGTATCAATCGTTGCATCTCTTAAGTAAATTGCAATAAGATAATTTCTTTCTTTCACAACAAGTTTCTACCGAAATAGAGAGACTTTAAAAACATGCCCCTTGCAATTTGAATATGTGTTGCAATCAATGCTAGAAGAAAGCTACTTTTTCATATGGTCATTGAACACATCAAGCCTGCCATTGCATATTGAAAGTAATGTCACTAACTATGCACTAATGAAAAGTGATATCTTATGTCTACATAAAACACAAGCAAACTTAATATTGAAAGAAAGTCTACTTGCAAAAAACTACCATTGTTTATCCATGTTTCACTTTCATGGCACTCTCACGTGTTTCAAAAAAGAACATAGTGATTGATAAAGTCACAATTACACAACAAATCATATTGAATCAATTAGCACCCAATTTCAAATTTATAAAACTATTCTCAAGCTAACAAATATTTACATTGCACCACATACACTGCTTCAAGAGCTTGTTTTCCTTTTGTGGATAACATGCTAAAATACATCCATCAAAATGAGCATATTGTAGTTGACGATGATTTGAACTTTGACATGTTCCAAAGTAGCAATGCACAAAAAAATTCCTCTCATTTATGGAAAGTAATTGCTTCAAATTGCACACAACAAAAGCAACAAGCTACAATGACTCCATGCTTGATCATTTATGGACAAATTTTCTAGGTGATAACATCACCTTTAATATATTTGAAGCCCATTGGATAGATCATAATGCCAGCTATCTTTTCATTCCTTTGAAAACATTTGCAAACATTTATACCTAATGCCAATTCCATACTTGCATATACATTTATAGGTGTAACCAATCAAATTGTTCTAGGCTAAATAAACCATGTTGCATGCATGTCTATCTACGTATATTTGCATGTTGCATATGTTGCACAATTGGCATCCATTTATGTTTTCGAGAAAAAAGAAAAATAATTCTTTTCCTTCTGAAAGAATAGAAAGCAAATTTTGCTACCATTGATATTTGGATACATAAACACAGTTTCATTCAATATTGTAGTTTGCATTGAGCCAATAACATATGGATTGACAACCACTATGTTCATTTAGAGTTGAAATAGTGGAAGCATGTTTACAATGTAACTTGTCACTTGTTTATACCTTGTTGCAAAATAATTCATCACAAGCCAACTATATTTTTCATATATTTTCCACCCATTTACTATAAATAATGCATAATGTCACTACATTTTTAAAATATTTAAGCACTTTCTCATTGCTACCATTAATATACGTCCTACAATCATTGCAATGGTTATCCCATATCTAGACTATTGCATATGCTCCAAATCTCTTGATTACTTGTGGTCGCAAACATTTTCCTATGAACTTGTAAACAATTTTCCAAGAAAAAAATGCAGTTTCCCATAAAAATTGTCAATTTCCAAAACTAAGGCCTGCCTGCTATTTACTTCAGCCATTTTACTACATGATTTATCTTTGTACATTGTCCATATTTTAAAGTTCTAAATGAAACCGATGAACACAATTATAGCTTCATGATTATGAACACTTCATTGTAATTCATTTGGTTTTGTGGATATGGATTAGTTCTTATGCTTCCCTTTGTTTCTATGTCTGCAAGATTTTAACTCATTGACACAGAAAAGCTATAATTTAAATTATTTTATGTTGTTATCTATTTCTTTTGCACCAATGCTAGTTTTGCAATTCCAATTACATCATCAATATGGATTTGTGTAACAACACTAGCAACAAGTCCTAAACTCCAACAGGCCAAACCTTAGAGGAGGACATAACAAAAAGATAACAACATTTTCCTTATTCCAAAATTTCTTTATAGAATTTTGCATTCCTTGTAGCATAAGTGGGAAAAAAACTAGGATTTCTAAAAGTTGTCCTTCAAGAAACTACTAGTTGGACCAAGCATTCATTATGACAATACTGTGTTTTATTGTTTATATCTTCTACTTGTTATTTCTTGCATGCTTAAACAGATGTCAATTCCTCCATCTTCTATTGTCCACCTTTGTTCCACAACACACATTAATGCATTTGAAGGAGATGTCTTGGTGTCGTATGGACCTGCATAAAGTAAAAATCCAAACTCACATATTAAAGCATAAATGGCCCATGTTGACCTGGTGGAAAAAGATGGCTAGATGATAATAACAATGAACATTAACAATAATATGATATCTCACTTTATTGATCACTTCTCCCCTGGTCCTAGTGTTTGAATCTTAGATTTTGCAATTAAAAACAAGGGAACGTATGAGAGAGGTGATGCAAAATACTGCATTCTACTATAGGAGCAGACTTCAATTGAAAATATAGCATAGTTTTGTAAACATCGAAGACTGCTACCGTATACAACTATACACAAGCTGTTGAGCTCAAACCATCCCTACCATGTTGGATCCATTGCAACAATTGTCACTGGATGCAACCAAAACAATAGGCAATATGAATTAAACATCAATGATGGAGAAATAATAAATGATAATGCAATTGCACATTCTTCTTTGTTTCAAAACAATTTCTTGATTTTTACACGTATTTGCAAAGTATCTTTCATATATTTGCATTCTTATAGTAACAAATTTATATGAAATTTAAATATATTGCAGTTGAACGAAAGTTACAAAAATATTTTTTTGCAAATACAACAACAACTAGCATCCAAGGTTGCACCATTATACTTGCTAAAAAATGTTGTAAGAAATGGCCCAAAAGGACTCCAAATAATATGTTTTTCTTTAGCAACGTTTGTCGAAGTCCTTACTGATGATTTTGCAAAATCACACTTTCACTCTTTCATTGAACCAAAGAGCAAGGTAATTTTCATTTTCTACCTTCTTTACTTCGATTAAGCTTTTTTCTTTTTCTTTTTTAAGCAATAGTTTTTCTAATTCTATTTTTTCTTGCTTTATCAAATTAAAATTACATTCAATTCATCCAGATACAAGGTATCTTAAGAGAAGGATGTCTTCTTGCCCCCATTCCAAAAACTTTGCAGCAAATGTGAGCAACCTATGCTACAAAACTCTTCCTATTACACAACTTGCAAACAAACCACATCATGCAAATATGAATATAGTTTGGAATGCATTTTTGGACACATAAAATAGAACAATATAATGCACATTGCACAAGCCACAACTTCAAGAATGTTGCCCAACAGTTGCTGGAATCTCTTACGAAGACCATACACACAACATCTCCTCTACAATTTTTTCACTTGCGCAAAATCTATAAAAAATGCTTATTTACATTGGCAATAGACAATGTTGTCACATAAATTCAGAATATATAGTGATCAATCCTATTTGTAGATGTTAGTTTCTTTTCAAGTAGCTGAATTTTTGTAATGGATTTTGTTTTTGTCATAACAACTTATTACAAACCTACAACTTATTAGAAAATTGCAAACACATTCAACTCAAATATGTATTGCAATTTATATATTTTGAATTTTTGTCTAAGTTTTTAGGGAACTTCAAATTATCATATGTTAATATATACAGACTATGTTTATGATGTTTGCGTTCAAGTACCATGCTTCCATGCATAGTCATGTTGCATTTCTTCTTTAGCTTTCTAGAAATCATGAAAATCAAGAAGAATAAAAAATAGACCATTATCCCATCATATCATATAAATAGTTTACAAGCAACATATAGAGTTCATTGCAACTCATGGACATGATTAATAATATCAATGATCATTACTTAGGAAATGCAAAGCTACAAGGTTTTAAGACTAAAACATTGTTGGATACCAAAAATAAGAGTCTCTCTCAATTGTGATTTTTGTTTCAAGCTATGGTTTTCTATTATAGGTATTCTAGTGAGATAACTTTCTATGGGCATCCTGCTTTGCATACTAGCTTAGTTAAACATGTTTCATTGTTTTTGTTTAGAACAACTCATTTATCTTTAAGCTACCAAGAGGTGGATTTGTGAAAAATAAGAAGATATTTTCACTTTTTTGATTAAGGAAAATAAGAGCAACAACAGGAGATCTCTTTCAATATCCTATCATATCATATTAAAAAAAGTTTACAAGCAACATATAGAGTTCATTACAACTCATGGACATAATTAATAACATCAATGATCATTACTTAGGAAATGCATAGCTACAAGCTTTTAAGACTAAAACATTGTTGGATACCAAAAATATGAATCTCTCTCAATTGTGATTTTTGTTTCAAGTTATGGTTTTCTATTATAGGTACTCTAGTGAGATAACTTTTTATGGGCATCCTGCTTTAATAGTAGCTTAGTTAAACATGTTTCATTGTTTTTGTTTAGAACAACTCATTTATGTTTACGCTACCAAGAGGCGGATCTGTGAAAAAGAAGAAGATATTTTCACTTCTTTGATTGAGGAAAATAAGAGCAACAATAGAAGATCTCTTTCCACCAGACTACGTATTAAATGTTTATATTTTTCCATCGCTTAATTTTGTTTTCATATGTATGCACAGTTCAGTATAAGGAATATTGATTACTTGGTCAACATTGTCTTTTGTCATGGATTGTTTGGATCATAAACAACCAAAGTGCCAATGCATTTTCACTTCAAAGCATTTGTTGATTGTTACTCAATAACAATGATTTATATGTGTGCTTTCTAAAAATTTGGATTTGATAATTTGGATTTTCATTTAGATATATCTTATAATATTTTCATATTTAATTGTCATATTTTCATATTTAATTGTGAGGTGAAGCATTTTATTATTGATATTTGAATTTATAATTTATAATCATTACTTTATTTTTATTTGAAAACATTTTATTATTATTTTATGGATTCGGTGTATGTGATATAATTTACTGTCATTTTAATATATTTAGAATTTATGGTATAAAATTCGCTATAGATATATTAGTATTGTTGCACAAATTTTTACAAATAAATTTTTATTTTAGAATTATAAATTAATTTTATTTCATTTTCTCGGGTTGTAGTATGACCAATTATGATTAGCTTGTGCAATGCTCCTTTATTGGTTTAAGAAAAATAATTCAATTCAAATTTTGAATTTTAGGCTTTATTGGTGTCTTGTACCCTTTCATTGTCATGAGTTCCATCCTCCGCAGTACTACAACTCCATGGGTTTAATTTCCCAATGGCATGATACCTTGCTGAGGTTTGACGTTTTGGTTTAGAACCCTACAGGTCTTGAGTTATTGAGTTCTTGACCAAATGATCTTATAAATTTTATATTGTAATGTGCTTATAAGTACAATACTTTACATTCCAAATGCTAATTTAGTTGCTGGATAAGTGGCTACATTGGTGAAAAGGCAAGTGTATGTGGGTTCAATAGGATCGCACACGAAGAAAATTTCAGTGGCTAAATTTTTCCATTTGACGATTTAAAAAAAAATGAAAATCGGTAATACAATATGAATACTTGCCCAAATTTCTATAGGATCATTTTTTTCCTGGAATCCATCCCATTTTTTTTATAATATGCATAAAATCCTTTATAAATTTTAGAATATTTAGAATTATATTGCCACATAGCTATAGTTGATATTTTGAGAACTAAAAATATTGCCAAGCGTTATACAACTGCATTAAAACTATGGATCCTTACAATTTCCTCAACATAGGACCTAGATTTTGAATAAAATGAGATGGAATGAGTCTACAAATGGTCATAGATGTTCTTGTTTCTTTTTATTATACTATTTATATATATTATTAGTCTCAATATGTTCATGGGGCTTTAGTCTAAGGGTAAATTGGAGGGCTAGTTGCACAAAACACTCCGATTAATTAACATATACACATGCTTCAATTTTATGCATTGGGTGAAAGTCCTTACAATCTTGACAGCGCACACTTGAAGATTTTCTGAAAAAAGTGAATCCTGGGTGATTTTGATGAAAGAGATACCCTTGGTCATGGCATCTAAAGCCAAATGCAAAATCCACTTTTTAAAGAAAATATTATTTATTTATGTATTATTTAAAAAGAACCCCAACTTCAAACTTTTGATATTGTTAAAGATGCACTTAAGCTTTTCTCAATAGTTAACTTCAATATCCCATAAGGTTTTGATATTCACAAACTGCTTGAAAGCAATCACTTGTACCATGTGAAGCAATCTGAGATCATGTATTTGTTATTTTGACAATCCGTGTTGTCATGTTCATTTGGAATTTACTTCCTCGACAAATGCTTCTAAGAATATGCCATGGGGGCTTCACTAGAAAGCAATATAATATCACGTTCATTCATATTGTGGTATTAAATATTCATGAAAACCTAAAAATTATATTGCTTATATATTAAGGGGAAAAGGGTTTTTTATTTAATGTAACAATACAAAAATACTTTGGGGTCTTTTTTATATTGGCGGGCTGACAAATATTCGCCAAAAGGAGATGGTGGGATCACGACCGGATGAGAAATCGGGTTGAGGCAAGGCTCGGGCTTACCAGTACGCAAGGAAATCGTGTCTTGAGGCATGCTTGAGGCCAGGGTTTTCATGGTGAAGTGGGTTTCCAGTTGATCATAGTCGAGAGACGGTGGTCATTGCCAGCTAATTGTTACCAATAGCACTCAACCAGTTGTTACTAATATCCTTGGGAGGCTCTAAGCCTCTAGGTCCTGTTATAGGCCCTCGATAGGCCTTGGGGGCTTGAATACCCAACCACTCATGCCTATTATAGGCCTTGGGAGGTTTAGTCAACCTCCTAGAGCTTGTTATAGGCCCTGGGGGCTTGGATACCTATCCCACAACAGGCTTAGTCAGCGATTAGGGAACTGCAACATGCAATCTAAATGTTGTGCTATGTGCATTGGCTCTAGTGACATATAAGAAGTGATATCCTATCTCTTCATTAGACCATTAGATGTTGCAAATCATAATGATATGTGGTTGAGTAATTGCATTGTGGGTGAAGTAATGTGCATCCACAATATACATCGAAAGAATCAAGGTGCATTGTAGAATGCATGTGGGGTCATAAGAGGGGTATCATATCAATATACTAGGTAGAAATATAAAGGGGTATAAAAAATGTTAATGAAAAAATTGATACATACAATATCTAGTGAAAATAGGGGTTTTTTCAAATTGGGAAGGTATATTGGGAGGGGGTTAACAAAATCGATTTTGGAAGGTATTTTCCAATATTTAGTGAAATTAGGGGTATTGTTTCATATGCCATGAACGAACGTGCTATGATAGTGGTTTATTGAGTGAATCCCCCGTGGAATATGCATTCAGTTAATGCTTATGAATTTTCAATCGACTTAATTTATAGTTTATAATTTTATCTAGCAACAATTTAGAGACATTGCGACCTCGTGGCTCTTGTTAGATATATGATCTTTGTATAATAGCCATAAATTTACCTCATTAATGCTCAAAGATTAAACGTTGGATGGAAAGGCGTTGTATTACGGAATTTTAGGCAATTATAACACTTTGAGATCCATGCAAGCTAATGCTGCCCCTCTAGGTATTGTGCCTTGTTAACCATATTTATGTGGATAAATTGTCAATATTTACAATTTAATATATTTGAACTCTAAAATCAAAGAAAATGCGTTCATAAATTTTGTTATAAATGTTTATTTCCTTTAAAAATGATAAAATAAGTCTTACATTGAAACTAAAAATCTTACATAATTAGAATATGATCCAATGAGTTAGCCTTCGCTAATGGAGGTATAAAGCGCGCTCAGCCCTTCAAAGCACGCTTAAGCATCATAATGAGAGCTTCATTGCGAAACTTGGTACAGCTGTAGCCGAGGTTGTATGTGATTTGATTCTTACATAGTATTGTGATTTGATTGCTAGCCATTCAGTGCACCCTAATTTCGTGGATCGTCGTTAAAATTTTAATTTTTTTTCCTTATGGCATCAATACAAATGATTATGGGCTCCACCCTAAAACCTGGGCTCCGAACTCTATTGCGTCACCTGAATTTTGAGCACAGGGGCGCCCTTCTTCGCTCCATGTGCGAAGCCAAAGTGTTATAGTGAAACTAGAGACGCTCTCCAGTTACATGTCACTATCGAAGTCAGGTACGATTCCATTTGAATTGAAAAAGGAAAAACGAAAAATTCTTGAGCATCTCTACATTGTAACTAAAGATGCTGTTCAGTTACATGTCACTGTCAAAACCACCTAGGATTAACAAAAAGAAGCGGTGGTGGAGGAGGTGGCAGCGGAGGTGGGAGTGGGAGCGGGGTGGTGGTGGAAGAATATTTGGCGGGCAGAGGTTCGAGCGGAAGCGGCCATTCTATGCAAGCAATCAGAACCAAGTAGAAGAGTATCTAATTTATGCAGGGAGAAAATTAGCCGTTGGTGAAGAGTATCCTGCACCTCTATATATAATGTTTGCTTGCTCTGCATTATCATTTGTCTGTGCCTTAAAATGTTTGCTTGCTCTGCATTACCCTTTGCCTGGGTCTCTGTGTGTTTGATTGCTGTGGTCTCTGTTATATGTGCTCTGTGGTCTCTGTTATATGTGTTGCGTGTTCTCTGTTATTTGTATGCATGGTTGTTTGTCTGTTCCGTTTTCTGGCGCCTATCAGGAGGAAGAGAAGAGAATGGTCGAGCTGGTCAGCTGCATAACTTACTGCTTTAATATTGCGTATCCTTATCATGGAGGCACAGCCGGATCGCTTGGTGGAATTAACGTTTGTGCTTCTTTCACAGCCTTTTTACAGGTATTTTGTGACTCTTTTTCAGATTTTATGTGCAGAGAAACATTTGTTTGCTTGCACCCACATTTGGGATAAACCTGTGGTGTTTAAAGGTCTTTTGTGTCAGTCAGAATTTAAATTTTTAGGTGTGTTCATCTCACCTATATTGATAGCGCTTTTTTTCAATCTACGTATGACAGGGTTGCATAATAAATAATCTCAACTAAGACTTGTTTTCAATCCATGCATGACATGGTTGCTTAATAAATATTGTCAATTGTCTTTTTTCAATCTATGCATAACAAGGTTGCATAATAAATATTGAATAAATAATCACCTATATTGTGTTGCTATGGCTTTTTTTCAGTGTACGCATGATAGGATTGCATAGTAAATATTGTCACCTATACTGTATTGCTAGGGCTTTTCTTCATTCTATGCATGACAGGGTTGCAGAATAATAATATCACCTATATTATATTGTTAGGGATTTTCCAGTGGCAGGGTTGCTTCTTAAATAATGTCTAAAATATGAGGGTAAATGTTACTGTACTATTTAAATTTAAATAGTACAGGGAATCCTCAAATGTTTTAAACATTATTTATTTAATACAGGGAATCCTTATTTAAATGCTACTGTACTATTTAAATGCTAGTCCTTCCACTGCATTTTCCTGTTTAATGTCCTTTGATGCAATGTTTGTTTGGTTTACTGCAATCCCTTCTTTCTTTCTGATTTCTTTTGCGTTCATTTTGTTTCCTATATTAGATTGTTCAATTTTCCTTTCGAGTTCTTGCCTTTAGTGTTTCTAGCTGATCAATTGCAGTCTAAGAATTTTATTTTTTAAGGCCTGCAACGGAATGGTATTGATATTTTTATTCTATTTTATATCAATAGGTCAATGTCGGTTTGTTTTGTTACAGGGTAGTCCATGTTTGTTTAGTTGCAAGGTAGGGTGGAAGAAAGAATAATCGCAAACGATCTCTATTGATGATATCAACATTGCTAATTCTGGACATATCAATTTTTGCTGAAAAATGTTGAATCCTCTGTAAATTTTTCTCCATGTTAACATTTGTTTCTAACTTTATTCTCCTCCAGATTTATCTTTGGCGTCCAAATATATATAAATATTAAGTAATTTTATTCCTCTATATATAGGCCGTGGAAGACTGGTTTTTGGAGCTAGAGAGTCATTTTCTATTGTCAAGATGGTCGATGGAAAGGATGTAGCGCAGTAGGAGCGCTATAAGAGTAAGTAAATTTGCCTTTTAGTTTTTATTCAAATTGACTTTGTATAGGTTTTTCTTGCCTGGAATGCTAATGTTAAGGATTTCATTGGATGTTTGTTTACCATTCATGTGTTGTTTTTTAATATGCTGCTAGATGTTACATGATCATTGAATTTCCTCAAATAATTCTGTTGTGATGATTTCTAGCAGGTAAGAGTTTCTGTTATATTGATTTTTTGTTTTGCTCATGAAAACATCACTAAATTTATAATTATTAAAACCCTACCTTATTACAATTGTCACATTAAATGATGTCCAAAGCCCCTTGGTTTGGAATGGCTCCAACCTCCCATGTTAGTGTTGTTTGGATCGTGGACTGCTGTAAGTTTGTTTTGTCGTTGTTCTCAATTTGATAATGTATGTGGCGTTCTAGTTTCACGGGTTGTACATTACTACATTATTCTTCAAAATCATTCATCCAAGCATCATTGAAAGTTAGTGGGTCCGATCCCTTATTAAAGGACAAATTTCATTATTGAGGTGTGTTAACTTTTGAAAGTGGAAGGGTTCCAAGGTAATAGCTAAGATAAGTTTATTAGCGTCCAACAAATGACCAAATGTAGGTCAACAGGATTGATCAGTACATATGTAGTGATGCACAGTTGGACTGGGAAGGCCTCTCCTGCAGAAGCAAAAATCATAGCTAATCTATATGATCTAGGTGGCTATCACAATTGCAAAATAAATGCAATGCTTTGGGTCTCAGTTTTGGGGGTCTCTTCCTGCCCTTCCATTTCAATCTCTTTCTTTGAGGGCAATAAGAAGTGGAATCTATAATCAATAATCTTATTTACAAATAGACATCAATTAGCCAAGGGTACTATGATTCTTCTCCTGCTTTTTAGTTTTCTCTGTCTGATATAGGAGATGTTGTTCTATTTCTTCATGATCTATATTCCATCCTTTTCTATCACCTTAGGCATTTCTTCTTCATTGACTATCTGAATGATAACTTCCCCTTCTGCTTCTTTTATATACATTCCTTTTTGTTGATGTTGCTTGCTTTTCTATGGTCTCACTTAATATACAAGGTATATTGTTGAGTGGAACTTCTCCCCTATCAAGAGTTACAGTCTTGGATTTGTCTGTCATTTGAAATTTTTTTCTCCATTCTGTCTCTTATGCTTAAATTGATTTTGCTTATATTGCTCTTCCTATGTTGACTCTTTTGGGAATTTCATGGAACTGTCTTAACTGTAAGTCTGTATGATTATGCAATTGCAGGTCTTTATGGACTTTGCGTATTTTTCCAAGTCCCGCACTTATATTTTGTTTGGAATCCTCATGTAGATTGCTTATAATTGATGGATATGCATTCTTGGTTGCAGCTTACTTTACAACAAACTGCAAAAAGACTGGATCAACCCACCATGGCATAGTGAAGAAGTCCAATGAAGCTAAACAGGGTAAGCTAGTGGCTGAAATTGAAGCTATTGAAGACCTTGAGGTCAGTGTTTTGATTTTTTCACTTAATTTTTTTTTCTCTTGAACACAATCTAAGAGATTCCTTTGGATTGTGGTTGCTTTAATAATACATAATTGAATTTGTTTTCCCGCAATTAACTGTAGCCAAGAGACGATCTTGGAAGAGATTGAAAGACGAGTAGGGTCATTATTCAAGATGTGCTTGCAAATTTGAAGAGTACAGTTTGGAAGGAGTGCCCCATTTTTAATTGGTAGAAGTCATCTTTATTCATATTGTCAGTTATTGGTAGAAGTCATCTTTTCTGGTACAACTATTTGGGATAGATTAGCATATTGAAGGATTCTTATATGTAAATAATGGATTCTTACATGGACTCATGTTTCACATAAAACTGTAAGCGACCTTTATTTGTAAGAATATAAGTAGAAGCATTGTTAGATTGAGTTTATGAATTTTACTATTTTAATTAAATAACATAATAATGGATATGTATGTGGCCAGCAGCATGTTTCCTCCCTTTAACCTAGCTGGAAGTCACAGCATCCCTCATTTTCCAAGTCCGGTCAATGGAACAATAGAATATTGATCAAAACTAGGTCTTCATGTGACTGGTATACACCCTGCTATAATCCTTCATATACACAAAGCATTCAAACGCAAAACATCATCTTAGGAATTTTTAATTTTATCTGTGGCTCATGATGAGTCTGCATGTGATTGGTTATGGCCTTGCAAAGAACATTTAACAAGACAGGTGGGACAGAAAAAAACAACCTTAATACAAGGAAAAACCCATTTAATCCTACAAGAATGAATATATATTCATAAAGCAATAAAGAAGATAAAGATGCATCTTGAGGACTAGCCTACAACAAGAAGCTAGGCTGCCCTAATACATGGTTCATCTTCATTACTCTAGGAGGCTGACTTTTCCGGGGCTGTTGATGTCTTTCTCCTTTTGGGAAAAGGTCAAATCTGAGGGGAATCCTTGTGGGGAGCAGGGGGCATCTGACTTTGTTTTGTAGAGGTGGTTCTCCTTTTTAATATTTGAATGATAATATTTTATCAGCAAACACAACTTCATAGATGGGCTGGTTTTGAAATAGAAATTCAATCATGGTCCTTGTGGAAGTCAATAATCAACAAATGGGCGTCCTGGTAAGACTCTCTTGCCCACTCCGTGGTCTCCCATGATGAGATCATTGCACCCAAGATAAACCCTTGCAGAAAACCTGTCTGTTCCGTCTGAACAATATTATGAACCTGGAGAGCTATTTCCTTGGCCAGGATCTTATAGGCCACTCCTAGCAATGTGATATGTCTCCACCTCCCAATGGAGACTCTCTAAGCATTTTTGGGAATCAACTCAATCAACCCTTGGTTAAATTCCTGAGGTGAAGGTCTTAGATGCCAAGCAGCAAAATCATCCCCTACTATGTCCACATCACCTTGTAGAACTCACAAGGTAACTCATTCATACTCGGGGACTTAATGCATAGGGTAGCAAAGAACTCTTCCTTCGAGAAGTGATTGTCTAACCTGTACTGGTCCCCAATAGAGACCTTATGAGGAATCACCTTTATAGAAGGAATTTGTAATAACCATATTCGAGTCTGTTAGAGCACAACGTGAAAAAATATTCTGGAAATGAAGCCCAAACATACCTTTGATCTTAGTGGGGTTCTATTCAAGAGAATCATCAGATCTGTGTTAAATATGAGCCTTGAAGACCTAGGAATGCTGCCAAATTGTGTTAAACGCTTGCTGTATTGGTGAATGGTCTGAGTATCTAACAGCGAATTTAGCCATAATCAAGATGGTCATTTAGTGTCAAAGCATCAACAATGGGAAAGTAACGATCTAGCTAGAGGGCAAGAATCCTAAACATCGTGTATCGAGACTTAAGGATTTTATCCGATTAACACATGAGACCTCATGGATTAGCTTATAGCTATTTGAATATTTGAAGTATCTGGATAGCATGTATTACTTTAGCTTATAACTAGTTGAGTATTTGAAGAATTTCTTATAGGGCTTACCACTTGCCTTTTGTCTTCATTTTTACCATAATTTCAACTCTCTTTCCTTTCCTAGCCTTATTAAGCTTAAACTTCCTTTTACACCCTTGTTTATCCCTTAGACTTAATTTAAGGCTCTTCCACAAATAGGTGGATTTCTAGAGCTACTTAATCTACAAGTATCTCCCTCAAAGCTAAATATTAATTTGTTTCTTATATTTCCACTTGTCTACTAAAACCTTAAACTTTAAAGGAAAGAAACTACTCTAGAGACCTCATTGTAATACCTGATCATTTCAACATATTCTAAGGAATTGAGGGTTAGATTTCAACATTGATGGCATTGACAGACATTTCGCTTGAAGGTTGTTTGGCTAGACATTTCCTCGTGCTTGCCTTATGCAATAGGAAGCACATTGAAAAATTGTTAGATATTGAAATAATTTGGAATAACCAAGTTCAGGCATGAGTGCAATCCTATGCTCTTCACTAATTTTGTGCACAATGAGAAAGACCTCCATTTGCTGTATCCAATGATTATGATGACATCAACCTCACCATTGCAGGGCTTGATCTCTACTTATGCTTATATTTGAGCTCTCTATCTTAGTATCTAGTTCTTCAATGATCTATGAGTCCTTAGGGAACCGGAAGATGTACTGCTCCTTGAAGAGTCCAAACTTACTCTCGAGTCTCAAGAAATTACATTAAGAGTGTCATAGAATTGAAGCTGTTAGGGATTTGCACCTCCAGCTGGTTGTGACTATAGCATATGCTCCTTTGTGTAGTCTATTTTTTCTGCTGTAGATAAGTTAGTGGAGAGTTTTCTTTCATTCGCAAATTGCAGGTTTAGGTAAGAAGAGATAGCAAAGTCAATAACAAACAGGAACAATAAACCAAAGAAACACGATATTGAATTTCACCTTGGAGAAATTTTTATTGGAAAAAAACCCTAGCACTAAATTTATGAAAGTGCCCCAGATTTCAATTATTCACTGTCTACAGAATAAATTACAAAGGGGTTTATTATGGAGCAAACATTTATTAGAGTCTAGCTTCCAAATTGCTGCAACACTGTTTTCTTTTGCTTTGCTCTGTTATTACCACTCTCTCCTTCCCTTTCATTGATATCTTCAAATGTCCAAAAGTGCTTGAGAATGCAATCATTAGAACCCTAGAATATCACAGGGCCTTTTTAACTATTCTAGCATGGTGATTCCTCTTCCAACAAAATGGAATCAGTTTTGATAGTGGTTCATTGTCCTAGCCAATGGTTGGTAATTTCCAACTGAGATAGTGTTGATGTGGCATTGGTTTGGCTCCTTTAGGGCCTTCAATGCATTGCATCCATTGGTCCACAGTGAACTTTTTGTAACAGTCCGATGGTTCTTCTTCACAATGACCTGCCTTCATACTTAGTGCTTTTAAAAAATTTTGACCTAGCCATTTTTTTGGATTTTTTTCTTTTACTTCAATGATCTAATTCTGATCATACTTTCTCCTTTTGAGGCTTTTTGTTCCCTAAAATCTTTATTTTTGAAGAAGGTGAGGAAATGGTTGTTTTTAAATTTTTTTGACATAGCCATTTTTTGGAGTTTTTTCTTTTACTTCAATGATCCAATTCTGGTCATACTTTCTCATTTTGGGAGGCTTTTTGTTCCCTAAAATCTTTAGTTTTGAAGAAGGCAAGGAAATGATTCGTAGGATTTTTCCCTCTCATACCATTGTACCTTCTTAAATAGCTCCCCCTTCATTCCAATTTGCCAAAGTTCTTGCTGTCCTCTGTGTGTGATCTGGTTTTTCTTTGTTGGCACTAAATATTTCTTGAGCTCCTCTAAAGCATTTGGTGCAATATCCTCTACTCAAGGAAGAAATTTCTCCTTTACATCCATCACGAAAGGTTCAAATAATCACAAGTTCTCCACATTAACAACCAGCAAATACGTTGTCATATATTCACGTTGATTCAATCTGAAAGCTTTGCCACTAACCTGAAAGCCGTGTCATATATTCACGCTAATTCAATCTGAAAGCTTTGCCACTAACCTGTTCAATAATTTAAATGGCCCATACCAAAGTTACATATATCACGTCGGTGAATATATCGTCGAGGGTATGGAATGTAACTTATTGGCAACAACGACGAAAATATCGACAAATGTCGTAAAACATAAAAAAAATACAAAAATAACCATTTTTTTCAATTTTTTTAACACCTAAAGCAATAACAACATCAAATAAACACATTGATACATAAATAAGAAAATACAACTAATATATAAGATGCATAAGATGTCAAATGGTGGATCATGATCACATATCGACTATAAACTGAAAATACTGAAATATGTCCTTGATGGAGTGATAGAAAATCACATAAAATGATCAAAATAAATGTCTCTCAAGAGATGAATCATCATGACTCGTGAGGCATTTAGATAGTATGTAGAGTCTAGACATATGATTGAGACATGGTATGATAGTACAATGCTAAATAATAGGAGTCATCGAGTCATCGACTCCCTGAGGCTGACCCTCTAATCAATCTACCCCTTTTACGGGTAAAGGGCACCACTCTTCCTCTAGAAGCAGTAGGTGGCCGTGGAGGTGGTATGGATGAGCTTGGGGTGGAACTAGAAGCTCCAACTGCTCGAGAAGGTAATGGGAATGAGGTGGATGACAATGTGAGTTGTCTTCTCCTAGTCCCAATTGCATGACTATGTGCCTGTGGAGGTGGTGGCACTGGCATTGGTTGGCACTGCACCTGAATATCAACCTCCTCCTCATTGTCCTCATCCTCTGGAAGTGGAACATCAACATCCTAGTCTAACCCCTCTTCCTCCTCTAACACATCTACAATGGCTGCATCAACATCCTCCTCTCCCTCCAACCATCCAGGTTCCTCCTCCATCGCAGGATGCTCAGTCTCCACCTTCCATTTGCTGGTAGTGTTAATGTCATCTGAAATGGGTACTTTCTCATTTTGCTTCACCTGCAACCTTAGATTGCAGTAGACATAAACCATGTCATTAAGGCGCTCGGGAAGTAACATGCATTAGTATGAGAGCCATAGTTAAAACTTAAGGGGTGAAGAATGATCAGTAGTAGACATAAACCATGTCATTAAGGCACTCGAGAAGTAACATGCATTAGTATGAGAGCCATAGTTAAAACTTAAGGGGTGAAGAATGATGAAAAATTCAAATTCAAGAATCAAGTTTGTAATAAATTAAACTTAAAATTTTAAAGGATAAAATTAAAATTTTCATTCTTTAACTTTTCTAACCTTCTACGCTTCTTGGAGTGTATCTTTTCAAAGACACTCCAATTGCACTCACGCCCTGATGAGTTGCACGTTTGACTTAGCACTCTAATGGCAAGTTTTTGCAACTATGGGACTCTGCGACCATAATTAGTTCACCACACATCTACAATAAAAACAAGGAAAGGAAAGACAATGAATTAAATTTATACCAAGTAAAAATAGATAGAATCATAGAAATGAAAGAGTAAATACTTAAGACATCAGAATTTGAAAGTTTTAAACAAATTGTACCTGGCATCCTCGTGGTTCTATCCTAGACAGTCATTGTTGATGTATATGTAACTTTGGAATGTATTTCTTATATATATTTATTGTACCCTTATAGAGATGTGTTATTCCTCTATAAGGAAGTGTCGTCATTTGTATTGACAAGTGTCGCAAGTGTGTTAACTTGCAAGTGTGTTAACCCTAAGGGGTCGGCCGAATTTATGTAATATGTGGTTATTGTACCTAGCTAGACAGGTCGGCCCCATAAGGTTATTGGACAAACAGAACAAGTATAAATAGAGATTGGGAGATCTCTATTTGGATCACTCAGAAACTCACTCATCCTTCACTCGGAAAGTGGCGCACATGTGAGGAGGATCAACACATAGAAGAAGTCTATCTCTTGTACTTTGGTTGTACTATTGCTCTATCTATCTCTGAGGAAGTTGTGGGGTTTTTCACCTTAGGGTTTTCCCCACGGAAACTCTGTGTGTCTATTGTCTCTTATGCTTTTGCTTCTTGTGATGATTGACATGCTTGATATGATTGATATGCATTGATATACTGTACATGTTATTCTCTCAGTAAAGATCCTATAGCATATTGAATTAATGCTAAAAAATCTAACATGGTATCAGAGCTAGCCTGAGAAGAAGACACTGTGCAGGTGTGGAAGCTAGGGCTTCTTGTTTTTGGGTTTCTCTCCACAGATTTTGGAAAAGTAATATGATAGATTGACTCTCCTCTGCATGGTGAATCTATTTGTCCAATCAGAATTCAATTCTGAGTTGTTTAAGTTTTGACCCTAAAATTTAGGGTTTCCACAAAAATAGGAATTTCTGAAATCCGAAGACATAGCTGGAATCTCCTTGGAAAAATCAAAGTTTAGAGCTTTGGATAGAGATTCTTGGCTGTGTAGATCTCCGGGAAACTCAAACCCTAATTCAGGGTTCTCCTTAGTGAATGCGGGAAGACTAAAAGACATTTCTGAAGGGTGAAACTTTGCAGATCTGAATTTCTGAATATACTAAGCTGCTCAGTTCATCAAGGCGCATCTTTCTATCCTTTCAGAAAGTTGAAATTCAAAGTTTGAAATTTTAGGGTTTCTCTAACAAACCCTAATCCGGCACCAGATCCAGTTCTCATCAAATCAAGTGGTAAGACCTAAATCTTTTCTATTTCCATTTGAAGTACTCTTTAAGATGTGTCACCACACCAAGCTTGAGGATAAGCTTGAAGGGGCTGATAAATTCCGAGCATGGAAGTATAGGATTGGGTTAATCCTTGAAGAGAATGAGTTGGATACTTATATAAGTGAAGAGGTCCCTGTCCCAGAGGGAGAAGAGGCTAAGGCTCTTCACAAGAGGAATTTGGTTAAGGCAAAGAGGATCATTGCTGATCCTATTAAAGATCATCTCATCCCTCATGTGTCATCCCTAAAGACACCAAAAGAGATGTTTGATTCCTTAACCAAACTATTTGAAGGCAAGAACATAAATCGGAAGACGACCCTGAGGAATCAGTTGAAGAATATCAAGATCCAGAATGCAGAAACTATGCAGTCATATTTCTCAAGGGTCTCCCAGATAAAAGAACAACTTGAAGCTTTGGGTGAAGATATAGAAAATGGAGAAGTGGTGATGACCACTCTTAATGGCCTTCCTAGGTCATGGGATTCCTTCATCCAAGGAATTTGTGCTAGAAAGAAACTTATCACATTCAGTAGGCTGTGGGAAGAATGCTCACAAGAAGAAGTTCGAATTGTAGCTCGAGAAGAGAAGATGGGGAATGAATATCAAGCTCTCACAGCACACTCCAAGAAGTATGATGATAAGAAGGGACATCACCATGGTAAGAAAGAAAAGCACCATCATCAAAATCAAAGAGGTAACACCAAATCTCGAAGACACATGTCCTATGCTCGTTGCTATACATGTGATGAAAAGGGACACTATTCCAGAGACTGTCCCAGAAATAAGAAAGATGGTTCTCACAAGAAGAAGAACTTCAAAAGAAAACATCATGCTCATGCCGCAGAAGATGATGAACCTCCCAGGAAGAGGGCTAGAGAAGATAGTGAAGATTCTTCAAGTGATGAAGAATATGTTTTGATTTATGCTCTCACTGGAACCATTACTCATGGCAGTAATGATTGGCTTATAGATAGTGGGGCTTCCAAACATATGACAAGATTCAAAGAATCCTTTGTGGATCTATCTGAACATGATTCACCCCACAAGGTGAAACTTGGGGATCACTACCAGTATCCCATAAAAGGGAGTGGTGAAGCCTCCTATAAACTAGACTCTGGAAAGTCTATGAAGATGAAAGATGTACTCTATGTTCTAGGTCTCAAGAAGAATCTACTCTCAATATCTACATTGGATGCAAAAGGCATGAGGGTTGCATTTATAGATGGCCAAGTCCTAATGTGGCCAAAGGGTAAGACTATAGATGATGCAGTTGTGATTGGAGAACAAGAGGTAGGATTATACAAATTGAAGGGCCATCCAGAACAAGCCATGGTCCATGAATCAGTAGAGCCGAGTGAACTTTGGCACAAAAGGCTTGCACACATGCATTACAAGGCATTACCAATTGCAAGCAAAGCGGTAGAAGGTCTTCCTGAAATCCAGACAAAGCATGAAGGCATTTGCAAAGGTTGTGCAAAGGGAAAGAATACAAAGAAGACATTTCCAAGCAGTGAAAGCAAGGCAAAAAGAATCTTGGAGATTATCCACTCTGATGTATGCGATCCTATGTCATCCAGTTCTCTGAGTGGGTATGTATACTATGTCTCTTTTATTAATGATTTCTCTAGGAAGACTTGGGTCTACTTCTTGAAGAACAAAGATGAAGTGTTTAACAATTTCAAGGAATTCAAAGCCTTGATAGAAAACCAAACTGACATGAAGATCAAGATCTTCAAATCTGATAATGGCGGAGAATTTACTTCAGGAGACTTCAAGAAGTTATGCAGTGATTCAGGGATTAAGAGGGAGTTGACTACTCCTTACAATCCATAGCAGAATGGGGTTGCTGAGAGAAAGAATAGAACAATCATGGAAGCAGCAAGGGCAATGCTTCATGACCAAGATTTACCTATGCACTTATGGGCTAAAGCAGTAAGGACAGCTGTATATGTGCAGAACAGAACACCCCATAAGATACTTGACAACAAAACACCAGAAGAAGTGTTTACTGGTAAGAAACCAGAAGTGAGCCAAATCAGAATATTTGGTTGTCCAATATACACTCACATCCCAAAAGAGAAAAGGTCAAAGTTGGATCCTTCAGGAAAGAAGGGTATATTCGTGGGTTACAGTGAAAGCTCGAAAGCTTACAGAATCTACTTCCCTGGATTCATGAAGATCGACATCAGCAGAGATGTAACATTTGATGAAAGTTCAGCTTACCACAAATCGAGAAAGACACCTGTTGAAGACAATGAAGAATCCAGAATATCCAAAACACAAGACACCACTATGAATGAAGCAGTTCCTGAAGAAGATCGAGAAATGGAAGATCCACAAGAACCTGTGGATCCACCTCGTGAGAAGAATCCTCACAAGAGGAAACCAACATGGGCTAGAGAGCTCATCCAAGATGCAGAAAGATTTGGCATTCCAGAAGAAGAACACAGAGAAAGGAAAAGGACAAGGTCACATACTAGTTATGTTGCTTTGCTCTGTGACATTATGGATAAAGAACCTTCCAGTTATGAAGAAGCTGTAGAAAAGAAAGAATGGAAGGATGCTATGATCGAAGAATACCAGTCAATTATGAAGAATGATGTTTGGGATGTGGTCCCAAGACCAGATGGGAATTCTGTTGTGACTTCCAAATGGATCTATAAGATCAAGCATGCTGCAGATGGTAGCATCGAGAAATACAAAACTAGGTTTGTAGCTCGTGGCTTCTCCCAGAAAGAAGGGATTGATTATGAAGAGACCTTTGCTCTTGTGGCTAGGTACACTTCCATTAGATCAGTACTTGCTCTGGCTACAGTGATGAAATGGAAGATACACTAGATGGATGTCAAGACTGCTTTCTTGAATGGTGTAGTTGAAGAGGAAGTGTATGTGGAGTAGCCACTCGGGTTCGAGACACATGATAGAGGAACTCATGTGTGCAAACTGAAGAAAGCCCTGTACGGTTTGAAACAGGCACCCAGGACCTGGTATGGCAGGATAGGTGGCTTCCTATTCAGTTTGGGCTTTACCAAGAGTAAAGCGGATTCCAACCTTTACTACAAGGTTGAGGAAGGCAATCCTGTGATTCTACTATTATATGTGGATGACCTGTTTGTAACAGGTGAGGATAGGTTGATTGCTGATACGAAGAGGAAGCTTGCTGCCGAGTTCGAGATGAAGGACTTGGGTATGATGCACTACTTTCTTGGTATGGAGGTGTGGCAGAGTGCAGATGGAATCTTCCTTGGACAAGGGAAGTATGTAGTAGATATCCTGAAGAGGTTCGGGATGATGGACTGCAAGGCCATGGCCACACCTATGGCATCGAACCTGAAGCTTCTGTGTGATGCTTCATCTGAGCCGGTTGATGCTACAATGTATTGTCAGATGATTGGGTCCTTGATGTACCTGACAAATACAAGGCCAGACATTTGCTTTGCGGTGAACACCTTGAGCCAGTATCTGACAGATCCGAGACATGTTCACCTGATAGCTGCAAAGCATGTTCTGAGGTACCTAAGGGTACAGTGGATTATGGGCTCAAGTATGAGGCGAATCAAAAGTTTAACCTGGAGGGTTATGTTGATTCAGATTGGGTAGGCAGTGCCATTGATCGGAAGAGCACTTCGGGGTGCTGCTTCAGTATGGGATCAGGTGTGATCTCTTGGTTTAGCAGGAAGCAGTCCTGTGTGGCACTAAGTACAGCTGAAGCAGAGTATGTCGCAGCTTGTTCAGCTAGTTGTGAGGCAGTATGGCTCAGGAAGCTACTGTCTGATTTGTTTGATCTCCAGTTGAGTGCTACTTGTATATATTGCGATAACCAGAGTTGTGTAAAGTTGTCAGAGAACCCAGTGTTCCATGACAAGTCGAAGCACATTGAGATCAAGTTCCACTATATCAGGGATATGGTGTAGAGAGGAGCAGTGAAGCTCCTGTATGTTGCGACAGACGAGCAGATAGCCGATGTGTTGACCAAGCCGCTTGCTAGAGTGAAGTTTGAATACTTCAGAGGGAGACTTGGTGTACTTTAGATTGAGATGCCTTCCAAGGGGAAGTGATGAGTCCGGAGACACAGATGCACACGAGCCGTTCCGACATGGTGGCAGGTTATTCCTCCCATGGTCGTTGATGGAAGTGCTGGAGCTGTTCTGACATGGTGGCAAGTTAGTCCTCCCATGGTCGTTGATGTAAGTGCTGGAGCTGTTCCGACATGGTGGCAGGTTAGTCCTCCCATGGTAGTTGATGTAAGTGCTGGGGCCGTTCCGACATGGTGGCAGGTTAGTCCTCCCATGGTCGTTGATGTAAGTGCTAGGGCCGTTTCGACATGGTGGTAGGTTGGTCCTCCCATGGTCGTTGATGTAAGTGCTGTGAGCCTTTAACATTGTGGTAGGTTAGTCCTCCCATGGTGAGTGTAAGTGCTGTGTGTGTGCATCTGGGTTGTGCTCCGTGGACTATGTGGTATATGGTACACAGGTTTGGTACACAAGTTTTGTAGAGGCATATAATCAGTCCTGAGATGCTCTTGCAGGTTTTGCAGTGGCAGTGTAATCAGTCTTGAGAGATCTTGCAGGTTTTGCAGAGGCAGTGTAATCAGTCCTGAGATGTACCTACTTGATGGCTTGCTCGCAGAGATGATGATGATCAGGAGGATCATGTCATGATGTACATCAGATTGATGTATGATGAGTATCAGGTTGATACTCTGTGGTCGTGGACAGGTTGTGCAGTGGCATGTAAAAGATCCTGGGAGATTCGATAGGTTGAGCTGTGTGCTCGTAAAAGGCCTGGGATGCTCTTACGAGGTTTTGCAGATGCACGTGATGAGTCCTGAGGATTCCACAGTATGACCAGTGATGATGAAGACCTACAGGTGGTGGGCCTACATCCAGTATGAAAAAGGACTGGCTCTGTAGAACTTCCTATGACGAGTAGATTTAGAGATTGGACAAGATAGCAGCAGCTGTGACGATGATGATGATTCGATGACGATGATCCAGAGAAGAAGACTTGTGCTAGCAGATCTGTGTCGAGAAATACCTTCCTATTTAAGAGGGAGTGTTGATGTATATGTAACTTCGGAATGTATTTCTTATATATATTTATTGTACCCTTATAGAGATGTGTTATTCCTCTATAAGGAAGTGTCGTCATTTGTATTGACAAGTGTCGCAAGTGTGTTAACTTGCCGATGGGTTATTAGACCACCTTGTAAGGGGTCGGCTCGGATTTATGTAATATGTGGTTATTGTACCTAGCTAGACAAGTTGGCCCCATAAGGTTATTGGACAAACAGAACAAGTATAAATAGAGATCAGGAGATCTCTATTTGGATCACTCAGAAACTCGCTCATCCTTCACTCGGAAAGTGGCACACATGTGAGGAGGAGGATCAGCACATAGAAGAAGTCTATTTCTTGTACTTTGGTTGTACTATTGCTCTATCTATCTCTGAGGAAGTTGTGGGGTTTTTCACCTTAGGGTTTTCCCCACGGAAACTCTGTGTGTCTATTGTCTATTATGCTTTTGCTTCTTGTGATGATTGATATGCATTGATATACTGTACATGTTATTCTCTCAATAAAGATCCTATAGCATATTGAATTAATGTTCAAAAATCTAACAGTCATGTCATAACCAAAAGTGCCAGTTGCCATCCTATAGATTTCCATTTGTCTAGAAATCTCTAAACGTTCCGAGGGAGTTAACACCATCCTTTAAACACACTCAAGAAATCCATCCATAACCTCGACATCAAACTGAAATCCACATGCATAAGAGAAAGCGGGGTTGAGGTGTTAAATTTCATACATTTATAGCATAATAATATAAATGCATAATCAAGATCACTAGAAGCAAGACAAAGCACAAAACAACAACACAGAGTTTACCCTAGGAAACCCAATTGGGAAAAACCCAACAACCTTCGCATAGAGATGATAATTCCGAGATCAGAGTACAAATAAGAAAAGAGAAGAAATGTGAAAGTGTCTTCCACAAGTAGATACCCCAAATCAGCTACCTCCTTCAAGTGATGCGAAATCAACTCTCTCCAAGTGATGTGCAAAATGCAAGTGTGAGAATGAGATAATGAGGTGCACTAGCCTCCTATTTATACAAGTGCAAAATTGGAAAATTCCCTAACTAGGTTGACTTCACCTGGGGGCAATAAATAATTTAATTTTAATATATTTATTTGTTTCTTTTGCACCCCAAGGCTTACATTTATTCTTTCATGTGTTTACATAAATGATTACATAAAGTTCATCTCCCTTAGGAGGTACAAACAAGTACAATGAAGGTATAATAAAATATAATGAATAATATCTTCCGAAGTTGTACAAAATACAACATGAGGTAGAGCCCTGCTGCATGAATGGGATGATGGAGAGTATGATTCCATCGTTCATCAATCACACTCCATAGTTCAGCTCGTTGTGTGAATCCCTCTTCCCCCTTGTCCTCATAGTATCGATGGATAGCTTCCTTGGCCCTATCCATGGCCTCATACAAGTAGCCCATTGCGGGCTTGTCCGCATCAACCAAATGAAGAACCTTTACCAAAGGTTCATTGATTGCACATACCTCCTGCACTCCTGCCCAAAAAGTCAGATCTTGTTTCACCTGTTGAGCTATGGCTTGCCCATCAGGTTTGGTTCTATAGACGCAAGAAGCCCACTCATCAGAAAGAAACATTTGTTGCAACTCCATCATAACCCTGTGCAGAGACTAAAGAGATATGAAGGTAGTGGCGAATCGTGTGATTGCAGGCCGCGCCAACTCCCCGTTCCCCGTGAAGTGTCTCATGAGTGAAAGAACATATGTGTGATTATATATATATTTTGTCACATTTCGAGTTGAATCAATCACTTCCTTGATCCAAGGAAGTTTTCCCATGTCCTCTAACATCAAATCGATGCAATGGGCAGCACAAAGAGTCCAATATAAGCTTGCACACCTCTCCATAAGCATCCTTATAGCAACAACATAATTGGCAGCGTTGTCCGTAATGACTTGGACAACATACTGCGGGCCTATCTCTTGGATACATTTATCCAACAAATCACATAATAAGTTTGCATCTTTAACATAGGCATATGCATCGACATATTTGATAAACATTGTCCCCCTGGGACAACTAACCAAGAAATTTATAATGGATCTCCCTTCCCATCTGACCACCCATCTGACATAATAGTACATCCAGTGGTCTCCCATGACTGTCTGAGCTCATCTAATCTCCGGCTGCAATCAACCTTCTCCCCATCAAGGAATCTCCCTCTCAAATCATTATAGCAAGCCCCTTATAACCTGGACCAACAATAGAAACAACTTCAAACATGGCATGATAGCAAGGGTTGTTTTGTTATTGTAATTGTAACTTCGAAAGATATTCACTTGTATATTTTATATTGTATTTGTATTTTATTATTGTACCTCTGATGGAGATGTTTATTCCTCCGGTCGGGAGAGTCTTTATTGTAATTGAGTCATGTAAAGTCATTGAGGTTAACCCTCCTTTGTATGCCGGGGCATTAGACCCCAGAGTTAAGTTGTCTATGGGTTATTAGACTCTCCTAGAGAAGTCGGCCCAGTCAAGTACAACTAGGGGCTGACCTAGTTGGGTAAATTTCAAGTGAAAGATAAAGTATAAATAGAGAGGGTGCCTCTCTTATTTACACATTCACTCACTCACTCAATTCACATCATGAGAGAGAGGAGGAGTTCGCACAAGTGAAGAAGAGAGAAGCTGTTGGAGACCATTTCTATCTTTTGGGGTTTTGTATTATTGCTCATTCTATCTCTGAGGAAGTTGCGGGGTTTTCTCCTTTATGGTTTCCCTGATGAAACTCTTCGTGTCTCTTGTCTCTTGTGTTTGATTTGTTGTGCATGTTATTCTCTCAGATAAGATCCTAGATCATATTGAATTAAATAATGAAAATCTAACATGTTCTTGGTGATGTTAAAAGGCACATCACCCCATAGAAAACATTTTGTCACAAGTCTATCGACCTCTTCCTTCTCCCTTGCTTTAACTACGGATCGAATAGAAGGTTTCCCCTCGGGTGTTGACCTCGACACAAAGAAAGGTGAGGATGAAGAGGGCATTGTAGGACTTGTGGGTCGTGTAGATGAGGAGAAGGAATGCCTGTCATGGTCACCGACACCCACCCACGAGGCAATTGTGGCTCCCATGTTTCGTGATTGTGTTCTAAATGCAAGTTTAGTTCTCAATTCTTCCTTCTTGTCTCTCTTCCTAGCCATATCAAGAAGGGATTGGTTTGCAATACGCATCACTTCTGGAGTAACAGCAGGACAGACATCCACTTCATGCCCGGAGGCTTTGGCAAGGTGGTATTTCAAGTGGCTAATTCCACCACAAATATGCTTCCCACAATTTGCAATTCAACCTTTGTCTATTATTAGGGTAAATTGGCTGCCCATACTCCCACATTGGATCCAAGGGATTTGGCATTATGTTACTATTTAGTTGAAGCTTGAAGTTGAGAATGGAGATTTAAACTGTCGCCAAGAAAATAAAAAATGAATAAAATGGATGCTTGGGTCTTTGAAATTTTGAAAATCAAAACAATAAAAATCAAGCCTAAAAGATTCAAAACATCCACAGGAATGGCAAATGGCCAACATAAAATTTAAAACCCTACACTAAATCTACAATGACCAACAAATATGAAGCAAAAAGAACAAAAACGGATTTATACATACCTGAATAGAGTGAAAGATATGGTAGATGGATCCCCACTCCCCAAACAATCTGCTAATGGTGATGGATTCGATGGAAAAATCAGATTTTCCCTTCTCTTGTTGGAAACCGTCTCAAACCCATGTGGACTGCTGTAGCTTCCTCAACAATGTCAAATGAAACAAAAAAAAGGACCCATGGCCGTTTTATCTCCTAAATCCACGTTTTGGTTTGATAGGGCGACACTTTCCATCGACTCGTGATATTTACTGAATTTATCACGCGTCAATCAATGTGTCGGAATGTGTCGCGATTTTTTCATGGTGATGTATCACCGAGCTTATTGTCGTGCGATATATTGCGATACAGCCGATATATCGGCGATATATGTAACTATGGTCCATACCTCAATGGTTTAAGCTTCTTTCCTACCCTTGCAACCTCTCTTTATTGAGCAATGTTATAAGAACCGAACCAGTTTTGCAAAAACTGACTGGTTCGATTGGTTTAGAAGGCCCATCAGTCCAAATCAAGTGCCCAAAATGGAAATGGTTGGTTTTGGCTTGAACCAGTCTATACTGGTTGTTACTGGGCAAACTAGTAGGACTAGTTCCCGATAAGCAAAAATAAGAAAAGTGATCCAATGTCACCTCGATCACGATTCTAACTTCTTCGGAGCGTCGGAACCGCCAAGGAGAAGTATCCTTATGAACCCTGTAGAACACTAGTACAACCAAAGAACAATATTCTCCATGCAGTTTGTAGTTAGACCAGTGCCTAAATAGAGTCAATATGAGAAACTAACATAACAATTAATCAATCAATAATAGTATATGCAAAATTAGGCAAAGTGAGATTACTATAAATAATCAATTAACCTCTAATTCATCAAGAAAAATCATTCAAGTCCACTTATAGGGAATAGATCGTGAGCATGTATTATAGCAATCAAGTCAAGGCAAGATCACATATCATCTAAAATTATCCAATAGATAACCACTAGCATTGACTATTAAGAGACTAACATCAACTACCAGAGCTTCAGTAATGTAGTATGCAAGTTATATGTTATTTACAGAGTTTAAACAAGTTCAAGATATTGTTGATCAAGACCCAAATTTTATTGCAATGTATCCAAGCTAGGTCATTTAGCATTCAATAGCATCATAGGCATTCATCATTTAAAAGATTAAAGATGTTCCAATTCACAAAGTAACCTTCAGATTTGTAATTAAATATGCAGTGCCACAGAATGAATAGTATTGCAATTTAGTTTTGTCACAAGACTTCTCCACCATTCGATATCCAATAAATAACTTGCATCAAAATTAGCAACACAAAAGGCTAAACTAGTGTCAAAATGACCTACTACAAACATAACTTCCAGATCTGTAATCAGCCTACAGTACAACGGAGATTAACCAAAAATCAAACCTATGAAGAAAGTAAGGACTTGCCCAAAGAACGAAACTTTTCTCCAACTAGCTAATGCTTTTTAGTTAGGTTTTCTGTTTGTGTTTGCAGGGAAGGGCAGTAGGAAGGAACACACAAGGTCTGCCAAATTGGCAGACTTGTGTTAGGGTAAAGGAGAGGCTCGGATAGGAGGAGGAGCAGGCCTGAAAAAGGAAGGAGGGAATAGGGTAAAGGGAATGGAGGAGAAGGGGAGAGATAAGGGGCAAAGAGGAAAAGGAGAAGGGAGATAGGAAGAAATGGAGGAGGCCGTGGGCAACAGGAGAAGAGGACAAGTAGCAGGTCCAAAGTTTGGAGAAGGAGGCAGCGAAGGAGGGATGATGGAGGCCGAGGGCTTGAAGGGCTGATAGGGAGGCGATCGAGCAACTAGGGAAGGTGAGCAAAGGTAGGAGATGGTAGGGGAAGGAGGAGAGGGAAGCCCTAGGTCTGTAAATTAGGGCTTTTTACAAAAAAAATCAGACTTACTTAATTTAAAATTTGTAAAATACATAAATCTTAACAAAGAAAAATCAAACCTAAGTTAAAATAATATTTGCAAAACTGTACTAACTCAGAAATTAGGTTTAAAACAGAAGAGGAAGATCAACCTAGGGTTTGTTAGGTAATTCAACCTAACCTAGGGCTTCCAAGAGGATAAACCACTACTTGAGATGGTACTTGCCAAGTTTGGCAATCCAAAAACTCCTCCAACAACCTCTAGGGTTGGTTGTGATGAGTTTGGCTAAGACAAACCTTGGAGACCTAAAGCTCAAGCTTTCCTTGCTAGGGCAACAAAATATTGAAAAAATTACTTAGTTAGGGCAAAATGCAGCATTAACAACTACCATTCAACCTTAGACAAGCAAAATTCCAACATTTAACAAAAAGACATCAAGAGAAAAGACATAGATACCTTTTTGTGCATGTGTCAAGCAAACAACTCTTAGCATTACCCAAGCAAAGTGCAAGAACAAAATATACTTCAATGATCAATCCCCAAACAAGCTTGTACATTCATCCTCAAGAAGTGCGCACCCCTTAAAATGCCCTAGGAGGGTCGAAATCAGAAAATAGAGTATAATCACATGAGTTGATGTGTAAAATGAAGTGAGGAAAGGTAATTTATATCCTTTCACACTCACTTTTACAAAATAAAATCAAATCCAGGCCGACGTGCCTTTTTAAATGTCAATTTGAATTTATAAAATGTCAACTTAAAATTATAACAAAAATAATATAAAATAATCAACTGAGTGGGTAAATTGGGACTTTTTCCCCAACATTTACCCCTATATTTCTAAAATGACTGAAAATGGACACATCAGATTGAACTGAAGACTGAGATGTGGAGGGGGGGTCTTCATACCCTTACGAACCCCAGAAACAGTGAAAAGCCCTCAACGCCCCCTCTTAGAGCAAGCATACTGCAGCCAAAGGAAGGATGATGTCATCCTCTGTGGAGGCTAGGGAGAGATAGCGTTGGAGCTCTGGAGCATCAGGAGGGTGCAGGAGAAGACCTGGGGCCATGGAATGGGCCCCAGTGCTGAAGAAGATTATGCCACCAGTGTAAAAGTAATGGGGGAGTCATGTGGTCCAATGACCCATCCCTGAGGGCCCCGGTCACCAACCTCAAGGATTCAAGCCCTTTTGTGAGGCAGTCAGCAGTGCCATTAAGCCATAGTACCCTCAGGAGGGAGCCGGAGGATCTGGCTAGGACCCCACCTATGAAAAGTGGCTGTATCACACCCTCCAAGTTAGAAAAATGTTGCCCTCTCCCTGGGGTACATTTGGAACATGTGTTGGTACTGGTACCACGTAACACTGGTTAGAACCGATCGGTTCAAGCCAAAACCCATTAGAACCGGTCGGGTTGACTGGGTTTGTACCAATGTACCTCATCCAAAATGTTTAAAAGTTTGGATGATTGTTTAATTTGATTTGATTTTAGACTATAGTATTACTAATTTTTGGACTCTGCATGCCATTTAGAGCCTCAATATAGTTGTATTTTGGTTTAGATATGTATTGCACTTGGTGTCATTTCTCTACATTCGCCCCTGTAATGTTATATATATGAGAAAAATTTGCATATTTGTGTCTAATTGTTTGGATTCGCATGGATGTACATGAATATGCCTTTGTAATAAAAAATTGAATATTTTAAGTACTTTTTGGTCGACCATTTTTCTATCCATTTTTTTACAGGTTTCAGCCTGGTTTCTGTTCAGTTCCTATTTTTAGGGTCGTCTGGTTCAGTAACCACTTCAGTTCTTATAACATTGTTACTGAGATGCAACCAAACTTAGTTTCTAACATGGAACTTGTGATCTTTCATTTGTTGATCATGTTGAACTAGTTGAAGCTTATTATTTCCTTTGCTCATTTTAAATTGATCTTGTACCTTGAAGTGGATTTTCTTGATCTTCTCAATAAATTTGATTGCTCTATTCACCTCCTCATTTTCTTTTTGCTCCCTTTCCCCTGTTGTCCATAAACAACATCAAAGGATGATGGGGGAAAAAAAATCAAAACAAGTTTCAAAGGAGGGTTTTAAGTGGGTACATGCAATGGTCGTTTATAAGAGTGCTGGATCTATACAACTTGTTCATCCCAAGACCACACGTACGATCAGTTATAACCCCATAAAAACTGAACCAAAGGTATATTGATAACTTTGGTTTGACCATCTACCTATGGATGGAGCATTGCCACTGTTTCAACTCGGTTTCATCATTCCCATGATATTGCCTAGAATATGCAGACCTTGAGTCTTTGTCTGATACAATAGAGTAGGGCATACCAAAATAAACCCACATATTTGAGAAAAACTACTCAATTGCTCATGGCCCTTGATAGTTTTTTTACAAGGCATGAAAATGCAAAATTTACCAAACTGGTCCACAACTATGAATAAGTAATCATGGCCATGCTTTGACAATGGAAAACTTCTAACAAAATTGATGGATATAGTCTCCCATTGTCTGCTGGTTATGAATAGTGTCATATACAATCCAAGCTTCCTGTTGCTAGGCTTGCTTGTACTACAAAGAACACACGCTCTGATAAACTTCGTAACTTGCTCTTGCTTTCTGGGCCAATAAATATACCTTGGTAGGGGTTAGCTATACCCTTACCTACACCGAAATATCATGCAACTATTGATGTATATTCCTCCTTGATAAGCTGAAATCTTCAGTGCTGTGGGTGCATAACATACCCAATTTTTAAAGTAGCCCATCTTGGAGATGGAAGTCCGTGTTCTTTTCCAAATCAGTTGTTGAGTTGGTTTGCCAATCACTAATATACTTCTCCTAAATCTCAAATTTTCAAGTATTCTTCCCCATATATCTTATGGGTAAAAGGAACAAGCTTCTTTATAATACCCATAGCTGAGATCTTTGTCATTGTAGGTCTAGAGTGTTGAAAAGTTACCTAGGAAGTGTTGTTCACCTAGTGTTGCCTTGGGGTGGACAAGGACACTTTAATTGGTGACCCCTAGTCATTTTTAATTAATGAAGTGAGATGCACTTTATAATTTTAAAGTCACTTCATTAAAAGGTAAAGTCATGGTTTATCCCAAGTTCGCATTTAATGAAAAGTTAAGTGAGTGATTAATTAAAAGGGGTGCTCACTTTATCAAATGACATGAAGTGCACTAAATGTCATTTATTATTTATTTATTGAGCATTTAATGAGAACCCCTCATCTAATCTAATCTGGGCCATTAGATTGAAAGAGGAAGTTTCCATGAACAAAAAGGGCTTGGGCAAGGTAACCTAAATCATTCTTCACATCCAAGAGAGGAGTTTTGGAGAGAAAAGAGAAGAGGAAAAGAAGAAAAGTCGATTTGGAGAGAAAGAAGAAAAACCCTAGCACAAAAATCAAGGTGGTCGTGCCACATTAATTGTTGGCCGTACAACACAGAAATCGAGGAAGGATTTCTAACCAGTTTGGCATAGTTTCCAAGGCGTCCGTACAACATTAATTACTGGCTGTACAACACAGAAAACGAGGAATATTTATGGGAGTGATTTTCAAGGCAATTTGCAACATTAATTACTCACGTGTGAGGCATACTGCTGTCAGGAAAGTATTTTTTTTGCTGTGTCTTGGGCACACTTTTCGAGATGAAAAACTGAGATAAGTACTGTTTTGATTTTTGTAATTTGTTGAAGAAATAAAATCTCTCTCAGTCAGGTTTTCCCTTGGGGTTTTATACTGGACCAATTTGGTCAAAAATCTTGTGTTGAAATTTCATGTGATTGGTTGATTTAAAGTTTTGAGAATGAGTTTATTGGCTGAAAGTTAAAAATTTCTGAGTTGTTTAAATTTGAAAAAGAATCTCATGTGTTTCAGTTTAGTCATTTTTATGATAAAAATTTGCATACAAGGGTTTGGGCATTAAACCATGCAGAGAAGCTATCAAGCTTGAAACCGGGTTGGGGTTCACAAAATTTTTCATGGTATCAGAGCGATGTTAAAAATCAGAAATTTGAACACTTAGAAAAACAGGGGTTTGTGGAAAAATTTTCAAATTTGAAGAAAACAGGGGTTTTGAGAAAAATTTCAGATTTGAAGAAAAACGAGGGTTTGTGAAAAATTCCAGATTTGTGAAAAAGTTCTTGAACAGGTTGCTTGAGTAGTACAGGTTGTAGCTATGGTGTCTGGGCTTAGAGTAGAAGACAGATTGGATGGGGCTACAAATTTTATCCCATGGAAGGCTAGAATTATGTTGATACTTGAAGAGAATGAGCTATGGGATATAGTGAATAGTACAACAACAAATTCTGTGACAATACCTATTGATGCTACTGATAAGGCAGATTTTATGAATAGAGATGTAAAGGCAAGGAGGATTATACTTGATGCCGTGAAGGATCATGTAATCCCCCACATATCAGCAAAGGCACATGCCTTTCAGATGTGAACAACTTTGACCAACTTTTACCAGAGTTCAAATGAGAATAGGAAAATGGTGTTAAGGGAGAAGTTGAAGGATGTACACATGAGCAAAGGGGAAGGCATGGCTTCCTACCTTACCAGGATTACACAAGTGAGGGATGAGCTTGCAGCTTTAGGAGAGGTTATACAGGGCATTGAGATGTTGCATACAGCCTTAAATGGCCTGACTCAGAAGTGGAGTGTGTTCGTACAGACTATTGTTGGTCGAGAGAACATACCTACATGGGATCGTCTTTGGGATGATTTCATACAGGAGGAGACATGTAGAGGGTACTTACAGAGCAGTTCGTCACATCACAGAGATGATGAGGATAATGTGGCATTGGCAGCGAAGGGCAAAAAGAAGAACAAGAAGGGTCCCAAGGGTGGGGCTAAGCAGCATACAGGTGAGCAAAAGAAAGACTTGAGTAAAGTCAAGTGTTTCACATGTCAGAAGTTTGGACACTGTGCTGGGCAGTGTCCGAACAAGAAGAAGAAAGGGCACCAGACAGCAGCTACAACAGACATGGATGACTTTTCCTCATGGTTTGAGAGAGAGTTCTCTCTATATGCTGGATGTACTGAGAGGACATCATTCACCAGCAATGATATGGAGAGTGACATGGAGCATCAAATTCAATGTTCATTATTAGTTGACCAGTCTTTTAGTGCCACCACTACTACTTCCACTTGGTTCATTGATAGTGGGGATTCGAGCAGGTGTTTGAGATGTGTTCACCGAGATGACAGAGACGGGCTTGAGTCTTGAGGTAGTATTGGGAGATGACACGATTGTTAGAGCAGTTGGGCGAGGGACTTGTTATCACACCATAGTAGCTGGGCTACTATTCTTGCTAAGTAGATATCTGCACTTTCCAGAGCTTTGCTTTTACAGAGATCAGTTATGATGAACAACATTATTTAAGATCACTTACAGATCAGAGCAGTGCATATCAGACATTGAATAGACCTTGTGCCAAGGTTGAGACTTGAGAGCTTAGATTTGATGACCGATATGACCTTTTGTTCCATACAGTTTCAGTTCAGTGCCTGGAGTTCCGGATGTTATTATTGCAGCAGTGTTTCAGTTGGTTTTAGATGATGATTATTGATATGCAGTGACATGACCATTAGACTTATGATTGTTATCATTGATTATTATCTTGTTGTTTTAGTCATCTTCATAACATTGACTTGGTATATAACTCATGATGTGGTAGTGTTATTTAATAAATGAAATGAAATATCTTGGTTACATTTAAATAATGAATTGGATGTATTACTTGCACTTAAAGGTTCACTGACTATACTCATTGGTTTCACCACCCTCCTATGAGCATGAACATGGTCTTTCATGACATTTATGTTTGCTAGATTAGGCTCCACATTCACTTGACTCCATCCATCCATGACCTTCCCTATTTTGGCTTTCACTCTGACTTGCCTTTTTTACTATTGATATGGAGGAATTCCTTATTTCTACTGTTGTGTTGGATTGCATCCATGTTTGTTTTGTGTCTCGGCTCTGAGTTGGTGACAGAAGTTGCCCCTGGTGAGTTGGATTTTATACTTAGATCATTCTAGTCGGTTGCCCCGATGTGTGTCTTAGCACGGAATTCCCTCTAGTCACATGAGATGTTGTTGGCTAAAACCTGAAGCACTTGTACTATTTATGGAAATTATTGGAAATCTTATGAAAGCCTATGAAATTAAATTCTAGAATGTGTTTCTAAACACACGTTGAATTAAAGGCTAAAGCAATGAAATGCTAAAGGGTCCAGAAAGGTCTAAAAGGCAATGGCTAAATAAATGCTAAATCGAAAGATTGCTGACCTCATAAATGTAAATATACCCCAGATGCAAGTTGTGATTAGTTGTGCTTTTAAGCGCATGCAAAATCCCAGAGGGGTCATATAGGCCAAAAAGGCCATGGAAATTAAATGAATGATCCTAATGAACTTGAATCAACCTGATGTAGACATGATGACAAAGTTGAATAAACACTCTCTAAACAACTCACCCATTTGTGAGGCACTGCCATTCCTTTTGTTTATATTGTCCAACACAGTGTGTAGCTCCCCTCTTTCCCCGTCCAAAGTATCTCTTAGTCGAATTGGTCAAGTCATCCCTTTTACCTAACCTTGTCCTTAGCCCTCACCCTATCCTAGCAGTTAGGCCATATCCATTGAATGAGTATGTCTTTAAAGCTTTGGTGCAAGTAAATTATAAAGAACATTAAATATCTATGTATTAACTGCCACTTGATTGATGTTTATACTTTAAGGTAAGCTGTGAATATGGTTAAAGGAACTGTTATCACACCATAGTAGCTAGGCTACTATTCTTGCTGAGCAGATATCTGCACTTTCCAGAGCTTTGCTTTTACAGAGATCAACTATGATGAGCAGAGTTATTTGAGATCACTCATAGATCAGAGCAGTATATGTTAAACATTGAGTAGACCTTGTGCCAAGGCTGAGCCTTGAGAGCTTAGATTTGATGGCCGATGTGACCTTTTATTCCATACAGTTTCAGTTCAATGCACAGAGTTCCGGATGTTGTTATTGCAGCAGTGTTTCAGTTGTATATGGATGATGATTATTTACTTGATATGATGTGACCTATGGACTTGTGATTGTTATCATGGATTATTATCTTGTTGCTTTAGTCATCTTCATAACATTGACTTGGTATGTAACTCATGATGTGGCAGTACTATCTAAATAAAGAAATGAAATATCTTGGATGATTTGGTTAAATATAAAATTGGATGTATCACTTGCACCCTAAGGGTTTTTGACAATACTCATTGGTTTCATCACCCTCTTGTGAGCATGGACATGGTTTTTCATGACATCTTTGTTTGCTAGCCTAGGCACCACATTCACTTGACCCCATCCATCCATGACCTTCCTTACTTTGGATTTCACCTTGACTTACCTTCTCGACTGCTTGATATGGAGGACTTCCCCATTTATACCTCTGTGTTGGACCGCATCCACGTTTGTTTTGTGTCTCATCTCTGAGTTGGTGACAGAATTTGCCTTTGGTGAGTTAGATTTTATGCGTAGATCACTCTAGTCGGTTGCCTCGATGTTTGGCTTAGCGCGGAATTCCCTCTAGTCACATGAGTTGTTGTTGGCTAAAACTGAAAGCACATGTACTACTTATATTGGAAATCTATTATGAAAGCCTGTGAACTTAAAATTCTAGAATGTGTTTCTCAACACACATGTGTTATCACACAATCTCTAGCTGATGGATGAAAGTGTCCCAACAGGGATGGCAGAGGATGGTCAGCTAGAATGGTGTAACCTACAATAGCCAGGTCCTCTGTTCAGGGAACGGAAGTCACACCAGACAAGGCTACTGTCACTTTCGACGAGGCACTTAGCCAAGTCGAGGGGGAGACCCTGCTCAACCAGTGATGGTTGAGAGACAAAAATACACCCAAACCCAAAAGAATAAGAGATGAAAACAAGGGATGAGTGTAGGTGAACTCCTAAGTCTAAATTCAGCCAATTGATGGACACAAATGGTGAAATAAGAGTGATGTAATGAGTGACCAGCAATCAAGTATGATCAGGAAATAGGATTAGCTTAGTGATTTAATGGCTGAAATAGTCTAGGGAGTTACCTAAGATGGAAGTGAAGTGCTGAAGTAAAACTGCCCAAGGAAATGGTTAAACAGTGAGTCAAATGGACCTAGGGAAGCAAGAAATTAACGTTTTTAATCACTTCCAACTGACAAAACTTGATTACTTATGGTAAAACTACGTTTTAGACTCAAATCAAGAATACCCACAACCCGGAAAATAACCCAACAATGTGACTGGCTAAAATGCCCAAGGAGGGCGAAATCAATGGGGGACCAGTGCCTAGTTCTAAGCGTAAACGGGGTCGGAATTAAATGAAACTTGAGATATGGGGGTTTAAGCATATATCATTAGTGGGTTTTGAAGGAAAACTAATTCTAACGGTTGATTTTAGAGATTTTAATTTTTAGGGTTTTAGTGAATTTTCTCTCTAAGACTATTCAGAAAATGAAATGCAAGAGGAAGAAATAGAACACCTACTTGGAATGAGCTGAAGTCTTTGATTTTGCTGAGGTTAGAACATCCCGAAGATCAAATAGAATGGATTGCTGAAGTCCCCAAGTGAGTTCGATTTGCCCAGTCCCACCAACTCGTCTTCCTTGCCTACCAACACCAATGGACAATAGATCAAATCAGTATGATAAGCAAGTGAAATCTATAGCAATACAAATAAAAATGAGGGAAAATGCTTGGCTGAAATGGCAAAAACACTTCCCTTTGTTACCAATCCCGGAGAATGAAGCAACAGTGGCAGCCAAATGGTGCGCCCTCCTCCAAGAGATGTATTAGCTGCAAACAATGGTGAGAAACAAATGCTGGAAATAACAACAATCTACACCAGTGCATCAAGATAGTTTGGCAATCAACAACCTCAAAGAACATCACTACAAGACACAAGTAGAGAGAGCTCCAAGTCGTTTTCTCTTCTATTCCAAGTCCAAAAATGCCAAGAGAGACAATACAATGGGTGAGTGCCTTCTCTTATAGAGAAAGGCCACTCCTCAAAACCTATTCCCTCCAAAATGGAGGGCTGGGATTTAATCCCCAATGATCAAATTGAATGGAGGAGATTTCTCCTCATGGGGGTGCGAATTGCCCAAGTGAAGCGCACTAGTGGAGAGGGGGTCCCCTTGTGGGGCCCCTACAATGCATAAGATACATGCTAAGGGGGTGTCTATAACATGTTTTATCCCCCTTAGATAATACATCAAGGTCCCACCATAAAATACACCAAAATCAAATTGTGCCAAGTGAGGAAAAACGCCCCCCATGGGCAATTCGTCCAACCTAGTGAGCTAGGAAAGAGAGAGCCCCACAATGCACAAATACCATGTCAAACATTACCAATTTACCTTAGGAATCACCCTTTTATTTGCCAGCCATTGATTTTTGCCTTTTGCTATAGTTGCCTTTGTCAATTTTTGATTTTCCATGTATTTTATTGCTGAAGATGTAATTTGGGCTTTTGACCCACCTAGAGTGCCCGGATTACCAAACCGTCTGCTGCAATGTGATCGTGGACCCCAAAAATAGTAGGAATGACCACTCGAACGACCCCGATCCATCACTTAGGCATTATTTGCCCAAAATCCATGATTTTTAATTAAAACAGGTCATTAATGACCAATAATAATTAAAAATCTCACAAACACCTTGATCTTTTTGCATTCTGTCACTTGGAGGCTCATATGGGTTTCCTGTAGATAATAATTGACCAAAATCGAAATTCCGATCGCAACATTTTTTTCGGGCCCATTTTTGGCCTGGTCAACCCAATTTGACCAAGTCAAATCTGGTCAAGAATAGTGCTAGCTGAATACCTGTATGCAATCATGAAGCGAAAGGCTCCCTTATACAAGTTAGTACATTACTAAACAACATGATAATAATATGGTGATAAAAAACTGCATTAAATCTCGGAAAATACAAGGCCCCAGGTGAGGTGGGCCCACCACATCCAAAAGACTCAACTGCTATGCACAACCTATAGACTTGACCACCTAGCCGACTTTGGGTGATGTGGAATACATGGCGAAGGATAAGGGATGACAAGGATGAGGATCATGTGACCTTTCGGATAACTCGGGGAAGTAGGGTCCACTGAGATAAGTATACCATGACAAAACACGGGGAAGAGCGGTGCCTCACAAATGGGTATAGTGCAGGGAAACCGCCACTAGTCATCTAACAAGTATCTCACAACTCACATCCGTGCCCGAAGACTCTGTGAGGTTCTTTTCTAGAGCCGCCAAACTGGGTGTCTGGCAAACCGTAACTTAAGACTCTAGGGGACAATCTTGAGCTTGTCCCTTGCTCCCTCTCACCTCCTTGCCTCGCAGGACTAGGTGAGGAAATAATCACTACAAATGCTGACATGTATGGCTGACCTATGTCCATGTGTGTTTATAAACACATTGCATGGATTTTACAATGAATTTCATACTTAGCCCTTTTTTGGCTAGATTTACATTTACAAAAAGCCTTTTTGGCTTGCTTTACATTTCTTCATTTCTTCAATTTACATCAAGGCCCTTTTGGGGCTACATACATATCTCAATAGATATAATCATGGTGCTCATACTGCAAAGTAATGGGGGTGAGCAATACATGTTTCGATGACCAATGGGGAACACCCGGTGAGGCTACACAATCCTAACTGCATTGCAACATCGAGGGCAACCGACAAGAGCAAATCCCAGGTTTGAGAGTGCATCTCACACACTAAAGAGCCAAGACACAATAAAAAGAAAATCATGGCATACTCAGAGATCAGTGGGGAAAGGGATCCTCAAAGTCACAAATCGGAATCCAAGTCGGGAAAGAATATCATGTATGAGTCGGATAGATGGAGAAGGTGAAAGTGGATCCAAAGTCAGCTGCCTAGGGGGACTAAATGACCAAGTCTATACCAAGAGTAGGGATGTAACCCGGTGTGCATGTAACAGGAGCCTACTAGGAAGGGGTGGACTGACATCACCAAGGGCCCAATCACATATCATAAAACTAGATCACCAAATCAATCATCATATGTAGAGTTAGTGTACTATCATGTATAAACGAGTCTAAGCAACAATCATGAGCAATATATATAAAATGCAATACCTGCCGCACCATATACCTGCTGCTGAGGCTGTCTTTGAACTGGATCTCTGCTGAATCCGGGCATAAATAGTAAACCACCAATACTCTGTGATAGTCTCAATCAAAACAAGACTAGGAAGATGTATCAATGGGCTCATATCAAAGCTTGGCATGGAAGGGTGACCCTGTGGTAAATGCTAAGTAACATGTCTGTACCACTGTACAACCATCTGTCCCCTCTGATACATCTGCTCGGGGCAATCTGAACAAAACTGTATGCCTCCTCTGAAGGCATCGGATCTCTGATCTGGAAAAAAAAGTACTGTGCAGTCCTCGGTCGCACAGTCTGCAGTATGGTAGCTCCAGCTAACATAGATGTGATAACAACATGAATAAATGCTAAAGCAATGAACTGCTAAAATACCCCGTGAAGGGTATAGAAAGGTCTAAAAAGCAATGGTTAAACAAATGCTATATCTAAATATTGCTGACCTAAATGTAAATATGCCCTGGATGCAAGGTGCGATTAGTTGTGCTTCTCAGCACATGTGAAATCCCAGAGGGGTCATGTAGGCCAAAAAGGCCATGGAAATGAAATGAATCATCCTAATGAACTTGGATCAACTTGATGTAGACATGATGCCTACGTTGAATAAGCACTCTCAAAACAACTTATCCATTTGTGAGGCACTGCCCTTCCCTTTGTTATTTTGTCCAGCACAGAGTGTAGCTTCCCCTTTTCCCCGTCCAAAGTGTCACTTAGTTGAGTTGGTCAAGTCATCCCTTTTTGCCTAGCCTTCTTCTTAGCCTTCACCCTTTGCTAATAGTTAGGCCATGCCCGTTGAATGCGTATGTCTTTAAAGCTTTTGTGCAAGTGAATTATAAATAACACTAGAATATATATGTATTAATTGCCCCTTAATGATGTTTATACTTTAAATTAAGCTGTGAATATGATTAAAGGAACGTGCCTTAGTCTTATGTTATAATCTAGTCTTCGGTTATATTTTGACCTAGTCAAACGTAGTTTGACCATGGTCATTCTTGGGATCCGTGATGAGATGGACCACATGTGCCTACTGATGTTGATCTATGGTCCACCATACACCTCTTTGATGTTTCCATATGTTGGATATATGCTTCAGATGATGATTGATGCAGTTGATCAGTTTTATTATTATTTCCAGATCATCATATTTTACACTGTCTGGGTATGGTGGACCCTACATATGACCCCACAGGTTGTCATATGGGGTATGAGTACTCATTTTTAGTGGATTTGGGTCTTCTGGATCCATTTAGACACTTATCTTTCCGTTCCGTGCACTCCTGGGCATGATAGCAGCAGTTATCTAGCTGTTGACCAGTTTGGGCATGCTGATCCAGCCTGTCTAGTGGAGGCATTGGAGGCCAGTCGTTGCCAAGGGCACTATAGAGGAATCGGGTGGTCCAGCCACTTGTTTTTACCATTGTACCCCCCTTGCAGACAACTTGGTGCATTCAGTTTGACAGCGTAGGCACCCTGGGTGGCAGTTTGGGACACTTTCAGGGTTTTCAGGAGGATAAAACAATGAAATAAAAATGTCACTGAGGAATTCGATTTGAGCAATTGAGGCAAGGTTTTGGCACTTGGTCTGCTCTGAGGTCATCCATGGTGAACCCCCCATTTTCCAGATAAGTTAGCATCAGTCAGTGGGGTCCACAGTGGCTACAAGAGGTCTTTTACTGCATGTCTCTCTCACATTTTGGAGACTGATTTGATCATTTGTGTTATTTGGACATGTCATAGACTTATATTCTATATTATTGTGCCATGGGGACATGCTAGTGAAGGGAATTCATACCTCCTAGCCCCACCATGAGCTACTAGTGACTTGTCTTGATCTTATTATGTGGCACATATGTTTCTAGCCACCCTTCATGTATGGCGTCACCCTCATTGAGTCACTTTTAGCTATGATGTCACCCTCCTTTTGAGTGATCCATGTGATATTATGTATTGGCTCATCTTATCCGTTGATTAGATTGTTAGATCTTTTGATCTCAACCACTAGTTTCAAAAAGTGGTTTTGTGGTTTAGGGTTTTGGTCTTTATTATCCTATTAAAGGAGGAGACCCCCCATTGTAAAAGCTATCTAGAGATTTTTGGCTCTTGGTTATTGGAATAAAAATATTTTCTTGGGCATCGTGGATCTTGGAGTTGGAATGCTTGTGGTGATTGTAAATGCTTTTTTCTCTGCACTGACAGACATTGGTGGCCATCTTGGATTTTATCTTCACTAACACGATTTGCAGGCAAAGAAGACGTTTTGGAGGAGTGCGTATTGGTGGGGAGGCCTACCCTACTATCTTCATCAAATCGTTTTGGGTTACAGGGAGTTGTTTTGTCTTTGTACCAACAATTTCATGTTATTCATCTCTTTTGCTTGCATCTACTTCCATTTTTGTTGATTGATTGATCTTTGTGTACTTGATTGACAGGAATAGGGAGGCCGAATTGGTTGAAGGAGGCAAAACGTTGGCAAGAAGGGCTTCATCAAGTTTGGCATTTGATCTTTGTGGGAAGTAATCCTCGTCACAAGCAAGCTTCATCTTCATTTTCCAGGTATGCTCAAGGAGGTATGCTATTCTTCTACCTTAGCCATTTATTCTCTTGGATCATAAAACCCTCATAATCAAAAGTCTTGTATATTTTATTTTTCAGATCTACTTGGATCTAGCTTGGCTTTGGGTATAAAATTTAAAACCCACCTTCATAATAATCATGGCAATCCCGATCTAAAATTTGGTGGTAATTGGCCCTCATTTGACCCATTTCCCAAGGCACATTAGCCTCTCCAAGGCAATTCGCATTCCCTTGAAGAGGCTAGTTTGGCTATTTCCCAAACGTGGGTAGGTGAGATTTTTGTTGTATTGAATAGATCTACCTTGAAAACCTACCCCTAGTGCTTCACTTTTGTGATTTTCACCTTGTGGGCCCCATTCCTCATTTTGAGGGTTGTGCCCCACTTGGGTCACTTTGTGATGCATTAGATATAGTGAGATCTAGCCATGGCATGCTCTTGATCTTCAAAACCCACCTTGTTTTGCTCCTTGACTATCTCGATCTACAATTTGGTGGACATCTGACTCCATTTGCCCCTCCATCCAAGGCACTAGTCATCCTTGAGTCAATTCGCACTCCTTGGGTAGGTGGCTTTTGCTAGATCCCACACTTGGGTATTGCTAATTCGTGGCCAATCCATAGATCCATGCCATAGCATACCCCTAGTACCATTCTATTCCAACTTTGACCTTGTGGACCCAACTTGGACCAATTTTCCACTCTTTAAGGAGTGGGTCCCACTTGGCTAATTTTCATGGTACTAAGTCATCCTTAGATCTATTAATTGAATCTCATAGGTGGCCCTTGTCATTCATTGGTTGAACCATTTGTCACTCTTTCAGCCTCTTCAACCACACCTTAACCCTTGGGTCCACTTAACCTTCCTAGATCTATTTCGCCATTGATCTCCTTGTTTCATCTTACACATTTCCCTAGGAATCTTTGGGCTAGCTAGTCTTCATTGATTAGCTAGGGTCTCCCCCTTGATCTTGATTAGTCTTGATCTAAAGTGAAGAGTGCCTCGGTTATCGTGACACCCAGCTTGCATTGGGAACCGTGGTATCTTTTGGGTGACCTCTTTAGTTGTCTACACCTCTACCGTCCTGGATGGGATACCTTTAGAGACAACTACAAGTTGTGTGATAACAAAAACATGTCTTAGTCATTTGTCTTTGGTTTTTGTTTTGACCTAGTCAAACATAGTTTCAACATGGTCATTCTTGGGATCCGTGATGAGATGGACCACTTATGATTTATGGTGTTGATCTATGGTCCCACATGCACCTATTGATGATTCCATATGTTGGATATGTGCTCCAGATGATGATTAATGCAGTTGGTCATTTTATTATTATTTTAGGATCATCATATTTTACACTGTCCGGGTATGGTGGGCCCTACAGATGACCCTATAGGTTATTATGAGGTGTATGAGTATTCATTTCCAATGGATTTGGGTCTTCTGGATCCATTGAGACACTTATCTTTCAGTTCCGGGCACTCTTGGGCATGGTGTTAGCAGTTATCCACCTGTTGACCAGTTTGGGCATGCTGATGTGGCCTGTCCAGCAGGAGCATTGGAGGCAAGTCGTTTCCTAGGGTGCTACAGAGGAAGGGGGTGGTCTAGCCACTCGTTTCTACCATTATACCCCCCTTCCAGACAACATGGCACACTCAGTTTGACAACGCAGACACTCCAGAGGTAGTTTTGGTCAGTTTCAAGGTTTTTCAGAAGGATTAAAAAATGGAATAAAAAGTTCATTGAGGAATTCGATTTGGGAAATTAAGGCAAGGTTTTGGCACTTGGTCTGCTCACAGGTCATCCATGGTGTATCCCCCTTCTTCTAGATCAGTTGGCACCAGCCAGTGGGGTCCACAGGGGCTACAGGAGCTCTTTTATTGTATCTCTCTCTCGGATTATGGGGACAGGATTTGATCATTTGTATACTTGGACATGTCATAGACTCATATTTTATATTATTGTGCCATGGGGACATGCTAGTGAAGAGAAATCATACCTCCTATCCCCACCATGTGCTCTTAGTTACTTGTCCATGTCTTATGTTGTGGCTCCATGCTATCTAGCCACCCCCCATGTGTGATGTCACCCCTCCTAGAGATCCTTGAGCTATGACGTCACCCTCTATTTGAGTGATCCATGTGTTATATTGTATTGGCTCATCTTAGCCGTTGATTACATTGTTATATCTTTTGATCTCAACTATTGGTTTTCAAAAGTGGTTTAGGGTTTTGGTCTTTCTCTCTTATAAAAAGAGAAGACCCCCTCATTGTAAAGGTATCTAGCGATTTTTGGTTCTAGGCTATTGGAATAAAAAATATTTTCTTGGGCATCTTGGATCTTGGAGTTGGAATGCTTTTGGTGATTGTAAATACTTTTTCCTTTGCACTGACAGACATTGGTGGCCATCTTGGATTTTATCTTCACTAACACGATTTGCAGGCAAAGAAGACGTTTTGAGGGAGTGCATATTGGTGGGGAGGCCTACCCTACTATCTTCAACTAGTCGTTTTGGGTTACAGGGAGTTGTTTGGTCTTTGTACCATCAATTTCATGTTATTCATCTCTTTTGTTTGCATCTACTTCCATTTTTGTTAACTAATTGATCTTTGTGTCCTTGATTAACTTGCAGGCAAAGAAGACGTTTTGAGGGAGTGCATATTGGGGGGAAAGCCTACCCTACTATCTTCAACTAGTCGTTTTGGGTTACAGGGAGTTGTTTTGTCTTTGTACCAACAATTTCATGTTATTCATCTCTTTTGTTTGCATCTACTTCCATTTTTGTTAACTAATTGATCTTTGTGTCCTTGGTTGACAGGAATAGGGAGGCTGAATTGGTTGAAGGAGGAAAAATGCTATCAAGAAGGGCTTCATCAAGTTTGGCATTTGATCTTTGTGGGAAGTAATCCTCGTCACAAGCAATCTTCATCTTTAATTTCCAGGTACGCTCAAGGAGGTATGTTATTCTTCTACCTTGACCATCTATTCTCTTAGATCCACAAACCCTAATTGTTAAAACACTCATTTTATTTTTATTTTTTTTAGATCTACTTGGATCTAGCTTGCTCTTGGGTATAAAACTTAAAACCCACCTTGGTATTAATCACGACAACCCCGATCTATAATTTGGTGGTATTTGGATTTCATTTGACCCATTTCCCAAGGCACCTAGCCCTCCTTGAGTGAATTCGCACTCCTTGAGGAAGGCTAGTTTTGTTAGTTCCTAAACATGGGTAGGTGTCATTCTTGTTGCATTGAATAGAACAACCCCTAAAAACTACCCCTAGTGCTTCACCTTGTGGGCCCCATTCCTCATTTTGAGGGTTGTGCCCCACCTAGGTCACTTGGTGATGCATTAGATCTATGGATATCTAGCCATGGCATGTACTTGACATTGAAAACCCACCTTAATATTCATCTCAATTATCCCAATCTATAATTTGGTGGACATCTGACTCCATTTGGCCCTTGATTTAAGGCACTAGTCACCCTTGGAGCAATTCGCACTCCTTGGGTAGGTGGCCATTTGCTAGATCCCATACTTGGGTATTGCTATTTCTTCATCAAACCTTTAGATCCATGCTATAGAATACCCCTAGTGCTATTTCATTTCAACTTTGACCTTGTGCGCCCAATTTGGACCATTTTCCACCTTTTAAGGAGTGGGCCCCACTTGGCTAATTTTCATGGCGTTAGATCTTTCTAGATCTATTAGTTAAACTTCATTAGTGGCCCTTATCATTTATTGGTTGAACCATTTGTCACTTCATAAGCCTCTTCAACCATACCCTAACTCCTTGGGTCCACTTAATCACCCTAGGTCTAGATCTTGTCTTATCTTGGTCTACTACTCTTTCATCATCACATTTTCCTATGGGATCTAGATTTCATTTGCTAGCCTTCATTGGCCAAGCTAGGGTCTCCCCCTTGGTCTTGCTTAGTCTTGATCTAAAGTGAAGGTTGCCTCGGTTGACGTCACACCCATCTTTCATTGGGAACCGTGGCATCTCTTGGGTCACCTCTTTAGTTGTCTGCACCTCTACCGTCCTGGATAGGATACCTTTAGAGACAACTACAAGTTGTGTGATAAAAATACTGCCACCTTTCAGAAGGAATCTATGCAGTCCATGACTTTGAGTCCGATGTTCTTTATGTTCCCGGGCTAAAGAAGAATCTTGTATCAGTTTCCACGATTGAGGACAGGGGCTTTGGAGTGTGTGTTCTAGATTGGAAAGTTTATATCTTTCCCAGAGCAACAGGACCATCTACTTCATGTGCCATTGGAGTGAGATGTGAGAAACTGTACAAGCTTCTTTTCCAGCCTCACCGTGCATTGGAACATTGTTGAAATATTGTAACTTCAAAGAATATTCTATTTGTACTTTATTATTATTCATCCAGAGATGTTTTATTCCTCCGTCAGAATGTTATTATTATGTAAAGTCATTGAGGTAAATCCTCCCATGTAAGTCGGGGCAATAAACACCCTAAGAGTCATTTGTAATGGGGTGTTTAAGTCCCCTAGAGGGGTCGCCCCAGACAAATCCATATGACCATGATGACATGAAGACAAAGACTCAAACAACTTAGATCTGCATTTACCAACTGAAATATAAATGCAATCACACACATAAACAACAGATATACCCTGGAACCCTTTCGGGAAAAACCAGCTAACTATGGGGCTATCTTCTCTCTCGAGCCCAAAGCATATAGATATAAATGAGACAATACAATACAGGATTACCTCAGCAGGTAACTCAACCGGTCCAAAATTGGACAGACTCTACTTTGCATGCATCCAGCTGATGCATGCACTAGATGAGTAAGTCCCAACTGTCAAACTGGATCTGAGTAATCTGAAGATGCCTCTGACTGATCTGCCCTCTCTCTATATCACTGATCTGATCTGCTCTGAAACTGAAGAAGCCCTTTGATGAACTCGACCTACTCTGCATGCACAAGTGCGCCCTCCCTCCAGATGTCAAATGCTCGTACCGGACCGGATCTCAGTAGATCTAAGCTCTTATCATCCCTAACCTTCCTCCAATGCTGAGGCAAGGCTATCCTGGAAGTCTCAGACTCCAAATCGATCAATCCAGCTCCAAACAAGCTTCTCCCTCCTTGGGAAATGAGCCCTCCTCCAAGAGAACTTGGCCTCCTCCAATCTAATCAGAAATCACACTGATGAGCTCTCTCAGCTCACAGTACTGGGTGTATGGCCTCTCTGGAACTGAAGGTCACTGATCTATCTCTAATCTGACCTTCTTAGCTCTTGCAGCAGCTCCTCTCTCACTCAGAAAGTCGCCCTGCATGCATAGCTATGCCCTCCTCACTCTAGCAGTATCTCTCTCCGACAATGCAACTGAGTAACCTCAACTGGGGACCTCCTGCTTCTATAAATAATCTCATCGATGAATTAGGTTTTCCAAAACCCTAATTCTCGATGCATGCAAAAAGTCACTTTTGCATGCATTCACTGAATGTTGACAGGTCATGCAAAACTCATGCATGCAAAGGTTAATCTCCCCAGAAGTTCCGCATGCAGCCCCCACTGGACTCATGCCATTGAGTAGAGTGTAGCTCACCCTCTACTCCATCCTAATGCCTATGCAGCTAATGTACCTCCATGTAAGGCATCTGAACCATGGAGGACATCCCAAAGTTACCACACTCTAACACTACCTCTTAATGAGGGAAGTCCTGACACTGATGCCTGGATCCATCAAGTCCACTGCTGCTGACACTGACCTAACTGATCTGCCTGTCACTGCCCTCTGACCTATAGAACTCTGATCAATCTCCATATGTGTAGCTTCAGAAGAAGCCCTCTTCTCAACCACTGCTGACTCTACCACTGCACTCTGACTCAGACTCCCTCTGAGTCTCTGCTGCTGTAACCAACCCTGAAGACTGCTGTCAAGAGGATCTACTGCTCTGTAGATCATCTGCCGATGACCTTGAGTTGACTCAGCTCTGTAAGTCAACTCCCTCTATCTCTGAACTGACTTAGCTCTCTCCTGAGTCAAGTCCATCTCAACCATGTCATACCAGCTCACTCTCTGACTGGTGCTTACATGAGCAGCATGCTCATCCATCTGATATGAGCCCAAGGGCTCAATCTCCTGAGACTCATCACTGTCAAGAGCATCTCGCTCATCCATCTGAACTCTAGAGTCACTGCCCTGATCCTCATCATGGTGAGCATCTTGCCCACCCATCTGCTGAACAGGCCCACTCCTCCCGGCCTCATCTCTGCTATGAGCATCCCGCTCATCCTCCTCCTCTGCATCTGAAGAGGATGCACTCAACCATCCAGATGTGCCCGAAGTAGGTTGTCCATGAACCAAATAATCACCATCGATCCTGTGACCAAATCAGATTGGGTCTACTCCTCTAGGATAGGTGAAGAACTGATCCCTGTGAAACACAACAGGGTAGCCTGCTGCCGCCAAAGCTGCCACTGAGAGGACAGTCCCTCTCAGTCCTGGAACAAAGAGCACTCCTGAAACCTCCAGGAGCTCCCCACGGTCAAGCAGAAATCTCACTCTGCCCACTCCAGTAACCAACTGGTCAACCCCATGAACATCCCGAGTCAACTGCACTGATGTATGCTCTAGGATAAGGAATGCATCTCGCACTCCTGTCATATGACTGCTGAGAGTGCTGTCCACTCTCCACCTCTGATCAACCTGAGCCTCTGGTAGGCTACTATCATGTCTTGACTGAATTGAGGCCAAAGAGAACTCCTTCTCAAACCGAGAAGAGAACTCATCAACCTCCTCCGCTGCTGCTACCTGCTCATCCTTCGCCTGCTTCCCCTTCTTCTTATGTAGGCACTGTCCCGCATAATGTCCATAATCGTTGTAGGCGAATCACTTGATCTTGCTCAGATCCTTCTTCTGTCTGCCTCTTTGTTTCCCGCCTGCTGCGAGAGCCACATCCTCCTCCTCTGGAGTAGTAGAAACTGAACCCTGAATGTACCCTCTCTGGATCTCCTCCTGTGTGAAGTCATCCCACAGACGATCCCACTTGGGAAGGTTCTCCCGAGCTATGATAGACTGAACAAACACTGCCCATGGCACAATCACGCCATTCAAGGCCTGCCAAACTAGCTCACAGTCCTCTATCTTCTCACCAACTGCACCCAACTGCACCCAACTCATCTCTCACTTGAGTTATCTTGGTGAGATAGGTCATCATGCTCTCATCCTTCCCCATCTTGATGCTCCTCAGCTTTTCCCTGAGAACCATCTTCCTATTTGCATTGGGGCTCTGGTACAGACTAGTCAACACATCCCATATCCCAAACACATTGTCCTTGGTAGAGACATGTGGGATGATGTGATCCTTGATCGCATCAAGAAGGATCCTCTGAGCCTTCACATTTTTCTTGTCATACACTGCTTTAGCAGTGACATCAGACGGAACAGTGACAGAATTTGCAGTTGTGTTGTTCACAACATCCCATAGCTCACTCTCTTTCAGCAAGAGAGTAATGCGTGCCCCCCATGCACTATAGTTGTAGGCACCATCCAACCGGTCCTCCACCCTCAAACTAGTAGCCATGCTGTCACAACTGAAAATTGTAACTCACAGTGAATCAAGGGTCTCTCCCGATCACAGATCTGGTAGATCTATCACAGATCTGACCAAAAAACTAACTGATCTGATACCAGCTGGTTTACACTTTAAGGGAAAACAATGGTTGAACTAATGTTAAGGCCACTTATATACATGTGCTTAATACCAGCGCTACCCCATGCCTGGCACACAAGTCTAGTGGAGGCTTGAACTTGTGACATCACAAGGAGTGCCTTAACAGTGCACCTTGTCATTGACTAGTCTACACTCCGGGGGAAAACAGTGGTTGAACTAACTTAAGGTCACTTATATACATTTGCTTAATTACATTTTATTACATTAGACATATGGAGTGTTATAACCTATGTTGGATTGGCTTTGGGGACGAGGGAATGGCGGGGGCGGGGGGATGAGTTCCCGGGACAGCGAGACCGCACCCTAATTTTTTCAGGGGACGACAATAATATATATATATATATATATATATATATATATATATATATATAACTTTTAAAAGTTAGATTCACCATAACATTTGTAGTTGCTTGTAGGCACAATAGTGTATATATATATATAACTTTTAAAAATTAGATTCACCATAAACATTTGTGGTTGCGTGTAAGCACAATAGTGTATACTGTATAGTATTAGACACATCCCTTACACTTGCTAGTTTTGAAACAACTAAGGAAAATAAGAAAAGGACTAAGTGACCATTATTGGCACTTGAACATGAACAAAATGTAGTTTAGCTTTAGGAAACTTAAGTTTAACTATTTTCAATCTGCATTAAGGTCCATGAAGGTCCATGAGAAGAATGCTTGTCTCTATAACAACTCTTCTTCCTTAAATTTCTTGTTTATAATGATTGGGTTAAAAAGCATTCCCTTCACAATAGGTTCCACAGATTTTTACAGCTGAATTGAAAACCACTATCAACACTTTGGGATATACATGCTTGCATTCTATAAAGAGTATAGATTCATATTTTAGATTAAGAAGGATATTGAATAGGATTTTATTCAAATGTTCAACACCAATCTAAGTCTTTACTATCCAATTGTTTTCAGAGTGCTTAAGGTTGGGATGGGGGAAGAGTTGGGCTTGAATAACTCTTGGACACCTATGTACAATATGTAAAAGCTAAGATGACCCTAAAAATGAGAAGAACAAGAGAAATACCCAAAAGGATCAAACCTTTGAGTTGTTGCTTTTCTTAGTTTGTTGTCATGGAGGCTTTGTTGCTTGTAATGATGTTGCTAAAAAGACAATAGGTAAATCACCAGAAACCCAAATTAAAATCCATCATACACGACCCATACTTTGAGCTACAACTCGTATAGATTTAGATTAAGAATTAGAATAATACGAAAAATATGGATAGGATAAATGATCATATTGTCCAATCATCAATGCCCATTTTCAAAATTGAAGATACATGACCAAAACATCTTCAAAATCTACCCAAGACATCTCTGAAATCTACTTGGAATGTCTCCAAAATTTGCTAGGAAGTCCCCGAAATCTGTTGGGGATGTTTTGGGAATGACCAACAAGTCCCCAAGTCTCTAATGAAGTCCCAAAAATATTAGGGACATTTCCTAGGGATCCCCAAGTCCCCGAAATGCGGGGATGGCGGGTACAAGACTTTTTTTATGGGGGACGGGTCCCCGTGCAACATAGGTTATAATCCAACATCTCTTTTAACACTACAATTCTAAAGCTTGATCATTAAAACTAAAAACATAAAATAAAAACTTTTCTTTAAGCAACTCCCCCCTCTACAGATTTGAAATCATACAGGTACTCCATGATGCTGCCTTTTCACCTAAGTTGCCAAGAAACTTGGGTACGGGTGTTAATGTATTTATAACTTCAGAATGTATTCACTTGTATATTTTATATTGTATTTACATGTTACTATTGTACTTCCGACGGAGAGGTTTATTCCTCCGATCGAGAATGTTACTATTATCACCTAAACTGTAGTTACCCCTATGGATGTATCCATTTATGGATGGCAATAGGGAAGGGCAACTCAAAAGGTCCAACCACGATCACCTCGACCTCCAATAGATGGTTGTCACGCCAGTCGAGGCAACCTTCGCTTTATGTTATCTAGCCCAGGCAACAAAGGGGGAGACCCGATCTACTCCCGACAGGAGAGATCAAAACCAAGACACCAAATCAAGTTAATTCTAAGTGAAGTAAGGTGTATGGTTTATCCTAGAGCTAAGGATGAAGTCACAAGACAAGTGAGGGGTTCAATGAGTATAGCTTTGGTTCATTGTTGATGTGAGTGTGACTTATAATATTTGAAATGGGATCCAAGATCATAGTACTAGTCAATTGTGAGAAAATCCACTGCCTTGGGAACCGTGTCCAATGCAGGGTAGTTTAGGGGTTAAAATTGGGGCTAACTAGTACAAGTGACAAGCTTGATCATGATATATAATGACATCAAAGGGTTTAGTCCACCAAACAAGGATCAAACCACAAGTTAATCCCACAGTCTAGGAAAGTTGAATTGACTTGGAGAGAGATCAGTGCCTTGGGAATTGGGATAATGGAGTCAAATGAAATTAACTTGTGGTTGATGACTCCTATTGCATGAGATAAGTGGGCAATTGCAGTTTTGATGGATGAATAGGTCTAGATCTAGAGATTCAAGGTTTGACCTAAGTGGACCACAATCCCTTGAAACAAGGAATGATATACCAGAGCTGCTGGGAATCGACCCCCACCCCCACGAATCGATCCCGAATCGCGCTCCGGAAGGAATCGGTGAGGAATCGATTCTGGAATCGCGATTCCTCATCGATTCCTCCCGGAATCGATTTTGTAATTCGCGCTTCCTTGGAGAAAAAAACGCTCCCTGGAATTTTAGGAATCGATCCGGAATCGCTCCGGAATCTACGCTTCCGGATCGATTCCTGAGCGCTCCCGGGCAAAAAAATCGCTCCCGAAAACGCTTCCTGAGCGATTCCTTAATTTTTTTGATTTTTTTTTTTTTTTAAATTTTTTTTTTTCATTTTTTTTCATCTTTCTGGATTGGCTAGGGTTAATTTGGGCAAATAAAGTCTATTGGACTCCATTTGGACTCATTCTATGCCCTCAATGGTAAGCCTCTTTCCATTTTTAAGACTCTGATTTTTTTGTATTTAAGCTGAAAATCCTTGCTTGTGCATGTAGACTTTATGTTTCACATTCCAGAAAAACTTCCTTCAGAAGATATTTTCATATTCTGGAACCAAATGATATGGAAAAGTCATCATCTATATTTCCCTGGGAATGAAAGTTTGCAGAATCTCAGTGAAGTATCAGGACATGAAAAGCCACAGCTTGGGAGTGTATGGATGGAAAGGAAGAAAAATAATCAGTGTCCATTGATATCCAAGAGTGGCAGATATATGAAATACGTGAATACAGTGACGATACATCTAAATAAAATTCTTCCCATGGACTGAGACATAGAATATAAATCAATAGGTTTGGTGGTTGGCGGTGTTGCTTGGAAGCTCAGGTGACACATTAGGAGTCCTACAGTGAAGCATAAAGCTCAAATCATGTACGTTATTCATCATCTATATACATAAAGCTCCCAAGTGTTTGTTACATAATATCTTTTGCTCTAAACAAATGAATAGTTGGATGACAGTATTCTTTTGATATCTACTGAAGCGCTAGTGTTTCAAAATTTACAGTAGAAAGAGTTGTAGTTCTTTGAGTAACTGTAATACTTCTCAAGGATTACCTAACATTTGTTGTTGCTGCATGTATTTTTGCTTCCTTCTCTTTTTTGCTTCCTTTCCCAACACCATTGACATCATTATCTTCAGAATATCTTTTAAGCTCTTACTCATCACCTAGCTTCTTCCTATGAAAGAAGCCCTGGTTGCTTGTCTTCTATGTGAAAGCTTTGTCTATTATTCAACAAGCATTGAAATTGTTCACCATTTTTCATTTAATTTGAGCATTATAATGGTTTCCCCAAACACTGGTACCAAAAAAAAAGTTCATTTGATGCACTGCCTAATTCATAAAATAATCCTTGGTATGAAGTGAGATTAACTTCCAATGACAATTTTGGTGGAGCCTAATGAAATGAATCCTTGATCTTACTCGCAAGATACATACATTTTCATGTTTATTTTGGCGGTTGGCCTATTTTGTAAACATTATGGCCTAGTTTGATGGCAAATATTATATGTCGAAATTTGAAGGTTGATGTTGTTGATGATTGATGATTGATGATTTGATGATGATCATTTAATGACAATGTTATAAGTTATAGCTCCTAGAATCTAGAAGACGAGATGATTAATCATTAATGTTATATCAATGTGTACTAAATGGTTATATGAATATCTAGATTCTATGTTTTGATGTTTCTATAGCTAATTTGACATAATACATGTTTTTTTTAATTTATATGCATCAAAATATATATTATATAAAAAACGCTCCCGAAAACGCTCCCGAAACGGAAGCTTTTGAAAATTTCGCTTTTCGCTCCCGCTCCCGCTCCCGCTCCCCGCTCCCAACAGCATAGTGCTATACCCAAAGCAAGATTTGATGAAATGACCAACTAGACCTAGGTTTTAAGGTGTGCCTATTTCAAATCCACAAAAATCTCATGTACCCTCGTCCTAGAAGTGGACCAACTCCAATCTCCAAGGGAGTGCGACTTTTCCCAAGGAGGGTTAAAATGGGGATAAATGGATCAAGACAAGTCCAATGACATCCAAATTTTAGATCCAAGTAGGTTGATCAAGTGAGAGTGTGGATCTACAATTTCAAGACAATCCGATCGCTAGATCTTACTAGATCTAAGTTTTAAGATACCAAGTGGTCCAAAATGGGGATTAAATCCCTTAAAATGTGGAATAGGGCCCACAAGGTAGAAATCATAAAAGTGACAATCTGGGGGTAGGTTATTGGATATGTAGATTGTAGATCAAGTGAAATCTCAACTACCCACGTACTAGATCTAGGTTAACTGACCCAAACCAAGAAGTGCACCCTTGCTTGGAGAGGCTAAGTGCCTTGGGAAGAGGGTCAAATGGAGGCCAATCCTCACCAAACTATAGATCCAGGATGCTGTGGATACTATAGAGGTGGGTTTTAAATTTCTTACCCAAGAAGCCACTAGATCTTAGTAGATCTGAGAAAATGTAAAATGGGGGTTTTGATTAATTAGGGTTTGAAATAATTTAGACAAGTGGATAGATCATGGAGATAGAAATTACCTTGAGATCATACCTGAGTGATGAAGAGAGATGCCTTGATGTTGAGGAAGATTCCCGCAGAGATCAAATGATAAATTGTTGATTTTGCTTGCCGAATTGATGCCCTAGCCCACAAGTGCGACCTCCTCTACCTGTCAAACCAAGGAATAGCAATTCAATTAGTAAGATCAAGTATGGAGGAAATACAAGAGAAATGCAATAGTAACATGAAATAGAAGGTCATGGGACAGTAATAATCCCTGTTACCAACGAAGAGATCCAAAGAAGAAGTAGGGAGAGTCTTCCCCTACAAATACTTCTTCCTCAAAGCAAATCGACCTCCACCTGTAGATGCAAAAAACGTGGTACAAAAGATATGGCAAAACAAGATCTCCAATAACTCAGTGCAAAGGAAGAACCAACGAACGAACACCAAAAACATTCACCACAACACTGGAGATAGATGCAATAATAATTTTCTATACCAATAATCCAGAGCCACCAATCCCCTTTAAAATGAGAGGCTCCCTCCTTTAAATAGATAGGAGAGGCACCAAAATCCTAACCACTTTTTGAATGAGTGGCTAAGATTAAAAGATACAAATATCTAATCAATGGTTGAGATGAGCTCAACAATAAAATACATGGATCACTAATAAAATATAACATAAGTGGACAAAATCGCCCTAAGAGAGGGGAATCCCACCATATCATGATGACAAAATATAATAAGAAGCTTATGGTGGGTCCAAGGGGTAATTTTAGCCACCCTTGGTCAATCCCCATAGCACAATAATAATAAAATAGTCATCAATATACCAAATCGTGCCTCTATGGACAAATCGTGGGCCTTAAGAGGCCTCAGAAATCATCAAAAAGTGCCATAAGTGATGGATGCGGGTCCCGATGAAGCTGAAACTGCTAGAGGAGGTGTGGAAGACATCAACCCATCATCACTGATCATCCCATGCCAAGACATTGCCTCAGTAGCCCAAATCGAATTTCTCAATAGCCATTTCTACCAATCCTGAAATGCCTTGGGAAACATGAAATTGCCCCAAACTGCCTTCTGGATTGGCTGCGCTGTCAAGGTGAGGGCACCAGTGTGTCCAGGAGGGGGGTAATATGGTAAAAACAAGTGGCTGGACCACCCCCTCTAAGCACAACGCCCTAGGTCAACCAAATAAAAATCCTCTCTGCTCTGACAGGGTCTCCGACAGACCAAAACTGCACTGGGTTAGCCTACTGAGGCTCAATCATCACTGTAAGTGCCCGGAACTGAAAACATACTGTCTCATTGGACTCAGAAGGTCCAACTCCATCCAAGATGTGTACTCATACACCATATGATTCTCTGCATGATCATATAATATATCCAATATACCGGAACAGGTGAAATAATAATAATCTGTAAATGGTTGTTCATAATTACCCACAGTTGTATAGTTAGTGAAGGAAGGAAGACTGCGGAAGAAGTTTTTAAACTCGACAGTTTCGAACCTTTCAAGCAAGTTCATCATCCGGAGAAGCAAATATCGCTCTTTTTTAGCACGGGTGAGAAAGAATAAATATTGTTTATCTTGTTTTTTATTTTTATTTTTATTTGGAGCATGTCGGTTATTAGTTTATTTAGGGTTTTTGAGTAATTTTAATGTTTTTATCTTGTTTTTATCAAATAATGCTGTAAACCATGAATCATCATCATAAACCTGTATCTGATGCATAGAATCATCATGTACATGTACATAGACCATATATCATCTATCCATATCATCACAAGGTCCAACCATCTCATGTCCTATGGTTGACCTTGGTCAAACTGAGTTTGACCAGCTCAACATTGACCAAATATAACTCAGATTATCATCACAAGCTGCTGCAAAGTATCAAAGGTTAATGCACGCTTTACAACTTATTCAAATAGCAATTATAACACAAAGTAATCATTACTGGTGATCTGAATCCAAATATATAATGTCATTAATTATTATTATTACTCAGACTAGAATTTCAAGACCATACTCACTTCATAGCTGTGATCAATTTGTTAGTGAAGGGTGAAGGCTAAAATAACTGGCTAGGCTAAGGGATGACTTGACTGACTTAACTTTGTGACACTTTGGCAAAGGGAAAGGGAATACACACCATAGTATATAATGAATGAGCAACAACACAGGGAATGGCGGTGTCTCACAAATGGATAAGTTGTTCAAAGAGGGTTTATTCACCTTTAACAGATGTGCACAATCCATAATACAAATGAGGCCAGCAATACATTAGATATAGCATTTAAGTTCCATTGCTTTTTGGGCCTGAAGTTTCCATAGCCTTTGATCTATGTGTGTTTATAAACACATTGCATAGATTTACATTTATTTTAGGCTTTCTGCTGCAGGTGTGTTTTTAAGGCACTTGTTTATCTGAGCACTTCTAGGTGTGTCATAGACAGCTTGTTTACCTAGGTATTTACATTTCCAAAAGATATAACATTTTATTTTCATGGCCATTTTCATTTGGCATGCCTTTCATTCATGTGTGTTGAAAAACACATTGCATGAACGGGCTTTTCATACAAGATATAACATTTCATTTTTTCCAGATTTTGTATCCATGGCAGCACTAAAAGTTTTAGGTTTAGCCAACACAACTTTAGTGACTAGGGGGAATTCACAAGGAACTCCAACTCACCATAGGTAAGTTTTGTCACCAACTCAGAGCCGAGACACAATAAACAGGGAAGCTCATCCAATACACAGGCTACAGTGGGGAAAAGGTCCTCCATGTCACTAGTCAAGTAGTAAGTCAGGGTGATAAACTTAAAGGTAGGTAATGGATGGATGGAGACAATGAATAATGGAGCCAACACTAGCAAGCCAAGGTATGGTGGAATGATCACCTCTATTCTCCCTAAGGAGGGTAAAACCAATGAGTATGAATAGTGAACTTCTAAGTCTAAGTAGGGACAATATAATATACATAATAAGCTCAACCAGGTCCACATATCTATATGATCGCTAGATCATGACACTAAGTGCGAAGACATGCTATAAGAATAAATATAAAAGGAATATAACCTCAACACCATGATATACCTGCTGGGTCATATACCTGAATGCTCATCATCTAAACCATCATCTGTCCTCTGAGACTGCTACTGTAACTCTGGGCACTACTGGTTGCTCTATACCAATGGTATAGTGGCTACATCGGTCATCTCTCTGAGTGTCCTAGGACTCAGTCATGGCATGGGGAATATATACTGCTGTCCAAAATCTGATAGTGATCTAATATAAATGTTCATCTCAGCATCTCAATGTAAGGAAACTGGCTGAATAGTGCACTGGAATTAGAAAAATAATGTATGGTAGCCCGACTACTATATATGTGATAACATCTGGCTCCGGCTGGGACAAGTGCTCTACTGAAATGAGCGCTTGAGAACCTCAGAATCTCTGGTCCTCGAACTCTGCTATTCGAATCCTCGATCCAACACTCTACCATTTTGATTCCAGCTTTTATTTTGCACCTATATCTGCATTCACAAACATCAAAATACCTCATGCAACATGTATGGGAAAAATATAAAATCCAACTGAAATAAAATCTATTCTATGCCAAAAATATAAATACATGAGATATAAATGCAGAAAGTAAATTAAATTACTAACATAACTTGCAAAGTTTGAAATTTATTGTGCAGGAAAAAGAAAATGACAGGTACTCAGTTAAACTAGGAGCTTACAAAGAAGCTTAGGAAAAGAAAAACAAAAAGGTGCTAGACTCAATGGCTGAAAAGACTAACTACTGCCCAAGTAGGCTTATTTGGTTTCCTACCTACTCTAATCTAATTAGTCATCACAAATGCTAGGTAAAATCATAAATCCAGTGCAACCATTCATCAAACATATTAGTGATTCTTCTTTGATTTATGGTAATGAAACAAGTCATGATTGGAATAAAGATCAGAGAATTTGATAATGCAATCTTCCAGGTTTGTTCAAAAATTGAATAAAGGTTTGAATGGTGCAAAATGAAATCATGCCAAGGAAAATATTGACTGATGCAAACATCCTTCATCCAAGAATTGATAGGATCATAAAATGTATGTAAGTTATTGCTTAAGATTGATGGAGGAAAAATATAAGGCTTGTAACTTAATTCTTTTTCACAGAACATAACTTCCTCATTTACTTCTCTTACATATTCAATTTGGTTCTCCATGGGATTAATGATCAAATAGAAACCAAGTGGGGATAACTTAAAGTTTAAAGGACGGAAAAACAAATTCAAATCCACTTGATGCTCAAAAATGGAGAAAAAATGGAATTGATTTTAAACACCTTTCCTAGCCACCAAGAGTGATTGATAACTTGACAACAAGCATTATGGTTTCAAAGTGACCGAAAACTGAAAAGGGGAATGAAGTGTTTTTTCTCCAAACATGTAATCATGCATATACTTCCTTTTGAAAATTCCAAAGGCAAAAGATTGACTATAGCACCAACCCAAAGATGATTGAAAGAGTTGGGAAGGAAGGGTGGATTGCAAATATGAAAATTCTCCCAAATGGATGGACAAGTTCGACCTTAGATTTTGACAAAAGAAGACACTCTTTACTCTAGGAATTATTTCAAGCTTTTGATCAAGTTTAATATTTACAATCTGAGGACAAGATTGACCATAGCTGTCTAACTCTAAGCTATCTTGACTAAGGATAAAAAATGAAAATTTAAAGATTCATTATAAGAAGTGGAGCAAAGATTAGAATATCTAGTATGATTCACTAATTCATCCTCACCTTGAGATTGACTTATTGATTCATCATTAAATTCATACGAGGATAAATGATCATTTTTATTCAATTTGTCAGGGATAAAATTAACAGGCTCATCTAAAACATCCTGATTATTTGCACAATGATCATGTGAAAGCACTACTAAATGATCTTGGTTAATGTCTCCACTTTCTTCTTCTTCAGTAAGTTGATAAGGAATTGAATGATCACTAAAGACAGAATGACTAATGAGTCTCTTTGAGGGAGGAACTTCAGTAGACCTGTTAACTAAAAGCTCATCCTCAGAAATTCCCTCGGGATCAGGACTAGGGCTACCTAAAAAGCAATTTGAAAACTTATGGTTTGTACAATGATTAAAGATTTGACTTTCGATTGATTCAAAATTAGAAGACTTATCATCAGAAAAAATTGGGCAGAAAAGGTCATCTCCGGATGTTGACAAATCACTTGATATTTGATTGTTAAATGATTCCACAATAGGATCGGAAAGGGGAAGGTTTTGATCTTGGACTTGATTTGAAAGATACATATCATCGAATTCACTTTCCCATTCTTCTAGGAATTTATTTTCAAACATGTCATAACTAGAAATGCTATTGGGTTTCAAATTCGAAAGCCAGAGTCCAGCTCTTTCTTTGAAAGATGAAGCCAATAGTCTCATACACACATCCTCATAGGTGATGTATAATTCTTTAATAATTTTCCTAAAAAGTTCAAGGTGTCTTTTAGTAGAGATTTCATAACTTCCATCGAAAATAGACAACCTTGCACATGCTTGATGAGGAATATGATGAGGATACCCAACAATTTTTGAAAAGTCAAAAACTTTTAAACGACCGAAAGTTCTAGATCGCTCAGAAGTAGCCATGGGTAATTTTTATTATTTTATTTTTATATTTTATATTTTTAATATTTTAATATTTATTTTTAAATTCAAGAGCCTGAAAGTAAAATGATGCACCCCATGGGTTCTAGATAATGATAAGATCTGTCTTAATTCTAGTATTGTAAGGATGCAAATGAGCTCACTCCTCAGCGGAGTCACGGTTGGGAGTCGCCAGGTAGATTTCTTAAACTCTTCTACCAAGATATGTGTCGTTGGAAATGTAGGAGAGAGTGAATAATGACTACTAGTTTTATCCAAGGTAAGCCTATGCCTTCTATAGCGCCAAAATGTTAGGCAAAAAGAACGGGAGTAGGACTTGAGAAATATATGTCAAACCTGAGTAAGCTTATGCCCTCCCTGGCAACGGCGCCAAAATGTTATCACCTAAACTGTAGTTACCCCTATGGATGTATCCATTTATGGATGGCAATAGGGAAGGGCAACTCAAAAGGTGCAACCACGATCACCTCGACCTCCAATAGATGGTTGTCACGCTAGTCGAGGCAACCTTCGCTTTATGTTATCTAGCCCAGACAACAAAGGGGGAGACCCGATCTACTCCCGACAAGAGAGATCAAAACCAAGACACCAAATCAAGTTAATTCTAAGTGAAGTAAGGTCTATGGTTTATCCTAGACCAAAGGATGAAGTCACAAGACAAGTGAGGGGTTCAATGAGTATAGCTTTGGTTCATTGTTGATGTGAGTGTGACTTATAATATTTGAAATGGGATCCAGGATCATAGTACTAGTCAATTGTGAGAAAATCCACTGCCTTGGGAACCGTGTCCAATGCATGGTAGTTTAGGGGTTAAAATTGGGGTTAACTAGTACAAGTGACAAGCTTGATCATGATATATAATGACATCAAAGGGTTTAGTCCACCAAACAAGGATCAAACCACAAGTTAATCCCACAGTCTAGGAAAGTCGAATTGACTTGGAGAGAGATCAGTGACTTGGGAATTGGGATAATGGAGTCAAATGAAATTAACTTGTGGTTGATGACTCCTATTGCATGAGATAAGTGGGCAATTACAGTTTTGATGGATGAATAGGTCTAGATCTAGAGATTCAAGGTTTGACCTAAGTGGACCACAATCCCTTGAAACAAGGAATGCTATACCCAAGGCAAGATTTGATGAAATGACCAACTAGACCTAGGTTTTAAGGTGTGCCTATTTCAAATCCACAAAAATCTCATGTACCCACGTCCTAGAAGTGGACCAACTCCAATCTCCAAGGGAGTGCGACTTTGCCCAAGGAGGATAAAAATGGGGATAAATGGATCAAGACAAGTCCAATGACATCCAAATTTTAGATCCAAGTAGGTTGATCAAGTGAGAGTGTGGATCTACAATTTCAAGACAATCCGATGGCTAGATCTTACTAGATCTAAGTTTTAAGATACCAAGTGGTCCAAAATGGGGATTAAATCCCTTAAAATGTGGAATAGGGCCCACAAGGTAGAAATCAGAAAAGTGACAATCTGGGGGTAGGTTATTGGATATGTAGATTGTAGATCAAGTGAAATCTCAACTACCCACGTACTAGATCTAGGTTAACTCATCCAAACCAAGAAGTGCACCCTTGCTTGGAGAGGCTAAGTGCCTTGGGAAGAGGGTCAAATGGAGGCCAATCCTCACGAAACTATAGATCCGGGATGTCATGGATACTATAGAGGTGGGTTTTAAATTTCTTACCCAAGAAGCCACTAGATCTTAGTAGATTTGAGAAAATGTAAAATGGGGGTTTTGATTAATTAGGGTTTGAAATATTTTAGACAAGTGGATAGATCATGGAGATAGAAATTACCTTGAGATCATACCTGAGTGATAAAGAGAGATGCCTTGATGTTGAGGAAGATTCCCGCAGAGATCAAATGATAAATTGTTGATTTTGCTTGTCGAATTGATACCCTAGCCCACAAATGTGACCTCCTCTACCTGTCAAACCAAGGAATAGCGATTCAATCAATAAGATCAAGTATGGAGGAAATACAAGAGAAATGCAATAGTAACATGAAATAGAAGGTCCTAGGACAGTAATATTCCCTGTTACCAATGAAGAGATCCAAAGAAGAAGTAGGGAGAGTCTTCCCCTACCAATACTTCCTCCTCAAAGCAAATCGGCCTCCACCTGTAGATGAAAAAAACGTGGTACAAAAGATATGGCAAAACAAGATCTCCAATAACTCAGTGCAAAGGAAGAACCAACGAATGAACACCAAAAACATTCACCACAACATTGGAGATAGATGCAATAATAATTTTCTATTCCAATAATCCAAAGCCACCAATCCCCTTTAAAATGAGAGGCTCCCTCCTTTAAATAGATAGGAGAGGCACCAAAATCCTAACCACTTTTTGAATGAGTGGCTAAGATTAAAATATACAAATATCTAATCAATGGTTGAGATGATCTCAACAATAAAATACATGGATCACTAATAAAATATAACCTAAGTGGACAAAATCGCCCTAGGAGAGGGGAATCCCACCATATCATGATGACAAAATATAATAAGAAGCTTATGGTGGGTCCAAGGGGTAATTTTAGCCACCTTTGGTCAATCCCCATAGCACAATAATAATAAAATAGTCATCAATATACCAAATCGTGCCTCTATGGACAAATCGTGGGCCTTAAGAGGCCTCAGAAATCATCAAAAAGTGCCATAAGTGATGGATGCGGGCCCCGATGAAGCTGAAACTGCTAGAGGAGGTGTGGAAGACATCAACCCATCATCACTGATGATCCCATGCCAAGACATTGCCTCAGTAGCCGAAATCGAATTTCTCAATAGCCATTTCTACCAATCCTGAAATGCCTCGAGAAGCGTGAAACTGCCCCAAACTGCCTGCTGGAGTGCCTGCACTGTCAAGGTGAGGGCACGAGTGTGTCCGGGAGGGGGGTAATATGGTAAAAACAAGTGGCTGGACCACCCCCTCCAAGCACAGCACCCTAGGTCAACCAAATAAAAATCCTCTCTGCTCTGACACGGTCTCCGACAGACCAAAATTGCACTGGGTTAGCCTACTGAGGCTCAATCATTACTGTAATTGCCCGGAACTGAAAACAGACTATCTCATTGGACTCAGAAGGTCCAACTCCATCCAAGATGTGTACTCATACACCATATGAGTCTCTGCATGATCATATAATATATCCAATATACCGAAACATGTGAAATAATAATAATCTGTAAATGATCAAATAATGCTGTAAACCATGAATCATCATCATAAACCTGTATCTGATGCATAGAATCATCATGTACATGTACATAGACCATATATCGTCTATCCATATCATCACAAGGTCCAACCATCTCATGTCCTATGGTTGACCTTGGTCAAACTGAGTTTGACCAGCTCAACATTGACCAAATATAACTCAGATTATCATCAGAAGCTGCTACAAAGTATCAAAGGTTAATGCATGCTTTACAACTTATTCAAATAGCAATTATAACACAAAGTAATCATTACTGGTGATCTAAATCCAAATATATAATATCATTAATTATTATTATTACTCAGACTAGAATTTCAAGACCATACTCACTTCATAGCTGTGATCAATTTGCTAGTGAAGGGTGAAGGCTAAAATAACTGGCTAGGCTAAGGGATGACTTGACTGACTTAACTTTATGACACTTTGGCAAAGGGAAAGGGTATACACACCATAGTATATACTGAATGAGCAACAACACAGGGAATGACGGTGTCTCACAAATGGATAAGTTGTTCAAAGAGGGTTTATTCACCTTTAACAGATGCGCACAATCCATAATACAAATGAGGCCAGCAATAATTTAGATATAGCATTTAAGTTCCATTGCTTTTTGGGCCTGAAGTTTCCATAGCCTTTGATTTATGTGTGTTTATAAACACATTGCATAGATTTAAATTTATTTTCAGCTTTCTGCTGCAGGTGTGTTTTTAAGGCACTTGTTTACCTGAGCACTTCTAGGTGTGTCACAGACAGTTTGTTTACCTAGGTATTTACATTTCCAAAAGATATAACATTTTATTTTCATGGCCATTTTCATTTGGCATGCCTTTCATTCATGTTTGTTGAAAAACACATTGCATGAGCGGGCTTTTCATACAAGATATAACATTTTATTTTTTCCAGATTTTGTATCCATGGCAGCACTAAAAGTTTCAGGTTTAGCCAACACAACTTTAGTGACTAGGGGGAATTCACAAGGAACTCCAACTCACCATAGGTAAGTTTTGTCACCAACTCAGAGCCGAGACACAATAAACAGGGAAGCTCATCCAATACACAGGCTACAGTGGGGAAAAGGTCCTCCATGTCACTAGTCAAGTAGTAAGTCAGGGTGATAAACTAAAAGGTAGGTAATGGATGGATGGAGACAATGAATAATGGAGCCAACACTAGCAAGCCAAGGTATGGTGGAATGATCACCTCTATTCTTCCTAAGGAGGGTAAAACCAATGAGTATGAATAGTGAACTTCTAAGTCTGAGTAGGGACAATATAATATACATAATAAGCTCAACCAGGTCCACATATCTATATGATCGCCAAATCATGACACTAAGTGCCAAGACATGCTATAAGAATAAATATAAAAGCAATATAACCTCAACACCATGATATACCTGCTGAGTCATATACCTGAATGCTCATCATCTAAACCATCATCTGTCCTCTGAGACTGCTACTGTAACTCTGGGCACTACTGGCTGCTCTGTACCAATGGTATAGTGGCTACATCGGTCATCTCTCTGAGTGTCCTGAGACTCAGTCATGGCATTCGGAATATATACTGCTTTCCAAAATCTGATAGTGATCCAATATAAATGCTCATCTCAGCATCTCAATGTAAGGGAATTGGCTGAATAGTGCACTGGAATCAGAAAAATAATGTATGGTAGCCCGGCTAGTATATATGTGATAACAGTTACCATTGTACTTAAAGGGTTACTATACTCTCCTAGAGAAGTCGGCCCTGAGTTAAGTTGTTGGGGGTATTGGACTCTCTTAGGAGAAGTCGGCCCAGTTAGGGTAAAAGTCAAGTGGAAGTAAAGTATAAATAGAGAGGGTGCTCCTCTCTATTTACACATTCACTCATTCACTCATTTGCGCATTAGTGAGAGAGAGGAGAGTTCGCACAAGTGAAGAAGAGAGAAGTTGCTGGAGACCATTTTTATCTTTTGGGGTTTTGTATTGTTGCTCATTCTATCTCTGAGGAAGATGCGGGGTTTTCTCCTTTATGTTTTCCCTAATGAAACTCTTTGTGTCTCTTGTCTCTTGTGTTTGATTTGCTGTGCATGTTATTCTCTCAGATAAGTTCCTAGATCATATTGAATTAAATTGTCAAAATCTAACATGGTATCAAAGCTAACTTGAGAAGAAGACACTGTGCATCTACAGAAGCTAGGGCTTCTTAATTTTTGGGTTTCTCTCCATAGATCATCAGTAAAAGGAGGCTAGTCCAACTCCCTTAAGGAAGGCGTATCTTTCTGTTGAAGCAGAATTGGATTCTGAGCATTTTCATTTTTTGGCCTGTCACTGCTGCAGGAAATTAGGGCTTTTGACAGAAGTGAAATTTTGGAGTGCTTTTAGCACAAGATTGTTCTCCTCAAAATCGAAATTTTGAGACCAAGATCGAAGGTTTTGGTTGGGTAGAACCCCGGGATAAGTCAAACCCTAATTTGACTTCGGACTAGAAAAACCAGAGAGGACCAGAAACCGCAGGTCCGAAATTCGCAAGTCACTTTTGAGGGGTCAATTTTTGGAATTTTCAAAATACAAGTGTACCAGCTTACTTGCCTCAGCAAGGTGCATCTTTCTATCCAGACAGAAGTTTGAAATTTCAAGTTTGAATTTTTAGGGTTTCTCTGTCAAACCCTAGCCAGCTCTAGATCTAGTTTTAGCGAATCATGTGGTAAGAACTAAAGCTTTTCTATTTCCATTTGAGTTTCTCATTAAAGATGTCTCACCACACCAAGCTTGAGGATAAGCTTGAAGGGGCTGATAACTTTCGAGCATGGAAGTATAGGATTGGGTTTGTCCTAGAAGAGAATGAATTGGACACCTATGTGAATGAAGAGGTTCCAGTTCCAGAGCGAGATGAGGCTAAGGCCTTACATAAGAAGAAGTTAGTCAAGGCCAAGAGGATTATTGCAGATTCTATCAAGGCATGTCGACCTGGATATTTTTGTAAAGTGAGTGTGAGAAGTTATAAATAAACTTCTCCTCACTTCATTTTAACATAACAACTTATGGGATAAAACACTATGTTACTTTTTTACCCTTCTTAGGGCCCTTGGATTGATGCGCACTTCTTGACGGATGCATTTTATGGTTTGAAGGAAATTTCTTGGAGTATCTTTGGTTCTTTCTCTTTGCTAAGGTAATATAAGAGTTGTTTTCTTAACACATGCACAAGGAGGTATCTAAGTTCTTCTCTTGATTTCTCTTTGTTAAATGTTGAATGATGATGCTTGTACTTGGTTGAATGGTAGCCATTAATGCTGCATTTTGTCCTAGCTAGGTCATTTTTAGCCTTTAGTCACCCTACCATTGTGACAGATCTCCTCTAGAAGGAGTCCTTTGAAGCTTGAGCTTTAGGTCTCCAAGTTTTTCCTTAACTAGGCCTCCTTTAACCAACCCTTGTGGTTGTTAGGGAAGACCCTAGTTTGCCAAACTTTGCAAGTACCATCTCAAGAGGAAGGCCATCTTCCTTGATGCCCTAGGGTTAGGGTAAAACCTTAAAACCCCAGGTTGGCATCTTTTTCTACCATTTTCAAACCTTAGTTTGTAAATTTGTACATACTATTTTAGCTTAGATTTTTTTACTATTGTAATTTAGGGCTGATTTTTACATTTTGTTTGTACATAAATCTTAAAGGGAAAACCCTAAACCTAAAACCCTAATTCTGAAAACCTAATTTCAACCCAAACCTAAACCATAGCGCATCCCTATTCCTTCTCCTTTAGGTTTCGCTCCACCTCTCCTCACCCTCGCCATCCTTCCCTTTTTCTCTTCAAGCCTTCGCTCTCCTTCCCTTGGATTTCACTGCCCTACTTTTCATCCCCTTCTTCCTTCGCTCCTCCTTTTCTTCTTTCTTCTCTCCATATTCTCCACTCTTCTCCCATCTCCTTCATCTTCGCTGCTCCCCCTTCTATCCTTTCCTCGCACTCTCTCCTACTCCCATCTCCTTGTCATCCATCCTTCCTCCTCATCTTTCATCCCCTCTTCTTCCTTTACCTTTTTTTTCCTTACCCTCTCCTATCCATCTTCTCTTTCTCCCTTGGCTGTTCATTTATCCTCGGTCCTTCCTTTAGACATCTCGGCCTCCTCCCTTTGGGAATAAAATCCCTCTCCTTTACTCATTAAGCCCTCGGCCTTCATCTTGGGCCTTCACATGGGCTGCAACAGCTATTGACCTGGGCTCTCTCCACAGTCTGCAAACCTGCTAGGGTAGTAGATTTTTGTCAACACAAAGCTCCCTTTTTATACCCTGTACCTGCACATGCTTGCTAAACTCAAAGGTTAACCACTAGTACTATATTTGCTACCATTTGCAAGGCTGTCACATAATAAAAAGGAGTCTGAAATTCACTTATACAGGTCTGAAAAGGTGACTTTACAGTTTGATATGCCATCTTTTATAGGTGACAAGCAAGTAATTTTGAAATGGAATCATTCTATGCTATCTCCTCCTTGAATTGTTGACATTTTATAGTATCATTATATTACTACTGATATGTATTTCTGACATGCTATTATTTTGAAATACTGCTACATATTTTCACTTCATAAATGTGGTTGGGAGGAATTAGCTAAAATCAAAGGTGTTAGTGGTTGTTCTCATTTCACATTCGTTTTCATGGTTATCCTTCTTACTACTACTATACTCTGCTAATAGTTACATACAACATTCTTTCAAGCTTGTATTACGTTGGGCGATAGGAGTGGTTTCAAAGAAATATCATTACTCGTCTCCTAAGGTTAATCTTGATCTATATACACTGTTATAGTATTCATTACTTAGTGGTGTGATATAAGGTGCTCTTTTACAGTCATAGAAGTGCTTAGGTATTGGGATTAGTTACACTTGTTAATGACACATGTTTGCATGATAAATGTTCATAAATGACCTCTTGGATGTCAATGGTGTAAGTGGATTGATCTTGATAGATATTATTGCATTTTATTGATGATCTAAGACTAGGTTATTGATGATTGCTCTATCGTATGTGCTAAAAGCAATTGTTTCTATTACTAATCAATCACATTAGTGAGGTAAATGCGTGCATTTGGTACGCCTTGTATTTGCATCCACAAGCACTAAACCTAAATAGTATGTCTTCTTTATTCGCTTAAATTCAATCTCTAAGACATTGGTCACTAATATTCTTGTCAAAGAAGACATAGCTTTTCTTGTGCTAAGGTGTTCTGCTGGCCACATAAGGGCTCTTCCCCTTGGAGGTTCCGACTCTCCTAAGAAGTTAGAGAATTGGCTAAGGTGACAGTGGTCACTTCTCTTACATTTGTCATCGGGGACCGGCCCTGCTAGTTCATCCAGTAACACGGAGTAACTTATTCAAAGGTTTAGTAACTTCAACAAAATTTGGAATGAACCTACGAATGAAGTTAATCTTTCCAAAGAAAGACTGCAGGGCTTTTAGATGTTTGGGAAAAGCAATTTCTTTTATACTTCTAATTCTTTTAGGGTCAACCTTCACTCCGTCTTTGCAATCAATATGGCCAAGCAACTTACCCTCTACAACTCCAAAAATTGATTTCTTAGGGTTTAACGAAATACTGTACCTGCGACAATGTTCAAATACTTGTTGGAGATGTTTGAAGTGATCCTTTTCTATCCTTTGAATAAGTGGTGAGGTCATCTTTGTATATTTCCAATATCTTCTGCATGATGTCCCGGAAGATATATTCCATAGCTCTCTAAAATGTAGCTCCGACATTCATCAGGTTGAAGGGTATCCTCAAATACTTGTAAGCTAAGGAGTCATAAATGTTGGCTTGGCCCGATATTCCTCTTTCACAACAATCTGGTTGAAACCGAAGTGTTACGATGGTACTAGCACCAGCGTACCTGCTGAGATGCCCCAGGGAGAGGGTGTGTTTTTTTTTACTAGGAGGGGTGTTTAGCCAGCTCATTCTGAGGTAGGGGCATGGCCAGACCCTTTGGTTTCTCCTTTGGAAGTGCTATGTCTTAGTGGCATCGCTGATTGCCTCACGAAAGGGTTTGAAACCCTGAGGTTGGTGTCCGGGGCTTCTAGGGGTGGATCACTGGGTCACATGACCCCGACCCTGTTACAACACTCCAGCGGCATTTGTTTTCAGCACTGAGATACGCTCTTATCTTCCAGAGTACCTCCAACACCCTCCTGGTCCTCCAGTTCAACAACGCCCTCCCTCTGGACCCTCCTTTAGAGGATGATGTCATACTCCTGGGAAGACTGATTTCTTGCTAAAAGGGGGGGGGCGTTGAGGGTTTTCATCACTGTTGGGGTTAGTTGGGGCATGGTGACCCCTCCCTGCACAGTCTGGCCTTCAGTTTCGTCAAAATTGGCCTTGTTTAGCATATTTTTGCACCTAGGAGGGGAAATACCCCAGGTAGCCTACTATAGGCCATCTTTAGATTATTTTATATTAGTTTTGTTATATTTTTAAGTTGACATTTTTAAATTTTAAATTGACCTTATTTTGTGTAAAGTGAGTGTGAGATCATATAAATAAGATCTCCTCACTTCATTTTTAGACATCAACTCTGGGGATAAATCATTATGACTACTATTTTCCCTAACTAGGGCTCTTTGAAGGGATGCGCAGTCCTTGATGAAGGTTATTTTGCAAGTTTGAAGCATTTCTTGGAAGTTTTACTATTGTTCATGCCATTGCTAAGGTGATGCTAGAGTTGTTTGCTTAACACATGCACATAGAGGTATCCATACTTTTTTTGTTTGATGTCTCTTTGTCAAATTGTATGAAAGTGATGCTTGTTAGGGTTGAGTGGAAGCCATTGTTGCATCATTTTGTCTTGATTAGCATTTCATTTTCGTCTTTGGTCACCATTGCATTCAAGCTTGAGCTTTAGGTCTTCAAGTCTTGCTAAAGCTAGGTTCCCTCAATGAATCCTAGAGATTGTTAAAGTTAGCCCTAGTTGCCAAACTTGCCAAGTACTATCTCCAGGAGGGTTCCTCTTCTCATTGATGCCTTAGGGTTGGGTGGCTAGTTTTCTATTGAAACTCTAGGTTTTTCAACTACTTTTTATCCTAAAATCTGAGTTTTGTACATTTGTAATTATTATTTAGGGTTGAAATTTTGCATTTTCATGGTAGAATTAGGGTTAGATTTAGGTCTGCAATTTTATGATAAAACCCTAAAAATTTAAAAATTATTTTTTTGCATTTTTTGGCCTCCCGATAATTTCGGCCTGCCCTATTTGTCCCTAAAAACTCTAGGGCGAAATTTTAGGAGCCCTAAAAATCCCCAAATTATCAAAAACTCCCTAAAAACCCTAATGTTTGAGTTTTGTCTATTTTGTAATTATTAGGTTAGATTATTTATGATTTTCTGAGTTTGTAGATGTTGTAAATATTATCTTGACTTTGAATTTTAATCATTTTTATGTTATTTTTTATGCATTTCTGAGTTATTTGTCATTATTGAAAAAGGCCCTAAATTCTGAGTTTTACTGTAAAAAACTCTAGCTGCAGTGACTTCCAACCCTCCACGACTTACCTTTTTCACCCCATTTGACCCTCGATCCTCCACCTACAAAACTTGGCCCTCCCCTTCTTTTGGCTGCCCATCCTACCTAGCATCTCCCTAATTAACACAGGTCTGCAATTTAAATTGCAGATCATGTGTGTGGCCTTCCCTCTTCCCTGTACACATCAAAACAGAAACAAGTTAGCTTTAGTTTAATTATGATCACATTCCTTGCCATTATTTAATTTCATATACATTTCTGGAGTATCTTACCTTGTAATTACTACCCTAATTCGTTTAATGAACTTATGTTATACTTAGCTCTGGAAATTCCCTTGCCTGCTAGATGCTAAAGACTTATTACATGTTTACTGGCTATGATATCTATTTGAAGGTTCTTATAGCACTTGATTAATTAGCGCAGCTGTATCTTATAACAAATCTGATATATATTCTCTGCTGCATTGTGTGTTGACATACACAGATATGGAAAATACCTTTTCTTTGTTGAAACCTAGCCAAGAATAATGATGTTCTTTGGATGGTAAATTGATATAACAGATCTGGAAAATGCATATGTTAAAGTACTTATGATCAATCTGAATTACAAACCTTCTACATACTGTATATTCACATACAGATCTGAAGTTGTGTTTGAAATTGGAATATTCACTTAATAGTAGATGTTGATTAAGTTGCAAAGAAGTTTTCTCTCAAGTGATAAGTGGCATTTAATACTATATTTACTTGATTGGTGTATCTAGTTGCTAATTACCTTTTTACCTTTGACATTTAACTTGTCACAAGAAACTCTTACATGTCAATAGTTGATAATTGGTTATGAATGGTCATACTACATGTTTATTTATGATCATCTACATGACATTGACAATTGTCATTTAACCAATAGTTGGTTATTGGTTGTAGTTTATTGGCAATATAGTCTTTTGATCCAATATTGGTTGTGGTAATACATGTGTATTTGTTTCTTACACTTCTTTATTGGTAAATGATCACGAATCTACATTTGGTGAATGGTTGTTATCTCTTGGTCCATTATTGGTTTACGCATTCCACTGAATGGTCTAAATGAATTATTGATTCTGATCACGTCTTTTGCATTCACTGACATTGATCGTAATATTATTGACTCCATTAGGCACTGGTCTAACTTTGAATTGCATAGAGAATATATTATGTGGTTTTCTTAGTGTTCTTACAGGTGTCTTTAAGGATACTTCTCCTTGGAGGTTTTGACTTCCGAAGATGTTAGAACGGTGACCGAGGTTTCATTGGGCCACTTTTTTTATTTGTGCTTACTGGGAATTAGCCCTGCTAATTTGCCTAGTAACACGGAGAAACCATTTAGGAAAGACAACATCTGGGAGCCTGTAATTATTTGCAGCAAGAGGTCCATGTTAGGCAAGGGTAAGTCTTTCTTGGACACGACGTTTAGATTTCTGAAATCAACAAAAACTCTTATATCCCCTGTCTTTTTCTTGGTTGGTACCCGATTCGAGACCTGATTTTGGAGCTTTAAAATTGCCTAGAACAACCCCTTCTACCATTACATGTTTGAAGCTGTTGCTATTGTTGGATCGTGTTATAGGGGCCCTTCCTATAATGATTTGAGAGGGAAACTCCTTCAAGGGGAGAATGCAGCTTGCACCTGGATATTAGCTGAGATGAGAGAATCATGGGAGATCACCATATACAATGTTATGTCAGATGGGTGGTGTTACCGGATGAACTAGTAGAGCTAGGATCCAATGAACAAATGTCTAGAAGAGTGACTACTGTCACCTTAGTCACACCTCCAACTGCTTTGGCGTGTCATAACCTCTAAGGGGAGAGCCCTTTGGTGCTCTACAAATACAAAGGACAATGATATTATGCCTTCTAGATAACCAAGTTAGTGACCAGTGCTTGTAATTCACTACTATTCTGTGAATGAAGAAGACATACTACTTGAAAACACTGTTTGTAGATGCTAGATAAGATGTAGAAATTCAATATATTAGTGCAAGTATTCAACCCAATGATGTAAGTTATTAGCAATAATAGCACTTCGGTTTACAAGAGAGACCATCCATCAATTACAAGCATTACCACGTAAGCATAGATCAACTAATGTAAGTGTAATAGTAAAAGTGTATAACCAACCAATCACTTTCAAGTAACAAGTATGAGGAATATTACAATGTTGCAGCAGTATGGTATTTAGACAATCCTAATAGTATATGGAACAACAATAGTAAATTAGTCTTTGGAAAGATGTGGAATCAATGTGGTTCAAATATCCAATGTAGACTATAGATTTTGACTCTCAACCACTCTTTCACCAATATTTATGCAATAAATGTAAATTCTCAGACTGTATAGCAGCTAGTAAACAGTGTGTTTCAGACCTTGTATGACAGCCTTTAGTAGTAAGCAATTTTATAATTTAAAGCTAACTTTGTTTGTGGTTTTTAGTGTAGGTGATATGGAAAAGGAAAGACTATCCAAGTAGACACTCTGCACTTACTTGCAACAAAGGGGAAGGCCTGTTAAAGCCTTGGAGAGACCCCCAAATTGGGGACCAAGCCCTCCTAACGCAAGGTCGAGGGCAAGAGGGGCCTAAAGGAGTAAGACCGAGCCTAAAAAGGGGAGACCGAGACCTATTCCAGACTGGCCACAGGTGTAGGAGGAAAGGGAAGAGGAAGGAGAGGATAGGAGGATAACGAAGAAAAGAAGAGGAATGGGAGAAGGAAAAGAAGCTGGAAAAGGAGTGAGGTGAATAGGAGGAGGAGCGAAGGTCTAGAGAAGAAGGGAAGAGGAAGGCGAACTCAATGAGGGGAAAGGCGAACCCTAGAAGGCGAGGGAGAGGAGGCTCCTAGGGTTTTACTAAGTCTTATTTTATGGTTTTAGGGTTTGTTTATGTACATGTTATCACACTACTTGTAGTTGCCCCTAAAGATGGATCCTATACAGGATGGTAGAGGGGATAGGCAACCAAAGAGGTGAACCAAGAGAGTCTCGATTCCCAAAAGGATTGGTTGTCACGCCAATCGAGGCACCCTTCACTTTATACTATCAAAGCCACAGATAGTAATGGGGGAGACCTTGATCTACTCCCGACGAGAGAGATCTAACCCAATCACCAGACCAAGCTATATGGATAGGGTACGTAAGGCGACAAGTATGGAACCCTAGATTTAAGGAAACAAGATCACTGTGGAGGCTTAAGAAAGATAAGGATCGATGATGATTGATTAGACATAGTGACTTGACAATTAGGTATGATACCAGGACTCAAGTGCTAGTACAAATGATCAAAATCAACTTCATTGGAAAACGTGACCCTTAGAACAGGGGAAGTGCCCCAAAGAGTTGATCTGAAGGTTTCTGAAGGTTTAGGCTTTCTAGCACAGCTTGATTGAAGGATATGACTGTGTTAAAGCAAGCAAGCTCACAAACAGGGATCAAACGACAGCAAAACCAGTCAAACAGGGAATGCGCAAGGGTTAGAAAACTAGTGCCTTGGGATTTGGGATGGATGGAGTCCTCCAACCATGAAGTCTAGGAGAACCCACCTAGGGATATGCAAGAGCCTAAAAACCCATAAATGGTTTTACGGTAAACCAAGTCATTTGAGCCAGAGAATTTTCTGAAGGATTTTTAGTTAGGGATTGAATGTAAATGACAAATGGGTAGGATAGAAGAATAATTTACATACCTTGCAAGCGGACCTGAGTCATGCAGATGATTACTAGGATGTTGAGGATTGTTCCTGCAGAGGTCAAATGAAGATTTGGTGCTTTATCTTGCCCACACGAATATCCCTAGCTCCACAAATGCGCCCTCCTCTTCCTGTCAAACCAAGGACAACGAAATCAATCAGTTTAAGCAAGAATGGAGGTAAATACAAATGACAAGCATGATAACAAAGAGTAAGACGTAAAAGGACAATGATACTCTCTGAAACCGATGAAGAGAAAAGAAAGAGGCAAGGAGAGTCTCCCCAGCCAGTGCGCCTTCCTCCCAATTCGACTTCTTCACCTGTAGATAAACGTGGAGAGATAGATGTGCAAAATAATCACCAAAACCCTCAGTGCAAAGGAAGAACAGTTTCAATCAACATCCCCAACATCCAAAACCAGAGCACAAGTATTTGAAAGAATATATTGTATTCCAGAAGCCAAGAGCCAAAAGTCCCTTTACAATGAGAGGGTCTCTCCTTTAAATAGCTATGAGAGAGAACAAAACCCTAACCACCTTTTTTATGAGTGGCTAAGATTAAAAGATACAATGTTCTAATCAACGGTTGAGATGAGCTCAACAATAAAGTACATGGATCAACTTCAAAACATAAGAAACACACTTAGTCAAATCGCCCTAGGGAGGACGTCCACATAAAGTGACTAGGAAAATATAACATGAAGCTCATGGTGGGTCTAGGGGGTGATATAATTCCTCCGTAGTGTGTCCCCATGGAACAATAACAAAAGATGACTCAACCAAGTAACAATAATGTGCCCAAGTGGAAAAGTCGTGTGCCTCCAAAGACACCATAAAATCATAAAAAATGAACCCGAGAAGGTGTGTGGGCCCCACTGACTACTGCAACTGCTCTGGAAGGTGTGGGAGATGTCACACACATCATCAAGATCATCCTCATGCCATTTCCTTGCTTCAGTAGCCCAAATCGAATTCCTCTGTAGCCATTTTACCATTTTTTATGCCTTTGTAAATCACCTGTAGAAGATAGACATGCCTGTAACTCACTCCCTGGTCACCTGAGGCCAAAACTGACTGCACCAATATGTCCGAGAGTATGGATAAATAGTAAAAACAAGTGGTTGGACCCCATACTCTCTCTGTAGCGCCCTAGGTGAGAAGGATAAAAAGTCAAACTGCTTTGCCAGGCCATTTTTAATGGCAAATCTACACCAGAATGATAAACGGACACATACCTCAACTGAAACTGTCCGGAACTGCAAACTGAGCATCCCAATGGACTCAGAAGATCCAAATGTACTAAGAATATGTACTCATACACCATGTGGATAATTGTGTAATCATATAATACCAACACCATGCCCAGACGAATAAAGATTAATAATCTGTAAATGTTCAAAATCATAAAAAATATCCAAGATCATCATTTGAAACCTGTAGCTGTTGCATGGAACCACCTGGTGGGTAATGTAAGACCATATATCATCAATCTCTATCATCACTTGTCTAATACATCACATGTCCTGTGGTTGACTTGGTCAAACTAGGTTTGACCAAGTCAAACTAGGTTTGACTAGGTCAAACTAACCCATAATATGACTCAAGCTGAAACATCAAAATGCTGCAAGTGTAATTGGTTATGACATGCTTCATTAATCATTCAAATAGCAAGATTGTAAACATAAGTAGTACTAGACTGGCGGTTTAAAACAAGATATTCAATGTAAACTTCATTAATTATTATAACTCAGAACAGAACCTCAAGGATATACTCACTTCATGGCTGTGATCAATTTGCTAGTAATGGGTGAGGGTTGATAAATGCAAGGCTAGGCTAAGGGATGACTGTACAAACTTCACACTGTGATACTTTGGATGTAGGAAAGGGGATACACACTAAAGCATATGTTGGACAAACAATAACGCAGGGGATGATATTGTCTCACAAATGGATAAGTTGTTTGGGAAGTGATTATTCAACCTTGACAGATGTCTACAACTCACATCCAAGCTGACTCAGCTCCGTGAGGATCTTTTCTAGAGCCGCCATGACTAGGTGTCCGACAAACCGTAACTTGAGACTCTAGGGGACACTTAGAATTAGTTGTCCCTTGCTCCATCTCATATCACAACCCGCAAGCTAATGAGGAATAAATCCTTACATTCAGTTAAGGTCCGCAATCATTGGATTTAACATTTATTAAACCATTGATTTATTTGGACCTTTCATTTCATTTCCATGGCCAGCAATCTTTAGATTTGGCATTTATTTATCCACTGCTTTTATTTGGACTTTAGATATCCCTTCAAGGGGATTTACATTTCATTCATTTCCATAGCCCTTTATTCATCGTGTTTAGAAACACATTCTAGAATTTCAATTTCAACGGCCTTTCACATAAGATATAGAATAAGTTTCCAAATACATGTAATGATGGTAGTACTATATGTTTCAGGTCTAGCCAACACAACTTAGGCAACTCAGAGCCGAGACACAAAGTAAACAGGGAAGCTCATCCAACAAAGAGGCTAAAGTGGGGAAGTCCTCCATATCACAGGTTAAGATGTAAGTCAGGATAGAACTAAAACTGGAAGGTAGCGGATGGATGGAGATAGTGAAAATGATGCCAAGACTAGCAAGCCATACACTGGTGGGAATGATCACCTCCATTCTCCTAAGGAGGGTAAAACCAATGAGTATACACAAGAACTTCATTATTCTGAGCAAACAAGACTATATAGATATAAATTAACAACCATGCCCATAATATATAAATAGACCGCCAGGTCATGACCACTAAATGTTAAATCAAGCTACAAGAATGACCAACAAAGCAACAACAAACTAATACACAAACCATATACCTGCCTGATCATATTCTTGTACCAAACATCTGAATCATCAACTGTCAACTGGAAACTGCTGCTGTACATATGGGCACTGCATACTGCTCTGTATGGCAAAAATGGCTACATCGGTCAACAAATCTGAGTTTCTTGAGACTCAGTCATGGCATAAGGATATACTGGGTGCTCATAAAATATGAGTGATCCTGATATAGATGCTCATCTCAAGCATCTCAATGTAAAGGGCTGGCTAAAAAAAGGACTAGCATCTGATCTGAAGAATATGGTAGCCCAACTACTATATATGTGATAACATCTGGTTCCAGCTGGGACAAGTGCTCTGCTGAATAGAGCGCTTGAGAACCTCAGAATCTTTGGTCCTCATCACTCTGCTACTCATATCCTTGAACAATGCGCTCTAGCTCTGCATCATCTACAAAATGTACCTGCTATCTGCAAAATGCCAAGAGCTATACCAAACTCGTAGATTGGTCGTCAGAACAATGCATGTATATACATAAATCTCAAAATAAACAGTACTGAAATAAAATGTTGAAAGTAAAGACTGATCTACTAACATCACTTCAAAATTTATTGTTTTGCAGGAACAGAAAAAGAAAACACTCAGGACTAGCTACCAGCTTCGCAAGCGAGCTTAAGGATAGAAAGGTTTTAGACTCAATGGTTGAAAAAACTAAACTACTGCTCAAGTGAGCTTATTTCGATCCTACCTACTCTATCCTACCAGGCAAGCAAGAAGTGCTAAGTAAGATCATAAATCCAGTGTAACCACTTGCTTAACGGATCAATTGGTCTTTCTTTACAGTTAATAATACAAGTCAGAGATGGTTTAGAAGTAACATGAATGAAAAGTGATGCCATTCTAACTTGCTGTTTGAAATTCAAAGAAAGATATCAATAATGGGAAATGAAATCATGCAAGGGCTGAGAATTACTTTTGCAAACTTCATCCATCAATATACCGACAGGATCATAGAGATGATGCAAGTTCAAAATTGATGGAAGAACAAAATATGACACATGATTCAACCCAACTAAGCTATTCTTTGCTTGCTCATCTACCTGTCTAGGACAATAAATTCTTTTCACTCCAGGAATGATGGACCAACTAAATGAGGATAAATTGTAATGCAGTAAAAATGAGATTGTGATTAGCCCCAACTGCTGTTTACAAATGGAGAAAATATGAAATCGATCTTTAGATACCTTTTCCAGCCACCAATGACAAGGATTGAAAAAATGAAAAATGTTATTCATCAAAGGTGATTGGAAAGGGAAATGAAGTGCTTTATCTCCACTCATGTGACAATGCTTAGACTCTCGATTGAAAATCTCAAAAATAAAAGATTGACCAGACCACAAACCCAAAGAAGATTCAAAAAGCTGGGATGGGAGGGTGGATTGAAAATATGTATTTTCTCCCAGATGGCTTAGATTGATTGACCTTGAAATTTGACGAAAGGGAAAGAACTTATCGTGAGCACCCAACCCCAAGAATTGAAATAAGTTATTTTGATCAAAAATTGAATTGGGAAAAATATCAACATTAGATGAGTTAAGTGAAGGATTGTTTCCGAGCTTTCCATAATTAGTAAGATATTGGCTTGAGGATTCTATTAAAGAAAGTTTTGTATTAGTTTGATTCACTAACCCAACCTCATCATGAGATTTCTCTTCAATTGATTTATCTTTAAGTTCATATGATGATAGTTGATCAAGGATCGTATCGACAAGCTCATTAACAACCACTTGATCATTTTCATAAATTTGATCTTTACACACGCAATGATCAGATGAATTCATTTCAAAAGAAATTTGGTTGTTATCCCTATTTTCTTCTTCTTCAAGATCATGATGAGAAATATCATTAATTACACAAGGATTGTGAAAACGGATCTCAAAAACATTTTCAAAAGATTCACTAATGGAAGACTCAATCATGGATGCTTCCTGATGGAAATCATTTGTATTCTCCTCCTCATCCGTGACTTCCTGAGGTAATGATGACAAGATTTTGATAAGTTCCCCTCTTATGTCAATGTTGAGGCAATAATCCCGAGTTGAAATTTGTTCACTGTCATACATTACTTTCTCGTGAGACTCTATTAGCTCAGGGGAAGAGGAATCAATTTGATAAGGACAATCGTTAGTTAATTCATCGTCAGTATCCTAATCCTCTTTATGAAGCTAATTTTCATCAAGACACTCATTGTTTGACTGTTATTCCATAGGTTCATTAATGTTTTCTCCCCACTCACTTATTAACAAATCCATGAACATGTCATACCTAGTGATGGATCCTGGGGCTAAATGATCAAACCATAATCGGGCATCCCCATCTAGGGACGCACCAAGGGCCCACATATAGATATCCTCACCATCAGCACCCAGAGATTCCATATAGTCCCAGAGGGCATCCAAATGACTTTCAATAGTTGTTCCATTATTTCCATCAAAACGAGGCAACCTCCTGATGTATCCATTTGGCATAAGATGAGGTGCCCCATATATCTCTGAAAAATCAAAAGGGGATGGCTTGGGTTTCCTAAAGGTTCTAGTTGCTTGAGTTGGGTGAGAATCATTTACCAAAAGCTTTGGTTGGGTTTGATATTTTCTAATTGGTTCACTCGGGATATTTGGGGAAGAAAATTTATTATATGAATGAGGCAAATGATGGGTATCATAAGAATCTTGATATGCAGGTTCATACCCATGCTTATATTTGTAATCATCTTCATACCGAATGATTGGATTCCTTTTAGTATACTCTTCAAAATCTTTTATGGCTTGTTCAAAATCACGAAGAACATCTAGGTTCATAATGAAAAAATTAAGATTCCCCAATGGAATCTATACATGGGTTCGCTTCCCAGCAGAGTCAGGATTTGAGACTTGGTTGGTTTGAGATCTTTCAATGGAGATCAACTTGTTCTGTATGGCAGTCATGTTGGAAGCTTGAGTTGAAACAACATCTTTCAAGATTTGAGCAATTTCTTTCAAAGTTTCCTTTGAAGGATCCTTAGTTTCAACATTAATGGCCTTTTCTTTATTTTCATTTTGCTTCATAGGAACATTTTCCCTAGTGAAATCGGGAAGATGAGATTTGCCACAACTTAGCATGTTCCTATCAATTTTCTCAGCAATTTCCATGGATTTTTTTAGGTTGGTGGGCTCTTTATAGATAAATTGATATTTCAACTCACCATCAAAGGTCTCCATGTAGTAAATGAGAATGGAATTGTCAGGTGGCTTGATATCAGCATGAAGTCTTGACACAATTTCATTGAATTTTTTGTTGAATTCTTCCATTGTCTCATTTTCTTTTTTCTTAGTATTGGTCAAAGTAGCCAAAAGGTAACGATCTCCTTTGCTATCCCCCCATTTGGCAAGGAAAGCAGTTTCAATTTCTTTATAAGTTTTGTACTTGTCAGCTTCCAACTTGGTGAACCATTCATAAGCATCATCTTCCAAAGATAAAGCAAATAATTTCATTTTTACATCTTCATGCTTGGCATTCAAGCACCACTTGTCATAACATTGGGAAAAACGTGTCATATGAGAATTAACACTAATAACATTGTTTCCTTGAAAGGAAGGCACTTTATCAATGGCATTCTCTGGAACATTATGAGGATACCCAACTATAGCAGTAAAATTAAAAGGATAAAAAATGTCAGCCATTCTAATAGGAAGATTATTCAAATTACATTCCGAAAATAAAAGGTGAATATCAGAAATTGACTGAGAACCAGGATCCTCAAGGGTTTTTCGAGAAGATAGCTTGTTTTTCCTCCTATGGTAAACCTTTTCTGGCTCAGGAATGAACTGGAGCAAGCTCTGAGGATTCCTTCTTGTAAAACGCCTTGGTAAAGTTGTTGATAGTGGAGTCACCAGATGTTCTTAGTCAATTTAAAAAATTCACTACATACATCAAACAAAGCAAAAATAAAAAGGAAAAATCAAAAGTCATATTCCGGGAATAAAAAGACTTATTCCCCGGCAATGGCACCAAAATGTTGCCACCTGGTTTCACACCTGGGAAAACCCGGCAGAAATCTTCAAGCCGCTGGTGTGGCCTTGGGGGCAAGCCAGAGTCAAGTGTTGTCACCTGAAACTTGACTCCTTCGTCTAGGCTTACTCCTAGCGAAGCTAGGGGGTGGACCCTAAAAAGTTAAAAAAATAAAACTAGGTGTTTAATCTATGAAAAACAAAACAACCTATCTAGGAGTTAGAAATTTTTGTAAACACAAGAGCAATGCACTATATATATAAAGAAATATCATTCATTGTTCATCACCATTGTCATTTGAAAATATAAAACATCCATCATCATGAAAAATAAATAACAAGACCAGTGTTGATAAATGGAGTCAGAAATAAAGTGCTCGAAACTGAAACGACAATGTTGTGCAATTGTTCTTGGTTAATTTTATTATTAATGTGGTAATGGATCTTTTCTTTAAGGTTGGGGGATTCCCGATATACCAAAAGGCACTGGGAATATGTCCAGAATTCAACAAGGTGGCTTCTCACTCAGACATGTGGGTTGGATCGGAGTCTCTGGGACGTGTTTAACACTATACCAAACGAGGGTATAGTCTAACGAATTCCTAGAGGTCACTACCCAGTGGTTCCTGTGTCCTTTGAGAAATTTGCCCACCAAAGTTGAATGATCGTTTGTGACAGATTTTCACAAATAGGTGGTTTATTGGGGTGTGTTTGATCCTATTACTAGTCAGTAATTCCCTTTCTGGTGTGATCAGCATGTTCAGACTAAGCTGCAGTGACCACAGAGCATACGGGGAAAAGCCTTGTAAATTTTAAGTTTTTTAGAACAAAAAATTTACTTTTTTTAAAGCCCCAAGAGTCTCTTTTTGGACCAGTACTCGGGAAATCCCTTATCCTGAAACCGTACTTCGGGAAAGCAAGGGGGTGTTTTGGATTGTAAAAAAAGTGAAAAATTGTAAAAAATGAAGAAAAACTAGGTCCTGAATGAACTCGTGGCCTGCCAATGGAACGGACCAACGAAGTTAATTTTAAGCCCTAGTTGATTTTTATTAATTGACAAAAAAAAAAAAACTAAACTAAAAATTCACGCCACAAAAAAAGACCTGGGGGGATAGGGTGTGGGCGCTGGCTAGCCCACTTGCTCTCGTTTAATATTTCGTTACAATACAATATAGAACTGCCCCAGTCCTTTAAAATGACTTGGTGGCTTACAATAAGAGAAGGGAAGAGTATCCGGTTTGAGAAAATAATGTTTATGGTGCTCCGGGTGGCCCGAATCTTCAAAATTTGGCCAGCATCTCCTCCTACCTATTCATCAATTGCTGCAAACCAGCAAGCAAACGTTAGTGAAAGATGGCCCAAAACACTTTAAGAGTGTGTTTGGGTCACCTACAAAAAACCCAAAAATTTCTAAGTAAAAAAACTAAGTAAAATGCTGGAAAATGAACTAAGTGAGACAAGCTGTGAGGCTTGTCTCCTTAGGATCTTTGCACACTCAAAGTGAGCTGAAAAATTAAGCTCTTTTAAATCAGCCAGATAAACTTTTCAAACCAGATCTAGGCATTACTTTTCAAACTTTTAAAATTTGACAAATTTTGACAATCTTGAAAAATGAAACGCTTTATAAATGATGAGATATAATCTAGTTATGATAAAACTTTGTAAATAACACAGATCAGATTTCTTAAAGTAATTTCAGATCTACTTATGATATTGCAAAAGGAGAAAGATCTGAGATATGCAAACCAAAGTAACCAAGAAAATTTGAACTTTTTATATGCTGAGTAGGAGAAAGGAAGCAGAATGGCCTTTGAAATCCGAAAACTTTGAAGGCTTGGAAGTGGGACACCGAGGGCAAGATCCACCAAAGCATACGCAGATGAAGAAAATGAGAGCAAACAAGCTATCTTCTTCTTCAAACATGTCAACCTGTAGCTAACAAAAACACTCACAATGAAACCATCAAACTAGAAATCCACGTGGTTAGAAATCAAAATAATATGAGCATAAACAAATGAACATATAAATTTTAAATCTCTAATCAAGATAACAAATAAAAGAACTAATTAAAACAAGCAAGATTAATTAGTCTTTTCTACAAAATCGTTACCAATTCTTCAAGTAGGCTAGTAAATGGCTGAAAATTACTTGCACAGAAATTGCCTTAGCTGCGGATCACCTTATGCCATGAGATCATGAAGCCACTCACAAAGCATTACACACGTGGACCTCCAAAGTCTTCTTTATTTTTAATACCAAAATAATACAAGTACAAGATGGTCTGCTCCAACTCCAACTAGAGAAAAATGGAGTGGGCAGCCATGCTTAAATAGCCAAAGATGGAGAGGAGGGCGCATTTGTGAAGGAGAGAGTGGTGGAGTGAGTAAAGGCATGAAAGGGGCTGCCTTCCACCTACTTGGCTGCAAAAATCAGCCCAAATTCAGCCCACATGATAGCCCATAAAGTCAACTGCAAATTCCATGAAGTAAGGGACTCTCTCCCTTGGGAAATGCGCCTCCCTAAGTGGGGAGATGATCCCACTAAAATACCTGCCCAGAATCTTTCCCAAAGTGCCTCTTATACTTCCACAAATATAGCTGATCCAAATCAGACTTCCAATCCCATCAAATTTGGAAGTTAATTTTTCATTTTTTTTAATTTTTTGCATTTTTTCTCCATTTTTCACTTTTCTTTTGGATTTTTAGCCATAAGTGAAAAATAAATGGGTCTAAGACTATAGAAAGTGGGTTTAGGGGTATGGTGGGTGCTCTGAGTTAGAAAACGAGCACCCCCATGGCAAAAAGACCCCTAGACCACACTTCACTTCTACACCGCTTACAAAAAATTTAATTAAACCATTAAAAAATGGCTTAAAAACACGGAAAAACTTTTTTCGCCCGAAATTAAAAACAAACCTAGGGGGACCTAGCACATGTCCATATGACTCAAAATTAATGTCTAGCATGTTCATATACATTGACCCATGGACTTTAATAACCCTCTAAGGCCCGTTAACCTCACCATTCACCAAGCATTCTAGCTTTAGAGGAGCAGGAGAAAAACTCAAAAATTATGTTATGCACGAATGCAAGACATAATTAATAAGTGAAAAAACTCCTTGGAATACTCGACTTAGTCAAAAAGTCCTAGGGAACCAAGTCCTTTACATAAAACACCATGCTAGTTCATTTTATTACAAACCCCACAGGGCATGAACATGTGGAAACAAATTAAAAATGGGACCCTTAAAAAGGCCTGATGGACATCAAATCACTGAAAATGAACATGTAACATGTTCAACTTTGCTCGCTCGCTTGATAATCCAACCAAGTACAACTTAGTTGGCAACAAGTAGTACTATCTGTTTCAGGTCTAGCCAACACAACTTAGACAACTCAGAGCCGAGACACAAAGTAAATAGGGAAGCTCATCCAACAAAGAGGCTAAAGTGGGGAAGTCCTCCATATCACAAGTTAAGATGTAAGTCAGGATAGAACTAAAACTGGAAGGTAGCGGATGGATGGAGATAGTGAAAATGATGCCAAGACTAGTAAGCCATACACTGGTGGGAATGATCACCTCCATTCTCCTAAGGAGGGTAAAACCAATGAGTATACACAAGAACTTCATTATTCTGAGCAAACACGACTATATAGATATAAATTAACAACCATGTCCATAATATATAAATAGACCGCCAGGTCATGACCACTAAATATTAAATCAAGCTACAAGAATGATCAACAAAGCAACAACAAACCAATACACAAGCCATATACCTGCCTAATCATATACCTGTACCAAACATCTAAATCATCAACTGTCAACTGGAAACTGTTGCTGTACATCTGGGCACTGCATATTGCTCTGTATGGCAAAAATGGCTACAACGGTCAACAAATCTGAGTTTCCTGAGACTCAGTCATGGCATAACGATATATTGGCTGCTCATAAAATAGGAGTGTTCCTGATATAGATGCTCATTTCAAGCATCTCAATTATAAAGGACTGGCTGAAAAAAGGCCTGGATTCTGATTTGAAGAATATGGTAGCCCAACTACTATATATGTGATAACAATACATAAACAATAAAATTAAACTAATTACAAAAGTTGATGCAAAAACAAACCTAAATATAATATTTACAAATGCACAATTAGGGTTTTTAGGTAGAAGGGAAAAAGAAACTTAGGGTTTTAATGGATATTACCCTTAAACCCTAATCTTAGAGGAAGGTGACCAGCCTTCCTCTTGGAGGTACTTTTCCTTGTCAACTAGATCTTGAAACAACCTCTAGGGTTCATTTCAAGAGCCTAAACTAGGGCAAAGTTGGAGATCCAAGGCAAAATTTCGTAAAAACCTCCTCTTGGGAGTGTTTTTACTATGTTAAGAGGATAGAAAGGCAAATAAAATCCCTATTCAAAAAGAATGCAGCCCTAGGACCACGATTCAATCTTTAAAGATGCAAAATTTACCTACCATTCATCAAGCAAGACTAAAACTGGAATAGATTTACTTGAGCATGAGTTATTTCAACCATTCTAGCATCAACAAAGCATTAGCAACCAAAGTACTTTAATGCAAAATCACTTTTAACATTTGACAATTAGTACCAAAAAATTAAATTGTACAGCAGTAACTCTAGTAAAACATAATTTTCATTTCTTTCAACTTCACATCTTTAACACTACCAAATTGGTCTCCGTGTTAAAGTAATCTTCAGTAACATGTAATTAATAATAAAATAATCAACTTGTTAGCAATAAAAGAGATAGGTGAAGATACTTACCTGGGTGTGAAACATTTCCTGTAAAATACTCATAAATGTTACATTCAGAAAAGACTAAACCTCTCATAGGCCAGTCAACAGTAGGTACCAAGTGACCCTAATAAAGGGTTAGTACAAACCTGAGAGAGAGAGATGACTGGGATGAGGTACAGTCAAACAGGAGTGGTCAAAGACAGTCAGAAAAAATACAGGCAGTCCCAAGACTCAATAAGGAATCTGGTCAAGAAACTCAGTACAAGAAAAAACTGATAAGTCTTGAGACAAACCTCAATAATGTCTCGAATCTCAGTACAAACAAAAAAAAACCAAGAAACAGGTCTCTGCAAATTAGATCAGGTTTAGGGCACTTTAAGAAACAAAGAGTAGAACCCAACAGTTGCATCCTTCAAAGAGAAACTCAGATTTGTTCTTAGAACAAGCTAGTTGAACATTACAAAAAAATAGATCAGATCCCAAGGCTCACTGCCTTCACCAAATTAAACTTTCAGGCCTCACGGCCTCTGTTATCACACTACTTGTAGTTGCCCCAAATGATAGATCCTATACAAGACGGTAGAGGGGATAGGTAACCAAAGAGGTGAACCACAAGAGCCTCGATTCCCAAATGGATTGGTTGTCACGCCAATCGAGGAACCCTTCACTTTCTGTTATCCAAGCCCAAGACAACAATGGGGGAGACCCAAATCAACTCTCGACAGGAGAGATCCAACCAAGACACTAGATCAAATCAGATGAATGAAGTATGTAAGGTGTTAGGTATGATGAACCCTAGATCTATGGATAAAGTCACAAGATGAGTTATAATTTGGATCAAGAGGCTTAATGGATGTGAATTTGGTCCAATGTGAAAATACAAGTGATTTATTAGATTAATTAACAGATCCAGGATCAAGGTACTAACAAATGATTAAAAAAACCACTGCCTTGGGAATCGTGTCCAATGTAGAGGGGTTAAGATAAGGATTGGGGCTTCTTAGTACCTTTTGTTAGACTTGATTAACAGGTATGACAACATCAAAACACACAAGTCTCATAAATAGGGTCAAACAATACAGAAACATGCCAACTCAAGGAATGCGCAAGGGTAGAGAGATCAGTGCCTAGGGAAATGGGCCACACGGAATCCCTCAAGGGTGACACCCTTGAGAACCCACCTTGGGTTCTTCCTACGGTGAAATACCCAGAAATGGTTTGCCAGTAAACCAAGTTGTTTGAGCCAGGGAATTTTCCAATTAAAATTAAGCTAGGGTTTTACTGTAGAAATAACTACAGACAATTGATATAGATGAATAACTCAAGAAAATCAAAAGTACTTACCTCCTGTGACTTGCAGATTCCAAGTGCAATGATGTTCCAACTCCCTCGAAGCAACTCCAACTTAATTTGACAACTCCCAAGGTGAAATCGATTTTCCCCAATAGCAAGTGCACCCTCCTTCCTGTAGATGACAATCTCTATGAGAATTGATTTACAGAAACGAAGGTAAATGATGCAAGAAGAATCAGAAAGCATAAATATTGTTCAAAGATACAATGAGAACTATTCTCTGATTATTTTACTCGTCTAGTGAAAAGATCCGGAGAACCCCCACGAAATCCCTCAATGAAGTCGCCCTCCTGCAGAGCACGCATCAAGCAAAACATATAGCATGGAAACTCATCAAACAATGAAGATAAAAATGCCTGTAACTCACTGCCTGGTCACCTGGGGCCAAATCTGACTACACCAAAATGTCCGGGAGTATGGTAATATAGTATAAACAAGTGGATGGACTCCATACTCCCACTATAGCGCTCTAGGTGAACAAAATAAAATGTCAAACTGCTCTAACAGGCCATTTTTAATGACAAATTTGCACTGAAGTGATAAACTGAAAAAAAATCCCAACTAAAAATGCCCGAAACTGAAAACTAAGTATCATAATGGACTCAGAAGCTCCAAATACACTAGAGATGCATACTCATACACCATATGGATAACTGTATACTCATATAATATCACAACCATGCCCGGACATATAAAAAATAATAATCTGTAAATGATCAAAATCATAAAAAATACCACAAATCACTATCTGAAACCTGTAACTGCTGCATGGAACCAACTGGTGTGCAATGAAAGACCATATATTATCAATCTCTAACATCAATGGTCTAACTCATCTCATGTCCTATGGTTGAGTTGGTCAAACTGGGTTTGACCAGGTCAAACTATCCCAAAATATGACCCAGGTTGAAACATCAAAATGCTGCAAGTGTAACTGGTTAAGACATGCTTCGTTAGTCATTCCAATAGCAAGATTATAAACATAAAGTAACATTTCACTGGCGGTTTAAAACAAAATATTCAAAACTTCATTAATAATAATAGCTCAGAGTAGAACCTCAAGGATATACTCACTTCATGGTTGTGATCAATTTGCTAGTAATGGGTGAAGGTGGACAAATGCAAGGCTAGGCTAAGGGATGACTGTACTAACTCGACACTGTGATACTCTGGATGTAGGAAAGGGTATACCCGCTCAAGCATATGTTGGATAAAGATAACACAGGGGAGGGTAGTGTCTCACAAATGGATAAGTTGTTTCGGAAGTGTTTATTCAACCTTGGCAAATGTCTACAACTCACATCCAAGCTGTCTCAGCTCAGTGAGGATCTTTTCTAGAGCCGCCATGACTTGGTGTCTGGCAAACCGTAACTCAAGAATCTAGGGGACACTTAGAATTAGTTGTCCCTTACTCCATCTCACATCCCAACCCGTAGGCTTCGTGAGGAATTAATCATTACATATAAGGCCAACAATCATTGGATTTAGCATACATTTAACCACTGCTTTTATTTAGGCCTTTAGATATCCCTTCTTTCGGGATTTTACATTTCCATAGCCCTTCTTTCATTGTGCTTAGAAGCACAGTTTTTATTGAATTTCATTTCAATGGGCTTTTCAATAGATACACAATAGTTTCCAGATATATGTAATGGTGGTAGTACTATCTGCTTCAGGATTAGTCAACACAACTTAGGCAACTCAGAGCCGAGACACAACTAAACAGTGTTAAAATAATGTAACTGTGGAAGATGTTCTATTTATATTATTGTATTCCTCCTACGAGAGTTGATGGTCATGTAATTAATAATGTAAAGGTCATTCAAAGAATCAATGTAAACCGCAGGACGTGTTAGCCTAGAAAAGCCTCGGAAAGATTATTATATTATGTAATTGACCATCCAGTTAGACAAGTCGGCCCCATTGGGGAATTAGTCATCTCAATGGAAGAATATAAATAGGCGTGCTCTCTCTCATTTGTATCATCTCATTCACTCAAGCAAGCTCGCATTAGTGGAGAAGAGAGTAGCACACAAGCAAGGGAGTAGCTGTTTTGTCTTGGGTTTATCTTGTACTTTGTGATTTCTATATTGAGGAAGGCTTTGCTGGGTTTTCCACCCCAAGAGGGTTTCCCAGGATAAATTTTGTCTCTTGTCTTTTATGCTGTGCTTGTATATCTTTCAGTAATTGTTTATATGCTATATGCTGCTCAAATAATAAGTAAAAACTTAACATCGTATCAGAGCTAGCCTGAAAGATTACATTGTGCAGCCCCCGTAACTGCAAGAGCTAGGGTTTTGTATTTTGGGAGCCACCTCCACATTTTTGTCGGAAAAGAGGGTGGATCTACCTCGCCTCCCTAGGGTGCATTTTTCTGTCGAAGCAGAATTTCATTCTGAGCATTTTCATTTTTGGGTCCACCACTGCAACCCAGTAGAACTAGGGCATCAAGGTTTTGGACCATCTGCTCACTGATTTTGGAAAAGGAATACTTTTCTCAACTCACTTTGAGGAGGCGAATTTACTCATCCAATTAGTTTTTCAAAATCTCGAAGTCGGAAAATTAGGGTTTCTCTGACAAACCCTAGGCCAAGGAAGAGCAGATCTCAGAAGGACAAATTTTTCTGGTAAGTCTCAAATCTATTTCTATTTCCCTTTGAAGTACTCATTATAGCAATATGACAAGCAATACCAAGCTTGATGAGAAGCTTGAAGGAGCTAAGAACTTTAGATCTTGGAAGTATAGAGTCATGCTCATCCTTGAGGAGCATGAGCTAGAGGACTATGTGAAAGGACTTACAGAACCAGAGGGAGAGGAAGAGAAGGCTAGGCACAAGAAGAATCTCATCAAAGCAAAGAGGATCATTGCTGATTCCATCAAGGATCACCTGAACCCCCATGTGTCTTCCAAGAAGACACCAAAGGAGATGTTTGATGCCTTGACTAGTCTATTTGAAGGAAAGAACATCAACAGGAAGATGACCTTGAGAAATCAACTCAAGGGTGTAAAATGCATGAAGTCTGAAACCATGCACTCATATTTCTCCAGGGTATCCCAGATTAAAGAACAGTTAGAAGCCATTGGGGATATGATTGAGGATGCAGAAGTAGTAATGACTACTCTGAATGGTCTCCCCCGAGATTGGGAACCATTTGTTCGTGGCATTTGTGCCAGAAAGAAACTAATCAAATTCAGAAACTTATGGGAAGAATGTGTCCAAGAAGAAGAAAGAATTGTCGTAAGAGAAGAGAAGTTAAATGGCAATGAAGAGCAAGCTTTAGCTACCCATGCTAAAGGTAGGAAGAAGAGGAAGAACAACCCTCGTCCCCGAGAGGACTCTCCAAGGAGACCCCAGAAGAAGAGAAGGACCAGAAAAGATTTCTCTTCAATTGAGTGTTACTCATGCCACAAGATTGGACACATTGCAAGGAATTGTCCAAACAATCATGGACATCACAAGAAGCAGAAGAAGAGGTTTCATGCTCATGAAGCGGAAGATAGTGATGATGATGACAAGACCAGAAACAATGAAGACTCCATTGAAGAATATTTTCTTATCTCAGCACTCACTGGTTCAGTATCTCATGGGATTGATACTTGGCTAGTGGATAGTGGAGCTTCAAAACACATGACAGGATACAAAGAATCCTTGTCTCATCTCATCTAGAAGGAATCTCCACACAAAGTAAAACTCGGAGATGACTACCAATATCCCATCAAAGGTATGGGAGAAGCCTCTTACAAGTTGGACTCTGGGAAGTCCATGAACATGAAGGATGTACTTTATGTACCTGGGTTAAAGAAGAACCTTCTATCGATTTCAGCATTAGATAAGAAAGGTCTTCGAGTTGCATTTGTAGATGGTGAAGTTCTCATGTGGCCTAAAGGGAAGACTATTGATGATGCAGTAGTCATTGGAGTAGAAGAAGGAGGACTTTACAAACTAAAGGGTCATGCAGATGCAACAATGATGGCTAGTACCATGAACCCCTGTGAGCTATGGCATAGAAGACTAGCTCATGTACACTACAAGGCCTTGCCAATTGTGAGTAAGGTAGTGACTGGATTACTAGAGATCCAAGTGGATCATGAAGGAGTATGCAAAGGGTGTGCTCAAGGGAAGAGCACTAAGAACCCATTTCCAAGTAGCGACAGCAAGGCGAAAGGTATCCTGGACATTATTCATTCAAACATTTGTGGACCAATGTCCACCACCTCTCTCAGTGGGTATGAATACTATGCATCTTTTATTGATGATTATTCCAGCAAAACTTGGATTTACTTTATGAAGAACAAAAATGAAATCTTTGAAAAGTTTAAAGAGTTCAAGGCACTCGTAGAGAATCTCTCTGAAAAGAAGATTAAGATTTTGAGGTCAGACAATGGAGGGGAATATACCTCAGGGGATTTCAAAGATTTCTGAAAGCAAGCAGGGATTAAGAGGGAGCTCACTGTTCCCTATAATCCACAACAGAATGGTGTAGCCGAAAGGAAGAACAGAACGATCATAGAAGCAGTAAAAGCTACGATCCACGATCAAGACTTACCCATGCATCTATGGGCAGAAGCTACCAGAACCGCAGTGCATGTACAGAACAGGATCTCTCATAGTGCTCTTGGAAACAAGACCCCTGAAGAGATGTTCACCGGAAAGAAACCTGAAGTCGGCCATCTGAAGATATTTGGATGTCCGATGTTCATCCACATTCCAAAGGAGAAAAGATCGAAACTACAGCCTTCAGGGAAGAAGGGAATATTCGTGGGTTATAGTGAGCAATCTAAGGCTTACCACATATACATCCCAGGATTCCGTCAGATTGAGATTAGTCGAGATGTCACATTTGATGAAGACTTAGCTTTCAACAAGTCTAAGAAGACTCATGAGGATGAAAAGGAGCAAGAAGTTCCCAGAGTTGCAGAATCAACCAAAGAACCTATTCTAGATGTTGAGGGTGATCCTACTCTAGAGGATCATGACATGGCAGAACCTCAGAGACCTGAGGAGATACCTCATGTAGAGATCTCTCGAAAGAGAATCCCAGCCTGGGCACATGAATTAATCCAAGATGCAGGAAAGTACGGTGCCCCAGAAGGATCCAGTAGAGAGAGCAAGAGACCAAGGCCATACTCCAGCTATGTAGCCTTGATGTGCAATCTTGTTAAAGAAGAGCCAACTTGTTTTGAAGAAGCAGAGAAAAAGAAGGAATGGCTGGATGCCATGAATGAAGAGTATCAGTCCATCATCAAGAATAATGTTTGGGATGTGGTACCAAGACCAAAGGACAAATCAGTTGTTTCATCAAAATGGATCTTCAAAACAAAACATTTAGCAGACGGAAGCATTGAAAAGTATAAGGCAAGATTTGTAGCCTGGGGATTCTTGCAAAATGAAGGAATTGATTATGAGGAGACTTTTGCCTCGGTAGCCAGATATACTTCAATTAGAACCATTCTTGCCTTGGAAGCCAAGATGAAATGGAAGCTACATCAGATGGATGTGAAGACTGCTTTCCTGAATGGAAACATAGAAGAGGAAGTATATATCGAGCAACCAAAAGGATTTGAAGTAGAAGACAATAAGTCACATGTATGCAAGTTGAAGAAAGCACTGTATGGGTTGAAGCAAGCTCCCAGAGCATGGTATGGAAGAATTGACAGCTTTCTGATGAGCTTGGGCTTTACCAAGAGTAAAGCGGATTCTAATCTTTATTACAAGATTATGAATGATGAACCCATGATACTATTACTGTATGTGGATGACTTATTTCTGACTGGAGAAGACAAGCCTATTGTTGAATGCAAGAAGAGGCTTGCAACAGAATTTGAGATGAAAGACCTTGGTAAGATGCACTACTTTCTAGGTCTTGAGGTATGGCAGTGTCCAGACGAGATTTTCCTGAGTCAAGGAAAATACACAGTAGAGATCCTAAAGAGATTTGGCATGCTGGATTGCAAAGCCATGACTACTCCGATGGTGACAAATTTGAAGCTTCTGAATGATGCTTCTTCAGAGAAAGTGGATGTCACCATGTACAGACAGATTATTGGGTCATTGATGTATTTGACCAATACTTGTCCAGATATATGTTTTGCGGTAAACACATTGAGTCAGTATATGGTAGAACCCAGGAATGTTCACCTGATTGCAGCAAAACATGTGATGAGATATCTGAAGGGTACATTGGATTATGGACTCAGATATGCCTCAGATAGTGAGTTCAGGTTGTATGGGTACACAGACTCGAATTGGGCTGGAAGTGCTGAAGACAGAAAGAGCAATTCAGGATGTTGCTTTAGTTTGGGATCAGGCATGATCTCATGGCTCAGTAGAAAGCAACCCTGTGTTACACTCAGTACAGCGAAAGATGAATATGTTGCAGCTTGTTCATCTTGTGGTGAAGCAGTGTGGCTTCACAAGATGTTGGCAAGATTATTCGATGCAGAGATTGATGCTACGGAGATACTCTGTGACAACCAAAGTTGCATCAAGATGACAGAGAATCCTGTATTTCATGATAGATCGAAGCACATCGAGATTAAGTTCCACAATATCCGGGATATGGCGTAGAGGGGATCTGTGAAGCTCGAGTATGTTCCTACAGAGGAACAAGTTGCTGATGTGCTGACTAAGCCTCTGGCTCGTGTGAAATTTGAGTATTTTCGAGACAGGCTTGGTGTGGTCCAGAGGGACCTCTCTAGAAAGAGAGACTGATAGAGTTCCTATCCGAAAGGATAGATGCCTGTCCGGAGGGATGGATGCCTCTCCAAGGGTGAGGGAAGATCAGTACTGGCTGACTGATAGTTCCAACTCTCACGAGCTGATGCCTCTCCAGGGGTGAGGGAAGATCAGTACTGGTTGACTGATGGTTCCAGCTCTCACAAGTTGATGCCTGTCCGGAGGGATGGATGCCTCTCCAAGGGTGAGGGAAGATCAATACTGGCTGACTGATTTTTCCAGCTCTCACGAGCTAATTCTTGTCCGGAGGGATGGATGCCTCTCCAAGGGTGAGGGAAGATCAGTACTGGCTGACTGATAGTTCCAACTCGGTGAGGGAAGATCAGTACTGGCTGACTGATAGTTCCAACTCGGTGAGGGAAGATCAGTACTGGCTGACTGATAGTTCCAACTCTCACGAGTTGATGCCTCTCCAGGGGTGAGGGAAGATCAGTACTGGCTGACTGATAGTTCCAGCTCTCATGAGTTGATGCCTCTCCAGGGGTGAGGGAAGATCAATACTGGCTGACTGATAGTTCCAGCTCTCACGAGCTGATGCCTCTCCAGGGGTGAGGGAAGATCAGTACTGGCTGACTGATAGTTCCAGCTCTCACGAGCTGATGCCTCTCCAGGGGTGAGGGAAGATCAATACTGGCTAACTGATAGTTCCAGCTCTCACTAGCTGATGCCTCTCCATGGGTGAGGGAAGATCAGTATTGGCTGATTGATAGTATCAGTACTTGTTACTGATGTTTGTTGCAGGTGTTCCAATAGATGGTGCTGCTGATGCTGTTCCAGCTGATAATGATGGTGTTCCAGCTGATGGTGCTGCTGATGGTGTTGTTCCAGCAGATGGTGTTCCAGCTGACGATGATGTTGTTCCAGCTGATGGTGCTGTTAATGGTGTTGTTCCAACAAATGGTGTTCCAGCTGACGAGGTTGCAGACAGCAGAAGATGTTCCAACTGATGAGGTTGCTGATGAGGATGCTCCAGTAGAAGATGTTCCGGTTGATGATGTTGTTCCAGTAGATGATGTTTCAGCAAGAGGATGATTACTGATGATGATGTTGTTGATGATTATCATATTCGGCAGATGATGATGTTGCTACTCCACAATTGATAACCCAAGACAGATGATGATCCAAAGCCTTCCTACGACATATAGAAGTTCACAAGTCAGTTGTGCAGATGTTGTTACCCGCAAAATACCTTCCTAGTTAAGAGGGAGTGTTAAAATAATGTAAATGCGAAAGATATTCTATTTATATTATTATATTCCTCCTATGGGAGTTGATGGTCATGAAATTGATAATGTAAAGGTCATTGAAAGAATCAATGTAAACCCTAGGACATGTGTCGGCCTAGAAAAGCCCCGAAAAGATTATTATATTATGTAATTGACCATCCAGTTAGACAAGTCGGCCCCATTGGGGAATTAGTCATCTCAATGGAAGAATATAAATAGGCTTGCTCTCTCTCATTTGTATCATCTCATTCACTCAAGCAAGCTCGCATTAGTGGAGAAGAGAGTAGCGCACAAGCAAGGGAGTAGCTATTTTGTCTTGGGTTTATCTTGTACTTTGTGATTTCTATATTGAGGAAGGCTTTGTTGGGTTTTCTACCCCAAGAGGGTTTCCCAGGATAAATTGTGTCTCTTGTCTTTTATGCTGTGCTTGTATATCTTTTAGTAATTGTTTATATGCTATATGTTGCTCAAATAATAAGTAAAAACTTAACAAACAGGGATCTATCCAACAAAATGGCTAGAGTGGGGAAGTCCTCCATATCACAGGTTGAGGAGTAAGTCAAGGTGAAACAAAAACTGGAAGGTGACGAATGGATGGGGAAAGTGGAAAATGGTGCGAAAACTAGCAAGCCATATACTGGTGGGAATGATCACTTCCATTCTCCTAGGGAGGGTGAAACCAATGAGTATAGACAAGAACTTCATAATTCTGAGCAAGACATACCATATAGATATAAAATAACAACCATGTCCATAATATATATATAACCGCCAGATCATGACCACTAAATGCTAAATCATACTACCAAAATGACCAAAAAAGCAATATAAACCAATACAGATGAATATACCTGCTGAGTCTTATACCTGTACAAACCATCTGAACCATCATTTGTCAATTGGGAACTTGTTGCTGCACATCTGGGCACTGCATACTGCTTTGTATGGCAAAAATGGCTACATTGGTCATCACATCTGAGTTTCTTGAGACTCAGTCATGGCATAAGATTATATTGGCTACTCATAAAATAGGAGTGATTTTGAAATAAATGCTCATCTGATGCTCATCTCAAGCATCTCAAAGTAAAGGACTGGCTGAAAAAAGGACTGAAATCTGATCTGAAGATATGGTAGCCCAAGCTACTATAAATGTGATAACAACCTCCACAGAAATACAACCAGCAGACTGCGAATTATGGCCTCCACGAATAGATGGATCTAGGGCTTAGGAGTCTTAAGGTCACGAACTGAAGATAAAGCAGAAGTAAAGGAGGTCTGAACCCACAACTAGTAGATCAAATCCTCCAAAGAGAGATCAAGGCAGATCGGATTTCCACAAAAGATCCAAGGTAAGCAGAAGAAGAAGCTGACAACCTCACAACTATCACGACCTCCTTTTGACAGGTTAATAGAACATAGAACAAACCCCGTGAAGGTGCAAACCCATGAAGGAGCAGACCCATGAATGAGTGAATCTGTGAAAGAGCAGAAGATGCAGATCCATGAATGATAATGGATAAGTCTTCAAAATAAATAGAAGCAAGAACTTCTAGAATGGTCCAAGAAAGGGTTCCATTAAGTAAGGAATCACATAATAAAAAATAAAAAATAAAATAAAAAAAAAAGTAAAGAAAAAAAAAAAAAGTCATAATTAAAACATCAATTATAAATAGGGTTCATTTAGGTGAGGGTATAATGACCCAAAATAACATAGGTGTGGGTATATGACCCATAATAACATAAGTGAGGGTATATGACCCAATACCCTTAAGACCAAGGGTAAACCACAAGGTGGTCAAATAACCATAGTACCCATAGGACGAAAAACATCAAGGTATAAGTCAAGAAACAACTTAAAGTGGGTAGAAGACCAAACTAACCACAAGGGTACCACAAGATCAATAAACAACACGGTGTAAGGGCCAATAGTAAATTAACCAAGGTGGGGAAGGTACAACCAGCCATCTCTCTCAAATGTACAAATGTTCCATATAACCTAAAAGTTCATCATTACTGTATAAGGAAGGGTCCACACTGGATGATGTGATCATGTGGTCCTCTAGACCGCTCCTAAGGTCTAATGTTAGTGGCTTCATCAAGGGGTGGCCAGTCCCTTGAGAAGACCATCTTACTGAACCAAACCATCTAGCTGAACCATCTCGAAGACCTAGGAGAAGAAGACATCACACGTCATCATCTTGGTAACTAACCAAGAACCTCCATTCTCAAGGAATGGCTCTCAGCCAAAAGCTGAGCTTCAGTCCCAAACTAAATCATGTTGATCAATCCTCTAGTCCTTGACCAGGTCCTCCATTCTTCTAGAGAATGGTCCTTAGCCTCAAGCTGAGCTTTTAGTCCAAGACTGAATGTTGATCAACCACCTACAGGATCTACTTGGTCCTTGGCCAAGAATCTGCTTGGTGCTTGGTTATCATGACCAAGAAACTGTTTGGTGCCAGACTAGATACCTTAGAGACAAATAGGGGCCCTAGCCACATGCTAGGGACTTGGCCATGGCATCAACCTGCTTGGTCCCCGACCAAGAACCCCAGGAGACAGCTGGGGGCCCTAGGGTACCTTCTAGGGTCTTACTCATTACTTTGCCTAGTTAACATAAACAGGAACCCTAGTTAACTGACTAGGGTACTGTTGTCCGCCGAGATGCACACCAGCAGCAGAAATCTTTCGAAAGTTATTCCCTCACTACAAGTGGGGAAAGTGTGGCCTTGGGGGCAAGCAATGAGCCAGGTACTGTCACCTGAATCCCAACTCCTCCGTTTAGGCTAACTCCTAACGAAGCCAAGGGTGTAGTCCCTACAAAGAGTTTACTATGGCTCAATGTGTTTTAATGTTTTTGGTGTATGGTGATGCGGATGAGTTTTTTTTAGGAGTTTTTGAATGAGAGATCGCAGCTTAAAAAAGACACAAGATAAAGTGCAATCCACGTTGCGAAACAGTATATGAATTTAACAGTATAAATAAAGACTTGTGAGAAATAAAAGTATCCACTGATAAATCACTTAAACAAAGGACAAATGGCCCCAAATAATAATGAAAGCGTAAATAAAACTAGTGCCTTATGGAGTCAAACAAGTGTGTGGTGCTGGGGGATGCTGAAGATACAAGTCTTGGTAACTGTTCGTGAGATCGTTTTGCAAATTATCTTGGTAAATTAAAAGTTTTAATGGTCTTGATTATTAGGCTAAGAACAACAAGGTAAGCAAAAGACTGGAAAGGTATACTTTCAGTGGCTTCCCCTCTGTTGGTATGTCAGACCGCCCAGATGTCAAGGAGTAGGTGTCTTAAGAATTAACGACTCCGATGTCGAAGACAGCGGTAACTTCCGGCCCCACCAGGTTTAGGAACTTTGCCCACTACCTGAGTATGTCTCGAATAAGCAACGTCGGTTCGTTGGTTGTGGGATAAATTTTTTATTACGTTATCGAAAAATGATCAAATCCAACACCTTTCTGAGTACTAGCCCAACCTGACCTTTTCAGGTTGGCAGAGCATACGGGTGTTGGATAGCAACCAGATAAATTATTAAAGGGGGAAGTGAGTTGGAATGTTTTAAGATTTATTAGAGCACATAGTTCAACTCTCCGACAGAGAGTGCTCTTGACTTTGTTTTATGACAAGGTTCAAGAGACTTAGCTAGTCTATATGCCTAATGCAAGAAAAGTGCAATACTACTATGCTCTCCGACAGAGAGTGCTCTTGACTTGGGTTATTGCAAGTTCAAGAGGCTTTGTTCTTTGTTAAAATAGAGGTAGTTTGTGAACAAGAACGCATGTGATGGCTCAATCAGATAAAAGATGAAACAATGATATGTTAAAAGAAAAGATATACTTGCAAGAAAGAAAACTAGTGTTTTACCACAACAGGGACTAATCTAAAGGTGAAGTCAAAGTCACTTCTGCACACAGCTCATGAAACTTCCAGCTTAGCCGGTCCTATGCAGTTTGCGGTGGGGAAAGAGAAGCAGCACGCAGTGTTAATGCGACACTTGGGATAAAATCCCAAGAGGCTTCTCAGGTCAAGACTTGAAATAAAAATTATTCTAAGTATGAAAATGAAATTTAATCCAAAAAATTGAAACAAGTCTAACTAAAGTATGCATCAAAACACTTTTCCCCAAATGGGGATTAAGAAACCAAAGTGTGGGAGGCCTTATCCCACCGAGCCTTTTTATTAATCGATTGCAAGTGCCTTGGGAATTTAACCCTTGTAAGGTCTTTTAAGAGAAATGAAACAACTATGAAAACAATATAGAACTCTTAAGAGCTTTTACAAAAGGAGAGTATAAGTTTCTTGTTTTGGATCATCCTTATGGTCTTGTTTGATGCTTTCTTTGGGTAAAGATCTCCTTTATTCTAAGTATGAAAATGAAATTTAATCTAGAAAATTGAAACAAGTCTAACTAAAGTATGCACCAAAATACTCTTCCCCAAATGGGGATTAAGAAACCAAAGTGTGGGAGGCCTTATCCCACCGAGCCTTTTTATTAATCGATTACAAGTGCCTTGGGAATTTAACCCTTGTAAGGTCTTTTAAGAGAAATGAAACAACTATGAAAACAATATAGAACTCTTAAGAGCTTTTACAAAAGGAGAGTATAAGTTTCTTGTTTTGGATCATCCTTATGGTCTTGTTTGATGCTTTCTTTGGGTAAAGATCTCCTTGTTTTTCGAAGTTCCTCAACTGTTTCTTTTCTCCTTCAAAGCACCTACAAAAAAGTTTTCAAACTCAAAGTACCCTTTAGCATTAGTTTTAAAAAATCAAACAAAAATGGAAACTACTTAGATCTATCAATCAAATAAAACTAAGGAGATGCAAGCTTTTAAATTTTTTAAATGAGATCTAAAACAAAACTACCAAATTCTAAATGAGAGAACAAATTTTAAACTAGATGCAAGATTTTAAACTAGAAATGCAAACTTAAATAAAATGAGATCTAATAATGAAAAGTAAACTAACCAAAACTAACTTAGAAAAGCTTAAGATCTAAATGAAACTTCTAAACAAAAGCAAAGATAAAGGAATGGAGAGAGAAGAGGCAAACCAAAGTAGAGGGCGAAAGGAAGAGAAGAAGGAGAAAGTTAAGGTGAGGAGTGAAAAGGAGGAAGGAGATGGCAAAGATCAAAAGGAGAAGAAGAGCAAACATAAAGGAAGGAACTGCCAAATAAAAAGAGAATGGGACAGTCAAATAAAAAGGGAATGGGACAGCCAACAATAAATACTAAAGAGACTGCAAAACAGGGATAGAGGGCAGAGAAAAGAGGAGTAGGAAGGGAGCTAGGGGCAGCCAAGATGAAGGAAGAGAGGTGGCTGCAAAAGGTAAGCTAAAACAATGAGAAAAACAGTAAACTGAGACACAATAGTGAGAAAAGAGAGAAAAAGAAGCGGTGAAGAAATGGAGAAAAAAGAAGACAAATAGGATGAAGTGAGAAAAGGAAGAAAACGAGGAGAAGAATGTAGATCAAGCCAAACAAGGCGAGGAAAGAAGAAGCCAACAGAGGAATCTTTAAGAATTAGGGCCTCTTATGAAGTAACCAAAAACCAAAGTTTGATTTTAAATTTTGAAGGATGGAGAATGTAGCAAGCTTCTCAAACTCCGTTTGAAGCACGGATTAGACCTTTGGAGTATCCTGAAATGCACAAGTTTGTTAGAAAAATATTTGGTGAAGTGGAGAGAGAGACAACCGAGTTCAAACCCCACTCTACCCTTTGAAGATCTGCACAATATACAACTCATAAAAATACTTTGATTAAAACTTAGTATGCTAAACAAGATGAGATAAGAAGATGCATAAGTATTACCGACTACAGTCTGCACTTCTAAATCACATAATATCTAACGTCAATAAACAAATTGTACCATCAAATGTTCATCCTATGTTCTTAATAAAGGCCTCTAAGATAAGAAGTGATCAACCATTTACGATATGAGAAAATATAAGGAACAAAATCACCTTAGATGTGAAGCATTTCTCATGGACAATTAGGGCACACCATGTAGACCTCCAAAGTCTCTTTTATTCCAAAATAGCCAAAGCTATGAGCTCTTACAAAATGGGCAAAGTAATGTTGCACCAAAAATCCATGAGAAATGAGGAGACAAAGCCCTCATTATATAACAAAACAAGAAGCTAAACCCCTAATTCGAATTTGGCATAAGGAGAGCCAAAAACACTATCATCAAATCGAATTTCAATCAATATCCAATCAATTATTGGCTTGGAGTGCTAATCCACCACATAGCTCGAATTTGCAATCAATGGGGAGTGGGGAGGTGGCCTCCACCTTGGCAAAGCGCCCCCAACTCAAGCTTTGGAAGCTTCACCATACCACATACAAATTTCCAAGTGTAAAAACGTGAATCAAGGAAGATAAACGTGAGCCCTCATGGAGATATGCGTGATTGGTAGCATGAGATAAACGTGAGCCCTCATTTGTATTGGTTATTTCCTCACCTAGTCCTGCGGGGCAAGAAGGTGAGATGGAGTAAGGGACAACTATGCGAATTGTCCCCTAGAGTCTTAAGTTACGATTTGTCGGACACCCAGTCATGGCGTCTCTAGAAAAGATCCTCACAAAGTCTTCTGAAGACATGGATGTGAGTTGCAAGGTGGATGTTAGATGATTAGTGGTGGTTTCCCTTCACTATACCCATTTGTGAGGCATCGCCCTTCCCTGTGTGTTATCATGGTATGCTTATGTCAGTGGGTCCCGCCTTCCTTGTTTATCCGAAGGGTCACATGGTCTTGGTCCTTGTCTTTTCCCATCCTTCACCTCGTTTATCCACCTCACCCAAAGTTAGCTAAGTGGTCAAGTCTATAAGTTGTGCATAGTAGTTTTGAGTCTTTGTTGGAGGTGGTGGGCCCACCTCACCTGGGGCCTAATTTATTGAGGTATTATTTATTTTGATCACCATGTCGGCATTGTATTGTTTTAGTAATGTACTAACATAAATAAGGAAGCCTTGACGCTTCATGTTGCATACAGGGTTTCAACCATTGCCATTTTGACTAAATTTGACTTGGTCAAATCAGGGTGACTAGACCAAGAATGGGCCCGAAAAAAAGTGGCGATCAAGATTTCGATTTTGGTCATTTATTATGTCTTGGGGTCCCATATGCGCCTCCAAGTGTCAGATTCAGAAAATGTTGAAGCATTGATGAGATTTTTAATTATTATTGGTCACCAGGGACCTGTTTTAATTAAAAATCTTTGATTTTGGGCAAACAGTGCCCAATTGATGGATCGGGGTCGTTCTAGTGACCATCTCTAATATATTTGGGGTCTACGATCGCATTGCAGCAGACGGTTTGTCGATCTGAGCAATATACGTGGGTCAAAAGCGCAAAATACATCTCTTCATAAATAAAACCAGCAATTAATTAAATATGGAAAATCAAATTTGGCTAAGGTAACTATTGAAATGGTAATTGCAATGGTTGGTAAAGGTAAGGGGGTCCCCTAAGGTCATTTTTGTAATGTTTGGACACTCACTTTATGATGTGGGGCCCTCATTTTTGCCCAGCTCAACACATGGGGCAAATTTGCCCACAGAAAGGGCGTTTTTCACTTAGTAAAATTTCTTTTTTTTAAAATTTGGATGTGAGACCTTTGATGTATGGTTTAGGGGGCTAAAACATTACATAAACACCCCCTAACCTCTTATTTGATTGTTGTATGGGCCCCACGAATGGCCCCATCTCTCCCTTGGGCACATGAGGGTAAATTCGGCCCCCCTCATTAGAGTTGATCTCCACCATTCGATTGGGCATGGAGAGAGATGATCCCAGCCATCGATTTTGGAGGGAGTTAGGGCCAGATTGAGAGCTTCCTCTACTTAAGGGAGCAACTCTCTCATTTGTATCTCTTCTTGGCATTTTGGACACTTGAGATTTGGTAATAGAGAGACATTTCTCCCGGTTTTGCTTTAGTGTTGATGTTTATTGTGTGGTCTAGTGATTGTTAGCTAGCATCCATTGCGTTGTCAAGTTAATTAGTGATTCTCCCATCCATATAGAGTTGGTTCGATTTGCAGGTTCGTTGGCCACATGGAGAGGCGCATTTCTTGGGGTGGAAGCTCCATTCTTGCTCTAATTTCAGGGAAATTCACAAGGGAAGTGTATTCACATTTTTGTATTGCATTTTCCTTTATCATTTGCTAGTTATTTGCTGTGTTAACTTGTGATTTTGCTGCACACACTGATTTTTATCTCTTCGTGGCAGGTTGCTAGGGCGCACTTGGTCCCAGTTCACTCCAAACGCCCAAGGAAGATTGCTGGTTGGTTGGCATTTGATCTTTCGGGGTTAGTCTTCATGCAACACACGATATTTCACCATCATTTCAGATAAGTTTCTAATGCTTGTTTCTCTTAGCTTAGTTTCATTGTAGATGTCAAGTTGGAAATTCTTAAAATAAACCCTAAACTTAAAAAATCTAAAAATTTCACCGTTAAAAAACAAATTTTATTACAAACCCGCTTTCAAAATAATTTTCAGAACTAAATCCCAAAGTTTCACTCCATTCCGACTCCATTTGCCCAATAAACCAGCACTAGTCCATTCACCATTTGGGCATTTTTCGATTTTCTGCTTGGTTGGGTCATTTTGGGCTTGTGGGTATTTTTGTTTTTCTTTGCATTGATTAAATATCATCTAATATAAACAAAAAATTGCTAGAAGTCATGTTTAACCACTGATTTTATTTATGTTCTAGATACTTGGTCAAATTTGGGTTATTTCCCCATAGGAAGAATTTTATCTTTCACTTCTAGCTGATTTTATATTTCTGATTTCATTTCCAGCCACTAAACATCTCGATTCAACCATTTTCATCTTCAAAATCAGATCAAAAATTGCTTTGGTTAAGCACTCCATCTATTACCCAATTTCTATCCATTGGCTGAAAAAGAGTCTCAGATACTCTCGATACTCATCTCTTGTTTGTATTTGCTTTATCTTTTTTGGGTTTGGGTATCTATTTTGTCTCTCAACCATCACCGGTTGAGCGGGGTCTCCCCCCTGACTTGGCTACTTGCCTTGTCTGAAGCGACAAACGCCTTGTTCGGTGTGACGACTGTTCTTCGAACGGTGGACTTAGTGTTTGCGGGTTTCACCTACCTGGCTGCTTTCCCTCTACCACCCCGGACAAGATATCTTTAGCAGCATCTAGAGTTAGTTTGATAACACATACAAAAGTTGACAAAAAGCCCTAACAAATCAACAAAATGCACCATAAAAGCACCATTCAACTAAACTAGGAGCATAACTTACCAACATTTAACAAGAATGAGCAAGGAAAGATATCTTAGGTCACACTTGTGCATGAGTTTTTCCATCTAGTCTAGCATCAACCATTTGCATGTGTAAAAAGAAGCCCTAAGACATCATTCATTCACCTTCAAACCAAAGAATTCATCCCAAGAGAAGTGCACATCACTATAATGACTCATAGAGTAGGAGAAAGAGAGTAAAAAAATATTTGAACCCTTCTCTTATGATTTTACAATGATGTGAGGATGTCTATTTATACTTTCCATCCTCTACTTTTTAATTCATGAGCCTACAAGTCTAAAATAAAGTTAAATTAAAAATATACTCATTTTTAGGGTGAATTCCCCACAAGTTGGGAAATAAGCCCTAAAATGGACAAAATATAGCAAAATAGACTAAACTAAGGCTTCACATAGTGGAATAATGAGTCAAATGGGGACGTCATGCCCCAACTAACCCCAAAATGATGCTTATCCCTCAATTCCCCGCTTTCCAAGCTTGTAGGCTCAATGGTGGAAGGATGACATCATAGGGAAAAACACTAGAGGAGGCATTTCTGAGTGCTAGAATTAGGTCCAAGTGGGTGAAGCAGGTGTGCTAGATAGTGGACAACAACCTTTTACAAGATGCAATCACCTCTGCATAACAAAACCAAGGTGGTCATGTGCCCTAATGGGTCATCCCCAGAAGCCACGGACACCAACCCATAGGCTTGAATCCCTGCATGGCGGGGACATCCACACATCGAAGGGGAAGTGAGTTGTGCCACAAAGTCAAAGTGCTTCTGCAAGTGAAACCTAGGAGGCTGGCCATGACCAATCCATGGGGGCAACAACCCCTAATCTGAATATCCATACAATATAATCCACTTTGGCCTTTACAATAAAAATTTTAGACCCCTTTCTCTAGATTTGGCCCTACTGGAATGCTGCAGTATCTCTGAGGCGTAACAACTAGCTCCAATTGTGTGACATACGCTCTTCCTAGGAGTGTATGAGAACCCCTAGGATCTTCTAGGTACCTGTAGACCTGCACACACATCTAACAACAAAGACATCAAATGCATCGGAGGCATACACCACCGTCCTGCCTTGTTCAACATGAAAAATGCAAATAACTCAAGTTGAAATAGCAACAAGTGCAATGCATGGGTAACAATAAATGTTGAACTCAAATGAAACTATATCTATCTACCCTAATTATGATAACAAAGAAGGTTCAAGTGAAATCATACCACCAATGTAGCCACCTGAACATATGATTCATGCCAATTTTTCTTCTTTTGTCTTTGGAAATAATCCAAGATAGAATCACATCAATGATAAGTTGTGTACATACCAGTATCTTCGTTGGAGGGAAGTTGAAATGACGAACAAGCTCAATAACCTGGAAGCCTTCAAATTTTTTCCACAAAGGATGGTCACTCTCGCAAGCTTTATCTATATATTCCTGGACCGGGCTGAAGTATACACTATCCCCATCATATATCTGTTTGGAGAAATTTGTTTTCATGGGATGCGTTATCTGGTTATGAACTTGTGAGATCACTTGCAAAGATGAGCCTTGGAAAATTTTTGGAGAATCTTTATAGGCCAAATGTAATATGTCCTTGTACTTGTTCAAGCATTCTTTTGGACATGCAAACATATTGTTCATATTTGTAATAGTCATGTCAGTATCATCAATATTCTTTAAGAATTTGAAATTGTCAGCCACAAAATTCATACCTTCAAATTTTAAGTAAAAAAATAAATAACAAATATCATGGTAAGGAGACGTAGATAATACACTTTCCCACATACTTGTCTTGGTTTCATTGAAATGCATTATTGAAAACTTACTAGTACCGTATCGAAAGGGCTTCTCAACCTCTATAATGCTTGCGAGACATCACTGGGAAACATAACCATGGCCTACCTTAGGAAAGGGCAAACCCATCAGCTCAATACCTGTAAAGGAACTCTCTATATGAGACCTTATATTGTCCTCGATGCTGGGTAGGCACAATTGAACTGAGCCCAAAGAAATCTCTTCGGATATGTGGCTTCCAAAATATTCAAACCCTTTATCATAATGGAACAATTGTATATGGTGATCACCTGTAATAGCAACAAGATCCGCATCCTAAGGTGCTTCATCATCAAATGTAAATGCAAAATTTTTGATCCAATCTTCATCACCAAGGCAATGACAATGAGGGGAAGGAACAATCATATCTTCTTCAACCGGGATTTCATTGATTATGTCCTCAATATCCTTCCTTGAAGGGATTAAGACTTCTTCATATTGCTTCAAATTGTTAAGTTTATACTAATTTGACTAGCAGGATTACGGAAAGAAACACAATCACAAGATAGACAGAGATTTTACCCTGGGAAACCCTCATGGGGTAGAAAACTCAGCAAAGCTTTCCTCAATAAGATGATCAACCAAATACAAGATGTAGTCGAAGACTAGAGCTCCTTCTCTACCTCCTATGCAGACCTCTCTCTCACTTGTGCGCTACTTTCCGAGTGATGGATGAGTAAGATAAGTGAGGAACATCCTCCTCTACTTATACTTGTTTCCCGACTGACTTTTTACCCTATGGGGCCGACCTCTCCTAAGAGAGTCTAATAACCCATAATAAATTAACTCAGGTCCGACCCCCACATGGGAGATCTAATAACCCTGGTTACCACAATCCATCGGAGGAATAAACATCTTCGGATATACAATAAAGTCCCATCGGAGGAATGAAACATCTCCAGAATAATACAAATATAATATTCTTAGAAGTTACAATATTTCAACACTCCCCCTTAACGAGAAGGATATTATAACAACATCTGCAGGAGCAAGGAGTCATCGACTACATGATACATGATACATCTATAAATCATTGGAAGCTTTCTTTATACATCATCAGTAACTCAGACAATTACTGGAACATAATCAATACTGGAACATCAGCATCGTCAGTATTGAGTCTTCATCTTCTGTAGCACTTGATCAGCTACAGCATCATCATCTGGATCTCTTGATCAACAGCCTCATCGTCTGGATCTACCGATCAATATCATCATCATCACACGATCAGCATCATCGTCATCACACGATCAACATCATCGTCATCAACTGGATCCTCTCGATCAACAACACAATAGCATCAACTGGATCCTCTCGATCAACAGCGCAATAGCAGCATACCCTACAACACACATGATCTATTTAAGACACCATATCATGTCTAGGGACGATGCAGTCCACTCATCAACTTAGACAAAGTCTAAGGACCACTTCTCTGAGACATATGTCTACGGATCAATTCAGGGACTGAAGCCCAGGGATGATACAATCCCCTCACTCTCAGAGACATCTGTTTGCGGATCACTTTAGGACTGAAGTCCAAGGATGATACAATCCTTTCACTCTCGGAGACATCTGTCTGCGAATCACTTTAGGACTGAAGTCCAAGGATGATACGATCCCCTCACTCTCGGAGACATCTGTCTGCGGCTCACTTTAGGACTGAAGTCCAAGGATGATACAATCCCCTCACTCTCGGAGACATCTGTCTGCGGCTCACTTTAGGACTAAAGTCCATGGATGATACAATCCTCTTACTCTCGGAGACATCTGTCTGCGGATCACTTTAGGACTAAAATCCACAGATGATACAATCCTCTTACTCTCGGAGACATCTGTCTGCGGATCACTTTGGGACTAAAATCCACGGATGATACAATCCTCTTACCGTTCACTTAGACAAAGTCTAAGGACCATTTCATTGACCTCATTGTCAGAACAGGCAACCTCATCATCAACCTCATCGTTGGAATAGGTAGCCTCATCATCGATACAGTATCCTCATCAATACAGGTATCCACATCATCAATACAAGTATCCACACCAATACAAGTATACACATCATCAATACAGGTATCCACACCAATACAAGTATACACATCATCAATACAAGTAATCTCATCATCGATATAGGTATCCACATCGATACCAATATCCAAAGATATCTTTATCGACCATATCACTCCCCCTTTCGAGGAGGGTCCTTCTGAACTACACCAATCTTGTCTCGGAAATACTCAAACTTTACTCGAGACAGAGGTTTGGTCAATACATCGGCAACTTGTTCATCAGTGCCTACATATTCGAGCTTTATAGCTCCTTTCTGCACAATATCCCGTATATAGAAATATCGGATCTCTATGTGCTTTGACTTATCATGGAACACTGGATTCTCTATCATCTTGCTACAACTTTGGTTGTCACATAGAATTACAGTGGGGTCCATCTCTAAGTCAAACAATCCTGATAATAACTTTTGAAGCCATACCACTTCGCAACTAGCAGAGCAGGCAGCTATATATTCTGCTTCAGTTGTGCTAAGATCCACACTTGACTGCTTTCTGCTAAACCACGAGATCATGGCAGATCCCAGACAATAACATCCACCCGATGTTCCTGTCTGATACACTTCCTGCCCAATCAACATCTGTGTAGCCATAGAATCTGAAGTCATGGTCTCCACGATAATAGAGACCAAAATCTATTATACCCTTTAGGTACCTCATCACATGCTTTGCAGCAATTAGGTGAACTCATCTAGGTTCCACTAGATACTGACTAAGAGTGTTCACCGCAAAGCATATGTCTGGCCCGGTATTCGTCAGATACATTAATGACCCAATAATCTGTCTGTACAGAGTCACATCCACTAGCTCTGAAGAGTCATCAACTAATAGCTTTAAGTTGGAATCCATGGGAGTGGCCACGGCTTTGCATTCCAACATATCAAATCTTTTCAAGATTCCCACAGCATACTTACCTTGGTTGAGAAAGATTCCATCTGGTCCTTGCCACACTTCCAGACCTAGAAAGTAGTGCATTAATCCGAGATCTTTCATCTCAAACTCTAATGAGAGCTTCTTCTTGCACTCGATAATTTGTTTCTCATTTCCAGTCAGAAATAGATCATCTAAAAATAGCAACAATATGACAGGTTCATCATTCATAACCTTGAGATAAAGATTAGGATCAGCTTTACTTTTGGTAAAGCCTAAGTTTGTCAGGAAACTGTCAATTCTTCCATACCAAGCTCTGGGAGCTTGCTTCAACCCATATAAGGCCTTCTTCAGTTTGCATGCATGGGTTCTTCCATCTTCTACCTCAAATCCTTGTGGTTGTTCTATGTACACTGCTTCCTCAATCACACCATTCAGGAAGGCTATCTTTACATCCATCTGGTGTAGATCCCATTTCATCATGGATGCAAGTGCCATGATAGTTCTAATGGAAGTGAACCTTACAACTAGTGCAAATGTTTCTTCATAGTCAATTCCCTCTTTCTGAGAGAATCCTCTGGCCACAAATCTTGCTTTATATTTTTCAATGCTACCATCCGCAGCATGCTTTATTTTGTATATCCATTTGGAGGATACCACACTTTTGTCTTTTGGCTTGGGAACTATATCCCAAACATCATTCTTCATTATTGACTGGTATTCCTCTGTCATTGCCTCTACCCATTCTTTCTTATGAACTGCCTCTTCATAGCTAGTAGGTTCTTGATCTACAAGATCACACATCAAAGCCATATAGTTGGAGAATGGCTTTGGTTTCTTGCTTACTCTAGTGGAGCCTTCAGGGGCTCCATACTTTTCTGCTCCTAGTATAATATCTCTTGCCCATGCTGGCTTTCTTTTCCTTGAAATGTTTGAAAGGGGGGGTTCTTGTGGTTCTATCATATCATGGTCTTCAGGTGTTACATCTTCAGGGATGGGTACATCCTCTGTAGTTCTGGGAGGTGCATCTTCTTCATATACTTCTTCATACTGGCACTTCCTAGATCTCTTGAGAGCCGCTTCTTCATCAAATGTCACATCCCTACTTATTTCCATATGATGAAAACCTGGAATGTAAATTCTGAATGCTTTGGATGCTTCACAATATCCAACAGATATTTCCTTCTTCCCAGAAGGATCTAACTTGGTCCTCTTTTCTTTTGGAATGTGAATGTATACTGGACATCCAAATATCTTGAGGTGAAATCAATAACACTTCTTCTAGAGTCTTGAAATCAATATCACTGTGGGATAGTCTATTTTGCACATAGACTGAAGTCCTAGCTGCTTCAGCCCATAGATACATAGGTAGGTCTTGATCATGTATCATTATCTTCACAGCTTCCATGATGGTTCTATTCTTTCTTTCCGCAACACCATTTTGTTGGGGATTGTAGGGAGTGGTTAGCTCCTTCTTGATTCCAGCTTACTTACAGAAATCTTCAAAGTCCTTTGAAGTATATTCGCCGCCATTATCTGTCCTGAGTATATTGATTTTCTTTTCTGAATGATTCTCTATCAAGGCCTTGAACTCCTTGAACTTTCCAAAGACTTCATTCTTTCCTTTTAGAAAGTATATCCAAGTTTTCCTTGAATAGTCATCAATAAATGTGAGATAGTATTCATATCCACTTAGGGATGTGGAGGGCATTGGTCCACATACATCAGAGTGAATTAACTCCAAGGTACTCTTAGTCTTTGCTTCACTCTTTGGAAATGGGTTCTTGATATTCTTCCCTTTTGCACAACCTTTGCATGTGCCATCATGATCAATCTTTAAGTCTGGCAGACCTATAACTACCTTGCTTACATGAGGTAGTGCCTTGTAATTAATATGAGCAAACCTCCTATGCCATAGCTCATTTGGGCTAGTGGATTCATGCACAAGGGAAGCTTCTGGATGGCCCTTGAGCTTATATAGGCCTCCTTCCTCTTCACCAATGACAATTGCATCCTTAATAGATTTACCTTTGGACCACATTAATACTTGTCCATCAATGAATGCAACCCTATAACCTTTCTTATCCAATGCTGAGATGGAAAGCAAGTTCTTCTTCAATCCTGGTACATACAATATTTCCTTCATCTTCATGGGGGTTCCAGAATCAAGTTTGTAGTTTGCTTCACCAATTCCCTTGATGGGATATTGATGACACTTTCTGTGGGGAGGTCTTCTCTTCCAGTTTTGAAAGAGTTTTCTTTTGTCCAGTCATGTGCTTTGAAGCACCACTATCAATAAGCCATGTATCTTCTCCAAGTGTTATAGATCCAGAGAGTGCAGAGAATAGAACATACTCTTCTTCATTTCTTCTAGATCTTCTCTTGAAGAAGGGCCTTTCTTCCTCTTCTTCTTCTCTTCTAGATATTTTCTTGTCAGGCCTTTCTTCCTCTTCTTCTTCTTCTTCACTATCATCTTCTGCAAGATGTGCTTGATGTCTTTTATGGTGAAGATCTTTCTTCTTCTTTGAAGGACAATGTCTAGCAATGTGTCCTATTTTGTGACAATTGAAACATTGAAAAGAAGAGTGTTTTCTTCTTCCTTTCTTCTGAAATCTTTGCAGAGATTGAGACTTCTTGTGACTGTCCTTCTTGAAATAGGATTGATTCCTTCTTCTTTTGGTGTGAGTAGCCAAGGCTTGGTCATCTTCTTTGAGCAGGGCTTCTCTGTTGGCAACCCTAGCTTCTTCTTCAATGCAATCTTCCCATACCACATCAAACTTCATGCTCTCCTTTCTGGCACACATGGTTTGGATAAATGACTCCCATGGTCTAGTGAGACCATTTAGAGCAGTCATGACTAGTTCATCTTCATCAAGGGTATCTCCAATAGCATCTAGTTGTTCCTTGAACTGGGAGATCCTTGAGAAATAGTCTTGAACAGATTCTCCTTTATTCATCTTTGTGCTCTTCAATTGAGCTCTCAGATTCATCTTCCTATTGATGTTCTTTCCCTCATACATTATGGAAAGGGCATCATACATTTTCTTTGGAGTCTTCTTGGATGCCACTTGAGGAATCAAGTGGTCTTTAATAGAATCAACAATGATTCTCTTTGCCCTAATCAAATCCTTCCTATATTTCTCTTTGGCTTCATCTTCTCCAGGTTCTGCAATCTCATCCTTGATATACTAGACAAGATCATTCTCTTCAAGAATGAGGCCAATTCTGTATTTCCATGCCCGGAAATTTCCTATACCCTTTAGCTTGTCTTCAAGCTTAGTGCTTGGAGCCATCTTCTCCAGAGGTCAAAAGAGATTGAAGTTTCTCAAGAGATAGAATAATACTTACCAGGAGATGTGCTTGATTGAATTGAAAGCTCTGGTGTGTTCTGCTTTTGGAAACTTCAACTTTTCACCTTCCGGATCTGCAACATAATTTTTGGTTTTCTGGTCTTCTCTTTTCTGGTTTTTTGGTGCACAGGCTCGCAGCTTTTTTGGTTCTTTGGTTCTTTGGTTTTCTGGTTTTCTGCACTTTTGGTCAAACTAGGGTTTGACTTTCCCGGAGTTCTACCCAACCAAAAGCCTCGATCCAAGACTCAAAACTTCGATTTTGAGGAGGGCTATCCAGCCATGCAATCAGAATCCAAAAATAACAACTTTTGTAGAAACCCTAATTTTCACCGGAGGAGGAGAGAGAGATTTTCACCTTGTGAAAGATGTCCTATTCAAGCTAGCTCTGATACCATGTTAATTTTATACTAATTTGACTAGCAGGATCACGGAAAGAAACACAATCACAAAATAGACAGAGATTTTACCCTGGGAAACCCTCATGGGGTAGAAAACCCAACAAAGCTTTCCTCAATAAGATGATCAACCAAATACAAGATGTAGTTCAAGACTAGAGCTCCTTCTCTACCTCTTATGCAGACCTCTCTCTCACTTGTGCGCTACTTTCCAAGTGATAGATGAGTGAGATAAGTGAGAAACATCCTCCTCTACTTATACTTGTTTTCCGACTGACTTTTTACCCTATGGGGCCTGTTATCCGCCAAACTGCACACCAGCAGCGGAAATCTTTCGAAAGATGTCTCTTCATTACAAGTGAGAGAGGTGTGACCTTGGGGGAAAGCAATGAGCCAGGTACTGTCACCTGAATCCCAGCTCCTCCGTTTAGGCAAACTCCTAACGAAGACAAGGGGGGTAGTCCCTAAGAAAGAGTTTCACTAAGGCTCTAGTATTTATAGTGTTTTTTGGTGTTGTGATGCGGATGGGTGTTGTTTAGGAGTTTTTTGAGAATGAGAGACACAAAAATATTTTAAATGAGACCAAGATAACGCAATCCACGTTGCAACAGAAGATAAGAGATACACTTGAACAAGAAATAAATCACTCTTTATGCAAATTAGAACAAATACTCCAATATTGATATTTAAGCAAATAAAGTATATGATAAAAGACCAGTGCCTTATGGAGTCAAATATAAAAGTGATTGTAAATGCTTGATACAAGTGTTTGAAATAAGAGTTTGTGAGAACGTTTTGCAACTTATCTTGGTAAATTTAAGATTTTAGTAGTCTTGATTATTATGGCTAAGAACAAAGGTATCAAAAGGAGTGGAACCTTATCCAAGAAAAACACTGGCAACCTTAGGTGTAGGTCGGGAGCACCCAGATTACAAAGAGGGCAAGTGTGCTTGCGGCTTGACTGCCCTCGAGTCTGACAGTGGTTTCCCGGCACCACCTCTTGTAGGAAGAACTCAATGATTTTGTCTTGGTTGGGGTTGTGGGTAAAGTTTTAATTAAAGTTATCACTTGTGAATTAACAAATCTTACACCTTTCTGAGTACTAGCCCAACCGTTTCCGGTTGGCAGAGCATATGGGTGTAAGACAGAAACCAAGATAAATTAATTAAAGGGGATTATGGGTTGAATAATTTTATTATTAGAGCACTTTGTTCAACTCTCCGACAGAGAGCGCTCTTGACTTGATCTTATGACCACAATTCAAGAGACTTGCTAATTAACAAATGCCTAATGCAGGGGGGATGCAATACTAGAATGCCCTCCGATAGAGGGTGCTCTTGACTTGGATTTGGCCAAGTTCAAGAGACTTTGGTTCGTTTTAAGAAACAGATAGTAGTTGTGAAAGCAATGTACTTCAAATTTAAATGATTAAACCATGTAATAGATTGGAAAAATATGAAACAATGCTTGACAATACTATTTTGCCAAATAAAATAAAACCGGAAACTCTAGTGTTCTACAAGACAAATTTTAATCTAAAAGTGGGATCAATCTCCGAACAAGATCGACCACTAGAAGCCACCAGTCCTGGAAACCTTCCAGCTAGCTGGATGTCCACAAGAAGCTAATGGGGGAACGAGAAACTACCACAAGACTATGTGGCCTTTGGGATACAATCCCAAAGTTAGCTATTCTCTAGTCAAGGTTTGGAAGAGAAAATACAAGATAATATTAAACAGAAAATAAATCTAATCTACCCAAGAGTCTCTTTCAGGTCAAAGACCGTACTCGGGAGAGCATGGGGGTAAGTAAATCGGAAAATATAACAACAAATGACTTAATGAAATAGAAACTAATCTAAGAGCATATAATGGATCTAAACTAGAAAATCAAACGACTCAATGAAGACTACAAGACTTCCCCAAATGGGGGAAGTGAATGTGGGGGCTTAAAAACCCTACTTGCAACTTTATTAAGAGAGTACAATTGCCCTTGGGAATGAAACCCTTGTAGGGACTTTGAAATAAACTACTTGTAAAAACTTGAAACAAACTTCTAATATCTATTACAAAGGATAATACTAATCTTTTTGGTTTGATTTGTCCACTTGTCTTGATGGCTTCTTGGATAAGAAGTCTCTTTCTTTCACAAGAAGAGATCTATCACAAACAAATAACTCCAATACCCATTAGATGTTAGGAAATAAAACAAAACTTGAAATTTGAACTAGATCTAACACTTGGAAAATGAAACTAGATAATGACAAAGCATGAGATCTACAATAATAACTTTGAAACAATGTAAACTAACTATTGAAATTTAAACAAACTAACTACCAACTTTAAAATAAATGCAACAAACTACTACTAACACTTTGTTGTTTTGTTTTTTGTGTGTTTTAGGGCTAATATTGGAATGGGACGAAAGGGAGGAAGTAAGTCAAAATGGAGATGGGGTAAGAGCAAGAGAGAAAGCCCAAAAAGAGATGGGACGAGAGCAAGGTGAGGGAAAGAGGAGGTTGGACGAGTGATATGAAGAAGGGAGACGAGAGGCTAGAAGGAGGGATCTAAGAGGCACCAATTGGAGGTGAAACGAGAGCAAAGAAGGGAAAGGCGAATGGGATGGAGAGAAAAGCTAGAAAGCAAAAACGAGAGAAGGGAGGAGAGGCTAAAACGATAGGAAGAAGGTGGCTTTTCTAAGGTGGACGAGAGTAAGAAGGTAGGCAAAAAACGAATGGGGAGAGAAGGTAAAAACTAGGGCAAGAAGGAAAGGACTAGCAAAACAAGAGCAAGGGATTTCAAGTGGAACACTTGAGGGTTGAAAACACTGTCTTGGAAATCCTCCGGTTAACCGGTGATACGCCGACAACAACTGTTGAAGAGAGCACAAGGGAACAAATCCCAAGCTATTTCCCAAGGTTGAAGGAACTTCAACCTTATGGCAAACTAATCTATGGCTTGAAAAGACAAACAACCAACTTTGGATCAAGATCTAGAAATGGTTTCCACAAGATGGAGGTAGATCAAAGTAACTAGTAACCAATTTTAAGAAATATTTTTGATAAAATGGATGGATCTTCGAATCAAACACTTTATGCCAAAATCTTGATGTTGTGAGATCGACTTTAGGAGATCCTGCAATGCACGAATGTTAATGGAAAAAATGGTTCTTTGAAGAGATGGAGGAGACAACCTAGTTCCAACTCCTCTTCAAAAACCTATGAGATCTGCAAAATGTATCACTTACAAACAAGTTTGATCAAATATAGTATGCAAAGTTGAAAGAGACAAGAAGAATGTTAGTATTTCCGACTACAATTCACTACTTCCAAATCACAAGCAACCCAACATCAATGGACAAATTGAACTCAAATGCCCATCCTATGGACTTTACAAAGTCTTCTAAGCTTTAAAATTTGATCAAAACAAGGAACATGTAAGCAAAAAACATGAAGCAATATCACCTTGATAAATTTGAAGCAATTCCCATGAACAAGATCAACACACCATATGGACCTCCAAAGCCACTTTATTTCAATTAGCAAAAGCTATAACACATATACAATTTGGCAGAGTAAGTTTGCACAAAATTATCCATGAGATAATAACCCCAAAGGGCCTCTCTTTATAGTAAAATCTAATGGCTAAAACCCTAGGTCGAATTGGCATAGACATGTAGTTCAAATTCCAATAAACACCAAGTTTTGGAGCTAATTCGCATGACAACTCGCCTTAGTTGGTAGGTGAAATAGATAGGTGGCAAAACTCGACTTCATGTGGTAGGTATGAGTGAATAGGTGGCAAGACTCGACTTTGTTGAGGCATGGGAAGTATCACCCACCCAATAAACAATCTACAACAAGGATTAACGTGAGCTAATGAGGAATGACGTGAGGATTGGAGGAGAGTGCGAGTTAGTTGGTAGAGGACATGTGGAGTGGTGGTTGGTGCTAATTCGAATGACAAAGGAGAGCCAAGCTTGGTGATTGGGTGAGTCATGAGGGCACCCACTTTAGACATAAATGCAAAACCACCAACCCATTTACCAACTGACAACACACTAAATCGAATTTTTGCATGGAGAGGGCGAATTAGCTCAAGTGGATAATCTTCTGGTGACTGGATAGTTGACTGGAATCACTTGGAGTTGATTGGAATCCTCATAAATGTCTATTGCCATGTCATTTAGCCTTTTATTTTAATCAAATTGATTAATTTTGGAGAGATTTGGATTATCTCCAAAATATTAAATTTTATTATTTTAATTAATAATTTCTCTGTAAATGATTTTTTAGAGAAAATATTAATTATGAGGCTAAATTGACATCCGAAAGTTGGGTTTAGTTGCTCCATGGGTCATGTGTGATTTTTGGCTTATGAAACGAGCCATCAAACACTAAATTCGGACCCCGGATGACTGACATATTACAGACTCAAATTTCTCTATTTAAACTATAGAGAAATTTAATTAAAATTTAAAAATAATTAAAAAATAAAAACCCCAATTCCGACGCGTCCGGTAAAAATTTTTCGAAATTTTTTCTGGGGGTCCTAGAGACTTAGGAC